>CM030014.1:24318578-25748540 GCA_017639485.1 Pluvialis apricaria | reverse complement strand
ATGTGCTGTGGCCAGAAGTTGCGAGGGCAGCTGAAACCCCGGTATTAGAGCTTTGTGACTGGGGTCTCCAAGCTTTTCAGCTGCTGTCTCTGTCCACAGCCTGCCCTTTGTACTGTGCGAAGCTTTATGTGACATCTACTGAAACTGCAGTGCACCTTTTGATAGTTGAGAAGGTTTATGAACATTAAATATTTGGAGGCACTGACAAAATGAGCTACTAGGGACGTTCAGAAACTCAACAGGTGAATATTTTTTATTTGAAAGAACCCTTTTCTAAAGAAGAACATGCACTTCAAGTTTGCACTGGTGACTGTGCAGTCTCTCCTGTCTTTCCCTTTGTTGCAAAGACTTGCCCTGATAGAAGGTGGCTAAATACTGGTATTTTAAGTGAGCCCGTAGAAGTGTAAGGATGCAGTGGGAGAGAAATGCTTAATTGTGATGACTTCCTAAGAAAAATCCTTTTACTGGGATAAGAACGTGTCTTTATCATAACATTTGTAAAATGTTTTCTAGTAAAATGCACAAAAGACTCGAACGCCCTGGTGAAAATGTGAAAGTGCTAGTTTTGTAGTTAACACAAGACATACTGAAAGCAGCAAACTTGTCGTCGTGTCCACTTAAGTTGTGCAGGAGTGTTCAAGACTAAATTTGGATTCAGTGTTGTTGAACGGGTGGCCGATCTCTCAGAGATCTGGCTCTGCCCATTCTGCGCCTTGAAGTGCCCGAGCGTTCGGCAGAGGCTCTGGCTTCTGACACTTGGAGTCAAAACCAGAAGGCGATGCTGAAGTCTGGGGCCAAGATAAGGATGCGCTGTATCTAAAATCTTCAGGACTTAAAATGCCAACCAAAATCTGAAAGATATTTCATGCTTTTTTTTTTTTTTTAAAGTTTTGGGGTTTATTTGTAGTCGCTCAAACTTATCACGTGGAGCTCCGAAACTCTCCCATTGCAGATTGCTATCTCCTCTTGCTTGCAGGGCCGCTGTGTTTGCTCATTTGACTAAAAATAGAAAGGAGTAGACTTGGTTTTCTTTCTTGGAAGAGACAGAAAAATCCTACAAAGTTTGAGTTCACCGGCAGATAATCGTTTTGTCGTTTCTATCCAGGACATCTAGAGATATGCTTTATTCTTAGCTGTATTTTGCTCTTCCGAAGTGATTTGACTTTGGTTTGGGTGTACAATGTGTCAGCAGAATACAAAGATACATTTCTTCATTCTTCTAGAAAATAAGGGGTTGAGAGAACGTTATTATGACCCTCCGTTGCAACTTTTCAGCCTGAAAATACGCTGTAAAACCAAGTGTTGTTTTGGGAAGGTCCACACTATTTTTTTTTTAAGGTAGACACCACTTTCAGCTGGCTGAAAGAGCTGAAGAGAAGGAGCTGCAGAGGGGATCTTCTCTTTAGTTCTGATTTCGTAGCTACTTAATTTTTGCCACGTGCTATTGAACATCTGAAAGTAGGTAATGATTTCACCACTTGACCTAGTAACTCGGGTCCTTTTGCTAATGTTAGAAGGAACCGTGCTCCTGGTTTTGATAGTTTTTGCAACGTTTCTTCGTTTGCATCTCTGCAGGTATTTTAGTATTTTGGAAAATGCTTTTAAACAATAACAGTATGCTTGGAATTGCAGGATGCCTTGGACAATAGATTCATCAGGGTGTCTTTACTGAGCTCCAACTGTATCACATGTATCCTGTTCTGAACTGTAGATTAAATTTATCAACTTGATAAATTTGGTAACTCTGCTTTCATATTACGCAATCTCAAAGCCACCTTATTTTGGAAGAAAATGCCTGTTTATAAATACAGATAATTCCATATTTGGTACAAATGGCGCAAATAAAAGGTTTTTCATCCCTTCAGGCATCTGACTTTGATATGTGCTGCTCTCTGTACCCAAAGATGGAGAGCGCTGGCTAGCCACAACCTGCCAGACGCTTGTTCCGTGAGTACGATGCCAGTCCTGCCCAGGGTAGATTTGCAGTGTCAGTCTCAAAACATAACAAAAAAGCGTTGGTTGCATGACATCGTTTGGTGGGACAGGCCTCTCAGCCACAGTTGCCAGCATTATTAGACACACGAGCTTGGTGTGGGAGTGTATTCTGAGTTCCGCTCACAGGGTTATTAATCATTTATTGCAGAATTAAGAGCAAGAGGTTGAATCCTTAAGCCTGTCCTCCCTCTGCTGAAAGGCGAGTTGTTTCAGGTGGTTCCCAAAAGCAATGTTTTACTAGAAAGCAGCATGAGGCAACATCCAGCCAGCTGTGTTCCTTGCTGTGCAGGATTTCAGCAGAGTATGTACTATTTATTCTATAAATAAATCTAATGAGTCTATATTCTGTAACTCTCCATATAACAGACTTGTATTACATTGGCAGGTTAGCCGAGCGAAAACAGTGTTGACCGATTGTTCAGCTCATAGGAAAAAAATATTTTTTTGTAGAGTTAGATGGGAATAGAGCCGTGTGTCAGAAATACTTCTAAATGTCAAATATTTTTCTACAATAAAATAAAAATAAAAACAATTACTCTTGGATGCATTTTTTATACACTAGAGCATAGCATGTGCTGGTGTTTTTTGAAACAAAAATCAAATGACCAGCTGAGAATGTTTGTTCTCCCCCACGTGGGGATTTCTCTCTCCTGTTTAGGGTTAGAATCCCCAAGGACCAGGAAGATACCAATGTGTTAGTGTTTATAAGTGGAAAATAAAACTTCATTTGCAAACGGGTAACGAATTCCATCTTAAATGGGTGATAAATGTGCCAGTTTTGCATTGTTACTTTCTGAGATCTGTTTGCTAGGACCGCAAGAGCCTGGTCCTGCCAGTGGAATTTGACAAGATGGTTGAGCTGATGGGCCAGCCTGCCACAGCTGGGGGAGGAATCTCTTTCTCCACAGCTGCATCCTTCTTCCCTTCGCTTCGTGCTGCTGCTGGCTTGACCTTTGCCTGAGCTCGTTCGTTGAATTCCCTACCTGGCAAAACCCATCTGCTCCGGAGGGGGTATTTTTCTGCCAGGTGAACAACCTGAATCGGGCCATCTGAGTAAGGTGTTGCTAGAGGTGATGCAAGGTCAGTGGCAAGAATATTTTTTGGGGAAAAATGGTTCTGGAGATGGAGACCCTTCCTTCTTCAGGTGGGAGATTCAGAGTGATTCAGCTGTGTGCTCGCCCTGGCTGGCAATGTTCAGTGTGGAGCCCATCACTGTGTGTGTCAAGTTGGGATTCCTGTGGGTTACTCTTACCTTTACTGAACTCCCTCTGCCAGCTTTGCTGGCTGTAGGCTGTGTTCGTTCTTTGCGGCTGGTCCTGTCTGCCTTACTATG
Source organism: Pluvialis apricaria (assembly GCA_017639485.1). Classification (NCBI taxonomy): domain Eukaryota; kingdom Metazoa; phylum Chordata; class Aves; order Charadriiformes; family Charadriidae; genus Pluvialis; species Pluvialis apricaria. The sequence continues at coordinate 25,745,212 of CM030014.1, read as the reverse complement.
AATAACTTGGTGTCATCAGCAAATTGGCAGCATTCACCGCCTTTTCCAGATGTAAAAACGGCTCAGAACAATTTGGGCTCCCGCTCATGTCCCTGTGGGACTTCACTGGTGGCCTTACTCTATTATCAGAAATGACGGTTTGTTTTGCTCTTTGTTTCCTCTTTTTTGAACAGATAACCTATCCATGCAAGGCCTTTTATTGCCATGGCAGCTTAATTTCTTTAAGAGCCTTTTGTAAAGAATCTTGTTAAATGTCTCTTGGAAATTAAAGCAGGCTTTATGAAGTAGAGTCCATTGGCGTGTAGGTAAGGGAGATCTTTTAGAGGACTCCTGTAGGTTTGTGGAACTTGACTTTCCTGTACAAAGTGGGCTTCATTTCCCTGTCTAAATGCTGCTATTTAGGTGTCCACTGATCTGTCTTCTAGAATATATTCTACTAAGTTAGGCTTACTAGACTGCAGCATCACAAAGTGTCAGGTGAGAGAGTAAACACAATTATAAACTGTGCTCAAGAGTAAGCAGTGCTTCAAGCAGTAGAATTTTTTGAAGGCTGTTTTCTTTTGACTCACTCTTACGTGGGTTTTTTGGTGTCTACTAATTTTGTTTTTCCTGTAGCCTTACTTTAGTAGAACACTGCTTGGGGGAGAGGAATTAAGAATCTCTCTTCTAAGAAATAAATCTTTTTTAAAATGTAGAGGAACTTAAATATTTTGGGATATCCCATGGTAGTGGGAATTGGAGAAAAGGACAGGGAGAGAAGGATGTGCCCGCAGAATACAGTCGTGTAGGACTGTTTCTGTTGGATGCTGAGCTTAAAAAAAAAAAAAAACCCAAACAAAACAAGGTGGTTGCAGGGATACTGTAAAACAAATCATATAATACAGGGAGTGCATGTCACCACTGTAGGGATCATCCTTGCTTACAGAGCTGAGGTTTAAGGGTCTGCCTGCCTTTGCTTCCAAACTGTGCTCAGCGGTCTGTAACGCTTGTGTTCTGCCGTACAGAATGCTCTGAGAATGAAAGTGTGAGTGAAGATAGAGAATTAAAGTGGTAAGGACAGCTACCAAGCCTTTTGAAGGACTTCTCTGAAAGATTGCAACATTTTGGGTACTCTGCCCTTCTAGTTACAGATCATGGTTTGTTTATTCTTCATCTCCTTTCTATTCCAGAGTTCTAGTGGTTTTCTTTATATTTTTGAGGCTTTTTCTATTTTAGCTCTAGCTGATTGTTTTACTTGTATTTACGTAAATCAAATAAAATTTGCCTCTAGTGCGTCCTTTCTCATCCCTCTAGAAAGGGTAAAAGGGTTGGTGTAGTGGGTCAGAAGAAATGGCGTCATTTTTGTGGGTTTGTGCATATCTCTTGCCTTCCCCAGTCACGTGGGTGATTTATTTTTTTCTCTTCAATATGTATTGTTTCTGTAAACTCCATTTGGAACAGTTTTCTCTGCCAAAGTGATAAGATGGACCTGAAATTGAATTCATGTTTCAAAATGTTTTAGGGGATTTTTGAATACTAATTATGATGCTATTGTACAAGATGCTGGATGCGTTCAGAACCCGAAGAGGAAGAAACATGCGGAATACTGTACTATTTCATTAAAAATAGCCAATCTGAATTACGGCAGGGCTGTCCATTTGCTGAGGTGGAAGAGAGGATAGTAGGTTGGATAGCAGTGAGAACTTGTGGTCGGGTCCTATCAAATATCCCCAAAGTTGCAGCGTAACAAGTGGAACCGTCGGAGTGGAACGGAAAGGAGACTGTTCTGTACAGCCTGTCCCACGGCTTGAAGATTTCCTCCCTCTTCCAAGCACTCGCTGTTAAACGCCAGTGGGAGAACACAGGCAATGGAGTTAATCAAGTTTCAGGTACAAGCCATACTACCGGCACTGTCAGAAAAGGAATGGAAATAAAGTGCCCCACTTCTCGCCTTTTTCTCAGTGTGTTTCAATAGTGAACTGTTATACTTCGTTTTCTCCCCAAAAGAAACCGGAGAAGCTGCTTGTCTTTTGCCTTGCAAAAGAAAGTTGGTTGTTTTTTTTTATGCGCTTGTTTCTGTTGGTGTGTGTAACTGTAGCGCACCAGCGTTAGGGACTGAAAGCACTGGTGCCTGGTTGTCCTATGTAAATTCTTCTTGCCTGACGTGGCTATTGAATTGTAAATTTCTTGTCTTTGAGTTGAAAACTCTGTTAATGTCATAGCCATTAAAGCTGCTAAAACAAACTTTTTCCACTGGTATGCCTTGCTTTTCTGATTTCTCTACTCTTTGTTGATTTAGAGCGTGTTGATGTCCAGGTAGAAAGTTGAGAGGGAGAAGAGAAGGGCTTTAGGGAGGAGTAAGACTCAAGGGAAGTAAAGTGTCACACTTAGGGGGCGAAGGGAGGAATTGTCAGCTGTAGCTGCCATTATTTTCTAGACACTTTGTTTTCCCTAGGCAAAGGCATTGTTATGGATCTGCTAAAACTTGAAGGTGTATCCTTTTCAAAACCTTCAGAATGTTTTCTGCGAGACCTCTGCCGGGCCTTTTGCAAGCGTGTTGTCATTCCCCAGCATTGTCCATAGTGTTCGTGCAGAACTTGGGAGTCTCTCTCCATGTAATGCCAGAGTGCACCACCAGTGTTTTCTGCAGTAAATTCGGAGGTATTGCTAGGGTATGTCACTGGTGTACTTCATTTTATTGTGAAATACATGGCTAAGAATAAGCCTTTCACATCTTACTTGCCCATAAATTTTTGGCAGTCAGCTCCTTTGTTGTCTCTCCCTCAAACAACTTCCTTGACCTAAAGTCGTGCTTTTGATGACACCCACATCTCGAGTTTAGCTATTGTATCTGCCTCTGTCCCGAAGGCAACGTGGTGCTCCTTTGTAAGTCATGTTTGCATTCAAGCTTATGTCAAAAGATAATGACTTTCTGTGACAGTACTCACAAAAAGCATTCAGCATGTGAGACAATCGGCGCAGATTTGTAGTTCCCCAATTCTGATCTCTTCACCTACAAGAGTGGTAAATGGCAAGGAGCACTGTTGCTAAATGTTAAAGTGCCATTAGATTTATTTGTACTGTTTGAATCGTGAGCGTATGTGCAGGTTCACTATTAGCGGCAGAGGCGAGCGTGGTGCAGGGAAAAACTGATGGAACTAAGCTATGACAGCACAAATACATAACTGAAGAGCATGGGAAGGTACAAAAACATTGACTTGCAGCTCGCTAGAAGAAATAATGGCACCCTTTGGACCAAATGAGGTGACAGGGTGCGTGAACCAGACTGCTCCTATCGCGTGCTGGTGGCAGCTAGTAGAGAAAGTGTTGTGCAAAGTAACAGCAGCTCCTGCTTTTCATTGAAGTAGCGTGTTTTATATATAAAAAAAAATAATAAAATGCTAGCCTTTTTAATCTCTGGTCAAGCTATTGCTAATATTTGTTGCGTGTCAGACTCTTTCAGAGATGATTCAAAAGAAGAATGTGTGTGTCAGGTTAGTTTAAGAGCCATTCTGTTCTTCCTGCGAGCTCCTGCGTCTGACGTTCCTGGCAGAGTTCCCTGAAATGGAGGCTTAAATTGAGAAGACAAAAAGCTGTGGTGAAGAAAGCAAAGAACATACTGGTAGAAGGTTAGAAACAATCTGAATGTCATCTTACTTTCACCAGACTTTCCTATTTCACAGCAACAAAGACTAAAACTTTAAGACACACAAAACAACCTTGTTAGTATTTTTTTCTTAGATGTAAGTTCAGGCAGTTAGGGACTTAGTTGCTGGGGATTTTTTTAAACCTAAAGGGGAACTTTGGTTATTACATTGTTATAGATGGCTCAGATGAGAATGCCTGTGGTTGAGATGGGTATTGTTAGGCAGTTATTCAAATCTTGTTTCCAATAATATATGCCTCTGACAAACAAACAGGAATTTCCACTCTGCATGGTATTAGATTTTTAGCGGCAGACTGATTATTTTTATTGTGTTCCAGCAAAAATTATTCAAATTAATTCTTGAATATGAGTTTAAGGAAATATTTTTGGCTATGCTAAGTACACATTTTTTCCTAAGGATTTCAGTGGGAAACTCCTCCTGAGTTTTCCCACTTTAGGGTAGAGACCTGCAGCTGACCTGTTCTGTGGCTTTAGTGTGATAGCTGTAAGTTGTTACTTCCAAAAAAAAAAAAAAGTAAAAAAATCATCCACGTAGTTTAACCAGTCTGCAAAATAGTAAATGGTAGCTTGGTAGGGATTACAGGATATGTTTTTTGGAGTGGATCTGCACTTAGCAGCTTTTATTATTGTGCAGATTTTGCATAAGGAACAGATTGCAAGTGCCACGTTGAGGGTAACCTACACTGTATCCTTCCAACTTTCTCAGGAAGGACAGGAGTTTGACAGACATCAGTCTGTTACTGTATAAACACAAGCCATTCCCGGAACACCAGGCTATCTTAAGCATAACTTTCAGGGGGTTTGAAAACTAGGCTTCAAATTCTTTGTTGTCATTAAGTTGCTGAAAGGCAGATCTTGCCAATCGGGTATCTTTTGTGCTATATTCATGTTTCCTACAAAGAGTGCAAGATACTGAGAACCCAAGTAACGAACAAATGTTTTTCCTAACTTTGTTTAGGAGAGAACATTTGTTTTGGCTGAAGTCTTCCAGAGCAACTTAAACAGACACCAGCCTGGGAAAAATTAGTAAAACTAGCAGGATATAACAACATTTTTGTGCTTGGGCAGCTTATAATGTCATAGTAGAATATGAAGTACAAGAATGGTGTAAACTGCTTTTCGCCTTGGCAAAAGCTAACTGGTGATATTGAGATCAGAATTGTTAGTGCTTCAAAATGCATTATAAAGGTGAGCAAAAGTGCCCATATGTAGAATGTCTCAATCTTGCTACGATACCCAAGTGGAAGGTTACTCTGTTGGGGAGCTGTTTGGTGACTTCATTTGTTGCATGGGTATCAGTGCTCTCACTGGTGGAACCCAGTGGCTCTAATACCATTTTTCCCCTGAATTCTAAATATTCCGATCATATGCGATGAGAAAAATTGAAACCACCCTGCCCCCTCCATATTCTGTTGCTTGCAATCTTTTTTTCCTTACTCATAATAATTTTCCTGTATGACCAACACAGATTTAACCTTGCAGTATGTTTTCTTGAAGACTGCTACCCAAAACGTTCAAGTGGTTAATAGTTTCATGGAATATCTGCTTTGCAGTCTTCTAGCACCTGGCTTTCAAGTAGAAATATGCTGTTGTTTTGTCCTATAATTCTTTTCCTTTAGAAACTGTAGTTTATTTTTGAAAAATTGCAAAGTCTTTATCTTTTAGACATCTTCATTCTCTAACAGGGACATGCTGTGTTGTGAGAATGTATGCTGTAAAGATTTTTACCACTGAAGTTTTATTTAATGAAAGAACTGGTATTGGGGAGACTATTAAAGTGTGTTTATATCTAATTATTTTATTTTCATTTTTTCACTGTGGGGTTTTTTTGGTTCATTGCCAGAATCCCTACTGAAATAACGCTAAATCCAAAGTCCTGTTGCTTTTACAGCCACTGAGGGGTATTAAAACTGTAGTGTTCTGAGATTTCTATCCAATCGTGTGCTTTACTGTAACAATGGATTTGTACTGCAATGGTTATTTATTTACTTTTACTTTTGTGGTTCTGCCTGGGCTTTCTTTGTTCCTGGAAGAATACTGAACAAAAAAAAAGAATGAAGAGAGACCTTGAGTTAATCCCTTTCTCTGTCTTGAGGGAAGATCATTTACAATATTCTTGACAGATGCTTGTCTAATGTCTTAATTGCTGAGAATTCCACTGCATTTCTTAAGCAGCTTATTCCAGCGCTTTATATTCTTACTGCTTTTTTTCTAACATTTAACTGACACATTTTGCAGTGAACTCTGATTTTTATTCAGTCATGTCTAGCTATTTTTGATGTACCTGGATATATTTGAGCTATCATTTTTTTTTTCTCCTTGATCTCTTCTCTAACAAAAACTGTGTCTTTATATTTGAGTTTCCTGGTGTTTCCTCATATGTCTTGTTTCCTTGTCTTCTGATCCAGCTTATTGGTTTGTAGATTTTCTCCTATCGGTTCATATCTTGAAGCCTGGAACCCCGAACTGGGCACCCCGCTTTAATGCTGAGGATTTGCAAGTGCTAGGCGATTTGTTCTTTGTTTATATGTATGTTGAAGAGCTCTTCACAAGACTCCATGGCTCCAGTGTTACCCTTTAGGTTTGTAGCTGATGTAGGGCTTTGCAGGCAACCCCAGTGTTGGGGATGCTGCGTTAGCCTGTACGTGGTTGCATATCTGGATTCACTCTTGGTTTCTGTCATTGAGGGGCACGTTCATCCTTCTCACAAATGGAGGAATGAAAAGTGGAATGGGAACCAGCAGGGAAAGCAATTGTCACTGGTGAAACAAATCGATATTTGCCCCTTAGTAAAAACAGCTTCCCCTATGTGGTTCGCAGGGTGTACCATCTAAACATTTTATTAGTTTCTTGGCTGATGATATTAGATCAAACAGGAGCTGTGGCTTTCTTACTTCTCTTGTCTAGGAGAATCAGGACTTGCCTTTTTGATGTTGTTGCTTGATGCAGTTGTCTGTGTTGTCATTTGATTAGCTGCAGTCTTCAATATTCATGAAGAGTCGTGAAGAAAGAGGCTGCCTTGTTTGTTCAGTGTCAAGCTGTTGAAAGCGTACGTGGAACATTGGTTTCTCTACATCCTTTGATTTCAAATGCTGTTTCTTTTGTTGCTATAAAATGGTACAAATCTTCATGACTACTTCTGACAATATGGAAAGGATTTGCTTTTTCATGATAAAAGTATAATAGCTTTAAGAGAAAAGAAGCAAGCTGGGAAAGAAAATTAAAAAATGTATACTAAAAAAGTGAAAAAGGGATACATTTAATGTGAATGTAGTCTCTGGTTTTTACAGTCTTCCTCTAAAATTTGCCTAAGAAACAACTGTCTTCCAGCATGGACAGCATTTGCAGCTTTTGTTTCTTTCAGACTGTAGGTATATTTTTGTACCAAGGAGGGATGTTTTGAGCCTTGAAACCAATCTCGCAGTTATGGCTTAATTAGCAACATTTATTTATTAACTATTTGGATCCTGGCTTCTTCAAATAACAGTATTTGTTTCTTGTCAATGTATAATCTTCAGTGAATAGCTTCAGACATAGATCTGAATTGGTACTATAGTATTTTAAGTGCACGATGATTTGAAACTTGGATTTCATTCCCTGTTCGCTTATTTTGAAACTCTGTCTCTTACTGTGTTTTACTAATTTTTCTTGGGACTATTGGTAGAGGTAGGATGAAGCTTTAGAATTGCAATGGAACTAGCTTGTGTTTTCTAAACTTTCCCAAATTTTGTTCATTTGGTAGCATTATATTGATAAACGTGCCTAATCTTTGAGCGCATTTTTGTTCTTGATTAGTGTTTTCCCACTTTTTTTTAGGTGACAATCACTGCTATCACCTTTGCTGCCCTCCTGTCACCCCCAGGCGTCTGCTTTTGACTGATTAGCCTCTGTTCCTCCACCCTTGTGGCTGTTTCCTCTATGAGCAGTTCAGCTCCTGCTTGGAGCACAAGGTCATCTGCCTGGCAGGGCTGTTCCAGGCCATGCCTCCGGTAGGGAACACGTGCTCTATACAGCTCTCAGAATAAAATAGGGGATATTGTATGTGTCACTTAGCAGTCACAATGCTGTCTGCGTTTGCCAGATCATCGGTGGCTGCTAAGTTTGTACTAGTTCTTTGGAAGCACGCTGAACGAATTTGAAATTTGTTAGCAGTTGGTTTGTCGGCAGATGAACGAGTCTTTCAGTAGTGAAAAAACTAAGAGGACAGTGATTGAACGACCTACCTCTCCTCCTGCGTGTCCTCTCCTTGTTAAGATGCAGTTCCCCGGCAGCGTTAGCTGTATTTTGCTGTGCTGTTTCTTTGGTGGTGGTTGTTAGTAAAGGCATGTTGGAAGACAGGTATCTCTGCAGGTTAGGGAGTGGTTTGTGGTCTAATGTATAATAATGGTGATACTGAGGTTTGTTTGGGGGTGGAGAAGTAGTTGGAGTTTTGATTCTATACTTCTGCGGCAACTGCATTTCTTACTGTGGCTCTCAACCTAATGGAGCATGCTTTGTTCTGTAATTGAGCATTTTACTAGGTGTAACAGCATATAGTGCAGGAATACGTGATTTCTCAAGTAACCTGGCTAGTTCTCTGAGAATATGGGTTTGTTCCCTGTCATTGCAATTGGGATAACATCAGTACTTCATTCTCCAAATGTACCACCCAGGGAAACTCATATCCTCTGTGATTATATCGCTTATCTTACCAATATATCACCCTTTTTAATAGGCTAGGAAGAACCTAATCATCAATCTCTTACTTTCCCGTCTAAGAGCTCTCAAATATCTGACGGAAAAAAAAAGTCAACTGCTCTCTAATTTCTTGAGAGTTTGGCACTGTATGTGTATTAGGTGCTTGAGCTTTATGTATTTACATCAAAATCCATCCAGTCTTGACGCATCTTTTGTGCTGGTTTCATGAATGTAGTGCACAATTCCACTGCCAGTTTTTCTTCTGCTCTGTTCTGTTTAGATTTTGCAGTATTTTGAAGAATCCTTCCCTTGTTCAAGCTCCAAAACTGTTTTTGTGCCCCTCCGTAGTAGTCTAGAGAGGTTTTCCACAGTGGCTGTATATGAGTTCTCAGTTAATAGGCTTGGTAAGATTCAGTTTAGTTTTAAAGAAAAAACCGAACAAATAAAACATTTGTGCTTTTGTGTCACAAGCTTTTAGCTCTTTCTTATCTGAAATTAAAGTAAGAAATTTAAGAAAAAGAAACACTATAATATAGCAGAACAACAGCCAGTTGGAAGGGGAAGCTAAAAGACTAAATATGGGGTATAACAACTCGTGTTAGAATTTCTTTCTTCTGACAGCAAAGAACTAGTCTTTTGGTGTTAGGAGCAAGAATCTCACCAGCTAGCTGACAAAGTGACCTTAGGGATTCATTTTCCCGTGTAACCTGGGGGCTCTGCTCAGAAAAGAGATCGCAGACTTTAAGTATTCATTTCAATCTTACCTTGGGCTTGTAATGGCAATTGTTTGTTGATTTCAGGAAACCATTTCATATTTGCAAGTCAAAATTTAACTACCATGCTAATTGTTTTCTCTTCCATTTCCCTATAACGCAGTTTAATTTTATCTAGGTCTTCATCAGTCTGGGACTTTGCAAGCAGATCAGAAATTAAATTGTACATTAGAGAACAATCAATAATAAACATCTTTTTGAATGGTCACATTTAAATAAAAAGAATTGTAAAAAACCCCTCTTATTAAAAATGATACTTTAAAATGTGTTCAGGTTCCCATTTTTCTAGTGAATTAAAATCTCATTCTGTTTTCTTTTTTCCTCCTTCGGTGATTAATCAGATATCTCATTCTCCCAGATCATTCTCCTGGTGTTTGAGTAAGGTCAACAGCTACTCAAAACGACAACCTTTTTTTTTTCCAAGTGTGGCTGCCAAATTGCATTTTCGTGTTGGAGAAATTATCTTCTGTCTTCAAAGAAAACATGGATACTCCTGTTGCAGAAACATTAACCATTCCATTTCTGCTTGCTGATGTTAATGAATCAGTGCTCCCTCCTTTGAGGAGCAGTTGAAAACTCGTGGAAGAGACTTTTGTACCCATTGGTAAGGAACTCATTCAACTTTTTTAGCTTAAAATACAGGATTTTCTCAGCATTGCTCTCCAAATGCTGGTAAGATGGTTTTAGCTTCAGTGTGGGACACTTTGCTGAAAATAATAACTAGCTCACTTTCCATTCTCATAGTCTGTCCAATATGTCTGGAATTAGAAGACGGCTATATTGACTGCAATTAATTTCTGAATAAAACATGGGCACAGAAGTGTTGATGAGTTCTCTGAATTCTGACTGCAAAGGAATGCTCAAGTTTTGAGAGTGCTCAGTGTTGGGCTTCATTAGCGTCGTTCATTCAGAGGCTTGGCATTAAAACGGGCTTTTCTTTAAAAGCTGCAGTATCCACAAGTTCTGTCAGACAGAAACATGCCTTTGAAAATAGTTATCTTTGATCAATTGATACTTCTGTGCTGTCTGCCTGTACCTTCTGCAAGCAAAGAAGTGATTTCAGTCTTACTACAGTGGAGTGGCAACTTAATTGCACTGCTTTAATGTGAACTAGAGAATATGATAACTACATACTCCATATGCTCTTCTTGGAGCTTTTTCTTGACTCAGTTGTTAGATTTATAGTAAGAGTTGTTTTCCGGTGAAGGAATCTGGGCGTTTCTGTGGTCAAACACAGGTAGAAGACTTCAACGGCTGCCCTGTAGGGGAGGGAAGACTAAATCTATTTTATATCAGTACTGTGTGCTAGATGTGTCATCACCTCGTAGCATAAAGTATGTAAGAAAGCTGTAGTTACGTGTATTAATGAAACAAATGCGGTCACATACAAATTTTCAGTTATACCACTGAAGAAGGCAGATGTCCTATTACAGCTGTGTGTTGTGTCAGATCTGTTCACGATACTCCTGTCTACAAAGTTAAGTCCTCCTTACAATTCTGGGTTTGAATGGTACCTGTGGAAATAAAAAGTTTTAGACTTCACGCTTTTTTTTTTCACTGAAAATATTTAAAGAGGGAAAAAAAAGCCCAGGTGTAAAAAGCTCAAATGCAGCAATGCATTTGCTAAATGTACTGCGTGGGGAGTTACTGGTAAGCTCTCTGGGAGCTCTATATTCAGGAGTTTTTGTATTTATGAAGGCTATGTGATTTTCAACGTGTCTATTTTAAAACATTGAACACCTGCATTAAGCGTACAGTGAAGTCCAAGTTTCAGCCTGCGTTAAGACAGCTGCCTTCCGTAGGAAACGCACGAGTAATTCCCAGCGTTCCTGGAAAAGAGCAGTAAGCATAGAGGGGTTAGTTTAAAAAGGTAGTCTGTTCCATTTTCACTCTTTGGCAGTATTAAGATGAGATTCATGAACGCTTTTGATAAAGAAGTGTAAAAATCAGTGATGGAAATTGCTCTAGAGCTGCACAGCTTTCAAAGGATGCATTTCTCTGTTGTTGCCTCTTCCAACCAGGAGCGGGAAGGCCAGCTGGCAATCTCGCACCCGTGTTCTGCTTTGGAAGTGTCCGGAGGCTTGCACGAGATTGATGATGTGTTTTGCTAGCGATTTTACAAATGCACATTAAAAGAAGCACCTTCTTATTGAAAAACATTATTTGGAAGGCAAGGTACAAGAGAGACAGAAGAACATGGTAGAAACAGTAGAATGTTCCAGGCTGAGTTAAAGAATAAGAGGAGAGATTGCCCTTATCTTTCCTGCTGGTCATAGGCTGAGAATCGATCGGACTAGTGTTGGGCTTGAAATATGTAATTAATGATGAAAAGAGCCACTAGCAATTTGGACTATATTGAACATGGACTGTATAATGAAGTAGGGAGGTGAACTCAACCACATTAAATGGGAGAGCCTGTCACATCTATAATATTAAAAAGCTGTCTTAGTATTAGAAAACTGCAGCGGTAGAGTACTCAGTAATTTAGAGTATTTAGCATAAAAAACCTGAATGAGCTAATTAAGGGTATTAAAATGGCCGCAATAAAATTTGAATATTGAAAGTTTAGAAAAGCACTAAGCAGTAATTAAGGATGCTATTTTAATATATAAAATTCATTAAAGTTGAGCAAAGAAAAATCCTGCTGCAGCTCACAAGGGAAAGTGTAAAAGGAGAAAAATCTGCTTTTAAATTCTTGTTATCATCTCTATTGGATTTAGTTAAATAACTAAGAAACATGAAACTAGACTATCCTCTTCTCATACGTAGTATAATTTGGGATATTCCTATGTCCTTTCTAAAATTGGAGAAGATAGTCCTTTGCATGTTTATCTAACTCTATACTTCAGTTGGCAGGGGATTAGAAACTACGTTGTGATTTTTTTATTTTTTTTTTTGTCTGCTCTGTATTATTTTCTGAGATTTTTTTTTCATTTTGGAGCTTCTGAGATCACAGTTGAAATAAAAAGCCATACTTTTCTGCCCAATCAAGCAGCTTCCTCATTTTTAGCTGGTGAAAGATTTTTGGCACCCTGTTCCCCAGCTATCCTTGCTATAGCTCTCGTGCTACTACTGCGCAGATCGTGGCAGCTCCCTGAAGAATACGAAGAGAAGCTCTGTTTATAGCAGCTGGCTCTGGATGACCCTTTTGGTGCTGGAACTGCCTAATCAAGCAGTAAGAGAAGATCCCAGCTAACTCCCCGTCATCCTGCAGACCTTCGGATAAGCTCAAACAGTAGCCAAGAAGCTACTGGGGCACGGGAGAAAGCTCTTTGGCAAGAAGTTATCCAGTCTCACAAATTTCTTCAAAAGCTCACCAGAAGCTGTAGTGGGTTATTCTGAATATTGAGTTACATCTTGTCAGCTGGAAAGGTACTTTTCCACAAAAATGTTCACATGCCTGTGTCTTTGAGCCATCCACCCTCTTACCTTCCAGTAAGGTAATGGTTTGTCTTTTGTGTGACGGTGAGTTGGATTAAGTAAATTGAATGGGGCCTTACAGTTTGCCACCAACTTCTTGTCTTAACCGCTTTCCACTGGTGAAAATCAGGATTTTTCCTTCATACCGGGATGTGCCCCTTTCCGCTAAAATATCGGTGTTCTTTCCCTCGCGTGTGCCTTTGCCATTCATAGTTTGGGCCACAGCAGTAGCGTGATGCTGGGAGCAGGTTTGAAGGTTAAAGCCCTTTGAGGCAGGGAGCATGCGGAGGCTCACTTACGAACTGCGTTTATTGATGAGTAATCTTTGTTTATTGATATCTGTGTTTATTGATGAGTAATCTTTGTTTATTGATGAGTAATCTTTGATTAGCATTGACTACTAATGACTACCATTACCTTTTTCCGAGAACGATGTATACATGAAGATTTGTATCAGATTCTGAGCTGTTCTAGCTCACTGTTAAAGTGCCTTCCCTAAATGGAGCTTGAGCGTGTCCATTTGCTCTTTTTGAAACCCAGAGGAGGAGAATTAATGGCTTGTGTGTCACTGGACAAATAATACTGGAAATGTTTTAATTTGCTCTGTTACTCTTAAGTTTTATACTCCGGCATCTTCCTTGAGAAGTATTTCTGAAAAATAAAACTATTAATGTAGCTGGCTTTTCCCCGAATTTAAAGGGAAAGCTTTTTCTTGTTACGTACAGCTGCACAAGTGAATGGAAATTACCTTGGCCACTCAACTAAATTCTCCGTAAAATCGTGCCAGTGCTCCTAGAGCACTCCTTTTCAGCACTGCATTAATGTGCTCTTTAGCATTTCTCTTAGCAGGGCTGTGATCAATACAGTACTTCATAATTTCTCAGGATAGACTCAGATTGAGATAGAAAGTGGGTATTAATGTGTAGAAATTATTCTCTGGAAGCGATTATGCTGTTAGTTCATTCAGGAGACAAAACCAACCTGTCTTGGACCAGGAAGCCACCTCTCATCCTAAACCCTTACAGTCATTTATTAAGCTATCTGCGTTTATTGATGTTGTCTGTTCATACCGCTGCTTTTCATTTTATCAGCGAAATCATTAATAGCTTCCTCTTCCCTGAGATTATGTTACAGTTTCTTAAAAGCCGCTTATCGGCCAAAGTTTTATTTAAACAGCAAAATAATTCTACATGTCTTGTTTACAGATGATCAGCTTGGAAGATGACTTAAAATCTGATTATGTTGGTGTGGATGAAGTATAACAGACGTAGGTGTTCTCTGCATATGTAGCTCTCCCATGGTCTTGATATTTTGGCGGTAGGAGTCTTTTTAAACCTGTACTGTTGAGCTGTGCTTTTCTTGCCCGGGCATTTACGTGTGAAGGAGGTGGGCTCGCAGGTACTGGAAAATGAATTGAGTTGGGTTAAGCTCTGTCTTTGAGAGGAACTGCTGCATTTATCAGATGTAATTTATTATTTATTCCTTTATTAGAAGGCATTCCTTCACGTCATGATGTTTCATATGCTCTTGTATCATCGAAAGCTTTATTGTAACTTCCGATTGTTTCCCATTTCAGGGAGCGTAGTTTTGTGGGGCTAGACGGACCTAGAAAATTTCACGTCGGGGGGGGGGGGGGGGGGGGGGGGAGAATCTCTCCAAACATTTTCATGGGTATTAGCTGTTTTCAGTAGGTGTTTTAGTTTCATCAAATGTACCTTGATTTTTTATCAACTGGTCAAGTGAAATGTTTCTTAGGTTTGAACCTTTTGAAGAGTTACATACTGTGTTCCGTAACTTATAAGCAAATAACATAACGTAACTTTTCTTGAAATTATAATATGGTGTTCTTAGAAGCAAAAAATGCTTGCCAACTGCAAACAGTTGCTTGTATCACCTCTTTTCCCTAATTTTTGAGCCCTTCTTCCCCCAATAAAAATAAACAAATAATAAGGCTAACAAAACAGAAGGGCAAAATGAGCATTTTTGAAATACTGTTTTGTTTGTTTGGGTTTTCTTTAACCTATGTTGAATTCTGGAAGAGTTTTGAAACAAGCCTTTGAAGTAAGGAACATGTATTAGTTTGGAAACAGCAAAATCAATCCTTGAAAATAGTTCTTCAGTATGCATTTAATCATCTGTGGGTATTCCAAATACTTTTAAGGTAGCAGAGGAGCCTCAAGATTTTTGGCAAATATATGCTGCTTGGATAGAAACCCAAGAATTTTAACAACTGTTTTCTGGGGAATGTCTTGGCTTTTCTTGGTCTATGTAATTTATATCTATGCGGGCAGTTTGATGTCACCTTTTGAAGAGTCATGATTTTCAGTTTGGTTTTCTAAGGCAACGCGGCTTCACAAGTGCTTCAGTGGCTCCTGTCCCTCCCGGGACAGTAGGGTGTGCATTGAGGGACAGAGGGGACAAGGACCAGCAGTCTGGAATGCTTTTGTATTGTTAATTTTTGGTCTTGTTTTTAAATAGGGCAGTGTTCAGATTTTTTTTTTTTATGGTACAACACGATATGTTATTTAAATGCATTAGAAAGATTATTGAGTTGCTGCGTGTCTCTTTTTGAACAGTGACCAATTTCAATCAAATTTCAAGGGGGTGGGGGGATGTCCAAAAGACAAATTTCTGCAGTTTTTGTGAAGGTAGATAACTGGCTACAGTTACTCTGTTAATATCATCTCTCTCTCCCATCACTCTCCTATGCGCACACACTTTCCTATGCAAAAGCAGCAGCAGGATTTAAATTGATGTTGCGTGTTAGAGAATCCACACAGAGTTCTAGTATAGTAATCCACTGAGAACCAAGCTTCATTGTTTCCACAGCTCATGAAACTACTGGAAAAGACAAACATGAGGAAAGCATAAGTATACAGCAGTCTCAGTTGGATGAACACTAAAGAGAGAGCTCTTTTATCAGATTGCTGAAAAAGAGAAATAATGTTCTTATTCTAGAAGTAAATCTTGAATACAGTTTAATACAGAGAATTACATTCTTGGGATAGACAGCAGAAGGAGCAGAAAAATGCATTAATGCCATCTCAGAAATCCCTATGAAGTAGTTGGTCAGATTTAGGATCTCACTTGATGGCTCATGATGTGTTGCAAATTCATTTATCTTTTTTTTAAAGTGGGATTGCGCTTGACTGTTCCAAAGCCACATAATCCACTTATTGCATTGGCAGAGCGAAGTCCGTGTACAAGAGCAAAGTACTGTTAGATGAGATTTTCTTCTGGGTGAGGAGATGGTTTCACTGTTTACTTGTTTTTTTTTTTTAAACTAGTTGTTTCTATAGTTCCATAGGGAAAAGAGGTTGATGCACTCAACCTGTCACACTTGGGCAGCAAGTGGTTGCAGGATGGGAATGCACATTGATCAGTCTAACGGGCAATAAGGCTTTATTCTACTTTATGCACATTGGGTAAAATTTTACAGATTAATATTTTTACTTTTAATTTAGGAAGCACTTTATTTGTCTTAAGAGTTACTTACTGAAATTTGGGAACTTGTTGGGAGCAGTGATCCATTTACTGGGGAAAAACTCAGCTCGTTTGAGGTTTTGGGTCAAATTTGACACCTGTCTTCTTCAGTGCACACTGAGTTTTACACAGTGCCAATGATGAACGGGGAATTACCGCTAGATTGCTAATAAACATAACCTTATACAGTTTAGTGTTAAAAAAAACAGAAGAAAACCCAACCCTCAAATGAAAGGAAAGCCCGGTGAGTCCCAGAGACTTATTACTACTAGTACCTTTTAAGAATGAAAGTGTGAGAATTATCTACATGATGAATAGGTTATTGGAAAAAAACAAACATCTAGGATTCATTTAAACAATCACTTTTTTATGTTAGTGCTAATGCATTAATTTAGTAAGAAACAATTATATTCGTGGGATCCTGATAACAAAGCTGGTATTAATGTGGCCTTTTGACTTCCATCTGAAGAAAAATGGGAGCCAAAAGACCACATGAATTTTCAATGATAAGCATCACAGTTCAAATGTTTAATTATAATGACAAATTTATGTAGAAAGGAAATAGTGGGATTTTGTAAAATGTATCTCGCTTATGTGAAAGGTAGAACTGTATCTCCTCCAAATTTGAAGACAGAAGCAGAATACAGGATAAAATGTAGAGTCTCATTTTGGGGTAAAAAGAACCCAAGAAGTGCTTGGACGTAAATGTTTGGGGGTCAACAAATTAATTCTGGAAGATTTTATGGAAGGTAAGCACAAATACAGTTAAACAGTATATGTACTCAAAACTGCCTGCAGGCTGCTGCTGAAAGATGTATCCAATTTCTCCTTCATCCTTCTTACCTCGTTTTCCGAACTTCGGCTCTTGCCAGCATAGTCTGCATCATAGCAACAGTTAACTCCTTGGAGGAATATATTCTAAAATTGTGAATATATCATTTTTCAAGTGGAAATATTTCCTATGTAGAAGGAGAGGCCTGGGAAAATAGGTGAAGTATTTGAGCTTGAGGTAGAGAAGCCGGCATTCAAAGGTGATCTTGCTGGTAGGCCTGAACTTGGCGACAGGAATGTAAAGGGGGCCACAAACTCAAAAAGGAGGGAGGGGATGGGATGGGACAGGATGGGACCTTTGTGTGGGTCAGTGGAGGAAAAAGGATGGGGAGGGAAGGTGGTTCCTGACAGGGAGGTGTTACTCTTCTGGCTGAATCTGTGGTGGTTGACTCTCATGGTTGTGGAAAGCCAAGGAGAGGAAATTGGCACCAGTCGCATTCTACACGATCGGGCTTCTCGTGTTGGGACTGTGGGGAGAAATTAGCCTTCCTGAAGATGCGAAGGTGAAGCAGAAGAACTGGATCTGGTGTGGCTGTGCAGGTGGAGAGCTGGGGATGGTCGTGGATTCAGCCTGCTAAGGGGTCACTGCTCCGTGAACTTCACCCGATGCCTGGAGATCACAGGGTGGGTGTCAAGAAGGCAAGTGGGGATTTCGTACTGAATAAAGGAAAAGATCCAGAGGGGAGAGGCAGATTGGGAAAGCAAATGGTAGCAGCTATAGTACTGAACGTAGATGGTAATGAAAGAGAACTCGGGTTGTTCATTCTTAGAAAGGTTTGTTGGGGTGTGATACGACTACCTTTTTGAATATGAAAAAACCTATACAAGGTAAATATTAGGGAATGAAAAGTATCAAATTCAAGTATAATATTACTACAAAACCTAATGTGTATAAATACAAGCAATGGGGGACGATCTGGATTTTGAGAATATTCTGGAGGAGTGTGGCTACACACACATGCTTGTGCCACCTTCTGGGATTTTGGCCTCAGTCAAAGTACTGGTCTCTACAGGTCTGTCTTCTGCCCAGTGTGACGTTTTTATTATTATAGATGTATTCATACTGATGTTTAAAAAACAAAAACAAAACCAAAAAACCCAGGAACAGGAGTTACTTTTTTAATAACTTTCAGGTTTAAGACATCTTGCCTCTTTCTCAATTATATAAAGGTTTCATTAATGAAACTGTGATCGGCTAAATTCTAGATTTATGAAAAAGTTAATTACAGTTTAAAATTCTTGTTACAAAACTGAGAGTTGTGTTTACTGTTATCTCACTGAAAAGGTTTAAGGGAAACTTGATTGTCATATTTAAACAATACTGTTAGTCCTGGGCCTCATGACTGCTGCCAGCTGTCCACAGGCAGCAGGAGAACATTTTCTCCCATCTTGATGTGAAAAGTGACTTTTTAAGGGAATGCTTTTCTTGCTGTTCTTCAGAGTGTTAGATTAACTATAGCTAGAAAGGAAACACTGGTTATTTGTGCTCTTGCATCTTGCCAGATGGCAGTCAGAAAGAAATGCCCTTGTACCCCATCTCTGGACCTCGCTACCTGGCTGAGCCTGGAGAGATCTCATAGCAATCTTATGTTTTTTTTATATATTACATGGATATCTGTGTATAAAGGATGAAACTTTCAAAGTTGGTCCTTTTTATCCAAGCTAAAAGGATTGGTTGTGATTCAGTTTTTAGAAGATCCTCCCTGTTAAATCTGGGGTGAGTGGAAATTGTAGAAATTGTTGCATGTACGTAACCAGCCCGATGTACTCGGTAGAGCTGATGGAGCCTGAGCTGCTTATTGAAGTCACGCAGAAGTTTAGGCAGTATGTCTTACTCCATATCCTGATCTCCATAGTGTCTTCCAGAAGGATTTCAGCTGGCAGCAACGCTAGTATGGTTTGAAAGACTGGGTACTGTGAGAGCTTGATGTTTATCCTGAAGGAGAAAACACAACAGGAGAGCGTTTTTTATCTTTGTCATGTGGGAAAATGATTTGAACTGGATTTAGAGGATGTGAGAAAGGAAATTGAAACGCTTTTCAAGGTCACATTAAAGCTGAGAAACCACTGCAGTGTTTTTTCTCTCTGTATCATTGACCAAGGCGGCACCTGGTGATCCAGAGCCTTTGTAAAACTCTCTGATCACCCTTTCTGTTTTGTAGAGAGAGAATTTTCTCCACTTTAAAACACATTTACCTTTCAAAAGGTCCGACAGGACAGTCCGTGAACAGGATGCGTGTCGTAGCTGAGAGATGCAAAAAATTGGTGCATGCACTACATGCACTTTCATGAAAATAACCTGTTAGCGTAAGGAAAGGTTTTGAGAGGAAACAGTACTGAATAAGGTACTGTTGGTAGTACTACAGTACTGTCAGGTTTTTAAATTGTGATAGTTGAATTGTCCTGAAGTTTTTCTCTCTGGGAATAACTAGTTGGCATTTTAGATGGTGTACTCCTTTACTGTGGTTATGCTTTGTGTATAGTAGTTATCACCAAGTACACCAACCAAAAATTGGTAGATATCTAGGTCCGGGGAAGTGATGATTCACTTAGTCTGAGTGCTGATGAGAAAAAAAACTTGACCAGGTGATTTCATGAAGTCTAGTGAGATTGAAACAGTGTACTTGATTTTTGGTTTACTCAATGTATTTCAAAATACAGTGGTGGTGTTTCTTATTACAGAGATTTTACCCCAAACAAACAACAGAAACCTAAATGAAATTGTTTTCTGTATGTTCCTATAGATGATTTTACAAGTAGCTTGGACTTGCTTAAATCAGACATTTAATGATACATAGGAGCGATTTTCCACTTCAAGGTTGCAGTGAAGTTTTTTCATACTTCGTGTATTTTGTGCACTTAACTAGAAATGCAAGAGTTACATCATGGTGCTAAATATGTGTTGGGTTTATTTTTTTTTATTATTGGTAGGTAGTCTAAGCCCGCAGTGGGTTTCCAGATAATTCCTTTTTGTGGACAGAAAGCCACGATGTTTATTTTTAATTTTTTTGCTGTATGTGATGTGTTACTGTGAGCCGTGGTTATTAATTGACAGATGAGTTACACTATGATGGCACTTAAAATGCACAACATGTATTTCTGAAAGCAGTCGTTGCTATAGCAACTTTCTAGTAGGTCACTGGCAGTGTTGTGTGTGAGTGTGTGTGTGTGTGTATGATTTGGCTGTTAATGCAGACTAATACTGATAGAAAAATGAGAAATGTGAGAGTCAGAAGGAAGGTAGCCCTTCCCCCCTCCCTGTCCTCTCCCTTCAAAACCAGCGTAAGATCATTTTGTGGAGAAAATGCTTACTTAGGATATTGCATGTATTGGCAAAAAAATGGGCTATCAGCTGCTACAATTGGATGTTTTCTTTCTGTTTATGCAAAGATTATAAAAAACCTACCCCAATTGCCTTAATCTCATTCTGCTTTCTTTGACGTCTTTAGAGTTTGGTTAGGAGGGGAATACGTCTTCAGTTGATCGAATGTGTTGTATTTATAGAGCATGAAGATCTATTTTTAAAGACAAAGTACATATGTACTCTGTGCTGGAAGTGAAAATTTTGAGAAATTGCTTCTTTTTCCTCATTTGTAAGATCTTTCAGCAAGGTACGATACACTGCCAGAGCAATTTAGGCCAATGTAAATCTTGTGGTCCTGTTCTCCCCTTCCTGCTCCCATCCCGCCCCTAGCACTAGTCCTGTGCTCATGTGAGCAAGGGCTGAGCCAGTTCAGGGAGCTGATCCAGGCACAAACAACTGGAAAACAGTTTTAAAAACTGCTAGGTGATTTCCTGAATCGTGTAAATGGGCAGAAAGCCACGTGCTGGTACAGCCACAGGAGGGAGGAACCACGATGGCTGCAGTTCGGGTCAGTGTACACGGCTGGTAGCGACTAGGATTCCCGGAGGGGCTGAAGATGCCGTTTCCACTGACTTCTGGTTTTAGTCTGCTCTGAAACGTAACTAGAAGTACTGTGCAGAGGACTCTTTCCCCAAATTCTTTGCATTTGTATTCTTCTCTGAAGCAGTTCTCTTTCTCTTCTTTTTTTTTTTTTTTTAAGTAACATACTGCTCTAATGAGAAAACATTCATATATCTATTTTAGAGTGATCAACCTGTAGTCAGGCCATTATTTTCAGTCTTGAATTAACATTGCCTTAAGATATTAGAAAATTAATGATTTAAGATAACACATTCTAGATTATGATAAATGAAAATAATGTCAAGCGTAGCAAGTATTTTACGGTACTTTGACTAGATTTTTCTCAAATTATAGTGTTGTTTGGTGGTGGTTTTGTTTTGTTTTTAAAAAAAGGATAATAACGTGAACTTTGTGTGTTGACTCTCTTCTTCTCCAAAAGACATGAAGAAGCCATGCTGCGTTTGCAGTTGAATCAATAATGGTAGAATTGTTCTGCTCTCTGGATGGGAGCAGTGAGAGGTCGTGGTATGGAGTGGAGGAAGGGCAGTAGGGCTTGAGCTGCTTGCTACCTTCTCTTCTTTTCCGGTGTCTCCCATCTCTCCATTCACTGGCTTGCTGAGCGCCAGACCGGTCTCGAAGCTGCCGTAAAGGACGGAGCAGGAACATGTGGCCAAGAGTAGGAGGAAAGAGCAGGAACTGCGTTTTTGGCAACAGCAACCCATCAGATTGGTTCAACCATTGTATGAAACCTCACCCCAGGGTTCTACTGAAAAAGAAAATCCCTATTCCATGTTGTTTGGTTTTTTTTTCCCTCTGATATGTAGTTATGTTCTCTGTGTTTCAGAAACTTGATTTCTGAAAGTGCAAAGTGTTGATTTAACCCCTGAGGAAAAAAAAAAAAAGAAAACAACTTCCTTGACGTTATTTACTATTTAAATGATTGTTGAATGCTTTATTAAATGTACTTGTATATACTGTGTACTCTAGAAAAGCTTGCTCTAACTTTGCCTCAAGGGTGAAGGCAGTGCTTATAGATTAATGTTTAAATTTATTTGAATAATTTGTAGGGAGATGGCGGTAGGACCAGGTATGAGAAAAATGAAAGCTTGTATCTTCCTTGTATTTTCTGTAAGGATTTTTCCTAGAGGAAATGTTCCCTTATTTAACTCCTGGGGTTGCAGTTTTCGGTTAGAACTTGTTCTTATCTCATGGGAGTTGCGAATCTGCTTAAGGAAATGCTTCAAAATATTCCCACTCTTGCTCTTGCAGCCTGACAGTTTCAAGTATCAGTTACCATATGTATTTTCATTTTATGTAACTGTGTAAAAGATACTGAAAATTCTTTTCCTATCTTTCTGAAGTGCAGAAGAAAGTGTCTGTAAATTCTGCAGTACTTAAAACTGTACAGTCTGATCGCTTCTCTGCAAAACCAAAAGCCAAGAAGTCTTACAGGGGAAAATAACCTCTTGTGTGGATCAGCTGCCGGAATTTCCCTTCTCACTGGAGAGCCTCAGCTTCTGGTGATGGCAGTTTCTCACTTCCGCAGCTTCTGTTAATTTTCACTCAGTTTTTTCTATTTTCAGTGTCTTGTATTTGATGGTAGAGGTAAGGCAATTCTCTTATCTCCTGGGCCAGAGGTTTTTTTTTTCTTCTCTCATCTGTTAATTTTTTTCTTAGTCTCTCATTCACCAGGAAGAGATTTTTAAGGCTGCCAATATCTAAGCAGCAGGTTGATACGAGTGGGCCTGCTACAGACCATCATTGTAACTAAGAGAATTCTGTGAGTAGCAGTGTGTTTTCCATTCCAGGTGTTGAAGATAGTGTGATACGTGCTCTGAACACTGACCTTAATTTTGCCCCTCTTCTCTTCCCCTGAATGGAGCTGTGACCTTCCACCGACTCTGAAACCAGCTGGATGCCCCTGAAACCCCAACACATTTTTAAACAAGTTCTGGTTGTATCAGGATAGTGTCAGGATTCCGAGTTGTTCCTGTTGTTGGTCCCTCAGAGATGTTGGTTTGTGCAGTACGGCTCCTGTAGATAGATTCCAGATTTCGTCTGTTAGCCTGTTTTCTGTGAGGCATCTCGCCGCAGCTACTCTGTATTTCTAGTCTATTTGTAGTTAATCCTCTATTTCCTTTCTCAGTTCATGGTCGAGGTTAACTGTCTTTAGGGATCGGGGACAGAGAAGTTTGGTTGCCTTCCTCCCTACCACCGTGGGAGGGGAAATGGTTTGGGTTGCTGAAAAAAACCCATGTTCTTGTGTTCCAGTACCACAAGGTTTCCTGTCTTTAGAGGGTATCTTTGGAAAAATAAAGCGCTCTGCCAGTTCATGCTGGAACTCTTGATGGCTTCATTACCAACATCATGGAGCAGCTTTCCATCTGATGGCAACCTTTCCAAGTGAGGCAAGATCTCCTCTTTCTTCCATCTGTTTTTAAGTGGTCCATTTTGGTCAAGCATTATCTAAGCTATTTCATTAAGCCCAACAGCTGCATTAGTCCAATGAAGTGTTTTGGTAAATATTTCCCATATCAAAAATTCTTCCTTGTCAAGGAGGAAGGACTGCTGTCAGCGTTACTGGGAGAAAGCTCTTTTAACTAGGCTTTAAAGCTCACAGAACATTAGCACAAAATGAATGATGCTTGCTCAGACACAGTCACGCTATTTCCAGTTTTTGTCATCTGCTTGTCCAAGTAACTCTTCAGAAATAACAAAGGTGTTCCCATATTTCTGTAAGCAGTGCAAAATACAGTTTTAAAAAAAAAAAAGCATCAGTGTTTGCAACTCACAGTTTGGGTA
Source organism: Pluvialis apricaria (assembly GCA_017639485.1). Taxonomy (NCBI): domain Eukaryota; kingdom Metazoa; phylum Chordata; class Aves; order Charadriiformes; family Charadriidae; genus Pluvialis; species Pluvialis apricaria. Next base: position 25,721,655 of record CM030014.1, on the reverse strand, counting down.
GCCAAGTAAATTGGTGATAGCTTTACAGTTTGAGTTGTCACATCTTCAAATAAATGTGTTTGTAGAGAGTCTGGAGGAAAAACATTCTTAAAAGGCAAAGGGGAAGAAGGTGAGAAATAAGTTGTATGGTTAGTGGAGTTAGTGAAGCCTCGTTTGGTAGTCCCGTTATGTTCCTTACTAGTTCTGTACTAATCCACTGGTTTAGCTGTGTCCTTGCAGGCTGCCCACCCTGTGTGTAGCACCTCTATGGCAGTATCGTGCACCTCGGTGCCTTCCCTGGGCTGGGCAGAGCAGGACACGCGGGTGACTGCTTCGGAGCTGTGTCTGATCAACAGGACAAATAGTAGCTCTGCTGGTTCTTGCCCCTGCCTTCACCCTCTTGGGAGCACTAGGCTCAGCCAGTGCTTATTTTCTAAAAGAATCTTTTGAGGTACCTGTTCTTCTGTCAAAAATGTTTGCATTTGGCAACGTGTTCAAAAATCGTCAAGAGATGGTGGGCAAACAGCCTGGCTGGATGTGAAGTCCCTGGGAAATGAAGCTGAATCAGCTTCTTGTCCAGCTCCCATGTTGGTTTCTCTGTTCTTGCCTCTCCTCCTTGTATTTTAGGTAATGCTTGTCTGGTTTTTCACTTTGTCCAGTTTGGACTCTCAGCTGGTTTCACACAGTGCAATTATCTTCTTCCATTGGTACAGTCATCATTCCTGTATCTGGAGCAATGAACAAGCAATGAAGGAGATACTATTTTCTTCAAGCATTTCTTTCCCAAGAAAGTTTCCCTTTTAATGGATTTATTGTTGTGTGCAAGATGTTTTTATACAGCAAAGATTAGACAGTTTCACCCCCTACTGATTCTTCCTAGGGTTGTTGACTAACCAAAATTCATTTCAGCACTGAATGATAAAAGCCTTTCTTCAGGATTATTTACTGAGCTAAAATAAATCTTGTTCCCAGGTGCTAATCTGTCTTTTCCCTAGTGATATTTGCATTTTGAACCATTGCAGAACTATTTCCAGTTTTAGGTAGTACTTGATAATAACTTCTCTCCTATTTCTTTTTATAATTTCATTGGTTTCTTGTTACTGGTGTGTCAGGGAGGTCATTAGGGAACACTGGTGGGTAGCCAACCCCGGTTAGCTTATCTTTAATTTCTTGAGTCCTTGGATTCTGACAGGAGGGGAAAAAAAGGAATCTACATCAGGAAAGGCTTGTAGGTACAGGTAGTATATTTTTTAGGTCAGTTGACATGGCTGTGAAAAAGTAGACAAGCTTCTCAATCAACCATCTTCAGCCTGAAATAAAATCACAACCCTCAAGCTCGGTACAGGTGGAAAGCAATTAATTACTGTGAGCTCTGCTACGGGGCGGGGGGAGGTTATTGAAATCGGTATTGCCTGGGGGGCAGAGAGATAAGTTATAGGGATGGAGTAAACTAATGTGTAATAAAGCCACTTTCCCTTTTGAGTCAATTAATTAAAATGATTGTGAATTTTTGATTTCCAGCTGTGTGCTTTCCTAAGTCTTCAGGATCAGGGATGAGAACTTAGAAGTGGAATGGTTTTGTTCTGTGAAGTATTCTGCTGGTAAATCATTATTTCAGTCTTTGCTGCTAGTCCTGCTGGTTTTTTTTCACCTGTGTAGTTTTGGGGAAGTCATCTTGGGGCTGTGGTGAATTATGTTAGTCTGAAATCTGTGGATTTACGTTTGCATTTTGATTGCAGTATGAGGCATTCATGGTCACTGGGGAAACACATTTGCAAGGTTTTTTTGGTTTTAGCTCCATCGTGGTTACATGTGTCTGTTGGAAAAATGTGCTTCTCCTCACAAGTTTATTGTGGTGGTCGGGTTGTTTTAAGATTGGAGGATGAGAGGAAAGTATTTTAATGTACGCTTTTCCAGTAGAGGTTTTAACTGTATAGCTGATATAAGTCATAAGCTCTGCCACTTGCAATAATCGAGGGTGTACAAGCAGTGGGACTGGCTATTGGAGTACATTTCAGCGATGTTTGTTCAGCTCGTTCAAAATGTTGATATATTTTTGTGTAGCCATGTCTTTGGGGAATGTTCTCTCTAAGTCGGTGAAGGAGTGCAATGATGAGCGCCCTCGCAGCACAGCCTGTGGTTCTTCATACGCTGCCTGGACATTATGGCTTGTTTGAGTTTGACGTTGTTGTTGGATTTGTGACGGTAGGTGTGCTGGTCTGGTGGCCAGGAACCGGTATCAGTGTGGGCTCTGGGAACCCTTTGATAGGAACGTGTTGGCTTGGTATCACGCATTGGATGACTTTGAAAGAGTATGAGTTTTCAGACTAAAAAGTAGATGTCATGTGCATATTTTAGGAAAAGAATAGGCTTGGTTGTATCTTTAGAATCTCTTTCCTTAAGTAAGCTTATGAGGATTTCAGCGTATGTATGGGTCTGTTCCAGTGCCTTTAGACTGAGGCAGTGTCAGGTTAGGATGGATTGAAGGTATTTAGCAGCATACGGATTCTGGAGTTACTGTTCTTTTAAGTTATTGAGGCAAAATATGGTATCACAAAATGAGAAATCGGTGGTCTGACTTAATACATTTGCAATAGCATTGATGGCTTTGATGGAGGGATGATTTGAATTGTGTAGTTTACAGATGCAGTTTACTTTGTCATGAAGATAACTGGCTCACTGACTAGTGGAGAAATTTTTTTAATCCATTCTGATGTTTCTTGTTCCATCTATTGTACTTGGATTAAAGACCTGCCAGGCTTCTCAGTCTTGGGAAGCATATTAAAATGTTCCTAGAGTAGGAGAATAGGGTTGCTTAGTTTATTGGGAAGAGAACTTGAAACAAGTTTTAAGGTGAAGAGGAATCAAGTCAGAGTTGCCAGCTTGTTTTGCTGATTATCAGGGTTTGGGATTACTTAGAGCTCTTTCCTTGGTATCTAGGACATCATGGGATTTAAGGCTTGGGTAGTTTTTCCCTGAAAGGCTGCAGTTGTGGGTTGTTTCAGAAGAGGGATCATAATGGTGCAAGATGGAGGTGAACGGTGTCTGGTTTGATACAGCATTGGGTTTTCTCAGGAAATTTTGGGGGTTGGGAGGTGGGGTTTGATTCTGTGATTAATATATGTATATAATTCTATTTAATGACTGTATTAGCTAACTTCATCTTCTTAGGTCTACCTCTGCTACTTTTTTTTGGCTCTTGTTGAGTTTTTGCAAACTCTTTTTAGGAACTTATCAGGTATTTGTAATTTAGGTACTCTGGTTAATGGATAGAGGAAGGATATGGAAATTACTCCCTCTCCATGGTACACCGTTATATTCTGTCAATACTCCAGTAGTGTGAAGAATCAAAAGTCAAAAGAGCAATGCTACTATGAGCTCTTTTGAGAAGTCCCTTTTATGCTTAGGCAAATACTATTTTTTTTTTTAAGTCATTACAGAGTTACTTGGGCTAAAAATAGTTAACAATGGAAGGAAAACAGCTTTGTTATGATTCTTGTTGAAATTTATTCCTACTAAAACGAAAAGCATCAGTGGAACCCCTGTCCACTTAATGATAGTGCAGGTTAAAAATGGTTACTAAAAGCGAGGGCATTTAGACTGCCTCGCTGCAGAAAGATGGCATTATGCTACTTATGGTAATGCCTGTTGGATATTTGTTAATCCCTTTATTAAATGCAACCTCTCTTCTAAGGAGCTCAAAACACGAGGGATTTAGTTATTTAAAAAAATCCACATACCCTCGTGCCCACAAAAAGATTGTATTTGAGTGAAAAAGGAACCTTAGTAAAGCAGATGCCGATTAGCTATGTCAGGCTGAGGGTTAAGCTGAGTCTCCAACCTGTTAATAGAGAGGCAGGAGTACAGGAATCCATAGGTTTTTGTCCTATCGGCGTTGCTGAACTCCCTGGACTGGAAAAAACTGGTACTCTGGGATCTTTCAGTTCCTGGACTGATAGCACTGAAAGACTCTCTTGGTGTAAAAGTTTGTAAGGGTTATCTCTGGAGTGAGTATGAATACCGAGTAGAGGCTTTTAATACCTCAGTCACACCTAGATAATGTCCAGAAATCTTTGCTGTTCGAGGGACTTGGATCGTGACATCTTTGTAAGGACAAGGATCCTGACAGGTCTGGCAACTAGGAAATTGATGGAGTCCAACACACGTGGTTTTCCGAATGAGCAGTTTTCAGTGGCAGGAATGCTTTAACATAGTCCTTCAACGTTACCTTCTTCTTTTGAAGAACCATTATGCCTTTGGGTTTTTTTGAGGGTAGGGTAATAAAAGTGCTTGTCAGGAAATTGGTAAAATATTACGCTTTAGAGTGGTCCTACATTTACTTCTACTTGATATGTGCAAGAGTCTCTCTATATTAACTATTATATATTCTGACTGCTAGCAGCTGCGTGAACTTAGAGAAGTTATTGTTCTAGTGACCTTATTTTCCTCAAGCCTTTGTGCACATCCCCCTAAAGTTCATATGAGTACCAGAATTAGTCACTTCCCAGCGTTTTTAATTTATATGTGACTTCAAAATGCATGTTTTCTTTGATAATTTGGACAAAATGTTCTGCAGTTCCTCTTGGCTTTTCTCATCGAGAGTCCCATACGAGGAAGAAAGAAAAGAAAAGACAAAACAAAGAAACAAATGCTCAAAGAACAAAACCCTGAATAATTCTGAGAGGTTTTTTTTTCCCCTTTATTCCAGTGTTCTGCATGTCAGGCTTTGCTGCTTTTTGTGAAAATTGCTTTTATTGTTGGCAATTTTCCAGCTGCAATGAATAATAGAACACCAGATGTCCACTGCTGAGAAAAATTACAGATGAGTAAACACTCTTCTAAGGTAGCATAAAAATCTATTAACGCTGCTTCTGGTGTGCCTGTAGACTGTCTACGCTCTTGGCCCGTTGTGCTTTGTGCTGTTCAGAGATGAAAATCCAAAGGCTGTGTGACTGTCTAACTACGTCTGACTACAGCAGGGATTCCTGCCTTCCTCTAGCTGTGGATTATTTTGCAGGAATAAGCAGTCACTCACTGAAGTGCTTGAGTGTGAGTTTAATCACTGGATTTAATTTTAGTTATTGTCACACATGGATTTGATTGAGGGCAAAGTCACAGAAACATTAGAAGAAATGAGGGGGGTAAGAAGGGATATTAAGAGTTCATCTAGTTCTCACCCTTTCCCCTCCAGCAGGCCATGGGTTTTTTACAGTTATGCCATGTTTTCAGCCCCCAAACAGTCTGTGTTCCCAAAGCCTTGTCCTTTTTTTCCCAGCTGTTTCTATCTCCTAGGAATAAGCCCTTTACACTAACTTTGCTATGGTGGTTGTATCTGACAAGTGTGACCCATCTATTTGGAAAAGAAAAAAAATCTTCAGCAGTGGATAATTCACATTTGCGTGAGCAAACTATGAGAGTGCTTCACGAGTCATTGTCAAGTTTTTCTCAGTGTCTTACCTGAATTTTCCTTGCTGCAGTTTAAACCCATTTCTTGTCCTGTTCTCGCCAAGAGAGACGGTTTATTCTCCCTCTCCATTGCCTTTGCAGCAGTTTTTACATATTGAAGAAGTTGTCGTCCTCCTTCAGTCTTGTCTGCGTCCGACTGTACTCTCCTGTTGCTTTCCTGCACACAGGGGTTTCTGAGCCTCCTGGAGCCCTGGCTTGCCCTGCTAAAATTAGCTATGCAAAACCCTGGAAAGCTTGATGCCATTTGAGTGTGCTGAATCGGCTTACTAAGAAATCAACTGAACAGGATGGTCCTTTTTGGGGGGGAAGTATTTCATTGTCTCTAACTCAGCTATCTTTTAAAACTTTATGCTAAGGTATGGTGAACGCTTATGCTATCCATATCATTATTCCATCTTTGGCAAGTTTTCATTGATTGCCCGATCTTTTGTTTGGAGGATGACTCCACAGTTTCTGTGATGGGCAAAACCTCTCTCGACTTTAAATTTGTCCCACGGGCTTTTTTGTGACTCTCAGTGCTCTTGCATCATGTTAAAAAGATGCGTGAGTTCATCTTCTCAAGAATGCTTCTGAGTCTTGGAAATAGAAGTGCAGAGAAGCAGAAGACTTCAAGGATCCATCTATTGACGCTCGCAATTTGAGGCTGGTAGAACCTACCTTTCTAGAGCCCTTTTTATTACGTGTATTTTATGTTCAAAGCAGGTAGGTAGGAGGCTGGTAGATAGCTGATGTTATCCTAGTGGACAGATGGCAAGGAGCAAGTTGTTAATTTAGACCATAATCATCCAGATATTGGACTAGCATTAGAATTCAGTTCCTTAACTTTTAGTCTTGTGCAATCAGACCATAATTATTTGCCTTATGAGTGACGGAGTGCCCGCAGCCCCCAGTGATCTCAGTCACAGTTGTGAATGTTCAGTGCTGCAGAAAATCAGGTCAAGTGTCTCACTGGGTGTCCGCAGAGTGAGGAGCAGTTACGTCTCAAGGGTCTGTAAGAATAACAAAAGGAAAGCAAGCTTGTTTTCATATGCTCAGTCCATCAAATTTATTTGTATTAAAAAAAAAAATAGTAATTACAAATTGAAAAGGATTAAATTCCTGTTCTTGAGCAAGCCATATCTACAGGCAATCATTTGCACAAAGCATTTGATGAATATCTTTAGTGTTAGCCATCCTAGGCATTATAAGAAAGCAGTACATGATAATATAGTTACAAACTATTGAAGTAAACACTGGAGATGATCAAACAAAATTGTCTGAGTGATGTGTGATGTTTGAATCAACTACACTATTATAAGCATGGTTAAAAGATTGTATTGGCTTTCCTGTGTAATCAGTGTCAGTGCCTCGGCACAGGCACGCACAGTACAGGAATTAGCTGCTACCTTCTGGAAATGGTAGCAGAAGATACAGAAAAACTTATTGGTTTTGGCAGCTCACACATTTTTAGAGACTGAAAACTAAGTATAGAAATGTGGTAGTATGACTTGGAGGTTTTTGTCATTTAAGAATTTTATTCCCAGCTCTGCAAGAGGTGGTTTGCGTAACCTTTCGGTGTGAGGTCTTGCATTCGTAATTGTGAGGAGCACAGAATAATATAGCACACTAGAAAGTGAGACTTCAGATTATTTTTCTGGCTGACTGGGCAGGACCTTTCTAGGCTAAAAGCATTTGGTGAGAGGAAGCAGCAACGACTGTTTTGGCTGTAGAGTCAGTTCTACATGTTGGTGTAACTGAGGAGACAACTGAAATGGAAGGCAACGTTCAATAGACAGCTGGGGGTTGCCGTGAGATAATTCTTCTTCCCACACGTATATGTAACACATCTGGAAATACCTTTAAAGAATGGAAAAAAAGAAATGTTAATGATAATGGACGTGTACTAAATGCTTTAATTTTGTGTACAGCCTCACTTTGTTGTTCTTGGCCTCAGGTTTTTCTTGGATTATGTGTTTTACCTCTGTGAGCTCACTTCCCTTTTTTTGTTTTATGTATTAATTTCTTATTGATATTTTCTGAGGAAAAAACAATTGTCCCTCCTCAGCTTACTGTTCTGATAACTCCAGCCTTCTGAAAGACCCCTAGCCAAACCATATGCCCTGCTGTTCAAAATTGTGCCTTTACTGCAAAACAAAATAAGTCCGTGTCTCTCTTGTACTGGGGAGCCCAGCACTGGATGCAGCGCTCCAAATATATCTCCTCCGCTCTGAGTAGAGGGGAAGGTCACCTCCCTGGGTGCCAGAAGCAGCCCTGGAGATGCTGCTGGCCTTTGCAGCAAGGCCACATTGTTGGTTTGTCCATCAGGATCCTTGGATCTCTTCTGGAAAAGCTGCTTTCCAGACGGTCGGTCCCAAACCCGCGCATGGGGTTCTTGTTCCCCAGGTGCAGGACTGTTGAGGTTCCCTTTACTGAACTTCATGTGATTCCTGCTTGTCCGTTGCTCCAGCCTGTCCGGGTGCCTGTGGACGGCAGCACAAGCATCTGGTGTATCAACAAGCTCTCCCAGTTTTTTGCTGTTGTTGTTGAGGTGCTCTTGCAGGTTGGGAACTGCAGGTCCTACTGGGTGTGAAATGGGTAATGGCAACAGAAGAGGCACACGCTTGGGAGAGGGATGTGAAATAATAATGATATGGCCAGTGTGCTTCTGAAGGGTATAGGAAATGAAGCATTGCCGTGCTGAGCTAGCCTGGTTGTTCCCAGTATTACCTCCTCCTGTCACGGTTAGACTGGATTAAGAATGTTGCAGAGCGCATATTGGCAGAGCTTGCTACGTACTTTAGGTGTTGCTGGAACTTACTAGTGCTTAGTGTTAATTTTTCTATCACTCGTGCTTTCAATCTTGGTTTAAATACTTAGTAAAATGTGGTAATGTGAAATTTAGATTTTGTGTAGAACTTCCATGAAATTGTCTTCAAGTTAGGCTAAATAGGCATTATGTCTTTTTTGACCTTAAATGAGAATGTGAATTTTCCAAATCAGAGCAGGGAGAGGTGATGTAATTTGGCTTTCAGTTCAAATGGCTGCAGAGTCAACATGAATTAGTCTCAAGTTCTAAACCTGTAGTAGAAAAAAAGCTTCTGCTTATAGAAATACATAATCCAAAGAAACAAACCCCCTGAGTGATGAAGAACACATCAAAGCATTTGGTAAATTTGTTATAGGGTTAGATCCCGATGACTGTTTTTCTACTTCTGCAGGATTTAGAATTTACTGCAAGATTTAGAATTTACACTTTCAATTTCTAAATATTATTTTCACTTTGCAGATGAGATAGCTGAGCAGGAAGGATTTAAGTGCTGTGCCCAAGGCCGTGCATGGGGTTGGATAAAGCAGTGAACGACTAGAATTTATCTACCTGCATGTAAGATCCTCTTTTCTTTCTCATTTTGTTGATCAAAGCTTTTGGAGCTCTGCCTCAGTGTGCAACATGCTGCCTTCTAACAGGATTGTTGATGCTGCTGATGCAGTCCTTTTCCAGCTGCTGTTGTTGGGCAAGAATATTGAGGGGACAAATCTTGTCTCTAAGCTGAATACGAAAAACTTGAGTTTTACATGTCATCTTTTGTGGTGCTGTGCTATGGCATGGCACACTGTCGTGTACACTAGCTTCTTGTCTGCATAGGCAGTACGTTTGGAGTTCTCAAATCTCCTTTGGGCCTTAATGGGATGGAGAAATGTACTGCTGCTTTATCAATTTTCAACTTGCAAGAAAAGACGTAGCAGGGAGCACCAAGGGAGAAAGCAATTTTGAATGGAAAATGGAGTTATGGCGTGCAGGCATTACCAATTAAGTAGTAGAAGATATTGCTCCGCTAGTGTGAGCCACTGTTTGAATATATTCTGTACTCGGGTGAGACAAGGTCACTCGGACAATAACGAAAGGATTTTGAATGGGAGCCAGTCAAATACCAGTTATCTTTTAAAATACCAGTTATCTGTTATCTTGGATTTCTCCTAGGCAATGGAATTAATAGTGATGTAACTCATATTACTAAATTTAGTAGTTGGGGCTTTGGTTTGTTCTTTTTTGTTTTGTTTTAAATTTTGGTTTCAGCTTTATAAGGTGTGGCTAGCTATTATAATAAGGTTGGTGGAACTTGATTTGGTTGTTGCTGCCAGATGGTTGCTTGGAGCAACTCTGTCAGGTTTCAGGGTTCATGTCCATCTGTTTGTTCGTTGTTTGGCTAAAATGGGTGGATTACTTCAGCACCAGAGAGGCAAATAAACAATCTAAAGACTGCAAAAAATATAGGTAGCTTTTCATGTTAGTCGAAACTACAGAAAATATTGATGGAATGTATGTATCAGATGTATTGTTGTAGAATTGTAGAGCCTTTCTTTAAGCTCATTATGAGATACTTACTGAAGAAAAACTGTCATAAAACTGATGACTTACTAGAAAAGGCTTTTTAAATTTTATTTTATTTCAGAAGCAGTTTTATATGATGGTCAATAAAAAAGCAGTTTTATATGGTCATTATGTCTGCCCATGCTTTTTGTGCATGGTTAAAAAAATAGAAGCAAAAAAGAGAAACATTTACTTCTTTTCCCATTGTGTGTTTCAGCTGAAGGGTCTCTTCTTACTGCTTGCTTTATATTCTTCTACGGGACATTTTTAACTATGCCAGCATAAACTTGTGTCATCTTAAAATACAGATGTGCAAGTCAAAAAAGGTGCAAACATGCTAAGGTCAAAATTGGGATCGAATGAAAACATCAGATTTTTTTTCTTTTAAACTCCTAGCTAAAAGCAGTTGGTTGCAATTTAAAGGACGTGTTCAACTATATTGTGTTTGTTGTAGTTTAAATAACCCAAAATGCAAAAGTATGAAGTGTTCCTCATCCAGCTTTTCTCTTCCCCAGGATAAAGGTGACAAAATGGGAATCTGTCTTAAGTTTTCAGGATTTTTTATCAATGGCTTTACTCTCAAGCTGAATGAGACAGAAAGGAGGAGAATTTGATTTTCCTGTTTGTAAGAAGATCTTCTCTAAGAAGCAGGTGTTTCTTTTATTAAAACCAGAAAAAACGTGAAGGTTCACATTTGTGTAGTCCATAAGGATCAATGATTTTTCCACAGCTGTCAAACTTAATTTAATTGCACGACTAAATTGAGAACACTGTTCCAAGCATGTAGAGTTTTTCTTTAGTCACTACAGTGCCTTATTTTGTTTCCAAACCAAGCGTAAGCAACACGGGTGGTAATTTAGGACTGAATTTTGAAAGCAAGTGGCAGTGTTTCTGTGAATGTAGAGGAATGTTCCTGTTGAGGGAAGTTGCAAGGCAGTTATCCCAAGACGGTTTTCCGATTTCAAAATCCAAATTTTACGGATTTCCGACCTTCAGCTGAGGCAGAAAGAGTTAGCATCCAGAGCATCACAGCCAGCGGGACCGTATTGGACGGGTGTGAGCGGAGATTGCTGATGTGGATTGTATAACGGGGAGGCCTTATTCCACGCAGTGTAAGACTCTGCTTCTCATCAGTGCCACAAAATGTGCAGGATTGTGCCTTTCCTTTTTGGGCTTCTGGCTCCGAGCTGTTCGTTTTCTCGCTTGTCAGCGTTGACAGTTCTTCTGTTTTAGCACTCTTTGGCTTCACCCATGTTAAGTGCCTTTGTTAACACAAGACAGTAGAAGGGCAACTTTGTCATCTTCTGGATGGTCCAGTCTGGACCTGACCACATACAGATGGATTTTTTTCCGGCACTGTTTTGCAGTTTTCTGTTTAGCATAGGGAAATATATGAGAAAATATGAGAAAATACCACAGGCAGGACCTTGCAGTTCCCTGGGTGTCAGGTTGTTATTACCACCACATCAAGGCTGCGGGTCCAGCTTCCTTGGTTCTTCAGTCCCTTCTGAATGAAACAGCTCTCTCCTTCTCTCTGTCTCTTTATACCCTTCACTCCATACTTTCTTTTAGGTCAGGACTTTGGTTTTCAAACAAGTTATCTCTGAGCAAGTATACTTTTCCTTGTGTATGAAAGCACTTCCCCAGAGCAGTTGTACACTGCTGGTTGCTGTATCTGAGCATGCACAGCAGCTGTGAAGGATGATAACTAGGTTAAAAAAGAAATTCCACGTAACAGTTGTGCAGGATGCCTTAAACATCTATGCAAAATATCTCACATGAAATGAATATAAATTTTCCTTGAACTTCTTTTGAAAGCTCTCCTGAAAAGTAAGGTTGATGCCCACTATCCTGCTAGAATTAGACAATCTGAAGATCCAAGCTTGGATGGGTTTCCTTTGGGGTCTAGGTAGCACACACAAGAGTGTGTGTGTGAGTGCTTGTGTGTGAACCAAAAATATATTTTGTTCTTCTGTTTTAAACAAAGGGAAGGTACCACAAAAATGTGTACATCTAATTGTCCTGGCAGGAGGAAAAAAAGTTTGCAGAAGCTTAATCAAAAGCTTTCTTCTATTTCAGGATTTCATTAAATATTCTTCTTACGTTATACCTAAATATTAGTGTTTTGTGGCCATCGGAGTGCACGTTGTTCCAATTGTAGTGAACCTCTTCATTTCAGAGATCTGAACATTCCTTTTTTTTTTTTTTGCATAGGAAATTAGCTCAAAACTTAATTCAGTCTGATGCTATGCTTCTTTATAATGAATTCTTACAGGTATCTGAAATGGTTTCTTGATGTTGTTGAATGGGCAAGTCACTCCCCTGTAAAGAGTAATCGCATCATTTAAAACATAGTAATGTCTGGTGTCTCTAATGAAGAAACACTCTTATGGAAACAAGTTACAGAAATAGCACAAATAGTGTGTCATATAACATTTTTGTTTGTGAAGAACTCGAACTGACTTGCAGCTTATAGTGAAACTGGAGAGCTTGTACACTAACCTGGTGTATTGGCCATGGAAAATGACCCCCTTTAAACCATTAATGCCAGAGTGGTCACTTGAATTCCAAACAAACTTCTCTTCTGTTAGCATTTGTTTTGCAACAAAATGGCTTGCTAATGATACAGTAGAAAAAATGGCCAATGAGACGGCAGTGTATAGTGAAAAGTTTAAATTTGTTGATGAGACACTGTAAGTAAATCTGTTGGTAGCACAAAGCAGTGAGTACTGAAATAACTAGTTGCGTGCATCTATGAGCATAATTGGGACTGGAATAACCAGAGGCAAAAAAGTCTGTTCATGCTGTACACTTACGGTTTTAGTAAATAAATACTGATGTACATATAGTAGGATGGAAAATAATACTTTACGTGTTGTTCTGTTTTGCTTACACTGGTACAGTTTTATTTAGTCACTGTGTTTGGTGTTAGTAGAGCACAGAAAAAAATGGCCATTGTAAAGAAATAAAATATTTAAATAAAAGAGATTTAAAGTATCCCATGTTTTAAAAACATGCAGTTAAGTCCTTGATATTCATTGTCATTGTTCAACTGCAGTGCTCCATGCAGCCCTTTCTATTACCCCAGGATCTGTAAACGGGGAGAACGAAACAAATCATTTTAGTTTCTCCAGAACTTGCATTTTCTGGAAGAATGCGATGGCAGCCCTATGTCTTATTATAATCATCAAAGATCGGTGCATCTGTCACATTGTGCCATTATTTTATGGTAGAGTCACGTCTGCTGTCATTAGTCAACTCCTTGATTAGTCTTTTGGTTCGAGAGATGTTACTAGTGGGTGTCGTTTATTGTTTAAACTTATAACTTTGGTTTCATCAGGTTAAAATACTTTCTATTGCAGTTACACATGTGCACAGCTTCTTCACTATTCTCTGAAATTGTCACATAAAACTGTGAGCCAGTGAGTCTGATTGAATAAGTGTAGTTCCATTAAAAGGAATATTATCTAATTTTACCAGTTTTGTTGTGCCTAAATCAAAACCTATATGATTTTTAGGTGCAGATTTTGTCTTGATTCAAAATTAAGCAAGACTGTTTCTCATGAAACCAAACTTTTGTCTTGCAAGTTTAGTCTATTGTATGACTAGAAAATAAATTCCTTAAATCTAGGTTTTCACATTCTCTGATTGCTTATGCTTATATATTTGTCTTGTTTATGTAAATTTTCTCAGAGTTCTGCTTGTGTTTTTACTTTAGAGTTACTGTAAACAAATACGGGAGGTAATGCAAAGTACTTTGTGTAATTTAAAAAAAAAAAAAAAAGTAGTAAAGTTGCCTAAACAGAATTGTCAAAACAATGCAAGAATATGATTAAGCTGTCCTGGGGACATCCATTCTAAATTTCATGTGGTTTAATAGTGATGCTACTTCAAAATTGACTGTTTTTGTTTACAGTGCTTTTTATTCGATGTATGTCTATTTTGGAATCACATCTGACACTTTTTTTTCTCTCTTTTACAGACTGGACTTTGACATTCTTTTCATGAAAGAGGTTTCCAAGTAGTTGTTTACAATAACTTTGAGAAGAAGTTCTATGTAGCTCTTACTTTCAAGAGTGCTGCAAAAATGATTACTTCAGATTTGCCAGTACTACAGTGAGTATACGTTTCTCTCTGTATTTGAAGTCTTCATTTTTAAAAGGTAGAAGTAAACTGAGAGGTGATTGTGAAGATAAAGCTTGAGAGAAGTGCCGATTACTGTGACTGTTCTGGGCCTCCTGCGTTGTCATATGCTGAAAAAACAGTGTGAAAAATGAAACACTTAAGCTAAAAGATACTTCTTTATATGTACGGAGATTTAACTTTGCTGTGAAAAGCAAAACAAAATCTTTGCTACTTTTATGCGTCTGAATGTTGTGAGATTTCAGAAACGTGAATGGGTTTTAGTCATAATTGACCATATTTGTATATGCCAGTTGTGTACTCTTTCTGACAATGAGCTGTATTTATTGTGCAAAAAGCCTTTGGCCTCTGCAACCGAAGAGAGCAAGTGGCGTTAGCATGTTTTAGTCTTTCTGGGAAATAGGAGCGGCTTATACAAATGGGAACCTGGATACAGTGAACTATTGGAAAAAAGAGAGTGAAAGTCTATAATGAGAGGAACTAGAGAGTAAATCAAGTAGAGTTAAGAAAGGAATTTTAGAAACAGGAACAAAATGGAGCTTTATTTAGAGTGGTGGGTTGACCTTGTCTGGCTGCCAGACGCCCACCCACCTGCTCTCTCGCTCCCCTCTTCAACAGGACAGAGGGAGAAAACAAGATGAAAAAGCTCGTGGGGTGAGATAAAGACAGGGAAATCACTTATCAATTGCCCTCACAGGCAAAACAACTCGACTTGGGGAAAATCAATTTATTGCCAGTTAAAAAAAGATTTGGATGATGGTGAGAAACAAAGACAGAAACGAAAATGTGTTCCCTCTCCCCCCACCCTTTTCCCTGGTTCAACTTCAGCCCTTCATCCCTGACTCTTCTATGCCCCTCCTGGGGCACTCCGAGGGCTGCAGCGTGGACACCCGCTCCAGCGTGGGCTCTCCAGGGGCCGTGGGGAGTCTGTGCCCAGGCAGCAGCAGCACCTTCTCCTGGTCCCAAGGGATGACCTGAGGGTAGCACTGAGGGGGAGGCGTCAGCCCTGGGAGCAGTTCTGGTTGGGTTTGAGGGTAGTTGTGGAAAAAAGTTTTCTGGGTTCATATTTTCCTGCATGTGCCATATTCAAGAAGTGAGAGTGTGCTTGCGAAACACGCCAAGGGCGAGAAGGTGGGAGATTCTGTCACGGCAATGGTGGGAAAGGGATGTACCGGTACCCAGTTCAAGAAGCTAGATGGCATTAAGAAGTCAATGAAACAGCATAGAGTTTAAGGTTAAAAAGTGCATGTTAATAGATTTGGTAACTCTGCACACCAGCTGAAAAACCTGAAGGACATTAAAGATGTCAGCATACTGCTTAATCAGAAGATTATGAGCCACCAATTTTATGCAACTTTAAAAAACGAAAGGAAACGTGTATGTTGTTTTTACCGGTAGAGCTGGGAATCACTTAATGCCACCGTGCGAAGTGTTGCTGAGATGTCATTGTCAGTAATACGTATAGACAAAATGAGGTCTGTCTTTTTAGCAAACAAACAAACAAAAAAAAAAAGCAAGCAGGATTTGAACGTAAATGTTTTGAGGCTCTCCTGAGGCCTCAGAACATAAAGTCTAGTGTGGACAAGGTATCAAAGAAAGTGATAACCATTAATTTAGTAGGTCCCAACCAGACTTTCTTCAGAAAGGAGTCTGGCTAAGGATGAGAGAACCCGAAGCAATCTTTGGTTAGGGGTATTAGCTTCACACATTTAGATTTGGGAAGCCACAATCTGGTTCCACACAGAGAAAGCCAAGATTTGCTTTCTGGCTCTTCAATAAACAGCTTTGAAGGATTATCTACCACTCCTTGTTTCTACTGTTTCATAACTTTTTCTAATCTTTTCAGCTACCCCCTTTAAACAAAGGGTCCTAAAGTCAATTTGATATATTAGCGTACTTTGCTTAGGACCATATCAAATATTCCCTCCCAAGTTCTTCTCTGTTTAGGGAACATGAAAGGAGAAATCTGTAATCTTTCTGGATTTATAGAAGCGGCTTCAGAATGCAGTGAAGCCAGGATTTTACTTATTGGTGTTTCAGATGTATGAAGAAAAACCTCTGGTGTATTTGACCTAGGTGACTGGCTGTTATGAGTCTTCTCTCAATGGGATGACTCATATTTGCTGTGAGGCATGTTCCTCTTTAGATTTTGAAGATCAACCATGAGAGCTGATTCATCCATGATTCATGAGCCTGTGCATTTAGCCATTTTTCTTCATGAATGCTTTTTTTCACAAGGCTGAGTCTGGTGGTAGCAATTACTGAATTTATCTCTGCCAGAACCTCGAGCCACCTCAGCAACACTGATAAAAACTTACAGAAGCGTTTTTATTTACAAAACGTGATGCATGAGCATCATAGGTTCTTGGTGTGGTGTGTTTTTAAGGGGGTGGGTGGTATAAACTCTATAGCTAAGGCTTTATGTAATAGTAGAAGGAAGGTAAATTTGTTTTTATGTATTTCTCAGAGATGTGAAATTTACTGTGTCTATGGCAATAATGTTCTTCAGAAGCATGACATGGCAAAGGGCTGCCCAGTAATCTGTTAATTCTTCATTATCTTATGGTTAGTTTCAATGACTAGTTAATATAAATTGGAAATAATATCTGGAGTTTTTAGGAGAGATCCTGGAGTTACTGCTGGTTTTCTAGGATGCTTTAGCCACCACAGAAACCAGAAAGAAAAGCAGAATAAATTTGAGCCCCTAAAAGGGGTTATCACTTGTCTGCTTTACTCTGCACCCCCCAATCTTGTAGGTCTCCCACACTCTGCCAAATTTTTTTATTTCTCTGTCGTGTCAAAGGTGTCTTAGAGAGGAAAGGTTTGGCCTCAGGCACCACCACCTTCCCTCTCCTTAGATGAGGCAGATCTCCTTAGGCCCGGATTATTTTCCTTCCCAACAGCTTCAGGAGAGATAAATTGTGACTAAGCCTAGGTTTTCCCCTCAGGTGACGAGTCACACACACGTAAAATAGGGATAGGATAATTCTGGTCTATTAAGATGTGGATGACTGCCACCAGATAAACGACTTCCTGGCAGTTCTGCGAGATGCGTGGGGAACGAGGGAGATGGATGCTGGCCAGATGCTCTTCTCAACGAGCGTTAAAAACCTGACAGAACTGCAGGCAGTTAAGAGATGCTTTACTCCTCCTCTGAGTTCAGAAATAAGAAAAGGGGCATGTGTGTGTGTCCCCAGAGCAGCCGTAAGGCCTTGACAGAAGTAAGGAGCACCACCTCCCAGCCTGGAGGGCCCAAGGCCACAGCGGATAGGCCTTTTTGTGCAGGAGTTGCATGATTCGGACAGAATGCCCTGCTGCTTGAAATGAATGTTTATTTTAATATTAAATCAGCCAGGGACTGTAGGTTTTCCTTGATCCTGTCTCCCTACGCCAAATAATGTGAGGATTGAAGGGAACTTACTTTCTGATGTTTTCCTCTTACTCCTTACCTACGGATGTTCCTTGCTGGAAATAAGTCTTCTCTCTGCCTCACATATTGTTAGGGTGAGATTAATCTTGTTTAATTTCAGGCTTTTATATTTGAGCTGCTTGTCTATATCACCTTACCCTCAATGGAGAGAAAAGAATATTTATAAAACATAAACTCTGACCAATTTGGGACGCTGACCTCAGCTTGAGGTACGTTGCACCTTAAGGTTTTCTGCATTGTATGTATCTCAAATTCAGATTAGGTGAATCTCACCCTTAGTACTGATTTATTGAGCCTTTCCCAAAAGGTTTCCAGCAAACCAGAGAAGTTTTACCAGAAAAATATCAGAGAAGCATGGTTACCGGGTTTAAGACAACAGTCTGTTTAAGACGAAGAAGAAAAGGTGGTTAATAATTAAACTGCTCCTTCCATATGCAGTCTTCTGAAGCAATTGAAATTTCCAGAGCTAAATACACAAATCACGGTAGGTTTTGCTAGACCCAAGCAGAGGCTGTAGTGAAGTCAAGTTCTTTGTGGACTAGATGCATGCAAAATAGTAGTACGGTTTAATTTATTTATATAGCTCTAGTGTTTCAAGGGAAGTGTTTGAGCCATTTCCCTAGCAGGACTGCTGAATCTGGTTTTAATAGAGAAAAATCTTTATCCTGATGATATTAGGGGTGTGGTTTTGTAAGCTAGAAAAGCTACAGCATTTCCTCAGGAATGGGGTTATTGCTTAGACTGCACCATACCTAAAATTTTTCCAGTAAAGATCTGTATAGACCAGAGAGAAGCTTACTTTTTCTACAGAGAGCAAGAGATAAGAGCTTTAACTTCTCTACAGCAATAGGAAGCAGCAGATATTTTTATGGGGTTCCTCACTTCTGTGTTCAAAAGTTATTAAAAAAAAATATAAATTGTCTTTCTGAGGCAATATGCATTTTTCTCAAATGGAGTTGCAGTGTGATGGCTGGTCTTTGAGTGAAGGCCAGATATGTCCATCCGCTTAGGCATTGTTTTCAGCTGTGTTCAGTGTATTACTTTTCACTAGTGTGGCCCTGTTTCACCAAATCATTTTGAACTGTGTGTGCAGGGTATCTTTTATTTGGTTTTAGGCATTTTTCTTTTTTCAAATTCATAGCTTGATATTGAGTTTTTCAAATTGCATATTTTATGGAGCAGAAAAGCTACTTCTCTTTAATTTTATCACAATGAAGCTGCATTTTCAGTATTTTGTAGAGATACTGTTTTACAAGCATGTCATTTGGGAACTCAAATGTACTTGAACGTTCTTTAGTCTAGGGTGCCTGGTTTTCTGGGGTGTGTAGAGTATTTAGAGATAATTCATTGAAGTTACTTTCAGAAAAGGAGATTCATACATGTTCTGCTGCATTCTAGCTTTTGTAAAGGATTCTGTCGACCCCTTGGTGGTTTTGTGATTGCAAATTGGAAAAGGTTGAAAAATAATGTTTTAATACTAGAAATTCATCGTAGTTCTGCAGAATTATTTGGGTTAGAGCAGACCTAGAACAATACAGTCATTTCAGTAAAGAGAAGTATCAGAACATTCTTGGTTGATACAATGATGTTTGTATCTTTCTGCATTGCTAAATAGTTTTCTTGGTGATACAGCAAATTTGTGAATTATTCCTGATTTATATATAAAAAAAATAATAAAACTCTAGACAATGTGGAAGATCTGTGTAGACCTTGGCTTGCTGAAGCTTCTCAGTTTCTGTAAACCAGATCACTAATGTCACCTTTTACATTGAGGCTATAATGGAATAGGTCTGATTTTCACCTTCCCCTTGCACAAGTTTTACAGCAATTTAACTCCTTTCACTTCCAGGAAACGATATTGGTTTTGAAGAAATCTGTGATTAGAGCTAGGCTTGATCCATGATTTACAGAGATCTCATGCACTGGTAGTCTTGTGAACTAAAAATAAAGCACATCAGTAATACGTATGGTTTTGCTTGTGGGCTCTTCATGGGAAAAATCTCATGCCTCAGAAGACCAATTAGAAGCTGAGTTTCTACAAGCAGCCAGGTGTGTTTTGAAGGCAGAGAAGTACCTGTGCCCCTGGCTTGTGGGAGGGGGTGGAAACTGGGGTAATGTTTTTTCCCTAATTAGTATGGTCTTAAGTCTAAAACAGGAATGACTGAAAAATGATACTGTGGGCTTCTCTGCTAATAGCCATTGAGCAACATCAAGGCTTTCTCATTGTACAAGTGAAAACATTTTTCTAACTGCAAGAATTACAAATGTCTTCAGATCAAAGTGAGTTTTCTGGTTTGTGCCTCATGGTCAGTGTTAATCCTCTCTTTATTAACAGCTGCACAATACTATTGTCTTCGAGTGTGACTAAAAAGACGATTTAACCCTAGTGGGAACTCATGTAACTGTTCTAATGATGTGATGGCCGGATTGGACTCCAGTTTGCTTTCTCATGGCATGGAAAGCAGCTGGGAAGTAGTTACTGAGAGTAAAAGAAAGTTGATACTAGTGAATACATTGTGGGATGGATATGTTGAGAATGTGCTGTTTAATATAGCTAGTTTTTGAAGTGTAACATGGTTTCAAAAGAAGCTGTTAATTTAAATAACTTCCAGTCTATAAAATGACTTTCCAAGCCCATAAAAAGGTAAGGTGTTTTTGCCAGGGCTAATAGTGGTTATTCCTTAGTTTGCAGAATAAATGTTGCAAGCCTTCTAATGCTGACTTTTTTTTTTTTCTGGCTTAGGACTAAATATTTAATCAGTCAGTTATAGATTACTTGTTGATTTCAAATCATTTTAATTTATCTAGTGTTTTTCCCCCCTAGGGATTCTACAAATGAAACTACTGCACATTCAGATGCTGGCAGTGAGCTCGAAGAAGCAGAAGTCAAAGGAAAAAGGAAAAGGGGCCGTCCTGGCAGGCCTCCAGTATGTGTAATTTAGTTTTGTTTTGTTATGCATCTATTTAAAATTGACTGCAAACTGTTTTTCATCTAATCATCTTGTGGTCACGTAAATAGGCTTTTAATGAGTGCTATGTCAAACTTTATGAAGACTTGTAGTATGAAATATTTATTAGATTGGTATACAAACAATGCTTGGAGTGTTTAAAAAGGGACATAAAAATGAGCTCATAAAAGCTATGAATTTTTCTTTTGCTAGTTACTTACATGAACATTACAATTTTGTTATTATTGTCATATTACAACATTCTTCCAGACATGAGAATAATCTCAGTAAACACGACCACTTTCTGTTTTAAAAGTTGTAATGGATTTTAAGTGGCAAATGACATTTGAGACATCCTTTTAGTAACTAATAATCTTTTAATGTGAACGGAAGAGTTACAGCATAGTATTAGCTAAATGCCTCAGATCTATTAACACATCTTAAAAATTCATGTACTTGACATACACTGTGTCCTATGTATAGATTGGGAGCTTTAGCCTATTCTCTAGCATAGTGCAGCAAACAATATTGCTGGCTGCTCTATAAGATTTGCTGTTCTTCAGTAGTCTTTGCCCATTGCTGACCCATGAACAGGAACATAAAAAGCAATTCTCTATTACACGTAGGATTTAAGGAGGCTTTCTCTTATTTTCATTTGTTCTATAAAATAACCAATGTACTGGAAAATACAGAAAAAGTTCTGTGTGTCATGTTGTCCTTCATTTTAGTTCTTCAAGGTCATCAGATGTAGTTCTCTTGATTATATCACTTGAAGTACATCGTGCTGTGGAATAAGATGATTTTTGGTGGGAACTTCTGTGTGTTTGTTATTAATAGTTTTGATTCTGCTCTTAGTGTTTGTCGACAAACACCACAGTACACCCCCGGTATGAACATGCTAGATATACATACATATATAGCACTAGTAGACTGAGTTTGTGTTGGTTTGTTGTTTTTTTTTAATCTGACACCTTCCACCCTAAGTCTAACTCCTTAAGCACAAGCTAGTGAGGCTGTAAAAATGGGCAGAGCCATGTGTTCCTCTCAAGCATGCTGGCCAAAGTGGAGCAAACTCCTCTGTAGTATTGGTTTTCAATTTGCATCACAGTTTCTGGACTTACTTTGGGAGCCAACATTTAAAATCCTGGGCTTTTCTGGGCACGTCATCCCCAAATTCAGCCATTTTGCTACAGTGTTTTTGGGTGGCTCAGTAAAATGTGTCTGTTTGGATACAATCAAATCCTGCCCTCATAACTGATACTGCAGCAACGGAAAGGAATAAATAAGGTTCTTCTAAAAAAAAAAAAAAAGACCAAAAAGGAGAAAGCCACTCAATGACTAGTATGCTTGAGGAGAAATGCAAACTGAGCAATTAAATTTATAACATTATTTGATATTAAAAGTGATGGACTTAGTAATTGAGGTCTTGGTTTTGAAAACATTGTATTTCACTTTCCCTCCTCCTCCACATTGTTCACCTAACCACGCTGCTAACCTGTCTGCTCTCCACAGGTGAATTACCTGTTTCTTACAGGAGGTGCAGCTCTGACATTTCACCCCACTCTTCCATCTGCTAACGTTTTTATTTCCTCCACAGGTACCACCTACCTTTACTCTCGGATGTGAAACAGATTAAAATATTTAGTTAAATTCAGAGCTGTTTTACTCAACTGATACTTAGCTTTGATGTTTTTCATTTCTGTTATAGAAGTAAAGAAAGGCATTTCTGCCCAAAGGCTCTTCCATTTTTTGTGTGGTTTTTTTTTCCTAACTAAAATATCATGATCTAATAAGATTTGATCTCTTCCTGCAAATGCTGATTTGCTTATGTACTTAGGCCATCACAGCTACAGCAACACATCTGCCATAAACATATTGACCTCTTTTGGAAGGAGAGTTTACTCTTCTGTATTGTTTTATCTAGCTGCATACTTCTATTAGAGAGCTGCACACAATGTACTCCATCAAATATATGTACGTCTATATTTATTTAAAATAGGTTTCTGCTGTAGTGTTATAGAATGGACTTGACCTTTTATTAGAAAGACAGACTGCCACTACAGGATTTTCCAGACTTTTTTTCCAAAGACATTCCTTTTTACAAATTTGAGACTTTTGTGAGGAGATGGTCCTCATTTGAAAATTAGCCATTTGTAGTGAATAGCTCTTCTCACAGAGAACCTTAATATTTTGGGGAACCTTCCCTTCCTGAAAACACTGCTTTCCAAGTTACCCCTCCACTGCTATAAGAGACTATCCTAATGAGTACTTGACTGAGTAGGCTATACAGTCAGCTTGCAGAGATTAAGTGCATTGATCCTTCAGAGTAACTCTCAGAAACTAACCTATTTGTCCTGAATTCACCAACCCTTGCAGTGAATTTAGTGGGAGTTGCACCATGTCCTGTTCTAGCATTGACAATGGCCTCCCCCTTGCTCACATCTGCTTCTAAACACTGAGCCTTGTCAACCAGATGCCTGTGGAACGAGTGGCTGCGAGGTGAATCTGTCCAGTCACTGGGATATTTTGGCGCATCTATTTACATGATACTATCTGTGAGCATACCACCTGGATATGTATTTAGTGAATTGTGGGGGGTGTATTTAAGGAGTGACCTATAACAGTTGAACTTGCTGAGTAACATTGGCCAAAAATGCCTTTTCTGTCTCCTGCCTTACTGAAATACATAGGTTTGGATGTGCTCTCCTGTTCTAGGTAGGGGCTTTGAAAGCCCAAGTGCTTATGATGCAATGCAGCTTTCACATTAGTGAGCTCGGGCTCGGATGATTTATTTATCTATCCTTTTTTGTCTGCTCTCTGTTCAGTGTTGTTGGCATGTTTTATTTTAACCTACCTGGCCTTACCTTCCCAGGAGCTCAGAATAGCTTGGCTTAAACCTCGGCTGAGGGAGTGAGAGGTGTCCGTGGCTGTATTTCAGCTTTGAAGGAGTAGGCAGATTAGCCTCTTCGACTCAGAGGACAAGAAGAAATGTCCATCTTTCTGTTCCAGAGGTGGCAATTCTGACATCGCTGCCAGTGTGTCGCTCATCCCGTACTCTGGGCTGCAGCATACCTTTCTCCAGCTCCTCTCCTCAGGTTCTTCTATTAAGGCAAGATGGAACAAGGCACTTCTGATCCTTTTGTCCCCAGCGCAGACTGTATGGTTTTGCTTTCAGGTCCTTTTGTATTTTGTGTGGAGGAGACAGACCACAATACCTTTATCTTTGCTTTCATATGCGAAATTTTAACTTTGCAGCAGACTCTTAGCCTTATCTAGTCTTGTAGCATGGATGTTAGATACTGCAGGGGAGTGAGTTTTCCTTCTAGTTCCAAGTCATACGTGTCCTGATTAATAGTAGGAAGGAATCCTCTTGGAAGAATTTCTTTTCACAGTAGTCGAGGTTTGTGTTTTGTGTGACTTACATCAGTGTCCTGTTTCAGCTTGGTATTTTAGGTCTGTCCCGTAAAGCTGAAGTGAATAAGTCTTTCTGTAGTTCTGTGGAAATACAGTACATGTACAGCCAGTATGTGAAGACTTCTGTGTCCCACCACTTGTAGCTTCCTGCTGGAGAAATTCTAATGGCATTAGAAGTTTTCCTTTTACGCTTTTGATGGGATAGTCCTTGTATTTTTGACAATCTAATCTATTCTTCGTTTTTCTGTGGAAATAGTAGTCTTTTTTTTTTTTTGGTAGCAATTGCCTCAGCTAGAAGAATAGAATTGATTCAAGCGTTTATAGCAGACTTTTTTGATTCTTTAAGATCACTTTTAGAACTCTTGCTTTTTTTTTTTAAATAAGGATGAAAAAAAGCAACACCCCCCCTCACCCCCTAACACTGCCTTTGGGTTTTGTTTTTTTTTTTTTTTTTGTTCTAAATTGGCTGTGCTACAGCTGAAGCCACTCTGTACACACTGGATGTTAGGGATCCTGCATCTGTGTTTATTTGCAGGATGAAGCTTTTCACAGGGAGAACCTTCTTTGCTTCTATGATGGAAAAAGTCCAAAGGACGGACCATTTGAATCCAAGAACTTCTCCCTAGATAACCATGGTGACGTTACGGAGCGTGCGGTAGCCTTCTTTTTTTAATCAGGTTCGTCGAGAAAGAACTCAGGCATTACCACTCTTCTTCCACTTAACATGAGGTTATAACGCAGAGGCCTCTCAAGATGATGATGCCTTTGAGAGGCAAGTTCTTCAGTCTCACTCAAGTGGAAGGTTAAAAAGCTTCTTCCAGCTGTCTTGAGAAATGGGGTATTGCTTTAAATTCCTTACAGTATAAATGTACACAGAGGCCATCATTTAAAGCGCTGGGTTAGGTGGCGTTACTGACCTGTAACACTTTGACTGTCTTTATTTCTTCGTGAAGTGCATCAGATCAACTTGGGGAATGTTAATGGAAAGTGTCAAGCCACTTTCAGTGTTTTTTTTGTAGCATGTGAATTAACTTTCACTTTATTACCTGATTTTACAAATGTGGGTCACTTCCCCCCCCCCCCCCCCCAATCATTTTAAAGGCACGAAAGGAAAAGTATTATATAGCTGACTTATTACAAAGTTCTGAATTGTTATCATTTTAATTTAATTACCATCAGGGTAAGCATTTTGTTTCCTGCTTGCCTTAGTTTAAGCCATAAAGCAACAGCTAAACTATGTGGTCATCAGTATGGCCGTTTTAGAGTTTGCTTCTTTGGCATACTCTGGAACTTCTGAATTTCTTAATGCCAGTGCATATAAATCCTCAGCCGTGGTTGTCAATTGAATCTGCTGCACAGATCTGAAATATCATTAGCAACTTCTGTTTTAATTTGGCAACTCAGTCCATTTTGACACCACTGCCAGTCCAAGTGCATGTCCTGGGTCTGGGAGAGAAAGCACAGTTTTAACCGCTGCAGGCTCACGGCTCCGAGCAGCACTGTTCTTGCTGTGTGAGTAAAAAGCCTCCAGCTTTCTTACTTTGTCGTGCTGCTTGATCCCTCCCTCCTGTAGTCCTAATTTGCCTTAGTATCGGCTCTGCCATTGCAGCAGATGCCTGGGTTATGGAAATTGTTAAAAGAATTTACAAATATATTTAGATACAGTACTGCTAAACAGCTTGCCTTTTGCGTGACTTTTCAGAGACCCCTCTCATAAACAGGAGAAAAGTCAGTTTTGAGTGGGGAAAACAACCAGTTGTTACCCACCTCAGGATTCTGACAGACTGACACTTAAAAAAGGAAGAAAAAAAAAAAATCCCATGCATGACTGTCAGCGTAAGGGGGCTACACGTATAAGCAGGAGATTTCTGGCTGAATGGATGTGAACGGGCAAGCAGTAACCACCATTGTTGTTCCTGTTAGGAAGCAGGGGTCCTGTGTGTCTTGGTGACCATTTGGTGGATCCTATCAAGAGTAGACTTGCTACAAATTCACTCTGATCTTATGAAACATCACATTTTACACCTGTCAGTGATAGTCTGACAGGTTTACTGGAGCCACACTCATCATTGGGCAGGGCTGTTTCTGTGTGGAAGCTCTTCACGGCATTAGAGGATGGGTTTTTTTTGTGTTGAGCCGAAGGACCACCCTTTCCTGTGAATGCAGGCCTCTCTCTTGGGATGCAGGGCTACCTCTGTTTGGCATCCTCAAAGCCAAATGTAATTTTTAGATGTGTAGCTTGACCTTGCAACTCCACTTCCAAGAGCACCCTACCTCTATATCTGTGGAGATATTCCACAGATGTTCTCTGTCATGAAGGAGTCCTCTTCATGTTTCTGTGCCTGTACCAGTCCATTCTTTTCTTTCATTTGCTTCAGTGGTGTTGGATGTCTCCATCCTGGGATGGGGTTACCTATTCAACTTTGTACTCAGAGGTAGGAATCTCTATGAAGCTCAGATCTGCCAAGATGGCCTGCAAAGTTTCTTGCTGTAAATTCAGGGACACTACATGCGAGTAATGTCTGACAGCAGCATTGTAATATTGTATGTTAATCAATAAGATAATGCCAGTTCCTCACTTCTGTGCCTTGTGGTTGTGAAACTTATTAATTAGGGTAGCAGGCAGTTTCTGGAGGCTGGAGGACCTACGTATGACTTGTTTCATATTTGTACTCCAGAGCGGGATTGAGCTTGGACTTCCTGTCAGCTGCTGACTGGGTGGAAGTGCTCTGGAGTTGAAGTCTGGTGGACACCCTTCCTCTAGTACCTCTCCACCTGAAGCTAATGTTAAACCCTGCCTAACTTAGAAAGTTTTAGTTTTGGATTTCCTTCAGTTTCTTAGTGGAGGGTCCTTTTGTCTGCTTGTTTTGTCTCTCGAGGCGGGATTCAATACAGATCCTGCATCTGGATTTAGCTACCCCAGCTTGGATGCGGAATGGCTTTCGTTAAGTGAAAGACTTAATTTCCCCACTGTGGGAGATGTTCTCATCGTCACAAAAAAATCTATACCAGAGAGAAACTCCGATATAGATTCTCAAGTATATTCAGTACTATATCTGGTGTTAATTCAGGTCCAGGATACTGAGATACTTACTTGGGCTTAAAGAATCTGGCTTTGTGCAGTAATTCTGTCAAAAGTACGTCTGTTGGTTACTTCTGTACCTCTTCCGGCAGCTCACTGGTGTTCTCACCCTTCTATTTCAAGCTATGAGTCTAGTTCAAAGCACCCCCTTTCCCCACGATACCTGACAAAAGTGAAGTTTAAACCAAGCCTTTACGTGTCTTGTGATTACTCAGTTTGAGCATGTGCACGCTGATCTCTACTCCTGCCAGTGTAGATGACATGTCTCACTGCTTTCCAATAACAAGGTATCTTTGGATGTGGGCATTTTGTGTCCATCTCCTACTTGCTTGCAGTGTTTAATGTCTCCCTTTGAATCACACGTTGAGAAAAACTGAGTGTAGAGTGGGCTTACATTAGCTTCTATGGAGGGCATCAATTTGCCTTCCTGCTTTCATTTAGCAGTACTTGTAGGTAGTTGAAGTGCTTATGTCTTACTGTCACCCAGATTGAATAAGCACATGGATTATATATCTCAAAAGAGTCAATTTACTTCTAATTCTTTGCAGTTTTATTAAATAGTGATCATGTGTCTCTCTGGAGCTCGGCAGAGCTCAAACGTTTCATGCATTGATAGCTTTCTTGCTGATAAAAGGCAGCTTTGCGCATTCATTGAGGGAGAACGCATATTCTTCTGATCATAAGTGCAGATGTTATCCAAAAAACTTTTCACAGAGATTGTACCATTATTTTAAGCTTTCCATCTTGCACTTGTGTGCAAGTCCTTAATTGAATATTTGCAAGAGGCAGTTGCAGCTGCAGTCTGCCTTTCCCTTTTCTTTAGCTCTCTGGCCCCACCAGCAGTGATCCGTTTTAAAGTAAGGGGAAAGCTAGACTGCAGGTCTGTCTCCTACCAGCTCTCTTCCAGAAATGACATCCCTTTCCTCTGCAGGAAAATTCTTAGTGTGTCTGCAATTGGAAGATGCAACCAAAAATGTTGACCTCGTGTTCTTTACTAAAAGCTTTAATAGGAACTGGCTGATAGTATCCTCAAGTAAATGGTACCATGAGGATATTGTCCTAAACGTAACCTTCGAGTTGCTTGCGTGTTGTTCTCTTTAACATAATACCTCAAAATAGCTTCCTCGTTCTGTAGAAAACGGCAGCTTTTGCTTTTGTCTGCCTCACAATAGGGAGAAAGAATAGAACATGGAAGTAAGATCATAGCAGGAATCTTACATTATTTTCCCCATAAACTTTTCTTTTTTTGCCTAAGATGACTTAAATTCAGAGTGAACTGTTCACTAGATTATTTCTTACACGTGGGATCTATACCACCTGATTATAAGCTTGAATAATCTAGAGAAAATTTACTTTAAATAATTTAAATTCACAGAGAAAATGTTTTAACTCACAAAATCTTAAAGCAAAGGGCTACTATGATGATCTACTAAATCTGGCTGTATAAATTTAGTGATTTAATTTGAGTTGAGTTGAAGAGCTGACTCTTTATGTACACAGTTTCTTACAAAAGTTGTATAAAAATGAAAATACAGAAAATGAATGTTAACATGACTAGTGTATTTTTAATAACATACTGTCTTCCAAAGATGATTAGTTATTCTAGAAGTTTATCTTGTGTGTCAACATAAAACACCTTTGCTGTCCTGTCTGTGATTTGCTGCCATTTATCTAGTTTTAGTCATGTTGTCCACTATCTGTTTGTGTTGAATAAGACTAATATGGGTATTGATGTGAACAGATACTCCAACATTGGAAATTAACCACTATTACCTTGACATGACAGTGCCTTTAAAGTTGTTCCTCAACAACTACTGATAAATAAAAATATATGTATGTGACTGGATAAAGCCCTAAGCAACCTGGTTGAATTTCATAGCTGGCCCTGCTTTGAGCAGGAGGTCGGGCTGTGAAGACCACTTGAGATCCCTTCCAGCCCGGCTTATTCTGAGATACTTGTGCGTATATACATGTGTGAGTGTATAGATGTGTGTAATATTTATGTATAATTTATAAGGATACATTGAGTGATTTCAGGTATAGCTATAATAAATTTTCCTTCTACTGGTTTTCTTTGCCCAGTCTGCCACTAAGAAACCTCGGAAGTCTCCAGCAGACAAGGGTCGTCCTGAATCTGCAGCTAGAGGAACAACTCGTGGAAGAGCTAATGGCCACCCTCAGCAGAACGGAGAAGGGGACCCTGTCACTTTGTTTGAGGTGGTTAAGCTGGGGAAGAGTGCTATGCAGGTAAAATAACCAATTGTGTTAACACCTTCACAATTCAGTATATCCTGACTGTAGAAATTCAGTCTAAGCTATGCTTTTGTAAACAATTGTATTCTTTCGTAACCTGTATTAGTCCAACAGACTGTCTGTGTATGATAAAGTAGGGGACAGAATGTGCTTTGATTGAGGGGAGGACTGTCATATATACCTCTGAAAGACAAGAGACATGTCAGAAAGTCATCTATTTCAAATTCTCCATTATTTTGTTCATTACTTCCAAATTGAAAATACATGTTGTTATTAAGCAATCCATTAAAGAATACGCTGTCATAAGTTTTATATGAGGAAAAAGTATATGATATTAGTGGTGGATCCAAAGCTTTTTTGTTTGCTTGGGGTTTTTTTGGGTTTTGGTTTTTGGTTTGGTTTTTTTTTCAAAAATATGTGCTGACACAAGCACTTTTAAGGTCTTTGCACTACAACTTACATTCTTCTTGCTGTCTCTACCAGCGCAGTAGGTGAAGGCTAAACTAGTTGCCTAGATTTCCTCTGTGTCTGAGGAACAAAGACGGACACATCCTGAAGGCGAATTTTTCATTGTAAAATAAATATCTAAGATAGTTGTAGTGAATAGCCCCTGGAAGTGTTTCTTACTCCTTTGTTTTGATGAATTTCAGAGATCTTACAGGATTTATTGGGCCAGACGAGTCCCATGTCAAGAACCTCTATAGATGATTGGTTTTGACAGTACTTGTATGCTTTTAGTAAGCTACTGTGCTTCAGCTGTAGTTTTTGGCCTTCCAAGGCAAAACAAAGGGCCGAAAACACTGTTCATCCAGTGCAGTGCAAAGCCGACGGTCATTCCTGCTGAAAGAATGTTTAAGCAAACCTCCTTTACTTTGCATTTCAACAAAACAGGACTCATGCAGTATCTGTTAGTTTGTTTTGACTTTGTGGTGCTACCGTGAGAAAATTACAGATTAGGAATATTAGGGGCCGAGTCCCCTTTTCAATGTTACTTTTAGTGTAGCTAAAAGCTAAGTCTAATTAACTCCCGAAGGAATCTAGTCTTCCAAACGAGTGAAAGCTGTTGAAAATTTTCTCTCAGTCTCAAATCTGTGGAAGGTCTCAGATGTAATTTTAAAGAAATAATAAACAGGAAGAAAATGAGAATTTTTATTCTTCATAGTTGCTGTATTTACAGTTATTGAGGATTGACCCTTCTTATCTAGTAGGTGAAGACAGAACAAATTTACTCTTAACAAAGCTACAGATTCCTTGTACCTCTTCTTCCTACATGTTTTAAATCAGGACTTCCAACTTTGCTTGGTTTTCAACACTTTTTAAATTTCGGTTTTGGCAGCGTTTGAGGAAACATCTGGAGTCTATTTTCTGGTTTTACTGTGGTACAGAGCATACAGTATGCTTATGTAGTATGTTTGTCTTAGAGTTATTGATATTTGCAAGAGCCAAATGAAAAGGAATGGGTGATTGCTTTGATATTTGATGACTGTGTGTGTGGAATTGGCTTTGATACTTTTCATCTCTTTCAAAAGAGATGCCATCAGAAGTCTTCTGCAAATGAAATTCTAAAAAGAATGTCTGCGTGTTTGTATTAAGAAATCTTTGGAATTCAAATGCAAAGGAATTGTTTTGAGAAATTTAGTATTTGTATATGCACACACAGATGGATGCATGTCTGCATATTTGTGTATGTATACATGTGTGTGCACATGCTTAAAATGTGCCCAGCCTGCGCATAAGAGAAGGAAGTAGACAGCCCATTTTTAAGCAGTGGAGAAATGATAAACAAATAGTAAAGGAATAGGTAAGTTTATTTGAAGGCCTGGGATGCAAACAGGCATAAATGACTTGAGCCATATTTAGAAGCACCGATCCCAGTTTCAAGAGTATGTGTCACTTGTGCACCTTCGAAAATTTTACTATTGGTAAAAATATTACAAAAAAGAGAAAGAAAGAAACCCTATAGTGGGAAAGAGGGTGCAATTAAAATGTGATTTAGTATTTTTTAACTTGCATTTCTGGACAATAATCCCATATGAAACCAAGGTTCTATAAACCAAACTTATTAGCGTCTTTATACTTTTTACTTAATAGCTTAGGGATTTATATGTATTTAAGAATGGTTGGCATTTTTGGTTTTCATAGTTTCAGTGCAGGTTTTTTGTAGCCAATTTTAGCACTTTTGTCGGTATTGCCAGTTTTCAGACATGTGCCATATATTTGTATTTGTCAGAACCTATTTGTTCTGAATTTTTAGTTCTTTCCCTGTAATATGAAGCTACTTTTTTTTTCTATAGTGCTCTTTTTGCTTCCAGCAATGAAAACCCAGAAAAATTCACTTAATATATTCTGAGATTACGTGGGAATTTTCTTTATGTGCTTTCATTTCTGATCTATCTGCTCCTGCTGTTTGCTCTCAGGATTTATTTTAGTTGTTAGATTTTTCTGGCTTTGTGTTGCCAACTCATGGAAGTTTGTAGCTGAATTCAATTCTCACTTCTTTTAAGTTTGTCCTCTATTTTGGTTCGCATAGCAGGATTCATTTACTTTTTCAGGCTTATTGCTCTTTGGTTCTTCCAGGGAAACAAAGTTACGTTAATATTTTTGCATTTCAAGCATACATAACTTCAGAGCTGCTCTTTGCATATAAATCTTTGCCCCTATAATGCAGTGCTAGTTGTGTCAGTGTTAAGTCTCATGTGGACTCTATAAATCAATTTGATACCCACATTAACGTGGTATCGGATTGTTGTCACTGTTTTTTAATTTGCTCTGTAACCTTTCATGCAGTTTGTTGCTTCAGAAGTTTTTCTGTTGGCAACACTCTGTGCATGAAGTGTGATATGACCTACTGATCTTGTTTTCTGTGGGTACATTTTGTTAGTCCATTAAGACTGTTTATAGAGCGTTTTTAGGCTCTATGGTTTTTTTTCTTAGACAAAATGATGCTCTTCTGCTTTTTGTAATTTGCCTCTAATTTTTTTTTTCTTGAATGTTTTTATGGTTACAAGTATATTCGCTGTATTTCCCCACTCTAAACTTCTGTCGGCAGAACGGACTAGATTACCACTTCTTATGTGCTAAGCTCCCTGAGCTTACGCTGGTGGGGATGAAGGGTGCGGGTGAACCCCCACTCCTCCAGCGGAGCCCCCAGTTCGGAGGCTGGCTTGTAGCTTAAATCTTCATAAGCATTGGTCTCTGACCCTGGAGTTAAGTGAGCAGCGAAATAAAGAGCATGTGATGAGCTCAGATTTTGTTTAGGCCTCAGTCTGAAATTTTCTCATAAGTAAATTATGGCCAATTAGCTGTAATGAAGTTGCGTTGGTCAAACCAAGCATAGAAGCATTCTGCTTGGTTGTGTGCAGGGGGGATTTGTGCCTCCCCCAGAACATCAGAGAGAATCTTCAGTAATCGTAAGAGGTGTTCAATCCATGAACAGATCTATGCCTTGGTTACTCTGTAATATATATTGTGTTACCAATTACCCTTAATTGATGTTAGCAGTTCATTACAGATTAGGTGCTGATTTTGAAAAAAATATTTGACCCGTCTGCTTAGACTCAGCTGATAAAAGTAATCATGGTGTCCGTTAGACAAGATTTTGGAGTAAATATGGCTCCATTATGTGTCAACAAGCATTCTAGCATATGTATCCAAGGAGAGTTTTCTAGTATGTTGAGATGGAATTTTTCATTGTGCCATTAGTTCTTCTTTGTCTCTCCAGAAATCAGGAATGTATGTGGTTCCTCAGTGTTTGTGTCACAAACCTTGGCACACACGAATTTGAGTCCTTTGAGGTTCCTTCCCTGTTCGAGTAAAGCTGCATTTGTAGCACTGTTTACCCTATCATGAGAAGTTTTCTTTTTTTCTTAAGTTTCAGTTCCTTAGATTTTTGTCATCTTTGCACCTACTGGGCTTATGTTGGCAAGCTGTGACTCCTGTTCACAGTACTACACTGGCTAGAAAGTTTGTGTATCAGAGCAGGAACATCATGAGACCTTTTTTCCCTTCTGTTGTCTACCTGAAAGGATTAAAAATCTTTCACTAATGTTAATTTGAAATATTTCTGAAATGTTAATAATATTTCCCATATAATTTTCAATATTACACTGATTTTTTCAGTGTTTACCCACCTGTCTGTTGCAGACGGAGGTTCAAAATTACTACATGCAAAAGCAAGGGGTATGCATCCCTTGCAATTACACATCTGATCTGATTTGAAATAATATGAAAAAGGTAAAGGAAACACTGACCACTTTCAGCAGTGGTCTTTTTTTGTTCTTTATGCACTAACATCTTACTGGCATGGTTGGTAATTCCTTTTATCATAATGTATCGAGTTTGGATGACTTTTAGTCATCAACATCTGTATTGGAAATTATTTTCTGATTGAAATTCCTGGTACCTCCTGTATCTTTTTCTATCAATTCGAGTTTTGATGATCTGTACAAGAAGCACAAGGTACATCAGCTCTTTGGAAGAACTGACTGTCTTTATGCATCTTGTTAGTATGGCATATCCTATATCATTTCAGTAATTTTTGTGTTTTCATAGCATTTAGAGCAGAAATAGACCGTTATGGTCTGTATACTACCTCCCTGCACAGCTCAGGCTATGGAATTGCCACCCGTTCCTGTATTAAGCCAACAGCTGCTTTTACAGCCCTCATTTTTCTGTAGTAATTGCAGTATTATTTTCAGCTAATTAGAAGTTTGGGTGGGCCAAACTTAGCAACTGTAGAGGCAGAGCCAAAGTTTTGAACGTCATTGTTCCCTGTCAGGTCTTGCCGCAGTATCTGCTCTCCTGTCATGGCTATCACGGGTCCCTTGGCCATTGCAGCGGGGAGCTGGGCTGGTGGACGTGGAGCACGAGGTTGCACTGGCCTTGGAGAAGGCAACTGGTGCTCCCCCAGAGAGCGAGCGAGGCTGCTCCTTGGGGTGGCTTCTCCCAGGGAAGGAATTTGATGGTAGAGCAAACCCCAGTGGCTGCACAGTTCTATCAGCTGGTCCCTAGTGCATTCTGCAGGGATTAAGCTTTGCTTTGCTTGCTTCTCTCAACTCCCTGGAATTTTCTCTCTCAGTTATTTTAATCACATACTCATTATGCAATATAGATAATCTCAGTGTTCCTCAGCCCTTCCAAGGGTTCTGGTTAGAAAAAAATTGTTATATGCCTGCTTTAATCTTGCATAAACTGAGGCTGCTGTTGAACAGATTGGTCCCACCTTCTCCCACACCTACAGCTGATGTTTTTTTTACACCTTTCTTGTGCGTTTTGTAGTCACACCAAGAAATAGATTTAATTAGAACCTGACACTTTGGTGGATTTTTTTTCAGCTGGATCAGCTCCCTGATTCAGCTCATCTCTGGCAGCAGCTCAGGTTTATTCTTGATTAGAATGGCTGTATAACCATCCCCGTATGTAGCTTGTTTAGGAGGAATTGTATTTTACATATATGCTTGAGATTAAAAACATCAGAGCAGCTGTAACTGGATCGTACCAAAAGTCCAGTATCTTGTCTCTGACAATGGCAGTTAAGAAAGAGAATAAGAAGGCAAAAACGTATTTGGGGAATTCTCCCTACTTCTGACTGCAGCTCAGGGTGAATGTGGGGTTTGTGTTTTCGACAGCCTGAATGCCTTTCTCTTCGCTGAGTGTCTCTTCTCCCTATGGGAGAAGGGAGTCCTCTTCACTGGATGGTGTCTCTGCATTGGCCTCAGCTATTTCTGGGAGTGAAGCTCTTTGAAGATTAACAGTATACAGACATATGATACTAAGTATTATCCATGGTTTTTGTGTTAAAGGCATGTTTTAGTTTAACTGTCCTTGGTTGTATTTTAACAGTGCTGTAGTCTCCAACTTGAAGGATGGAAAAGAATTCTTTGCTTTGTGATGTAATAGGACGATTTTGCTGTTAATGTGAATGCATGTGCCAGTAGTGCAGTGTGTGAAAACGTTTATACCTGAAAACACCCATTGTACTTAAAGCTGGAGAAGTCTTCTGCTCTCTGGAATGTCATCACTTTTTAGTATCTGGGGTGATCTGTGAACTCTTTACAAATTGTGCTAGCAAAGGAACTTGATTCATGTTTTTTAATAAATTGATGTATCTCTCTTATTGGAATAACTGATTTTGTTTCTGCACCCCTCTAAGGATTTTTTTATTCTCATGTTCAATGTATATGAGTAGTTCTGATGCTTTGTAGCATCTCAGAACCATTCATGCCCATGATTGGCATGAATCATGCTTAGACACCCCCTTGGAAATCGTGTAACATGTCAATTGTGAGAGATTAGCACCTACAAAAATTCTGTCCTGTAGTGGAAAATCTGCTTGGTATGAGGCTGTTGAATGGTTCACCCGTTATTTCTGAGGACTCAGTGAGAAAATGGAGCTCTGAGCAGTGCGGATCTGCTGTGACAAGAGTGCTCGTCCTCAGTAGTTCCTGTGATTTTAATACATTTGAAAGAAGAATTTTTTCAGTACCTTTTATGCACGTTAGTGTAATGCCAGTTAAATTGTGCCATTCTAATAGTCTTATGAGAGAACTAAATATTTTTATCTTTCAGTAGTGCTTTTTTCCTCCCAAATGGTTCCATATGATGTGTTACACTGATTTCCCCACATAATGATACTTAATGCCTATTCTGCTGCTTAGAAATATGTATTTGTGTGAAATGCCAAACACAGATATCTCCGTATGGAGAGTAAGAGTCCCTTAGTTTTATTGGGAATAAATACTTCTAGAATTGTATTCCTTCCCTCTCTGTGCTTCAGCAGAAAAAAATTTATACAGGTAGATGTTGCATAAAGCAGATTTTCCCATCTTTGCTTACAACGAAAAAGCAAGAAGTAAGTACTGTTACATTAAAGTAAAATTTTTTAAAAAGAATCATTTTCAGAAAGTGCTTGCTAGGTGTTAGCTAAGTGTGAACTCTTTGATAACTTAAAATGACCATCCTTAGAGGAAAAGAGAATAAATTGCAGCGTCTCAATCTACAGTTTTTTTATTAACCTTACATTAGGTTTTTCAATGGGTGTATATTAGACTTTACTGCCTGCAATTTGGAATGCAACCAAACAGTCATCTTGTGTAATGCACAGTCTTAAATTGCACATACTTCCACATGTTAGGAACTACCTTCTCTCTAGTAACTCTGTGTAATTACTTCAGTCTTCACCAAATTTGACCTTAAAAGACTTATATTCTTTTTAAAAGAAAAACTTTACAGAGTCACTTAAAAAAAACTTTTATGCAGAGCATTTTAAGTCTAATTCCTTTTCTTTCCCTATGTTCTTATTTTCAGTGCACTCTAAGTTCTTCTCACTGTCTGTTAAAGCACATTTTCTAGCTTTTATCTTCTCTTCGGGCTGCTCTTTATACAGATAATTGAAATATTTAATTTCACCGTGCATTCCTTTTTGGTTTTAGTAAGCTTCGAATGTCATTTGAGTAACTTTGGTTTTTTTGGCAGAAGATGTTTGTATAAGCTTTGATTTTGGGGTTTTTTTTACCTTTAATGTAAACACGCTGCGCACCCATTCTAGACTAATTTTTCACTCTGTCATATTCACTCTAAATGAAGCGTGTCCACGATCAGTTATATGAAATGGCAAATTATTTAAATGTTCTTTATACCTAATTTGCCTTGGTTTACAGTTGACTCAGATCTTACACTTGAACATGCACTTCGTATAGAGTGTAATTTGTTTTCACTTTGTGTTAGTAGCACTGCTGCCAGATTGTTACTTCATTTAAATTGTGAAATAGCTTTTTTGGAAATCAACTTTCATTAATATTTAGTGGGACTGTGCTAATTTACACGAGCTGGCGAGGTATCATCTGCAGTTAGTCCCTCTGGTTCCTTCAGCACTTAATGTTCCTAAATGTGGTAATGTTCTTGCACTGAAGGAATATGAAATGGATTCATAGCTGAAAAGCCTCCAGGAGGTAACAAGGTAACTAGCTTCGTTATTTCATTCATTGCATCAGACTTTTTCTTTTACTGGCAATCTGAGCTGCTGTTTCTCTTCAATACTATAAAATGTTCCTATTTATCTTTTAGCAGACTTTGAGATGTGAAGGTCAATATATCTGCAAGTCTCCGTGATTGATTTTAAGTTGTTTACTCAGTCTGTGGATCTTTTCTGCTACTTGCTTGACTTCCTTCAAGCTTCTTATTTCTGTAGGGTTGCCTATTTGGTATATTCTTCCAATTATGCTGCATGGTAGTTCTTAAAACAGAGTCACTGGAGAGTTAATTTCTGTGAGACTTTCTTTAAAGCTGTTATGGGCTTTTGAAAGTCTCCGTACTGATTATGTATTTGTACTGTACATCAGCTGCCATTAGCATAAGACCTTATTTTTTCACTCAGTTCTCATAAGAATAGAAGCATTTTCAGATTTAAAAAAAAAAAAAAGTGCTTAAGACTCATTTTTGTAACATGTACTTGCATGGACTTGTTACGCCGACTGACCCAGAGATGTGGTGCATCTATGTGTATATATATGTATATCTGTATATATATGTACATATATATGTATATGTGTGTATATGTTTGTAGCTGTTTTCTGACAGCAGGGAGTGAAATGGGGTCATGTGGGTCTTATTGGAGTAATCTTTATCGGTGTGACTGAGCTAGAAAATTTTTTACTTTGCTCAAAATTTAAGTTCAATGCTCCTTGCCTCACTCCAGTTTGGTAATGAAGATGAGAAGCTAATGAGTTTTTTGTGCAATTTCTCATTTGTTGTGCTTCATAACCTTGTTGTCAGGGGAGCCTTGTGCACGTGCACTGAATTTGGTGAGTCCCAAAAGTATGGATCTCCTGCACCTGGGCAGACTGCTGCAGCACGTGTACTCTAGATCTGCTTCCCAGGAATGCTGCATTTATCATGGGTTTCATGCACAGCATGCAAGTGCACATTTCCATATGGTAAATCCATGCTCTTTACTGCATCTGAAGGTAAAAACATCTGGAAGCAGATGGGTACCACCAGAACAACTCATGTGATCTATTCCTGCCGTCTTTCATAAGTGTTTTGCAGAAGTAGGCGACAAGACTATGGTGGGGATGAATTCTTCTGGGGGACGGAGCCTGCTTGTAGCTACCTCCTTTCCAAAGAGCTGTCTGGTCCTTCCCTCCTCCTCTCACCACCTTCACTGCAGTATCAGTTCTGTCTTTGGGATGGACGACGGGGAGGAGGCCAGGGCAGGATATCTCTAGGGAGGATGGTGACCAAACGTGGGCTGTTGCTGTAAGAACTGTTAATGTAGTTTGCTCTTTGCTTATGTTTGAGAAGCTCTTGAGAACAGGGTGACTGGAAGGAGGCTGCTAACAAGATAAAATCATCCTGGAGGATTTGCTGGAACCTGTGGACTGTTGGGTAGAAATCCTTAACAGGAGTCTTTCTCTCTATGTATGTTTATGCAAAATAATTCCTTTTCTGGCAACGATTGCTTGTTGCACCGTTTGCTACACTATTGCCTGTTGTTTGATTTCTTTTGCACCCATATTTGACCTTTTTCCTGGTGTTTGGATTACTGCTGGATTTTCTTGGTTCTGTTGATACTTGTCTCTATTTTAGGTCTTATGTATATCTTTTTTTTTTTTTTATCCTAGTGTTTTCAGTTTTCTAGCTCTTTTCTGTTACATCAAAAGTCAACAGTTTGATTAAGTTCCAACTGTTGTAGCATATGTAGTCTGGCTTCATTATCTCCTGTTGCCTTAAACTGTAATCTCTAAAAAAACTTACCAACAAGCATGCCAAATGTGCATGAGGGGTTGAATGATGTAGCTCTGTGGGTGTTAGTTTGATTTTGATGCACTGAAAATACCCCTCTCATGTTTAGGGATTAGCGAATATCATTTGCGTGAGCGTG
Source organism: Pluvialis apricaria (assembly GCA_017639485.1). Lineage (NCBI taxonomy): Eukaryota > Metazoa > Chordata > Aves > Charadriiformes > Charadriidae > Pluvialis > Pluvialis apricaria. The sequence continues at coordinate 25,682,712 of CM030014.1, read as the reverse complement.
CTGGTGCCGACGGGTCAGGTGCGTGCTTGTGACTTGTCACCCTGAGCTCCTCAGACAGTCAGCAGAGATCTCCTTAGTGTAATCAGGAGAGTTTTTAAGCAGGAGTCTTCTCATCTCATCTCATGTCGCCATGCCTACCTGCTCTAGACAGAGGAATTGTGCTGACAACTCCACTGAATATTGGCTATATACGTGCACGCATGTATGCACATACATACACGCTGTGCCGAGTGTGAAGGGAGTGAGTAGCTTGTGTGACCACGTGGGCTGAGCATGTGAATTTAGGTAAGGTGAATCCCACCCAAACACTCAGCATTTTAGTTGAAGCTTTGTCAGTCCTCTGCCAGGTCCAGACCACAGAGGCGGCAGTCTTTGCCTGCTGGCCCTGCTCAGAACCGTCACTCTGATTTTTGCTGCTTGCTTGATCTACTGCTGCCATTAAAGACTCTGCATTGTCTCAGGTCTGGTCCGTGAGTCTTGAGCTCAACTGCTTGTCTTTATTTTTCTGCGACTGAATGGTTTGGGTTGAAAATACAAATACTATACCAGATAGGACAGAGTGGGCCCTTAGTGCCTGGGGACATTGCATGTGCTTCACAATTCCTTTTGTATGAAGAGAGAAAAAACATCAGAAGGGAGATGAGCTGCACTGATGCTACTGTTTTGAGGAAGTGTGGCAAAAATCAGTTAAATAATTGTTTAAAAGAGGCAGAAACAAAATTGAATTATATTCCTGCAAGTCTTTCTCCTCCGCTCCCCATTTTTTTCAGTCCAGATGGGTTCACTGGCAATATTTATAGCACAGTCCAGAAACAGTTGCAGTGGTATAGGTGAAGGGGCAGTATGTTGTAGCAAGAAATGGGAGTAAGACAGTGTGGAAGGAGTCTCTCAGGCCAGCCTTGCTTCGACAGGCGATGTTCTATGTGAAACTGAACATGGACAGTGCACAGATACTGCTGAACTAGTTATTAACACTCTGGAAAAGCACCTGAGATTTCCCGGGCTCAAAGAAGAATATATTAGACTTCAGAAACTGTTAAGAGATGTGTGACAAGAGTGAGCAAAGATAAAGCTATGGAAGTGTTTCTGTGCAAGCCATGCAGCACAGAGTAGGATTCTACTGCCTGAAAGAGGTGACCAGACAGAAGCATGGAAAATAGAAATAGGGGCTCGAGGCTTATTTTCATAGAATCATAGAATGGTTTAGGTTGGAGGAGACCTTAAAGATCATTGAGTTCCAACCCCCCTGCCCTGGGCAGGGACACCTCCCACCAGCCCAGGTTGCTCCAAGCCCCGTCCAACCTGGCCTTGAACACCTCCAGGGATGGGGCAGCCACAGCTTCTCTGGGTAACCTGTTGCAGTTCCTCACCACCCTCAAAGTGAAAAATTTCTTCCTAATGTCTAATCTAAATCTACTCTCTTCCAGTTTAAAGCCATTCCCCCTTGTTCCATCACCACATGCCCTTGTAAAAAGTCCTTCCCCAGCTCTCCTGTAGCCCCCCTTTAGGTACTGGAAGGCCACAATAAGGTCTCCCCGGAACCTTCTCTTCTCCAGCCTGAACAACCCCAACTCTCTCATACTGTCCTCATAGGAGAGGTGCTCCGGCCCTCTTGTGGACCTGTTCAAACAGGTCCATGTCTTTCCTATGTTGGGGGCTCCAGAGCTGGATGCGGAACTCCAGGTGGGGTCTCACCAGAGTAGAGTAGAGGGGCAGAATCCCGTCCCTTGACCTGCTGGCCACACTTCTGATGCAGCCAGTTTTCTTCCAGAAGAATTAGGTGGCATCAAATAGATGTAGCAATTGGCAAGTTTTAAACAAAACAATTATTCCTTTTTTTTTTTTTTTTTTAGTGAATAATTAACCCGTGAGACACATTGCTGCAAGATGATGTAGGTATAAAACTTTCTGGTTCAGACAGACACATTCACGAGAGAAGAAAAATGCTAGGATCTTAAGGGTCTGGGAGAGCAACTTGTAAGGATCAGTATATTCTTGCTCTATTCTTAGGCTTTTCCCTACGTGTATAAGCCCTGTTGGGCAGGAGAACCTGTGGTCTGACCCAGCACAGCTGCTGTTTTCTTCAGCAAAAAAAATAACTGCTGGTAATTGCGTGTTGTTCTGCTATCTAGGCTAAAAGAGCTGTTCAAACAAATGTTTTAAGTTGGTAGTACACCAGCAGTCTGGTCATTAAGCTTTATCAATATTTGGTTTAGTAAATAGTTTTTACGTTTGGCTACATTTGGTTTTATGTGCCCTGGAGAATTCTGTTGATTGATGGAAATGATTGATGCTTACAGGAACAGTTCTAAGTTCATGATGAAATAACAGTGAAGCATTCTAGATAACTGTTTTTGTGCTGCTGCTTCATGTTTCCTCAACTTTTGTGAAGATTAATTTGAGGCCAGGACTTGCTTTTTGATTTCTTCTAAGTAGCAGATGGACCTCTTTGTAAGATTGCTTCTCCTACTGTGCATGCATGTGTGTGTGTGTCTGTTGGTAGACAAAACCTCTAAAAACTTAGTTTCCTGGCACATTGAATGTGTAGAGATTCATGCTGGTTGTTGAATAACATGATAATCCTGATAGTCTCATCCTGTCTTGGGTTAAGAACGAGTTTAGTGATCTGAGTTAACCATGGAGTGTTTTTGGCTCAGTTCAGAGTTGTCTATGTTTCTAGTTACAGACACGACTATTTTCTTGCTGCTTCCCTTTTCTCCTACACTTGCTAAGGTCCCACTGGCAATCAGGGGCGTTTGCACTTGGATAAGCTAGAAACTGCAGAGGGGTTTTTCAAGATCCTATCCTTAGATCTACCAGTTTAGCAATGTCTTTATAAGAGATCAAATTGTTTGGATTTTGTCTTTCCCATTCATTCTTTTTCAGCAGAGTTGGAAGCTGGTTATGTGAGGATGGTGGTAGTGTGTGTGTGTGTGTGTTTAGGATTTTTTGAGATTTATTTTATAGAAATTCATTGTAAACCTGAACTCTCCAAAATAAAACAATCCATTTGCAAGGTGTGCTCTGATAGCATAATCAAGCATCTCTTAATGAATGCTGCCACACCTATGGAACAGTAGAGATCCCCCCCCTAAAATAAGTAAAATATAGTATTTGGTTACATTAAATATACATAAATCTTACTGAGGAACTTGGAATACTGTATTTTAGTGACATGAAAGGAAGACATACTTGTCTTCCTTAAGCACGAAGCAGGCTGAGGAAGGACCTCGCACAACCCTCTTGCTTTTCTAGAACAGTTTTTAAGCATTTCCACAGTTACTTTGTTTGCTTTGTCCTTGTTGCTTCATTTTTACCTACACCTGGAGTTTTAAAAATTGTGGGTCTGCGCAGCTCTGATAGGGTTCAGTAGTCAGAACTGTAGGGTAAAGTATCCGTATGGGAAGCAGCTATAGGCTTTGTTGTTGTACATATCTGCACTCCTTTCAGCCAATGTATATCTGCCATTGACTCTTTCTGGTGCTGTGATTGCACTTTTATGTTGAGTGGCAAAATTAATTTAGTGCCCTTTCTCATCGAGCTACTGAGGCACATTTTGTGTCCCCAGAGATTAATATGTGACAAATGACAAACGTTTTTGACACCTGTATGCTTTCTGGTCTCCTCCCTGCTATTATGCATAGTAATGCCTGCGTGCTACGCCTGCGTATGAGTGATTATAAAAATATCTCCTGGTTACTTATAGTTCTGAGTGCGGTTTGAAACTATGACTCAGCTTCATATACTGTGATTCAGGTGGCTTATTGACTCCCAAAGACTGTAAGACCAACTTCTGTGTATTATTTTTATTTACCAAGTATTCCTCACTGCATTCTGTCTTCCTGAACTATGTACAGTGTTTCTGAAAGACTGATACATTACTTTGGCCTTTATAAATACTGAGATGTGCACTATGCAATATAAATTCCATTTTTATCCCAAAGTGTTTCTGCTCTTCAGTTTCTGGGAATATATGTTGGTCATTCTGAACGGAATCATAGTGTTTGTTTTTTCAATGCAATTTTGAAACTGAATAAATACTGCAAGTAGAGTTTTGAGGAATTAGAGTAATTTCAATTTGAACCTGTATAATTCTACAATTATAATACCAGAAAACAATGCATATAATTCTGTTCTCTAACAATATTTGTTCTGTCTCCACCCTGAGAGAAGGTGTATAGATTTCTGAATTTGTACACATGTATAATTATGCAAAATAAATGCTCAGTTATAAAATTATATTCTGAAAAGAATAAGTCATTTGCCTTTAATAAAACACTTTTTAAGAGTCTCTGATAAGTATTCTTTTTTTCTTGACAGTCTGTGGTGGACGACTGGATTGAATCATATAAACAAGACAGGGACATAGCACTTCTGGATTTAATCAACTTCTTTATCCAGTGTTCAGGATGTCGAGGTACAGAACGTTGGAAACAAGTTGTATAGAATAAATCTGACAGTCATACAAACGTGTGTGTTAGTGCAAATGCTGGTAAAGATGTGGGAGGCACATGGATTTGGTACTCCTCGTATGCATGGTTTATATAGAAATATTGTCTACATTCAAGAGTAATTTTATTTAAAGCTTGTTTGTCAAGGGCCTACCCTTTCTTTTCCTCACTTTCCTGTCATCATCCTCAAGTGTACAAATCCTCACAAGAGACACTACTCGTCAGCAAAAGGAGACAAAAGATCTGTTAATCAAGGTAGGCGTATCTTTACTTCCCCTTTCTGTTTCTTCCCAATTTTTTTAATTAAAAGAATTAGTAGGTGTAGCTATACCTTAACTTTGCTATTTTTTCTTTCTTTTTAGGAAAATGAGGATTTTTTTAAACTGAAGAGGAAGGAGTCAAGCTTCAGTTGACTGCGATTAGCAAGAAAGATTTCTTCTGGATGAAGCACCAATCTTATTTCTTCCTCTGTAATGCTTTATCAAGTCAGCAGCAAGTGGCCTGCCTTTTATATGCTATTTAAGCAGTCTCCATTACCAGGCACACGGCAGTCAGTCTTTCTGGCTTTCTGTTGCCGTGCTGTACCTTCCAACACACTGTACTTTCTAATGAATTTTTAATGGGTTGTCTTTTTTTCAGTTAACTCAGCCTTGAAAAGAAAGACAGACAAAGCTCTACTCTCTCTGTAGTGCCCAGAACCAAACTATTTACTGTTTCCTGATGCTTCCTATAATTTGCTTTAAGTAGAATTGAAAATAACCTACAATTCACAAATTCTTTTTCTTCATTTCGTAACTGATATGGGAATATATCTTTAGACATCATATGATCTAGGTAGAAGTCCCTTTTCTTCCTTCTTAAGTATAAGGTGAAGTCCCAAGAACAGTTAAAAGCATCAGAGAAAAGAAATATGAGCCATCGGGAGCTTCAGCAACCCTTTTTCCGTAGCTTAAGGAAACGAACTTACCTTGGGTAGGATGATAGGAAAGGCTGAAGCTCTGGAAGCATTCTGTGAAAGGGCTCAAGCTTAGGGTTTAGATCACCAACCTGTGTCAGTGTCTGTACTGTTCACACAGATTTCCTGAAATATTTTTCAGACTTGTTTGACAGCTTATGTGAAAGTAGTTGTATTCTGTTTGCTTTTTTTTTTAACACTTTCTTAAAGGTGTACATGAAAAAAAACCACAAAACAACCCAAAATAACCCACAAGCTTCTTTCTAAGAATTTGGGCAGCATTAAACCAAAGGGATCCTTGGCCGTATGTTTTTATTCTTGTTGATGCAAGCTTTTGTTTGAGGCATGTCATAAATATATCTTCACTCCCCTGCTGCTCTCTAATTTCTACTTCCTTTCTTTCTCCTTGTTAGAGAAAGCAGCACTCTTATAATCTCAGAAGATTCATATTTTTTAAACCTCTTGTAACTGAGTGGTGCAGGCTGAATGCCCACTCTCAACCATATGCTGCTGAAGCAATCGCTTCCCGGAGAAGCTTCCCGTTATTGGCTGTGAAGCCGCAGCGCTTCGAGTGGCTGATGTCATTTACTGTCTTTTTTTTTTTTTTTAAATGGTGACTTTCTATCCATTTTCAGTGCTCTGTACCCTCAGGGATATCTCTCTGCTGAGCTTTCTTTAGTGGCCTTCTGGTCCCAAACATCAATGATAGGAGAAAGGAAGCAAAAATTACTTATCCCCTGAGTTTACAGTGTGTTTGCGGGATTTATTTCTCTGTGGAAATTTTTTTGCAGTGGGTACAGTAACAGCTGTAAACAGGGTTTAAATCCCCACAAACAGTTCTGTTCTTTCCAATTTCCAGTAGCATAAGTAAAAACTTTATCAGAAGAGAGTGGATTTTATCGATAGTCCACTTAAGGTAAAATGGATACTAAGTTGTCCTTAATGGAAATGAGGTATGGAAATCTGGAGATTTTCTGTAATTTGTGAGGAAGACCAAGTTTCTGTTTCATGGGAAGGTTATATGCTCTATTATGACATTTTTATTTCCCTTTAAAGGTTTTGTTGACATTCTTGTTTGTTTCCATTGCTGATAAATAACAGCTCTTCTTGAATCTCAATGGCTGCTTTATCTTCCTTAATATTCCCAAACTTCCTTCTTTTTGGTTTGCTCCACTGACATTGTCTCAGATTCTCCAGCCTTCTTTCCCAATTTTGGATCCGAATGCTTACTGATAATGTATCTAACTTTGTGATCGTTAACCCAAAGGAGGAGGACGAGCAGCTTGGGAGGAGGTTCCTCAGCAAACTTTGGAAGTGGTGCTAGGTTTATAAATCTCCCATCGAAATAGTGCTTAGAATTACTTGATATCTAAATATATACAAAATGCACTTAGCTTGACATTTCTTTCAAAAGTTTTAAGCAGGTGAAGAGTGTGTGCCTATTTTCTGACTGATCAGAAATCATTTAGACACCAAACTGTTTTATTTAGCAACAGTATTGATGCTGACAAAAATATCTTTCGGTTTACAGAAACATTGATTTTTATATATTTATCCCATTCTCTTGGGCAGTGCACATGCTTGAATGAACCTCTTAGCATCCTCCAGCTTTGCTTAGAGTTGTTGCTGAAATGAGAAGCGATCTCTTGTACATATGAATAAGCAGGCATGCTATGTAAATTATTAATACTAAACTATTGTAAAATTAATGTATTTTGTAGGTGAATGTAAAAGATCTGTTCAGCTTAAAACTGAATAAATATAAACCAAATATTCAAGCACGTCTGTCCTTTGTCAACTCTTCTGAGTATCTATTTAATCAGTTACTTTCTGTATAATGTGTTCTGGTTCATGCAATAATGTCCATTAAAACACGAGAGATTTGTTTTTAGCATGACTTCAGTAATCTTTCTGGGTTTTTAAAGGAGCATTTGGTATAAATTAGAAGTTTGCAGTACTGGACTTCCAAAAGCATTTCACTTCAACAATTATATTTGCAGAGGAGTTAAATCCCTTTTCATGCCATCTTCCACTAATTTGCCTGCTCAATCTGTATGTTTGTTGCCTTTGCTGATTTTGATTACAAAGTAGTGAAATAGTTTCTTAAATAATTTTTCCTTTGTCTTGCTATTCTTTTTCTTCAAGAATACCAACAAAAATCCCTGCCTTTCACTGTTTGTCTCTGTACTCTTCTCCACGATGGTACATTGTATTTCTATGGCAGAAAAAATAGTTAACAAGGACTGATGAACTCACCTATTCACTTCTTGTTTCCTACGCTTATAAATCCATTGCTGCTTCTAGAGCAAGGATCTTGTATCAGATAGTACCTTAGATAGATGAAAAAGTTAGTTATAAAATACTTTTTCTGCCTGGAAAAACAGCAAATAAATGCTATTTCCAGTCCTTGAAAAAAACAGGTTTGTTTGTTGGTAGAAGGTATTTGTTTTCCACAGTATTTACAATCTGCAAAGCAGGTGGTGTTGTGTTTACCACCTTCTCTGTCAGGAACTTACTTTAGGGTTTTGCATTTTTAGATAACAGGGAACGTTTTTAATTTAGGTTGTCGTAATGATAAACGGAGTTTTCAAATAACTTTCACTTGGCTGGGGGTGGAAGTGTATCCATACCACTGAGATTTCCATTTCAAATGTTGTCGTTTGGTCTGTAACGTGGATACAGGCATCCTTCGCTCTTGCAGAAGAGTTGCATTGCAGATCACTGTTCAGAGTCTTCTGGGTTTTTTTGAGAGCTCTTTTCTATTCCTTGCTTCTTCGTCAGAACATATTTTTGCTTTTTTCCTTTTTTTTTTTTTTTTTTACCCTTATGTAAAGCAGAGTGTAGTATGTTGAGATCTGTGAGCTAGTTGCAAGCAAGCTGAAATGTCTAATCAGCAATATGCGTGCCCAGGTCCCAGAAGGTTTATAACTGTGTCAGTATGATGCTGCATCTGGGCTAATTAGCTCTGCCTCTCAGACTGAGTAATTAGCTCAGGTATCATGCTCCGCTGCTATGACAACCAGGCTGTTTCCATTTCTGGAGCTCCATGGATTTAGAGCTGACTTGGGCATCTGCATTGCTGTCTGCTTTTGCCTTCTGTTATTGATATAAAACAAACAGAAAACCCCACAAGCACTCTGACCTTTCTACATTTTAAAGGCAGAGAGCCATGCTTGTGGAATAAATATTTTTTTTTTTTTTTCCTAACCAGAAGCAATTAGTGGTTGAAACAGCCTCTTAAAGCTGTGAAGGACAAACCAACCCATCAAGTCCGTGTAAAAAAAGCCGCTTTCTTTTGCAGGGAAAAAAGGTCTCACATAGTTGAAGAGGAGAACTACTTGACTGCTTTCAAGTATATTGTGAAATCATTCCCATTCTTTCTCTCCCGTCCCTCTCCTTCCCTCTCATTTCTTTTCTGATAGGTAAGCCAGAAACCTGTCAATTCTTAAGCGGATTTTCAGAAGTGGTTTGAGCACTGCACCCGCTGCCAGCCTAACCTCTAATCAGACAGCTCTGGGACACCGGTTACTGATGGAACAGAATTGGGGGAACTCCCTTACTGTTAAATTCTCAGCAGCATTGTAGCTTTCTCTGGATCGTAAGGGGCTGTGTATTGACGTAGTTTTGTGATTTGGCACATGGAAGGTTTTTGGGTTTTTTTAGGAGTAGTTGGTGAAGGAGGCAGGTGGATTTCCTCTATATGAAGTTTTTCATATCTTACTCTCCCCCTCGAAATCTGCTCTTTAGCTTCCTGTGTGGAATTAAACCTTAACGAACAAATGTTCATACTGCCACCTTTCAACCTTGATTGCTGGTGTTGTTTAGGGCTGGGGTATTTTTTTTTTCAGTTGTGAGTAAGCAGAAATCCATTTGTGAACTTTTTGCCCAGTGCGTAAAGCAGGACTTCTTTATGCGTTTTTCTTCATGAATCAGACACTTGGGTATCCATGTTCTCTTCCAGCTTGACCCTTGCATCTCTAACTCTTCCTCACCTATTCTAGTAATGTCCTCTGAAAAATTCTGTGATTGAATGGTACAAACTGAGTCAACGGGTGCAGGAGTTAGGAGTCAGCTTGCCTGAATGTGGGATGCATGCTCATTTTGATTTTTATTAATATGCTATGCTCTTAATTAATGGCAAGCTAATAGATTTCTGTTTTGCCAAAGGAAATTGAAGGCTAAAAGCAGGAAAAAGCACTATAAAGTGGCCATTTTATGATCTGGCAAAAGAAATGAACAAACAACTGCTTGCTTTGCTGTTGGACAGGATTTCAGAAGGCAAATTAGCCAGGAAATAGTGTTACTAACTCTGATTAATAATATTTTAATAGGGGATATAACATTGTAAATAAAGTAAAAAAAAATGTTTATGATTTATTTGTACACAGTTTTGTTTCGTGATGGATAGAATAATACCGCTTTATAGAGATGGATGTTATTGAGCATGGAAAGAAGTCTGCTTGATAAATATAATTTCCTGCAAATGGTCCTTTTGTAAGGAACTGCAAATTGTTAGTGAGAAATGTTGTTGGCTTTGGCATGTGTTAAAAAGCTTTATCTCTTCAGTCATTCATGTGTTATTAAGAAATTGATATCATAAACATTTAGAATTATGAACAAATTAGAAAATAATGTTGTTTATTGCATTGGAGCCTGTATTTTTATTAAGGGTATAAAATATGCTTTCTCAGTTTTTTCAACAAAATCCCTTTTTAGTGTATGAGTACGGGGAAGAAGTGGTAAAGGACTAATGGACAGTAAAAAAAATGAGGCTTACTCACACATGATTTAAGTCATAGTAACATCAAGGATTTATAAAATACTTTGTATGCATAGTATACAAAAATAAATATACCCCCAATACCTATATAAGGCAGCTAAAAACATGCTGTTAACCACATTCAAAAATGGGAAGGTAAGACTGAAAGATGGAAATGACTTAATTTTAATGTCATGTGTGGTGTAGATAAACCAGATCTGAACTTTGTACTTCTTATTTCTGAGCCTTGAGGTAATTTTTATAGGGTGTTTGTCTTGAAATGAAAGCTTATAAAATTCAAACTGAAAATAAGATGCAAATTATTAACAGGCTTGGGTGGAAGATAAATCGGATTACCAGACATGCATTAAATGTTTCATCAGTTCAGCTCTTTAAATAAGGACCGGTAAGGTTAAAAAGTTCATGTCAAACACTTGACAATTAATGTGGTTACATTAAAACCAATTTCTTTTAAGCTTTGCGTCTCCCTAACTCTTCTGGGGTTGGGAAGCTTTGAAAAATTAAATAAAATAAATACTGAGATCTGAAAGTGTAAAAAAGATTTTAAATAGTACATCATGTTTTATAGCCGCTTGTGAAATAATGGCATCTTTTTCCCAAGAGGTGCATCCCACTATTTTCAGAAACTAGTTGGGAAAAAAAAAACCAGGAATTTGCTGACCTTTCAGTACAGGTGACGTGAATGAAGGGCGAATACTGGTCTGTGGTTTCAAAATCTGAATGAAATCGCTGCTGTGTTGAGGTCTGATTTCAGTCCAAGATTTTACCCTATGAATTGCTAACAGGAGCGACAGTAATTTAAACCAAACATATTTTTTTTATTATTATTTTCTACCTGAATATATTGAGCTGTTCATGTTTCAAGTACGACAGCAGACCAAAAATAATGTCTTAAAATCAGCTATTAATTTATTAATATGAATTCATATAAACTTTCAAATAATTCAAAATAAATTTATTGAAGTAATGGGCAGAACTTGCGATACCAGAATGTTTTAGAGCAAATGTATAATGTAAGGAAAGACAAATTACCTTTGAAATTATAGTCTCCGAGCAAGTTCTGCACTGCCAGTTCTGTATAACGTGTTCAAATCTCTGCTGAAACTGAAAGCACTCCTTGTAAGTGTGGAACAAAGTCTCCGTTCTACTCCTGAGTACTACTGAGTAAATTCATAGCTTGTAAAATTATTTTTGGCACTGCTCATTGGAGATAAATTGTGTAAGGCTATCAAATATTACTACTTGTTTTCCACGCTATTCATTTGATTACATACATATCGATCTGGAAAGTGGTACTACTCGTGACTACAAAGTTACTGTTTGAGAAGTCTCTCTCAGATCAATGGTGCTTTAATGCGTCAACTTTTTTTTGAGAAGAGCAATAAATACCTCTTGGTGTTAATGATTCAGGGTAGTTGCTGTCTTACTATCCAGATCTGTGGCATTTCCTCTTTATGCTTAGTTTGTTTTCTGTATAATGCAAATTTGTTACAGGAGGGACACCTCTGTACTAAGCAGATAAGAAAAAGCATTATTTTGACTTTTTTTTTTTTACAGTATTGTTCTAAAATTTGTGAGCAAATTATGCCTGCGTGTGAGTTTGTCTCTACCTACGCGTTAGATGCATTGCTGGATATTTTTTTTTTAGGTGATATAGATGGTACTTTCTGCAAAGACAGAAACTAATTATGAAAAGCAATCAAGTACCCCTAGATCTTAGCACTTTCTTACTGGATTACAAATAGGAAGGCTCCTCCTGTCTCTGGTCTTTCCAAAGATTCTGCTGAAGGTTGAGTTTTCCACACCGAGGGTAGGAATTAAATTCCAAAAATGATATTTCTCTAAGAAAACACTGTAATTACAATTCTCTCTCGTTTGCATTAAGGAAGCCACAGATTTATTTTATTAAGTGCAACGCTAGTACACACTTCAGTAATTACTTTTGAAGAGAAGACGACAGGCGTGATTAAAAAAGGTCTACATCCTAATGAAAAAGCCTTACTCTCTGGCACAAGGGAAGTGGTTAAAACAAATCCAATATTTTCCTAATCTGCAAGCATTCAACAGTAGCTGTATACAGAAGAAAAGAAGCAAGCTTGGGTTTGAAAGATACATCTAAATTTGGAAAAAGTGGGCTCTTGAGCAGATACAGTCCTGCTCACATTCCACTAGTACCTGCTTCTTTCCCAGTCTGTATCAATCTGATCATACTGCCTCAGTCGTATATAACCTGACCCGTGACCAGCCGAGGCTTACAATATTTTACCTCCTTTTAATGGGAAGTTATGGCATTTTCTGGCACTGCTAGGGTCAAATGCATTGCAGGGAAACTGGTGTAAACGGCCTTCACCTCCATGTTGTCGTCTTCTCCTTAATTGTGTTGAGTAAGAAACACGGTGGAACATTTTTGGGTACCTGGAAGGGTGGAAAAGGGAGTTGTACAAAACTATTATCAAGTCTCACAGGAAAAGTGAGGAACAGTCTCTGTGCCCTTGTTTAAATCGGGAACTGAGAACCCCTAGCAGAGCTGAACCCGGTCCTTGGATAACTCATCAACTGAGAAGCGAGCACTTCAGTAGAAACATTTTGCACTTCTTTCTGGTAACAATATTATCTTAAATTTCAGTTTAGGACAACTGGTGTTGGTACTCTCCACCTGTAGCAGTGGGCCCTGGGTATTTCAGTTTGAAGCTGCCTGATTTCATAAAGGGATGAACTCCGGAGTTACGAGGTTAAAACACCTTTGATTACAAAGCCTTTTCTCTCAGGAGTAGTCTGGGGAGTTTAATAGGCACCATCTGTTGTGGAAGTAAGCTTCTACAAAGTCATAACATCATTCCCTTAATGTAGTTTGTCAGATTTAACACAATCTCTACTACTTGTTTTGTTTATTTCATCATTATTGAAATAAGTGTTCTGGATAACTTATATATAAAAGTTGTTGTGACTTAGGAAACTGTGATAATGGGGAAAGGGCCTAGAAATACTTTTAGCAACCTTTGGGAATGAAGACTTACTGTAGATATGCTTAATTTCACAGATATAGCCAATAATAATGTTATTTGGAATACACTTTTTTTTAGACTCTAGAAATTATCAGATCCCAAAATTCACAAGGATTAAACCACTAAAATAAGTTTTACTTCGGGTCTAATTTAATATGCAAGAATGCATTTCCTATTGACCATGTTTATTCCCAAGACAGACTCCTGGCTCAAGATTATTTAGCCAACTGTATGAATTGAACCACAAGGTAATGCAGGTAGCTCCATGATAAGAAGTAGTGGTGATAAATTTCTAAGATATAACCAAAAAATGACAGTGGTTTAAAAAGAATTGTTGACATTATGAAGTGATTGTTCTTGAAATCTAGTAAAACCAGATAGCAAGAAGTTCTTTAAACTGTTGGAAATAAGATACCTGCCTAAAAATTAATAATCTGCTTGGATTATCAATGTGTAGAAAGAGCAGTTAATGAATACTAGAAGTTTCAGAAAGACTAAATGATTTATTTTGTATCATTTCTTTACCGCAGATGATGGTGGATAGGTATCTCAAGCAAAAGGATACTAAATACATAAATGGTCACAGGAGGTGTGATGTATGAGAAAGGAAGGTACATATTTGAACAGAGGGCCATTAAGAGTTTGCACAGTTTTACTTGAAATGCAGCGAATTCTGTCAAGCATTTTTAAGGGAAGTTGTGAATATTTTTTTAACTTACATGCTGCAGCTCAATCAAATTACCATTTTATTTTAGAAATTGAATTGAGCTTCTGTTTACACACCTATGCAGGGCTATAAAAGGGGCAACTACAGAGTCCCTCTTACCAAAAGTTTCTCTGTCATCCAGATGCAGAACCAGGTACAGAACCAGCCCCTCCACCTGCCGTTCTCCCCCCCAACAACAACCAAAACCCCTCATCTACTGATGTCCTAAAAATTGATTGGGAAGTATTATCACAAATATCCAAGAAGGAGATCCTGAAATAAACTAATGAAGTGAGAATCACAACCTGATCAGATCACACTCCTGGACTTAGAAAAAATTTAGGAATAAAATCATTGAACTACCAGCAAAGGTATTTAATCTTCATTAAAGTCAGTTTTTCTTCTAGAGAGAGGACAGACTGGAGTTTCACAGAGGTTTAATTTGCCTCTCGGATCAGAGGTGGGAGTAATACTTTACAGTCCAGGAAGGTGGATAACAGTAAAATTAATGAATTAACCAAGATATCTAGAAGAAAATGGAAGAGACTACATTATCTCTAAAAGGCAGCCATACTGTTGCAGTATACTGGCATATTAAGCACGAGAACAAAGTATGTGGCAAAGCAGGTGTGCACAAAAGCTGTGGAGACAATTTTTATATGGCCAACTATTAAGGGACTAAATTTTAATTTTGGGAAACCAAAGCTGGTTAATAAGTACATCACATGGTCTATATAGGGAAATGGAATATCATGCAAGTGACTTTAATTATGCGATTGTATAATAAGGACATTTCAGAGGGACCTAGCAGTGCTGCTAAGTAGCACTATTCTTATTAAATTGAGAACTATAACAGGAGATTATACATATATTTGTTGGAAATAAATACCTTTTTCCCAAATAGTTTGGCTGAGAATAGTTTTGTGGATTTGGTGGTTGTAGTGGAATTTCAGTTTGTGGTGACATAAATGTATGGCAATATTCTGTTCTGTTGATTCAAACCATTTTTTGCCCTGTTTTGATTTTCATCTTACAGTCTTCAAGTTTGATTAGTTAATGAGCCATGCAAAGTTACTTTTTTTTTTTTCATTGATGAACAGGAGGGAGATGCATTTCAAGAAGAGAACATCTTTTGAGGTTAACAAAAGATTGCTGTTACTCCTGTGTTCTCACTGCCTGTCTTTTAGACAGCTAGTTTTTTCCTTATGGTGGAGAAGACTCAAAAATCCAAAATTTAACACACCCGGGGAGGTCAGGTGTATTTCCACAGATCCCCATAACAACATGAGTGATTTCTTCCAGTTACAGCAGGATCTATCCAGAGTCCCCTTTTTCTTTTCGAAGTTATGAACTGAAAGAAGCAGCGAATCGTGACAACTGGAACATGTGTGTTTCCCATTGAATTCATCCTGTACTAACTGGCTGTGTGAACGACGGTGTATTTGTAGAGAGCTTCTTTCGTTCCATGGATCATTGCTCACATGACACTTGTTTGAAGTCAGCTCAACCACAGTCCTCAAACAGTTCCCTTCAGACTTTTTGATAACCGAAAAAGGCATTGAATCCAACACCATCCTACCTGCAGCTGTAAATCAGCCTCTCTGATCTTGTGAGCTGTGGCAGTTTTGGAGTCTGAAACTGTAGGTGAATGGAAAAGACAAGAGTTGCTGGGCCAGTCAAGTTGCTAAGTGACCTTTCTACTCATAACATCAAGTCTCGTCACAAGAATTTCCTGTCTTAAGGTTTTACTTACAGTTTAGAGCCAGCTGAGGATTCTCAGTTCTTGTGAAGCAAGCATCAGTGGGGAATATAGTGTAAATCATTAAAAGTCTTTCTTTAGAGCCTTTGAAGTCAAGTTACTTCCAATCTGCAGTGAGGTCGTTTTTCTAAAACTATGGCCTAGCAAAGCAAAAATCTTAACTGATTTTTTCAGCTCAAAGTAGAAAATCACATACAGTAATGTATTTGCTTTTAAAGAGAGAAGAAAATAAATTCAACTATTTTGCCTGACTAGAAGTCATAATTTCATCCTGGTATGGCATCACTGGTAGAATATCAGCAAACCACATTCTTTTCAGGTTCAGAGGAAAGGTGTAAGTTTGTTTTCATATTTTGCTTTATTACTTGGCTAGTGGGCAAGCAACCAGTGACAGAGTAGCTTTATGCTCTGAATTATGAGAAGATAGAGTTTATGGATCCGCAACACTTTGATTTGTAATTTTCCAAGCAGATGTTGAACTGTAAGTCTTTTCAACCAATCACCACTGAATTTGCTTTAACAAGATGTAATCCTTTCCATTAATATACAGAAGAAAATATATGCCAGTCAATTCCTGGTGCCACTTGAGGGTATTTCAGTAACAGATTGGAATTTTAAGCCCTGATTAACAAAGGAATCATAAAAGATTCAAACTGTCTTGAATGCTTTACCTGAGTTACAAAGGGTTTAATCTTAATGATAATGATGCAGAAAACCTGGAAGAGTTAGTTTGCTTTTTGTTCTTAATAAGATTTGTTATTAATGTAATTGTGAGGTTTGTGGGTTTTTTGTTTTTTTTTTTTTCCTGGAGACTCCAGTCTTCTGGGCCTACTATCAAAATAGTGGGGGTTTATAGTTGATGCAGAAGTTGGACTTACTGGTGTCCTATGTAGAATAGAGCTTATTCTCCCTTATATCCCATGATGTTTCACTATTGAATATGTTTTTGACAATTGATAACTAAATCCATGATTTAAGCGTTTAACTTATGATGTGTATGTTTGGAGTTACTTATATTTCTGTCAGATACTTTTTTTTAAAAAAAAAATTATTTTGGTGGTGGTGGGAGAGTACACTTGAGCTCTAAAGATTTTTAAACGCTCTGTCTGTCTGGTCCGCTTGTAGCTGCTTACAGAAAAATGTTGCAAGGAGGAAAGGTACCAGCCCAGGCCCATTATAAGCACTCGCGAACCATTTTGTCTAATAGCAGTGAAGGATGCTCTCACTTCCAAATTTGTTTGACATCTAATTTTTAACTCTTTTGTTCCTTCTGGTTTCCATGGTGGCCTGTAGCAGTAGTAGTATACTTCAGTTATATGCTGTGTAGAAAAATCACTTTATTTAGCTCTCTGATCATTCACTGGCTACTTCCTTGGGATGGTTTTTGAGACATAAATCATTCCGTATACATCTTCTCTGTCCCACATGGAATTTTGTAGAGACTTCTCGTAACCCTCTTTTATCCACTCTTTCTCATTTCATTCCAGTTATTTCTTTGTATTAAAAATGCATTGAGATCAAAGAGTGAAACTATGTTCATATGGTATTTCTGACCTATTCTTAGGTCCCATGGTTCTTACCTGCTAACTCAACGGTGACAGCCAACTTCTACCCTAACTTTGAGATACCTGCATTGACATCAGCCCTTGACGTAAACAGTTTCCTGATAAGGAGCTGTGGCTGAGTTCAGCAGTTCACAAGGCATTATCAGGGTACAGTTATAACTGTTGGGTATAAGCTGTTTGGTCTTGAGAAAGACAAGGTGGCCTATAAAAATTGTCAGTTGGTTTAACTTGGTATATTACTTTATTGCTCTGGTTGTCTGATAGCTTGGCCAGTGATTACTTTGTAGTGCTATTTTGCATATTATGTATATAATGCCATAATTATTTCTTTTACCTCCTTAATTGGGATATAAAATTAAAGTTGGATTTAGTTTTGACAGTGCTTTTTAATGGTATCTTAGTAAGCTTAACTCAGTGATTACAGAAGTGTTTAATACATTTTAGGGAGAAAAAATAATCAGAGGTTGGGGAAGGAAGAATTTTAACATATTCAAAGCGACTAAGTTAACTGATCCTGACTGTGTATTAGAGTAATATTAGTATAGTACAGTATAGTGTAATGCATATTAGTATGGTACTAATTAATTGTAAAGTGTATTTATTGTAGCATACAGAATTAACAGTTGAGCTTACTTGCATTGGTTTTGCTCCAATCATGGTAGGTTGTAAAATCAAGAGCAATACTACCGACCAAGCTGTGAAGATGTGAGACAAGTTGGAGATAAACTGCAGGGCTTGGGTTTAGATTTAACGTGCACAGATGGATATCCCCTAGCTTTCTTTCAGGGAAATACACAGAGAATTGATCTTACTAAGTGGCTAATGTTTCCTGGTGCTCTGAAGGAAGACTAGGCAACAAGCTGCTCTTGGGGAAGGCGAGCATCTGCACTCCTCACCCCCTGGTAGTGTTCCTCTCTGCCTGCCGGTGTTGAGCAAAGCTTGCAGTTCATTCTGATTAGAAACAGTGAAAGGGATTGCACTGTTTTGAAAAATGCATTTAACCCTCAGGTATTTTGAGACTTTGATCTCATGGAAACAATGTAAGGTGGCAGACAGTTTGAAATGGGCAGTCCTCTATGCATTTCTTTTTAGTTCTTATCAGCCTGTAATAACAGCAAAACAGTACGAAATATCCTATGAGAAAATTAATTACATGAATTAGATCTCATTAATAGGGAAAATTCAAGGAGAAGGGGAAACTGAAACATCTATAATAGTGGAATGAAGGACGAAGAGGTAAACTTGTGCCCTTGAATGCAGGTATGTATAAGGCAAAAGGAGGAAATTATGGATTCCAGAAATTACAAGAAAGGAATGTGTTCTGTGAGCACACATCTACACAGATGAGCTCAGGAAGCAGGAAAAGAGAGAGGTGGACAGGAGTACATCCCAGTGGTTTAGCTTTGCTTCAACAGCCAAAATAGCAGTATACTCGTTTCATCTGATGAGTGTGTTCTGGGGCTGCTTTAAGCTGCTGCAGAATGACAGAGTCAGGATATACTGCAGAACAGGGCTATAAATTGAAAATTTAACTCATTTTTTGAATATTCTTATCAACCAATTGATCCATATTTTAACACCCTTTGGTGTTTTTATTGTGGACTTCAAGGAAAGCTTGATGTGGGAAGGACAACAAAGCAATTACTAGACAGTCTGTGTTGACGTGGAGTTACAACTGAGAATGTAGTTATGACAAAAAAAAATGGGTACTATACAGAAAATTCAGTATTATGGTTAAACTTAAAAATGTGAGCATATTACAGTAAAAACAACATGATATTAAGACTTTCAGACATGTTAAACTTATAGAGGGGGAGAGGGAGCACTGAGAAACCTTAAAAGGAAAGATTGCCTGAAGTGCTAAGAGCTGGGGTGGGGACAAAGAAAAAAAAATTCTGAGCAGTTTGTTATAAAATACTGAGAAAACTAAATGCTCTTTACAAAATAAAATATTGCCGTGGGTTATGTTAAAATATTTTATTTTACCCAAGTATTGCTTTCTATGTTCCCGCTTTAAAGAGTTTTCCACCAAGCTCTAAGAGACAACCAGAGGAGTAAGGTGGCTGCTTTATTCTGTGGATGCAAAAGTGGTGTTTTGCATTTGGATATCTGCAAAGAATAGTATTACTGGCATGATAATACTTGCTGTATTTACAGGGCTGTTTTTAATATGAGCAAAACCCACTGTTTCAACTAATTCTGATATTAAAATCCAAAGGATTTTAATCCAGAGGATCCAAAACAATCCAACAAGAGATTGTAAGAAGGATTTAAGCCATTTTCCAGATAAACTTGCCTTACTTGCAATGTTCCTCTTGTGTTTTTCTTCTTTCCATTTTCCTTAGTGGTACTTGATTAATTTTTTCCCTGGAGTCCACTATCTTTGTGTTAATTAATGTACTCAAACTCTTCATTCCCACTCGTATTTCATTCTCTTTTTATTACTATTTGTCTTTCAGCACTCTTTTCAGTACTTGCTGCTTTATTTTTATTTTTTTCTAGTTTTTAGTTTTGTTTTTCTAGTATTATTAAGTTTACATAGGTCTATCTTTTCCTACATTTTGCTCTCTAATACTCCTTCATGAATCCTAGACCTCCACAATTAGGAAACAACTTACATGTCAAGCTTTCTCAGTTTTCTGCTCCTTTTTCATGTTCCCACTTACATTTGTCTTGTCAACACTTGTGATCTGTGTGTGTTCTCTTGCTTCATTTTGCATCCCCAAGTACCATTCCACACAGCTAAAGCTGATCTCAGTTAGAGCTGCCCTGGTATTGCTTTTTCTCCACCCTTCTCATGAGACCTACGAGCAGTTTATCTTTTCTCAGTTCTGAGGTGACAGTTCCCTCTTGCATTATTTTTTTACAAGCATATCTGGACTTTACTGATTTTGGCTCTGGTTTGTGCGCTCTTGTTCTCTTACCCGTGCCAAAACATGTTGAGCAACTATTCATTGTGTTGTTTTAACTTCACTTTTAATATGATGCTTCCTCTTATTTTTCCATAGTAGCCAAGTTCCAATCAAAAAAAAAAAATTCCTCTAGGGCTTTTTTCTATACTGTTTCAACTAGGTTTTCTTTGTAAATCCCTCGTTAATAAAGATCCTGTCTCTGCTCTGTAACTCACTAATCCAGGCACAGAGTCATTGATATAAAAAGCCTTTGAGACAGCAGGTACAGTGTCTCTGCCACTCCCTGTGAGGATTTTTTTTTTTTCAGATAACATACTACATATTTAAACCATAGCTGTTATTAATTTCTACTCCTTCTCTTCAGATTGCTTAATGACTAGGCTCACAGTACCTAGAAAATTTCTTAAAGTTCATGGAATGGAAACTTGAAGTGCTTAATTTTATATAATAGATATATATTTGCGATAAGCAAAAAGCAGGACTCTAGCCGAAGCCTTCTTCCTTACTAATTCAAGCTTTTCCCTGTTTTCCTTAAGTTTAGAGGTTTTTACGTACATGAAGGAAGGTTTTACAGTCAGTGTACATGCAGTTACAATTGTTTGTATGCTGTACTTTTGTAAATTCATCCATGACACTGCAAGGTAGATGCCTGGAAAAATGGAGAATGTGCCTTTATGGACCATCTTTGAAATAGTTTAAATTGTCCAGACTCTTACAGGAACTCAGAAGTGAAAGGAAATAGTCTGCAGCATCCTAACCAATTCCTCATGTAAGACCACAGTCTTTCTTTCTGCACTTCCCTACCTGGGATACCTGCATACATCCGAGATGCAATAATTTCATGTATGTAACTCCTAAGTAGTTCAAAAAAACAGTTCTATTTTCTTTGGCTAATGAAGCTAGACGGAATAGTAAACAGCCATGTAAGTTGATGACTTGTCAAAGTTTACACACACACAGACTAAATCCAGGTTGCATAGAGCATCTTATGTTTGGCGCTTCTTAATTTCTGCTTTGGTTTCAGAGCACAAAGACTATGCAATTTTTGCATGTGATTTCTGAAATTCTTTGTAATTCCTTAGTCAAAGAAAACCTCCATGCATGTGTTCAGATAGTCAAAAAGTAAAAAGGGGTATTGGAGTGAACTAACAAATAAGAGAAGACGGGAGTTTCTTTCCTAGCAAAGCAGGAAAAATAATTATGTGAAAAATAAGAATTTCTCTCATCTTGAATACTTTTAAATGAGGAGAGAGAAGGATAAAGGCATTGTTTTGAGCCAGCTCAGCTAACTTTTGCATTGTCTTTTCACAGGTCATGATTAGTAAATGCTTTAGTCTTTAGTATACTCTAAATAAGTGATTTTGTGAGAAGCAGAAGTAACGAAGAGTGATTTCTAGAGTATCTGTGTTGATGAACTGTACTGAATTATACAAAAGCTGTTGAACGTACTCATGAAGTGTCAGATACTCTTTGTGAGAGATGATGTTCCGAATGCCATCTAACACTAAGAAAACATCAGACGCAGCTTGTAACTTTTTGGAAACAGAACAAATAAAAAAAAGCTGGGAGCAAACACTGCTGGGGAAGAGGCTGGTGTGCTCCAGCTGAAGCTTTTCGTAACGCAGCAGCAGCATTCACAATGCCAGTGTCCCTGTCGTTCTCCAGCCTCCGTCGGAGACTGAGGGAGATGAACAGAGGTGGAAGCCGTGGCATTTGGCTTCTACTCAACTGCCTGCTTTTGTAAAACTTATTGGAACATTTTATATGCAAGATCAGTCAGATTTGGTTTAAACAAGTAGTTCAGAAGATAAGCAGCATACTTACAGGCAGAAATGCACACAAGTCTCATTTCCTTCTCTCAGATTGATAGAAAAGGCATAGAAACTTTTCAGGTAGATGGTGGCTTTCATTTGATGAGGGAAATCAAATGTTTTACATAGAAGTAATTTCAAAGACGTTTCTATATCTCCAGTCTCATGTTCTGAAGCACACCAGCTTTCATCAAACCGGCTGTTAAAGTTCTTTGGCTTTCTGGCGTGCCTTTGTTTGCAGTGCTTACAAAGTGTCTGTTTTACTGTTGTTGTTTAACGTGTTTGGGTTCCCCCCACCCTCCCATCAAATAAATGAAACCGGCAGACACCAGTCAGTGTTTGCGGGGTGACTGGAGAGTTCTGAAAAGCAAGGATGGGCTCTGGGAAGCCTGGAGCTCTTGTTGGTCTTGGTGGTGGTGCTGTTGCCGATAAGGTGCTGCAAATGGCAGACACTGCTTTTATGTCTTCCACATACTGCAGCAGCAAACAGTTTACCTAAAATTGTAGTGGGCCTGTACCAAGTGTATTTCTTCAGAGCCACGTTTGAAAAGATCTCATGCAGTTGACAGTGGCTCCCTTGAGGTAAATAAGGCCTCAGTTGCCTTGAGGGACAAGAGGCGGAGTATGGCGGTCCCTCAGCAGCTGCAGGGGACTGGTGTTTTTGGCCTGCCCAGCTCTGTCAGACCTCTGGTGCAAGGCCTGGCCTGTTGCTGTGAGGGAGAAAGGGCGCCATAGAGCGTTCTTTTTCTCTCTTTTTTTGTTGTTGCTTTGTTTTCTTTCTCAGGAGATACTATTTTTCGTGGAGTCTGGAGCCTGTCACATCAGTTGAAGATCTCTAGATAATTACTTTTCTTTTTGTAAATTTTTTTTTAGGGCTTCGCTTTCACCTTTCCTTCTTTCCCACTTCTGAGAAACACTGAGATGTAGGGCTAGAAATAAGGGTAACAGAGGCCTGAGGAAAGG
The DNA here is from genome assembly GCA_017639485.1 of Pluvialis apricaria. Lineage (NCBI taxonomy): Eukaryota > Metazoa > Chordata > Aves > Charadriiformes > Charadriidae > Pluvialis > Pluvialis apricaria. The sequence continues at coordinate 25,659,805 of CM030014.1, read as the reverse complement.
ATCAGTACTTCGCCAGGGGAAGCAGAAAGGCTGAGGGAAAGAGGGGGCACCCTGGCTTACACAGTCCTCCTGGGGTTCTCTTTTGCCTCCGAACTTCCTGGTACGGGGAGGTACCGTGTTTTGTAGAGTTTTGTTTTATGCATCAGGAGAAACGTAGACATTGACTAACAGGAGATCGTGTTTCTCTGATAAAGAAAATACCCTTTGGCAAAAACGTGTATGAAAGGGGTGTTGAAGGTCGACGGTGTGTCAGGGGGTCACTGCTGAGGCGTCTTGTCAGTGTGAACCTGCAGGTGGGACAAGCAAATTCACAGAAAGTAGAAGGAAGAAGGGACTTCTGTAGTAAGTGTCCTTGGATGGACACTGAAGTGAATGTGGATGGTTGCTGTGAAAGAGAGTTTGAAGTTGTTTGAAGCAGGAAATGTGGATAAGCGTGATGTGGTTAAGAGTCTGCCTGGATTTGCAGAAGGCCTTCGATGGAGCCCTTACTCTCCTGAGGGAGAAGCTGAGGGAACAGACTTGCTCAGTCTCAAGATGTGGAGATCTTAACCACTTTCCTCAAATAATGAGAGACTAGAGAGAAGGTGAAGCCAGACTCTTTGTGCAAATCCACAGTAATAGGTTTGCAGTTAACTGATACAAGTTGAAACATGGGAAATTCCATTTTGACATAAGGGAAGATGTTTTTGCCATGAGGTGGTGGGGTTCTGGAGGCATAAGGGCTCGAGGAGGCTGTGGGATCACCGTCCTGGGATGTACTGGGAGCTCACCTGGGCAGCCCGATCTCGTTGGCCCTGCTTTGGGAAGGGTGTGGGCTAGCTGGCAGGAATCCTTCTGACTGTAGTTATTCTAAAATTCTAGACTTCTAAGGAAGATAAGTAGCTGTGAGTTTGTCCTTGCATGTACAAACACTGGATAAAAATAATAGGAAACAGAACGGGAATAAATTGTCTGTTTTAAAATAATAATTATCTGTTTATTACTTTCAAAATGGGTGGGTTAAACTTTTTAGCTATCCAGAAGAATGCATAATAAAGAATCTGTAGTATATGAAGCTTCTTCCAGTATGGTGGAAGAGAGATCCATTATTTTTCCTTCAAGGAGTACTCGGTATTATTGAAACTGCTCTGGAGTTTATTTTAATTGCTTTGAAATGTTGTAGAAAGCACAAGGAGAGTATATTGGTACATTATAAATACAAAGTACTGGTACAAAGCAATTGTTCTTAGCTGAAATCAATTTATCAGACAGATTGCCTATTTTGAAGGCCTTTGCTATTGTATTATCCACACCTGAACTGTGCATTTTAACAAGAGACACCTGGTACCAAGCTTCAGTTCACACAGCAGGTACTTGTCAAGCATTGATAAGTGGCCAAACAGCCCAGGACTGGGGCTGTGCGGGACCAGCCTTGGCACAGTTACCACACCTGTGGCCTCTTGTTACCAACGGCAATATTTTGACTCTGCCTTTGGCTACAGAAGTGTTTACATGTTTATGCTCTATCGGTGTGCTCATGTTTGCATTGCCTGGCTCTTCTGCTGCTGAGCACCACTGAGAAGCGTCTGGCTCATCTTCACACCCTCCCGTCAGGTATTTATTTATTTATACACATAGATAAGATTCCTGCCCAAGAGGGAGGAAGAGCTTAGGCCCGCACTGGGCCCCTCTCCTCACAGAGGGAAGTTCATGGGGTTGTATGTTAACAGTGCAGGTGAGGGCTGAGTCTAGATGTAAAAACAGTCTTTGATAAAAGCACTCTGAAAGAGTAAATATACCTAAATGGGCTTGTTTCAAATATTTGCATTGTTGTATCTTACAACTTAACTTAGTATCTTAACTTTCAGCCCTACTCCGAACTGCCTATGTTTATATTGCTGGGTTTGAATAACTTCTGACAGCATGCAGCCAAAGTCTGGTTCCACATATGCAGTGATAAGCTGTAGTTAACTAAGGTTTTGCTCCTGGAGCCTGCAGTCATAGAATCATAGATTGGTTTAGATTGGAAGGGATTTAAAGATCATTTAGTTCCAACCACCCTGCCGTGGTCAGGGACACCTCGCGCTAGCCCAGGTTGCTCCATGCCCCGTCCAGCCTGGCCTTGAACACCTCCAGGGATGGGGCCTCAACAACTTCTCTGGGCAGCCTGTGCCAGTGTCTCACTGCCCTTACAGTAAATAATTTCTTTCTAATATCTGATTTAAATCTGCTCTGTTTCAGTTTAAAACCATTATCCCTTGTCCTATCACTACAGTCTCTGATAAAGGGTCCCTCCCCATATTTCTTGTAGGCCCCTTCAGGTACTGGTACTATCATAGTAAATAAATTGAAAAATATAACCTCTTTGCTTGGCAGTGCTCTGAGAGGCAATGCTAAAAATTAGAAATAAAGGAGGCATTTATGTGTGTGTATATTAGAAACAAAGAAAAAAAATTTCTCCCTCAGACTTATATTGCCCCTGCATCTTGAGCATTGAATGCAGTTCTGACCATCCTATTTTCAAAAGGATATACAAAATTAGAGAGAAAACCCCCAAGCAATGGGGAAAAGAATGGCAAATAGAGAACAGTTATTCACTCTTTGCAAAAAACGATCCCAGGTGTAACAAAAATGATCAGGCAGCAGCCTTAAAAATGGAATGCAGTACCTTCTTAAGGAATATAGAGCTAAACTGCAGAATTCATTGATGCACAGTTTTGTTGATATGAAAAGTACAAATGAATTAAGAGATGATAGATCTACTAACAGCTATTAAATCCAGTAGTCAAAAGTGTGAACCTGCAGTTCAGGTAAACCTAAACTAGTGCCAAATGTAAGAGTAATCTAATGGTGACTACTTGTACTTGCAGTCTTCCTAACATCTAGTGCTGGTTACTGAGTACAACAATCCGTATGTTAGTGTTTGTTTCGTCATATTCATGAAGAAAGTTATTCTTAACAAACATTGCCTTACAGCAGATGTGCAGGGAACTGCAGCAATGAGTAGTGCTCACAGAAATTAATCTTTGAACCAGAACTCAGTAAACAGGTGGAAAGTTTCGGAGGAGAATAAACCCAAGAACATGTTGGAGTCAGTGCTTTCCCTCTCTCCTCAAGCATAAGTGTCCTCCTTGGTCACAGACTTCTTGTTCAGCCAGAGTGAGCTGAGGCAACGCAGGGCAGGGTGAGGCTGCTGGATGACTGCAGTTGTGGATGCTTCCAAGTGCAAAAGCATTAAGACTTTACCAGGAACAAAGCACTGCCTTTGGGGTAGCAAAGGCTCCTGAGCTTTTTACTCATGTTCATGTCATTTGCTGTTGTTCAAGTCCGAAGTTATCTGACAAAAAGGTGGGTGCCTTGTGAGAATTACTACTTCAAGCCATCAAAGCATGAATAGGTCTATTTTGTGAAGTCATTCAGTATGAGTACTAGATCGCAAGTTCAGTGGCTTTGGTTATTATTTGGCTTCTGTTAGTCAGTGGCATTAACATCAAGATGAAAAGCAGCTTTACAGCTTCCAAATGCAAATGCTGTAGAGCCATATCAAACCAGTATTGTCTGCTTTAAACTCAGAGTAAGGAAGTTTTCTTTGACAAAATTTTAAGACTTGAACACATGAAGTGTACTGTTTTTTTAGGTACTAAATTATGTAGGCCTACTTCTTTGTCTACTGGCATGCTTTTTTCCTGAGGAGCATTATTTGCCATTTTATCAATTCCATTACTATGAAATCCTTTGGCAGTGTTGGCTGTCAGCTTTAATTCTAGCTGTTCTAAATAATTCTGTCACCAGCAAACTTTGTCTGCTCCATTATCATTCTTTCTTTCAAAGCAGTTCTATCTGCTACTTTGCACATTTCTGTCAACACCAATGCTTAGAAAGATGTACTGATAGGTTCATTCCATTCTGACCAAACTGACCATTTTTGCTATTCTTTGCTTTCCTGTCTTTTAAACTGAAATTGAAATTCTTTATTATTGCATGTCAACTTCTTTAAGAACTAAGATGGAGATCATTATAGGATTTTGAAAATTATGTGTTGCATAAACGTATGACTTAGCTATTTATGCCTTACGAAGCTCCAAGGGGTTTGCGAAGCATTGCTTCACAAAAATAACATCAACTCTTGAATAGGACAACCAGTTCTGTAGTACATCATCTTGCAGTCTGGCACAGCAATCAGATTTAATGGTATTGTAGTTCTTTGGGTCACTTCTGGATTCTTTATTTTTCGCTTTTTTTATTCTTCTGACACTCAGGATGGTTTAAGCAAGTAGCAAATTCTCACACGTTATTGGAGCTTAGGAATTTCTTAGGTTTTGGTTTCTTTATAGTAGACATTAAGTTTCTATCACTTTTTAGTATAAGAATGTGTACTTATTTCTTGCAAAAAGGGGAAATAACTGTATTGTCATTGACACAAATCATTATCCCCCTTTGCAAAAATTTCTGACAGTCTTCAGTGTATTTCTTCCTGTATGTGTAATGAGGGAGTCATTACCATCACTGTTATCTTCAGGATCAAATAACATTTTTTTTTTTAAGAGATGAACGGTTCAAATCATAGGAAACACTAGTTACACAGATGAAGTTGTCAACTTCTTAATCTCATTCAGAACTTTGAAATTCTAAACATAATATGGAATTGCTCACTCTAGAAATGAAACAATTATCCTTGAATTTGGGTGTCAGAAATAGCATGGCTTTGATACTAGAATTCCACTGTTCTGAGCAGTTGAGCCCAATGACAGTCAAAATAGTAAATCCTCCCAGCTTTACTGACATTTTTGACAACGTTTATTGATACTCCTTATATGTATTAGCACTATTAACATTACTGGTTGTTTTAAGTCAGTTTCTATTTTAGTAAACATTAAGAGATTATATTGAAGCTTTTATACTGGGCAAGATGTCTTCCTTTAGGCTGAATTTGGTTGTGAAAGGTCAGCAGAAACAGTTCAGCTCATTTTTCAAATGGCAGTGAGAAAAAAGTGTTTTCTTGTTTATGTTTAAGTTCCGTAAACCAGAACAGTAATAGATTTCTGGACCTTGTATTATGGAGGAGGTAAAATCAAAATTCTTTAGTAGCAGTCCCTGTGAATGTGCCTCTTTCTGTCTCAGTTAATTACTGTGTATGTTGTATGTACATACCGTCGTTGGACATGTAATGAGCAGAGAGTAGGAACTGTAGGTGGCAGTCAGGCATTGGGAGGAGACAGCAAAAAAGGTCCATAAGGATGATGAAAGGACTGTAATGACCAAAGTTTCCTCCATTCCAGAACCTAGATTTTTGTTGCATATTTTCTCAGCTTTAACATCACATTGCAATAAACACGTTTCTACTCTCAAGGATCTGTTCATGACAACAAGTAACAAATTACTTTATTGTCATTTTCTCTGCTGTCTCATGGAAACCTGTTCTATTTGTATGTTTCTCTTACTGCTTAAGACTCACAGAGGGGCTAAGACAGTTCTCTGTAATGTCTTTTCTACTCTTTTTCTAATTCCAAAAAAATTTCTTGGAAGGTTTTTTAGCAAAATCAAGATCTGACAATTAAGGAAAAAGAGCTTGCCACTAAATCCTTGTCCTGTGTAACATTTACATTTATATTTGTTCTGAAATCTAGAATATCATTCTCAAAAATTTCTAGGCAGTGATAGAAGGGGGAGAGAAGCTGGGAGTTTCTGCTGTAGACGTCTACTATGAACCATCAAAACAAGAAGGCCCAATACAAAAACTTCATTGTTGTTTTTTAGTCAGTATATAGAGTTGTATGATGTACAGTAGGTTGGGAGATGAAGGGACCTAAACTAGCAAGATGTCATCAAAGAGTAGAATATAGCAAGTTAAGGATTGTCCAGTAAATGCTTGCAATGTGGTGGTGATGATTTTTTGATACAGAAGATTGGAGAACACAAATGGAAAAGACTTCTCTAGAGGTAATTCTCATTATTGGGATGGCAATGAGCTCAATCATTAGAATAATGTTCCTAATTCTATGAGAGCAAGGTGAAGGGCACAGCAATGATAATGGTGTTCAAAAGAGGAAGAGACTATACTGAAAAAATAGATGCACAAGTCTGCGTGGGAAACATGACCAAGTTAAAAAAAAAAAAAGAGCTTCCTGCTCAAAAAAAATATATTCAAGACTCAGGTGCAAAATAACCTAACGCAAAGGAGGAGGAATAGGAATTATAGCAAGGGAACAACTTGTTTGGGTCATCTGCTATGGAATAGCCTAAAAATCAAAATGGAATGTGAAAAATCAAAGAATTAAAGGTAAATATTCAAGAATTGCAGGAGCATGTTGGACAAAATCAGAACAATGCATGAACGAAGTAAAACAGAATTAAGGATAAAAAAATTACATTCTAGTGTATAAATTAATAAGCAGAAGCTTAATTAAAAAATTGGACTGCATCAGAATACACTTTTCCTATGTATACTGTGCGTCAGGTGAGTAGTTAGAAGTTAACATTGCAGGGAGATTTCAGAGAAGGCATTCCAACATATTTTGGGAACTGACAGATAGTTGGGTTTGATCTTGTTGTGGGAGGGTAGACTTAGATGAACCATTAGAATTCTTTTTAACAGTTGCCTGTGATTCTCTGTTTGATAAGGTTTTAATTGCATGAGGCTGTATGTTTTTTTCTGTTTCATTGGGATTCCTGCTGATTCATTCAGTAAGAGTTCACCGTCTAAAGCTGTTCTAAGGAACAATTAGGGCTGTGTCTTTTAGGAAGGTACTGGCTTTTGAATACTGCTTCATTGGCGGCCGAAGTGGGGCAATGTAGAGTCCACGCAACAGGAAGAATTGGGGAATTAGTGAATAAAAGGGTCTTCTATTCCTGTATGTGCTGTGAAAGCTGAAATTCAACTAAGTATTTAGGCTAACTTCTTTCTAGAATCCTGACTTCTGGTTTTAGTTTTCAAGCGCAGAAATCATTAGAAAGTTAGGAGCCCTAATGGGATTTAGGAGTCTTAACATCTATTTGGATGTGCTTCAGCTGTCCCAATACTGCTTCCATTTAGATTAATGATTAACACCTATTGATTCCAATGAGGTAAGATCTACTTCAGTGTTCCTATGTGATTGTGAGCAAGCCACAGAAAATAAACTTTTTTTTTATTGGCGTGAGTAATTTCTGGTTAGTTTCAGGCAGCTCTCTTCTGGGAACAGTAAATGAAGTGTTACAGAAGTGTACCATGACCCAGGTTGAGCAGTGAGAAATAATGTGCTCTTTATGGTTTGACTTCAGTCTTTGTTTATCATCTTTCATACAGAGATTTGTCGCTAACATTTCTGAGACGATTAAAAACTGCACTTACAGGTATTGTAGAAGTGGATTATTTCTTATGATCTAAATGGTAAGCGGGGAGAAAGGTATATGAAATGCACATTGAATGATATCAAGGGAAAGAAGTATTGCCCATCCAGCAATTCTGTAATCATCATCCATCCTTGCAAGATCTTTATTAAACTTGCCCTGTCTTGACAATGTCAACAGTCAAAATTACTTCCCAGTGATCTGATCCCAACTATCGACTTTCAGCTAATGCAAAAGATTACATTGCCTTTTTCATATGATACTTTCCAGTGCAAATCTTCTAGTGTCTTCATCTTGATGCCTTTATAAATCTTTCTTCTGGTTACTGTTTTTCCAGTTTGTGTGGTTGAGAGGTACTAATCAGTCACCATGATTAATCCTTCTTTGGCAGGAGACAGTGGGCTTACTTTATATCCATTGACTTAGTCTCGAGCGGCAATTTTCCCACCACTTCTCTTGCAGCTTACTCAGTTTGGGCAGGTAGTCCCAAAGAGAAGGGATAAAATTGGCTGTGTAGCTTCTGTGAATAAAGGCACCAGAGACTAAAACTGACTATATAGTATAGTTAGTATATTACATAGTATATAATTTATTACCAACTGTCAGGAGTTTAGATTTCAGAAGCCCATTTACTAGTGAGTAGTTTGTTTTCATTAGCAGTGTTTAAATGACTGTGGGCTGTTATAGGTGGAGTACCATTTATGCAGTGGCCTTGTTCCTGTCATATAAACTTCCCTTTCCTATAGAAATACCAGAATCTCCATATGCAGGAGGCCATTGGAGTGTAGTATTTGATATGATGATGTTCCCTGATTTCCAGCAGTAGTTAGTACCTTCTGTTTCAGAGGAGGAAAGGTAGTTGTGGAACAAGCTGCATCCAAAGAATACCCTCTTTAACTCCCGGTATTAAAGGTTGGTTGATGCTGAAACTTGAGAGCTGACACGTCTTGCAAAGCTCTTGGAGATTTTTGTTGTTACTTTCCTTTTGCAGGGCTTACTATTATGACTGGTTAGTGTTCTCACTATAAATATATGTTTTGAGTCTGTGGTATGTTATATCGCCTGGAAATGGTATATCTTGTTTTGTGTAGTTTTTTGTTGTTTTTTAAAGTGTAGTCATCCAATTTTTTATAGCCCTTTTAGTCTCTCTCTTCTCTAGTTGAAGTAATGTTGTGACATTATTACAATATATAACACCTCTGCACAGTGATCAGTAGGAATCCTGAAGTGCACAGGAGATAGATGATGCTGTCTCAGTTCTAGTCATGGAAGGTAAAAAGCCTTTCCATGATTCAAGAGAAACTGTCTGTGGTCTGTAGTCCTGTGTTTGCAGCCTCTCCCCTTGGTCAATTTAGTGGGCGGGTTCCATGTGTCTGTGGCACAGTGTGTACAATTCGCTGTCTGATGGTAACATGGAGGGTGTGTGCATCCAGTAGAAGCCATCAGCTTCCTCTGCACAGTTACTGCATCTGCAAAGTTGCGGAATTAAAGAAGCAGTGCTTTAAGCAGTCACCTCCTGGAAACGGATTCCTTGAGGAAAAATTGTTCAAGGAAAATTTCTCAAGGGTGGTGAGCCCCTGGCCCAGGTTGACCGGAGACGCTGTGGCTGCCCCATCCCTGGAGGTGTTCCAGGCCAGGTTGGACGGGGCTGGGAGCAACCTGGGCTGGTGGGAGGTGTCCCTGCCCATGGCAGGGGGGTGGGAACTAGATGGTCTTTAAGGTCCCTTCCAACCTAAACCATTCTATGATTCTATGAAAAATTGACTTGACTATGAAGTAACATGCAGGAGGTCATGTAAGAAGTAACAGTATCTGCACCACTAGTAATAGTGACCACAGTATAATGGCATTCTGTATCCTCAGGGAGAAAAGGTACAGAGAACCACACCAGAATTATACAAAGTTGAAGGGAGATTTGAATTGAGTGAAGTGCATTAACAAGGAATTTTGCCTATGGTATTTTTACTTTTTCTGACAAAGTAACATGTTTATGTATTTTATGGAAGCTATTTAAGGTTATTAACAAAAGTCATAAATAGATCTGAATAAAATTATAGTTAGAGCTATACAAAAATAAAACAAAGGTCAATAGCTTCTTCAATAAGGGTTATATTACCAATGAGAAGTGCAGATGACATCATGCAGTGACAGAAAGAGGTATTAATGCAGCTGAGGTGAATTTCTAAGAATAGCTGCCCACTGTTCAATGCACTGAGACGTACTGAAACTGTTTCACTTACTCAAAACAGAACTTTCAATATTGGGGAAGACATTAAAATACAGCTGCATTTAGAGATGATTTCAAAGCTGATAAAACAAGTTTTCAGCTGTCATGTGGTAGTACTTTCTTGGGTTTTATATTAATATGTTGCATTACTAATTGTTCATTAAAAATATGGAAATTACCATGCACAAACTTAAATCACCATTGTTAAAACTTAGGTTCACAGTGTTACCCAGTATGAAATAGATAACAAGTAAATATTGTTTCATGAAGAAGCAGAACCAATTCAAGAAATAGTTAAGTTGCGTTGTAAAATGGTACCCCTACTAAGATACTTAAGATCAAAGTGCTGTAACTGCTCGCATATTTTGAAATGCGTGTGTTTCTAATGCTTGATTTTCAAGGAATAAAATATCAGAATTAAAAAATTCCCATAATATTTAGTATGCTTAACTTATCTTTATTTTTCCTTTGTACAAGGACTAATTCTATTAGCTGTTAAGCTTCTACTATGTGTGATGGTTTGAATTTTTGGAGCCGTGCAGTTGATCGTTAATCCAATTGAACTTTTTGGAAAAGCAGGGAGACTTCATCTTTGTAATGTTAATGTTATTGGCATGGGTTTTGTAGTGCTGCGGTTTGCTTAAGTTTTCTGCATTTCCTCCATTAACAAAAGAAGATTGTGAAGCGGCAAAAAGAAGATCGTGCAGATCTCCACTTCTTCAAGAGACAGTCTTATTCAATGTGTTCCTGTTCTTATTGCCTTATATATATCCTTTCTTATGTATTATTGAGCTGTAAGTTTAGCAGCAGCACAATGTTGAATTTTTGACATAACAAGGAAGGGTTTTGTTAATTTCTTTTGTTCCTTCATTGCATTACAGGTACTGTAAGAATCGAAATGTTCAGAAACATGCAAAATGCAGAAATCATAAGGAAAATGACAGAAGAATTTGATGAGGTATAGTATGTAAATAGTTCTTCAAACTTTATTAAATATTCCAATATACTTCTGTTTAAAAATAAAAATGTAATGGGCAAGAAACCAGTGGATAAGCAATGTCTCAGTATGAGAAATTGCATTCAGAAGCAAAGCAGCGATTTAAACTATTGGATGAAGAATAATGAGTCAGCATGAGCTTTAAGAAAGAATAATAATGGAAAACCAAAAAGTAATAAAATAATTTGAAAAGGTAGTTATAGTCCCTTGTCTTGAGAAGTCAGGGTTGTGGATTGAGTAGGCTCTGGATGCTGAAATATTGGTACTGAAAAGTTTGTGATTTAGCCAGTTTTTGGGCATAAGTGTAATGTCACACAAAAGGACGGAGCAGGCTCACACCCAGTGGTGTAAGCGAGCCTGGCCAAGTCTGACTCTGCCAGAACTAGCTTGGGTTCATGCTAGCCCCGGACTGGATCTGTGTAGACCTTCATATATCTTTGTATGGCTTTAGGGATATCCTTGTCTGTCTGCATCCTGGGTGTTAGAGAGGTTAATAAGAGGAGGCAGTAAGAAGAACTGTAGAAAGTTTTCTCATCCCACTGAAAGTGGTGGCACTTTGGATTCTGAAGTTCATCTCTTGGAGCTGCCGTCATACAACAAAGAACTCCAGATTCCTGAGAGAGGACTGCAGGCTTTTGTAGCATTCTGCTCTGTTTGATGTCTGCAAATTAATGTTTTGTTCATTTGAAATGGCAGTTTAAACCAAATAGTAACTTGACATGAAAATTACCATTTTGGAACAGTATTACAGAAAAAAATACTCTTTCAAAAGATCTGAGCATTTTGTTTGAAACAAGTGTATTACAATTCAGATTGGGTGTCTTCTGTCAAAATAAAAATGTTCCTAATGGTGAATGCTTTTTAGCTTTGAGATTTTTGAACTTTGATTTTTCACGTTAAATATTCTGAATGTTCATTTTGCTTAGTGAGGAAAACAAATGCTGAAACAAGAATTTTCTGCAGGACAGCAGTGTCTTTTTCTGAACGTTTCTAAATGGAATGTCAAGGCTGTGATTCAAAAAGTTAAGCAGGAAAATTGTAAATGTGAGCACTGTTCTTTTTCAGGATTTACTTCTGCAGGATTCCCATCTTTTTCATGGCCTTGAAGAACAAAATATTTAACTATGTACTTAACTGTGGCCATGTGGATGCCTCTTTTGCTGTATTCGCTCAGGGCCTTTCTTTACAGGTGGGATAGGGTACAGTAAATAAAATTTAGGCGTACAATGATGAACAGAAGGATTGTATCAATTCGTGCTATGTTCTGGCTGAATTAGCTTTGCTTTTTAAAACGTCACCCAACCAAAGTTAGTAAAATGCAGTGAATTTTTACTAGTGTAATTTGAAAACAGAATTGGATATTGTCTTTAGGCTAGCCCCATTGTACAAAATAGAACGGCCAAGGCACTGTCTAAAAGCCAAAGAGCATCGATTCTGCCTGAGGGAGGACTGTGTCACAGTTGATGGAAGAAAGTATTTCTCAACAAATGCTTTTTAAAAACTGTCAGGTTTTGCTCAAAGGAGGAAAAAAACCCTCTCTTCCTTATGCACAGTATGAATGTACATATCAGCAACGTATCTCAAAGAATTACAGTTAGTACATTAGCTTTCTTTCTCCATTACCTAAAACTTTTCAAAAGTTTTACTGTTCTAACAGAAAGTTTCCATTCTAGCTTCTGCCCTAACACTTGAATGGATTTGTGAAAGAGTTTGTGGGTTTTGGTATAAAAGCATGAAATTGTTAGTCTTAGAAATCGTAAGTCTTTGAAATCTGGAATATACTCATACCCTGTTAGCAATGGAAAACATTTTAGAATTCAGTGCAGTTTTCTTCTGATGTTCATCTATCAGATGGTAAGTTTAGAAATGTTATATGAGGTATTTCATATTATATGTTATATGACCTATGCTCATACTGCCAGTCATAATATTTCAGATTGATCTGTGCAGATTGTCATTGTTAGAAAAAAAGATCTGCCAAAATATAAGCTTTTAGAATAAGAGCAGCTTATGTTACGGTTTGGCGTAAAATACGTAATGAAACAAACAAATAAAATCTTCCTCAGTCTTCATCAGATTGTAAAATTTCAATTGTGATTGGCATAGAATATATATGGTATATAGTACCTGTTGTGGTATAAAGTACCTGTTGTCATATTTGTGATGTGATAAATCATTTCTACAAGTCTACAGCTAATAGGAAAAAAAAAAGTAGAAGTGTAGCATTAGCTAGGGTAAAATCTTGTATTATCTATTCATTAGCACAGTATGCTGCCCAGAAAATACCTTAATCTCCATTGAAGATGTTCAGGTTTGCTGCTTTCTTTACTTTTGCAAGATTGCCACATTGTTCTGTCAGTGCTGCAGTAATCAGCTGGCTGGCGGTCCTAATTTCTGCATTTATAGTAGGGTCTGAAGCACTGATTTTCTTCGTCATGAATGGAAGAACAGTTGTACAGGACTTAAATGATGGAAATAACTTAGTTCATTGCTGCTGCAGGTTCAGTTTGGGACGGAATTCCATGGGCATCCCCCTGCTGCGCTATTTGGGTGCGTGGCTTATGAGTACAGGCATTTTGTAGATAAATTCCCTCACAATTCTTGTGCTAGAGTTAGCAGGTGAACAAAAACTCGTTTTAGTTTGAGTTTTCTAACTGTTGGACCATCAAGTATGACATGTCAGTGTCACTGATGTGTCACATTTTGATAGGTATTCAAGAATAAAAGATCCAATAAAGTAACTTTATTGTCTATTTATTCTTCCCATTTCAGCTAGAGGAGATGTTCTTGATGCAGTCTTCATATGCTTTTCAAATGGATTGTCTAGTATTTAATTGTAGGTTAAAAATACATCATATAACTGTGAGTAGTTACACACAGCACTAGAGAGTCTGAGGATCTGTTCCAAAAAATTATATATACATACCTCTAGAAAGAATATGTCTATAATATGTGCAGAGTTCCCATAGGTACTATGCAGGCAGGGACGTAGTCTGGAGATTATTTGTGAAAATAAGGTGTAAGCAGGGAGAAGGAAAGGAGTCTGGGGTGTTCATACAGCGTTGCTGTCAGGAAAACATTGAGGAGAAAGCTCTAACATTTTAATTTCAGTCCTAAAGCTAAATAAATAGGAGACTAATGAAGGCTTCCTATTTACATGACAAGACAATGTACCTTGCATTTAGGCATAAACAAAGAATGCTTGGAAACACATGGTGCAGCTGATGATACTGCTACGTATTTTAGACTGTGTTTATCTGGGTTTCTACTACATAACGCTTTGGTCTGATTCACAGAAGTGCTGAGGACTTGCAGCACCAATTGAATATGCTAGGAGGTATCTTTGTCAGGAGATTTACAACCCTCTGAATTGGTGTGGTTGGTTTTTTTAAATCAAAGCTCCTATTTCTCTCAAATTGGACATTCAAAGTTAGAAGTAAAAATACTGCTCATTAAGATAATGTAATTGAGCATTTCAGTGAATGAGACAGGTCATTAAAACTGCCTTATAATTTTGTCTTTCTAACGTTTGAGCGCTTGCCTTTGCAATTTTAATCATTATTTTAGTATGACTGAAATGTGTGTTATTTGGTTAAATTTGATAGATAGAGTTTTTGCTGCAGGGGCATATAGTTTATGAAGTTTAGGTGAAAGGTTATTTGATTACAGCTCTTCTACACTTACGTTACTGGCTTTACATGGTTCAGTCTGGGTGATAAGACAAGTCCTGGGAGAATAGAAGTGCTTGTTCTTCACAAAAACACAGAACAAATATGTACAAATGGATTTAACTTTGATACTGCTGACTTCTTATCTTGGGGGAGAGATTCAGGATGGAGCATTATTGCCTTGATGTTTTGGATAATCTGGAATTGGCAGGTGACCAGCAAGATTGTATTTAGTCTTTTTCACTGAAGGGGATAAAAGCATTTTCTAATTGGGGGTGGGGGAGTGGGCAGCCTTACTAAAATGCAATATTGCTTGAAGTGAGAATAGTAAGAGCAGACTTGGAGGGGAGTTAAACTTAAATAAACTCCAGTTTTGCAATAATCTTTGGAAGATGGGGTGTATGAAACTGTATGGGGAATATGAATCTGTAGCAAAATTTCTATTACTTCTATCAGAAGGCAGGTTTTACCACTGGAAAGAGGGTAAGTTTATAAGATCAAATAAGGGCAGTTTTTACTTTCTGATAAGATCTCAATTGTAAACTTGAGTAAAGCAGATTGTGGAAAGGGAAAGCCTGTTGATTAGAATATTAGCATGGAGTTGAAGTTTTGATGGAGACTGGCACAAGCCTTCAATCACATAAGCCTTTCTTTAGGTTTTCACCTTAAATACTTAAATACTCCTTTCTCATCCTTTCCCCCCCTACTTTCTAACCTAAGAAACAAGGAAAAGAATTGAGTCTTGAGGCATGTTTTGGACTATAGAGAGCTAATATTGCAAGTCTAGAACAGTTATAATGAAGTCTTTATAAAAGTGGTTTCATGTCAACAACCTGCTTTGTTTATTGAGGAATAATATGTTGGTTTTATTTGTCATTCTCCATTGGCTTGAAGGAAAAAGATGGTGTTTAGCTTAGAAACTTAGACCATGACAGCTACAACAACATTAAAATAAATTAAATGGGGAGACTTTTAATACTTCACATTTTCATTTTCTTGTTCTTCAGGACAGTGGTGATTATCCACTTACTATGCCTGGGCCACAGTGGAAGAAGTTTCGATCCAACTTCTGCGAGTTCATTGGAGTTCTCATTCGACAGTGTCAGTATAGCATCATTTATGATGAATACATGATGGACACGGTGATCTCTCTTCTGACTGGTTTGTCAGATTCCCAGGTCCGGGCTTTCAGACACACCAGTACATTAGCTGGTAAGTAAGGTAGTGCAGAGAAGAGTTTTTTTTCAAAGAAATTGCTACTGTTTAGCCACTTTGAGAATTACTCATAATTTTGATT
Organism: Pluvialis apricaria; assembly: GCA_017639485.1. NCBI lineage: Eukaryota > Metazoa > Chordata > Aves > Charadriiformes > Charadriidae > Pluvialis > Pluvialis apricaria. Next base: position 25,644,308 of record CM030014.1, on the reverse strand, counting down.
GAGGTGGAATTTGACTGCCACTGAGAACTCTGGAAAGCTTGATCAAATCCAACTACCATCCATGGTATAACTATAATTAAAGTACACTTTTTTGTTTGGAAAGGAGTATGCTGAGGCACTTAGTCTCAGAGATTTGTGTCATACCCAGGGGCCTGCAGTGAATCCTGTGAATCAAAAGTGGCATGCTTATGTCTTTTATATATTAGTTGTTCATTTTTTGTATAGAATGTCTTCATAATTTTGTATTTTAGAGTACAAATTTATTCTAAGTAAGTGTCAAGAAAATTGTATTATCAAAGATTTCCATCCACAGAAAAATAAAATCTGCACCTTCACTCTTGAGAAGCATTAGTTTGGGGAGCACTGGGCCATAGTTGTAGGTCTCGCTGTCTTCTACCTCCAGCCACACTGCACCTTTCAACACGCCTGCCTACATCTAAGGAAAGCACTGGGTATACCGTTAGATAGAAATAGACTTTTCTAGAGTGTATTTCATCAGACCTATATAAGGTGTTTCCTGTAAGATGGTTGAATTGCTCTCTAGATGTAACTATTTTTCTCCAATTACAAAGCAATACTAGGGTGGCTGGCTTGGATGTAGGTGTCTAAAGCTGGTTATGGCAGGTGATACATTTCTGCTCATCTCATGTGCTGAAATACAGCTTATTGGAAGATTCTTCTCCCTGGATTGTGCATAGATCATTCCAAATATTTGAAGCCTTTACAGGAGACATTAGTCATCATCTGAATATTTCTACTGCCAATATTTGTTACTGATTTAGTCTGTCCACAATCAGCCTCCTACAATTTTATTCAGATTTCCAAGTGTAATACCGTGTCCAACAAATTCAATCAGAATTTGTTTAAAATTTCATCTCTTGTTTTGTATCCAAGTAAGAGGTAGATTTCCAATGATATTGAAAAACATAACTCCAGATTTGATTGGAGTTTGATTTTTAAAATTGAAAACCAAACCCTTCAACTCACAGTGACTGAACTCTTTTGGAAGCCTCTCCTGCTATATTCTTCACCTTTCTCAGTAACAGGATGGTAAAAATATGAATTACGCAGGTGTAAGCTTCCAGGTTTAGAGTTTACCTCCACAAATTCAGTATTCGAAGGTGCAGAGCTGCAGATAGCCTGCTGGAAATCTGTGTCTATTATTTAAACTGAGATGGAAACTATATTTCTTTCCAGCTGATACTGTCTTCCGTTCCAGGTGATGTTGGTTTGCTTAGGTTGTGGCTAATTGTTTCATAGGAGAGAGATTCTGGAGTGAGGTGCACACTCTGGTCTCTTATATTGGTTAGTTCATCCTTTTGTGGGACAGATGTTTGGAAAGTGTGAGAGGTTTGATTGAAAAGACAGGAAACCACACCACAGAGATGTTACCCAAGACTTGTTCTATGGAGTGGATTATGTAGCTAGAAACTTCAAGCAAGGATAAGCAAATGCTAAAGAAGGTTCATCACAACTAACTTCAGTTATTTAAGCCACTGCTGGCTTCTTGCATTAGATATACGTGTATCTAGGGCTTATATTAGGAATAGGAGCTGTCGAAGATCTCCAGCATTTTCCAGTGGTAACACTTGCCACTTATTTATTTATGTGTTTGTTTTATCAAGCTTGAGAGCTTTGTTTTGATTGGCCAAATTTCCTTCAAGCTAGTTTTTGCATATTTAATTATGTTGCTATCCTGCAGAGCAGAGGTCAGCATGATGCCATGGAGCTCAGTCTTGATAAAGTTTCTGAAAATCTACTTTTAGAATTTCATTTATTCTTGAAGGGGTGATTTTGAGCTCTTTTACTTTCCAGTAAAGAAATGTATGTAACTCCACAGTAACTGGCTTCATGGTGTATGTACACTGATCCTGCAGATTAACATACTTGCTCACTGACCTTATGCACTCAGAACTTGCATAATTTTCTGGAGAAGATGGCAAAGAACATTGCCGGGAGCAAAATGTGGTATATATACTCTCTTTTCTGATCTTTAGATGAGCCAAGTGACCTGGGTATGGTTTGGGTGGGAAGTGCCTTTCCAGATGGCTTTGCGTCAGGGTCAAGATGGTTATTCTCTGCGAGTATGGATCTGCTGAGGAAATATTTTTTAGCTCTGACTACAGGTAAAGAGTCATATTCTGTCTTCTGCCTTTGCAGCTATGAAGCTTATGACTGCTCTTGTGAATGTTGCCTTAAACCTGAGCATTCATCAGGATAATACACAGAGGCAGTATGAAGCTGAGAGAAACAAAATGATTGGCAAAAGAGCTAATGAAAGATTGGAGCTGCTGCTTCAGAAAAGAAAAGAGGCAAGTGAAAAGATGAATTTATTTTTTTTCCTGGTTCACGTGCATTCCCTCCAACAGAAAGTCCAGGGTGGTTTGTGATTTTAGTACCATAGTGAGAAACAAGAGATTAGTTCTGCAGTTGTGTTTGCGTGATCTCAAGCATATTACTTGGGCTACATTTTTTTAATCTTGTATTAACACATTCAGTTGATTTTGTGTGCTGTTCTGCACGCGCAGGATAATTTTGATTCTCAGGCTTGTATGTATGACGAGGCAGGAAGAAAATTAGTCTCAAGTTGTAAGTAGTAGCTGTTCTGATTATGCAAAAAGATTTTGAAAAGAGGATCACATGTAGTCCCTCACTGCACTGCCCATTTCTCCCTTTGATCACTGCAATTATTACATAGTGTCTCATTAGTACTTCTTTTTGTAGCTGCTTTCAAGAAACACTGGAGTGGGGGCTATAGCACCTGGTCTCAGGGAGAAGAAGCTAGGGAGACATAAAAGTCGCTTTTAGTAAGTACCAGTCTGGCATTAGGTGAGCAAAACCATTAGAAGGTTGCTGTAATCATCCCTAAATAAAGTATTATATCCCAGGAAATTCAGTTTTAGAGTTGTACTTAAAAGAAATGTAAAGATAACAAGCAGAAAATGAATACATATACACCCAAACAGCCACAATCTGTAAAGATGCCATGTAAAACTCATAAGATGGATTGAAAAATTGGAAGTATACATGAATTAGATTTAAATTTATTATTTTTAATGTCTTAGTTTTGAATATATTTCCTGCACCACTGTTTTACTCTGTGGCAAATTAAGGATGTCTGGGTGCTTTACCTGTATGCACCTTGGATTCTTTTAGGTATAACTTCGACTCAGAATGGCTTGACTTTATAGTCTTTGTCTGGGGATAATTACAATTATGTATTTTTATTTTTATTTTACCCCTATGATCTGTAACACAATTTTATTTGGCTTTCATAATTCTTAAAAATCATGCATTAAGGTACAAAGCAAGAACAATCTCTCCTGCCCAAACTGCAAGAGAAACACTTTAAATATTAAATTCAATGTCAGCCTTAAAGCATTTTTAAAAAGCAGAGTTGGTTTCTTAAAATATCTGGAGCACAGTTTCTGTTCCACGTTTGTTGATTGTTACTTTGAATTTCCAGAGAAGGACAAAGTCACTAATTGCACTGATTAACTTGGTTTAGTATCTCTGTGTCTATGGATATCCTCTATACCCGTTCCTTTGGCTGTTCTTTTCAATATCGTTTGGAGATGCAGTATATAATTGTTCTGGGGAGACTTGGAAGCAAGGCTGCCCAGCCTAGCACGGGGCTGTGAAACCCTCAAAGAAAAGTGAGCATTTGGCAAACCTTAATTTTTACTATGTCTGTTCAGTCTCTCTCGTATCACTACTCACTAAAAGTAATCAAAATGTTGCATAGGAGTAACCCAGAGAGGAGCGGTGGTGATTGACTATGTCCTCGGATACAGGGTGTGAGGCATAGTGGAGGGCCCTGTGTAGAAAAGATTTATTAGGATTAGATGGTTTAATGGCTCTGTGTAAGAATTCCTAATATAATGCTGTATATTTCCCATGCTTAAATATGCTGAATTTATAATAGTATTCTGTGCTGGCACTTTCTTAGTTGATTCTTTTGATGTAGTGCCATCATAATAAACCCTCATAGGCACACACACGGGCATGCGTTTATCTTGGTGCAGTTCTATAGGGACAGTTTGCAAGCTAAGTGTGGCAAATTAATCTGAAATAGAAGAGATGGAATGCTCTCTCTGAAGTGTTTCATTCTCATGTCATCTTCTACATACCTAAAGTGAGAGCAGTGCACAAAGGTCTATTCTTGTCAATGAGATTTTCAACTAAACCGGATGATTTATGTAACAATCTGCCACAAAATAGAGGAGGTTGTGTTTTAGTTGCTGCCAGTAGTAATTCACATTTTGTGTTTGTCATACACGGCTTTTTGAGCTTCTCAAAATGATTGCTGAGTCAAGAAGAGAATTTTTCCCTTATTTTTACTTAGGTTTAAAGGGAGGGTGTTACATCACTTTTGCATTGGTAAGAGCAGGAATCCTGATACACAAATGCTCTCTCAAGATGCCTGAAGTTAAGCCCTGAAATTTAAGTACATGGTCTAGAAAATCTTAAAGTGTAAGAAGCAATTAAACTTTTGGAGAAAATTCATATTTTTCAAAGAATTGTTAATTCATTACTAAAACTAAGATACATTTGAGAATTGTATCTTTTAAAGGTTAGCACACAAAAGTAAAAGGGATCTCAAATGGACCTACTGAATCTCTGATTTTTCCTTCTACACCAGCTCTGCCCCAGCACATGGATCCCTGTATCAGTTATATAGCTGATGACTTACCATGTTTATAGCAAGCTGAAAATTCCCTGTCGAAAAAGCAGAGGAGGGAGGAAGCCATCCATGCTCTCCTCTCATCTATGCCACTTAGTCTTGTATGGTGCTGCCCAACTTCTTATTCAAAGAAATGTCAAAGTTCACTTTTCTTCAGTATCTTAACATTCTCATGGCTCGTAAAGTTCAGTCTCTCCGACCTCTCTTGTGTGGTGTATTTTTATATTAATGATTCATACCTGAAGTTCTGCAGGAGCTTCCCCTTTCCCTTTCAGGGCCTCATTAGTTTTTCAGGCAGCCTTCTGAGGCAGTTCATTCCCACCCTCATTTTGCTCCACAGTCTGTGCTAGGTTGTCTCTAGCCCCATGTTTCTGTGGATATTTGCCTGCCTGTAGCCTGTGAAGTCAACCAGCTGAGAACTGATGAGAAATTCACGCTCCCTTTGGCGTTCTGTATTCTTGAACAGGCATTTAATCTGTTCATATTTGAGTTGAGCTGGTGCTCAGAATAGCGCTTCTCCCAGAAGGCGTGTCTAATATGCTTGTTTTGTGTACCAGCCCTTTGGTATACGCAGAGCTGGTGTGCACCCAACTTTTCCCTTCGTACATAATCCCTTTTACTATGAAATTAATTTCTTTGACAGGTGTTTGACAAATTAGTCAACAACTCTCAATGCCACAGTTTCCCCATATGCAAAATGAAGACAGCACTTCCTTACATTTTAGGAAAGTGGGAGACTTCATTTACTGAATTTTGCAAGCTACTTTAGATCTTATCTGAAAGATACTGTAGAAATGTTTATAAACATAGCTTGAAAAATATAAACCCCTAGGTGAAAGTGTTTATGAGCTCGTGCTATGCAGGAAGTCAAAACAGCTGATCATAATTCTGCCTCTGGCTTTAAGATGTTTTGTCTGCTAAATATATAGATCCATAATTATACAGTTTTTATTATTTTATGCATATGTGCACTCTGTACTAGCAAGGCTCTATTGTGGCTTTCATACTGAAAATGTGGAAAAATTTACATTCACACATGCTGCGGTATTCTGCTTTGATATTGAGAAACACCTTGATGGAAGAATGACGCCTCTGAGTGTAGTAGTAGTGCTGCTCCAAAAGCTGATTGTATAAAATTGGCATAATCTTATTTAATAAAGCTGCATTTTTATGTAATTAAGTCATACTTATTTAGTTTAGTACAAAAGCTGATTGTATGAGAATACTTTAATTGATTCCAAGATGTGCCTTTAGGATGTGTTAACAGATTTGTTGACACAAAGTAAGCTGTCCATAGTACTTACAAAATGTGCTCATGTTACATAGGAAATATTAAGTTTTTTAAAAAAACACTCTTATTTATAAAAACACACTCATAACATTTTTCATTTGGGTTTATTTTTTGTTTGGGTTTGGTGGGGGGTTTTTTGCAATTTAAGGCCTGGATGTCAGGTGTGCTCCAATGTTAAGCACTCCTGCTCTGATTCTGGAAAGCTTCCTGGTTCAGAAACTCAGATATCATGGGCACTGAAGTTAAAGCAACTTACACACGTGCTTAAGAGTGAGAACACCTTTAAGTACTTTCTTAAATGGGACATTGAATTTTTCAGAGGGCGTTCCTGATCTGTAACCAGCTTCATTTCTGCAGCTGTCGTTCACTCACAGTTCTATCTGTTTAACTGTGACTAGAGGACTGCTGACATTACTGAACATAGTGTCTACTTGTCTAAATTTCAGTAGCAAAAAAAATGGTGATGACCACTTCAAAGGACTAATTTGAAACTAAATTAATTGATGTTTGTAGAGAATGTTAACTTTCTTCCATTAAGGCGTTGCATATATATATATGTATGTAGATGTATGTATATGCAGACAATATAGGCATGTGCGGGAAAAGTAGAAGATGGTGAATCTACTAATACCTTTAATTAAGTGCTCTTCCGTGGTCTTCTAATGTTTCCCAATAAGGAATTGTAGAGTATCCAATTATAATAAGCAGTGATCTTTTATTTTTGTTTTGTTTTTTGCAGCTACAAGAAAACCAAGATGAAATCGAAAATATGATGAACTCTATATTTAAGGGTATATTTGTTCATAGATACCGGTAAGAAAATGCATGCTACAGTAGGCTTTGCTAAAAAAGTATAATCATAAATAATGTCAAGGGCAATTTCTGTGTTATTTTTCTTCTGATGTAATATTCTAGGTGCCAAAAAAGCAGTATCAAAACCACTGAAGTTATGGAAGAAAATCTAAGTGTAACCCCTATTAATTACACAGTAGAGCCGTCCACACAACTTTTATTTTAATTCAGTAAAGGAGGAGTTGTGGGAGTCACGGAATTTGAATCTTTGTCTTCTAAAAAGTAGTTTTCCGAGGTGGGAGCCCAAACATGGCATGTTTTAAGAATGATCAAATGATCACTGCATATTGTAAGAGGGCAGTTTTGGTTGTTGGGTACCTCTACCCTGCATTTCCTTTTGTATATCTTTAGCGTGTGTAAACAGTAAATTTCTAATCTTTCCACCATGTATGCTCTAACCACAACTTCAACTTATTTTAGGCTTATTCCTCCTTAAGTTACATAAGGGCAATCAAAAGCCTTCATTCCACTTAACAGGTATTTTTTGTTTTTTAATTGTTTTGGACATTTGTAGCAAGAACATTAAAAATTATTGCGGTGTTAGCACATCACAGAGGGGTTTTTTATTAGTTAATATGCTATTATATTAGTTAATGTCTTGTGAATACAAAGCAGGTTATATATATTCATGTGCATGTGTGAATGTGCACATGCGTGCACTTCTGTTTACTTTAGAATTGTACAAACCAGTAGATTTGGACTGAGGCATGCTATTTTGGAATATGGTTTATCAGAGAGGAGTAGTCTTTTAAAATAGATTTAGGGTTGTTTTGCATCACAATATACCTCAGAGCATCTGCAACATCTTGATGAAACCACGTCTTTAAATGTTAATTGACTTATCGAAGTCAAAAGATAAAATTCCAGGATACTAAACTGTGCAATTAACCTTTCAGATTTAACTTCTGGTTTAAAACTTTACCATTTATGAAGTCTTTTAGACACATGGCAGAAAAAAAGAAAGGGTGTATGAGAAGAGGGTTAGAAGGTGAAGAGGAATCCGTAGTTCAGGTGGGCAGAGGGATTATTGTAATTACGGAGAAAAGCATACAGGAGACCTGGAAGGGGCCTGTGCTAATATGTGAGTGTGAACAACATAGTGAAGTTGGAGCGCATATCTTCAGTACCCAAGCGTGGTACTTGAAAGAAAGTTTATAGCAGTACTGGGAGCATCTCTTCAAGGAGATCAGAGGTTGCAGCAAAAATGGGTCTCTTTAAAAAGACAGGGGATCTAAGATTTCTCGCAACAGAACCTCTTTATATGCACGCGTATGTCACACTTCTCTTTTGCTTCCTTATTCTGTCCCACACACCTGTGCGACAACTTCATTTGCTATACATTTGTTTCTTCTGTCCTGAGGAAGTCATGAAGGAGGGATGGTGAACTGAGAGGGTCTGAAAGGTCTGAGAGGCGATGGAGTTGGTCAGTAAGCCTTGAGCTGCTTGGCAACAGAAGGATGGGTGTACAGAGTAAACAGGTAAATTAGGATTAGCTCAGTATAGCACTCACTATTTTGTTATGAAAGCAGCTTTTATGGTGTGTAGGTAATACAGAAATTAAATGCAGGAATTTTTCCATTTTTGCCCCTTCAGAACTTAGTGTATTGTATTAAACAAGAAGTCGCTTTAAAGTATTTTCCCGGTAGCTCATGCTTTTGTGTGGGCCTGGAAAAATACTCTACCTTCTGATGGTCTGCATGCTGTTCCTTTTTATTTTTCTTTCTTTCTTTTTAAATCCTCCTTTTGTAAACCAGGTTTCTTTTCATGCCTCCTGCCACTGTTAGTGAAGGCCTGATTTTGCTGATACTGCTATAACAAAGGAGAGGCCAAATAAATAACCTCTGCTTGTCAGTGCCCTGAAAAAAAGATGCCCAGGCTGCCACCATTAGACCACTGGAGAATTTGCTGAAATTGGTCAAGTAGTGGTGTGCTCTGAGCAGTGTGAATGAGACCGCTTCTGCACCGGTTTAGAGAGGGTCAGAAGAAGTAACTGCTTCCAAGTTTGTCCCCAAGAACCACTTTTGTTGAGGAGTCATCATCTCTCTGGCCTCCTTAACTTCTCTGAAGCTCCTAAGAGAGTCTGTTACTACATATACCTGAATATGAGTAATCTGTAGACAACAGAGCACATAGATTGAAATTTCTGCATGCACATCTGTGCAAGAACATAGAGGGGAAAAAATGCCTGTATTAAAAACAGCTAATTGAAGAGAAAACTGGTGAGAAAAAAAGGAAAGTATTTCAAACCATTATCCGCTTCTATAATATTTCTTAAGCATTCCTTCTCTCAAATAGTTTAAATGATTTATAAACTTGACATCATTTTACAGTCCTTAGCCCATGCGCAAATGGTAATGATTTCAGAAGAATGTTATCTTAATTATTCACAGAGAAGAAATCCCTTTCCATAATACGATTCAGACTCTGCCACAGTGATTCATTCTTGGTGACCTTTGTAACTTAAATAGCAAGTCCTTGATCTGAACAAAAAGCCCCCCCCAAACTGTTTCATTCAGAACGTAGCTATCTTCCTACGAGTAAGCTAGTGTTGCAGTGAGGTTACATCTTCTTTCTGTAGATTAGGTTAGAATTCACTGGAAGATTTCAAAGCTCACTTCTCACATTAAAAAGAAAGAAAAAAAAAAAAGATTTGTAGAAATAGCTAAACAATTTTCTAGGTGTAATGTCAGTCTAGTATTAACAGCAGATTTGGTCAAAAATTGAGATATTCTTAGTAAACGTGCGGGAGATCTACCTGCCTCACTGCATATTTCCTTATCTCTTTCCTGAATTACTTTTTTTACTATTTTTGTGTTGCTTTATGACATATTTGATTGTCCGTTGATTATTTTTTTTTATCATCTCTAAAACTGAGAGTTAGCATCAAAGAGGAGATATAAGAGCAGATTCAGTTAGATTCAAGTTGCTGAGCTCATGTTGGTGAGTATAAACCTAGCGGAGATGATTGTGGTAAACAGGACTACAGCGATGTGAGGGTAGTCAAACTCTGGAACAGGTTGTCCAAGGAGGCTGTAGAATATCTGGCTTTGGAAATACTCAAAAATTGCTTGTACAAGGCATGGGGCTTGGATACGGTGATATTCAGAGGTCCTAGTCTCATAATAACCAGTTTTGTGTCTGTATGAGTCTAATAGCTTTGGTATGTACTATATAGTAATAAGATACTGTATACTGGTGGGTCAGGGATCTTAAAAGTAACCTTTTTTTCTGTGGAGTTAAACAAGCTGAAAATTTCTTGCAGACTACATGTATATTAAAGAAAAAAAAAAAAGGAAGGGGAGGCCTGTTTCTTCATTTCGGTTGTATCTGCATATCAGAGATTACTTTGATGCTGAGGTTATTGCCACATGGCTTCTCAGATGTAACAAGTATTCATCACAAATATTCAAGCTCATCATTCTCAACAGTTATCTGACACGTCAAAATTTTGGTTTTGCTATTTTCCTGCTTTTGACTTAGTAATGTGTGTCCAGACACATTGACCTTTCAGAGGACAAGATTCAGGGAATTCTTATTTGAGTTCTACTTCATAATATCTTTTTGTTTTGAATGCTCAAAGAGCCATTCCTCTGGATATGAATATCCAGCAAAACAGATCTGTTACAGTTTTAACTTCTGGCAGACCTGAATGGGAATCCTCAGACTGATGGGCATGATGGTTTTGTTAATTTACACAGTGCAATGAGCCTGTCCCAAGGTATTATTTTGGCAGTACTGATAATTAAGGTAAAACTTGCCAAATGTAGATGGCATCTTTACAGAGAAGATGCTTCTGTCTCTTTCCAAGGTGCTCCTTTCCCTCCTACTTGGTAAATAGAATGATGGTGGCAAGTTGCATCTGAGTTACACTTTAGGAGACAAGTGTTGCATGATAAAAAAGGAGAGGGGATATTAGAGGGAAGTCTGGTGAGGAAGCAGGTAGGAGACTGAGAGGTGCAAAAAACCAGCACATAAAACCATAGAAAAATCCTTTTCCTTCCCCCTGAATATGTTATTCTAAGGAGGTGAAACACACATCTTGGGTGACAAGAAAATGCATTATGTTCTTTCGTATGTTGAAAAACCAGATAGAAATTACCTAGACCATTTGTCGCTTAGAGGCATAAGAAGAGAGAAAGGCAAAAAGTTAGACCTTGGTACTTAAATGGGTTTGACCTTAATATTAAGTTTAAAAACACACTCCTTCCTTTCCTACAAAGCCACGTATCATACTTCATATAAGCAAAGGTGTTAGCATGGTAAGTCCAGGTAACCAGAAACACTGGTTTTACAGATACATAGAGCTACATCTTGAAATTCAAGTCATGCCTTCAAATAGTACAATTCCTTGGTCTGGCAAGAACATTGGATAATCAGCTTAGTAACACATTATTGAAATAGCTATTTAAGTAGCACTCTGGGTAGAATGAGTTGGAAATGGGAGTGCTGGTTACCAGTCCCTCCCAGGAGTGGGATATGCAGAGAGCATTCACCAAAATTTTTGAAAGTGGGCTCTGCACACTTAATTTTCTTACCCTTCTTCCCTTATGAGGTCCTAATTCAGCTTCAGAGATGAGACAGTGATAGAAAGAAGTATAAGAGACTTTTTGTCCAGTTCATCTTCAAAATATATAGAAACTTTTGAGGAGCCCAAGAGACAGAGGCATAGTTTGGTCCAATTGGCAACGGTATATTATTGTAGAGCTGCACCATTTCATGTCCCTTGACTGGGAATTTGAGATTCTGTCTCAAAGAACAACAAAGGCAGGTGAGTGATCCTCATGTCTGTCTTGGTTAGGAAGTTGTCTCATAGACAAACTCATCGCAACCCATTGGCTGAAACATCTTTTTTTTTTTTTTTTTCATGTTTATATCCAATTGCATGTTGAGTAATACCATGTTCTTCCAAAGGTTATCTCTAGGTCTCTCTGTCTTAAGAGTGAGATGTGAGAAGCAGCAACTCCAGTGGCTGTATTAGGCAAGCAGACGTGCAATAAGAGTGTAGTCAGGCATCCTTCCAAGAAGTCTTGAAGCAATTACTGCTCTGCTAGTCATCTCCATTTTTGCCTTGCTGTCTTCCCTCAACACTGGTAATGCTTTAAGGTTTTAAGCATCCGTTTCAGCACAGATCAGCCAGGTTAGCTTAAATTGCTTTCAGTTTTGGTCTTGGTTCACCTAAATGAGTTTGGGATCAAACGGACTGAGAGAACCCAGGAGTTGCAAGTGGCAATGCCTCCAGCAAGACCCTGAGGAGCATACTGGTCTCCATCTGACATATCCCAAGTATCCAGTATAGACTATGTTTCAGGGTCCTAAATACTTTTGGCCTCAATCAAAATACTTGAGTGTAATTTAGCATGAAATATATGCTAAAGTGGCAGTTTTGATGATTGTTTCTGTGAAACAATCAACAGGTAAAACCTATTTCCTGACACTGTTTGCTGCGGTTTGTCCTGAGTTTTATGGGCCTGCCTTGCCCATGCAAAATTGCAGAAGGAACCGGTGAATTTCTTTCCTGATCCACTTTTGTGAAATCTCTTTACGAAGCTGCATGGTGTGGGGCCTCTTTGCTAAGAGTAGGAATATAGGTTGTGAATTTTGCTGCGAATGGTTTGCTGTTTCCCATCCACTGCATAGACATTACTCTGCAGTTCATGCTGAAAAGAAGGTTAAATATATTTTATATCTAATATAAGTAGATCAGCATTAGTCTGGTTTCTGTGCTGGAATAGATTCTGTTCTTTTCTAGAAGCATTTGGCAAATAATACAATACCTCACTAATTTATAATTATGATAGTGAACAATGCATTAATTATTCCAAAAGAACTTCCAGTGCAGGTATGATCAGTATTGGTGCCATCCACCAATAGTGTATGTTTTCAAAAAACTGAGTAATTCATAGTGACTATGACAAGAAGCTAAAATATATTTGTGTGTGCAAACTTATAAGAAAAGTATTATAGCTTAATAACAAGCAATTGATCACATGCATAGCATAGGTATAAAGGCTTTTTGGCTGTATCGCATTTGATACAGCATTATATGGGCATGGAATCTGTGTTGGAGATTCCTGCAAAAATACAAATGATTATTATTGATAATACAGTTACCTGGAAGATGGTGGTGAAGCGGGAAATTGGTGTCTCACAAATTCTCCTGCCTGTCCAGCAACTTGAGTCTGTTTGCTGGTCTCACATGCCTTATGCATGATTCTTTCCCATTTTCAATTATACTGAAGAGGTTTAATTTTTATTATACTAAATTTTGTAATTAGTTGAATAGCATTTTTTCTTTTTTTATTTTTATTTTTTTAATTATAAATAGGAGCTTGGAGTGAGTGTTTGTCCATAGTGCCTAGGGATCCCTGAGAAGCTTTCGAATCAAGAATCAGTTTTTCACTGTCTGCCTAGGGAAGCTTGAATGCATTCTTATAGAAAAGATAAATTTTCCTGATTTTTGGCTGGCTGTGCTGCATGATTAAATAGCTGTTAACACTTGGGTTCTTTTTGGGATTGCCATTAAATCCTTCCAAAATGTTTCACAGTTAGTAAATTTATAAGGTGGTGAAATAACCTACTTGGAAGTGAAGACTCAGGCTGTCATCCCTTAGTGGAAATGTGTTCATGGCTACTTTGTGTTGCTGCATATGTGGCTCCTCTTTTTTTCTTGATTCATATTTATTGGTCTTTTAGATTGTTCTTTAAGTCTTGCATTCTGTTTTCTTCCACCTATATTCTGTTTTTTAAATAGTTAAAAAATAATTCCATAAAGAGAATTGGTAATATAGCTTAGCATGAAGTAATAGACAATTAGACATGTATATATGAGAATATATTCATAGTTTTAATTAAAACTTGTCTTCATAGTGACTGCATTCCCCATAATGAATGCAGTTTTTATAGTGCAAATTCTCGAATGTAATATTCACATTAATCCTTACAGTATCTAAAACCTGGTTGAGAAATCCCTTGTAGGAACAGATTATTTAATGCCTTACTCTGCTTGTAATGCAGCTTGTCTACAATTACCTTGGGTTTGAGGTTATAGAGTCTTCAATGAGTTTGACAGACCGGTTTTAATGATTCTGTTTAGAAGTTGATATAATCAGTGTGTTTTACATAGGCAAAGAGTACAGTTTTCTCCCTATAATTTGAAATTGAATAAGAAAACCAGAGACTTGACTGTAGAAGTGTCACATCTAGGCATGTCTGATATTGCAGTTGCTTGCCGTGTTCATGTAGGAACTGTGGTTTTCACCTTTTTATCTGGAAGATCATATACAGTAGAATGGCACCTATCGAGGTGGACCACTTTGAAAGTTGGAAGTACATAGGCAGTTACAGTATGGAGTAATCATGGTTTTGTTATGCTATTTTGTGCGTATGAACTGATGCAGTAAGTATATTGAGAATAAGATAGTGCATTTTATTTATATTTTGTAAAATGGAAGACTTTAGGAAACATACAGTTTCTCTTATTTTGCAATTATTCTCTTGCTTGGAATTTGAGGGTGTTTTTCATAAATTAGATTTCAGTTTTGGGTTCTGTTGGTGCTGTTTTGGAATTAAATTGATGTTTATTACTTTTCCAAAATTTTTTTTATAAATATACAGAACAAGAGTCTCAATTATAAGCAAGACTGGTGTTTGGAAAGCACCAGACATTCCCTTCTTCTGTGCAGTGGCTCTTTATGTTTCTCTCTTATTACAGCTGAAATTTTGAACTGTGAAGCAGTGCCAGCTGGAGTGGCACAAGCGATTTCTCATAGTAACAGATGTCTCGGAGATGAAATTACTAAAGGGCCAGATGGCCCCAATCCCTTTTCCCGTTGTTTAGCCGTCGTTCATTATTAGTAAATATGCCATGCTCTATGTCAGTCAGGCAGGAAAGTGCCAATCAGATTGAAATCATTTCCATCCCTGATCTCTTTAGATGATCCCTCCAGACAGTTTCCTGCTGCCCCTCCTCAAGAAGCAGCTGATAAGTCTGCCTGAGATATGTCTTTGCCTCTTCCATCACTTGCCACAGTCAGAAAGTAGAAAAAGGCAAGAAAACTGGAAGGAACCAATGTTGAAATGTAAACACTCTCCTGGGGTTTGTTACAGGGGCTTTCATGCAGTGCATGAAACAAGATCTGTTTACATACCAAATTCCATTCTGCCTCTCTGGCAGGCTTCTTTGGTTAAACCAAATAACTTTTTCCACCTTGCAATTGTTCTACACCTCTAGCTGGAGCGAGTCAAGCCTGCTAAGCAAGTGGCAGTGACGATGTTTCAGAAATGATTCTCTAGAGGAGTTTTGTAGCTTGGATTCATAATGACATAATTATAGAATCATTTAGGTTGGAAAAGACCCTTAAGATCATCGAGTCCAACCATTAACCTAGCACTGCCCAGTCCACCACTAAACCACATCCCTAAGCACCACATCTACATGTCTTTTAAATACCTCCAGGGATGGTAACTCCACAACTTCCCTGGGCAGCCTGTTCCACTGTTTGATAACCCTTTCAGTGAAGAAATGTTTCCTAATATCCAGTCTAAACCTCCCCTGGTGCAACTTGAGGCCATTCTCTCTTGTCTTATTGCTTGTTACTTGGGAGAAGAGACCGACACCCATCTCGTTACACCCTCCTTTCAGGTAGTTGTAGAGAGCAATAAGTTCCCCCCTCAGCCTGCTTTTCTCCAGGGTAAACAACCCCAGTTCCCTCAGCTGCTCCTCATCAGACATGTGCTCCAGACCCCTCACCAGCTTCATTGCCCTTCTCTGGAAACACTTCACCTCAATGTCTTTCTTGCAGTGAGGGGACCAAAACTGAACACAGTATTTGAGGTGTGGCCTCACCAGTGCCAAGTACAGGGGGACAATCACTGCCCCAGTCCTGCTGGCCACACTATTGCTGATACAGGCCAGGATGCTGTTGGCCTTCTTGGCCACCTGGGCACACTGCTGGCTCATATTCAGCCGGCTGACAACCAACACCCCAGGTCCTTTTCCATCAGGCAGCTTTCCAGCCACTCTTCCCCAGGCCCGTAGCGCTGCATGGGGTTGCTGTGACCCAAGTGCAGGACCCGGCACTTTGGCCTTGTTGAATCTCATACCATTGTCTGAAGCCCATTGATCCAGCCTGTCCAGATCCCTCTGTAGAACCTTCCTACCTTCAAGCAGATCAATGCTCCCGACCACCTTGGTGTCCTCTGCAAACTTACTGAGGGTGCACTCGATCCCCTCCTCCAGGTCGTTGATAAAAATACTAAAGAGAACGTGCCCCAATACCAAGCCTTGGGGAACACCACTTGTGACCGGCTGCCAACTGGATTTAAATCCATTCACCGCAACTCTTTGGGCCCAGCCATCCAGCCCATTTTTTTACCCGGTTTAATTCTGTTTGAAAAGAGGGACGTGAAAGATGGAATAACAAGCTAAAAAGCAAACTAGGGTGAGAATTTTTTTGAGATAATGGCAATATCGTATCTGAATGTAGAAATATTGAAATTATTAGATAGATCAGTGAGTTCAAGGACATAAAGAAACAGAAAATCAGTGAGACAGCAGTGAGAACAGTGACAGGCCCTACATAACAAAGTTCATCAAAACTAAAAGCAAAATATTATAGCTAGGGCAATGGGAATGAAAAGTGAATGGTATGTGTGGTATCTGGTTAATACTTTTTCTTTTCTTTTTTCCTTGTTAGTGATGCTATTGCTGAGATTAGAGCTGTCTGTATTGAAGAAATTGGTGTCTGGATGAAAATGTACAGTGATGCCTTCCTGAATGATAGTTATTTAAAATATGTTGGTTGGACACTACACGACAGGGTAAGTATTGTATATTATTGTATATAGCAGAGTGTACTGTAGGTAGCTGGTGTTATACTACCCAAGACATGTTTAGGATATCGTCTTTGATTTGTAAAGAGATTGTTCTTTTTTCTTGCCTGTTATTTATCTTTCAGCCAGCTTATTTCAAAGTGTTTGCTTAAATTAGGATACAGTAGTCTCAGACTGGGCACTTGCTTCATATGCTTTTTGTGTTTTCGGTCTCTGCTAGAATATCTTAGTAGAAATGTTTCCATGGTGCTTGTCTTCTGATTACAAGAGAAAGAGAAGTCTCCTCAGACCACCCCTGAGAACCTTTGTGTCTGAAGCAGGATGAAAAAGAGATTTCCAGACGTGTCTTCCATTTACATTGCCCAGTAATTAGAGGAAAGAGAACATCTCTGGGTCCCCAACAGACATCACTGGCCCCACAGCCAGGGGAATTCTCATCAGTTCCTTTTCCCTTGAAGAATCTCTTCAAGGTTCTCTTTAAATTTTTCTTCAAAAAATTGTTGAAACACCAGGTGGAAGCAAAAAGATTTCTCTTTTAGAGAGAGGTTCTCTTCTATCTCATCACAGTTCTTTGTGGTGAGATGGTATCCAGAACATGCCTCTGTTGGGTGGCACAAGGCCTAAGTACCACTTGGTTCCTGCAGCAAGTGCAGCCCATTCCTAACGCTAATAGAACAGGACTTTGCACTTCTGACTGTGTGAGGTTTTTGTACACCAGGCAGCAACTGGGACTAATCATCCTCCCACTCTTACCAAAACCACTAGAAACACTTGTTTTATTCTGAACTCTTTTGCTAACATTGTCCAAGGAAAGCAGGTGAGACCTACTTATGCTGTTGAAACACTCCTTAAATTCCAGTGTCCTGATTCAGACTACTAATTTTTTCTAGGAGCACTGCTGGAAAAAATTTGTTTGCAAATTCATTCTGATGATTTGCGTAACTGTTAGTTAGCAGCTGATTCTTTAAAAAGGTGATTTCTTCAATAACTGAACAGCATATTAACATTGAGGATATGACTTGGTCGCTCTTTTACTGAAGCCTGAACACGATCAGTTAGAAAGATGTTAGCTTTCACTAAGGAAGGAAGTTAGCTGCTGCTGGTTCTTGAGCTTTAGCTATAGCTGACAAGGAACTGCATCTTACCTTGACCTGGATAAAAAATTTACTTGTTAAGAGTATCCTGTTTGCTTTAGAGACTAGATATGTGATGTCTTTCCTCTCTAAATCTGTAGTTCTCAAACTTTTACTTTACAAACTTTCCCCAAACTTTTACATTACATCTCATTGTTATAAAACTTTATCAGGAGGAAGGTCCTGCTTACTGCTACAATCAACCATGACCACTGTTTACTCTAGAGACACTACACTTCCTATCATTAAAGCTTGGAAGTGGAAACGTGGCCATCACAGCGCTTTGAGGGCAGAGCTGCTGCTCCATCTGCGTACGTCGTTTTTAGCATTGATGTGCCTCACTACTAGACATGCTTCGGGAGGTGGAGATCATTGCTTCAAGTAATCAAATCAGTGGGGAGGTCAGCTCAGGTTGGAGGACTAGGATTTTAGGTGTGGTGGAGAGCTTTTAATTAGAAATAAATTATCCCTTGAATAATTGCAGTGGATTTTTTTGGAACACATTCTAATCCTAGCAGAACATTTCCACGAGGTAGCACTTCCAATGGGAGAGCTGAATCTAGTAGCGTTGCACTTCACAGCTCTCCGTCCCCTTCTGGTGTCTGTGAAGTCCAGCCGTTTCTCACATAACTCCCTTTAACCATCTGTGAAATCCAGCCATTCCTCACGGCACTGTCTGTGACTGGTGTCAGCTTCTCACACTGCTATCTGTCACATCCAGCAATTTCTCATGTCGTGTCCAATAGTTTCGCACATCCTCTTCACTTAGCTCAACCTCAGGCCAGGGTCTAGTCATCTGTCTGCAGCCTTAACATACGTTTTTGCCTCAGCTTTTTAAAAATTAATATGTTCTTTCATATCAGACAAATTTTAAATTACAGTGTTATGGTAAAAAAAAATAATGGTTTTCCATCTGGACCAGACACAGAAGAACTCTATCAGGCTACTCTCCTGCCTTGCCTTGCTTTGTATTATTTATCCTTGCAGGCCTCAGAAGTGCCTTGGGGGTTCTCAGTCTTTAAATCAGTAGCTAATCTGTTTAATATCCTGATATAAACTGATAGGCGATTTTTTTATTGATGTAGTGTGTGTTTAATATATAGGGTGAGACAGATTGTAAGTAGACTAGAGGAAGAGTAAGATGCAAGCAAGCCATGTGTTAAAGGATGAAAAGGGAGAGAATGGAGAGAAAGAGACATTTGGGGAGGCACAGAAAGGAGGAAGGAAGTGCAATGGGAAGAATATCTTGAAAAAAGGTGGAATAAGAGCCAATTAAAAATGCAAACCCTCCAGAAGTACAAGATCCCTTAACAGCGTGGTTTTCATTGGCACTACTTGAAAAACTTGCCAGCCAGTACCCAAGTTTCTTGATTTTGCTTTGCTTTGATCAGGCGATAATTTTTGCTATGATCAATACAAAATATTGAAAAAATGAAGGCTGAGGCAATAATCGTAAGGTATTTCCATTTCATATGAACAGAAGTTACCCCGAAATGATTAACTTATGTGGAAGCTTGCTACTACAAAAAAGAGAGGAGGCAGCAGTGCAAGAGATTCATGGGCAGTTTCATATTCTACTTCAGAAGACATACACATTAAACCGCGGGGAAGACAGAGTTCTTACACTTGTTTGTAGTAAGTCCAGTGTAGTCTTTCAGAGGTAGGATACAGAAGTTCAGTTCTCTAATTTGGGAAATCTGTATCTTTTGTATGTTAATCCTTCCTCTTTCCCAGTTTTCAGATGAATGTCTATAGGGCTTTTTGTTTTTCTATATAGATTGCATTCTCATTTGAATATGGGTTTCTAGTTCTGCCTTTCTCTCCTTTTAAGCATCATTTTCCTTTCTGTGGATCTGGGAGCATAAATTGAAAATATCTAAAACCATAATGTAATTACCTTAAAAAAACCTCTTTAAAAAATAAAAAGTGTTAAAGCAGACAGTCCAGTCTTAATTTTCACATGCCTCCTTGATGCACGGAACTGTTTTGGAACCATAATTGTGTCTCAAGATACCTAGACAGTCGTGGTTCTTAAACCAATTCCTAACACATAAAAAAATGCCTTTTGCTTCTCTGCATGCCTCTACTTTACTTATTGTCTATTTCTGTGAAAGGAATGAACCCTGGGTCCTCTGGAACAGATGGTATTTGAATACCTCATGGTGGCGGCATCCTAACTTAAAAGGATGAAAAAATTGAACTTGTTTTATTAAGATTATGTAGAAACTGAAATTGTAGTTTTTCCAAACTTCTGAATGTTTGACTTACATAATCTCCTTGGTCCCCAATTTCCTTGGTTTGAGGAAAGCTTGAGGAAAAAAAAATGCATTAGATGGTGTGCAGTAGCTTTGTAAATGGTATTGAGTGGGCCTGGGCAGAGAGAGCACAACAGCTTGCTTACTCCTGCCATAGCTACTAATGTGCTGCAGGATGTTTTCATCTGTTTCTCTTCTGCAGTGTAACTATTTCTGTCATTAGGCAGCAGATTACCTCAAAATACACCATCCCTAGAGCATCAAAATGCAGCACAGGGTATCATGGTCATGCCATAAACTGTGGGATTGAAGATACCCAGTAATTTAGGTGACTTTTGTACACAAAAAACCCACCAAACATTGCAGTCTGCAGAAATATGGTAGGGCAAAGAGCTGAGCACATTAATTATCTACTATTAAAAGCTGATAAATTTTAAAAAAGAGCAGAATACCCTTAGCCACCAAAAAAGAATTGGAAAAATCCAAAAGAAGAAACATGAAGTGTGAAAAGAGAGAAATGGCTTCGCTGTCTCTCTTGACCACCCACCTACTTAAAAAAAATACTTAAAACTGTTTCTGTGTGATCTAAGCCTTCGTCTGGCATGTGAGCTGACACATAGCAGCACACCCTTCATTGCCATTTCTGGAGCTGTGGTGTCCCTGAATGTTAGAGGAAATCTGGTTCTCACTGGGAGATGGCAGAGTAATACTCAAAAGTATCAACCGTACGGAATATTAGTAAGAATCGAATTTGGCTTGATGCTACGTTGCAGAACACGAGATTTACACAAGAGTTACAGATTGTTGGTTTGAGCCCTGTGATTAGCATGTTAAAAAATATAAAAACAGCGTGCTTCCGTCAGGATGGATTCTTTTTCACAGGTCTGCCATATTCAAGAGAATTTTGAGTAAAACATGACTCTCCCAGACAAATGTAGACTACCCCACTCTGCTGGTATGAAAGGTGTATGTAGTGCTTTTTGCTTCATTAGCAGCGGTAACAGTTTTTTGCTGAAAACTCAGAAGTCTCTGGAGGATTATCTCAACAAAAATAGGGAAAATATGATAAATGTTTGTCATTTAACAGTGTTGATAAACATTTGATTTTTTTTGGTTTAGGTTCTAATTTCAAATTGTAAATAAAAGAAAGCATTAACAATTAGGTATTAGTGCAAAGCAGTTCTCATATTCATGAAAAATAATTTCATATAACAAAAATAATAAAAATATATAATTATCTAAAAACGCTTTGAGAGAAGGAGAATTACAGGAATAATTAGACTGGAGAAAGAGGCATGGATAGAACCTATGACAGTGTGGATGAATTCAGGATTCTGCAATAATCAAGTGTCACAATTATAAATTGGATGAAACCACAACTAAATATTTTTCTGGAAGATGAAACTCAGGAGAATGGAAGGTCTTAGTTGTTAGAATGCTGATAACGCAAATATTTTGTCTGTTATTTACTTAGAAAATGGCAAGGCTTTCCTCTCAGGTACGTTCTTTCTGTCTGTAAAGCATAGATGTGACAACACAAAAATAGCTGGAAAGTGATGCTCGTTTTCTTTAGCAGAATTAAAGGTATTGTGAGGTTGCAAATATTTGCTGCCTTAGGTTGACTCATACTCACTATGATCTTCAGCTCAGAATTGCAGAAAATCTGGCTAAAATATAGTCTGGGAAATATTTTTGTTTATTCCTTTCCTGCTTAAGGCAAAATTCACTGTATATTCGCAGTGTTTCTCACAGTCAGTCAAATTTTTGAAAAAAACACTCTGCTGGGTCTTCCGCAGCTTTCTATAGCATCTTGAGTGCTTAAATATGTTTGCCACTACAAAGTTCTTCCTTGCATAAGCTAGTCTGTGTTGTAATTTTAATTTATTATTTCTTTTCCTACTCACTGTGCACATAAAATGTGACAATTACTTTTTTCCTCTTCCTTCAAAGCAAACTAACTTCTTTGTTGTGCTACAAAGATACTTAGAGAAAGTTTTCTTCATTACCTCTTCTGTCCATTCCATACTGTGGCCAGGCCTTTTTTAATTTCTTTCTTCTGTTTTTTTTGTATTCCTCTTGTGCTTGACCTCCTAATTAATTTAGTAGTTAACTAAGTTCATCTCTTAGTTAAGTAAGTCTCTTCCTGTCCTTGCTCTGCATCACCGTGTTAGAAATTACCCTAACTTTAGCATTCCCACCTGCTTACTTCCTTGCTAGATAGGAAACTTCTGCTGTGTTTTTTCCTCAAAAAGTGTTTGAGGTGTTAAAAACTCGTGTTACTTGGATGATTCTCATAGTTAGTCAAGAAACACCTCGTGTCTGGTATGTTGATGGTCTGTGGGACATTTCTGTTCCTCCATTTTGCACTTCAGTGCAGTGTATCCATGTACACCTGCACTTCTGCCTTTCTTAGGTTCTTGTCCAGGTCCTTACTGTTTATGCGTTCCTATGGGTTCCTGTCACTAATCTCTGCTGACTCTATTTTAAAACCTTCTTAACAGGATTACCAAGGTGACATGCCGGGGCTCTTCCCTCTCCAAAGGGATGAATTCCATCCTTGACCAACAGTTTAAAAACCAGACCTTTTTGCTATCAGAGAAAGCCTTCTTCTATCACTTGTCTGCCAAGAAAGGCAGTCATTTCAAGGGACTGCCTCTGTGTCTCCTGGGCCTTTGCTCTCAGCTAGAGGGACCAGGTGTAACACAGCCTTCCTGTCTTCCTCACCTGCTCCCACACTCACTTGTCTTCTGCCTCGGATCTGGTGAGCACTGGGAGGATAGCAGCCTGGTTCAGTATGCTTTTGTTAGCGTACCAGCTACATGCAGGCCATACAAGTACCAAATGTTCACAGGTTTGTTTCCTGTCTACCTTGCTTGATTTGCTCACTTAAGACTTATAGAGACCCTCAGTATCAGGCCTGAACTTCACTCTGGGACCACTGATCCATGGTATTCGGTGAAGTCCACAAAGAGCTTTGGACTCCAGGGGAATCCAGACCTTATCTCCACAGGTCTCAAGTCTTGTTGCTGTTGGCACTGATTCTTTTTCTGTAGCTAACCAGTTTAGAGTTTTGCATTTTGGAGCTACAGCGCTGGCTGAGTAACAATCCATCCACTTACAAGCAGGACAGTCCTCAGTGGAGCTGTAACTCAAGCTGCTTCCTCACTGTTGCTCTGTAGTGTTCATTGCTTGCCAAAACTGATAGTTATCCTCTGCGACCAAATAAGCTGAGGCCTTAAGAGGCTTACGTCCTCTTTTAATGATTAGTGATGGCTCCAGAGGTCCTGGCCTTCCCGAATGCCACACCGCAGAGGAAGCACCATCTCTGGCACTGCAACATGGGTACCATTAAAAGAAGAATGACAAGCAGCATTTCTCTGTGCTTATTTAGCAGTTGATCGCATCCATATAAAATTTTTCTTCAAGAAAGTTCTTTTCTGTACCTTGAAAGATCTTATGATCGATCCCTTAAACATAACTTTCATCTCATTGACTTTCTCTGCAATGGGAGTCAAAATGATCCCTAGAAGAGAGCATGAGCGCTGAGACTCCTCGCAGATAAAAAGAGGTGATTTCTCAGGAACAATAGTTCTTCAAGGTTCTTCTGAGCTTCTTCTGAGGTTCTTCAAAGTTCTTCTGAAAATTCTCCTTTCAACTTCTGTCCTTTTATCTTCTATTTCAATTTTTTAAATAGGTGGGAAGGAGGAAAGAAACTTAAGGATTTTTAGCTTCTGTTTTTATGTCAGTCTCTGAATGTTCTTTCAGTTTTTAGCTTGAGCAGTTTTTTTAAAGTACAGACTTGATTATAGAATAGACAGGCTCAGAAATGAAGCCCTCTGGGTATGGAGTTTTATTTATAAAGTTCAATAATTTGTATTAGTTCTTGAGATGCTTAAGGCCTTTGACTTGGTCGTGTATTCACTTTCATAAAAGTTCACACTGCAGTGAATTCTACAGATTATATTTGAGCAGATTTGTGTTTATAACTTTTTTGCTATCTACAAATATTTTTTGTCAAGAACCCATAGTTTGCCAAGACTCTGCATTTGAGCTGAGTTGTACATTTGCAGCCAGCCAGATGATGTGCACGTGCCCAGGGGATCCAGCCATTCTCTTTATCATCAGCGTTCCTGCAGGCGACAAACCTTGATCCATAGGCACTGTCTCGTGCCGCCCACATTTCCTGCCTTCAGCCCACAAGGTCAAAGCAATCCCTATCTAAACAGCAGCTGGGAATGAGCTGCTGCCACCAGAACAGCTCAGATAGACGGACACAAGCTGCTCTTCTTCCCGAGGGCTCCTCACGCTGTGGCTTTGACGCGCTGGTCTTGTGGCAGCAGCCTGCGCCCCACTGGGGGGAGTCTCTTGGGCCTTTTGCGTCCTTCAGCCTGTGCCTGCCCTGTGATGAGAGACGGGCTGCAGAACATTTCAGAATAATAAATCCAGTGTGTTCCTTCTGTCCCTGGGAAGAGGAAAGACAGTGCTCAGAGATGGCCGAGTTGCTCAAGTAGGCTACGCGCAGCCCATGCTCAGTTATTTTGAGCACTTGTGCTTTGACTGTAAACAGCAGGTATCAGGCAGAGGTTACCTGTTGTCTCTTTCCTAAAGATAAATAGCCACATTGTCTTCACCAGCCACTTGAGATCATATGTCTTTATTTTGTACTTACTTGCTACCTTCTTTATCTCCTTGTGGAGTTACTTGAAAGGGAAACGGTAACAGATGTTTAAGTGATGGCACATTAAAGTCTTTATATATGCAAATATATATGAAAAATTAACATTGTTTGTAGGCAGCTGCATGTAGTTTTTGGTTTTTAGCTGAATTGCAAATTGGCTTTGGTAACTCATTTGCATAAAATTTTAAATGTACATTAAACAAATTACAGTATGGTAATATTTAATATTCATGTGCATTTGATTAGGGTATTCTATCAGCTAATCTTAGTGTGTTTTATTTAGCAAGGTGAAGTGAGGTTGAAGTGTTTGAAAGCTCTTCAGAGCCTGTATACCAACAGAGAGTTATTTCCAAAACTGGAGCTGTTCACTAATAGATTCAAGGTAAGAGGAAATACAATTTTTGGAAGGAGTACAGAAAATAAAAGTATCATCTATTTCATCCTGTTGCAGTCTTTGAGTCATGTATATTAAATGCAAAAATAAACTCACTTGTTTGTGACAGGGCTTGTTAACTGCAGTCATAAAACTGTATTACTGAATGCTGAGATGAAGCCAAATTCATTTTACAGTGTTTATCTTGTAAGATTTCTCAGGATTGGCTGGGATGATTATTTATCTGTTTGTATTATTAATAGTGTATATATTGTCATTATTCAATCTGCTTGTACTTATTTAATTCTAGATTTATTGAATTTTAAGGATGTGTACTGGGTGTCTCACACAATCTAAAATACATCTGAAAGTAAAAGACAACTTTTTAGCTGAATATGTTGTTGTGTTTGGAGGAAGAGATACTTTGGTCTGCATCACAATGTTCTACACAGTGAAATACCTTGTTGCAGAACAGGAATTTACATTGTGCTTTTAGGCAAAGCCCTGAGCACGATTGTCCTGTTTGAGAGAGAGGTACTGGAGGAATATTTCCTGGGGTTTTTGCTAGCACAAACGTGCTGACTTTTGTTTAATATCGTGATGAGAATGTGGCTGTTCATTCACTTTGTGGCATGACTGCTTTATTTCACAAGTGAAGTATCTGGAGAGATGGAAAAATACTGTCGTTGCTTCTGTTTGGATCCTCTGCAAAGAAATATTTCAGGCACTGTCACCACGTCAGTTGGCACTTTTTACCATCACTTTTGTGTTCTGGAGAACACAGAACTGTGGTAAAAGTTAACCCCCCCAAGGAAAGGCTAATTTAATTTATTTTTGCATAAATCATTATTATAATGCCGATGAAAAAATCTGTTTTGAAAAGAAGTGGAGATTTAAATACTTGTAAATAACTACTGTGCATGAGACTTAAAAACTTCTCATTGTAGACTTTATACTGCTTCACTGGTTTTGTCTGTCATTGCAGTTACTATTAACTTCTCCAGTTTGATCTAGGAAAGCACAAAATATAGAAAACTTGTCGTATCTTCCCTGTATGTAAATGGTTCATAAAAACGTATTGGTAATCAGCCTTTTACAACATTCACTAGAGATGGAGAAAAGATGATGCTTAAACGGCAGTAAAGTCTAGATATTAAGGAAGGCTTTTTGTCCAAAGTGATAGTTATATAATAGAACAGGCTCTTTATTAATAATGTCCTTCATTTGAGATTTTTAGGGACAGATTAAATAAATATCTGTCAGGAATGAACTAGGTATAGTTGACTTTAAAGTAGGAGGTGAAACTAGATCATTTTGTGAGATCACTTGAGGACCTGTATTCTTCTAAATGTATAAAGTCAGTTTCTGGGACTATTGCAGTAAAGGCAAAGTTTTCTCTCATAGAAGAGTACCTGGCAAACAGGTTCAGACCTCAGGCTACTTCTGTAAGGCCTCCATAAGTCTGGCTTGCTTATCAGGAAGATGCTCTGAGGGCTGGAGCCCCTTTGCTGGGAGCACAGGCTGAGAGAGTTGGGGTTGTTCAGCTTGGAGAAAAGAAGGGTCCGAGGAGATCTTAGAGCCCCTTCCAGTACCTAAAGGGGCTACAGGAAAGCTGGGGAGGGACTTTTGATCAGGGAGGGGAGGGGAGCCATAGGATGAGGGGTAATGGTTTTAAACTGAAAGAGGGGAGATTTAGACGGGATATTAGGAAGAAATTCTTTCCTGTGAGGGTGGTGAGCCCCTGGCCCAGGTTGCCCAGAGAAGCTGTGGTTGCCCTGTCCCTGGAGGTGTTCCAGGCCAGGTTGGACAGGGCTTGGAGCAACCTGGGCTGGTGGGAGGTGTCCCTGCCCATGGAAGGGGGGTGGAACTGGATGGTCTTTAAGATCCTTTCCAACCCAAACCGCTCTATGATCATCTCGGAACAACCAGATGTACTGATTAACTCTCCAGAAAAATGAACCCTCCAACTCTGCTGCTTTTCTTGTGCCATCTGTACAGACTTACAGATTTGCTCCTTCTGTAATTTGATTTATTTCAAAATAGGCCATAAGAACTCTCATGGTCTATATATCTGCTTCTTTTTACTAGAAAATGAACTGGATGCTTCTCTCTTAATGTCTTATAATATGTAAAAGAAAGTGCTGCTTTGAGTCTGAACCTGTCCCGTCCACCAGCAAAACTTTTGAAGGCAATTGGAGGCACTTTGAGAAATAGTTACTCCATAATGTACTCCAAAAAACTACAGGAACATGAAACCTCCAAATACTTGCTCCTGTTTTTTTCACAGTATAGACAATTTTCTTTGTTAGAAGTTAGGTTAGCCTGTGCATTGCTTCCTGGTTTAGAATGGCTCAAGCAATTTTCATTTCTGTCAAAAAGATTCACATAAAAGGGAACCCTGTTAGGAATCCTCATCTGTCTTCTGTTCCATTAAAGCTGTTTTTACTATAGAAGTCTGTATCGTTATGAAATAAATTAGAGAAAAGGTGAGTTAAAAGTCTCTGTGAGCCTAGAGAACAGATATGTTTAACGTGATGATTTATCAGTTTCAGTTTCCAGCCACATCAAGAGAACAAAAAGCTGGCATTGCCCAAATGCTGCACTTGGATTTACAGCTGTGCTGACAGGGATGTGGCCTCTGGCACCAGGATGGAGCAAAGTTTCAAATTAATGCTTTTTGAATCTGTGATACATTACTTAAATGTCTTGCCACCACAAACTCTGCCACCACCCCCTGAAAAATAATTGACCGTAAATGCCGTTCTCACTTCTATGGCTGCTTATTTATATTTCCTCATCAGACTTTAATCGACCTGCACAGTTCAGCTGGTATTCAGCTCAATCCATTCAAACTGTCAAGAGAAATCTCTCTAGAGATCTTCTGGCTGTTTAAAGTATAAATTAATTTGATCCAGAATGACTTGTACTGGGTTGTTAATATTTCACCGCCTTCCAGATAGCTGTTGCAAGGATCTGATAATGTCGCTTGTCCAAAGGAAAAGATGTGTGTTCTTTCCAGCATTTGTTTATGTTTCTAGGAGTAGGTGATGTGCTACAAAATAAGCTTTCTCCATCAAAAAAAATTTTGTCTGTCAAAGAGCAGACTTTTGTTTTCCATCAAGAAGCACTGTCCAATACAAACATTAACTGAAGCCATATGGAAAAGAAGTGAATTACCTCTTTTGCAGTCAGTGCCAATGTCAAGACACCGGCAGATTTAGGTGCAGCCATTTAATTCCTGACCCTCATCCCTGACCCTTTGCAGGAGAGTGCTGTCTCCGCGGCCTGAGAAGCAAAAGGAGATAAATTTGCTCTTCAGCCAGCTTTATTCACAGCCTAATGCATAATTGCGAACTGATCATCATGGACAGTGAAAAATTAATATTTCAACTTGTAAATACAGACCTGTGTCCTATTCTACTGCTGTACAGTGGTACAAGAAATTTCTGTCAAAGCAGATTGAGCAGCTGGGGTTTGTAACTTACTAAACCACAGAAGTTACACCTTCCAGAGGCGTTAGGCGTTCAGGTCTCATTTTCAAGGATCTTAGTGCCTGGCTGGCAGGTGCTGTCACACAGAGATGCTGGCACCAAGGCAGAAAAGAAATGATGCATCCACGCTGCTTATTATAAGCCTGATGTTTCTGGGAAAAATTGAGAGGAAAGAACAGTCTTTTGGGATAAGAAAACATGGTCACTTCAGTCAGTTTCAAAGTCCAAAAGGACTCCAAATTCAGACAGTACCTCTTGCTCTGTAAGCAGGAGAGAAGATCCCTTCCTTCCAGGTTTTTTTCAGAGATGTAGAAGGCGTTTTACACTTGTGTGCTTACTCCTTCACGTGCAGTTAGTCCCCTCTCTGTGGTATTCTGGAGTTTAAGATACGCTTTGAGGGAGTATATGAAATTCCACTGAAACTTTTAAGATCAATACCTCTGGCTGTTCTTTCTCTTGATGATGTTGCTATTAGTTATTGTTTCTTGGCAAGGACCATAGGAAAAATTAACAGCAATTTTTTTGGGGTCTTGTCTACAGAGAGAATTTCCCGTTTGGAAAGTTATTTCACTGTTTGAGTCTCTTCATGGACTTCTTACAGTCTCTGAAACTGTCTAGGTACAACAGTTAAATGCACCAAATTTCCCAGGGACTTAATGGTGATTGATAGGGGTGCATTCAGTTGTAGTGACACAAAGTACCTCTAGTACCTCTACAGACCTGGTTTTGTTGAGACAGCCACAACGCATCCTCGCATCCTATTCCTAAATTTCAGTATTGAAATAAGATCAGTTGCCTGCTATTCACCTTCAGCCTTTAAATGCCTGGAAATAGTAGAGAAAAGAGGTGAACTCCTTGATTTTGTCCTGATTTGTTCTTGGTGACTTTCGCTGTTGTTTCCTAACACTTCCCTTGTTTCTTTTCCAGTCCCTGACTTCTATTTTTTCACATCCCAAAATGTCGTGTAGTAACTAGTCCTTCCTGAAGCAGGTCAAGCCAGAGAAATCAAGTTTTATTTTCAGGTGGCCCAATTTCTTTTCATTAACATGATCAGTCAAGCAAAGAACATCAAGACATGTGGCATTTTTATGGATGGATAGAAATTCTCCCCAGATAGGGAGGACAACATACACTAATCACATCTATTTTCGGTTGCCAGTAAGCAAACTGAAACTAAGGAGAAAGAAACCCTGAGGAGACTTCACGTAACTACAGGGTCCTTAGAAGTTATAAAATCATTACATTAGATTGGAAAGTGGTGTGCTTGTCTCTGCTAGAAAGAGTATAGGAAAATACAAAGCCAAAACCTAATTCTCGAGATCAGCTGGGTATAAAGAGCACAGCTTTATAGGCCATATGCAGATGCATATATTCAGGTGTGATTTTTTTCACAGTATTTCTAAATATGCATATATGCAGCATTTGTTGCCCCAAAAGTATTTGTTTTCAGGGGGATGAAGCGGGGCAATTTTTCTGCTGTCGTCTGACCCAAGTACATTCCTTTTCAGGAAAAAAATGTTAAATAAGACCATTCCAGAACAGTGCTTCAACTCCCAAGTCTGCTTGCTTGTTTCCTGGAAAATACACAAGGATAAGGCTGTTTATTAAGCACTTATTCCCGTTCCTGTGTACTTGCCTGTTGTTCCATTGGGCATATAGCACACAGCTCCCTAAAATATATGTTAAATGGTTGAATAATATTAAAGGGCTTTCATGCGTCTAGTTGAAAGATCTTTCTCCCCGAGAGTATTTCTTTAATAATGTATAGAGTTCTTCATCTGATAGCTGCTTGTGTGTTTGTTGTGTCACTATAATAAAATTCCTTTTCAGGATCGCATTGTATCAATGACACTTGATAAGGAATACGATGTCGCTGTGGAAGCCATTCGATTAGTCACGCTAATACTTCAGTGAGTATTTTTCAAAACCAGTATGTTCCCTTTGAAGGTTACCTAAGCCAGTAATATTTAATTGTCTTGATTTCTTTGCTTGTGTAACAAAGTGAATCTGTTACTTTACACTTGGTATGAAGTTGAACTGAGTATGTAATAATACGATCATGAAGCTAAAATAAGATACTCCTCTCGTGGAAATGCAATAGGCAAAGTACAAAAAAGTGTTGATGTATTGAGACTGTTAGTGCATCCATTGTTGTGGAAGAATGCCAAAGGGCATTTATATGTTTTGCCACGGGCAAAATGATTGTCCTCCCCAAAATGAGTATCTGTGGGTTACTTTTGCTAAAATAACTCTGGCAGTAACTAAGCAAAGATCCAGTGTTAAGAGTTGATTACCTGACACAGCTGAAAAGAGAGCCATTGGGTAAATAAGCTGACAGGGAAAAGATGTTGGCTTCAGCACCCTTGTTTGGGTTATGTGGAGGTGGCAGTGGTAGCTAGCAATTTTAAACACTTGGCCATGCAGGAGGAGACATGCTTCCAGGCCCCCGCCTTCTTCTTACAGAGGTGTAGTGGCTTCCCTGCTGGAGGAGCACTGCTAAGCTTTTATTACATATACATTAAAACCTGTGTTAAAGAAAATCTGTTTTAAAAACAGATGTATAGAATTACTGCATCATACTTTATACTTCTTTATGGCTCCACTTTGAAGAATGTTTTTGGACATGCAGAATTTGGATGAAAGATTAGACTAGCTTTTCCTCTTAGTAAAGAAGTCTGGACTTCATTTTTTTTTTTTTTTTTTTAATTTCTGGGTCACTGTTTTACAGATTTTAGACCTGTAATATTAGGAAGAAAGGAAATCTTGTATCTACTGTTATATTTCTAAAGCAAATATAACAAATATGATCACAAATGAGATGTAGAACACATCTATTCCCTACATTTATTAACAACGTTTAGGAATACAGTAAGATTTTAGGTCAAAAATTACCTTTTTTTTTTCCTGTCCTGTTTTCTCTTTGGTTACATGATAAAAACATAGCTAAATGCATTTAGCACCGGAAGAATATGGGTCACATTGAATAGCACAGGGCAATATTCTGGCCAGTAGGAACTCCAAAAAGATGTCATGAACAATCATGGTGGGGAATGACCAATTAAAAATTGTTTGTAGTATCAAGCCAAATGATGTATAGAGTCCTGATAGACAAATGTTTCTGATGAATGCTGACTAAACAAGGAGGGAAGTAATATTCCTGTATGCGACAGTGGTGATATTTTGATATCATTGATGGAATATACTCGTTCCATGGCTCATAGCATTTTTCAAGAATACTGCTGAAAAATTGAAGTTTTTCTGAGTTGCAGAAAACTCAAGCACAAAATCTACCTTGAGCTCAGAAACTGCAGAAGCCCCAGCTACGTCAAGACAAGGGTAAAAGGTGGCTTGTTCTTGTCAGTGAACAATTGTAGAAAATAAACTTTTCATCACCTTTCATCCAGCACAGCAGGGTATGATCAGATTCAATTCCTTGATGTTGAAAATGAAGTTTATATCTAGTCAACAAAATAACTACTGTAAGAGTGATGGACAATTTATTGTATCAGCATTACTGTAATTGTAAATGCACGCCATGATTCAATCCTAAAGTGACTGTGTATTGATTTGATTGGTGGATGCACGGCGTTAGTTCTGTGTTCCCACTTTGTGGGTAATCTGGTTTAGTTTTCTACTTAACTCCTGAGAATGGATAGGACAGGAGGCTGAAGCAGGTTTTCCCTGTCCCAGATTTGAATGTCTTAAAAATTAAAAGCTTTGAAAGCAAACAGACGTTGCTATAGAAATAAATAAGTTTAAGCAAGCAATTATATTTTCCTCGTGTAACATTCCAGGTTTTTAATATAATAACGTTTGATAATGAGTGTTTGGCATCTTGT
Source organism: Pluvialis apricaria (assembly GCA_017639485.1). Lineage (NCBI taxonomy): Eukaryota > Metazoa > Chordata > Aves > Charadriiformes > Charadriidae > Pluvialis > Pluvialis apricaria. The sequence goes on along the minus strand of CM030014.1, from coordinate 25,611,881 downwards.
GGTACGTGCATTGTAGTTAGTGTGATGGTCTAAGTAATTAAGCAGGGCAAGATTTGTAAGCAGTGATGACATTTCTTCATAATATTATTTTATATATATACTGATACAAATGGAAGGAGAAGGAATACTAAAGGAATAATAAAGGGAGGAATAATAAAAAGAAGGAATAATAAAGGAGGAGGAAATCTGTCTTAGAGGTTCCTTAAAAATATAGCTGTATTTGGAAATTGAACCAAAGATCCTTGAAGTCAGTGCTCAACCATTCAGGATTTTATATGAAGGAAATCAATCTTGTAGCTGTCAAAAGTTATGGGAGGTGAGGGGATTGAAATTAAACCTTTGTTTTAGTTCAGGTGTTACTTTCTGACTCTTTCAGTGGAAGCGAAGAAGCTCTGTCGAATGAAGACTGTGAGAATGTTTATCACTTGGTGTATTCAGCACACCGGCCTGTTGCAGTAGCAGCTGGAGAATTCCTTCACAAAAAGTAAGTTTTCAGTTGCCCTGGAATAAGACCAGCTTTGTGAATGCTTTCTAGTAGAGGGAAGATCAGAAGGCAAAGAAGCTGTAGAGTGAAATATCCCAATGTAGCAAATCAGGTATTTAATTTAAAACAGACTTATTCTCTTGTTTAAATTCAAGACCCTAAAGGCTGAAGAAACTGAATTTACATTTTTATTGCTCTACAATTCAGATAACTTTTCCGAACTCCTCAAAGGCTAAGTACACAAATGCTGCATAAACCTATAAAGTTGGTTTAAATCCTGTAGCTTTTGCTGTATCACTGTTGCTATAATATGTTTAGGGCCTGTACATCCCTGATGGTCTACCTGATAGGCAGTCATCGTTTTTATGAAGTTTTAAACCAGTTTATTTCAAAATTGTGAACTTGAGAGGTTTTTATGTAGTAACAAGAAATTTGTTTCTAAACTCACTGACTTGCCCTAAAAATGCAATACACAGTGGTTACCTCTTTCATGAACCCACTATGCCAAAGGAAATGAACTAACTTTTCCATGGAAGTGAGCCATACTGCATCAGTAACTATGACTAGGACATTGCCACATCATAGTAATTAACCCTTTCATTTAAGTGTTTGTAGTTAAAAGTCTTTTAGCAGTAATTTTACTTTTTCCCCTCATGGGTTGTGGCATTAGAGTTCTTGAATATATTTCTAAAGTATTTATATCAGCATGCAGGTTACCTAATTTTTACTGCCAAGACACACAACAGAAGAAATTATGTAAAAACATCAGTTGTCCTTTGCTGGTGTTCTAATTTTCTATGTTTTATTAGTGATTTAGAAGTCCATGTTGTAATTGTAAGCTTTCATTGGTGGTTATCTGGGATTCCATCTTTGTGATCAGGCATTGTCTGTTTCAAGGAATTAATTTACAAAATTCAGCTACATTTAGTTTCCTACTTGACATTTTACAAGTTACAGGAAAGGGTTAGGTTCTTTTTAAAAATATATACTGAAATTCTTTTGTTAATCAACGTGTGACAAAATAATTTTGAAAAATGCCTCGAAGGTAAATGGCATACCTGCACCTTAGTGCACTTAGCATAAAGACAAATCTTCATCCTGACTTTTCTTTACGATGAGATAGTTTGCTGTGTTCTATGAATGTCTCTCAAGGTAAACAGCATTGAGAGAAGATTGTCCCATTCCTAACGCTCGTTTTCTTTTGGTTTCTGCTAACATGTAAGAGCTGGTGCGCCATTTAAATAAGTTAGAAGCTTCTTGAGGCATTTGAGGTGGGATTTATCTCACCTAATTTTATACGTTTAAATATCACTTTCTATGTGTAAGATAGTCATTAGACTTTCTCTCTGTAGTTAGCAAAGGAAAGCAAATAATACAAATAATCACTGACTCAACCCTGAGGCGCGCGCTTTAAGATATTTCAGCGCCTGCAGAGGTTCTCATTTTTTATCTGTTACGATAAGCAGGGGGGAAGAAGTGATGTCTTTAAAATACAACATTTGTGTGTAACTCATCCTTCTCTTTTCAATGAATTATAGTAGTGAAATCTGAATGCTGTATTTCACATTTCTAATTTGCTTCATGACTGCAGTTTCACTGTAAAAGCAAGGAACGGTTTCCAGACTTCTCAAAGTAAAACAATCTTTGCTGTAACTGCAGTGTAGACACATCTGAGATCTCTTTAAGCCTGCAAATTTGAGCATTGAGAGTAGTTTTGACTAAGCCATGCACCAGGGAACTCAATGCAGAATGTATAATTTACCTAAAAAAAGGCCAAATAACTGACTGGTAATTTGCTTTATCCTCTGTGCTGCTACTGGTACCTGAGGTTGGTTGTTTAATGGGATGTCAAGTTTGTCTGTACCATATCCCAGTCAGTGTGACCACAGTGAAGATAACAACCTTAGTTCTTAAGGCACTACTGTAATAAGTGCTACCACCATTGTAAGGATTGGTAAGTTAAAAATGCAAAACTGTACAAATTATGCAAATATATAAAACTGCACAAAATCTTTCAATATAAATATGTTTTGGAGAGATTTTTCCTGTGTGAAATTCTTCCAGCCCTGTGAATTTGAAGACTCTGAAGATAAATTCACTTCTTCAGACAGGCAGAGGTCGTGCCCTCTTTCCCTTGAAAGAAATAGCTTGAGATACTTTCACTGTGTTTTATGAACAAGTCTGCTGTATCAAGAATGAGTGCTCATCATATTATTGCAGGAATGAGATTTGTTTTGATAAACATGATAGCTCCTTTTGCTTATTTTTAGACTGTTCAGCAGACATGATCCCCAAGCTGAAGAGGCTCTAGCAAAGAGGAGGGGGCGAAATAGTCCAAATGGAAACCTTATTAGAATGTTGGTTCTTTTCTTTCTTGAAAGTGAGGTAAAAAATTCATTTTTAACCTTTACATATTTAATGAAACCTGGAACTTAAGTAGTGATATATCAACATTTAGTAACAAGTTGTCTGTCTTTTCCTTTTTTTCATAATTTCAGAAATACTGTATGCCTTTTACCCTGCCCCCCATTTCCTTTCCCATGAAGCAAACTCAGCTCAAAATCTTATTCGTGGTTTATTTTACTCTTGCATGTCCCCACTGTACTCAGTACTGCATTGCTGGTAGTATGGTGGCTACCAGGATTCATCACTACGTAAGAATGTGACTGATTCTTTTTTTAAGGTAACCAACCGTGTAAGGAGTATACATCTGGAGTTACTCTTTATGGAGTAAAATAATTTGAACCAGAAAGGAACAAAAATTATATAATATCTCAACTTATGATTAGAATCATAGAATAATTCCGAGTGGAAAGGACCTGAGGGTCATTAGCTCAAAGCACAGTCGGCTGTGAGATTAGATGAGGTTGTTCAGGGCTTGATGCAGTTGCATCTTGAAAACATTGGAGGATGGAGACTGCAGGCATACATATGATGACATTAAGTGTTTGAACACATTCAGGATGGGATTGTGCCCATAGTTTATGGCTATAGAGATAGCATATATGGGACTTATTATGGTAGACATGCTAATAGTAATTCTGGTGGGGAATGGCAGTGGAGTGGAGGAAAACTTGAGAAGGTGAAAGATATGGGATGCTCTGGAGACAGACAGGAAAGGTTTAAAAAGGATACATTTGATTTGGTAATAAATAGGTGGCAAAGGAAGACTGATAGAAAGGAATGACAGAAATGTTTCTCTACAGAAGGGAGGGTAATATATTTTGTGTAAAAAGCAAAAGGAAAGGTATTGCGATCGGGTATAGTTATGAAGTTTTGAACAAGAGACTTGACTGTGAGAATGAAAAGAAACACAATCAGAGATGCTGAGAAGGAAGGATAACATTCAGGTACAGTGTTAACATTTTTTAGAAACACCTTATAAACCTAAAAGTTAAGTCTGGATGAAATTTTGCTACCTGTGTGAGCCTTCGGTCTGCTATCTGAATGTATTTTTAGTTCCAGCTCAGTAAAAACTTAGACTGTAATAGATCGTTGTATTTTCTGTATACCTTAAATCTGATGGTGTGTGGTTAGGAGTTACCTAGCATTAAGCTTGTCTGTCCTGAGGAGGAGGAGGAAAGAAACTCAGCTTTGCTCCCAAAGCCACTATCAGCAAAGTGCCCTCCCCATGCAAGCTGAGGTCTGCTCCCCGAGGTCACTTCTCTTTCAGGGCCAGTTTTTACAATTGCAGTTTTTGAGAGAGCTGGTAGAAACAAAGTAAAATATTATGGCTCCAGTTTTAATAAAGAGTTAGAGAATTGGGAATTTCCATCTGCATAGGACTAGAAGGTGTAAGAACTGCAATCTGAGGGGGTGCATTCAGAAGAGGGAACAGGGAGACCTGTGACAAGCATCAGTATGCTGCTCTGTGACACATGACATTTTGCCGAAAGCTGTCAGAAGAGTGGGTAAATTACTGACACCTCCTTCCCTACACTATTCGATGTTTTCCAGTTAAGGAATCAGTCCCATGTCTGGCACGCAAATCAGAACTGCATATTGTGCTTGTTACTTTTTTATAGTGCTTAAAGATCAATTTATAAATAAGTAGAGGTCTATGGATTATTTTTCTCACTTTACAACAGTTGTGTTAATTCACATAAAAACATTTTTTGCAGTTAAAGTTAGTGTTAATTCTATACCCCATGAAACCAAGATTTCTGCTACTGTTTTCTGAGCATGTAGCATCATGTATGAAAAATAAATGCCTGTTCAAAACAAATACATTACAACTCTCTCTTTATCTCATGTTCAACCACATCTCCTTTTTATAATGCAGTAAGAAGGTGAGGAAAGGTAAATTTATGGCTTCGAGGTCAAAACTCTGAGAAATTCCTTCCCCCCCCCCCCCCCCAAATCAGGCTGCTTTATGGAAAAGAAGCTCAATTTGGTTTTATTCCATTTTCTGTTAAAACATAGCCCCATTGTTATGCAGTTGTATCATTCAGTTGGAAGAAGACCTTCCAGAGTTAGCTTCTGAATTGTCTTTCCAACTAATGTTAAGAGTACATGCCCAGGACACTCTCCGTGGCAAAACGATTGTGAAAGCTGAAGAACTGCTGCTTGTACCAGAACGCTGTACTGATGGTTGCTTTGGATTTTTTAGTTGCATGAACATGCGGCCTATCTGGTGGACAGTTTGTGGGAGAGCTCCCAAGAACTGTTGAAAGACTGGGAATGTATGACCGAATTGCTCTTGGAGGAACCAGTCCAAGGAGAAGAAGGTATTTGTTTAACCTTTATACTTTATTGATATGGTACAATATTGTTAATTAATCCTTAAAAAGATGTTTCACTGTGAGCGATAGAGGTATTTATGTTGTGGATTGTTTAGAAGGCATATTTGCATAAGCTTTTAATTTAATCAATTTTTAATGCACTTTGCTTCAAAAGCAGCATTTTTGCACTCTCTTTTTCATCTTGTGAAGTCTGCTGTACTGTGGTTCCCTAATATTAAAGGCTAGGATGACTTCTTGTCTGAATGTTTAAATAACTAGTGTATACATGAACATTTCAATACACTAAATAGCTAATACAATTTTGAATAAACAAGCACTGCAGGTGGTGTTAATTAAATATGGGGCTTTTCCAAACAATGTTAAAACCTAGTGAATTCTCAAGAGGTAAAAAAATAAGGGGATTCTCTCGCCATTATTTTCAAATCTCCTTTCACTAATAATACATCTGTGTGCATGAGGTAGCCAGGGAGACTGGTGGCAAAGAGTGCCTAATAGTAATGAGTGTCATTCAGATCCTTTATATTCCTTCAGGATTCTCCTGCTTTGGGCACCTTTGCAGGGGTTAGGTGGTTGAAAAATCAGTGTACTCCTACTGCTTCCTAGCATGATGTGTTCATCATCTCCGTGTTTCAAAATCTGACCTTTTGGTATACATGGGTTACAGTTGTGATATTTATATGGTATTTTCCTTATGAAATTAGGCACTTTGGTTCTTTGTTGCTGTGTAGCCTAGTGGGGTTTAATCCTCTAGATATGACCAGAAGTACTTCCCAAAGAACAGAAATAATACTTCATGTCAGCGACAATATTTTGTAAGGAAATGACAGTGAACAGTCAGTTGCTTTCTGTCCTCCATGATGCTCTTTGCAGATATTTGTTACATTCCTCTTCATTCATGCTTTTTCCAAACTTTATTTCTCCGGACTTCTTTCAGTTCTGCCGTATTCATTTTGATGCGAAAGAGCAAGCAAGAAAGCCTTGCTTTTATAAATGGTACAAAATGACATTGTCTCTGTTGTTCACTATTCCCTATGTTTTACAACTGCATTCACAGATTTGTCTTCTTTAAGATGTCTTGCACGCACACCGGAACTGATGTTACTTGTTCTTTTCCCTCTGTAGCAATGTCTGACCGGCAGGAGAGTGCCCTTATTGAGCTGATGGTGTGTACAATCAGACAAGCTGCGGAAGCACATCCTCCAGTAGGCAGAGGCACTGGCAAGAGAGTAAGTGGTACTACCGTAGGTAGCTCGGACCTGTGCCTGTTACTATAGTAACATAAAGTATTTGTCTCCAATGCCACATTTTGATACTTTTAAATAACTTTTTTTTAATTGGTGTTTCCTGTTTCATGTGAACATTTTTGAAGAAAAATAGTAGAAATTCTATTTCTGGACATGTTTGGGGTTTTGTTTGTTTGATTTTGGGTCTTGTATTGCCAAGTTAAGTAATATAAATTTACAGCATGAAAATCTTTTAATGATTTTTTTTGGATGATCTTTTTATCATACTTCTGGCTTACACTTGTAATGTACCCACATCTACAGCCCTTAATGTTAAATCGAGATTAGAATTCAAAGTGTAGAGCTCAGGACCAGAACAAGCTTACCTATGACTATCTTCCATAAAAAGGAATATGCTGCTAATATGGACATAAAATTTGCAGAAAAAGCCAACAGTATCTTCATCATGAGAGCAGTTAAGCACTGGAACAGAAGCTGAGAGTTTGTGCAGTTTCCATCCTTGGCAGTTTTCAAGACCTGACTGGACAAAGGCCTGAGCACCCCAGTCTGACCCCTGAGCTGGCTCTGCTTGGAGCAGGCAGGGTGGCACCTGGACCAACCTGAATGCATCTGGGGTTTTATGTATCCATCCTCTGGCCTCTTCCACTGAGTGCCCTAAAAACTTAAGAATTTGACGTTCTGGCCATATTGCAATCTAGCTGCCTTTTTCATTTATTTTATAGAGACTGTTTGGGGATCAGTGGAAGTCCATTCCTAAGGCTGGGCATGTACTTTTAAGCATTTCAGTATAAGTCACAAGGTCAGGGTGACCAACAGGTTTTTAGCTGTATTCTTCATAAATACAGCATCCATGTTCCAAAAGAGTCTTAGCTTCCCAAACACATTTCCCTGATTTTTGGTAGTCCCCCTCTTATTTAGGTTAAACTAAGATGAAATAAACCCATGTTAACAATTAGGTTCTGTTCTGAACAATCATAACTAGTTTATTAAAGAAAGCCACAGACTTAATGAAGGTGCAGTCTGGAGATAGACTTAGCATTCTTTATTGCTAAACTAAATGCAGTTACTTAGCTTCTTAATTTTTATATGCCAGAAGCAGATTAGCCTCATGTCCAGAAACAGCGTCCCAGGAAAATCTCCAAGGAATCATCAATTTAAACATGCTTTATGTACTTTAATATATGAAGCATATTCTAAGAAATTCCTAATTTATTAAAGCATTTCAGGGGTGAGGGGGAAACCTACGAAAGCACTTACTCAAATTTACACAAGCATGTATTATCCTGTGTAACCAAAACCGTATTGTAAGCACAACTTAACTGTGTTTTGTCTCTAGCTGCAAACTGTTCTAGAAGACAAAGCAACCTTTAAATTTAACACAAAATTTCATGTTTGTATTTTCTGTTTGGAGCACCAAATAATGTCACTATTAGTTTTCTGGGTCTTTTTTCTATCTCAAGAGATCTACAGTTCAGTGCGTAGTAAAATTGCTTAGTCTTAGATTTTCAATGTCTGTATTTCTTCAAAGCTAAAGAAAACACTCCAGTAAAATAAATTTCACCTTCTGAAGGATAATCAAGAGAGTCCCAAGATCATCCTAGGGACCCAGATTAATTCATAGCACTACTGAATAGCAATATTTGGTCACCAGAATGTGCCTGGGTTGTTAGGGGGTGGGAGCCTGACAGCATTGCCGCCTTCCAACAAGCTGGCAGCTTTTGCTGGCACATGTGGTGCCACACTGCCAGTTGGTACAGGAATGGTGGTTGCTGCTGTATGTATCCATCTGTCTGCCCTGTACTATGGAAGCGGTTTCTTACCCTGGTTGCAAATCTACTCCCCTTCACTCCATTATTGTTTTGTATTCCTGCTGACGCAATAGGCTACCTGTCATCCAAGCATGTGTTTTGTTTCCAGCTGTTCCTCCTCACTTACAGAGAGATGTAGGTATGACGTTTAGCTTTTGCTTCTTTTCAGTTAGATCATGAGTTGTGGGATGGTAACTGCAGGGATCTCTGACTTGTCAGTAGAGGTTTGTCATGTTCTCATGATCTCGCTAGCATATTCTCTGAGTTGAAATGGGAGCAGATTTCTAATTATGCACTCACCTTCTTGTGAAGTAGTTTCTTCTCTGACTTTAGCTTGTAATCCTTATTGTGCAGTCTGGCAGCTTTGCTATATGTAAATCATTAGCTGACTTGAGTATTTTATTCTCATTATTTGTTTTCAAAAGCATTCTCTTCTTTTCTGAAGCCAAGAAGCCAGATCTAAGCTTTTAAGAAGCATGCTGTTTTGATTATTGTCTCTCTATTCACTGTTTCAAGGTGGTTTTGCTATGACAGCATTAGTAGCTTCAGTATATCTGTCACTGAAATTTGTAAATGAGTTCTGTGAACTTGGATGTATGTTCTCACTGAGAATTACATTCCAGTTTAGAGATGAGGCCATGAATCTGCTAATGAAAATCACTGTTACAGTGTGGTTTGGTTTTGGTTTTCTTAATTATACTTCAGTTCGCCCTGAGGTCTTACATTAACACTTCGTTTAATGTGTGAAAGCTAGAGCTTAATTTGCTTGGAAGCAATAGCAAAACTTCCACTGACTTGGGTTATATTTGAATTTCAATCCTAAAAAAATGTTGATGTGTCGAGACAATATCATGAGATTTTCCTTTTCAATCACGGCTTCTTAGGACACACGGTCCTCCCATTTAATCACTCTTCAGTCCAAATGTGTTTGGTTTTTTATTCCCTCCTCTTTTGATTTATTAAAAATACACCTGCATGGATTTTTGTTTGTAATACAAACATTAGAAAAATTAATGAATGCTGTATGCAGAAATTGTATTTACTTTAGTTATTTTTGATCACTTGCAGGTCTTGACAGCAAAAGAAAGAAAAACTCAGATAGATGACAGAAATAAATTGACTGAGCATTTCATTATTGCACTTCCTATGTTGCTATCAAAGGTACATTTTCCAACAAAATAAATCTCTCACTGGTATTTACAATTGCCTTTAAACTTTTTCATTCTGTAGTGTAGGTGTTTATTTTTACTTCTTTTTTTTTGTTTGTTTGTTTTCAATGATGTTCTAGTATTCTGCTGATGCTGAGAAGGTTGCCAATCTCCTGCAAATCCCTCAGTATTTTGATCTGGAAATCTATAGCACGGGCAGAATGGAAAAGGTATAGTACATTGGGCATGAAGCCTGGTTGCTTTCATGTGTCTGATTACCATTCTAGTCACACAGTACTGTGCCTTCATTCGGCATATTAGTAATCTAACCTTGATTTGGTGTATTCTTTGAATGACTTTGAGTTTCATTGTTCACGTAAGCTGGAAGCTGAACTTCTTTTCTGATCTACAGCATCTGGATGCCTTACTGAAACAGATTAAGTTTGTTGTGGAAAAGCATGTGGAATCAGATGTTCTGGAAGCCTGCAGCAAAACCTACAGCATACTCTGTAGTGAAGAATATACGATCCAGAACAGAGTTGACATAGCCCACAGCCAACTTATTGATGAATTTGTGGATCGATTCAACCATTCTGTAGAGGATCTGCTGCAGGAGGTTTGTTTTCTTAAACTGAATTTAGTTAGACTACCTAAAATACACTATGACAAACTGCAGAAAAACGTTCTTACCAAGTAATGAAATTATCCATCTGAAGAAGTAGTGCAGCGACTTTTTTCATAAATATCTGGAGCTATTTCTCCATGTAGAAAATCCCTTGGACTAGCCATTAAGCCTGCAAAATGTTGAAGCTGGAAAACAAAGATCATGGGACAATCCTGCATCTGAAAGTTTAGTCTAGTATTTAAACAGTCCACATAAATTAAATGGATGAATGGGTGAAAGCTGATGAAAAATGCAGAGAAAGGTGCATTTACATTAATGCTTGTGGTGGTTCCAGTAGTCCCAAATGGATGTGCAGGCAGCAGAATCAAGATTGGATAATGTGTTGAATGGAAGAGAGGATTTAGTAAAATATTTATAATGGCATATTGAAAGAGCTCTGGAAAGAATGAAATAAAGATACAGGTCTGAAACCTGGAGGTACCTGGGATTTACTTGTAAGAATTTATCCTTCAAAATGTGTAAGGCAGAATACATTAAATAAGAACAGAAACCTTACTCATTTTCTCTTGCTTTACATCAGTTTAGCTTCGTGTAGCACTACTTAATTTGTTGTAATTCTCATGCTTTTTATACATAACTTAAGGGTTGCATAGATCTTTTTCTTCACTTTTTAGTCATGCACTGCACTGTGGCAGATAAATTTAATTTTTTATGTACATTTATAGAAAGATAAGCTACAGTCTCTATTTTAGAATTGCATATTAAAGAAAGCAAGCTTTTTTCTAACTTTAATATGCCACATACAGGCATACTGTATATATGCCTTGTCACATTGCAGAGTAAATACAATTTTTTCTGTTGCTGGAGGACTGTACATGAGTGAAAAAGGCAGAGCATGCAGGAAGCAGGCACTCCACAACCCAGAGGAGTTAGTGCGCCACTGTACGTTCTTTGATAGAATACATTTACTTTGCTGTCCACCTGTCTGCCATTTTACATGTACATTCTGAGAAACTTCTGAGCAGAACCTGAAAAGACATTCCAGAATTTGTGCTACAGCTCTGCCCATCTGTGTGCGGGAAGGGAATCCTTTCAGCTAATGCCACATTATATGTCTTACCCGACTGTTTTAATAGCTGTGGATTTTTGAAGTTCCTCACCTCTGGTCAACAGGACCTAAAACTCTGAGGCAAAAACCCTGGGCAGACTGTTGCTGACTTGGGTAGCAAAAAGGGCTCAAGACGGACTGCCAGTACAAGGATCCAGCTTCAGAACCGGCTATCTCCACACCAGAGGCCTGGCAACTGATCACCATAAATAGTGGCCTTTGCTCTTTCCATTGGTACCCACTGACAGAGGTTTAGGAACTCTGGTGGGGTCCTCACTATCTGTGCATCCAGCACCAAGGTTCAGGCTGGTTCTATATGCAGGGACAAATCTCCTACGTTATTTCTTCTGTGTTATAGAAGAAAGTGCTTATGTGTTTTTTCAAGAATCAGACCAAGAAGCAAGTGGAATCCCAGTTCTTTGACACTGACTTGCCATTTGTGTTATACCATCTTGTCGTAAGACATTATGAAAATGTCTCCTTTCAGCTTCTTCTCATAGTTTTGTCTTGGAACTTCTCCAAAGCAAATGCTGTGTTTGTTCTCTCTGGAGACAGTCAGGTAACAGCCAGTGTAACAAACAGAAATTAGGTCTGTCTGAAGACATGCAGCCTTTTTGGAAGAGCCCCCTTAAAGTTTCAACACTCTTCTGCTGTATAGACACTATTCATCTGGGGATCTGTTCAAGGATTCAGAGGTGGCATTCTGTTCCCTGGTTAGTGTCACCCAAGAAAAGATCCACTCACCATTTTATTAGTATTGCTGAGACACCCACAGGTAGTTTTTTTAACCATAATCCCAAACTCAGTAAGCAAATACAGGAATGCTTAGATATTCCTCCTGCTGTACGGCAGCTGCCCTTTCTCTGACTTACCCATTCCCCTCCACACAGCAGCTTTGAAGAGGAGGCAAGACAAGAACCAGTCCTCTAGTTCTGTCAGCTCCTCTTCTGTCATCCATGTACCCTTCTGGAAGCAGCAGTCTCGTTAGCGTTGAGTTTGTTTTACTATAGCATCAGTCCTCTTGCTCTTGGATTCTCTGATCTGAGGAGATCCAGTGCTGCCCTATCCCTTTGCTACCTTGCAGTTCCTAGCTGGTTTTTTTTCAGAAGCCCTTTGCAGGGAGTCCTCTTCCACAGGCAATGTGCTCTCTGGGCCTTAAAGAACCATATTCCAACACTACAAGCAGTAAAGATGAAAGCAGATTGGAAATCTGCCTCTCTCCCACCCCCAGCCCACATTTCGGATCAGTTATGCTAGCAAAGCATTTCGGTCCAGCTGTTTTAGACTAGGGATACACGAGTGTGTGGTTCAGTCCTATGTAAAATAAGGTAGAACTCAGATTATATTCTTGAGAATGATTTCTACTGCTAGAGGATACTGGTTTAAGTGTTAACACAGTGATACTGCTGAATATTGTCAGATGATCTTGCTTATTTGCTAGTGCTATGCAGTGGTTATTTAAATATTGCGATTATGGTATCTAGTTAAAAGTCATTGGAAAATTTGGAGTTGGTTTTGGTGTCAGCATAAACCCTCAAAGAAATCCATTCCTCCCTGTGCAGTAACTTACTCTGCTGGATTGCTGAACTCTCTTAATGGATTTCCTTTCATTTTCAGGGAGAAGAAGCTGATGATGATGACATATACAATGTGCTCTCCACATTAAAGAGGTTAACCTCTTTTCACAAGTAGGTGATTTTTTTTCCCTCAGAAATTTACTATGTTAATTTTATCATTTTGATGAGTATCAGTTGATGTCTAGTGCTAAGAAATGAGAAAATATGTGACCTGAAATATGAAATAGAGATTGATGAATGATTAGTGGTACTTGTTAGTATAACTGTTTGGATTGAGTCCTTGCTTAGTTAATGCCATTACTTTTATAGATTTGATGTGTAAGTGGCATACCATCCCTTGCAGTAAAGCTTTTACACCGCTGAGTGTCTTTCTAAAAGTCATGTTCCCCTGCGTGACAGACAGTCAATGCACAAGGGACACTTCTTATGTCTGGTACCAGTTGATGCAAGCCTAATCCGTGCTTTGAGCCTCAGCTTAGGAGAGCCCTGGAGGAAGTTGTTTCTCTCGATTTGTCAATGCCTTTGAGGTATTTCTCCTCAAAATTATAGAAATAAGTAGTAGTAATAATAATTATTAGCTTATGGTGAGAGTCTGGAAGATGCGTTCTCCTCCTGCAGAAATGCCAAGGATAGTTTCTAGTTGAATTGTTGGCGAATTCTAGCTGTGTGGATTGCACAGAAAGTCCCTCACTTTCACTGAAAGGCAGTGGCTTTTCAGGGTCCTGCTGCTCTCACTTAGACCTGCAGGCACTCTCATAACTTGTAGAGCAATCTGGAAAATTTCACTTGAACTGTGGACAAAGACCTAATCTTCCCCTCCTATCAACTGTAGGAAGTAATTGCTCCTGGTCAGCCTGTAAGAAAGCTTCATATGCAGATGGCCGAGAGCCACAAATAATTTCTTCCTTATCAGAAGGTGTGAGAGGACCTTGCTTCTGCCACCCCTTTTATACAAATTGGGTTTAGTGATTTCATTTCTCTCTTCTTTCTGTGCTTGGTCTTCACTTACCCTGAATTCTGTATTAGATCATTGCATGAAATGGTTCTGAAATATCTACTCTTTGTTTCCATTCAACAAGAGTCCCACAGAGATCATTAAATCGTTACTAATTTCCGTAGTGCAGCAGGCTGACACATGTGCAAATTAGGTTTTCAGTCTCCCTGGTAACACGCTGGAGCCACTTCTGCCTTTCCTGAGAGAACTGGTGAAAGCTGTAGTTACATCCAAGAAAGAAACACAAATCTTAAGGCTTTTCTGAGAGTCTCCCATATATATTTTTTCCTTTAGGGTTCCAAATCTCTAGAGAGGTAATTCAGACTATAAAGAAAGCTTTGTAGAATAACACATAGATCAGGGTTGGGGACAACTGCCTTCACCTTCAAAAAGTAGGAAAGGGAAAAGAATCAAAGCTGAAGAGCAACTATGTATCATCTCTCAGCTGATTTGTTATTTATGATTATAGTTCAGTGGGAATTTCTAATTAATATCTGCTTGCATATAAAGACAATGAAATCTTTTCATTACTTTACTGAATGTTATGTCTGATGTGATTTCTTTGTGAAAGGAAACAATCATACCATCCGAGATAGAATTTTTGCTGAACCTTTACCTATGAGATTAGGATCTTCGATTCAAAACTTGCATTAAGCATTCTCATCTCAAAGAAGCGAGACTGTTGTCTGATACTGTCATTGTCTGTCATCAACTGGGAGCCAAAAGAAATTAAATCAATGGAAGAAGGTGAAATTGCAGACTAACAACTGGTACCTTTCAGATCTTCTAAAAGTGCACTGATAAAGTAGTTGCTGAGAAAGAAACCTTTGGTGAAATGTTGGGCCTTGGTTTCTGTAATCTATGAAGATCCGACATGGAAGGGACTAAGGGAAAATTCTGTGTGGTGTGAATTTTCATTCTAGGAGCCTCTATGTCAATCTGAACCTCTGTGGAGAATTGTGTTGTGTCTAAGTTACCTTTATAACTATCATTTTGATTGCTAAGTAGCTCAAAATAGATGAAGTTGTACCAGAATACGCCTAAATTTAATGTGGAGGCTCCTCTTAAAGGAAGTTAATATTGAAAAGCTGTGTGCAACTTGTATATAGTTAGAATTTTTGGGCTTTGGAAGCTGAAAAGTTCCTTCTGAAATGAGCTGTAAGGCCCGGCTCAGAGCAAAGAGCTACGGTGCCGCCTGCTGTCAGGGCAATGGGGCATGCCCCCTCTGACGGCTGCCTGACAGGGAGGGCTCCAAAACGAAAAGGCAGAAATCAGACAGTCTTTCCTTTCGTATTCTCTGTAGGATAATCTATGCTGATATCTGCCTCTGCACACGGAGGAGATTTTACTGCTTTAATTACAGCACTGTAATTAAGGAGGTACAACTCTGCCTTGCTAGCAACCCTGTGATTTGCTGAAGCAGCATCTGTGTGCTTAGTATCACTAGTCAGAGGCAGTTCTCTGACAGCCTGTAATTTATCTATGAAACACTTTATTTTCGTACTTTGAAGACTATCCAGAATCTAAGGCAGGAGGAAGTATCTTTACATTTTTGTTTCCTTTTTTTTCAAATTTTCCTATTGTTCTATTCATGGATTTGAATAAGAAGTCAAGTTGCACCTTGGCTTAATGACACAGCCCTAGAGTGCGTGCTTCACTTGCTCTCAGCACAAGGGTGTTAATTGTTATGTTTTCTGTGCAACTTTTATCAGGGAGGTTTTCCAGGACTAACATGCTCCAGACTGGGAAGCATTTCATACTAGGGGTTTCAACAGGATCTAGGCATTCCCAGTCTTGAATTCAACTGTTTCAGGACTAGAGAATTATTCTTTCTGGCTGAGCATGGTAGTTAATTATTTAAACAAAGTCAGGCAGCTCCAAAGCAGGGCAGGCACAAAGGGGTGGGAAAAGTGAGCATATCTTGGTGATCAAGGTGCTGGGATGAAAGGGAGCCAGATGCCAGAGACTGCTTTATCTAATTTAGACTTGCCAATTCAGTCTGAGTATCCCTTCTTCCAGGTGAGTACTTTAATCACCAAATTTCTGATCATTCTGAGGTGGCTTGCTGTTATATAAACATACTGTAAACTGTTTCAAATTATCTCAGTTTAATTCCACTGCAGAAAAATGTGTTAAACCTAAATTTTTTTGTGAGAGAGAATTTTTGTCTTTTAGGCAACCTGAGGTTTTGTAATTTCTTCTGTATTTCTCAGTTCTGTATTAAAAAAGCTATATCAGAAGCTGTTGAGGGCTGTAAGGCTGTAGAATGTATGTTGCTAATCTTATTTGTATTTCTCTTGCTGGCGAATCAGGTTGGTTCAACTCAAACGTGAAACAATGAATGGGGGGCAGCAGCCACCATTTCTGTCTCATCTGTGTATATCATGCTGTCTTCAGATATTTCAGGATATTTAATATCTAGTGATAATGTATTATTATTTTTCTCCAAATGATATGGCAGAAAAATATGTAACTTTATTTTGCCTAAAGCTGTTTTTCATTCAGTATATGTTGCTAGAGTTTGGCCATAGTTCTCTGCATTCTCTGCAATGCCAGAGCAGTGCCTCTTGGGTTCTGCCATTGTTTAGAACCAAAGAGGAAAGATGATTTAGAGGCAACACTGAGAAGGAGCTTGTGTAGCTACACTTAAGTAACCTTTAAAGCTGTATGGTATGCAGGGATTTTATCTCCTCCCTACAAAAATCCCATGTAGTAAAACATTTTTTCTCAGTTACCAGAAAGCCTAACTTCTGCTTTTAGCATGGTGTGAACTAATTGTGCAGCTGCTTTGTCAGCAGGCTGTATTGTCTCAGCTTTGCAAAAATACCAAAGCTCACTGAGCTGCCAGGTCAGACTACATTCTCGCGGTGATGGGGAGTTTTGAGGAACGCAACTAATCGCTCTCTATTACCTCTCGTTCTAGTGCGCATGATCTCACAAAATGGGATCTGTTCAGTAACTGCTACAGATTACTAAGAACTGGAATTGAACATGGAGCTATGCCAGAACAGGTACAGTTAGCAACACCTGCACTGTGTCATTTGGGGATTCAAAGTTTTAAAGAGTCTGCTCATAGAGAAATTCAGAAGATTAATGCGCTAGACTTCAGTTATTTAGAAAAAACATGGAGTTTTGAATGAAATTTATATTGTAGCGAGGCACTGTCCAGGAGGTGAAAAATCTTGCATTCTGTCATTTTTTGAGCTCCTTGCCTCTCCTTTCTCATCTGTAAAGTAAGGAATGTTCCTGGCTGTGAAAAGCAATGCATAAATCATGATGTTTACACTGAAACCCAGCATTTGTAAACCTTGGCTGCAATTAGAATTATCACAAAAGATTATTGTGCATTGAAGGTAAGATGGAAGGTTATGAAATCCAGGAGACAAGAAGAACATTTAGCAGGGATGCTGGCCAGCCTTTCCAGTGGAGTTCTTTCAGTGGACACATCTTGGACTTTGTTTCCTCCTAGTTTGGTTTTAGCTTCTCATGGATGAGCACAAGAACCACTTCACATTCTCCCAGGATTCCAGTTTAAACTGCAGACTGTCTACTCCAGCATTTCAGCACATTTTAAGTTATAATTTGATTTCAATTAGAAGCCAGTCGCTAATTCTAACTCAATTTCATTTAGGAAAAAAAAATATCTCATGAAATTCTGTAGAAGTATTTTCTAGAAAGGACCATATGGAGAACACATTGCCACACGCCATGTGAAAGTCATGGCTTTAAGCTGTGGGACCTTCTGCTGTCTCTGCAGCTGCCACTTACTGCTGGAATTGTGCTACCTGGAGGGAAGGGGCCAGCAGATAGAAACTGTCCATGCAGCTACCAGCCATCTTCAGTTTCTGGGTTTGACAGTGATATGGCTCCCCAAATACTTCTGTAAGATCTTTGGAAAAAAGTTCTGAAATCTGAATTCCCCTCAGTATTTCTTTCCCCAGTCCACAAGAAGGAGTTCGCTGAAAAGGAATGGTTTGGTCTGTAGTGAGATCTTTCAAAAAAGTGTTTTGTGAAGTGGTTAGAGCTGTTACAAATGTGATTTATTTTGCACAGAACCACAAACTGTTGGAAACATTTTCAAGTCAAAAAGATTTTGAAATTTTTAGCACCTAATATAAATCTGAAATTTTAGAAAGACACCATGGGTGCTTTTATGGGCACTGTAAATAAGAGCCTAGTCTTCTCCATGAGAAAATTTGTATTTTCTCCCTTTTTTTAGAAGTTGGGCTACATGTTCATGTGACAAGGGAGCAAATTTCCAGACTGTTTTACTAGTGAAGTCGGATGTAGAGGCATTTAAACAGATGCTTTTGAACTGAGCTATGTAGATGTTGGGTTGTAATTCTGTCGTGCTGTGACATCACCTCTTGCTCTACTCTAATGGACAGTTTTCTGTTCTGTTTCGCAGCATTTACACAGTACTTTTCTTCACCTGTAGTAGGCTGCTTTCTTATTGCACCAAACTGATTAAGGAAAAACATAATATCCTTCAAAACAAAAAGTACTGCCTCAGAGCTACTACTATTTCTTCTCCCTAAAATGCATTATAAATTTTATATCTGCTTTACTGGTATGCTTGATATTTCCAATGTGCTGGGATTCTTTGTGTTCCCTCTGTTACAGATAGTTGTTCAGGCACTGCAGTGTTCCCATTACTCTATTCTCTGGCAGCTGGTGAAGATCACTGAAGGCTCCCCTTCCAAAGTAAGTAGGCATTCGATCATACAGATTTTACTGAAGAAACACAACTTACCTAAAAAGGCATTAGACCTGATTCTCTGTAACTCCACCCACGTACCGTCATTTTGTGTCATTGTGAAACAGATATAAAATGTTGGTGTTTTGATTAATTCAATATTTCAGGATCTATTTAACTTCATGCATATGTCTAAATAAGCTATACAAACAGCAGGAGCTTGTCTTTGTCAGGATTTTGTGCTAGCTGATTTTTATATTTTCATTGCTGAAGGTACTTAATACACTTTACTGTGAGTACAGCCGTTTGCATGAATGGATCAGTCATGTTGACAATGCTTAGCTGGTAGTTGTAAGCAATACTGTTGACCTGTACACCACAGATAGCTTAATATTTATGTGTATTTACCTTGCTTACCTTTTATTTACATCTTTTATGTTGCTAAAGATAAATCTAAGGTTGCTAGCAGTGATGATTACTAATAAATAGTAAGTGCACACAAGTGTAATGCAGTAAGGACAATGGTACGTGTAACTTGTTTGTTGTACTTAGCTTTTTCAGGACCTTTCCTTAGCTCTCTTCTCACTCAGAGGCCAGCATCCTGTCTTTTTTGGGCTTTTTCAAAAGTAATACATCAAATTAAAATGGTATGAAAACTGAAGTACTTCCCCGTCAGCATCAAAAAGAAAAAGATACTATACTAAAATGCTACTAAAATAAGCACTTTACGCACACAAAAATGGCAATAAAATGTTGTAAATTATTTGAGTTTTGAAGACTGACATATATTGATATTTAAAAAGAGCTACTAGAAAAAAAGAATGACTGGTATTGTTTATTCTGGCTTTCGTTCCCATTGTCCCCTCATAGGTTCTTTCGCTTTAGCATGCTGGTACTATATAATTACATCTTGACTCCTTATAACTGAGAAAACAGGATATATCCCATTTGTTTTAAATGAACTCTGAATCTCGTCACAGTAAAGCATCTGAAGTCCTCCTGGCTAGCAGCATTGGTATCCTTAGGGAGAAATTTTACTGTGACAGAAAGGCCAAGTAACTAAAAGTAAATGCAGGAGGCCATGCATTGCTTCAGCCCTGAAGTCCATAAAACCGACACACTGAATCTCATTCTGATGCTCCCCTAGTAAGGAAACTGGGCTGCTGGTTGACTGTGTAGCGAGTGACTTGGGTATGAGGAACCAAGCACTGAGAGCAAGTGCGTTTAGAGCACCTGGTCGACTGTCCAAGCCTGGACACTGTCTTCAACACCTTTATTAAATTTTTCCCCACGTGCTCTTGACTGTTGGGTCTTGCGAGGTGTGTTTACCCTCTCCTGAAGATGCCCAACAACTCTGTCCTCCTACGTGCTGGGCCCCTTGAGCATTGCCCAGTCTTGTCTTGCTCTGGGTCAAATGCCAAGACACAGGGCGTTCAATAAGATTCTAATCTTCCTTTCACTGCATTTCTCCATTTTTTTAAACTAAATATAGTAAATGGCTGCAGTATAACATAGAGGGTGCAGAGTGAAAGCTGTCAGCATTGCTGGAAAAAAAGTTTCATTTTTTTCTTGTGTCTAAATGGTATCAAAAGAAACGTACTTACCATAAACTACAGCTAGCAACTAACATATACAGCATCTGTGTGTACCTGGTCAGAAGCTTTGCATTTTGATGTCAAAGTATTAATGTGGACTGTGGTTTTCAATATTACCATGATGGTCCGGTTAAACTGAAAAAGACATTCATTTATTTCAGTGACTGTTTTTTTTTTTCTTGCAAACAAGCTTAGTGCAATTGTATGGCTTTGCCTACTTTTTCAAAATAGGATACATTTATATGAGACATTGTTGTATGAGATGAATGCAGAATAGCCTTGGTCTTTTGTGTATTTCTAATACTGTTCTGATTCATTTTAGTCATAATGTAGTTCATAGGAATGCAAAGAACTATGAAAGTTCCATTGAGAATGACCGTTCGAAGTACAAGTCAATTCTGCTTCTGGAATTCCCAGTGAAAATCATAATTGCTCTAACCTAGAGAGCTGTTATTAACTTAATGTTTGGGATTTCACTCCACCCCCTACAAAAATAATGAGTGTTCTGCATGCTTAGTTCAAGAGGAGTGCTGCACTTATGCCCATCAGCTCTTCGTGCCTGGCCAGCAACCTCAGCTATGCTCACAACAGAAACGGGATAAAGAGAAATCCACAAACCTGATGTGGTTGTAGCATTTGGTTCTGTGTGGGGCTTTTTCTATTAGACTTCCCCTTGTAGTTCATTCACTGTGAAAATAAATCTGGTCTGCACTATATCTGTCGTTTAATCCATTAGGAGATCATTTTGCCCATGGTTATTTTATAAGTCATGATTTAGGCTTATAAATCAACAGACATTAAAGGGGATCACTTCTGAAGTACGATTTATGGGAAGACAAAGGCATTAACATGAGCATCTCAAAACGAAAAATAGTGTATTTCATGAGCATTTTTTAAGTATTCAGGCTTCTAAAGGAAGATTTCTGACACAGTATTTTAGTATGTAGGTCCATCCAGCTTTCTAGTGTTACTTTGCTGTAGCTGTAATGATCTAAGGACAGAGGGAGGTGATGGTTTGCAGGCTGAAGTGGTATCTTTAGTAGACCAACGGATATAGCTGTAAAAATTAGAGAGGCTTTTGGACATACAAGCCTTTCAGGTTTGAAGTAAAAGCAGGAGATTAAAGAGCAAAATACAAGCTGAGAACAATTGCGTGGTTTCTATGTAGAAACAGATCAGGTAAACTGTCTCTGAAAGAAAAGGCCATTGCTTGCTATAGGGGGTGGGAGCAGGGGAAGGCAAGGTGAGAGGACAGTTACTGAGAGGAAGGTATGAGCTGGATAGTGGGGAAGAGAAGGCTAATGGGGAGAAGGGAATTGATAATATGTCATAAAACTAATCCTGAGTCCTTGCTTTTCTGTATCCAGTAGATTTATGATTTTTTTTCCCAGGCTCATGTTAAGATGATGATCTTTTAGATTTCCCTTGAGCATCCAGGCTGAGAGATCAGAGACGGAGGGGTTGATTTGTAAGAAATGTTCATCTGCTGCCAGCTGGGTCATTTGTGTGAGTTCATGCTGGCAAATAGTAGCTGCTCTGTTTCACCTCCTTAGTTATTATGTAGGCATTCACTGCACAGGAAAAAGTATATTAACATTTTGGAAATAAGTACAGGATTCAAGGGTGTTTCTGTGGGAGGAAGTATTCAGTTTGGTAGTAGTGGGCATATATTGGCAAGTTTCACATTTTTTAATCAGGTATGCTCTGCATCCATTAGGTGTACATTTTATTGTAGGGAGTTTGCAGGTGGGATGAGTGGTTCTGGTGAGTTTTGTTTCCAAGTGAGTTTTTCTTTGAGTAGAGCTCAAAATTGCTTAATAATTTTGTGTATTGATTCTAGGATAGAGTCATACATGACAACCAGGGGTATACAATTGGGAACAGAATCTTTTTGGAATGAAGTTATTCTTTATCTGGTGTTCAGACGGCTCTTCCGAAAATACAGCCTCTCTCCTAAGAGGATTGCCCTTGTTTGGAAACTGTCCTGGGCACTATGCCTTAGCCTAGCTGCTTCTGAGGGACACTTTTTATTACAGCTGTGATGTTTGGGATTATGGCTGACTACATGAGGCTAAGAGTGTTGGTCTATAGGCTTTATATGTGTGGCAGGGAAAAACTGTTTGACTCTTGTGGTTTAAATCAAATTAGAATCAGGTCAGCTCATTGTTTTATTAACACATGATTAACCTGCAGTCAGTGCAACACATTTCCAGGATAAGCATCAGGTAAACCAGGATACTGGACACTCTTATAATGCTTATGAATGCCTTATTTCAATTTCAAACTACCATTCTGTAACTGTTGACAAGTTACTGTAACCCCCTCCCCAAGACACACACGCAGTTCAGAGTTACGCTCTCCCAGGAAATGTGAGGTTCCAGCCTGTTGCCTGTCTTCTGGGAGCATGAGAACCCTGCGTAGATGTGGCTGCTGTTGGACAGGTGGGTGCTCCAGCTTTGTGTGTACTCACAAAGCACTGCGGTCACATATACGTGCTTGAGGTGTGAGTTCCTGCATGTTGCACCCTGTGCTGACAGTCCTTCAGATGGATGCAGGCTACTGTGGCTTCCAGCAGGGAGGATGTGCCACCAGGCTGAGGCAACGGTTGCTGTGTTGAGGTGTCTGACTTGGTCTGACTGCTGCTCAGTTCGACCTCAAGGTTCCTCTCCATGATCACAGGTTATCATGCTGCTTTTACACTTCTTTACAATGTGATGGCTCCTTTTCTCAGAAGTTTCTTGGTAATCTCCTGGTTACTGTTTTATCTGGTCATTTTAAGCAAGTTCATTGTTAATTTTCGTCTTAGCATTGTCAGTTTTTAAGCGAACACCCTCTCAGAAGAGGTAGTTTTGTGTGTTTTGTTCACAGACACTGTTACACTCAACGTTCTCATCCTATCAGCTGTTGTTTATCCAGGCTGTTACCAAGAGGGTAACAGATTCCCCCACACTGTAATATCATTTGTAGATTACAATTTTGATCATAAAGTTTAAGGAAGTGATATCCACATAAAAACATTTCAAAGACATTTTAATAGAAGGGTGATAATTACTGATTATTGGAGTTAGTAAGAAAGTCCATATTCCTTGCCCAATAGCAAAGATTCCACCAGTTAACTTAAATACAGCATAGAGTTGGGTCAGAGTTATTTTAAAACTCTCTTTCAAGGTACTTTGAACTGTTCTTCACGTGAAAAGGGGTTTGAGGATGGTTTCAAAGGAAACTGGTAATTTTTCAGCAAGAGTTCCCTCGCCCTGTAGATCTTGGGGAGCAAGTACAGTCTTGAGGTAGGAGACTTGGGGATTAGATTCTACAGTTGTTGTTTCCATATAGATTTCTTCATGTAAACCAGGTGCCTGGGACCAGCGTACTATGCACTGTACATGTACGTAATGAAAAGGAAATATTTGCAGAAGAACAGAGTCCAAAATCTTAGAACAGTTTAAAAAAAAAAAGGCACGAATAGAGCAAACATTCCGAGGCAAGACGAAGGCGAAAGAGTTTTGAATGAACAGCAGCCAGATTAGCCAAATGCGTAGCTATTACAAAGTGATTAGTAGGCAGAGGAATTAGTAGAGGGGATTTAAAGAACAGCATAGTGACGTGGTGACTTTTCATATTTATATGGGCACAATGAAGAAAGCACAAAATGCTGAAGGGAAGAGCCACAAGGTGCAAAAGGTTAGATCGTGTTCCACAGTCGAGTTGAAAGCTAATGGCTCTTAAGCATAGAATGGTTTAGGTTGGAAAGGACCTTGAAGATCATCGAGTTCCAACCCCCCTGCCATGGGCAGGGACACCTCCCACCAGCCCAGGTTGCCCAAGACCACGTCCAGCCTGGCCTTGAACACCTCCAGGGATGGGGCCTCAACAACCTCTCTGGGCAACCTGTTCCAGTGCCTCACCACTCTCAAAGTGAAAAAATTCTTCCTAATGTTTAATCTAAACCTGCCCTCTTCCAGTTTAAAGCCATTCCTCCTCGTCCCATCACTACATGCCCTTGTAAAAAGTCCTTCCCCAGCTCTCTTGTAGGCCCCCTTTAGGTACTGAAAGGCTGCAATAAGGTCTCCTCAGAGCCTTCTCATCTCCAGGCTGAACAGCCCCAACTCTCTCAGCCTTTAAGCATTGCAAAGTTCATCGAAGTTGCAAGGAGAAGGAACTCAATACTGCAAATAAGTAGTTTAGATGAAAGGCAGTGGGCAAACAGAGAGAAAAGCATTGGGTTTGGTAGGCGAACCTAGCAAAAGCACAGCATTTCTAAATGGCTTCAATAGAAAAAAAAAAAGCTTCAATTTAAAGCTAGAAAATAACTGAAGAATTTTAGATAACCATCTTGTGAACACAGTTGTTTGGTTACAGGTGGTGGCAAAACTGATACAAGTCCTCTCAGCATCTCATTCATTCTTGTTCCTGCCACAACTAGTTAAATTTGGAGATATTACACTGTACAGTTCAAGAAAGGGTTATTTTTATCCTGGGTCACTTTAGTGATCCAGTTCACAGTGTGACCCCATGGGTTTACCCGGGCAACCAAGAGGAGAGTACAATTTTTTCATAGCGGTTTTTCTGCTGAAGCCAGCATATCAGGTAATCACACCTCAAGAGCCTTGGCTGTGTGCCTGAGAATGGTGAGACTTGAAAATCTAATTCATTTTTTTTCTTCACATTTTCTCTTTTTAAAAAAATTACCTCTTTATAGTAGTCTGGGGATTTCTCCAAATTTAGAAAAGTTCCAGATGGCTCTGTTGCACTGTTCAGTCGGGCTTTCTTTTGCTGTCTGTAACTTTTCAAAATAATCTTTGTCAGTCTATCAGGAGAGGGAATAATAAATGCGTACCTACATGTTACTCATTCTTTGACAGAAAGAAAAATGGGAGACACGCTTATTCACTTTTTAACCTTTATATAGGATTTTTCATAGATTGTAGTTTCTGTGTTGAATTCATTAACATCTAAATGGAAGATAATTGATAGAAAGTAGGAAGTTATTAAAGTGATTGTAATCCCAATGTTCAAAGCTGTAAATCAGATCATTATGTAACAGTGGAGTGATAAACCTGGCGTCAGTGCTAGGTAACATCTTGGACTGGCTGATAGAAAACCCAGCCAGTACAGGGCTGAGGGGCAGAGCGAACATGGCCAGCAGATAAGACCGCAAGGGACAAATGAATTTGTTTTTGAGAAGATTGTATGTTTGCGTGATAAGGAAACCGGTTGAAATACCAGTTTCTTTGACGTTAGTATCACATTGCATTTCAGGTGAATATGTGAATTTAATGTAATTCATATTCAATAGCTCATAGCTGATAATATATTTCAAAAAAATTGTTAGTGGGAAATCATCACATAAGGGGATAACTTCTGATGCATTCCAGGAGAGATCCGTTCTCTGCTAAAAACTGGTAATTTTTGCCAATCATCAGGGAAGGTAAAATGAAGGTATTTAAAATGTGGATGGCATAGATCAATTGGTAAACAAAATACAGTTAAAAAAAAAACAAAGTGGCATTTTAATACTGCCAAATGGACGCCTTGCATCTGGGAACAAGAAAACTGATGAGTGGAAAGGTGTGACTTAGAATAGAGCAGACCTGTCTTACAGATCATGTAATGTCGGGTTAATGCAGTGGCACAAAGGGATCCTTGGCTGGATTATCAAAGAAAAATTGATTAGGAATAGGAGGGTGAGGTAGCTCATAGACCTTCAGTGTCCATATCAGAAAATCACACTCACTCTATTGAAAATTATAAGAGTTTCAGAGATTTAGGAACACTTGGGGTGCTTTGGCACGCTTGCAGACCTGCCTTCTGTTGTGAACCAGTACAGGAAGAACATATGGACCACAAAAAGGCTTTTCAGTAAACAAAGAATAACAAGAACTTATGATAGGAAGAAATAAGAAAAGCTAAAACTAGAAATGAGACACATGGACTAAACAGCCAGCGTAATTAAAAATTAGAATTTTTGGCAAGGAAAATGTTGCACATGCACCATATAGATGCTTTAGATTTGGGTTGGATGTTGTCCTGTAGGGCACGTTGTCTTCCATCTGAAAGCTGATAGAGGTATCATGGAGGAAAGTCTGCGGCAGCAGTGGGCCAGCAGTCCTGTGTGAATTAATGGCTGTTACGATTCCTTCTTTACATGAAACCAGCGATGGTGAAAACTGGGAAGGGAAAGGTCTTTCAAACAGTGGTCCCAGGTACATGTGAGAAACTGTGTCGTCTGTGGGGCCCTGGCAGAACTGCTGGTGGCACGGGAGCAGATCTGAGTGCTGGCAGAGACATGGTGCGGCAGACAGGGCAGAAGCATTTGTTGGTATCACCTGAGCAATTCAGGGCAGCAGAATCTATGAATCCAGGCTGACAAACCTCGTGCTTTTCACAAAATGTGAAGCTAACGCAAAGTCCTACTGATTTCTGGTTCTTGTTTTCTTCTTGGTGTTTGGTTTATCACTACTGTATAAAGTATGTGCCAAGAAGCCATGTACATTTTCAGGACATTTCTTGGTTACGATAGAGGTAGTCCAGCGTTTCACGTAGGAGGGTTCTTTTTCTTCTGTAGCTGATTTGCTGTTTCCATGTGGCTACTTGCTGTATTCTTATGATTATGCTCCAGTATCTTATGTTTTGATTTGTTTTCACTAGTTTATTTTGTTATCCGTAAAAAAATAAGCATTCATCAGGGTACAGCATTAATTCCCCCAGGTGAAAGTACACAGCTTTCCTATTGAACGTGGTTACCCACATTTAAAATACACGTCAGTTGTGTCTAGATCAAGGCAATCAAGAACAGTCACTCATTTATCTTTTCTGCCCACAAATCCTTTTTTCTCCAGATCAACAAACCTTCTTCCATAACTCATCAGATTTCTGTGATTTGCCTTCGCATTTGCCGTGTCTGTGGGCAGTTAGGATAATGTTTTTGTTGAACTTGAGACATTCATCAGTATTTTACTTTTTTGTTCATGTTGATTTATCTGAGTACAGAGTTCTTCATAAACCACCAGGTGGGCTGACCTTGATGTATTAAACTTTTTGTTCTGAAACATTTATAGTTTACATTCAATATAAATTGCAGACAATTTAACTCAGAAATGTATTGTTTTGTTATCATTATTTATTACAGGGAAGCTTTGTGTCATTCTTCTGAAAATTCATTACTTGTTTTACTCCATGCTCTATGAATAACATACTTTTTATGGCCTTTTTTGTTTGGCTAGTTTATAGGATTAAATGTATGAAATTATCACCATCTTCTTATTTTGCTTTTTCCTAGCAACCTTTTATTAATAGTTATATATTATCTCTTTTAATTTTTATTCTAGGAGGACTTGTTGGTATTGAGGAAAACTGTGAAATCCTTTCTGGCTGTCTGCCAGCAATGTCTATCAAATGTCAACACTCCAGTCAAAGAACAGGTAAAGGAAATGTCTGTCACATGTTTTTAGAAAAAGTGTGAATATTAAACTGTAGTAAAACTCAAGACAACACTATATCAAACTTAAAGTAAAATCATCTGTGCCTTCTGTCTAAATAAAACTGAACAAACACCGTAAGAAGAGCTGTATTAAAAGCACCTTCAAAGCACAGCGAATGTCAAATTCATTTTTGATATAACAATAAGGGTTACCTGGATGCTTAGGCTTATGTTTAGCTGTCATAACTTAAGGGTTCTAACTCAATCACCTAAAATATAAGCGTATTCCTTTAGATGCTGTATTAATAGATGGGAATAGGCACTTTTAGGGGTGACTGAGATCTCAAATGAGCTGAATCTGTATATTTCTGGATTTTTTTTCCCTGTTATTGACTGATAGGGAGTCTAGAGTGACTACTTGCCTGCCAAAGGCAAATGCCTGAAGCCTCGAAGATATTTCATTATCCTAATAATTCAGTTAAATGCAGTGGTGAATACTAATTATTGTATCTCTTTCTCATTGTGGCTAATGGGAGAAAATTGAGGCTTCTAGCAGTACAGGTCATGCTACTGCATGTTTTCTAGCAGGAAAAAAAGTTAATTCATTTTACAAAAATGCTGTGAATAACACTAAGAATGTAGTGTCCTCTCACACTATGCAAAAATTGTCACTTCACAAATAGTTATGTCTCCTTGAGAAATCAGAGTAAAATATCTATTTAAACAGCGTCTTCATTATAGAAATATAAAGATCTCGAGAGCTTTTTAGATTCCCATCAATATAACCATTACAGCTGAGGTTGCTGTGCTTCCCTGTTTGGTAGGCTGACTGAAAATTTCAGTGTGTGCAGCTCTCTGCATGTCTATGTGTGTGCACACGTATGCTGAAAGTATATATGTGAAATATGATTGCATATTTTTTAATGATTTTATGATTTTTGTGGTTCAGTGTAGTTATCCAGTTCTCTGGTTTAGACTTTTGGAAAGCTATGCGTGCATGGAGAGGGAAGCTTCTGCTATGTGTATTTAGAAATTGAAAAAACAGAAATTAAATCAAAGGGGTTGTTGAAATAATTCACAGTCTCTGAAAAAAACAATAGCTAGTTTGTGTGCTGAGATTTTATGAGTATATGCTGATTTACGTCAAGTCTGTTGACATCTTTTAATTGTCTACAAATTGCATTTCTGTCAGACCTCCCAAGATTTTGCAAAGACTGTAACTAGCTGGCCTGTGGTTTTTGCCTGGTATGAAAAGATAATACTACTTAAAAGACAGTTTTTCATTTTTTGAAAGATAGCTTTTCTTGGCATTTACACGGTGTTCTGCAAGTTGATAAATATAAATATTAAAGGCTCAGAGATGTTGCTAGTGTATGTATTTTTAAAAGACTGACATGTCGTTGTCTTCCAGCAGATTTAACTTTAGTAATTGTTTTTTAATATTCTGAGTAGTTACTCTTGGCAAATGTTATTAATATTATATAATGTGAAAATATCATCTAGCTTCATGAAAATACCAAACCGTTCTAGCTTAAGCTAGCACTAATGCCTTTTCTGCATCAACAAATGGTAAAATGATCCTTCCTGTCACTGCAATGTTTTTGCTCTTGATATGTATTAACACATTTTTATCTTCTTATTATTAGTGGCCACAATTCTTTTTCTTTTTTTCATTGGCAATTTAACCTTTTCTTAGAGGCTCCTTTGCAGTTCACGGTTCTGTGGAAGCTTTCAAGCCTCAGCTAGACAAAGCCACGACCAGCCAGACCTAGAGACAGCAAGTGTCCCAGTCAGAGTAGGTTGGACTAGAGACTCCTGAGGTCCCTTCCAGCCAACGCTTCTATGATTGTTTTAATTTTCTTCCTTAAAAAAGTATATTTCTGTGGGTGCAGGACTGCTTATTAATCCTTGTGTTTTACTGGACTTTTTTGAGAATTCTGTGTAAATTATACTGTCTCCCTACCATATTTGATTCTTAATCTATGCATTCTTTCCAGAGAAGATCAATGTACATATCAGAGGAAGGAAAAATGTATTAAGTATATATAGAAACAGGACTCGAACATTTCAATTTTTCCTAGACTATTTAAGTGAAAAATCTCCCACAACTAGATGTATCTACAATATATAGACATCTGTATCTGAGTCCACTGCTCTCTTCATATAGGACAGAAATAAGCACTTTTCAGTTCATTATTCATATGCTGGTTTTTTAAGGTTTACAATTAGGATGAGCTTAAATTCTATTGAGTATCAAAGGAGTTTAGAGCAGATCATCACTGAAATGAATCACAACTTTTTGGATCCAGTGGAGAAAAATCCCAAATAGTGTCATCTGTTTCCAAAGTCTTAAGTAGAACATAAGTTTATAATTACTTGCATTTTGTTCTTGCTTGAGCATAGCTCATTCAGATTTGACAACACACTCCAAGAAATAAGCGAGCTGCTATGATATTCAGCGTTCACAAAGATTTCGTTTTGGAAGTTTGTAGAGCAGATTGCTCTCACTCACTACTTTTCCTTAGGCTGGGTTAAAAAATATGTTTAAACACACAGTTAACTGTCTCTCCGTTCAGCTGTTTGTAGAGGGGGAATATAGGACTGAATTAAAGCCGCATTGGATTTCGTGCCTCAGACAGAGCTATTCTGCAGTCTCTCTTCAGCTGAAAACGCCTCTGGCCTACCACCTACCTGGGAATGGTGATTGATACTGCTCTGAGTGAGACTCCTGCAAGCTTCTGTGGGAAGAGACAGCACAGATCTTCTAGGAGTCTTTTTACACATTCTTACTTTGAACCTTCTTCTCTTTCTCAGTTTTCAAAACCTGAGGTTAAAGATAGAGAAACAAAGAAGATTAAAGATTAAAAAGTCCTTTCTGAAAGGTGCTCAAGTGTTGAGTGTAATGCAAATGAATACAGCTGGCTATGACACTCCAGCACAAGCCATTGGGGAAAAACAGTGTTATTCTCGTGCATGAGAGTATACAGATAAGCTCTTGAAAGAAATAAAGTTAGTAATAGCTGCCTTCTTTATTCTCAGGTAACGAGGGTATAATAGTAACGAGCATAAATCATTGAAAATTCTGCCCTGGTCGGCTTTTATCTAGATTTGAAAGCTATGCAGAGTTACTTGATTCTTTTTGCAGAGAATTGTTGATGAAATTCTGCAAGAATTTCTTTGGTTACAGCTGCTTCTCTGTATTTTCGGGGTCTGACAGTGACTCAGCTTGGATTTTCCTTCTTTAATGTTGATCATTTTTTGCTTGTTTAACTTTGCTAACAGTTTATCAGAAGCAGTGTTTTTTCTCCACAGTCCTTGGATCAGAGGTAGATTTAGAGTTCTTTTCACAGAGAAGAAATTAAAGTTTAATGTGGATCATCCTGGACATGGAAGAGGTAGTAAACACAGTTCCTTACATAGGAATCAAAGGCATAATAACATTTTAAAGTTCAGAGAAACCCTTTTGAGCTCTTTTCAGAGCACACAAACAACTACAACTAAGTACAGTTAAAGAACATTTAATAATAGGGATATCTGGCAACTGATAAGTGGTATTTTATTTTTTACCTGCTTGACTCGTGGTTCTTACTGCATTCATTCTCTTTTGCCTTTCAGGCTTTCATGCTGCTCTGTGATCTTTTGATGATTTTTAGCCATCAGCTGATGACTGGAGGTCGAGAAGGTCTTCAGCCTTTGGTATTTAATCCAGATTCAGGTCTCCAGTCAGAACTTCTCAGTTTTGTGATGGACCATGTCTTTATTGACCAAGATGATGAAAACCAGAGCATGGGTATGTTTAGCTTTCATGTTTCTACTCAGCTTTTTTTTCATAACAGACACAGAAGAAAGAAGAAAATAGAATTTTCAGATCAGGTAGCTCAAATGTTTTCAGATTTATTCTTTTTTTTTGGGAGAGGTGAATATTAAATACTCGATATTCAGTACTACTTGTGTTAAAGAAGAATACTTAAAAATTCACTTCATAAAAAAAAAAAAAGATGTTTTCAGAAGACATGGGAGTGGCCTGTAACTACATGCTATAAATCTGGACAAAATTACTCTTCCTTTACTGGTCTATATTTTTATTAATATTTATTTCCAAACCAGTACAATCATAGTTCAGCAGCAGACTTCATTTAACATGGTTTCAAGGGAAGAAGTACAATGGAACAGTACATAAAGTGAAATCCTTTAGAGTTACTAAATAAAGTTACAGGACCCTGAAGGCAAACCTTACCAGCAAAGCTCTAGGCAAAGAAGGCCTTAAGAAACTCTGATTTTACTAAATAACCACCCCTTCTGCTCCTCCCCCACAATAATCAAGTCAAGCCCAGGACATCATTGATTTGGTTGGAGACTGGGAAAGTATTGTGTATGCTTGCTTGCTTCCTTGCTTCTTCCTAGGCATCTGTGCATGGCCATGCTTTGAGAGTCTGGAGACTGAGGTGACTCCATCTCTATCTCCTGACAAGGATGACTTGAGATTTTTGGCTTTCAGTCAGGGAGAGGCCAATTTGTCATTTAAGTCTGGTTTTAAGTAACTTGGTGCTGCTGGTGTGTGTTATAAGTGCCTCAATACAAAGGTATCCAATATCTAAATCCTAAATAGCTTTGGACAAGAGATGATAGTTGGACTATATGAAAGAGCAAATAGTCAAACTATGTGAAAGAGCTGCTGGGTGCACACTGTAGTGGCTCTTTTTGTCACATTTTCCGAATTTCCGCTGTACTCAGTTACCTGTATGTTAGCATGACACACGGGTGCTATTTTAGATCTTTTAAGACAATAATATATAGAACTAAGGTCTCAGACCATGTATTCTTGCCCAAAGGTGCTTTCAGTTTTCTAGCTCCTCAGCAGCTAACATCTTTGTTGAGCATCTCTTTAAGGATTCCTGGGAAAAATACATTTTGAAACACACCTTCACCAGAAATCTATGTGTACTTAATCACGCTTTGTGAGTTCAATGTTCAGAATCATCAAGGATAGATGTTAGGAGGACAGTGTCTAATTTTTTTTTGCTCTTTAGCAAAATTGCTGTTCTTTAACATCTTGTGATTGGACTGGGAAGGCAGCAAAAAGATGGATGAAGATCTTTGTATGTAATCTCCATTCCCTAATGCTACTCTGACTCCATGAAGTCAGTCTGACCATTTATAACTTTTGGTATTCACAACAAATCAGTAATGATAAAAAGAAAGTAAGAAAAGGGGTGGGGGACTGTGCTAATGGGCTTCAATTCTGTGGGTTAAAGAATCTCAGGAATAAAGCTTGCATGCATATTCACAGTCAACTCCACTGCTTGTAAGAGATTTCTTGTGATGAAATATGTGACTCGAGTACTGTAGCTCTGTGGAGACTCTAGCACAAGTGCAGCAAGAGACTCCAGTGACTCTTATGTCCCTCCTCCCCCCGCCACAGCTCTGTACTTCTTCAGACTGCTTAGAAGATTCCCTCCAAGAATAAGCTCTTCTAAATACCGCAGAATATTTTATTTTTATCACAGTTGATTTCATTTTCTTATAGAAGTTGTGGACTATGCTTTTATTATATGATACTGTATTTTACTTTTTATGTGTATAGTTTCATTTTCATTCAGAGTGGAGTCTTACACAGAGACTCAATACTTACAACATCGCCATTCAGTGCTAATGTTTGCTACAACTGAATTTCGCTTCCTGTTGTTATTGATGCTTTAGAGGCATCGATTTCATATCTGAAAATCCAAGGCATGCAGTAGTAGTATTGCTGCTTCTCATTTTCCTTATGTGAAGTATTTATAGCTTAGTCATGCTAATGAAGCATCTCCAAATGTCCTGTGTTTCAGAAGTTAAGCAAAAAGCATTCAACAAGTCTTCACTGTGGCCTTTCACATGCTAAAGAAAACAAGTGATTCAGTTCCGTGTGGATTATGTTCAGTACCTACTCAGGACTATAGATAGCAGCCTTGGTCAATGGTGTGTCATGTTCCTGAACTTTCCTGAAAGTCCTAGCACAGGCAGGACTCAAGAATTATCACCTTTCATTTTAGCTTCTCCTGCAACAATCCTTGCTTCATTTTAAAGAATTGATTTTTTTTCTAGAAGCCACTCTTCAATAATGTTGCTTTAGAACATAGCAGTTACTTATAAACATTTTATTGTTGTTGATGCTTTCAGAGGGAGATGAAGAAGATGAAGCTAACAAAATAGAAGCTTTACATAAGAGAAGAAACCTTTTGGCTGCCTTTAGCAAGCTGATAATTTATGACATTGTGGACATGCATGCAGCAGCAGATATCTTCAAACACTATATGAAGGTACAGCTCTGTGTATTCTCCTCTTCCAAACCGAACACAGATGGTAGTGTCAGGGCCCTTCTTTCTCTCCCTTCCAGTGCAGTAGTTAAAGGTTGAACACTTTTGCAAGCTTTTTCAGCCTTGTTTGATTTTTTTTAATAGTTTTTTCTTTCTAAATTACACCTGCCACTGAGCTCTGAGCTTCCTGTCCTGTGTAGCAAGAGTTCCTTATTAAAGGGAGCACCAAAAGTTGGTCCTACAAGGTGCTGAGTATTTCCAGAGAGGCTCCCCTCTACGGAGATTTTCTTATCCTGCTCCTCAAATTCATTCCTAGAATCCACAGTAACAGTTATCTGGTTGATGTTATATTTCACTGGGAGTCTCTCAATCTTGGTGCTTGCTGTAAGGAACCAGGGTGGGTTTTTTGTGAGAAAAGATTGTTTTAAGCAGGACAGCAGTAAAAAAAAAAAAAAAAAATGCTCTATATAGTACTGCTGTAAGTGGGTATGCATTAACTGAATGTCTTACCAACTTACGCTGCTTCCATACAGTAGCTAGGCCCAATGAAATTCAGAAAGACTTGCTGCTCAGCTACCACTACACCCTGTACTTGCGAGTGTACCTGCCAGAAAACAGGCACGTTGGCAGTCCTGACACTGCCAAGCTACACAGAGCCCCTCGGATTACATCAAATTGCCGGGTATACCTCACCTCTCCCTCGGTGAGGGATTAGTCATCACAAAGATGATAATCAAGGAGGAAAACCTGGAGTGGGGAGCACGTCCTTTACTATAGATAGTTTTTGAGATATTGATGTGAAATATAAAGGATTTAAGTTTAAATCCTCCTTCTGTTCATTAGGAGCACACAGGACAATAAAATCCCAGTGTGCACTCTAGCCATCAGCCAGGTCACTGCTCAGGGTCAGTCTTGCTTAGGGAATTTTTCCAGAGCAGGAGTTTCAAACTGAAGCTGTCCCAATCCAGGTTAGTTTCCTACCTGTTGCTCTAGGTTGGGCTTCTCCTCTCCCCACTCCCCTCCTCTTGAAATTGGGGGAGAGTGAGAGAAATTTAGTTTAAATTGGAATGCAAACTAGAAGGATCTCTGTACCAAAGAAGGCAGGAGCAATATTTAAGAGACATGAAAATACGTGGTTGCAAATGCAGAAATATTAATGAGGTTGAAAGAATACTGGTTGGAAAAAAAATTTTATATTCTCAGCCTAGAAGTTTTAATGATTATACAGGCTTTTCTACCCAAATAGTTCGTACCGTTGGCTGTGGTTTTCAGCAACCATTCTTCGAACATAAAGAAAATCGGCACTTTATACTGACTAATACCTTACTCTGCTTTCTGGATTCAGTGAATTCCTTTCTTGGCCATACAACTCACCTTGCATTGTATGTGGAGCTTCACACCTGTGTGCTACTGTCTGTTTACACCTCCTTGTTGAAGGGTGTGTTCGTTCAGTGTAATGTTGTTTCTTAGAATTTGCAGCCATGGGTCACTTTCATCAAATATTTAGTTTGGGGTAGGAAATACTCTTTGGTTTGTTTTTCAACATATTTGTTACAAAAGATAGTAACAAATACAGAAGTTCCTTATCATTGGGTACAGGCTACCAATCAGTTTAAATTTTGGTACTGAAACATTGTCTCTCACTTACAAAAAACCTGGATTTGAGACTGGGTTTGTTGGTAATTGCTGCCTTTTCAAAATAAGAATTCGAAGTAATCTTTCTATCAGGAAAATTGTAAGAAAATGTATAAGAGGTTCAATTTAAAGATTTAAAGAGGGTCTTTTTTTTCACATTTTTTCCTAGTACTACAATGACTATGGAGATATCATTAAGGAAACCCTGAGCAAAACAAGGCAAATTGATAAAATCCAGTGTGCAAAGACACTCATTCTCAGTTTGCAACAGGTAAGAATATTGATTTTTGTTAAAAATGCCTCACTGCAAAAAATACTGGACAGGATTTTCTCTGGTGCCGTTTACAATGAAACGAAAACACTACAGTTCTGTTAAGAGATTATCTTGCTCCTCAATTCAGGCTGTCACTGTTCATTTGTCTCAGTAATCTCTGTCTCCTTAAACCCACACTGGCAAAGTTTTGGTCAGATTAAAATGGAAGAAAGGGAGAGAAGAGCCTTGAAGGCAATTTGGTCCAAGCTGATTCATAGCATTTGCTTACTGGTACCTAGTGAACAAGAAGAATTAGGATGACTTTTTCTTCTTAAAATTAGCTGGAAGTAATGCATCTTCTTTACGTTTTGTCTAAATACCAATTGATTTTTCAAATTTCAGGCTAATTAGTTTAAGTCTTCCAATATCGTTAAACATGGTTTTTCCCTGAAAAACTTGCTTTAGATCAACCATAAATTACTGGCTTGATAATGAAATCCATCCTTGTTCTGCCAACAGTACAAAGCGTGAGCTTCACTAAATACCATTTAGGCCCTTGAAGTACCAGTTTTATATCCATTAACTTAGAAAAATTACTTCTATAAGTTAGATGTTTTCAAATCAGCTGGGCCTCCCCAAATTCATTCCAGAGTACTAGAGGATTTCCTGTAGCAGTCTGGAAGCTGAGAGATACCTGTGAAAACTTGAAAAAAAACCAGATGTACTTCCAGAAGAATTGGCAAGTGTCAAAGTAGTTCCTATCTTTAAAACTTGGAGAGAGGAAGAAGCCCGGTGCCATAGATCAGGCAGCCTAATATCATTTCATGGAAGAAAAAAAAAAATTAGACAGGCTATTTGCAAGTGCCTAAATGATAGGTAACAGCCAGTAAGAATTTGTCAAGGAGAAGTCATGTCAAATTAAGCTGCTTCCATTAATTATATAGTAACAGAGCTTGTGGATATCAGAGAAACAGTAGATTTAATGCGACTTGATTTAATATTGTCACCGACACTGTCTCCCTTGATATTCTCGTTAGCAAGTTAGGAAAATGTGGTCTAAATGGCAGTACCAGAAGATCATGTAGAGCTGATTGGAAAACTACTGGGTAGTTCATTATTGTACTGAAAGGGCATTATCAAGCAGGCTTTGAAGGCAGTTACCCAGTAATGCTGTTCAGATAGTCATTAAGTCTTGAATGATGGAATAGCAATTTTGCTTCCTAAATTCAAAGATGATGCTGATCTGATGGGTGATGTAGGTATTGTAGAAAGCAGCATAAGAATGCAGAACCATCTTGATGAGTTGGGAGAATAATAGATGCAATTCAATGAAGGTAAGTGCAAAATTCTGTGTAAGAGTTATCATCTGCAGAAGTACAAGATGGAGGACAATGGGCAAACAGCAGTTACACAGAAGAAAGTCTGGAAACTGAGGTGGATTAGAGGATGAATATGAGAGAATTCTGTTACATCTGTGTGAAAAAAAGTCATTGTAATGTCCGCTCATAGTCGTAACAGGTTAAGAACCAAAGTCTTTGTCAAGAAAAGTGTTTTCTAGCTCTCAAATTTTAATAATTGAATTCTTTCTCTAGCTGTTTAATGAGCTTGTTCAGGAGCAAGGTCCCAATTTGGACAGGACATCTGCCCACGTTAGTGGAATTAAGGAACTGGCCCGTCGGTTTGCCCTCACTTTTGGCTTGGATCAGATCAAGACAAGAGAGGCTGTGGCCACACTACACAAGTGAGTGGTGGTAAATAAACTAGATTCTTATATTACTTCCACTTAAAACTTTTGCTCAGCATACCTTTTCTAAAGGTACGTAATCTTAATAACGTAATCTAGAATATAATAATAGTGTAATCTAAAATATAATAGTAACGTAATCTAGAATAACGATATATTTCTTTTTAGTTTATGTAGAAAAATGGTGGGGGGTGTACATATATGTATGTAAGAAAGGAAGGAAAACTAGCTGCTGCCTAATTATTTGTTGGAATTTATTGGACTGGCCATGTTTATCTCAGGTAAAGGCACTGGTATTATACTTGTGTGGACTGTATCTAACGATGGTAGATAGGCATAAAGGGCTTTTATAAAAAGATATTCCAAAAATACTTTGAAAATCTTTTTTTTTCTGGGTTGTTTTTGTTTGGTTGGTTGGTTTTTACTAAGTGGATTGATGCATTTTATGTAACTGCTGCGTAGGAAAGTGTAGAAAGGTGCTGCTAAATTTAAATTACAGCATTCCCATGCCATAAAAAGGTTAATATTTTAAAGTTTGCTATCTCCGAGACTGTCATTAAGACTAAGATTAGCAAAGCGTGATCAAAATGCTACCAGATGCTTCCCTGTGCCAAGCAAAACAGAAGTCAAGACATGCATGCACCCCTATTGGATAACATGAAAGTAAATTGTTTTCTTTAGTCTCGAATGATAAAGCAAAGATAAGGCAGAGGTGCATGTATCAGTGTCCTCGTAAATTCTGTTCTCTGACTTTTGATGCAAAAGTTATATCTTGCATATTATTCTTATTGCAAGTTTCTGCTTCGTGCAGAACCAAGAAAGAGCCCAATGGCTGTTCCTACTAAGGCAGTGGCTGTCAGCACCTGACAAGTTTCTTAGATTGTGGTAAAGTTCCTTCTTACGATGTGACTGGTGACACGTTGTCTTTGAGATTGAATCCTCACAAATTGAGAGGGAACATTTGATTCCCCTTTGTCCCAAAGCAGCTGCTTGTTAGTAATGAAAAAAAAAAAGTTCTGATGAGATATAAAAATACAAAGAATTTCATCACAGTTCAGATTTTGGGCAACTTTTTTATTTTGTCACAAATGTCTGAAAATTTTAATATTTCCTTACTGTAGAGATGGCATAGAGTTTGCCTTCAAATATCAGAATCAAAAAGGACAAGACTATCCACCTCCTAACCTTGCTTTCCTTGAAGTGCTTAGTGAATTTTCTTCTAAACTCTTGCGACAGGACAAAAAGACTGTGTAAGTAATGCTCAATTTTCTTCTCTGGGTTTTGCCGGGCTCTGTTAATCACTGCAGTGTGTGTTTAAGCTCTGCTTTGAGGTTTTCACAATCTAATGGGGGCTATAGGAAGTTCCAGTGAGACATTTCACATACATAGTTATTCATTGTTTTATATTTTAAAGTAATAAAAATAAATGAGAAAAGGAGAATCAGACCCACTGATGAGGTGAGTTTGAGACCTCACAAAACAATATTGCTTAAAATTTCCCATGGGGCACTGAAAATAAAAAAAATAACCTTTTTTCAGGCTGGAAGAAAAAAGAAATGCACTGTTAGTAGTGCAGAAAATTTGCGGGCCTGTAAAGACTGCAGTAATACCTGTTTCTGTTAAACATTTACATAAAATGTAAACATGCATTTGTTGTTTGTTTTAATATATTGAGTTGAACTGGGAAACAAAGGTCTGTCAAGGGTTCTGTTACTGGCACAACAGGATAGAGAGAGGCTGAGAGAGGACACCATTGGTGGTTAGGACAGAGCAGGGTAGTAGAGAACTGGCAGGCTGAAACAAGCAGTCTGAATTTTATATGGTAGGTAATTACTGCAGGTGAAATACTGGAAATAAATCAGAGGTATTGTTGATAAGAACTGAACAAAGAGCAAGAAATACTGTTTTATGAGCAACATTTGAACACGCTGTCAGGAAGGGCTGCGGAACTGGCAGAACTGGCAAAGAGAAAACTGCATTATTAAGGGCAAGTTCATAGTAAAGACATGTTGTCAGCAGCACTGCGGAGATAACGCTCTACGTTTCTAATACGTTATGTAGCAAATATCCAGGATTTGGCCAGAGTGCAGAAGTAGTAAAGGAAAAAGGAAGAGGGCTTCAGTCAGAAATCGGCCAAGCACTACATGCCCAGTGTAGAACTGAATTCCTTGAATAACTTTATGACCATTTAGAAGATCTGGCAATTGCATGTTTTGCCTTATGGTTATAGATATCTTTCCAGTCAATTTTTGACCACAATGAGTGTAAGTCATATATATCTACCATACCCACCTCAACTGACTCTTCCTGTCAAACTTTTCTGTAGTTTTTCTGTGAAGACAATTGTTTTAAAGGACTTTCTGATTAGGGTTAACAACTATGAATATTACAGCTTTATCTGTGTTATAAGAAATGCATTTTGGTTAACTTTATATAGTTTTTATCGTATACACACTTGAACCAATTTAATTTTTTTATTGTATCAATAATTTGTAAATTCAGCAAACAGCAGAAGAAATAGTTAAACGAGCTTGAGAATTGTATGATCCAGTTGGGCTAGCTTGGCATTCAATTTTTGAAACTGCTTTTCATTGTTATATCCTTGAATCTTATCAACCTCTGTCCTGTTCTTCAAGACAGGACTTAAGGATAACAGAATTTTATGACTATCTTCCTAGCTGAACCGTAGATTCTCCTGCATCTCTTAGGTTAAGTGCCATTAGTCTGATTCCTATTTAATTTAGTGAAGTTTATCTTTCCTGTGCAGTCATCATCCCTTCCACAAGTTTCTCCAGTGTCTAAAATTTAGTGGCATCATTCTGTACAGTTTACATGAGAGCTTAATTGCACCTGATCCTTTGCATGAAATTCAGAACTTCAGGAGATCTTGTTCCTTCACCTTCTGTGTTGCCATTTAAACTTTTTTCGCAAAGGTTCTCCTGCTCATTGGGGTCCACATACACAACCACTGGCTTCTTTCGCAGGACTGTAAAGATTGCTGTGGTAGAATCCATTTCTTCTGGTTTTATCTGTCTTTATTGTAGTAATCTGTATCTGAGCTATTTACTTTAGCTGAATTTGAAGATCAGTGAAAAGAAATAGGTCCTTTAGGGAATGATTTATCTGATCTGTGCTAAATTACTGTTTTAAGATGAGTTCAGACATGCCCTGGATTCCGTTGGCTGTGGGGACTATGAAAAGAGTCAAGATAACTTGCTTATATGTAAAGATCTCTTCTGGAGATACCCGCATTCCTTTCCTTGAGAGATCTGTCATGTTTGCCCCCACCAGGCAATGGCTGCGTTGCCCATAGTGTTTCACTGGCATGACATACTCAGCTATACTCTGGATAGTTGATTTCCCCTTCTCTGTAGCATGACTCCTCCAATCCACAGGGACCTCTCCCCCTCCCTCCAAAGGGGTTGCCT
This sequence comes from Pluvialis apricaria, assembly GCA_017639485.1. Lineage (NCBI taxonomy): Eukaryota > Metazoa > Chordata > Aves > Charadriiformes > Charadriidae > Pluvialis > Pluvialis apricaria. The sequence continues at coordinate 25,571,084 of CM030014.1, read as the reverse complement.
ATGAGCAGAAAGGTACGTGACCACCATCTGGTGGAGAAGTCCTGTGTCACTTACCTCCCTCCCTGGCTTCATCTCCTCCTGCCAAGTGACTGTCCCTGAACTCAGCAATGGGCTTTTAGTCTGGAGGCGAAAGTGCTGTAGGATAACCCTGAAAGTCTCATGAGCATATGGCTGCCCGTCTCCCAGAAGTCCCCCAGCTTGGCTTCCCAACCCAAAAAAATGAATTATCTGTGCGGTATGTCTGCATGTGTCATCTGTCCTTGGTACAAAATACCAGTCCTGCCACAGTTTAGCGAACAACTGCTCTTTTGCCGGGCTCCTACTTCCTTTCTGGTTTACTGCAGGCTTTTTCATCTGGAGGGAGAAAAGGGAGGTGTTTCCAGTTTGGGAATGGGGCAGCAACATTGGTTTAATTTAGTTTTCCTATCCTGTTTATTTATTAGGCTTCTCGTTTTGCGAGTAACCTCCAGAATTAGTGATAGCCATTTATGGATTTATTCAAATATATGGATTTAATATAAAACTATACATTTAAGGTGCCAGGCTCTTACACTTAACAAAACAAGATTTACACTAATGCAGTTACAAACACGCAGGCCGATACAGGCAGGGAAATGCGGAGGAATTAATCTAAGACAGTATAGAGGTGAATTGCCCTGTGGAGGCATTTATTTCCATTTATTTCTCTCAAACAGAGACTGTTAGCTTAGACTAGACAACTGACATGGGTGTCTGAAGTCAGATGAGATGGAGGCTCAGTGTGGTGTTCTTACAGAAATTCAGAGGTTCTGTCCTCGTTGAAGCTGGTAAGAACTGCCACTATGAAGCTCCTCTAAAATCCTGAGCAAAATCGTCTGAAGTTTGGCATCTAATCAGTAAAGAACCCCCAAGTGGTGTAGTTTTTCCCTCTTCACAATTTCTTCACAATATGGGCATAACCTGTGGGCTTTAGTTTTATAAATATAAATTGGATGTAGGAGAACTTCTTCCTTTCCAAGACTGTTCTGCAAATAAGTTCTCTAAAGTCATGAAGCACTCGAGTGTTGTAGTGTTTGGTGCTGTAAGAGAGAGACAATAAACCAAGAATTTCCCACTCATTGCAAGGTTTGGATATTACTCGTTATACACATGAAAAGGGGAAGGAAAAAACAGTCACAATATTGAATAAAACAGTACACAGAAAAACTGCTGAGTTTTGAGCAAAGTCATCCTGTTCACCAAATAAAAGCAAAATCCCATTAAAAATTGGTTGTGACTGTTACCCAGGTATCTGCGGTGTGGCTCCTTGTCCTATTCTGATACCTAGATTGCGTAAGAAGTTTGAGCCTGCCATGAGCTAACAGAGGAGAAGGGAGATTGAGAGTTCATTTCTATGCAGAATTTGTGGGTTTGACTACCACTGGTGGCGACCTGGCAGTGTGAAATGATTACATGAAATCGTGATTGAAGGGTGCAGCCCAATGTATTTGCAGGAAGGGTAGAGGTAATGTTGAAGAATCCTGAGGTCTTTTGCCTCAATTCTGACTGCTGGCTTCTGCAGCTTGAAATTCATTAGAATCACTTTCATGTGGATTTGCATATTCATTTTAAGGACTACTAGTACCATAATTAAATAATCAATGGAAAAAGAAAACAACTCAAATGCCCTTGAGACCATATATAGTGTTCCTCCCTTAAGTTAACAAGCGTGCATTGGACTTCTCCCTGGCAGTGGAACAGATCTTCAGTTTTTTTAACTGAAAGATAACTGCTTGCATCTGAGGAAACCATTTTTCTTGTTCCAAGAGGCAAAAGGATATCCTACATCCTCACAACTGTGATTCTAATTCAGTCTGCCTGTGGACGAAGTAGCAATACACAGAAGTGGCTTCCTCGCTATGCAAAATAGGAAAGGAATTCAAGTAGAGTGTGCTGTGAATGATCGCAGACAAACGTGGGAGGAAGATGTTGGGGAGAGAACGTTTTGTATTGTTTACCTGAGTAACTTGTGCATGAAGAAGTATGTTACTTTGTTTTGAGACAATGACATGTATTCTTATTCAGTCAGAGATACAATGCCTTATCAGCATATGTTATGAAGTTAAAGTAAGGAAACACCATGCAGGTTTTGTGTTAAGCTCTCGACAATATGAAGAGGGGATGCAGATTAATTAAAGAGGAAGAAATGTGCTGCGCCTCTGTACTCATTGTCTTTTATTTTCAGTCACTCCTACTTAGAGAAGTTTCTGACAGAGCAGATGATGGAAAGAAGAGAAGATGTATGGCTTCCACTAATTTCCTATAGAAACTCACTAGTTACGGGTGGCGAAGATGATAGAATGTCTGTTAACAGTGGAAGCAGCAGCAGCAAAGCCTCTTCAGTGAGGAATAAGAAAGGACGACCACCGCTCCACAAAAAGAGAGTAGAAGGTTCGTGTAGTTTTATGTTGCCTGGTAGAGGTATTTCTCATTTTGTACCTATATTACAACCTTCCTTCTTAGAAGTCCTTATGGTTTATCAATTAATACTGAAATGTATGGTATATTCTGTATGTAGTAAAAACAAGACATTTGTTCTGCAAATTCCAATCAAGCTTGAAAATGTCTTTATGAGAAATGCCATTGCGAGTCCCTGTTCTTGTCTGTCTTCACTGAGGTTTGTACATTCAGAACTGTTAAAAGCTGTTATGGAAGTTGGAAACGGGGGGTATTTGAGGATTTATCTGCTCTACACCTTTCTCAGTCAGGGACTTCTGATGATCTGCCTGTGCTCCAGTCTGAAGCAGTTGTTAATTAACAGGGTGTTGGAGCAAACCCAAGGCAGAAATTCTGATACAGAACTCTATTTTGCAGGACCACTGGAGAACACTAAAAACCTACTTTTTTTAGTTTAGAATTGTATTGATATCCAGTGTCTGTATTTGCTCTTTTCTGAGACTTAGGCATCTTCATCAGGAAGTTGGCTATGATAGCCAATTTCTTACAAGATTGCATATGTTCCTGGTTAATCCATATGATGTGGTGTGTAGCTTTGTGAATATAAATTTACTGTTTCGTTACAGAGTTAGGTGTAAGTGGGATCTTTAAACTTCAGAGATTTTTCCAATTTTCCAAGGTCAGTATCTACAATAATAACTCCTCAGTGAGGAATCTAATGCCAATTTGCCTGAATATACAGCAATTTCCCAAAATAGTCTTCAAAAGTTTGTCCATATGCACTTCTACAATCAGGTCCATTCTCCACTATAGCTTACATTGAGCAGTACATGCGCCGAGTCCGTCAGTTCCTTATAGCCAGCCGAGGGTTTTGGTGGATGAAATGATGCTTCCTTCAGGATGCCATCATTTTCACAAAATTCAGCTACTGAGGTTTTTTTCTTTCCTCTTGTTACTATTTTCATTCTGTTTTATTGTATTTTATCAATATCCCTTTTTTTTTTTCCTGGGAAGTGTAGTAACGCCTTTGCTTCCCTGTAAGGCAAGTCTCAGTCTTATGACGTATATATGGCATTGTTTGCCTCATGCTTTTTCACGTCCTCCTCTTTCAGTGGTCAGTAGAAGGGAGAATTGGCTTGCAATGCTTTCCATTTGAATATCCCTTTTCTTTGCAATAGCTGTGGTGAAGAATTTTCAACACACATCACTGACTTAAAAATTATGTAGGCCAAAGACATGGTTACCCGGGTATTTGTTCAGTTCCTGAAAGATCTGAATGCACAACAGTTTCCACCGGGGGATCACCTAGCTGCAGTACAGACTGTGCCAAGACCCACTGTGGGTCTGACAGGATTCTGACATCTACAGAGGGTACGAGCATCTGTTTAGAAGGCACCTAGGATTTATCTCGCCTTAGGCAGAGTGGTCTAATGTCACTGCTCGCCACAGTAACCCCAAGTTCCCCCACTAGTAATCTGTGGCCAGAAAAAGGACTGATGAACACTGCCTCTTGTGGGGTGCTCTTGAGGCGGGGGGCAGTATGGGCATGGCCTTTGAATACTACAAATACAGCTCTGGGTCACAGTATGACATTCAAGGACAACGCATTTTGAAGAACAGTGGTTAGGAAGTGATTGCACTGTCCTTTCTTCAGTGTGAAACCTAATAGGCCTTAAATTCATCGATCACTATGCAGAGCTTCGTTACTCGTGAAAGCTTTGCTATACAACCTCAGTATCTATGTCCAGAAAGGATGTACAGCTCGTCACTGTTTGTTTTAGCCTGTTACAGCGTAACTGTCTTTTCCTTGATAGATTCATTGTAGAATTTGACTGCCTGATAAATGATAGAACTGAAAAGTTACCAGGAAGTGCTCTCTAATGACAACAGCAGCACACACTCTATGGCCTTTCCTTACATCAAAGGATATGCAATGCAAGCACCAAAAGTTTTGGTTTAGACATGTGTTGATAAAGGACATTTGATATCATATGTTAAAAAACCCCACAATAATACAAGCAGCTGGAAGGACACCGCATGCTTAATTTTTGGATGCTTCTTGATGTGCGGTAGGCATTACTGATTGTTTTATGCCCTAAGTACGTTTCCTTTTGAATCCTGGAAAAAGGAAAGCCAAGAAAAGCTGGAGCCAGGTTGTCTGTATTTTTCATCAAATCATCGATCGGTTTAGGTTGGAGGGGACCTTAAAGATCACCTAGTTCCAGCCCCCCTGCCATGGGAAGACGTAGATTTCTGCACAAGCAAGGTCTTATTTTGTGTGTACCAATAATGAGCTCATGAAATAATCAAGAGATTTGATCCTTGTGTGTGAACTTACTGTTCACTCATCTGTATAACTGGAGCTCTGAAGAACGGTCTTAGGAACAAATTAACTGATGGTCTATACATAGTATATACACAAGTCTTTGTTGGTTTTTTTAATCTTTACATATTTTTATAACTCTTCCCAGAATCCCATCTTTAATCTTAATCTGGCAGTACAGTTACAAATTTGGACCTCTCTTCAAATCCTGCTAAGATTTTTATTTTTTCTTTAAATTCCACTCTAAAGGAACTAAAACAAGGGCAAGATTGCTGCAGAAACTATCCTTGCATCAAAGAACCGTAACTAGTCCCCTATGGCTCCTTTCTCACCTAAATCCAGTGTGTAATGGGTTCAGCAGACTGTCCGGCTTAGAGAACATTCCCTGTTGCTACTGAAAGTAATCTGCTCTGTGACATTTCTTCACAATGCCTTAAAGAAATCAAACGTAAATAGGGTTTTTTTTAAAAAATCCCTAAAAAATTCAAAGATAAATTCAAGAATAAATAGGCAACTTTTTAGACAACATTTATGCCCAAAGAGTAATAAAAGGCATAGGAAAAATTAAAACACACATTGACGTGCCCATCTACGTCCTCACCACACATTTCTTCCTGTTAGTAAATCTGCGATCTCGTCTTCTCCTCTCTTGTCATCTCCCCTGTCTTTCACTTGCTGCAACTTACGTTTTTTTCTACGTGTCCCTTGCCTACGCACTTTTCTGCTCTACCTCATTCTCCTCAAGTCCCCCCTCCTCCTTCCTCTCTGCTTTGCTCCCTTCACAGTATGAGCACAGCATCCCGCTTCCACCGTCAGTCACCCCCCATCTCCAGTCCTCCCATCTGCTCTAAATATGCTGTCTGAAGTCACTATTTAAAGTTCACACCAGCCAGACCACTCCTCTTATCTAAAATGCCCCCTCCGCACTCCACTGAAATGGTTCTTACTGAAGTTTCTGAAGATCTATGCTGACCAGATTTTGGGTTTTATCCTCCACCCTCAGTGTTTAACTGTTACCTTGTTTGCTGCATGTGTACGAGATTAACAATCTTGTATTTGCATTGTAAACTCAGGAATTGGGATTATCTTTGCAAGATATCTGTGCAAGGCATACGACAATTCAGGAAGTGCTGCAATACAATATTTGCTTGCAGTGTTGGGGATTTTTTGTTTGTTCATTAAATATTTTTACTTTAAATTGTTGTTATTGCTGGGAATAGCTGGTAGCAATTCTTCCTTAAAAGAACACCAAATAAAATCATTTTGCATATTTATCCAGTTGATCTCTTAAAGGCAGACTTGTTTTAAAAGACACTAAACTGTTGAAAAACAAGTTTGGAGAAGGTGCTGCACCTAAAATGAACTGTGTCGAAGTGTGTCAGTGTACGGAAGGCTGTCATTACTAATGTAAGGTGTTCGTTCAGTGAGTTGGCTGAAGGAATCCCGAAGGCAGTAGTACTGCACTGCATATTACCAGAACTGCGTCAGTAGTTTTAAATGTTCTTTTTCTAGATGAGAGTCTGGAAGGCTCATGGCTGAACAGGAATGAAAACATACATACTCCAGGGACACTGCAAGCACCACAGCTCACCTCAACTGTCTTGAGAGAGAACACTAGACAAATGGGAGAGCAGATCCAGGAGCACGAGTCGGAGCAGGGGTCTGAACAAGATTTTTTACACAAGTAAGTGTTGGAATTTCCGTATCAAATACGGTGAGCCAGGCAAAGGTGTTGCATATTATTTAGGCAGATAGTCTTAGTCTGTGGCTCCATATATGCAGTGTTTATTTGCAAAAACAACTGGAACTGTCTTGGCTATATCTCAGCAATATTTCAACTATTTTCAGTTCCCAGGAAAAATATGTTGTAATGAAATCATGGTAGAAATTCCTTATGTTAAAATTATCTCATAGCATAAACATGCGATTATGGTAAATTTTCATAGCATTTGTACCCACAGGTGGGATGGAACCGTTTCTCTAAAAGGCCGGTTAGATGTTCTCTTTTCTTTCCCTCTGTCCTATGTCATAGTACAGTTAAGGTTCTCCAGACATCCTAACTGATTTCTTGTAAATTAACTCTTCAATCCAATTCTAGCTGCTGAGCTAGTAATTCCTGTTTCTGGGGAAATTTGCCCTAAATTTATATATCCTTTTTGTCACTCCCATTTTATCAGCTCTTTAGAGGGGAAGAAATGTTTGTTATTATCTGTCAGCAGTTTAATTAAGAATAGAGAAGTCTTCAGGGAAGGCTATTATGTGTTACTTCTATTAATTGGAAAATACAGAATAACAATATCTGGTTTGGAGACTTATTTTTATAACTTTTATAGCCAAATGTACTAATCTGATTCATCTGTATAAAAAAGGCGTATTATGCTGGCCAGATGAATCAGGTTTCTACCAATGTAGTATAGTATAAAATACCCAGATTATGCATCTTTGTTTTCCTCCAGCTTTTGTCCATCCTGTTTTTCTTGATAAACGTTCCCGAGCTTCCCAATTCTTCCTGAATGTGCACTCACCCTGCTTGATCCTAAACTTAACTGCTTCATCCTGCTTTCTTTAGTCATAGCATTTTCTAAATAGGAATAATTAATAATGGTCATTTTGCCTGGGAAGGTAAAATGTTCTCCAGCCTCAAATGACGAGGGTATATGTGTGCCACCATGGTGTATGTATAAGCTACTAAAGTTTGCCAATTTGTGGCCATAGGTTCTCAAAAAATCTGAGCAACTTCTAAAGAAATGTACTTTTTTGAAAGCATAACCTCTCTGCCTTGCTTGTGTGTGTAGCGTGCGCAGGCATCAGCAGTGCAGCATCCATTAGTCAGTGTCCACCACACGAGATACTTGCAGCTCAGCTGGCTACAAATGCCAATTATTTTTTGGAGCAGATAGTATTTGGCATTTCCATACATGAGTTCAGTCAACTTTCTTTCCCCATGTTAACCGTGTAACGTCACCGTGAGGCAGGGTGACAGGCTGGCCGGGCTGGTTTGCGCTGCAGGCGGGGATACGTGTGATCCTGCGCAAAGGCCAGGCGCGGGCTTACGTGTTCCCAGCCGCTGCTGTCTGGAAGGAAGGAGGGCCGGCGTGTAAACGGGTGGGCGCAAGGCAAGCCCGGGCGTGGATTTCCTCACCTACACAGTTCAGGCTGGTAGGTGATCCCAGCTGGCCACAAAGAAAGCACAGCTGAGGAACGGCGCCTGTTCACGTCAGTTCCAGAGCATCTTTTCACCTTAATCCCACGGCGTGTGAGGTCTGGGCTCATCTCTTACTTGCCTTTCTGGGGTCAAGGATTTGCCTCCCAATCTCCTGCCTCCCCAGATGTTGCCATAACTTCTAGATTATAAGGAAGATGTGGCTCTCGGTTGCTCCTTATTTTTTTCTACGCTGCAGTGTAAACAAAACAAAAGTGCTGCAGCAGAACTTTATTTCTGACCCTCTCTGGTCTCACCTATCACTAAGCTACATCTCCCTCTGTGAACATTTAATTAGTTATGGAAAGTGGGACAGCTTCCCGTCAGTGCGTTTTGCTCCTGAGCCTGATGAGCAGGCATTGCCTTAAGCTGGGGGAGAACCTTCCCCTTTTCTGGGGAGAGAGCTGAACCAGGCTCTTCACCCTGGGCTTGAGCCCCGGTTTCTCCTATCTCAGGTGACTGCTGCGAGCAGAGAACTGTTGGGCAAAGGCAGATTGTGTCGCTGTCCTCTCTGGTACTTTCCAAGAGTTGGGTTCCACATGGAAGTTCACAGTGTGAACTGACAGTGGAGAATCCTTCCCTTTCAGCCTGGAGTTAGCTGCCACACGCATTTCCTACGGGTCAGCTTAGGAGAACTAAAACCTAAAATAAATAGAGAGCAGTCAGTTCCTGAACAAATGGGGTTAGCTGTGTCCAGAAAAATGTTTTGTATTAGGTTGTTTTCTCATGGGTTATCCCAGCTTATTATGTCAATCTTATTAGGGTATGAGACTGCATAATAAAATAAAAACTGGTGTTGCTCTTGAAGAGCTGCGCGTAGCTCACTGCTATTTCCTTGTGCTGCAATACACAAATCATATCAAATGCATTGCTGTCTACTACTGGATTTAGATGGTATTAAAAGTACAGCCTTGAAGGTATTCACATGTGGATAAGTTAATGGACGCTTAAGTTGATCAGGGTATATATTTAAAAGCAATTTGTTTTTCACACTGATATTTTTGTTTTAAAACGTGTCAGTTATTAATTTGGATCTATTCTTGCTTATATTTTTCCTGATCTGAGACAGTGAAGTAGGATTTAATAAAATGAATTTTAGAAGTGCTCCCATGTCAGGCGCGTGTCACACTAATGAATGAGTAATGTTAGCATTTTATGTAGCTGTTTTTATTACAACAATTAATGGACTTTTTTTGTGCACATACAGTGAGAGGAGACAAGTTGTGGAAGGGAATCCAGAAGATGTGTGCAATGATGGATGTGATTTAAATATCTTAATCTGAAGCATGGCCAGACACAAAACTTGAGGAGCTAGATATTGTCTGAAAAATAGCCAATTCAAAATTGTTAGTGTTCTCAGTCATAATGCTGCTTTATGTTTGTTAGTCCCCAGATGCAGATATCTTGGTTGGGCCAACAGAAGCTAGAAGATTTAAATCGAAAGGACAGGACAGGAATGAACTACATGAAAGGGAGAACTGGTGTAAGGCATGCAGTGTAAGTGTTCAGAGCATCCTCGTCTCCAGATCAGAACCATTTTAGATGACAATGCTGCATTTTCAATGTTACCTTTCCTGGGTTGTTGCCAGTAATTTCTGTGACATTTTAACTCTTATTAAGAAGGCAGAGTAACAGCTTTGTAATGTTGGAATGGACACCGGGCCTTGTAGCCCTCTAGTCCAGCGTTCTGCCTCTAACCGCGGCCGTAAGCAAGTTCCTAGTGAACAGGGCAGACAGACATGGCACAATTGCCCGTTATTGTCTCCCAGCCTTCAACTGTGTCCATTTCAGGGGGGTTCTGTAATATGTGTGTTAAGTAATTCCCCATGAACTCTTCCAAGTTGTTGTCCGGTCTTCCCATGAACCCGTTTATGCTTCTTTCATCCACATCATCTTTTGCCAAGGCGTCCCACTGAGCAGCTGATGGAGGGGACACACGTGGGTGAATGCCGAAGCGTTCCCTTGCGCAAGGTGCTGTGTGCTCTGGTGCCGATCCAACCACGCCTTTCAGCACGTTTTCCAGGGTGGGGGCCAGAGTCTCGAGCAAGATCAGGTCCTTACAGCGTTGGAAACTGGTCTTGGATTCACTGCTGGCTTCCCAGGGATTTACCAGTGATCCTGGCAAACAGTGTAACACCCTTTTTGGAAAAGGGCAAGCAAACACAGTGAGGTTATTGCCCTTTTCTTATTAGGGACAAATTTAATTACTGTTTATAATGATATTACGTGGGACTTCCTGCTTTAGCCTCTGCAAGTGCTAGGTTTGGTTATATGTAAGATTTTCTTCCAGTTAATATTACAGAACGTGTACCAGCTTTGTTCTCGGCATAAGGTTTTATGTGAAGGCATTAAAGGATAGGATTTGTGCATTCTTTTTAATGACGAAGATCACGGTTGGGAAATCTAAATGCCTGGAAATGACTTTTCTTTCTTTTTATTTAATCAGACGAGGTCTAATGGAAGATGACGCTGAGCCCATCTTTGAAGATGTAATGATGTCCTCACGAGGTCAGCTAGAGGATATGAATGAAGAATTTGAGGACACAATGGTCATTGATCTGGTCAGTAATCTTTATTAATAGCAAGTTTTAAATGGATGAAAGAGGATTTAAAAGGCATTCTAGAAGCTCAAACAAAAATTTCCAAAATTTTGAGTCTGATTTCCTTTTCTCTGAATGCTAAAGAGCAGAAATGATCCTAATACTCCCTAAAGCCTACAGCTGCAGACTGGGGCCCAGTTGAGTTTTTTCATAGAAACACAAGGGGCGTTGCTTAGCACTGCCTCTATAATATTCGGGACTCGGGCAGTAGCAAGTGCACCATGGTGCACCTGGGACTTGTCAACCTGTGAGAATCGGGTTATGATTTATAGCATAGCGGGTGTATCAGTGCAGCCCTCTTAGACGAGCGCTAGAGGAGGAGCTGCGCTGCCTCACCGTGCAGCCAGCCGAGGGCAGGAGGAGCGCTGGGGGGGACAGAGGCGAGACCAGCTCGCCCCGTCCGATGCAGTATTACACAAAGCAGCCTGCTTGGCCTCAGGAAGTACAGTTGGACTCTCTAAAATCCGGTAGCAATGTTTGATTCCAGTTGTTAGCTGACATTATGATGAGTTTGGAAACAGTATCATCTAAAGGTATTCCAGCTGTTGTTGCCTTCCCTGTGCCATTGTCACAGCCATCGCTAACACTTTTGCTGACACGGCTCTTTGTGCAGCCATGCTGGTCAAACTGGGACAGCCGAGTTGGTGCTCTTTTTGTGTTTCCTGTTTCGTTTGCTGTCTGGGAGGTGGGGTGGACAGGGGATCCTTAATCAGCGTCTGTTCAGTTTACAGCCATACGCAGGGCACAGCAGAAGGGAGCAGGCAGTCGTGGGTGGGCGTGAGGTGGTACCTTACGCTGGAATTGCTCCCAAACAGGTCATATCATCAGGTGGCAACCTCAGGTCCTTTCGCGGTAACGTACTGACTACAGGCAGGATGCCCTTCGTAGAGGTTACAACCTTACTACTAGCCTCTCCGTTCGGAATGAATACTTTCCTTGTAAAATGGCAAAAAGGATCAGTTTGCATTATACACTTCACCGTTCTTATGCTTTCCTATTTCTCCTTCCATATGCAAACAATAAGGCATAGGTTACTTTAGGACTGGGCTATAATGTCTTGGAAAGAAAATTTAGGCAGTAATTCGGTTGCTGCTGCTGAATACTGAGGTTATTACTAGCGTTCAAATGATTATCAAGTAAGTGAAATCTCTCTTTTACTGGGAATCCAAGGCAAGGAGATGAGGGAACTGGTGAAGCTCACATTTACTCTGACGTTCCTAGGGAAGGACAACATAAAGGGTTTAATCCTCAGAAATATTATGAAATCTTAAGTACCTTTTTTTTCTAAATCCATTTTTTTACTATGTCAGAGCTGAAGTTTCACCATAAACATAAAAGCATAAAGACAGTTAAAAGGAGAGGGGGGTTTATGCAGCCTGGCCTACAGTCTTAACACAAGAACATTGCTAAGTCAGCAAGAGCCTTAAGGAAGTCCTTAGCTACGAGCACAGACTTAACATTCCTTTAGAATCCATCAGCTTTTACCCCATTCCTTAAATAAAATGTGAATTTACGACGCGCTCTCCTATGTCGGGGCCTACGTTTGTATCGGGGCTTTTATGAAAACCCAAGCGAAGCTGCTCTGTAAAGGAACAGGTCACCGTGTCGGTACCCGGTGGCGGTAGAGCCACCTGAGTCCTTTTACCCCGGTAACTGCTGTGATGTTCTGAAACCGCTGACTCCTCTTTTTAGCCACCGTCAAGAAACCGGCGAGAACGGGCTGAACTGAGGCCAGACTTCTTTGACTCCGCAGCTATCATTGAGGATGATTCAGTAAGGCTTTACTAGTATTGCTTGCTGTTTTTCTCGGGTTCTTTTTGATTATCACTGCACCTAATTAACGACTGTCATTTAAATCATTTTTCTAGGGATTTGGAATGCCTATGTTCTGAAGTCTGGTGAAGACATTTTACAAATTTGGAACTCTATTGTTTAGAGCTAGAGGCCTATATACTGTGATAGCTTGTATGAAAACCACATTTTTGATGTGATACGGTTTGATTTTTAACCAAATGATTGAGGTCAATCCCTTTTTGTAGTGACAGAAAGAAGAGGAGCTTCTTAATGACACAAAGGAATGTTGGCCAATCCAGTCACCTCAGAAGGGCTGACCTAAAAAATCATTTGTATCCCTGTTCTTGACTGTCCTAATACAGATATTTTTTTTTTTTTTTTTTTCTGGATGAGGAGGAAGTTTTAAATTGTTAAGACAGCTGTCGAAATAAACACTGTTCTACATATGTTTTCTGAAAACAACATTGAGTGAAAACAGAACTTTTTAACTTTATTTTTCTGCTGTACAATTTAAAACAGTTTTAACATTTGCCTTTTTATGTTTTAAAAGCTAGCCATTTTTATTAAACCTATGCCTATCAGCCATTGACTAGCAATGATGCTATAAGCAGGTCATTCTGGCTACAGAAAAGTGTTTTTGAACACACTGGATTTGATTAACATTATGGTACGCTTATATCCTCTCATAGGCATTGAGAAGAACACTCTTATGGAAGAGGTTAGAATTCTAATGACGTGCATCTCTGCCAAAAAATTTCAGATTCTGATATGATAAACCCAGATTTTATACTCTTGAGAAGATTTATTTTTATTTATAATGGGACATGAAGTAAGAGATGTCCATGAAGCCACTTTTCCAACAGATGCTGTGTAACATTCATTTTATATAGCACATGGGGACACAAAAACAGTAAATTTTCTATTGGTACTTGCTCTGTGCATTTTTAGCAACTTATACCAGCAAATAAAGTATTCTCAGTAAAACACACAAATGGTTCTCAAGTAATCACTTTGCTGTTTTTACTACCTACTTCAAGCCCTGCCAACCCAAGGTACATAAACAGCAACTTTCCTATTAAAAAAAATAATTCATGGGTGGGGGAAAGGAATCACTTTAGCATACTAAAAGCAATTTTAACTGTACCATAAAAAAAAAGTCTACTTTCCATGCCGTAAATACCCTTTTGCGCTATTTTTGTAAATTAATTTTGCCAGTTAGAAGTACTGTATGTGCTGCATAGAAATTTGTGCTTAGATGGTGAAGTTCTTAAGCGTACAATGGAATACAGCTACATTTTCAGTGTTAACTGTGCATATTGAGAGTAATTCTTTGGAAAAAGGAAAAAATTTTTTTCAAAAAAGTTAAAAACATCAAAAAAAAAAAACCCAAACGACCCAAAACATTCTCAGCTAATTCATTGTAATTAAGAGAATTTTTTCAATGTCTTCAATAATTTGGAATTTCATAATGCTTCAATGTTATGACTCTGCCTAGTAGCTGCTACTTCGTTAAAAGCGGCCTGGTGTCAGAGGCGCCGGCCGTCCACAACTTGCACTGACTCTAACGTCTCTAAGAATCAGCCCCAAAATGTTAATCTTCCTTTCTGCATTCTAATATTAGCATTTGAGATCCAAAGCAGATTGACCCACTTGGAGCACAGCAGTTTTTAGAGGTGCTTTTTTTAGCAACTGCGAAATAATCATGGAGCTTTTTTCTGTTACGAGCATATTGAAAAAAAAACAAAACAACTTTAATGCCCGGTGCTTACTTGCTGGGAGGGAAAAGCATCTAATCTTAAAAACAAACCAGCGTTTCACTCGGCTGAGGTTTGTTTCTTACAACACGTGCAGTTCTCAGACACAGTTGCCAAAAATGTTTGACTGGGTAATTCAGCCGTTGGGTAACGTATAAAACCTGAGAAGTAGCTGGAACTTTGCAACATAACGTTACCTCCCGTAACCTCCTCTGTCCACCCCAAAAGTAACGGGGGCGGGCAGGAATGGCTGCATTAAATTGTCATCACGATAATTCTGTGAGCATAGTAGCATAATAAATGCTGCCCGGTTTGAGTCATAGTCTCAGACGAACCTTGTGCTTCACAGTCCTCTGTGTGGAAAACTGATTCCTAATTTAACATTGTAGAATACTGTATAACGAACATTTATTATCACGGTACCTGCAATGGGTTTCCAGTTCAGTTTGCAGTCAATAGGTTTTTGTATTATGAGTGTCTCCTTGATTGGTTTTGCTAGTAATTCTGTAAATTGTACATTTACAATATGAGGTTTTTTTTTTTCCTTTTGTACAATTTAAAACTGATGCTTCACCTTTCATTTAATAAACTATTCAAAATCATGAGTATGATGAGCACCCTCTTCACTATAACTTTCTTTTAAATGCTCGTTTGGGCCATCGCATCTTGTCATCCCATTTATTAGTAGCCAAAGGCTTGGCAGCCAGATTCTGTGCCGCTCCTGTAGCCATTCAGCCGCCGAGCAAAGGAGAAACCTGCCTGGTTTTTGTTGGGTTTTGGGTTGGTTTTTTTTTTTTTCCTCCACTGTGGTGTATTTTTTGGTTTATCTTGGGGGGGTTTTATTGTGAGAGAGATTTCTGTAAAGCTGGTAAGTCATCACACCGGTTGGGAGAGTTGCATTGTTAAAACTTTTAATTGTTTGAACTGTCATAAATTTTGAGAAAAACGTCACTCTTCTGCCCTCTACGTCTGAAGTGAACTGGATGACGTGGGAAGCGATGGAAGTGGTGAAGGCTTGGAGGGTCTAACAGCCGGCTGGGCTAAACGGACTTTCACAGATTCCTGAAATGAAATGTCCTCTTGTTATTCCCATGTCTCAGAAAGGAGCTATTTTTGTCCAAGCCATAAATGATTTCATCTCTGTAGCGCTAAAGAAAACTGACTTACTTAACACCTGGCCCACTTCCCAAAGAAAAATGATCCCAGTCAGAAAAAGTAGCAAGAAGCAGCAGGTGAGGAACGGGGACGGGATTCGAGGTCTGAACTGCTCTGTAGGACCCCGCCAGAGACAGCCCGGACAGCGAATCTCCGAGCGCCGGTAAGTTATGGCAACTCCTGCTGCGCTGTGGGACACGGTAACTCGCTCGTCACGCTCCCGCCTTCGAGGGCTGCCCGCTGGTGGGGCACGGGTATGGGGCATGGTGTGGCGTGGGGTATGGTAATGTATGGTATTGGTACTGGTGCATGTTATAGTAATGGAGCGGTATTGGTATTAGGTATGGTGTATGGTGTGGTATGTTATGGTATTGGTATGGTATTGATAAGGTAACGGTAAGGTCACAGTATTGATCATGGTGTATGGTAATGTAATGATATGGTATTGGTTATGGTCATGGTGTATGGTTATGGTATTGGTAATGGGGTATAGTATGGTACTGGTGTAGTAATAGTATGGTACCAGAATGGTATTGTAATGTATGGTATTGGTAATGGTAATGTATGGTACTGGTATGTATGGTAATGGTGCTGGTATTGGGTATGGTCTGGTATGGTAATGGTTTGGCAATAACGGTATTGGTCATGGTGTATGGTAATGGTATTGATACGGTATATGGTCTGGTGTATGGTATGGTAATGGCTATGGTATGGTATTGGTAATGATATTGGTGGTGGGGTAGGTTGTGGTAAGGTATGATAGGGTATGGTGTATGGCATGGTAAGGTATGGCATGATAATGTAATGTATGGTATGGTGTACGGTAAGGTATGGTGTATAGTCTGGTAATGTATGGTATAGAATGGTAATGTATGGTATGATAATGTATGGAGTATGGTATGGAGTACGGTATGGTAATGTACAGGGTATGGTAAGGTATGGAGTGGTGTATGGTATGGAAATGTCTGGTATATGTTGTGGTGTACGGTAATGTATGGTGCGCACGTAATGTACGTTATACTATACGGTAATGTATGGTAATGTACAGGGTATGGTAATGTATGGCATATGGTATGGTAACATACGGTAAGGTGTGGTATGGTGTATGGTAATGTATGGCATGGTAAGGTAACATGGTAATGTACGGGAAAGGTACGGTAATGTAGGATAAGGGATGGTATGGTACAGCATACAGTATGGTAATGTGTGGTGTATGGTGTATAGTATGATGGTGCATAGTATGGTATGGTACGGTGTATGCTATGGTATATAGAATCATAGAATTGTTGAGGTTGGAAGGGACCTTTAAGATCATCAAGTCCAACCATTGGTATGGTGTATGATATGGTAATGTATG
The DNA here is from genome assembly GCA_017639485.1 of Pluvialis apricaria. NCBI lineage: Eukaryota > Metazoa > Chordata > Aves > Charadriiformes > Charadriidae > Pluvialis > Pluvialis apricaria. The sequence continues at coordinate 25,554,484 of CM030014.1, read as the reverse complement.
GTATGGTAACATACAGTAAGGTATGGTGGCACACAGTAAGGTATGCTATGGTAGAGTGCATAGTATGATACTGTATGGTGTGGGGTATGGTGTAGTATGGTAATGTATAGCGGTGTGGTATATGGTGATGTATAGTGTAGTGTGGTGGTGTGGCAATGTAGTGTATGGTGATGTATGCTGTGGCGTGGGGTGCGGTGGTGTGTATGGTGCTGTGGCGTGTGGTGTAGTGTACGGTGATGTATAGTGTAGTGTGGTGGTGTGGCATGTGGGGTATGGTGGGCTGGGGTGTAGGGGGGTTGGGGGTGGGGTGGGGTGTGGTGTATAGGGGGTGGTGTATGGTGTGTATGGTAGTGTAGTGTATGGTGCGGCGTGTGGTATGGTGATGTATAGGGTGGTGTGGTGTGGTATGGTGTTGGGTGCTGGGTGGTGTGTTGTAGGGTGCTGTATGGTGTCATAGGGAGGTGGGGTATGGGGGGGTGAGGGGTGTGGTGTGTGATGGTGTAGGGTGGTGTGGTGGCGTATGGTATGGTGGTGTATAGTGTGGTGTATGATGATGTAGTGTATGGTGATGTATGGTGTGGCAGCGTATGCTGTGGCGTATAGTGGGGTATGGTGTGGGGTATGGTGCTGTGGTGTAGGATGGTGTATGGTGCAGTGTAGGTTTGTGGGTGGTGCATGGTGTACTCCAGGGTGCTGTGATGTAGGGGGGTGTAGGGGGCTGTATGGTGTTGGGTGGCGTATAGTGCAGTGTAGGGGGGTTTATGGTGGTGTGGTATATGGTGGTGTGTAGGGGGGTGAGGGGCAGAGAGTGGGGTGTTGGGGGGGGGGGTGTTGGAGGGGTATGTGGGGGGGTGGGGTGTGTGGTGCAGTGTTTGGTGTATGGTTTGGTGTAGGGTGGGGGGGGTGTCAGGAGGGGGTGGGGTGTGTTTGGGGGGGGTGTTTGTAGGGGTAGTGTAAGGGGGTGTGTTAGGGTAGGGTGTGGGGCAGTGTAAGGGGGTGTAGGGGGTGGTGTGTGGTGGGGTGTAGGAGGCGGGTGAAGGGGAGGTGTTGGGTTTGGTGTGGCGCGTGGGGCGGGGTATGGTGGTGTAGTGTATGGCGTAGCGTATAGTGGTATGGTGATGTATAGTGGGGTATGGTGGTGTGCGGTGTGTGGTGTATGGTGTGGTTTATGGTGTTGTGCATGGTGGTGTATGGTGTGATCTATGGTGGTGCGGTAGTGGATGGTGTAGTGTAGGGTGGTGGTTTATGGTGTAGTGTAGGGGTACTCATGGTGTGTTGGGTGTGTGTGGGGCACGTGAGGCTTAGTGTGTGGGGGTGTGTAGTGTAGGGTGGGGTGTGGTGTAGCGTGGTGTGAAGGGTGGTGTATGGTGTGGTGGTGGGGGTGTTGGTGGGGTGTGATGGTGTGGTGTACGGTGCAGCGTGTGGTGGTGTATGGTGTGGCCTATGGTGATGTATGGTGTGGGGTATGGTGGTGTAGTTTAGTGTATGCTGGTATATAACGTAGTGTGGTGATGTATAGTGGGGTATGGTGGGGTGGGGTATGGTGTGGTGTACAGTTGTGTAGTGTAGGGTGGTGGATGGTGTGGTTTAGGGGGGTGGGGGGTGAGGAGTGGCGTGTAAGGGTGGTGTGTAGGGAGGTGGGGTGTTGGGTGTTGTGGGGGGGGTGTGAAAGGGAGTGTAGGGGGGTGGTGGTGGGGTTGTGCGCTGTGTGGTGTAGGGTGGTGGGTGGTGGTGTATGGTGTAGGGTGGTATAAGGTATAGTGTACGGTGGTGGTTGTGGTGGTGTGGGTGGTGTATGCTGGTGTATGGTGTAGTGTGATGGGTGGTGTATGGTGTAGTGTAGGCTCGTGGGTGTGGTGTATGGTGTTGGGTGATGCATGGTGTAGTCTAGGGTGCTGTGGTGGGGGGGGGTGGTGTGTGTGAGGGGGTTTCGGGGGTGTGGAGGGGGGTGGAGTAGTGGTGGGTGGTGTGTTGGGGTTGTGGGTGCTGTAGTGTAGGGTGGTGGGTGGTTGTGTATGGTGTTGTGGTGTAGGGGGATGGGGTGCAGGGGGGGATGTGGTGTGTGAGGGGGTTTTGCAGGTGGTGGTGTGATGATGGCTGGTGTGTTGGTGGGTGGGGTGGTGTATAGTGTAGGGTGATGGTGTATGGTGGTGTGGTGTAGGGTGGTGTGTGATGTAAGGTAGGGTGGTGTAGGGTGTAGTGTATGGTGTGGTGTAGCGTATGGTGGTGGGTGGTGGTTGATGGTGTGGTGTATGGCAGTGTGGTGTATGGTATGGCATATGGTGGTGTAGTCTGGTGGCGTGTGGGGTATGGTAACGTGGTGAATGGTGTGGTCTATGGTGGTGTGACGGATGGTGGTGTATGGTGTGGTGTAGGCTTGTGGGTGGTGCATGGAGTAGTCTCGGGTGCTCTGGTGTAGGGTGGTGTATAGTGGTATGTGGTGTGTGGGGTGTAGTATAGGGTGGTGGGTGGTGGTTTATGGTGTGGTGTAGGGGGGTGGGAGTTGGGGAGTGGGGTGTAATGGGGTGTAGGGGGGGTTGTGGTGTGTAGGTGGGTATGCGGGGGAGGTGTGTTGGTAGGGTAGTCAGGTGGTGTTGTGTTGTGTATGGTGTGTAGGGTACTGTGGTGTATGGTGTGGTGTAGGGTGGTGGGTGGTGTGGTGTAGGGTGGGGATTAGGGGGTGGAGTGTATGGGGGGTGGGGTGGTGTAGGGTAGTGTGGGGGGGGTGTGGAGAGGGTGGGGGGTGTTTGTGGGGAGGGGGTGGGGGATGTTTTGGGGGGTGTGTGAGGGTGTGTCAGGGTAGGGTGTGGGGGTGGTCTAAGGGGGGGTGTGGACAGTGTGGGGGAGTTGTTGGGGGGGCAAAGCGGGCTGTTGGGGGGGAAGGGAGGGTGTGGGGCATGTGGGGGTGGTGGGGTGGTGTGTTTGGGGGTGGGGAGGGGGTGGGGTAGTGCTGGGTGGTGTGTAGTCTAGTGTGGTGTATGGTGTAGTGTAGGGTGGTGGTATAGGGGAGTGTATGGTGTAGTGCATGGTGGGTGGGGTATGGTGGGGTGTAGGGTTGGGTCGTGTTGGTTGTTGGGGGTGGGGATGGGTGTGGTGTATGGTGGGGTGGGGGGTGGTGTACTGTATGGTGGTGATGAGTATGGCAGTGTAGCGTATAGCAGTGTATGGTGTGGCGATGGTGGTGTATTATATGGTGGTGTATAGTGTGGTATTGTGGGGTGTAGGGTTGGGTCAGGTGTCAGAGGGGTGGTGGTGTGGGGTGTAGTGTATGGTGGTGTGTTGTATAGTGGTGTGGTTTATGCTGTGGTGTAGGGTAAGGTATGGTGTAGTATATGGTGGTGGATATTGTGGTATGGTGCAGTGGGGTGTAGGGTTGGGTCTAGTGTCAGGTGTTGAGTGGTGTCGGGTGTGGTCATGTAGGGGGGTGGTGGTGTAGTGTATGGTGGTGTATGTTGTGGTATGGTGTGGTGGATGGTGTGGTGTATGGGGTTGTTGCGCATGGTGTAGGGTGGTGGGGGGTATGATGTAGGGTGTTGCGGTGTAGAGTGGTGGATGGCGTTGTGGGGGAGGTGTGGTGATGGGTTTGGTGGTGTGGTGTATGGTAATGTAGTGTAGGGTGTCGGGTGGTGCATGCTGTAGTCTAGGGTGCTGTGGCGTAGGGTGGTGTATGGTGTAGTGTAGGAAGTGGGGGGGGGTGCTGGAGGGGGTGTTTGGGGGTGTATTGGAGGAGTGTGGGGAGGGTGTATGGGGCAGTGTTGGAAGGGTGTGGGTTCGTGTAGGGGGGGGTGTGGTGTATGGTGTAGTCTGTGGTGCAGGGTGGTGGTGTATTGTGTAGTGATAGGTGGTGTGGTGGAGGATGCTGTATGGTGTCATATAGGGGGGTGTGAGGAGGGGGTATTGTGATGGTGTGGTGTATGGTGTAGTGTAGCGGAGTCTATGGTGCAGTGGTGTATGGTGTGGTGTAAGATGTAGCGTATGCAGATGGGCGATGTGTACGGTGTAGAATGGCGATAGGTGGTGTGGTCTAAGATGCAGTGTGGTGATGGGTGATGTGGTGTGTGGTGTAGCGTGGTGATGGGTGGTATGGTGTAGTATGCTCCTGGGTTGTGTGGTGTACAGTGTAGTATGGTGATGGATGTTGTGGTGTACGGTGTACTATGGTGATGGGTTGTGTGGTGTATGGTGATGGGTGGGGTGGTGTGTGGTGTGGTGGGGTGATGGGTGCTGTGGTGTATGGTGATGGGTGGTGTGGTCTAAGATGTAGTGTGGTGATGGGGATGTGGTGTATGGTGTAGCGTTGTGATGGGTGGTGTGCTGTATGGTGTAGTATGCTGTTGGGTTGTGTGGTGTATGGTAAAGTGTGGTATACGGTGTACTTTGATGGGTTGTGTAGAGTACGGTGTAGTGTGGTGGTGGGTGGTGTGGTGTGTGGTGATGGGGATGTGGTGTATGGTGTAGCGTGGTGATGGGTTGTGTGCCGTATTGTGTAGTATGCTGCTGGGTTGTGTGGTGTACAGTGTAGTTTGGTGATGGGTGGTGTGGTGTATGGTGTAGCATGGTGAAGGGTGGTTTGGTGTATGGTGATGGGTGGTGTACGGTGTGGTGTACGGTTTAGAATGGTGATGGGTGTTGTGGTGTACAGTGTAGCGTGGTAATGGGTGGTCATGGGTGGTGTGGTGTACGGTGATGAGAAGTGTGGTGTACTGTGATGGATGGTGTGGTGTATGGTGTAGCGTGGTGATGGGTTGTGTGCTGTATGGTGTAGTATGCTGCAGGGTTGTGTGGTGTATGATGTAGTACGGTGATGTGTGGTGTACGGTGTAGAATGGTGATGGGTGGTGTGGTGTACGGTGAAGCATGGTGATGGGGGGTGTCCTGTATGGTGTAGTGTGGTGTATGGTGTAGCATGGTGATGGTTGCTTTGGTGTGTGGTGATGGGTTGTGTGGTGTACAGTGTAGCGTGGTGATGGCTGGTCATGTGTGGTGTGTTGCAATGTATGGTGTAGTATCGTGATGGGTGGTGTATGGTGTAGTGTGGTGATGGATGGCGTGGTCTAAGATGTAGTGTGGTGATGGGTGGTGTGCTGTATGGTGTAGAATGGTGATGGGTGGTCATTGGTGGTGTGGTGTACAGTGATGAGAAGTGTGGTGTACGGTGTAGAATGGTGATTGGTGTTTTGGTGTACACTGTAGCATGGTGCGATATATGGTATAGTGTGGTGATGGGTGGGGTGGTGTACAGTGATGGGTCATGTGGTGTATGGTGTAGTGTGGTGATGGATGCTGTGGTCTAAGATGTAGGGTGGTGATGGGTGGTGTGGTGTACGGTGTAGTGTGGTGATGCGTGTTTTGGTGTACACTGTAGCGTGGTGCAGCGTTCGGTGTATCATTGTCATGGGTGGTGTGGTGTATGGTGTAGTATAGTAATGGGTGGTGTGGCCTAAGATGTAGCGTGGTGATGGGTGGTGTGCTATATAGTGTAGTATGCTGTTGGGTTCCGTGGTGTATGGTGGTGTGTGGTATACGGTGTAGTTTGGTGATGGATGGTGGGATGCATTGTGTAGTATGCTGCTGGTTGGTGTGGTGTATGGTGTAGTTTGCGGATGGGTGGCGTGGTGTACATTTTAGTATGGTGAGGCGTGGTGTAGTTTACGGTGTACTTTGTTGATGGCTGGTGGGGTGTATGGTGTAGCGTGGTGACGGGTGGTGTGCTGTATGGTGTAGTATACTGCTGGGTTGTATGGTGTATTGTGTAGCATGGTGATGGGTGATGTGGTGTACAGTGTAGTGTGGTGTACAGTGTAGTGTGGTGCGGTATACAGTGTAGCATAGTGATGGGTAGTGTGGTGTATTGTGATAGATGGTGTGATGTACAGTGTAATATGGTGATGGGGGGTGTGGTGTACGGTGTAGTATGGTGACGGGTGGTGTGGTGTATGGTGTAGAATGGTGATTGGTGTTTTGGTGTAGAGTGTAGCGTGGTGCGGTGTACGGTGTAGTGTGGTGATGGGTGGTGAAGTGTACAGGGTAGCATGGTGATGGGTGGTGTGGTGTGTGGTGTAGTGTGGTGATGGGTGGTGAAGTGTACAGGGTAGTGTGGTGATGGTGGGGTGGTGTATGGTGATGGGGATGTGGTGTGCGGTGTAGCGTGGTTCTGGGTGGTGCGCTGTATGGCGTAGTATGCTGCTGGGTTGTGTCGTGTATGGTGATGTGTGGTCTACGGTGTAGTAGTGTGATGTGTACTCTGTAGTATGGTGATGGGTGGTTTGGTGTATGGTGATGGGCGGTGCAGTGTACGGTGTAGTATGGTGATGGGTGGTGTGGAGTATGGTGTAGTGTGGTGATGGTGTGGTCTAAGATGTAGTGTGGTGTACGGTGTAGTATGGTGATGGGTTGTGTGGTGTACGGTGTAGAATTGTGATGGGTGGTGTGGTGTACAGTGTAGCATGGTGTGGTATCCACTGTAATATATTGATGGGTGGTGTGGTGTACAGTGTAGTATGTTGATGGGTGTTGTGGTGTATGGCGATGGGTGGTGTGGTGTCCGGTGTAATATGCTGATGGGTGGGGTGTTGTATGGTGTACAATGGTGATGGGTGGTGTGGTGTACGGTGTAGTGTGGTGATGGGTGGTGTGGTGTACGGTGTAGTGTGGTGATGGGTGGTGTGGTGTATGGTGTAGTGTGGTGATAGGTATTTTTCTGTAGAGTGTAGCGTGGTGCAATGTACGGTGTAGTATGGTGATGCGTGTATGGTGTGGTGTGGTCTAAGATGTAGTCTGGTGATGGGTGGTGTGTTGTACAGTGTGGCAAGGTGATGGGTGGTGTGGTGTATGGTGTAGTGTGGTGATGGGTGGTGTGGTGTACAGGGTATTTTGGTGATGGTGGGGTGGTGTATGGTGATGGGGATGTGGTGTATGGTGTAGCGTGATTCTGTGTGGTGTGCTGTATGGCGTAGTATGGGTTGTGTGGTGTATGGTGATGTGTGGTGTACGGTGTAGTAGTGTGATGGGTGGTTTGCTGTATGGTGATGGGCGGTGTGGTGTACGGTGTAGTTTGGTAATGGGTGGTGTGGTGTACGGTGTATAATTGTGATGGGTCTTGTGGTGTACAGTGTAGCGTAGTGATGGGTGGTCATTGGTGGTGTGGTGTACGGTGATGGATGGTGATGGGTTCTGTGGTGTATGGTGATGGGTTGTATGGTGTACGGTGTAGAATGGTGATTGGTGTTTTGGTGTATAGTGTAGCATGGTGCAATGTATGGTATAGTGTGGTGATGGGTGCGGTGGTGCACAGTGATGGGTGGTGTCGTGTACGGTGATGGGTCATGTGGTGTGTAGTGTGGTGATGGATGTTGTGGTCTAAAATGTAGTGTGGTGATGGGTGGTGTGGTGTACAGTGTAGTATGGTGATTGGTGTTTTGGTGTACAGTGTAGCGTGTTGCGATGTACGGTGTAGTATCATGATGGGTGGTGTACGGTGTAGAATTGTGACGGGTGGTGTGGTGTACAGTGTAGCGTGGTGATGGGTAGTCATTGGTGGTGTGGTGTACGGTGATGGCTCATGTGGTGTACGGTGCAGAATGGTGATTGGTGTACACTGTAGCATGGTGCGATGTATGGTATAGTGTGGTGATGGGTGGGGTGGTGTACGGTGATGGCTCATGTGGTGTATGATGTAGCATCGTGATGGATGTTGTGGTCTAAGATGTAGTGTGATGATGGGTGGGGTGGTGTACGGTGTAGAATGGTGATGCGTGTTTTAGTGTACAGTGTAGCGTGGTGCAGCGTTCGGTGTATCATTGTCATGGGTGGTGTGGTGTGTGGTGATGGGTGGTGTGCTATATAGTGTAGTGTGCTGTTGGGTTCTGTGGTGTATGGTGATGGGTGGTGTAGTGTATGGTGATAGGTTGTGTGGTGGGCATGGTAAAATGGTGATGAGTGGTGTGGTGTACGGTTTAGTTTGGTGATGGATGGTGTTGTGTACGGTGTAGTATGCTGCTGGTTGGTGTGGTGTATGGTGACGGGTGGTGTGATGTACAGTGTACTGTAGTAGTGGGGTGTATGGTGTAGCGTGGTGACAGGTGGTGTGTTTTATGGTGATGGGTGGTGTGGTCTACGGTGTAGTTTGGTGATGCGTGGTGGGGTGTACGGTGTAGTTTGGGTGGTGTCTACAGCATAGTATGGTGATGGGGTGTGTGGCGTACGGTGTATCGTGGTCATGGGTGGTTTGATGTACGGGGTAGTGTGGTGATGGACGGTGTGGTCTAAGATGTAGTGTGGTGATGGGTGCTGTGGTGTATAGTGTTGGGTGGTGTGATGTATGGTGTAGTATGGTGATGGGTTGTGCGGAGTACGGTGTAGAATGCTGATGGGTGGTGTGGTGTACAGTGTGGGGTGGGGTGGTGTCCCGTGTAGTATGTTGATGGGTGGTGGTGTGTATAGCGATGGGTAGTGCGGTGTACGGTGTAGCATCGTGATGGGTGGTGTGGTGTACAGTATACTGTGGTGATGGGTGGTGCGGTGTACGGTGTGGTGTGTAGTATGGTGATGGGTGGGGTGGTCTAAGGTGTGGTGTGTACAGGAATGGGTGGGGTGGTGTATGCTGTAGTATGGTGATGGGTGGGGTGGTGTACAGTGTAGCGTGGTGATGGGTGGTCATTGCTGGTGTGGTGTACAGTGAATGGGATGTAGTGTATGTTGTAGCGTGGTGATGGGTGGTGTGCTGATGGGTGGCGTGGTGTGGTGTACGGTGTAGCATGGTGATGGGGGGTGTGGTGGTGTATGGTGATGGGTGGTGTGGTGTCCGGTGTAATATGGTGATGGGTGGTGTGGTGTCTGGTGTGGTCTACAGTGTAGTTTGGTGATGCGTGGTGGGGTGTACGGTGTAGTTTGGTGATGGATGGTGTGTACAGCATAGTATGGTGATGGGTGGTGCAGTGTACGGTGTAGTATGGTGATGGGTGGTGTGGTGTATGGTGATGGGTGGTGTGGTGTACGGTGTAGTGTGGTGATGGATGGGGTGGTCTAAGATGTACTGTGGTGATGGGTGTTGTGGTGTATGGTGTAGTATGGTGATGGTTGGTGTGGTGTACAGTGTAGCGTGGTGATGTGTAGTGTGCTGATGGGTGGTGTGGTGTACAGTGTAGTTTGGTGATAGGTGTTGTGGTGTGCGGTGTAGCATGGTGATGGGGGGTGTGGTGCGCGGTGTACCATGGTGATGGTTGGCGTTGTGTACGGTGTAGTGTGATGAAGGGTGGGGTGGTGTATGGTGATGGGTGGTGTGGTGTCCGGTGTACTATGGTGACGGGTGGTGTGGTGTATGGTGTAGAATGGTGATTGGTGTTTTGGTGTAGAGTGTAGCGTGGTGTGATGTACAGTGTAGTATGGTGATGCGTGTATGGTGTAGCGTGGTGATGGGTGGTGTGGTGTACGGTGTATAATTGTGATGGGTGGTGTGATGTACAGTGTGGCATGGTGATGGGTGGTCATTGGTGGTGTGGTGTACAGTGATGAGAAGTGTGGTGTACGGTGATGGATAGTGATGGGTTCTGTGGTGTATGGTGATGGGTTGTATGGTGTACGGTGTAGAATGGTGATTGGTGTTTTGGTGTATAGTGTAGCATGGTGCAATGTATGGTATAGTGTGGTGATGGGTGGGGTGGTGTACAGTGATGGGTGGTGTCGTGTATGGTGTAGTGTGGTGATGGATGCTGTGGTCTAAGATGTAGGGTGGTGATGGGTGGTGTGGTGTACGGTGTAGTGTGGTGATGCGTGTTTTGGTGTACACTGTAGCGTGGTGCAGCGTTCGGTGTATCATTGTCATGGGTGGTGTGGTGTATGGTGTAGTATAGTAATGGGTGGTGTGGCCTAAGATGTAGCGTGGTGATGGGTGGTGTGCTATATAGTGTAGTATGCTGTTGGGTTCTGTGGTGTATGGTGATGGGTGGTGTAGTGTATGATGTAGTATGGTGATAGGTTGTGTGGTGTGCATTGTAAAATGGTGATGAGTGGTGTGGTGTACAGTATACTTTGGTGATGGGTGGTGTTGTGTACGGTGTAGTATGCTGCTGGTTGGTGTGGTGTATGGTGTGGCATGTTTATGTGTGGTGTATGGTGTAGTTTGCTGATGGGTGGTGTGGTGTACATTTTAGCATGGTGAGGCGTGGTGTGGTGTGCGGTGTAGTTTGGTTATGGATGATGTAGTGTATGGTGATAGGTGGTGATGGGTGTGGGGTGTACGGTGTAGAGTGGTGATGGGTGGTGTGGTCTACAGTGTAGTTTGGTGATGCGTGGTGGGGTGTACAGCATAGTATGGTTATGGGTGGTGTGGTGTACAGTGTATAATTGTGATGTGTGTTGGGGTGTACAGTGTAGCATGGTGCAGTGTACGGTGTATCGTGGTCATGGGTGGTTTGATGTACAGGGTAGTGTGGTGATGGACGGTGTGGTCTAAGATGTAGTGTGGTGATGGGTGGTGTGGTGTACAGTGTGGGGTGGGGTGGTGTCCCGTGTAGTATGTTGATGGGTGGTGGTGTGTATAGCGATGGGTAGTGCGGTGTACGGTGTAGTATGGTGATGGGTGGTGTGGTGTACGGTGTGGTGTGTACGGGAATGGGTGGTGTGGTGTATGGTGTAGTATGGTGATGGGTGGTGTGGTGTACAGTGTAGCGTGGTGATGGTTGGTCATTGGTGGTGTGGTGTACAGTGATGGGGATGTAGTGTATGGTGTAGCGTGGTGATGGGTGGTGTGCTGTATGGTGTAGTGTGGTGAGGCGCGGTGTGGTGTATGGTGTAGTTTGGTGATAGGTGTTGTGGTGCGTGGTGTAGCATGGTGATGGGGGGGTGTGGTGCGCAGTGTACCATGGTGATGGTTGGTGTTGTGTACGGTGTAGCGTGATGAAGGGTGGGGTGGTGTATGGTGATGGGTGGTGTGGTGTCCGGTGTATTATGTTGATGGGTGGTGTGGTGTCTGGTGTGGTGTCTGGTGATGTGTGGAGTGGTGTACGGTGTAGTATAGTAATGCGTGTATGGTGTAGCGTGGTGATGGATGGTGTGGTCTAAGATGTAGTCTGGTGATGGGTGGTGTGGTGTACAGCGTAGGGTGGTGATGGATGGTGTGGTGTACAATGTAGTATGGTGATGGGTGGTGTGGTGTGTAGTGTAGCGTGGTGTTGTGTCCGGTGTAATATGTTGATGGGTGGTGTGGCGCATAGTGATGGGTGTTGTGGTCTACAGTGCACTAGGGTGATGGGTGGGGTGGTGTACGGTGTAGTATGGTGATGTGTAGTGTGATGAAGGGCGGGGTAGTGTATGGTGATGGGTTGTGTGTTGTATGGTGTAGTATGCTGATTGGTGTTTTGGTGTACAGTGTAGTATGGTGATGGGTGGTGTGGTCTAAGATATAGTGTGGTGATGGGTGGTGTGGTGTCCGGTGTTGTATGTTGATAGGTGGTGTAGTGTATGGTGATGTGTGGTGTCCTGTATGGTGTAGTATGCTGTTGGGTGGTGTGGGGTATGGTGTAGCATGGTGATGGGTGGTGTGGTGTACGGTGTAGTATGGTCATGGGTCGTGTGGTGTCTGGTGATGGGTGTGGTGGTGTACGGTGTAGTATGGTGATGCGTGTATGGTGGAGCGTGTATGGTGGAGCGTGGTGATGGATGGTGTGGTCTAAGTTGTAGTCTAGTGATGGGTGGTGTGTTGTACAGTGTAGTGTGGGAATGGATGGTGTGGTGTACAGTGTAGTTTGGTCATGGGTGGTGTGGTGGACAGTGTGGCGTGGTGATGGCTGGTGAGGTGTATGCTGTAGTGTGGTGATGCGTGGTGTGGTGTGTGGGGTAGTGTGGTGATGGGTGGGGTGGTGTAGGGTGTAGTGTGGTGTTCGATGGTGTTGTCTAAGATGTATTGTGTTGATGGTGGTATGGTGTATGGTGTTGGGGATGTGGTGTATGGTGTTGTGTGGTTATGGGTAGTGTGCTGTATGGCCTAGTGTGCTGCTGGGTTATGTAGTGTATGCTGATGTGTGGTGTACGGTGTAGTTTGGTGATGGGTTCTGTGGTGTACAGTGTAGAATGGTGATGGGTGGTGTGGTCTACGGTGTAGAACGGTGATTGGTGTTTTGGTGTACAGTGTAGCGTGGTGCGATGTGTAGTGTAGTATGGTGTAGCATGGTGATGGATGGTGTGGTCTAAGATGTAGTGTAGTGTACAGTGTAGCATGGTGTGGTATCCGTTGTAATATATTGATGGGTGGTGTGGTGTATGGTGATGGATGGTGATGTGTTCTGTGGTGTATGGTGAGGGGTTGTATGGTGTATGCTGTAGAATGGTGATTGGTGTTTTGGTGTACAGTGTAGCGTAGTGCCATGTATGGTGTAGTATGGTGATGGGTGGTGTGGTGTACGGTGTAGTATGTTGATGAGTGGTGTGGTCTATGGTGTAGTATGGTGATGGATGGTGTGGTGTATGGTGTAGTATGCTGCTGGGTTGTGTGGTGTACGGTGTAGTTTGGTGATGGGTAGTGTGGTTTCTGGTGTAGCATGTTAATGGGCAGTGTGGTGTACGGTGTAGTATGGTGATGGATTGTGTGTGTACAGTGTAGTGTGGTGCGGCGTATCGTGATGGGTGGTGTGGTGTATGTAGTAGTGTGGTGATGGGTGGTATGGTGTACAGTGATGGGTGGTGTGGTCCGAGTCTAGTATGGTGATGGTTGGTGTGCTGTCTGGTGTATTATGTGTATGGGTGGTGTGGTGTATGGTGATGGGTGGTGGGGTGTACGGTGTAGCATGGTGATGAGTATGTGCTGTATGGTGTAGCATGGTGATGGGTGGAGCGGTGTACAGTCTAGAATGGTGGCGGGTGGTGTGGTGTACATTGGTTGATGGGTAGTATGATGACTGGTTCTGTATGGTGTATTGTGGTGATGGGTGATGTGGTGTGAGGTGTATTTTATTGTGGGTGGTACTGTGTACCGTGTAGTGTAGTGGTGCATGGTGTGGTTTGAAGGGTAGTATGGTGATGCTTTGTGTGGTGTATCATGGGGTGTGGTGCAGTATTGTAATGGGTGGTGTGGTGTATGGGGTGATATGGTGATGGGTGGTGAGGTGTCATGTAAAGTGTAGTATGGTGATGGATGGTTGAGTGCGTGGTGTATTCTGATGGTAGGTGGTGTGGGCTGTGATGTAGTGTGGTCATGGGTGGTGTGGTGTTTGTTCATGGTTTGTGTGGTATGTGATATAGTAAGGTCACAGATTGCGTGGTGTATGGGGCAGCATGGTCATGAGCGGTGCTGTGTATGGTGATGGTCATTGTGTATAGGGCAGTATGGTGACGGGTGGTGTGTATGGTGATGGGCGGTGTCATGTATGGGGTGGTATGGGTGTGGATAGTGTGGTGTAGTGTAGGCTGGTGGGGGTGTGGTGTAGGGGGTGTATGCTGAGGGGTGGGGTGCAAGGTTGTATAGGGGCAGGGTCATGGTCTGTAGGGGGCGGTGGTGGTGTGTGTGAGGGAGGTGGCGGGGTTGTGAGGTTTGGGGGGGGTGCAGTAGTGGTATGTGGTGTCATGTGGGAAGGTGTATGGTGGGGTGGAGGACTGTGTATGTTGTCGTGTGGGGGAGTGGGGTATAGGGGGGTGTTTGGATGTGGTGTAGGGTGGGCTGTGGCATGGTGTATAGGGGTGTGTGGGAGAGGTGTATAATGTAGTATAGGGTGTGGTGTAGGGTGGTGTGGTGTAAGGTGGTGTATAGTATGGTGTAGGTTGTTTGGTGGTGTCATGTAGGGTGTTGGTTGGTGTGGAGTGGGGGGTGGGCTGCAGGGGACTGGGGCATAAGGGGGGTGGTGGGAGGTGTAGGGGTGGTGTGTTGGGGTGGTGTGCTGTGTGGTGTAGGGTGGTGGGTAGTGTAGTATAGGGTCGTGTAGGGGATTGGGGTGTAGGGGCAGGGTCATGGTGTGTAGGGGAGGTGGTGTGGAAGGGATGGGGGTTGTGAGGGGGTTTGGGATGGTGTGGAGGGGGGGTGTAGGGGAGGTGGGGTAGTGGTGGGGTGGTGGCTGGTGTATGGCGTTCTGTGGGGTAGGATGGTTTATGGTGTAGTGTAGGGTGGTGGGTGGTGTGTTGTAAGGTGTTGAGTGGTGCATGGTGTGGTGGATGGTATCATGTGGGGGGAGTGTAGGGGGAGGTGTGTGGGGGGAGTGGAGGGGTGAAGGGCAGGTATTGGAGGGGTGTGGTGGCATGTGGTGTGGAGTATGGTTATGTATAGTGTAGTATGGTGGTATATGGTGTAGTGTATGCTGGTGTACAGTGTGATATGGTGATGTGTGGGGTGTTGTGGTGTAAGGTGGTGCTTTATGGTGTAGTGTGGGGGGGGTAGCGGGGATCATGGTGTGTGGGAGGGGTGTGGGGCAGAGTGTAGGGGGGATGGGGTGGTGGGTTGTGTATAGTGTGGTGTATGGTGGTGTGACGGGTTATGGTGTGGGGTACAGTTATGTATAGTGTACAGTGGGGTGTACAGTAGTGTAGCATATGGTGGTGCAGTGCATTGTGGTGTATGGCATAGTGTACAGTGGTGTATAGTGTGGTATGGTGATGTGTGGTGGGGTGTAGAGTTGGGTCTGGTGTTGGGTGGTGTCAGGTGTGTGGTGTGGTGTATGGCATAGCATATGGTGGGGTGGTGTATGGGGGTGGGTTGTTGTTGCATTAACAGGCAGAGGAATTTGGCAGAAAACAAACCCCCTTGCGTTCTAACACTCCTCACCGAGGTGGGAGGCTAGGTGCGGCCAGGTTTGAGTTCTGAGCGATGCCCAATCCGCCACGATCAGTCCAGTCGTGTTTAATATATTAAACTATCACAATTCTGGATACACTAACAGTGGACTGCACCTTCAGTCCAGTCGTGTTCATGAACTACCACAGCCGCTCTTTAGTCATGTTCAATGAGAAACCAAAACAACCAGCTACTTAAACAGCGCAGCTTATTTTAGCAACAGATAAATAGGTTCTTATGGATTGCCAGTAGTAAATACACTGTCTGCGGGGGGGGTGGGGGATGATGATGTATAGCGGTGTATGGTGATCTGTAGTGTAGGAGGGTGGTGGAGGGTGATGTATAGTGTATGGTATGCTCAAGTGTAGTGGGTGTGGTGGGGAGGGTACAGTGTGGTATTTCTGCAGGTGACTGGAATCCTGAGTGGTGTGGGCAGAGCAGCTTTCTAACCTGTTTCCGAAGCGCTGTTCTTGTGCTGGCCAGGGGCGGAGAGAGGATGAAGTCTCCAGCACTGATGAGGTTAGGAAACAATGAAGTAAGGTTGTTCTTTTTTCCTAGTGACCATGACAACTGGGTTTCTCATTTGGTGTATCCTCCTGACTCTGCACAGGTTGAAGAAACTATGTGCACATGGCTTTACTTCACACAGCTTTCACCTGTGAACTGCAGGCAGCCACTCTCAGCTCCTGTTTACCTTTGAAAAGTCCTCTCGGTCCTTACAAATTCCGACTACATCTTTTCTCACAATTAATTGAGAACTCACGTCATGGCAATGACCCCCAACACAACAACATTTCAGTTTACCTTCCCTTGTCGTTGCAGCCAGCTCCGTTCCCTGGGGCATACGTTCAGGCACCTGCTCAGAGTGTGTGTTTCTGCCAAGACACAACCAGGCACATTCATTGCCGCCAGCATAGCCAGTATAACCTGAATGCATGGCCTCTAGCTACTACAAAAACCTGTGGAGCTGGGACTCATACTTGCAATGCTCCCTCTGTACTGGGTTTTCAGATTTATGGTTTTATTTTTTTCTTGCCCCCTCCCTGCCTTCTGCTGCCCAGGTACAGGGTCTGAGCTCCATGGCTGTGCTCACTGGGGCACCAGCTGCACCTACCTGGGAAGAGATGCTGCCTGGAAAGTCGCTGTCTTATCTCGCTTCCACTGCAGGCACATACTTGGGGAGTGAACAGAAGCAGCTACAGTGCACAGGTAGGGTAGTTCTTGGTCTTATAATGCATAGTGCCACTAATTACTGAGGTTACTTACAACAGACAGGTCATTACAGGACTTCACGTGCTTGGCAGCTGTTTGCAGTAGTGCTAAACATGATAGCAGCCGTTACTATCACAGAATCTCCTAGATCAGAAAAGACCAGTAAGATCATCTAGTCCAATCATTAACCTTACACTGACAAGCCCACCGCTAAACTATGTCCCTAAGCACTGTATCTACACAATTATGTTCTGGGGCTGCAGTTAAAATGCAGCTTCTACTGACCAGAGTGAGTATAGGGCCCAAGGCTGACATCTTGGGCAGTAACACCTACTGCAGTGGTTCCTTGTAAGCCTGGTAAATAATCATCAGAAAAATTAGGCTAGAAGGGGCATCTGGAGGTCATTTCAACCCTCTGCTGAGGGAGAAAAGCCCCCCCACACTCAGGGAGAAGAATCGTCCTTTTTCCAATTTGGGTGCCTTGTCTCTTGTCCTTCAGGAGGAGGCTGGCTTCATCTTCTCTATCCCACCTGTGCCCACAGCCTGGAGGTCATCGATACCAACCTGAGACCCAGTGTTGCTGCAGCCAGCACACAGAAGTTGCAACTTGGGACAGTCTAGCAGGGGAACAGAACAGGTTAGTCTGCAATCGGCAAAGCCTGGATTCCAGTGCACTGAAATCCAAGCCCAGGATTTTTCTCCCTTCAAGTCTGTGGTGCAGGAAGTGGACCCAGGGTTAGACTTGAACGCCCCAGGGGTCTGACTTCCCAGCAGCGAGAGGTCACTGGAGCTCTGCCTGTCTGAGCCACCTCCAGGGCCTACAGAATGAAGGAGCCAAGGGAGCATTTGACCTTGAGCAATTAGTAACAGCTCACCTGCAGCAGGCATTGCAGGTTGTGTTGATTATTAACCCACCAAAAAAAAAGTTTAGAGATGAACTGGTAAGACCCCAAATTAAACGAGATGTGTACTATGATTTATTAATGGGCATTAGCAAAATTAAAAGGAAAAGAAATATTGCAAAGGAGACCACTACCTAGAGTATTTATGCTCAGAACACTGCCATGTCTTCCAGCATGGCCAAGCCCCTCCTCAAACTCACAGTGGGATATTGGCGTGTTTCTTCCAGGGACTGGACTGCGTTTTACTAGCCAGCACATCTAGGTCATGGCAGATGCGCATGCGGGTGGTTGAAGGTTGGATGATATCATCAACAAACCCTGTAAAAAAAAAAAACAAACACACAAATAAACAAAAACCCTGATCAACCATGAAGTGTTTGCCCCTCAGCCTTCTATATCTAGGTTGTAATGTAAATTAGCAAAATCAAAAGAATATTTGGAATAAACAGTTCACAAGTTACAAATTAACTTCAGAAAATAATGTAAAATAGCCTGAAAAGGAAATACTCCTCTGTCACTAGTTTTTAAATTAGAAACATTTGCTTTTTTAGTTTTTGTGAAAGTCAGCAAGCAAAAAGTGTTAAGGAGGGGGCTTTACTCAAGTGAGTACTGCACCTCTTAATGCAAAGTTTGGGACATACCATCTCCTTCCTACTGCTACTGTTAGCCCAATTTAAAGGTTCAGAAGCATTGATTAGAAGAGAGAACCTTTGACTTTGCACGTGCGAGAGTCTTTTTTTTATCTATTACAGCAATAATAACATATTCTACTGCAAGACCAGAGGGAGCGATCCTGTACATATCGGTTGGGGTGGTAAACAGCTTGGCTAAGTCTTGGCACTATTAATGGGATTTAAATGAAGTACAAAACCAATCAGTGGAGTGAGCCAGCATGACTGGGAACAGAGCTGATTCCAGAGTCTAAAGAACTGCCTTCTAGAGCACAGGTAAGGCTTCAAAGCTAGAAGTAAAACGCAGAAGTAAGAACAGTTGACAAATTTACTCCAAAGAGTCCCAGAAAACACCACTGGACTGAACTAGACTCTAACCCCTTCTTAAGGCCACTGGTCTCCATGTAGGACTGTCAAAATAGATCAAAGCACCTGTACTTTTAAGGAAAAGGCCGAGTTTTGAGTTGCTTTGTAGTATCTACAAAATTGAAAACATGTTTTTCAGTGTAGTCCCCACATCTCACCAGTCTCTTTCCATCTGTGGATGTGTTTCGCATCCAGATTTGTTTCTCCTTGACATTCACAAGCTATGATTAGGCATCACCTTTCTGACTCAAATACAAATGTCTTGCTGAAATAACCTATTCATTAGCAGAAAGCTGAATAGCTACGAGTTTATCCACATGCAATGACAAACACAAACAGGGGACACAATGCACGAGATAACCATACCTCTCATGGCAGCAGGAAAGGGGTTTGCAAACTTATCCACATATTCAGCCTCTGCATCTGCCTCTTTTCCTCTGAAAATGATCTGGACAGCACCCTACAAAGATAACGTCTACAAGTCAGTGACAGTAATTCAGCCTGCAGAGAGGAAAGCTGTCTGCTTTACCAACCCCTTCCTCCCCCGACAGTATACAAACATGCATTCAGGTAAGCTGCTTCAGAGAAAATACCAGTTGTCTTCATCTTGCTAGGCCACCTCTGTGCCACTGTAAAGACACCGATGGCTGCTGCACACCACTGTGAGAGTCAGCCTGGATTTACCTTTGCACCCATCACTGCCACCTCTGCAGTAGGCCAGGCATAATTTGCATCTCCTCTTAAATGCTTTGAACTCATCACATCATAGGCACCCCCATAGGCCTGGAACAAAAACCAAGGGGTTAATTACTGTGGAGTGACCTCACAGCAGCAATAGCCTACATTCCTCTTGCAGCTTTTACTAGTCCAAAGACAAGCAAGCAGCGCTAAATTTTACCTGAAAGAGCACAAGTGTCTCCATTTGGTTACAACAATCTCCTAAGACTAGACATCTCTTCAACTAAAGCCACAAAAGAGCAAGGAAGGGGGCCGCTGGTATCTAAGACCGTTCTTGATGGCAGCTAGAGGAACTGGTGTACACCTGCAACAGTAAGGCCTCAACCTGCACATGCACACAAGCCAACCAGTCAGCGTGCTCTTGGCCAGGGAACGCAGCACTCGGACTCTGCAATGCTCCATTCTGGTGCTGGAAGCAGTCCAGACAGCAGTGATGAACAGATACTGCAGAGCTAACTGCAGTACAGTCCGTTTCAAGGCATTACTGAAACCCACAGCAAGGCTGCAAGCTTGGGAAGTACAGGATGGTAATTTTCACAAGAATCAGAGAATGCGAAGGGACAGAAAGAAAGAAATCTCTTTTTTCTTTTTGCCATAATAAGTCAATTAGGTAGACCAACAAGGAAAAAGCTAAGCCTTTTAGGACCCAGAAGGTCCCCAGCACGTATGGCAGTATGGTGTCAGGTACCTTATAGAAAAAGAGAAAGGAAGAAAATTAAGTAGACAATAGCAAAAGTATATGGAAGAGAAAGCACACGAGCATTAAATCTGCAGACACAGCAGAAAGATACAATCAGCACCGGTTTTGGAAAAGGAGACTGAGGTGGCAAGAACAGAGAAAGAATATTTGCTGTGTGCAGACACATGGCATGTGCTCAGTGAGACAAGCTGGGTGAGAGGGGACAAATCCTTGACTGAAGGCATTCCAGGGAGAAAGCAAAGAGCAGAAACATGCAATTCCAGAGGAGTACAGAGACAAAAGGAATGAAGGAACAGTCTGAGAATAGAAGAAATGACCTCTTGTAACCTGACATGAAGAGGTGTTACCAGATGGGACAGAGATGTGACAAGGATAGAAAGCAGAAGTGGGACAGATGGACAAAGCTTTGTAGAACTAAAGTTGCTACTAGTGAAAACAGGAACTCTAGAAGAACACCATGGAGTAGTGCCAACGTACCTTTCTGGTGATGATAGTAATTTTAGGCACAGTTGCTTCTGCAAAGGCAAACAGTAGTTTTGCACCATGACGTATGATTCCACCATACTCCTGAGCTGTACCTACAAATGACAAAGTTTCTTTCACTCCAGGGAATTCACAAAACACCTCCATATGCAGTAGGGCAATCACCATCATCCATTACCGGCAGCAAACCTAACAACAACCAGAGCCATGTCAATATCCAGGAGAAGGTAATATCCAGGCAATGTTCTCCACAAGAAGATACTTCTTGCAGTAAGCAACTCTACCAAAAAATCTCTCACCACAAGCAGCATGTATTTGTGTATAAGGTCACAGAACTGGAACACTCAGCAGATGGTCTCATCCTAGGGACAAACTACAGTTACATCATTTTCAAGACTCCAAATGTGACTAGCAGTGAAAAAAACCCCTTTTTTCTACACCATACTGAAAGGCAGCTTGGCTACCATACCAAACGCCTATCCCAGGCTTCCTTCAAGCAAGCCCACCTTAGAAGACAGAGCATGAATCCCTCTACAGGGATTCTCACAGCAGGTGCTTCTGGAGAATGGTCATCTGGAGCAGACATGAACACAAGTCATCCACGTTACAGGATGTTCACCACAGTTCTGCCCCAAACACAGGCCTCGCTGACTTGCACTCAGAAACAGCAACCCTATGTACTTTATCTCCAGGATTTGTGAATTTCAGACCACTGGATATAACTCTACAATTACTTTCAAGTAGCTTATCCAGCTACTGACTTTTGCTTTCAGCACCTGAGATAACCTCTTGCAAATACTTTGGGATCTAATGTACTAACGGATGATTAATTTATTTTTTAAATGTAAAAGTATAAGTAAAAATTCTTTTCTGAGATTTTTTTTTTATTACGTTGTTTGGTGACTTGACTTTATTGCTTCCTCTAAAGTGTAATTTGAGCATCTCATAATTTATGCCTACCCTTACAAGTGTCTGTTCTCAACCGCAATTTCACTTTTGGTTCTCGGATTTCCCTCCAGCCAGTGGGACTAGTCAAGCCTGCAGAACCCTCCCAGCAGCAGAAATCAGAACAGCCACATCTTCTCACCCCAAGAAGCAGTTTGAACACAGCTGGGATGCTCAACATAGACTCAGAAGCTGGAGAGCGCTAACAGAGCCTGTAATCTAGTCACGGCCTTAGTTTCTAATTCACACAGAGTAGCCAGTCACTTAAAAATGCTTCAAGCGCAAGCTCAACTGAACTGCTAATTTGAACTATTTACACTGTCATCCATAACCAATTAACAAACTCTTTTCTGGCCACAGATTCATAGTATCATAGAATGGTTTGGGTTGGAAGGGACCTTGAAGATCATCTAGTTCCAACCCCCTGCCCTGGGCAGGGACACCTCCCACCAGCCCAGGTTGCTCAAAGCCCCATCCAACCTGGCCTTGAACACCTCCAGGGACGGGGCAGCCACAGCTTCTCTGGGCAAGTCCCAAACTTGTTCTAAATACGGGGTTTTATCCAGCTACAGGATAAAAATGCCTTAAATGTCATCTCTGTGCACACCTATTACATTGGGGGCTATTTAAAGTGTTTGGGTCACTAACCCTGTGAGACGTTTCGTACACCTCTGACCTGTTGCGATGGATTCTTTCTTCTTCTCTACTGAACAGGGAGAAGAGGTGACCACCACCCTCAGAATTTATTACTTAAACTGAAATTTCTAATGCTGGTGTACTAATCTTGCTAAACTCCTTAAAACACAACAGTTTAGGATCACTATCAAGCTTCAGACCTCCCCTCTTTATCTTTCTCTACTTTACCTTCCATTTATAGACTTTCAAACCAACATTCTACTATGCAATATTAAGTTATTACTTTTCATTGGCTATATGGAAATAGCTTTGTTCTTGGATTCTGAGCAGCTGTCTAAGTTTAGACTCCTGCAGTGGCCCCTGAAGTGAACTAAGGTGCTTCTTGGTCCATGTCAGCCAAGGAGGGTGTGTCAACAGCAGGAGAGGAAGGTGAGAGGGCAAGAGGGAAGAGGAAGGTTCTGTTAACAATGAGGCAGTATAGAAGGCATTAAAACATGCCAAATACATTGTATTAAAGTAAGAACTGGAATGTTGACTAGTAACATTTTGATGTGTTGCTATCTGTGGAGGCCTTGAGGTAAACCTTGTTTTATACAACAGTTTTAAACTTAGTCAAATGTATGAAAGACTTAGCATGTTTATCAGTATAACATTTATATTCCTCTCACAACCTGTTTTCTAATACGTCTTTTTAACATTAACTGCTCAGTCTATAATCTCAGACCTCTCCTTACTGATTTATCCAAAGCTTCTAAATGATGGGCAATTTTATCTGAAAAATGCCTTGGAGCATGAAAGAACGTAGGCTTTCAAAGATACGGGGCGGGGGGGAGTGGTGGTGGTATATAACTGAATCAATGGCAACAGAGGAATTTGGGCATTAAGTGCAGCAGATGAAGCTGGCAGATGAGGCAGACAGTTTCTCCTGCTGCAGCAAAGCTTGGATACCAACACAGGCCTATATTAGTTCAGTAACTCCAGCGACGAGCAGATTTTGTTAGACACATCTTCATGGTGCCCTCAACAGGCATTCTTAGTGCTGCTTTGACCAGTGGCCTCCCTGCCCACAGGAGAATCAGGAGGGCTGCACTCTCACATCATCCTGTCCAGAGGGCTAACGAACAGCGTGGTATTGGACTGCTTTCCACTGCCTCTCAGGAAGCCAGTCTTTGCAGGGCCTTCTAGTACCACACTATCCAGCATATAGACATGTAAATAAAACAGCTTCTAAATAAAACAGCTGAGCATTTAAAAGGACATGGAGTTTCATTATAATAAAGAAAACAGTGTAACTTCCATACCATTTGTGACAAGGGCTGCATCTCCAGGGAATGCAGGTTTTTTTCTTGGACAGGAAACAATCACAGCTTTGCAATGGTGCTGGAATTCCAGACAGTAGGACAAAGCTTTCCAGAGCATGATATACCCACGCTTGGCCCTGGCAAAGTGGTCATCCCAGCATCTCTATAGACTGCTAAACATTACAGCATTAAGTTACTGCATGAACTGGCCCTCTCCTCAGTGAAGTCCAGCAAAGCTTTGTGATCTGAGAACACACCGATAGCAGTTAGTGTCATAGTTAGGCACTTATTTCGTGTTCCTGCAATTTCTTGCATATTTCAATATCCTTTTGTGATGACTACTACACAGAGTTTCCGTCCCAAAAAGTAGGATTTTAAAGCCTGGCTCATTTAAGTCAACTACAGCAAAGGTCTTCTCACAGAAATTTTAAAACCAACACCACCCTGCAACAAACTGAAATATAATAGCAATGCATACCTGGCAAAAATCCAGGAACATCCACAAAAGTAATCAGCGGTATGTTGAAAGCATCACAGAAACGAACAAACCGGGCTCCTTTCACAGAAGAATTTATATCTAAGCACCCTAAAGTTAAGAAAACGGGTGTTAACAACTCCAATGGCAGTAATTCAAGGCAACATCAAAAAAAAAATCAAAAAAATCATACACTATTTTAGCTGTATTGTCTTCTTAAAACAAAAGAAAAGCAAAGGTTAGAGATGATTGCCATGGAGTTTTGCTGGTTTAAAACTATGATTAAAGTACAAGCTCCGTTCAATAGGCACTCATTTCATTTTTCTGACCAATGTGCATAGAGACTTTGTATCACAAAAAAATAGCAGTTTATATTAATTATATTTTTGTAATTAAAAATATTTCTGTAATTTTATCTTTATTCATATTTTTCAGATCAGTCAGATTGAAAGGCTACAGAGTTCTCCATTAAAAAAATTAAATGGTCCACTAATATTTTGAGTAGCATTTTTCATAAACACACTATAAAATGTTTCTGCTGTTTCAGTGCCATCTAGAATTATATTATGTGCTACTTTATTGAACTGAAACATGTTTTGTAGAAGAGCATCTATGTGAAACATTAAAAATGTTTAAGATTGAAAGTATCAAAAAAACTAAAGTAATATTAAAACCTGCTGACTGTCTAGTATCTTGATAGTTGTGTCTTGTAAAGACTACAAAACAATAAACCATCCTACTGGGTCATCTGATTTTCCCAAGCAAAAAGGCACAAAAATTAAAAACAAGGAGCAAAACAGAAAGTTCTGATTGGTGAAAGTCACTTCAGAAGTCATCAAGTTAAGGACAAAAAGCAAAATCCCTTGACAGTTAAAAAAGGGTGATCTTGGCTACAGCTACATGTTGTACCTTCATATCTAAATTATTTGAGGTCAAGAGCCCCACAATTGCACGTCTGAAAGCTTCGCATTGTTCTAGCTATAGCAAGTTGACACCAAAAAAAAAAATTACCTCACCCTACAGAAGAGCTTTAGGCATTTTAATACTGTGGCAGTAAGTATGCTGTTTCCGTATTATACTTAATCCAGGTAATTGCAGGCTGCTGCCAAATAAGTGGTGGTCTTCTGCCCACCCTGTTTACATGCTCCTACCACTCCTCTTGTGCCACATACAGCAGTCATTTAATTACCTGTGAGCAAGATCACCTTGTTGATCCACTAAAGAAATTAAATGGTTTTGAGTTAATATTAACACATCACAGCTGCATTACAATGAGATTCAAGACAAAGAAAGCAGTAGAAAAACATAGTGAGCATGAGTGGAGAACCATACAAAGCTAGTTCATCCCATAGCCAGACAGCCTTACAAAGCAGGGAAAGAGACAAAACTGAGAGGAGGCACAAACACTGTTAAAAAGTTTTGCACTGAACTTGCACTGCTAACTCTAACCTGATGCTACTTTGGGTTGGTTGCCCACTATCCCAACAGTTCGTCCATTCATCCTGGCAAATCCAACAACAATGTTTTTGGCATAGGAAGGCATGATCTCGAAGAATTCCCTTTCATCAGCAACCTGCAAGGGTGAGAGTTAGGCAGAGCCCTATGAGGACAGACATATATGTTCATATTCACAGGCAAACACAAAATCAGTTACGTTAGTATCAGAACCTTTAAAACGTTTCAGAATTTGCAGAATTAAAATATAAGGAAGAAAGATACCTTGAAGCCTTCTTTGCAGCCTTCATTCCAGGAATTAACTAGTACTGCACTTATCAAACATGTCACTTAAGCATTCCATCAGAGAACACCTTTATAACATTTCCTCTAGGCAAGCCTTTTTTCCTAATTTACACCAAATTAAAACTCTAAATCAGGTGTTAGGAACTTCTATCTCAGAACTTAGTTATTGGCAGACTATACTTTTAAAGAATATTTTCCAGTGAATAAAAGCAAATAGTACTTCACAGAGCTCAAACTCTCCATAACACGTTTAGTATTTATTTCTTTGCAAGTTCAGAGCACTTTATTAACAGAGAGGCCAACACAGCATGCTCCGCTGTGTACATCTCCCCCAGAGTCACTGACTGTGCATACAGTAGAGACCAGAGAAACACTTTTATCTGCAGTAGCGGAATACACGCACTACATCAAACATCTATCTGGAACTGCAACTCCTTGGTAGCTGTGCTCCTGTCTTGGGTTGACATCCCAGTGTATGCTCTGCAAAGTGACATCCACCGGTGTATAAAGTAGCATCAAAATTCACACATTCAAAAGAGATCATAATTATACATGGAGCAGTAGCGACACCTATACATGGCTGCCTAGTGTTTTCTACTAGAATTACTTGTTTTCAACTGTTTATGACAATTTTGCCTAGACAGACTGCAGTCTGCCAGTTATTCCTGAGACTGAGGCAAATGAGAAGTAGCGAAAAATCTAAGTAGTTTTATTTCTTTCCTTAATACTTCTCAAAGTCTGTGGGAGGGTTTGGTTTTTTTTTCCTAATTTTTTTTTTTTCAGATGCCTTTTAACTTGGAACAGGTAGCATTGAAATTCAGAATTGGAGAATCCAGAGCTTAAAAACATCTTGAGCTTGCTTTCTTCGCTAAAATGAGTCTAAATGCAGCCAATTCTAAACTGAAACGCATTAGCTGAATGAGCATGTGGGGAGAGACAGTCAAATAAAATAGCAAGAAAGGAGACATTTGTAAAGGTGCTACAAACACAGCTGAACTTCACACCACATACATACCCCAGCCATTTCTACGTGCTGCCTGTGAAACAGAGTTATTCCTAGCTTCATCATCCACCTCAGAACCCTGGGTCATCTGCCACTCAGCAATCTGAGTGGTAGAAGCAGCAGCTGGAAATTTTAATATTCAAAACTCAGACTCTCAGGGTGCTCTAGAGGGGACTGTAAGAGTTTCCTGTAAAAACTTCTTTTATAGCCATGTTCTCTGCCCAAGTGTTTATAATATATTAAGTTGTTAAAACTGGAAAAGTGAAGTACTCAAAGTTAGGCAAGAGACTTACCAGCATTGCCTATGCTGCTTCAATAAAACCTCCTTTATTTATACATTGCAATACTAGCTTTCAGGGGGGTTTTTGGAAAAAAAATAGCTGTTTCCTTCCCTGCCACCCTCCCAGGTGCATCACTTAAAGAAACTTTAACATTGGAGTTTCCAAGCTTCTGAGTGCTTAGTTTGTAATTAAAAAAAAATAAATATATGTATTCTTGTACTGTCTGTGTATGTAACTGTCTCTTAGAATAAATAGAGAAAGGTAAATCTTTGAATGCACTCTATGTAGTTTATAGAAGTGACAGAATTTAGACAGTAATAACAAGATGCAGGGAGGGGGTCAAGTGATAGAATTCAAGACAAGAGGGTAAGGGATTTTGACCCCAGAGAGAAAACTGAATTACAGCATCTTTCATCTGCATGCAATATAAGAAAACATATCCTGAAAACAAGTCTTAGGATCTCTTTTATCTGCTAAAAATCTTTTTTTCCCCTGCAGTTTTTATTGTCCATTCATTCATGGCTACTACACAGGTAAAAGACAGTAACTTGTGAAGACTAAAAAAAAATAAAAATCTCTCTTCAGTACGATTCTACTGGTTTCTTTCAGTTATTTACACACAGAATATAATATATCCATATTAATCTCAACAATGCTCACACTAGCAGACTTACAGAGTGTATGATATCCAGCATGTCATAGGCTTTAGTAGATTCAATCGGGACAACTGTGTCCAGCTCAGGAACCAAACGGTCACTGCAGAAAATAAGTAAGTGTGAGCAGCAATATTTATAGATCAGATGAACATCAAGACCAAAAACTCAGGTAAACAATGCTACCTCTGAGACTTCACAGAAACTGCTTCTCATATACAGGGAAAAGAAACAGGCCTCTTCATCTCAGCCAGTTGTGCCTCAGGCCACTGAGCCCTCGCACACCAGGAGGACGAAAGCCTGAGCGATCTCTTCCTGAAGGAGACATCCCTTCTAAAGGCACCTCTGCTTATGAAACCATCTCCTGAAAATACTATGTCTCCTTTCGCAAGAAGAGCCAAACATTACACATAGGGAGTATCAGCAGGGAACTCAAGGCAAGCCAATGCTACCCACGGGGGTCTGCAGGGGGCACTGGTGCCATGTGGGACACTGCACTGGGGGAAAATGATTTTGTAGAACAAGTGTCAAGCAGAACAGGCTGCTTAGCCAGCAGCTCCAGTCCTCACAGCTGGATGGGCAAAATGATTTCTCCCAACAGCAGAACAAAGTTTCCCCATCATAGATCTGGATCTACTACACAATTACAGCTCTGATCCTTTCCCCGCCCACATTGTGCACTTGTGATTTGGAATACACTTAACTGTAGGAAACCATTCCACACTTACTTCCCCTGTCAAACATCTGCTCCCAGCTTCTTCAGTTTAATGGCCGTGTTTAAAGAATCTTTGCTGTTACTCTGATTAACTCAATGATGCACTTCATATGTGCAGCTTTACATTTTACAGAAATGCTGCCTCCCTGTTCGCAGCTGACACCAGCAGTTGGTTACCTCCATCTTTGATCATATTAGCTTCGTTAAGGACCTACAAGTGTTTTGCATTCACTGGGTCTTTGGAGTCACTCACAGTCCCAGATAGGGGGGTGTCAATTTGTATGAGTCACCACTGAGAAGGCTTCAGGGAGCGTTATATTTGTACTGTTCCATAAAAATACTGATCTGTATTTGTTATAAATGGTGTTTTGGTGGAGTTCTTATTGAATTACTATTTTAGCAATGTGTGATTTAGTACATTTAAAACACCACAACACAAGGCTCTAGACATCTAATTTAAAACTGAAGGAAGCGATCTGCAGTTCATCAAGATCAGGCAAAAACTAATAATGCAAGCCCCAGGCTGTCTCTGTGCTCCCTCACATACACAGAACTAGAGAGGCACAACTCCTTGCTGAGAGAGTAAGATACATATCTATTAATAGAATAAAACTGACAGCAACACTTCAAGTATTTTCTCCACATGATTAAGAGTACTGCACACAAATATTTCCATAAAATGATATAATGAAACCTTAATCTGATGAAAGCAACCAATTTTTACATACTAAACCCCAGGTTACAAAGGACTCTCAAACTTTTTCTTGTCCGTATAGTAGATATGAACGCGCTCCAAGTTCTGTCCATTACCTCAGTATCCCAAAGGATAAGGAAAGTGGAAAAATGAAGTTACTGCTCCCATAAATTCAGTGCTGTAGAATACTAAGGGAAATTATAATGCAATTAAAACTAATAACCACCATCAAAATGAAGACATTACCCAGGATATCACAAGTTTCAAAATCTCCTTCAAATCGTCACAGATAAAGGACATCTGGAGCTTGCTTACATCCAGTGACTATAGTAGAGGTTGAGAACTGTGTTTCTTACAGATCCCACTTATGCATACTTCAGGCTTTAGAGGAAACGAAACTTGTTTATAGTCAAAGACACACAAAGGTAAAAATCGCACTATACAATATACCAAATGCAGTGTACTAGACACCTTTCAAAGGTAGAGGACATATTCAACATTAGTCAACTTGGTACTATAATGAACCTTCTAACTCTTTAGAACCCAGGTCACTCATGTCAAAAACTCCAACCAACAAAAGTTTCAGCAACCAAGACTGAGATTTTTCAACACCACAGAGAACCTACTCACCTAGAGAAAAAAAAAATCCAACAGACAAAACAAGAGTCCACCAGCTTCTGGACTTAACAGGGAAGACAAAAGTATGTCACATTTAATTTGCATTATTCATGGCAATTTTTTGTGGTGGGAAAATGATGCAATAAGGAAGAAATTACTCTAGAGGGATGGGCTTTGACTGGAGCAGCAGTAAGGATCACACACATCAATTCAAAGCAAAAAGAGTCTTAAGATGTCAGTATGTCCAGATGAAATATTACCAATAGAAGCACTAGGATCACAAATGGGAGAAATACTAGAGATGCTGCCACAAAAGCAAGCAAATTTAACAAACAGATCTGTCTTCACATGCACAGAGACTACTAAATTGAAATTCTTAGTACAAATTATTGAGCATTTATTATACTGTGATCCTCTAATAACGTATCTGGTGCGACATAAAAGACTGTCTCCCTTAAGAAAATGAAGAATTAATCTCGTACATTAATAAGTACAGTGTAACTGACAGCTTCTCACAAGAAAATAAACTGACTATTCTGAGACACATTGATTAAAAAACCCAGACTGTTGTTCTATAATGAAATTAAAATAACCCATTAAAGTCTACAGAAGGTAATTATCCCAGTACAACTTGTTGAATGCCTAGAAGGATGATAAGCTCAGAGATAATCCTCCAAATTTACCAAATAACACAAGAGATTTGCTTCGGTTTGTCACTATCGAACCAGAACAGCCTTCTAGTTTAACAAACACCTAGAGATCAACAACTTAGAAAAATTAGGACCAGTAACTAATTTGACCTGTCTGACCATTCTCTAAAAACAATTGGCAATTTATTTCTCTAATAGTGAACAATGCATTTCAGGTACCAGAACAGTGATTTGCAAAATCAATCCAAAAAAAAAAAACCTCCCCAAATTGTTTCAAAGACATTGCAAAGAACAGTGAAGCATGAAGAGAAGATAACCTTCCCAACTCATATGTTAAAATCTTCACGCGTGCAAGAGCCACAAGACATAGATCACACACATCTGTAGAACTGAAAGGAACAAATTCAGGAGCAGCTCCCATACAGGAGAGGGCAACAACCTCTTATGGGTTCCCTACAGAAAGGGCTGAACTGGGGGTGCAACTGGATCTCAGGTCAAAATGCTTTTACTCCATTGACATTCTCTGTCTTTAACACTACTAGCAAGGCTGTCTACTCACACAGCCCTGTGCTGGCTCTCTGGCTGTCCCTCTATCACTTGAAAAATTCCCTGATAAGATTCCAGACAGTTACCGTTTTTCTCCTCTTGAAATGACTCAAGTCCTTCCTTTGTTATGTTGCCAACTATGAAATGAGCCTGATAGACAAGTACCTAATACATAAAACTTTCTGCCTCCTTTGCCTCCCCACCTCTAGCCTTAATGAACAGACACATCACTGACAAAGCAGGGCAAGTTCTCCCCACTTTTGTTCACTGGGCTATCTTCTGCCTCACTTGCTTGTTTCAAGGGACTGTGACAACCCATCTGTACGGAGATTACTTTTCCCCCATATTCTGTACACAGCCTGGATAATTTTTTTATTTTCTGAAAGCAATGTTAAATCTAACAGTGAACATGTGTGTATGTACACATGCATGTTGAAACACTTCCCATATTCACACACCACAATGCAGAATTATCAGCCAAGATCCCAGGCAGAAATCATTCATATCTCCATACTCCTTCAGCCAGAGAAGCCATGAAATTCAGCGGTCAGACACCATGGATCTCAGCCAGTCTCCTCTTACCTGGGATCATGGCATTCACAGACTGGAGCTGGATCACGGTTGCTAAGAGGTAAATAATTAAAGAACTCTCGGAGATTAAGTAAAGCATCTATATCATTCTCAAAGGCTCTGTGGGCGACTCCTGGAAAGAAACAGTTAAGCAGTTATTGAAATTATTTTGCCAGATTTCATTTTCAACTACATACCAATAAAGATACAAAGAAGTAACAGCAACAATTTTTAAACCTGAGCTATTAACAACCTGGAGTTTCAAGCCACCACATTTGACCAGCTAAAAATATCTAGAAAGTGCGTGGCTGTATCAGACTTCCTCCTTAACAAGTCTGGATTGTTGACCTCATATTTAAAATACTGTAAACTGGTTTATCAGCTGTCACAGACCTAGCTGGATCTCAGCCTTCTGGAATTCAATCCAGGTTACTGTGCTGCACTCAAGCTTTGGACTACAAGTTCTTTTATAAAGGCTGGATCCAAGCAGTGTCTGTGTGTGTGGTTTTTGGTTCATCATCAGTTCAATTCAGATAGAATTTGAGATGCCACAGTCATTTTGAGCCTTGAGAAGATTCATGAGCTATCAAGTTTTCCCAGGGGTTTGGGGGCGGGGGGTAGCACTTCACCTCACATTGCCACTCAGTTTATAGTTAAGAAGTTCAATCAATCCTGTCAGTGAGAAAACAAGCAATTGTTAAGAATCTTTCAACCCAAGCAAATTTCTGGACAACAACAACAAAAACCACAGCACCCCAAGCCTGCTTTGCTAAGCCTTGCCCTCTGACAATCTTCCCACTTCTAGACTCTTTTGTGGATTTGTTACTTTCTCTGCCGAATCCCAGAACTCTCCCACACTCCCACTTTTCCTACTTTCTTTTCTATTACTAAAAGGACCGGCAAGAGAGCCCTACGCAGAATAAGATCTGTGCTTAAGCAGAGTTTTATCACTTAGACTGAGTGTCACGAGTATAAAGATCTGCATTAGACAATCAGCTGGTTAGATAGAAGAACTATATAATTTAACTTAAAGAACAGTTAGTCTGTTAAGTAAACAATGAAGCTCTCACCAGATACAGCAGTGTGCGTCTTCGCACCCCCAAGCTGCTCTTGGGTGACATCTTCATTGGTAACAGATTTAACTACATCTGGGCCAGTGATGAACAGATAGGATGTATCCTGGGAGAGGGAAAAAAGCAAAAAACACACACAGTAAATGCTAGACCCAAACTGCAAAAGTACCTAAGGAAAAACCAGTCTCTAAAGACTTTCCCCAAAATAAGGAAACAGTAGACCACAGGGACAAAGTTCTTAAAAATCCTTAATGCATTATATTAACAATTCACAGAAAATGCAATTATTCATGGTTTATTTGGGAAAGTTATTCTTGACTTTTCATGAAAAATAAGCTTAATCCAAAGCAGGAGACCATCTCAAAAAAACCAACCCAAAAATCAAAACTTCATGAGGGGTTAGTTTGCACCTGATCAATGTTACCAGCAGCAGGTCAAGACATACTCCATCCTTACCTTCACCATGAATGTGAAATCAGTTAAAGCAGGCGAATACACAGCTCCACCAGCACAAGGACCCATAATGAGGGAGATCTGCGGAACTACCCCAGAACACAGAACATTTCTCTGCAATAGAAAACAAAAAAGACATCTAGTTTTGCCAAAAAAGTGCATCTTTAAGTCTGTGCACAGATTCTTCAAGAATTCAGTCATAAACAGGAGAGGAAGGCTTGCTTTATTTACTGGGAGACAAGTATCTGGAGAGAATGTCTCGATGCAAACAGAACCAAAATAATTTTGCTGCTACTGTTTTGCTTCTTTCATATACCATGCAACAACTGTAAAGGAAGATGGAATGTGTTACATCAACAGATGCTTCAGGGACAAAGACTTCACTGAGCCTGGAGTGGCAAGAAGTGTATGTACCTGAAATTTGAACGTATAGGTACACTACTGCTCAGAGGTTGAAGTAAGCTTTACTAACCAACTGCGGCAGAGATTCTTTTAAAATAAAATTCCTACACCAGCTTGAGTTTTACACAACAGTGAATTACTACTGTCCACCAACACGGATGGCACCTTGTCCAAAAAAATGTTTACATTGCTCAACTGGATTACAATCGACTTCTGTAACTGTTCGACCACATCATCCCAGATTACACTAATCCGGAAGACTGCCAGCATCTGACTAACTTGTCATCCCACCTGTTCACATCCCTACTGAAAGCACAATCACATTTATGTTTTGTGCACTTACTCTAAAACTGTGTTTTGGTAGCCATGTAAAATAATGTCAATTCAGTGAAAAAGTTATCAGTAATGTGACTAGAGGAAGAATTCTTGCATTAGCCACCTTACAGCATGGTGTTCTTTGATCAGAAGTCTCTGACTTGCATTTTTTTCCAAAACTCCTTCCCCCCCCCGCATTGACCTACCATCTCGACAAAACAGGCACTTGGTGCCTCTGATCTGAGTTTCTCAAGTTTTCTTCAAGTACATACTGTTTGATTTATCAGCCCTATTGAAAACAAATCTGCTGTGTGGAATTCTTAACACATCTGCATTTCAGAGGAGACACAGACAGCTGGTGGTGACCACAACCATCAGTCATCACAACACCCTCTGAACTACAGCATGTCCACCAGCCCCAGACAAACAGATAAACACTTGCGATAATTACATCACAACACAGGCAATCTATACTTTAGTGTGAATCAGAAAGTTAAATAGTTGTTTGGGGGTTTCTTCCAATTAACTAAATTGCCTGTTTTTTCATTCTTATGACAAAGCGCACCAAATTGTACACCTCCTACAGAGCTTTTCATTGTTTCACAGTGTTTTACAAGACTCAGCATTACCCTTGTTTAACACATGGGTAAATGAAACTAAGAGGTACAATAATTTGCCCAAAGCCAGTAAGAGAACCAAGAGGACACTTCAGGTCTCACAAGTCCTCATATATGCCGCTTTATTCACCAGCTAACAGTGGCTGAAATAGGATGATGATAACCTAAAAGTTTACTTACAAACACAGACTTAAGTAAAGAAAGACTTTGTCCATCTTTGTGGATGCCAAGCTTCCGGGTCATCCAGCAGCCTACTTACCAAAAATATATCTGCATAGCCTGCCAAGGACTCCACTCCCTCCTGGATCCGTGCTCCCCCAGAGTCATTCAGCCCAATCACAGGTGCTCCAACCAGGACGGCTTGATCCATGACCTGGTGGTGAATACAAATTCCTCGTTATTGACCTAGCTAAGCTAAAATCCCAAAGCAACCAACCCCCAAAACGTACATCCCCTAGCAAAAAATCCATACGTGCCAGAATTTGAACTGCCTACATAGCAGTCAGCTTCTCCTTTATTTGTATTAACTACCACCATCACTAATTGCTTACTGGGGTATCATGTATTTACTCTTCCAACTGGAGGCAGAGATACACATTTAATCCCTCTCACAACCTTTAACGTTAAGCTGCCTCAGTAGCTGTGCATCTCCACACTCGCACTCCGTTATCCAAACCCCGTGCCAAGTGACACAATCACACAAGTTTGTAACAGAGAGGTCCGATCTATCTCTGTTCATAAGTCTCAACTGTACCTTAAACACTCCCTTATATGTCTAATCTGATCTTAAAAGTTTATTGCAGCAGCGACGGTGTAATCTCCTTAAGCAGTATATTCTAATGCTTACTTATCCTTCTTAGAAGTTCTTTGAGAAGACTAAACTAAATCTTTCCTCCAGAAATTTAGAAACATTACTTCTTTCTTGATATATAGTAGACAGGGGAAGAATTAACAACCCTTTGCCTGCGCCTTCATAAACATTCAAGTACCTCAACTCTCCCTTCAGTCTTCTTATTTCCCTTCATGTTTCTAGAAGAAGCACCATCCATCCAGTCAGTCACACTGTTCTTTCTACAACCTATTTTCTAGATCTCTGATCATTTTGGTTACTCGACTCAAGATCATAAGCCTCTGTTGGAGTATTGCATAAGTGGGAGGACTGAATTCCTTACATTCCTTATATAAAATATTCCTGCTTATTAGATCCCAGCAAAATGTTTGCCATTTTTGTAACTCTACAGCACAGGCATATTATGTTATGATCTGCTTTAACTCCTAAATTTTCTGTAAAACTACACACTGTCAGTCAATCCCCATTTTGAATTTCAAAGTTGCTTTCCCTACCTGGTATTAGCCCTTTCAATTGTTACAGAATTCTATCTTACTTTGGACAATCTTTACCTTCCTCAGATTTTTTTAAACTTCAGTCCTTTCAGAGCGCTTGCAGCACCAGCCTTGAATGTTACATTGCCTAGAAACACAGCAACCCTAGTGGGTCCCATTCAAATCAACAGTATCTTAGTAGTACCAAAATTCCAGCCTGAACACGAATCTACAATAGCTATCTCTGTACAGTTCTAAAGTGGTGTTCCTACTTTCATTCAAACAGTCATTCAAAGTCATTCAAACAGGGGTTCTTCATGCTTTGTGCCTGGATGTCCACTTAGAAGTTAAAACATCACTGTGGCAGACACGCAGAATGACTTTACAATTTAAATACAATCCCCCATTTAAAAAGCATCTGTGTGGATTGCAAACAGAAGCTTTGTGAGCCACGAGCAGCCTCGTTTACTTATGTGAATGTTACACAAGGCATTGTCAAATGCTTTATTAAAAGTGAGCAGAGCTGACATTTATTGCTTCTTCCTAGAAGGCCTGTTATACTATCAGGACAGGTTACAGGCTTATATATGGATTATTTATTTATTTCAGGGCTTTTCCAGACACTGAAGTTCTTCCTAAAATACACATCAATATGCACATTCAGACTACTGAAAATATATTCATATATTTGAGACCAGACTTTTTTTTGCCATACCAGTATTTGAGAATGAATCCTGAAGTGTTCCCTACAAAAACACTTTTCTTCATCTCATGGACTCAATAATAATCTTAATGTGACATCATAGATATACATAGGCTTTAAAGTGTTCCCCACCATAAGCAGGCACCTATTACTCCAAAGAGCCACACTAAATCTCTGTTGCTTCAGGGAAACCATCACAGGTATTTAACATGGTCTGAAAGACCACAAGCCTCTTCTGCAAAAGTAACAGGCAATCTGTAGCCCAGACCTACCTAACTTGCAGCTTTGCAGCAAGATGCTGAATACTGCTACCTCTCTGCAACTCCAGGAAGTCCCAAATGAGAAACAATTACCATCAAAGGGGAAGATCTCCAGGGAAGTCCAGCTAAGGGAGAGCAACTTCACTTCCGTGTTCTATGACATTTTACATCCCTTAAGCCACCAATAAGGTTCGCAGGAGCCAAGATAGTCTCTTTCAGAACAGATTTCTGCTTCCCAGAATTCAGCCCAATAAGAACAACTAAGAGAAGCGAGACAGATACCACACCACCCAGCCAGTCTTTTTTGGGCTCTCCACTGCCCAGGCTGCAGCCCCAAAGCAATTGATGCATCCAGAAGCTTCAACCTCCGGAGCCTACCACTGACATTGACACCAACCAAGAAAAGTACCAACTCAGAAGGACTCACATTGTTTTCTAATTCTGCTACCAGCACTCTCCCTTCTTCTTTAGAAATAAGAGATTGGAAAAAAAACAAAACAGTAGAAAGCATCCCACCACTCCAGTACCATTACATGCCTCCCTAATAAAAACAGACACTGCAAAGCTCCAGTGTGAAAGGGTAGTATCTAGTCTTTCCCAATATCAAGACTTGGTAAAACCAAGTAGTTACTAGTCAGCCCAAAGTCTTTGTGTTTTCTAGTTTAATACCTCCTCTGAGGTATTAAACTAGGTACTGCTGAGGAGTCTATGCCAAAAAGTAGTTATTTCCATCAGGAGAAAACGCCTTGTGAATCAAAAGTGTCAAATCTGATTCCCTAGCAAGAAAATTCAGGAAGTTTGCACCACCCCACAGCACTGAACACTAATGCATGAAAAAGTTCTCATCCTCCTCACCCCTGAGATTCAAACACCAGCTTTTCCAGCGAGACAAGCAGACAAGTGAGAATAAATAGCCACAAGTGCCTGATAACAGAAGCTCTGAGTATCAAGGTGACCTTCAAGTTGTAAAACTGTTTATCTTCAGATTGTTTACTTGTTACATTTTTTAACTATTATACACTTCCACATAGCACTGTTTACAAGAAGTTTCTCCCGAGTAATTTCATATTTCTCCAGCAGACAATAGCTAGTTAATACATATTTTACTTTGCAAGTCTCTCGTCTTTGGTAGCCCAGTAGAAAAGGCAACTGAATTTAAAAAAAGTGAGTATTACTTGGAAAACTCCCTTACACTTGAAAAGCTTCCAAAGGGTACATCTCTGCTCACCTGTGCTTTCACATCTTAACTGACATGAGGATACAAGCATTTTCAGGTTGCCATGACATATGCCAGAGTTCACT
This sequence comes from Pluvialis apricaria, assembly GCA_017639485.1. Lineage (NCBI taxonomy): Eukaryota > Metazoa > Chordata > Aves > Charadriiformes > Charadriidae > Pluvialis > Pluvialis apricaria. Next base: position 25,517,382 of record CM030014.1, on the reverse strand, counting down.
TAAGTCAGTTACAAATCATTTTCTCCAAAGTCATTAACACAACAGATTGAAGAGTGAAAAAAAAAAAAAAAGACATTGACAATATTTTGGTTTATTTTCTCCTGTGAAGTTTTACCTTGCAGATCTTCTGGGCATGAGCTCCAGATAAACTACCTCCAAATACAGTGAAATCCTGGGGGGGAAACAAATTTTCAGATTAGGGAAGACTCATTTCAGTAAAGTGTTGCAAGTAAACAGTATAATCCTACAATGCTCTGTATTTGGTACAGTGCTCCAAAACAATCCGATTCCTTTACTGCAGCCTGCAGATCAATCCTGTTCAATCCAAGCCTTCTTTACAAGCAAAAACAGCCTCTTATATGCATTCGCCAGTGGATTCTATGTTAAAAATCACAAACATACTAGATCTCATTTGGGTTCCCCCCCCCCCCCCTCACAGAAACATTCTCTTTCTACAAAGAGATGTTCCTCTTTCATAGACATCATCAATACTGAAGCAGTCTGGAGAAATTTCACCTGTGAGGAGAGTCTCAGTGCAAGGGGCCGCAGTAAGATATGCCTGCAAACAGGTACAAATCAAAAACTGAAAACACACCATCATTGTATACTCATGAGTTATGCTTCAAGAGTTGATTATTCTTTTATGGGTGCTGCAGGAACTATGTCAGCCAAAACTGACTGTTGGTTCTACCCCTGGGCCTGAGCAGTAAGATCCTGAACAAGCAACACAAGGCCCTGGGACTGATCCAGAAGAGAAAGGGGATATTGATGCCTACTGGCACGAACAGATCCCAGAGCCAGCTTCTGGTGAGTTTCTCTGCTATGTTCCCAAAGCCTTACTCTCAAAGAAGCCCTAAAAACAGCGTGGGCAGAGAACAGCATGACTATGACTAGCAGTTGAACCAAAAAGGAAGGAACATCTCAGGTGGCAGCTTGATTTGGAGGGAAAAAAGGTCTTTAAATGCGCCCCTTCATGATAACACCTTTTTTTTAAAGATGTATTTATATTTAATTTCTTTTAATACAAAAACTGTCCTCTACTTGTGTTCTTCCAAAATTAAGGTCTGGGTTCAGCTCCTATCTTACTTTCAGGCCCACATAACAGTATCCTTCCTTGGAAGGACATATGCAGGGTGCGCAACTTGCTCCAAGGTCACAGAGCAACAATCATTTTGGCCATGATAGCAAACTGAACAAAGGGTACTTTGTGGCCCAGAACAGAGATGCAGTTACCAATTATCTCAAAGAAAGCCTTTATTTCACTGTGTTAAGACTAACCAAGATAAATCTCTACCTATTGCATTTCCTCTAAAATATTTTTATTTTAATATAAAAAGTATATTTTATGTATTTATATCCTATCTATCACAATCCCTTCAACTAAGCAGAGTTTGAACCTGAGAAACAATTCAAGGCTGCTCAAGTGCCCTCTATCACAAATTCCGCTCACTGCAATTCCCGTTGCAGTCTCCAGCAGACAGCCCCATTCTGCAGCTTGAAACCCAGAAGAGAGTTCTCAGAACTCACAAAGCCCTCCACTGACACTTGCAGGTCTCCGTACGCTTGCGGGACCTCATCCACACACATCCAACTGCAGGGATAGAGTCAAAGCTTGCAATTGCTTTAAGCACATAGTGCTCTGACTTCTCCACTAATTCTCTTCTTGGTTATCAAAAACACAGTTTTGGGGGACTCCTCCAGTCTCTCAGCATATCAACATCCACTGATACTACGCCGAACTAATAATAGTTTTGTTTTTTCAAAACATTCCCACTGGCTCTGCATTCATCACTTGTTTCACCTCACCCTTTCCACAACTGCATCTCTCGCCCAACAATGTTCTTAGAAATGCCTTTTTTTTTTCTTTTTCTTGTCTGAAGGTGCCCCGCTTCCTCCCACTGGATGTTACGCCTACCTTGTGCTTATTGGTTGAAGGTAAACAAGTACATTACTGCATCATCACACTGAACTATTGCAAATTTATTTCAAAGGATAAGTTCATGCTATTTAAAAAACAAGCAAAACCATACCTGACTGAAAACATAAGCTAGTCTCCCATTAATCCGTCCTCGGCCAGTCACCACACTGTCTCCAGGATACTGCATAAAAAACCAAATAAATTCATTAAAAATAATAATTAAAAAAAAAATCAAAGCAGCAATGACATCCCCTGAAAAACCCCCCAAGCCTGCTTTGACTTAGTACTCAATATAAAAGACCGATTCTCCGAGAGAACTGGTCTTTCATGTTTGCAGTGGGGGTTCCACAAATATTTCCCCCAGCCCTGGAAAGGAAAACGGGAGGTAGTATCACAGATTAGATGTGTATTAGTGTAAAGATGTGTGAATTTTGCAGTTTCCCTTCAAATTTCAGCACATCTGGAGTTAAGGATAATCATGTCCTTTGAGACAGGATGTACCTTTTATTAGGACCAGCTGATGTTTTTGAAACAATGGACACAGCACACAAACCTTTCTTGAGGTGTTGATACAAGGGAAAAAACACAACCCTGGAAAGGTCAGGAAACATAATTACAGTCACCACAAATACTTCAACTTGACCTGTCCCATTTTTCACCCTGTAAATAAGGGAAGAAGAAAGAGCTGGAAGAGGAAGTGGAGCCCGTGAATCTTAAAATCCACTTATCTATGTTGTCTCACTTTTTAGTAAAGGAAACATAGAAGACTTTCAAGACAACAGTAGAAGAGAAACTTCACTGGGTTACCATAAAGGAATTCTAGGTATTTAAAATGCTTTTTGCTGTTTGGCATAGGAAAAAAAAAAGGGAGTATACTGTACACTCTAAAAGCCACTCATGCTCAAGGTGATCTGTTCTCAGGAAGGTCATACCAGTCTGGGGACTTTCCTCAGGCTGCACAGACAGCACTGCTACCAACTTTTGATTCTTGGCACACAGAACAGCAGGAAACACACCTGTAGTTCCAGCCACTGCCTCACACAGATGACGACTAAAAGCCCAAGCAGCCCATAAGGTGGCCTGGATGTGAGTACAAGTCTCGCCCTACCTTCAGAAAGTTCCAGGAACTCAGAGGAATTCAATGCTAAACTAATATTCCAGCTCACTAGCCACAGTTAGGTCATTTGTTGTGAAACTGTGCTCTTTAAACACAATCTGCAGCTCACCGAAAGGCGAATTCTGAAGGACAAGGAAAAAATTAACCCTCTTGTCACTCTCAGGACTTTGCTGCTCCTCGTATCTTCAGAAACAGCAATTTGTTATCAGCACTGTGCGATGCAGCATGGAGTAGTATGATGAGAGGCAACGCAGCAGTTATTTCAGCTTGCTGGGGAACGGAGTGAAAAATTACTTAAAGAACAGATATTTGCTCCTACAGTCAGCAAGAGGGGAGAAGATCTAGGAATCCTTGTCACCTTTCCAGCACCAAGTCCCATCAGTCCTGGCTACTAAAACGAAAGCAAATCCTTCACCTTTGCCAGTACCCAATGCCCCAACTGCTCATGGTGGAAGCCTGCTGATCCCTCCCACATCCATAGATGCAGCCCTGCAACTTGAAGGACTGGGAACTGATTTAATAACTGCATAAACAGAAGTTATAGTCATATGCAGCATGGGGTAGCGGCTCATACGGAGCACCTTCTCACCACTCCCCAAACCAGAATACTCCACAGCAAATAGCACCTTTTGCTATAGGAAGACTCACATTGAACAGGCACATCTGCCCTACCCACCTACACATCCCAGCATGTTTGTTGGTCCTTTCTGTACTAAAGTGCAACAAAATACTTCTCTCATGTAGTGATTTATCAGGCATCGATGTTATGGTGGGTGACTTCAGGAAGCCATAGAATTTCCCATAGGTGATGAGCCCCATGTACCATGTTAGTTTAGGATACATGATCCTATATCTGAAAACTGCATAAGGGAGCAGATTGCAGTTTGCTAACAGACCAGCATGAATGCTTGAATTTCCAAACATATCAGATTTTAAGGCCCTAAAGGATTTTTTTACTCTATAGTTTGACAGGCATAAATATGAATCTAAGTTATTTCATCCTATAACTCTAATGTTACCTACAGAGAGGCAGAAGTATCTACCCATACTTGTTCTTCATATCTGACTTGACTGTAACAACAAAACTCTGCAGCCTCCTCTATTACTTAAAACACAAACCTCACTGGATATTGTCTTAGATATCTGAACAAAATAGGTGACCTTATAAAAAAAGGTATCAGGTTTAGATAATGGAAAAGTAAACCATGTAAGCTGTTAAATGGAAACTGAGAGTAATAAAAGGAAAATTGCAAAACAAACACACACAAAAAAAATGAACACAAACCAAGCAGAAGAAATTACATGTGAACAGAACAGCCCATTTTCAACCAGCTGGCTTGCTAAACAGCAGAGGACAAAGAAACAAGAGTTATGAAATAAAAATACCTTATTCTTACTAGAGTCCATCCCAAAGTCAGAACATCTGTGTTCCACAAACATGTCATATTCATCAAAACTGTCGGGGTCCAACAGCAGAAGAATTCGTTCTCTTGCTGTCAGCTTTCCCTGAAACAGAGCAAGCAACAATTAATACAGCTATCAGGTGGTTCTGGCTCTGTCTACTGACCACCAGCAGATGTAGTTAACTCATAGTCTCACTGATCTGCTCCATTTGGCCCATTAAGTAACTGCATGCCCACAAAGACAGAAGTAGCCTATATAGTGATTATCCTCCTTAAAAACAAACATAATACAAGCTAGACTTTGAAAAGAAGGCTGACTATTGGAGCAGCACTACCACAAGACAAAGGAAACAATCTCAGGGTCTTTTCAACAGGATACACTAGCATCACAGCTATTTTTGCCTATACATTTAAATGCCACTATTAAGTCCTTTGTTCTATTCTTAAACATGGCATCCTTCCACAGCTAAACCAGTCCTTACCAAGAGTTCAAGGCTCAATTCACCACCCTCAGTATTTGACTGCAGCAAAGGAGAGGAAAAAGGAAATACGACAGAGCCCTTTTGCTCTTTTTTTTCTGTTGGACACTGGTATATGCAAGAATAGAATAAGGGCCAAGAACGCAATCAATTGACCAGATATGCATGTCCCTTGCTCAGTACTAATGATGCCATGCAGTAATATGTGCTTGCCAAGTTCTTTTCACCTTAACCTTCCAAACAAATTTATTTCCAGCCCAGGTAAGTATATGTCTACAAAGGTCAGGACACCCAAGTTAACTTCTTTAGGGATGGTGTGACCCTACCACAACATGATGTTAAAACACAGCTCAGCTTCTCTGCAAAACTTCTGACCTATCTAACCAAAATTTCATGAAAATCAACAAGTGCTGGAAAGACTAATGTGAGCCATAGATTTAATTTATATAAAACATGACATAAGATGTTTGAGGGCCCTAGACATGCAGAAATGCTTGCATATTGATATGTAAGTGTCTTAAATGTCACTCAGTAAGCCTGTATCTCTTTTCAGATGTTGTATAACTGCAAGAGGGAAATCTGCTGATGGGCAAACTGATCATTCACGTAGTCTTCACGTGAATGGCTATTACTACCTCCTTGATACCTACAAGCCATTGTGGTACCACTAGGTCCTTGCTCTAAACAGAAAATAAATCCCAGCAAGAAACAATAAACAGAAATAGGAAAACTATGTTGGCAACCCCCCTTAGCATTGCTTAAGTTCTGAACAATACAGGCAAGAGACTAAGAATTCAGCTGTTGTCACCCTTCTCATCTGCCTTATTTCCACTTCTTCTAGCTCTTTGCTCTCATTTCTTAGAAGATCAGCTTAGATTTGCAACAGGAGTGTAAGCTGTGCTGGATGGCATGCCTCCACCCCCAGCAGAGTGTTAAGCAACCTAAAACTCACTATCACAGGGTAGACAGAAGGTGCAACTTTTGTCTGTGCCACCCCTCATATACATGCATTATAACCAACCTGGTGACAAAGTTGATTGTAAACTCATTCTTTTTTTCTGCCTGAAGTAACAGCTAATGCAGTCTCTAATGCCACTTCAGTAAAGCTCCCCCGCAACGGTCCGGGTTCGCCGCACTCCGCCGATTTCCCCTCTGACCGCGGGAGGCCGTCTGAGCCGTGCCTGCGGCGCGGCACCGCTCCCCGCTTACCCTGCAGCCAGCGGGTCCCGACCCGGCACCTGGGGGTGGCTGTGACCACCCCTGCCCTCCCCGCCGTGCCTGTCGCGAAGCGGAAGCGCCCCGTTCCGGAGCAGGCCGGGCCGGGGCCCCGCCGTGAGGGGCAGCGGGAGCTCGCTCCCCGCCGCCCGCGGCTCACCCGCTTGTGCTGCGCGTCGATGCGGCTCTGCCCGCCGCCCAGGAGGGCGGCGCGACGCTTCTCCTCGATGCGCTGGGGCACGGAGGGCGGGCGGTCCCCCGAGGCGGCCCGGCGGCCCCCCCGGGGAAGCCCGGCACAGCGGCGCCCCCGCCGCCCGCCGCAGCACGCGCAGCGCCGCCATGTCGCGAGCCAGGCAGCGGCGGCAACGGCGCCTGCGCGCGGCCCTGGCCCGGAGCCCCGGGGCGAGGCGGCGCTCAGCCCCGGCCTCCCTGCGCGGGGGAGCGGGGCAGGGGCTCGCACGGACGGCAGGCCTCCGCGGCGGCCCGGCGGTGCCGGAAAACGCGGTCCCCCGCCGCCGGGCGGGAGGCCCGGGAAGAGGGGGGGGGGGGTGGCCGGTTGGGCGCTGCCATCTTTGGGTAGCGCCTGCCGCGTCCTCGGGCCCCGCGCAGCGAGAGGAGCTGCCTGACACACAGCCCGGGGTCTCCCCGTTAATCGCTTCTGACTTTGCGTAGGGATGCTCTGACAGACCGACGGGAAAACGCATCGGCTCTTCCCGACCTGCGTTTCCTGTTTTGGAAATACAGTTTGGCTGTGGAAAAGCCCCCCCGGGAGTTTGGAAAACTTGCATTTCCAAAGCGGAGACGGCAAGCAGAAGCGTTCAGCTCTCAAGAGTAGTGCCCTCTCTTTCTTCCGAGTGCTAGAAAGAATTTGTTATGGAAACACTGTCCTCATGATGTACGGGCACTGATGCTCTGCCTCCTCGCACTAACAGGCAGTCTGGCTCTTGTCACAGCACACTTTCGTAAGGGTGAAGAAAATAAAGACCCCCGTAAAGAGGGAGTGGGTTAGGGTGCCTGGGGAACGCACATCGCACTGACCAAGTGACCTAGCCACAGCGTATCCGCAATCCCGAGATCTGACGTCATCCATTCCCCGGCAGTTCTCTGGCTTGCAAACGCAGCCATCTGTACACCAGAGAATTAAATTGTTACCCCTGTAGCCCGCCTCAGACACTGACCACCAAGACAGAACCTGTCAGTTGAAAAGAACTGAAGTAGTGCTAGGTGAATATTACCCTACGTGTCCATATTCTAAGCATGAAGGAGGACATGAGTGTGGCCCTGTACGTATCACAAGGGTAAGCCTGAAGAAGAATCTCCAAGAATGGAAATTCTTGGATTACATAGCATATACAAGCTGTCATATAATAATTCATTTTGGAATGGCTTTCCAGCTCCAGTCCAGCCTCTTACTCAGAACAGAGTCAACACTGAATTCGTACCAGTTTTCAGGGCTTTGTCAGCTGGATCATAAAAGTCTGCAAGGACGAAGACTGGCACACCTTTCCCAGTCTGTTTGGTGCTTGACCAGCCTCATGGAGAAACCAATTCCCCTCCCACCCCTCCTATAAATAGCAATCTGCCATGTTTCAGTTCAGGACAACTGTCTCTTGCCCTCTGACTATGCACTTCAATACAGAGAAGTTAGTGAGGAGACAGACACATGCTCTTCAAAAAAGATAAAGGCCAGTCCCTCAGCGTCTCCTCCTGGGGCAAGAGCTCCAGCCCCTCACCATCACGCTATCCCTCCTCACCATGAGGTCCCAACCTGGACACAAATGTACAGTACGAGATCCCGTCAAAAACTTTACCCAAGTCAAGGCAGATAATATCCACTGCTCTTCCCTCATCCACAGAGCTAGGCATCTCATCCTTAGAAGGCACTGATGTTGGTCACACATGATTTACCCTTGGTTAATCTACGCTGGCTATTCCCAATCACTTTCTCCATCGTGTCCCTAAAAAAGGCATCCAAGAAGGATTGCTCCACAGTTTTCCTGAGAGACCAAACTGAGGCTGACTGCCTTACAGTCCCTGAGATCATCCTCCCCACTCTTTTTGTGGAGGGGTGTTACACCCCTTACACCAGCCTTTCCCCAGCCATCAGGGATCTCCCCTGATCTCCATGACCTTTCAAACATGACAGTGGCCTTGCTATGACACCTGCCAGCTCTCTTAGCACACTTGGGTCATCCTGTCTGGTCCACCAGACTGCATGTGTCAAACTTTTTCAGTAACTGCTGACTCAGTTGTCTTCCACTCCTGGTAGCCCCCCTCCTCGAGCCCTGCTTCTAAGCATAAAGACCTGGGAAGATCTTGTCAGTGAAGACCAAGACAGGGAAGGAATTGAGTACCTCAGCCCACGCCCTACCTAGCACCGGAATGTTTCAGCCTGTAAAGTTTCCAGCCCCCAGCCAGAGTAACTGCAAGATGTTAGCTGCATTCCTGCCTATCTGCGAGATAGCTGCTCCTCTGCAGCAGCTAAATAGGCACTTGACACTCCCCAGTCAGGCTCAGACAAAAACCAGGAAACGTAGGTTCTCCCTGGTCACAAAATAGCCCAAGTAGGAAACAGACAGCAGGGGCTGTTTGAAGCAAAAGCCTCCACTGTCCCTCAGTAGGAAATACTTGTGCGCTTCAGGTTGGTTAAGTATCATTCAGGCTGGCTACGATAGCTTCTTCATTAAAAGTAAACGTCAAGAGCAATTCTGCAACTTTAGAAATTAAAGTTCCTATGCCTATGGCAGGGGGGTTGGAACTCGATGATCTTCAAGGTCCCTTCCAACCTAAACCACTCTATGATTCTATGAATGTTACCACTACTCAGAACATTGGTCACATACAAACAGGTTAGAAGTCTGCATTCTGGGAACCAAGAGGTTTCAAAAAGACCCCATCCAGGAAGAGAAAGCTGGCATGCCTCAACAGCATGGTAATGGGGGGTAGTAGAAGCAAAAAGGCATTCTTCAAATAGTTGAAGTTCTGCCCAAGAGAGGGGTATAGGGGAAAAACAGGATTGCAAACTGTTGCAGGTTACATATTAAAAAAAACAAAAACAGAAGGAAGAGACCAAAAAAATACTTTTAGGAACAACTTGCTAGAAGTATGAAAACTAGTAAGCTCTTTTCCAAATACATGAGGAAATGGAAGCACGCCAGAGAATCTGGCAGTGAGACAAATCAAGATTAAAGGGATTACTCAGAGACCATACAACCATCGCAGGAAAAAAAAAAATTGTTTTACATCTGAATTCAGTGCAAAGGAACTTAAGATTTTTGTGCAAAACCCCGTTTGTTGTTTGATGAAGGGATACATTAGAGATTCTGTTTCACCCTGAAGAATAGAAGAATAAGTTATAGTATTAGTGTTAATGATTTGTTCTAACAAGTCTCCAGGACCAAATTGTTTTCACCTCAGTGTTATAATTCAGGGATGCACTAGCTTAAATATCAAGTCTGTTGCTAAAAACTCATATGGCAGGTGGCTATTGCAATGCCAATTTTTAGGGCAAGCATTAAGGGATTTAAGACAACTATAAACCTGTAAATCCAGTATGAATTGTGGAGCGAACCAGCAAAAGAAACAAACCTACACTAAAAAAACAGTATTAGCAAACACGTAAATAAATAGGACATACTGGGGAGGAGTTGACACAGGTTTTGTACAGAAATTCATGCTGTGCAGATCTAGTGGCATTATTTAATGAAGTCAAACATACTCAAGGGAGATTCAGTTCATATAATTACTAGGATTTCCAGAGACATTTAAGCATGTCTCTTATTAGAAGCTCTTGAAACTAAGTTGTCATTGGATGCAAAGGAAGGTCCTGTCACGAATGACCAGTTGTGTAGGAAATAAAGAGCAAAAAGTAAAATTTTCACAGTGAAACAATTTTACCAGCAATTCTCACAGGACTATTGAGCTGGGACATCTTCTGTTCCTTGAGTTGGGACCTATTCTATTAGTCACAACTGTGAAAGATCTGGAAAAGGGACTTAGTAAGATGCAATTTCCTACTGAGACCAAGTGATTTGGTTAACAACAGTTATGATGCTTGACTGAAGAATCGCTGAAGGACCTCACAGAGCTCAGAGAGATGAAATTCAAGTAGATGTCAAGTGCATTACTTGGGAAAACCAATCCCAAGAATACACATCAGACGCTTGAACTGTCTGTTACCAAAAGGAACAAGTTCCTACTACCTCTGCAACAACATCAGCTCAATTTTCAATAGCGGTCAAAAAGCAAACTGAATATTCGTAATGATTACAGAAGAGAACAAAACAGAAAACACACTATGCCACAGAATACCTCCATGGTAAATCTGCATCTCTAACACCACATGCAGTTCTGGTCTTCCACCACACTTTGTGCCCCACTCTTGAAAATGAGATACATGTACATGATTTTATATATTCGCTAGTATGTGTATATATATATACACACACAGAAAGACAGAGATAAAAGAACAGAACTGATCAAGTGTATGAAGTGAATTCTATAAAAGAAGCACATAAATAGTCCTCAGCCTGCAAAAGGGACAGCTGAGGTAGAATGACAGACACCTGCAAAATCGGGAGTGGCATGAAAGGGGTGGCTAGGGATTGACTGTTCTCCAGCTATTCCACCACAAGCATTACAGACTTCAGCTGGAACAAGCAGATGGATGCTCTGTTACAAATGAAGAGGTACTTCTCCATACCCCACAGCTAAACAAAGAAACTACTTGCCACAGAGTACCCGGTGTGCCAAAAGGGTATGGAAAGCACCTGGACAAATCAATGGAGGAGAAATCTGTCTAAGACTATAAAACCCAAAGGTGTTACTGCTGTCTTTGGGGGCCCCGAGACACAAATTGCCAGAAGCTGGGACACTACGCTCAGAAAGCAACACTATAAGTTTACAATATTAGTGTTCCCTACATATTTGTTATTGCCTGCTTTTGGAAGTGGGGTACTGGACTTAGTTCTGACACAATCATTCTTACAGTTCTATATTGTTAGAATTGTTAAGTTAAATATTGTCTCAGAGATGCAACAGAAAGCAAAAATTCTTCTGCAATGCAATTCAGTGAAAGAGGAGAATGGATTTTGAGACCAAATCCAGTTACAAGAGGACTTTAAACCATGAGAAAATTCTCCTGCTATTCAATTTTTCCATGTTCAGTCAAATAATAATTTGTGTATATTTGTGGTAAACAGAATTAGTCAGTAAAAACCAATTCCATCATCAATTTGTATTTCTGTAAGAAACAGTCCAAGGTCATCAATGTCAGTTCATTTGTTAAGTCAGAGGGGTAACTCAGGTGTTTAAGAGGTAGATTCTTGTTCCCAGAAAAGTACGTACAGCAGCATTCTCACTAAGCCCAAATTAAACTGGAATACGTGCAGAGCTGAACCAGTATTTCTACATTAGCAGTTTGGCTCAGAATCAGCTTGAATATTTAGTGCTAATCCCAGATCATCTCTACTTGCTTTGTGCTGTTCCAAACCAAACTGAAGTGAAAGTCCTGTTCTCACAGAACTCCTGCACTCCTGGAAACCCAGCTGCTGAACCAACTCACACCAAAGATGAGCTGGGGACCCACAAAAATAAGCAGACCTCAGACAAGATAAAGCCAAAACTGGGTTTGTAGGTACTAAACCCAGAAGGGACTGCTGTTATCGTGTCAGACATGCTGTACAACATGAGATTGTCTTGGTAAGATATTCTCTAAATTGCATATTTTAATCAACTATCAAACACTGCTAGTACTTTAAAAAGAGAACTTAATATTCTTTGCCTGATATACTGAAATAACCTGTACTGATTTCTCAAAAAAGCCTGTCAGAGGACCTCTGAGTGAAGATAAAGTGTTTGTCAGGAGAGTAACTACAAAGTATCTATGGAAAAAGGCAGTTGTTGTCTTCCAGCTTCAAAACCAGAAGAAGTAACAATGGAATTAACAATCTGTCATCAGGCAGAATATTTTTCGTTACAGAACACTGGAAATGCTTTGGTCAAAGAAAAGCTGCACAGAGGCCATATGGATCTAAGAAGTCCCCTTTAGGAAATCACAGTAATACTTATTTGCCTGCATGGGGAATGAGTCAGTCAAGGAAACAAGTAAGGCCAGTGTTTTCCAGCAGTTTTTCTATCCCACTTACAACTAAGATCCAAAGGAGAGAGGTCAGAACATCCCTGCTTAAATAATAATACAAACTACCAAGCTAAAAACAATCTATTTTTTGGAAGCAGGGCTCCCTGTGTGAGCTTCTGTAGTACTTCTCAACCTCACAGCTCAGTGGGCAGTTGACAAGATGGCCAAACATGGAGGGATAGATGCTTCTGGAAGCAAAATTAAATAGCCAGCTCTTATGCAAATGCAGAATTTGGTCCCCTCCCTCCCAATCATTGGAATTTAATAAGCTGTTCAAATTAATTTTGAGCTCTTGCTATGTGATTTGGAAAGAGTCATCATTTTGAGGGGGCTAACACATGTAAGAGCTAGAACAGGAGGTAAAGCAGTACCACAGCTGAATTGGTAGAGGGCCTGAGATTTTCCTGGCACATGCAGAAAACAGGAACCCCCAGCCTAAACAAGCAACTATTGATTTTGGATTTATGGTACTACATCCGGGGTGGGCGGGGAGTCCCTGGAAGAACTTTAATTTCTTTCTTTGACAACACCAGAAGCAGAGACAGCTTCAGTGAGGAGATGGACTGCTGTGAGCTCCATCAATACCCTTCTGCTTTTAACATGCATATTGGGAATCTGTTTTGTGACATTTTTGAAAGTCAAGGTAAACCAATTCTTTTACATTAGCCACAATATAAAGTCTACTCACACAGTTCATGTAAATACCACTATAAGGGAAAAAAGGGTACTTTTGTAAATATGAAGTAGTTCAACACATAACATATCTAGCATCTGGTAAAAGCTCTCAGGTACAGTTCTGGAAAAAAAAAAAGGAGGAATCGATCTCATCTGACAGAACTTAGACTTGCACAGATCAACCCCATGACTTCTGCTAATACACACACACACAATTTAATAACAACAGGAGGAACTTGATTACCAAAGATCTACTATGATATGCAAAATGCACGACCGTACTTGATGCCAATTCAAATAGAACAATTATTAGGCCAGACATGCTCACACAGCTGGAGAAAAGCAAATGCAGCTACACCCACTAGCCTGTTTCAAATTGGTGAAGTGCTGGGAGAACTAAAGGAGAAAGCTCTGCTAAATAATAAATGCTGGGGAATATGTCCTACAAATTCAGCCTGTGAAAATTCCCTTTAAACGTATCACCCAAACGGAGTGAGTTGTGGGCTTGTAGACAACAATACACAAAACCCATAACAATAGTGACTTAGTGGGTGGTTTTTGTACTGAGATCCCAGGGACCTTAAAACTGTTGGGGAATATTGATTCTCAAGCCCTTGCAAACCCAAACCAGAAATAGATTTTGTTTATTTGATGGGTGTTTCTGAAAAGCAGCAGATAGTTTAAAAAAAAACCAAACACACAAACAACAAAACAACCAACCAACCCCACACACCTGCAAAGAACTGGTGGACCTAACAAATATTATTCTAAAACTGTGTGTACAGAAGTGTCTATTTCAATGTTCAACAACAGCATAAGAAACTTTCTGGCTTAGAACAGGGAATTCCTTTGCACCAGGAAAGATACAAGTTGTACTGCACTACTCCAGTTCTCAAGCTTGGTAATGTAGATGCCTTCCCCTGCTGCCCCCCCCCCCCCCCCCCCCCCCAATATACTTGCAGAAACAGACCCAAGTAAAAAAGCAGGGATTGACTTCTTCATACATGAATGTGTACTTGAATGAAAGGGCCATCACAGCCACTCTTAAAATCTGGAAAAATAGAATGTCCCTAGATGTGGGATTATAGGCATGAACTGCTCAAATCAAAGATAACAATTCTCAGAGGAAGATCCTGATACCAGATTAATAAACAATGGGAATACCTTTTAGAAAGGGTGGCCACTTTGGAATAACATACAAGAATACTTTTGAACACAAAGGGGAAAAAATTATTATAATGGGAAAGTCTACAGTTTGTTCATGAATATAAAATGAGGCAAAAACAAGGGACTGGGGAATACCCAGTATCCACTGTTTTACCAGGATTCTGAAGCCCTGTCACTGCTGGATCCCCCCGTTTTGGACATTTGAGGGTTACAAAACTAAAAGGACAATCCCATGAGACAAAATGCAGAGAGAATTACAAATAAAAAAGGCACAGGCAAGTTAATTGATGCAGCTTGTATTGCAGGAGAGGTCCCTGCAGCTGCATCTCATTGGGATGGTAACAAGGGTGAGCAGGTAGCCATGGATCACTTAACAGAAAGGCCCACAGGCTTTGCAGAGTAATGCTAACAATCTTTGGTTCTTTCCAATTCCTTTTTGGCAAAAATCAGTCTTTGCCTTTCTTAGAAGCTGTGTTTGTTGTTGTTCCTTTCTTCTGCAGTTACTGTGATTTTGTATTTACTAGTGTTTGATTTGTTTTGTTAATTCATCAATAACATCAGCCCAGAAAACACAAGCACCCCTGACTATGCTAAAGCTGTTACGATCACTCCAGTTTTATCCTGCCTCTCTTTTCATGATGTTCAAAACGTAATGACACAGAGGGAAATGTATGTCAAGTCAAACACACAAGTAATTAGAAGCAAGTTTGCCAATGGTATTTTTCTTCTATTTGTCTGAGGGAAAAAAACAAACCAACCCCATAAAACAACAACAAAACCCCACCAGTTTCTTTATAGCCAAGGTTTCAAAAGTAGTATATGTGGCAATCAGTGTTTTTTTTCTTCTCAGTCAATAAGTTTCTCTTAAAGATGCAGCACTGTAGGAATTAGACACTTTAAGATGCACCAGTTCCACAACAGAAGGATCTCTTGACACAGGGAGCTCCTTCATCACCTCATGTTCTATGTAATACGTTTACAAAGAGCCATCCACTGAGATCTCAATGGTTATTCGGTTCAAGAGCTGTCATAGAGAATCAAAGACTTAGAACTATCACCCAAGGACTTAGCATGTTAGTGCAGATACTTGTGTTTGGCAGAGTTCATAGGCTGTATTCTAACCTAATCTAACTGAAATGTCTTGTTCTTCCCAAATGTAGCCATGGGCAGAATGCTGATAGGAACTGGAAAATGAAATAACATCCCTATCCTACCCTTATTCAGATTCATTTTTCACCAAAGAGATAAAGGGACATAAATCAAAATATTAGCACACAAGCTTAAACTGTAAGTGACTGAACTGATCCATGGCCACAATCATCTGAAGGTCAGTCAGACAACTCTACCGAAGGGCAGGAATAGGTCTGTGGTTGCAGAGTTAACTTACAAGCACTCAGTAACCTCCAGAGTGAAGACAGGGCATTCGTCTCCTGTCCAATACCCAGGAATTTGGTATGTTGAAACAGCATCAGGTTTGAAATGCTGAACTGATTTTCAGGCACAAGTATTTTTTTTTTCCACACACAAACTTTTTGCTTGCTTTTTTTTGTTTTAAGTACTATTCACACCAAGTTTTCTAAATAAATGTCCCATCTGTCCTCTTTTGTAATCTCTCCTTCCCCTGCTACATCTCATAGCGCTATCTCTTCTTCACCAGTTTGCAGTAGAGACTTTGCTTCCTACACAGGTCTCTCAAAATGGCCTCCCAAGGCAGATGGGTTCAGGGAGGTGAAAGACACAGCATGGAAATAGAAATAAGACCACAGCACTCGGACATGTGAGAGGAACTACACATTAAGCCCTTCTTTCTACCCCTTTTTTCAGTAGAGAAGAGGGAACAGCTACTGAAGGTTACTTCCACCAGCACATGAAATAGCTCAATGAGCATTTCAGGGCTTGTTCAATACTAAGCACATACCACTGGCGGGAGAGGTAGGCAAGCAGCAAGAACACTTGTGCCACAAGGCTTTTAGTATCAGGGAGCCACAAAAGCGGCTACTGCACAGGGGAAGGTGAGTCAGGAGCAGCATTTGTCACAGACAAGAAACACAGTTCCACAGTACCTGAAGAAGAGCAGAGCAGGTCCAGCAGCAGTAACAAGTGCAAGTACAGCAATTGCCAGACATCCACAGCAGCAAGGCAGGCCCAAGATGAAAGCAGGAAGTCAGCAGGCCAGGCACAGTGTGGCTCAGGAAAGAGCAAGGTCTTGTTTTTAAAGGCAGCTCCTAAGGGACAGCAGCGAGAGCCCAGATGAAACTTCTCACAGCTTGGCTATTTCTCAGCAGCCTGATCCAAGGTCACACAGCTGTACCTCATCAGAGCTGGCCTGATGACGGGCAGGTGGCCAAAACCCTGAGGGCGGGGGGAGGAGGTTGCAGAGCCTCTTGGTGCACTCAAGACCCCAATATTTAGTCTTACCATTCTATTTGTCCTAGTGATTACAAACAGCTGAGGACCTAACCCAGTCTGTTTGGATAGTGGGACTAATTCTCCAGAATAGCGATGCTGCTAAACTAGAAGAAACAATCAATAGAGGTAGGAAAAATTGTATCTGCTTTTTGGAGTGCACTGTTAGAAACATGGACCCTCAACTCAAGAGTCTGAGTAGAAGAAAAGTCAAATTCAGCAGATCAGCCAGCAACAGTGGGGAAAAAAAACACCACTATGGGCTTCCTCTGGTCAAAAGGGCATGACCTTGAGTCTTGCTGTTCTTGCAATTTCATATTCAACTATTCAATTATTACCATAATTTTCAAGAGTAAGATTTACTTGCAGTTCTAGAGTTTATATTATCTGTCCTGCTGAGATTGCAGTTGTTCTTAGACAGAATCCAAACCTACTTATTTAGTTCTATCAGGGAATGTAAGAATAGTGCAGGTTGATGCTGTGGATGGGAATATTGAGGCTTGGTCCTGGAATACTGCTGATGGCAACTGCTGAATCCAGCTCATGCTCAATAACCCAAAGGACTGTATCCCAGAAATTAGACAAAGCTAGTAAAACTCCTTGGTTGTCAGGTGTCACGTTAGTTCTTTCCATAACCATCAGATCAGTGTGAGATATAGTTGGGAGGGGTTGAGACAAGAGTGTTCAGGACACTCTGTGTTCAGTTTGGCAGAAGATGTGATACAGGGAGGTGTATATGAGAATGTGTACTTGGTGGGAAATTGCTTGAATGTTACTTCATTTTGTTGGCTTGGCTCAGCGCAGAAGGTGTTTGGCAGTAAATGGAAGAAGGATTTGGGCATTGTACAAGTTGGCAGTAAGCTGAAGAAGGAATTGGGCATTTTACAGGCAATATACATGTAGGCTGAGAGTGAGAATGAAGATGCTGTGCCATGAAATGAAGTCAGGTTAGGGATTAAACATCTGCAAGGAGTTATGGTCCAGAGATGGCATACTGAGTGTTGGCTGGGAGGTCTAAAGGGAGATGGAGGTGTTGTAGTATGCATGTTAATCCAGGAGATGCACTGCATGAGCACACAGGAGCTGTACCTGGGGTGTGTGAAAACAGGTCGTGTGGGGAATAAGCTGTACGGCTTGGCGAGGACCAGAAGTGCTACACATGTTATTTGGATTCAAGACCCAAATTCCTGTATTTTGTATGCACGCTTGGTTTGAGTTGGGCTGGAAAGCTGGGGGAATTCATGAAGAGAACAAGGAACAGAAAGATACAGGCGGGACTCTGATTAGCTTAACGCAGAATCATAGAACGGTTTAGATTGGAAGGGACCTTAAAGATCATCTCGTTCCAACCCCCCTGCCATGGGCTGGGACACCTCCCACCAGCCCAGGTTCCTCAAAGCCCCATCCAGCCTGGCCTTGAACACCTCCAGGGATGGGGCAGCCACAGCTTCCCTGGGCACCTCTAGGTGAACACAGAGCAGGACAAGTGGGAAAAAGGAGAGGTTCTATCAGACAGCTCCCCAAAAGGCCAAACAGAGAAGCAGGGAGAGACAGCCTTGATGGCACTGGCAGTGTTGCAATACAGGATCCAGAGGCGTGTGGAATGGCTGCAGTGGTGCTTACAGTGGAAATATCAAAAGTTCCCTCCATATGTCCCCAGTGATCTAAAACCCGAACTAGGTAAAAAATCCCCCCTGTGCCCATGTCTTGTTGTACCTGTCCCAAGCCTGTGGATCCACCGCTGTGCTAAACATTGGGGTCTCCAGAGCGCTGGTATGGGCAGCAAGAGCACTTCTGACAGACTTCTGTCTACACAGCGGTGTGTGGGCTGCTGGTGTCCACCAAGGCACCCAAACCGCATCTCCTCCTGTGCCAGATCTTCTAAGAACCTTATAGGCCCTTCAGCTCTCTCACTTTTATGGTAGTCACACCGGACTTGCTCCATACTGGGTGGAAAGGGGGGGCCAGTTGGTATCCCGGAGTCTCAAGCCCAGACGAAAGCCTGAAGTATTTATTTGACCCGCCTGGCTGCAGGTTCCAGGATAGCTTAAGGCAGAGGCGGGGTCTGACTCCTCAGCCCAAGAGGTGAGCTGAGACGCTCGCCATGACAGGACCACGAAGCGACGTCCGCGCCCAGCCGCTCTGGAGGCACCGCCGCCCCTGAGGTGGCGGCCCCGAGCGCGGGAAAAGCCTCAAACGCCTGGGGGCGCGGGGCAGCCAACCCGCCGGAGGGGCCCTACCGGCAGCCAACCGTCCCCGCCCGCCTGGCGAGGGAGCGGCGACGGCGGTGGCGACCCGCCCTCCGCGGGGCAGGCGCGGCGCTGCCGGCGTGGCGGCCGCCCTGAGGCGAAGCGGCCGCCCTGAGGCGAGGCGACCGTTGGGGCGCGCGCGCTCCCTCTCCCTCAGGCGGGCGCCGCGCCCAGGTCGAGGGCGGCCCCCGCTAGAGGGCGCTGTGCTCCCCTCGCGCGCTCCCCCCCCCCCCCCGCCCCGCGCGCCGCGGGATGGGCCCCCGCTGCGGGGAGGGAAGCGGCTCGGCCGCGCATGCGCAGTGCCGGGCGCTAGACGGCAGCGGCGATGGCTCCGCAGTGACGGTTGGACCTAACGGTTGCTATTGACATTGCGGCGCGGATCGGGCGGCGGATCCTGCCCCGCGAGCGGCGCCCGCCCCGCGGCCGCCCAGCCAGCAGCCACCGGCCCCGCGGAGGAGGCCGCGGCGGCGCCGCGGTGATGCGGCCGCGCTGAGGCCCAGGTGCATCCGCCTCCCTCTCTCCCTCCCTCCCTCCCCCTCCCTCCCTCCCTCCCCCGCCGCCGGATCGGGCAGCGCGGCCCGGCCCGCCGCCGCCCTGAGCTGGCTTCGCCGTTCCTCCCTGCGGCCGCCGCCATGGCGGGCCGCCGCTGAGGAAGCGTCCGCTCGGAGGGGAGGGCGGCCCGGCATGGCCCGCAGCCTGGAGTAGCAGCGCCGCCGCCGCCGCCTCCCTGCGCTGTGCGGCTGCGGGCGGGCCGAGGCCGCTGCTCGGGAGCGAGGCCCCGCTGGAGGCGGAGGAGGAGCCAGCGCGGCCCCTCTGACAGGGCCGCCGGGCCGCCGCGGCCTCCGCGCTGCCGCCGCCGCCGCAGCCGCCGCCGCGCGGCTCCAGGTGGCCCCGGACCAAGGTGACACCCGGCCTGCCCCCGCCCCGGGGCCACCTGCCCCCTCGGCCGGCACGGACTCGGCGCCGCGTTTTCTTCTCACCCCGGAGCCGGCGGCGTGCGAGCGGCTGCGATGAACCCGGTGAATGCCACTGCTCTCTACGTTTCAGCGAGCCGCCTGGTGCTCAACTACGACCCTGGGGATCCCCAGTCCTTTACCGAGATTAACAAGCTCCTGCCCTACTTCAGGCAGTCCCTCTCCTGCTGCGTTTGCGGTGAGGATCTTTCTTTTGTTCCCTGCACAATGAGCCCCCCCCACCCCCCACCCCCCCCCCGGGCTCGCCGCACGGCGGCCCTGGGCGGGCGGGCTGGGCCGGTGGGACCGCCGCGGTACGGCTCGGCGTGTGTCGTCCCCGTCCGTCCGTCCGTCCGTCCGTCCCACCCCTCCGCCGCCCCCGAGAGCCGGGCTCACCCACGGGAGGCGACCCGGGAAACTTTTCCTCGGGCTTTTCGCCGCCGAGCCCCCGGTGTCGGTGGGGGGGGGGGGGTGGGGGGGTGCGGGGGAGACGACCCACGTGGGCGGGAGGGGGGGTACGGGGAGGGGGGGGGGGGGCGAGTTGGGAAAGGTGGAGTGGGAATGTTCTTTGGGTTGGAGCACACCCACCCCCCCAAAATAAAAACCAACCCAACCCGATTTGGGGGGAAGGTGGGGGCTGCGTTGGGGGCCCGCAGCTTGCATAGCCTGGCGGGCTCGTCAAGAAAATACGGTGTGGGTTTTGTTGAGAAGGAGTGTGTTTTGCCCCCAAACGCAACACTTTATTTATGGTCGTTTGATTTCGTAAAGGGTATGGTAGTTATTAGCGGTTATTGGAATACCCTGGTATAGTGGAGTTAGTTGCTTTAAAAAAGTGATGACTAAGAGCAAGTGTGATAAAAGATACTCAAAAACAATATACAGACCGTAGAGGCAGGGAAATAAGAACTTTTTACGGTTCGGGTTTTTTTTTTTTTTTCTCCTTGAAACATAAAGAACAAAAAATAATTTGGATTGAAAGCCAGGAATTTTAAGCACACAGAAACAATGTTTGGATTTTTTTTTTTTTTCCCTCGTGCCTAGCAGATAATTGTCCTATAACCATAATTACCATAAAAAGCAAATAGGCTGAAAGTCTGTTAGGATTTCCCTGCTCTCTCCCCCCCGCAAAAGGGAGCATTCTGCGTTTTGTGGGAAAAGGCAGACATCCGGAATTTCAGTATTACAGTCTGGGGAACATTGGGAAGGAATTGCATTCTGCTGTGTTTATGAAGTGGGGGCACGTGTCTGTTCCTGGTAGGAAGCTCTGGAATAAGCTGTCACCCTTTCTTGAACTTTCCTCTGAAGCCATGGTCGGTGTTGGGAGAGGGAGTCTGAACTGTTAGACCTCTCAGTTGATTAATTTTGTTAATTCTCCTTTTTTCCCCTCTGGTTGTTGTAAGCCCTGGCCCTGTGTTGTGTTTGTATTCTCTGAACAGAGTGGACTTACGTCCACTATGTTTGCATGTGTTTATCTTTACTAATGTGTGTGGTCACAATAAGATGTAATTGAATCACTGAGGTTTATAAAGTTAAATATTGTATTTATTTACAGGATCAGGATTTCAACTGTTGAGGCTGCTAAACTAGTGTTGGATGCTTCCTATCCTGTAGCTATTGGCTCCTCCCACTTAAAGTCTTAGAAAATAGAGATCTGTTTGTACTGGGAAAGAGGGAGCCTGTTCCCAGGATCACTGCATCGTCATTTCCTGAAATAATTTGTCTAAGGGTTTTTTTTCCTCATGTAACCCTGATGTCAATATTGATGCACCTCTGCTCTTTATCTCTTGCTTTTTACCTTAGGTTAATTCCAATCCCTAACTGCTTTTTTCCATAAATCCTTCTTGCTTTTGGTCAATCATCAGGCTGCTTTTGCCTAAAAATATGCTAATATTTTTCTGATTTTTTTTTTTTTCTTAAACATAGGGGCTATGTGTTTCTAACTACTGTGCTATTTGGCCTCTCCACTCTAAGACTGGTCTTCTGAAATGTGTTCTTTGTACTCCTTGCCTTGACTTCTTCCCTTCTTGGCCTTTTGCAATCTTATTTTTACACTCTGTGCTATTGAAATTGTCTATCTTTAATTTGTCCCTGCCCAAATTCCTGAGCTGTTTTCCCCCTCTTCAGCTTTTCTTGCTTGGCTTTTCTGTCACTCTCGATTTGGTAGAGCAGACCATGCCTTTTAGTTTGTTTTCTCTCTTGACTTGGGCTTCCGTGGATATTCCTACTTACAAACTGCTTCCTGATGGTTCCGCTTCCCCTCTTCATACCTTCTGTACTTTGAATTTTAAGGTTACTGCTTTGGCTTATATTTTTTTCTACCGTGGCTAGCTTTCAGATAACTGTAGCTGCGGTTTGTTTCAAATATTTTCTCTGCAAGTGATTCCCCAGTATTTTCTCTCTGTGTCTTGGGCTCCTGTTTGTGGCGTGGCAGCATACAGAGGCCTCAGTAAATACCAGGCTCTTTGTGAAGCCATACAGTAAAATACAGTTTCTGTCCTGCAGAGTTAGTAAACTGTCTTTCTTGAACCTGCAGGCAGTTAGTCATGGGAGAGTGGTCCTGCCCCATACAAAGCTGTCCACTCTGCTGTTGACCAGAGTCATAAATCTTCAGCTCAGACTGGTAAAGGCAAATTGACCTTGTTTTTCTCGTTTGCTTTTTGTGTTCCTTTTCTCCCACTTCTGTCATGGGTGAATATTGGTGTCTCTTTCTCTATTTGGCCCTCTGACCTTGCTATATTTTTAAAATACTTTTTTTTCCTCTTGTACACGTTAGTGCTAAGAGCTATTATACCTTCTGCATATTTAAGGTCATTTAACACCTATCCAGCTGTCAAAACCTGTAACTTTAGTGTTTTAAAAGATAAAGTTTAAGTACTGAAGTAAAGATCACTTTGTGAGATACCACGATCACAAGAGTGAGTGCTGTGACCACCCAAAACTTCATAGTGTGGTTTTTTTAAAAGTATTTGAAAGCTTTTCAGATGCTCAGGACTGCTTTCTACCCTATTTGTCCGTTTAGACCATGAGATCCAAATATCTCTATGGGTTCCTGTACATGAAACTTTAAGTGTCTGGTACTTTCCTTGCACAGATCTTAGTAGAATGTGGTCTTGACTGTCAACGTGCTTTGTTGGAGAAATGCTGCATGAATTATCAGTGATGCATAAACCTCCTACACCTAGGTAAAGTCTCAACTGTTGGACTTCTAGGACTTCCCTTGGGAAATTACTCCCTAAATTAGTGCTCCTTATGTCATCAGCCTTTCCTCAGTATTTAATCTCTGAATGCATACTGTAATGCTTTGTTATGCTGTAGGTATTAATTCCACAGTCAAGATTGTCCCTTTAATTTTAGAGAATTGTTTTTAGAAGAAATGAGTGACAGCTATATAAACCAGCTAACGTTATTGTGTTTTGGCTATTTTCTCAATGCAGCAGACATAAGCCAACTCATTTTCTTTTGATCTGATAGTCTTTTAAACCAGCTCACACAGTAGGGGCAGCAGCAGCCTTTGGACCCATGTAATAATGAAATTCTAATTAAAGCTCTGATTTTTAGATTCAAATGGGCACACATGAAGTTCCATCAGTAGAAAGTCATAATGTAAATACAGTATGCCATTGTAAGGCCACTAAATCTGTTCTAGGTGGATTTGAGGTCTCTGTCTTACCTAATGGGTTATAAAGGTTAAATTATGCTGATGGTGCGGCGGTGTGTGTTTCTAGGATTTAAGTGTGCTCATGTGGTAGTTTCCTAGATGGTGTTGTAGGTAATGCATCATCCTTTTTCCAGGGATGTAGAAGATGATATTTCCTAGAGCTTTTAAAACTTAAAAATAACTGCTCCCCAGCGTGCACTAGACAGAAAGTATATGCCTTATGTGTTTTGAGGATGTGAAATCTCAGTTTCAGTCTCTGGACTAAAGTGATTATTATTAAATTGCATGTTAATACCATATTTAATTTAAAAATAGTTTAGTAGGATTTATGCAACAAACTTCTGTGTTTTAAAAGTGCTGCCTATTGGGATAAAAATCTTCTTAAAAGTGGCTTTCTCTGTTTCAAATACCATGTAGGTTACTGCAAGTCATTCAAAAGTTCCGTTGGCTTTTCAGCATTAACAGCCTTTTTTTCAAATGCAGTTAAAACGCCTGTAAGAGACAGACTGCTGGTCAAATCAGCTTAGCTTTTTATCCGTGGAAAACTTCATCCTGGAATCTCTGAAAGATATTTAGAAGATGTGTGAAAGATTGTTATTGCTGATTTAGAATGTGAAAGCGCTTGAAAGGTTGCATGGCTTTAGGACAACGCTTTACGTTTGGCCAGGAACCCAGCTGTAGGTTGCGCTGTAGAAATACAGGATAAGAATACAATTCTTGCCTTAAACATCCTGTAATCTCAGTAAGGGGACGTGAGACAACATGTGGCTTAGGGGAGATTAAGGGGTGGGAAGGAACAAAGAAACAACGTGACAGTACTGACCGGTACCTTACAGAGCTATGTTTTGAGATAGCTCTTGAGAGTTTTAGAGGGTTGGAGGCTGAACAGTTAAGTCGCATTATGGAAGCAGCTCCCAAGCATGGGGAATGGCATGGATTACCAAGTAAATAAAATTAAATTTGTTCAGTTTTCCTATTTAAAGAACAGCATAGGGATGTTATTTCCATCCTGCTCTTGTGTAAAAGTATTAGCCTATTTTTTAGAAGTTTTATACTGTCAGTAGAAGTTGAGTCTTGTGGAACTCATTCCACAAGCTAGGTTTGAAATTGTTCCCTAGTGGGTGGTATCTTGAGTTGTGTAAAATTTTCCATCTTTGTGCCATCTTGTCCGTGGTGTTGGACCTGTGAAGGCTCCTTGTCTTCTTCCTTGCCCCTCGCTGAGCTGATTCTCCACTGCTTCTGCAGTTCTGACTGCTTTTTCCTACACCAGCGCATGGTGTGACCTTCTCCGGACCCCTTGTCTGTAGCTCTTAGTGGTGTCAGTATGGATCCCAAGTGGAGCTTATTACTTTAGGCTATACTTTGTCATCGGGAAATGGTGAATTAGACCTGTACAGTTTCATTAAACTTCCACAGGAAAATTTCTACAAATGTCTAAGGAAAGAAGCACCACAAGCGAGTGGAATGCAAGTGAATTAAGGCTCTAGAGTAAGTAGTGTCATTTTCACTGATGGTATTGAGACAATCTGAGGCAGGCAGAAGTTACGTGATGACCTTCAGAGAAGAGAAGATAGTTGGGTGACACCTAACTAGATTTAAACTTTCTAGAAAATTTGATTTCCAGTCACAGAGATGGAAGAAGGCAGAAGAAAAATTCACATTGCTAATAAAACTTAATTATATGCATGATACTGGATTTTCTGTTTGGGATGTGAGCCGTGACTAAGTGAGTTAAGCTTGGATATCGGCGTTTTAAAGTGAAAAAGCGTATTTAAGTTTTGTGATGGAAAAGTTAAGCCTAGAACTCTCATTCCTTGTCCATTCTCCTTCAGTTAAGGAGAGTGAAGGCTGATGATGATCCGTGCTGCCAGGTCAGAGTTGTCTTTTGTGTTTGAAAAGTAATCTGGATAGATGCTTTTTTCCCCAGCTACTTTTCATTGACATTTTCTTTTCTTCCATTTCAATGATGAAAGATGCCGACCAGCTATTACATATTGGTAGTTTTTAGAAGTATGTTATTTTCCCCTTAAAAATTACGTGAGTGGTTGCCAAAATACTTCTGAATTTCTGAAGAATGTGCAAAATAACCAGAATCTCCAAAACAACCATCAGGGAGCATGGACTATGGGACTAAATACCTATCAAATACCTTCTGCTGCGGGTATTCTTTTTCTTCTTGTTTTGGAGATAACCAGCATGGGCAGTTGCCTATAAAATGTCCACTCGCACATCTCTGAATACACCAATTTTTAGCCAAGAACATGTTGGATGATTTTTCTTCCTCTTAAAATCTTCTTACTTAAATTCACTGTTTCCCTTTCCTGTTTTTAAATCCTGTGTGTGACTCTTGGGAGAACTGCTCTTTCAAGGTTGTCTGCATTGTACTGCATGTGTTTTGATAACGTAAAGTTCTACCAGTTGAATTTCAATTGGTTTCTACACTAAAAATACTCCTCTGTTGTAGAACAAAATTGAGGAGTAGGAAGAGAAGTAACTGTGGTTTCCACCTTAAAACTTTAAAACCTTAAAAAAGCCAGTTGCAAAGTGAAGATTGCAGTATTGTCTTCTGATGTGATTTGAGATGAGTGTGTTTCTCATTGAGACAATGGGAGATGGTGGACAGGTTTTGATGGTCGCCTGAAGATATTGATTAAACCGATTGCGTTTGAGAGTGTTTAAAGAAAAGTTAATATGTTGCCAAGAGGCATCTTTATTGGGAAAACTTAGTTGTCCAGGTCTATGGACACAGTGCGTTCAAACACAGATTCCTTTGGTTTTGTTTTCTTACTATGTTATGATTTACAGATTAGTTTGACTAAATATGGAGTAAGCAGTTGCTAGGTATTATTGGAGTTCTGCGTGAGGTCAGAAAAGATTCTTTGCATCTAGTTATATGACTTGAGAAATGATGCGCAGCACAACCTTTCCTTGAGCATTGTGCTTTCCAGAGTCTTTCCAGAGTAAACGTCTTCCTGCTCTTATGGAGCAATTAACTTTGCAGTCTTTCAATGATGTAATTTGTTATTCTGCCTCCTGAGCCTTGCAGTCACAGCGCAGGGCTTGCTCCTTCTCCACTGGGCTTGAAGAGCACTGTTTACTTTAAGATTGTGTGGTTAATCTTGATGGCGTGAGCATTTTTGTTTGGCGGGAAAAAATAGTTTTCATTGCTTTTTTGTTTGTGATAAATATATTTAATTTGTTCTGTAACTTTCAAAGCAAGTTTTAATTCTTTTGAGTGTTTATGCTGCATAGAAACATGTTAAATTAATCTTATGGGCGTAAGAGAGATGTTAACCTTGCCATTTAAAACCTCTTAAAATACAGCAACCTTGACTTTTGGAAGACATCATTACATGAAAATTTTACACTGCATGGTGAAAAAGATGAATTTACTTATCTTTTTAAAGGATGTTCATCACAGAGGTTGAACTTTGCTCCTGGTTCGTTAAAAATGCATTTAGAATTTTTCCAGTCAGTGATTTTGTAAACACAAAGACTTTCAAACAGAAATATAACTTTGACATAGGACTTGGGTAAAGTATGTTCTGTTGTTTATTATGCGGGGGGTGGAGTTGGAGAACAAAGCAGTCCCTTCTACAGTTTAAATGCAATTTGTTGTCATATTTCTGGTTTTTCTCTTGAACTTTAGTTAAAGAGGTTGACTGTATTTCTCCAAATATGCAGAAAAATAGTCTAACTGTATTCTTATCATGGTTAATTTGGGTTCCCATGGTGTTCAGACAAAAATAGTCATTTTTTGTTTTTCCAAAGAGTTATACAATTATTAATTATTAGTCATGACCATCCCTATGAGTGTAATAATTTCTGTAGCTAATTTTTGTAGTTGTTTATTGATGGAGGATGCTTTGAAATATTCAGCAGCCAGCAGAATGTTTTCTCTGATAAAATTTTGAAATGTTTGTGGGGTTTTGTTTTTTGTTTGTTTGTTTCTAATGCTTTTTTGTGTGTTGCCCCCCCCACGTTTCCGTTTCACCTGACAGGGAATCTGTCAATGCTTGTAAATGTCTTTGAACAAATTTTAGTGTTACTGTTGTGGTAGTTGTGGTGATCTAAGAGCAATGTGGTATTTTTCAGGAAGAAATACTATCATTTAGTTGACAAGTGTAAACTCTTACGGTTTCAGATCTGAAAAAGGGTTGTGTGCTGAAACCCTTGGTCAGTTTTTTCTTTCTACTACTTGACTGAATAAAACTCACTTTTTCTGTCTACAAAACCTTGTCTCACAAAAAAAAACATTAAAGGCTAAAGTACATTTCTAGTGTTGTCATTGTGAACTACTCTTAGAATTCGTGTTTTCTAGACATAGGTTCAGAGTTTTGTGCTAGTAATATTGCAGATGGGTCTTGGCATCCTCGTGCCTCTCAACCAAGAGTGTGGTAGCTACAAATGGGGATTTGTTTTCTGAACGCTGGGGAGCGGGTGTAGGATATTTGGGTGACAGTGGCCCTCTGCCATCAGTAGGTTTCTGTGTGGTGAGAAAAGTTGCCAAACTTTTTTCTAACTGGGACGGTTTGTCAGGGCAGGGGTAGTCTGCCTCTTGACTTCGGCGCAGTATTTGTGAAGTGTATCAACCAGCCCATGGTTCAAGCCCACCATCTCGAGTGTACGCTTTGGAAGGGGTTTCTGTTCGGGCTTGAGATCTGTGGAACCTTTTGCTTTTGCTTGAAACCTTTTGTTTTGCTTGAACAACCTTTTGCTGTTGTCTTGTCCTTGGTAGTCATCCCTTGCACTAACCTCTTTTAAAGTTTGTCTAGTTTTGAGTGTATTTAATTATTGTCTTTTCTAGTAAATATCCAGACCTTGCACCCATATAGACCAAATCTTAGACATTTGTTTGACTTTTCTGCAGATGGTTAACAGCCCTCTTCACTACTTATCATATGCTTGTCTATTGTCAAATAGTTTTGCAAATAGTGCTTTTAGGGTTTTTATCAAACTCTGAAAATGCCACTGCTTTTATGATTGTATCTTTCTTTTGCACGTTGTGCTTTGAAACCTCATTGAGCTACTTATCCTTCAGTCGGATCTAGCTGATAATTTCCTAGATGAAAAGATGCTGCGTGGGGTTGAGGAAGGAAGCACTGCAGGAAAGGCAGTGTGGGGAGCAAGCCGTCAACGTTCAGAGGCTGCTTCAGCTGAAGTTCTTGAGCTGCAGGTAGATGGATAGCTGAATTTCAAAAAGCCTGTATCAAGTGGTACCATCCATCAGTGAGAACTAGCTCCCGTCCTTCAGGAGGTGGTTAACTGTAAAGCTTGAATGTAGCAATTTGTTAGAACTTACTACCTGTTGCTAATTATTTTAGTAGAAACAATGAGATCATTTTTAATCCAGAAATAAAACTGCTGAAAGTGTAGCAGTCCAACTGTTAAATCTCCAGCTTCTGGTTATTACTTTGAGGTAGTTGTATATTAATTTTAAGTGTAACATAGAAGTATTTGTGTGCTTCATCAGATTGATTATAGCTTCCTGGGTTTTTTTAAACTTGCTAGATTTAACAGAGCTGTAGAATTTCTGACTGATCCAAAGTTCACAGAGGCTTTTTGTAATACTTAGTTTAAAAATGCTGTCGTGGTCACTGTAATATTTGATGTTAAGAGAGGAACTGGTGTGGGTGAGCTTTCTCCTTCCCTTCTTTATGGATGCCACTCCTCCTTTTGCGTTGTGTAGCAGATACACCACTTCAGTCAGGTGGAGTGAAAGGTGTAGAGAGCTGTGCTGCGCGCTATAGAAGAAGGGTGTCTTCTGGTGACAGGAATGCAATCAAAGATAAAGACTCTGTTTTGGCACATAAATGTTGAAGAGTAACCCCATGATATATTTATTTATACTTGTAACAAAATTTGACTTCATAATTTTTCTTCCTCAAATTAAGATTTAATAGTTAACATAATTTTTAAGACTCTGCATTTTTAAAAAAGGCAATATATCAATTTTCAGTAGGCTCTTCCGAGGGCGCTAAAGTAGTTACTGGCATTTTGCCCCTTTTCTAGGGCATTATATTTCTGCCTTTGCTGAGGACAGATGAGAAGGGAAGGAGGTGACCTGTCCAAGTCTGTCTTCTCAGTGAATTTCATCCATTTGGAGCACATTTGCCACATATATACACCTAACAATTGCTTTGATTCCCAATTCTTCTCCTCCCTTTGGTCTCTGAGATACAATTTGCAGATGCTTCCCTTCTTCCTGCAGCTGTGGAGTAATGCTCATTAAGGAACACAATAGGAAGTATTCCTTGTGGTTTAAATGACCTCCCTCCTGGTAGCAGCCTTTCCAGGACAGCTGTGATATTTTGTAAATAATATATTAAAAACACTTCCTCTGTATATGCAGCTTATTAAATGTAAGTGCTCATATTAATGGAGATGTTTAGTAAGCCTTTCTGAAAGGAGGAAAGTTAAGAACTGGTGGTGTTTCGTAAAGCATCTTATTGGAGGCTTTGTAAGAACATGGTTTTGCTTCTGGTGTATTAATATACCCCTTGCAAAAGAGGGTGAGAAAAGATGAGGCAAAGTTTAGTAATACCAAGCTATTTAGGGTAGTAAAAATGAAGGCCTGCATTGAGTAATCGTGGAAGGATCTTATGCAGATGAATGACTGCGCAATAAAATGACAAATTAAATTTAGCTTAGATAAATACTAAAATGATAAACATGGAAAAATATTAACTTCTCAGAGCCCACCATTTTTCTGTCTTGCAGATCTATATAAATTTGTAAATTTATAGAAAGTGTTAGCACTGATGGCTACCAGCCAAAAGTGAGATCTTGGCCTTGCAACAGAAAACTCCATGAGAACATCAGCTCAGTATGGAGTATCAATCAAAAAAGCAAAGCAAATGCTGAAAATCAGGACTGGAATAGAGAATAAAGTGGAGAACTTTATTAAAGTGGGGAACTTTGGCACTGTATAAAGCTGTGGTTCACCCGTATCTTATGGTGTTGCAGTTGTGGTCCCCCCAGTCTCAAAAAAGAAGTATGGAAGAGTTAGGAGAAGGGTGAGAAGGTTGTTGTAAGGCACAACTTCTGTACAGTCTGGAAAAGAGACAACTTGGAGGGTTACGTGGTAGATGTCTGTAAAACTGTGAGTAGTGTGGAAGAGAGGGTGGGGATTGACTGTTGCCTCATCCAGCACAAGAACCAGAGACTGCCAAGGGGGAGGAGAATAATGTTCAAAACAAAAAGGTCATTCTCCGCACAACGGATAGTTGACCAGGGAACTTCTTGTCAAAGCCTGTTGTGACTGATGTTTTAAATATTTAAAGAGGAGATGAGGCAAGCCTAAGGAGAGAATCTGAGGGTTACTGAGTACATGGAAACCCCATCTCCCGTGAGAAGTATCTCAGCTAATAATGGCTAGAAGCCGGGCAGCTGTTAAGATTTTGCTTGCCTTGTTCTTACTTTGTGCCCTAAGCATCTGCTTTGGCCACTAGTGAGATGGCCTACTGGGCTAGGTCGTCCAACTCAGTAGCAGGGGGCCTACAGGAAAGCTGGGGAGGGACTCTTTACCAGGGAGTGGAGCAATAGGATGAGCGGTAACAGTTCTAAACTGAAAGAGGGGAGATTTAGATTAGGTATTAGGAAGAAATCGTTTACTGTGCGGGTGGTGAGACTGGCACAGTTTGCCCGGAGAAGCTATGGATGCCCCATTTGCTGGAAGTGTTCAAGGCCAGGTTGGATGGGGCTTGGAGCAACCTGGTCTAGCAGAAGGTGTCCCTGCCCATGGCAGGGGGGCTGGAACTAGATGGTCTTTAAGGTCTCTTCCAACTCAAACCATTCTATGATTGTTATTCTTTGGAGTTCAAGGATGGGCTAGGTAACATCTTGGAATCCTTCCCAGCTTTATTTTCATGGTGGAGTTCATAATCTTAATCTGGAAAGATCTTGTATTTTGCAGCATCAAATGAGTGTTATTCCTCTGGAGCCTGTACAGTGCAGCAGTTTGGAACGTCCCAGAGCTTACTACATCCAGATTCTGGGCAGCAACTCGGGTGTTGTCTTTCTGGGACAGTGTTGCTGACTTAATACCATTCCCTGAGTATTAAAAGTAACGAAACTTAATTTTCTGTGAATTTGCATCTCATAGTTGACTCTTTTTTTAGCTTAACGATACTAAAACTGGAGAGAGTTGATAGGTGCCACAAAATTCATGTGAGAGAGAAACTTTGAAGAATGAATATTCAATGAAATATGAGCTCAAGCTGAAAATATTCCCACAGCTCAGGCATTCCTAATGTCTCTCCCGTGTAGGTTGCCCGGCATTTATTGAGAGTAGAACTCGCTCTGTTCTTTCCTTCAGTGAGAGCATGTAAAGTGTTTTTTCTTGTCTGTCCGTGTTGTTTGGTTGTTTTTTTTTTTCCTCAGAGCTTCTGGAAACTTAAATTTTTCAGTATCCTCTTTTAGCATTCGTACCCATTCAACAGTTTCAGCCAAATTTATTTTGGGAGAAATAAATGCACAGTTGGTGGTGATTTTTTTTTTTTTTTTTTTGAAATCTAATTAAAAGCTAAATTGGTATATTGTTTGGTTGGTTCCATCTCTGAAGTATTTTAGTCCTTCATATTCTGAAAGTACTGATCATCATAACTTAATCAGCGGAAGTAGCAAAGAGAGGCTAAAGATGGACCAAGGAGCACACCCAACTGCTTTGTTTCATTGGGTATTAATGCTGGGTGGGCTTTTGCTCCTGGAAGCGCTGTGCATGTGTGTAGTTTCACAATGGCTTCTGAAGTCTCAAAGCATTAAATCAATGAGCGTTAGGTGTGTTTGCCTCCTGCACTGGTCCCGGCATGGCCTTCTGCCTGTCCTGTTGGAAAGACTCAAGATCCAGAAGGGATGGACAGTTGTTTGTGAACTTTCTGCTGAAGGACACGACTTCTGAGACTAGCTGATGCGATTTAAAACTCTTTGGTTTTCCCCATGGGAGTTAGGAACTTTGCTCACAAAATCAGATCCAGTCTTAAAAACATGATGTACATCTCTGCCTGCATTGCTGTTTATACAGTGTGATTTAAAGGGAACTTTAAAAAAAAAAAATCCATTGCAGGTTGGATTATGTGACTTCATGTTCCATCTGTTGGCTTTAAATCTTCACTGCTTAACTTGAAGAGTGTTTTGCTATTGTCTTCTCATGGTGGGGTCTTGTGGAGTTGCCCTTCCTCATTAGATTGGCAAAGAATAGTTAAATATCTGCTCTTTGGTTGCAAAGTGCATTTCCCATCAAGTATTGCTGTAATTGTGCTTTGAACCTTTCTCTGTTCTACAGCTTCTCCTATTCAGTGTTCCTCCTGCATCGCTTTCAATTAGCTGTGTTCAAATCCTGAGCGTTTCCCTACTGCCCCCGTTCCAGTCGTGCTGTAATGACAGTTCTCATTATTGGACGTTGCGTAGATGTGTGCTACCAGCCAGCTTTCTAAACAATTAAATTTGCCCTCAATTTACTGAAAAAAATACTATGTAATGATGACTTCGGCACTGACTCTTGTTGCTCAAAACCCAGTTTACATCAGGCAACTTTTACTGAAAGACAGCTCAGGCGGAGGGCTGGAGCAGCCCTTTCCCAAAGAGGTACCAAGGGATGCAGATTTCCAAGGGAAAAGACTGCTCACTCAAGGAATTCAAGAGTGTTGCAGAATTACTGCGCTAATGCAAATTTCCTATTTAAACACACTCAAAAAGCTGAATTTTTAAAAGTTTTTTGAATAGTGGAAAGTATGGAGGGTTAGGTTAGGAAAGGGGGTGGAACATTTTGACAAAAGTTACGGAGTGAGGGACAAGTTTCATATTTTAAGTGCTACTACAGCCAAGGGTTAGTACAGTATGTCTTGCTCTTCTACAAGCCTTGGATTCTCCACTAAGGTAATACAAGGCAGAAGGATTGGGGTTTATTCCTTAGCTGATAACTCGGTCTACTCAATTAGGTCCACTTAATTATATATCCCTTCAAAGCACTATCAAGAGAATGGGTTATGGAAGGTCTGTGTGATTAAAATTTCCTTAGCAAGTGAGTGATGAGAGAAAATATCTTTATATTTGAGACATTATTTTTTTTATCTCAGTCTGTTTTAATAGATGCACTTTGCTTTCTCTTCCCAAATTGTTTAATTTTATTTATTTGTTTGTAACAGCACGTTTTCACTTTGGAAAATGTGGGTGCGAATTCACTGATGGTTGTAACTCATCCAACAAAGGCTCCTTATGGGCAGAGAGGTCTGATCAAAGCTGAAAATCTGCTGCGTGGAAAGGAGGGGAAACCTGTTGCTGTGGATGACTGTAGATACTCTGAAATTTACTGTAGGTGGTAGAATATTTTTCTGGCCCAGAGCTGGCTAGAAATAGCACAGCTATACTGTCACATTCTGGATATAGTTACTAGTGGGATTATTTCTATACAGAATTTCAGTTACCTCTGTTTTTTCACATTTTATCCTTACGTGTTACTTGGTTTGTTCTTAAGAAAAACCAAAATCCCACTCTTCCAGGTTTTCACAGTTTCAGAGCTCTGGAGACATTCTAGAGACTTTCTAGATTGTCAGTACTGGGTGTCTGAAACTTTCTGTGCTGTCAGGTGTGTTGATTCCTTTAGCAACTGATTTTTATTAGGTTTTTATTCTTAACAGTAAGATCTCGGAGAAGATCCTTTCTTCTGACTTCTTTGCTCCTTCCCAGGACATGAGCTGTTGTTGACACTTTAAAGTATTTAAGCATTCTGGCTATGACAGTACCGTTATTTGAAGTGTTATTTCACTGATGTGTCTGTGAAGTGGAAAACCAGGAGCCACTGCTCCCCAGGATATGTTAGGAGTCGCCTTGTTGCACCTTCTGGTTTGGCACAAGAGTGATCTACTAGAGAGCAATATAGTTCTTTTTTTTTAATTATTTTTATTTAAATATATTAGTAGGTGTTTTATTCAGTGTTCGTAAGAATTTATGGGATCCACTTAACTGTTTTTGTTGCTTGCAAAGTTAAAAACTTTGTGCTTTATTCATGGCATTTTGACTGTCACAAAGCCAGGCTCTATTTTCAGTCCCAGCTAAATGAAAAGTAAAACAAAGTCTGCTATGTCGTCTTTCCTTTTGGGGTTGATATTTCATCATTTTTACATTCCTTTTAGAGTTTCCCTCTGCTCTGTTGCCATTTATTTTCACTGATTTCATTAAAATCTCTGCAGTGGCTGTTCATGGGGGTTTATTGTTGCACTTTCGGTAAATTCATAGAAATCTTGTGTGTTTTGTAAGTTTCAGTGGAAGAAACTGCTGAAGGGGGCAAGGGGAATGGTAGTGGTTTAGTTGACAGTCTAAAGGCTGCAGCAGCTGCACAACAAATTATGGTGTGATGGTTTTCTTCGAATTTTTTTTAAATGTTGTTTTAAAACCAGATGTGGCAGCTGTGAAAATTTTTACAGGCTATTGTTTGCATGGTACGTTTTCTTGTGACTTAGTGAGCTTTTTCAGGCAATTTTTTGGGTAGTACAAAAAATTCATTCTACGTTATCCTGGAAACCTGCCGTGAGTCCATTGTAATCTTTCTCTTTCTTTTTTCCTTAGGAAATTTGCTACAAGACCCTATCGCTCCTACCAACTCCACGTGTCAGCATTATGTCTGCAAAACTTGTAAAGGCAAGAAGATGATGATGAAACCGTCATGTAGCTGGTGCAAGGACTACGAACAGTTTGAGGAGAATAAGCAGCTAAGCATCTTAGTGAACTGCTATAAGAAACTCTGCGAGTACATCACGCAGACTCCACTGGCACGAGATATTATCCAAGCAGTTGATTGTTCTGCAGATCTTTTGGCTTTGCTCAAAGATGGATCACCACTCCACGAAGAGACAGAAAAATCTTCCGATACAGCCTTGGCTTTGTGTTTGACACATTCCCCAGTACCTTCAACCTCAGAACTCACAACTGATCCTCCAGCTAGTTTTACGTCAATACCTGAAAGCACACACAACATTGATATTAGAGGTTCTGTTATCAACGGGTTGCCCAATTGTAATGGGCTTTCGGTAGATAAACTTGGAGTGAATATTCCTTCTCCTGAACACGCAAACACAATTGATGTCTGTAGCACTGGAGAGTATATAAAAACTGAAGATCTCTCTAGCAGCCTGCAGCCTGTGTGTGATACAGTTTCCACTAGTGACTTGTGTACGACAGGCATTGACATCTGCAGTTTCAGTGAAGATATAAAACCAGGTGGCTCGCTTCTCCTTAGCGTTGAGGAAGTTCTCCGGAGCTTAGAGACCGTTTCAAATACTGAAGTCTGTGATTCTAATTTGCAGCCCAGCTTGGAAGCAAACATGACTAATGGCCCTTTCCTGCAGCTTTCTCCCCCACCTCTTAGCCATAACATTTTCATGTCCACAGATGCTTCTCCTCACGGCATCTCCTGTACAGCGGCGACGCCTAAGGTAGTTAAGTTAAACAGAAAGCGATCTCGATCGGAAAGCGACAGTGAAAAGGTTCAACCTCTACCCATTTCCAGCATCATCTGTGGCCCAACATTGGGAGCGTCGGCTCCTGTAACAGTGAAACAGGAAAATAAAATGTCTTTGCAGCCCATTGCAACTGTACCTAACGGAGGCACTACTCCCAAAATAAGTAAAACTGTGCTCCTGTCTAACAAAAGCATGAAAAAGAATTTAGAACATGCCCCTAAGAAATCTCACCCGAAAGCCAAACCAGGGGTGCTGAAAACAAAAGACAAAGCAAAGGAGAAAGTTCCTAGCAGTAACGTTATGCCAGGAAGCCCAACAAAAACTGTGTATAAAAAGCCACAAGAAAAGAAGGGGTGTAAATGTGGTCGTGCCACCCAAAATCCAAGTGTTCTTACATGCCGTGGCCAACGCTGCCCTTGCTATTCTAACCGCAAAGCCTGCCTTGACTGCATATGCCGTGGCTGCCAAAACTCATACATGGCTAATGGGGAGAAGAAGCTGGAGGCATTTGCAGTGCCAGAAAAGGCCTTGGAGCAGACTAGGCTTACTTTGGGCATTAATGTGACAAGCATTGCGGTGCGCAATGCCAGCACAAGCACCAGTGTAATCAATGTGACAGGGTCACCAGTAACTACGTTTTTAGCTGCCAGTACACACGACGAGAAAAGTTTGGATGAAGCTATAGACATGAGATATGACTGTTGAATCTTTCTTTCTTTTCCCTGCCGTCAGTAGGGGAACTGCTACAGTTTTAAGGCAGCTATGGTTCTGTTTAACTTGCTGGAGCTCCTGCGTTTAGATCACTTGTATCAAGTGTTTTTCATTGCTATGTTATGTGTATTAGTGTCTGGGAAATAGTTGCAGATAATGGAGGAGTTACCCTAAAACTGTTTTTTAGTTCTTACAGCACCTCATAGTTTGAGATCAATTGCTGATGTAAATGATTTTATCACAAGATCTTTGGCAAGGAATATATTAACCTCATTGTACTTGGTCATGCTTTGTGCTCAGTCAAAGCTTCTTCTTAAATGTAGAAAAGTGGTATCTAGTTAGTCCATCTAAACTGTGCTAGGTCATCATGCAGAAAAATAATTATCGATTAATTACAGTCACCATTACTAGAAAATAACCTCATATTCCTGTAGGAAATGCAGCGTTGAGCTGGAGAATACAGTCTGAAAAGGGTAGATAACCAATTCTCACAACCAGAAGTTATCTACTCTATGGAACAGATTAAAAATAATAATTAAAAAAAAAAAGATTAGTAAATATATGGAGAAAGCTAATAGCCCAAAAAGCAGCTCGGTCTCCAGACAAGGGTCAGAAAGATAAGTTAGTTAGATATGAGTGTGGAACTGCTGACTTGGACACACCGTCCCCATTAACAACAACATTGTTGTTGTTGTTGTTGTTTTCTTGACAGTCCCACAGGTCACGTTCCTGATCAGTTATGCCCTTGGGTTCTTGATCAGTTATGCCCTCGGTGCCAACTCCGTTTGGCTGGGGTGAGAAAACTACTTGTACACAAAGAAAGCTCGAGTTTTATTAGCACCATTCTCTCCTTCCCCCCCCCCCCCTTTTTTTTTTTTGAGTTCCTGCTGATTTTACTGCTATTGGTTCTAGAAAAGAGCGGTGATTTTGTGGGTTACAGAGAGACTCCTTGGCTGATTTCCCCCCCCCCCCCCCCCCCCCCCCCGCCTCTGCTGCTGATCAGTGCCTGGGATACACAGAGACTTCCGTAGCACTTATCACCATTGGGGGTTTTTGTTTGTTTGTTTGTTTTATAAAGTTTGTGCCACAATAGACGTGGGACCCATCCCCTTGTGGGTAGTTCTTCCCTGACAGGCATCTTTCAGCTGGGGCAGAGGATCGATTGCTATCTAAGGTCAAATATTTTGGATGTTTCTTAGACAGAATAAGCTATATAACTCGCTCCACCCGGAATCTATCTCATTTTTCGCTAATATGTTGAAAGTGGCTTTTGAAGGTCAGTGCTTTTCAACCTGGGCTGAAGGGCTCTAAAATGGAAAAATAACACCAAGTTGACAAAGAGCTTATCTCAGAAGGTGTTAAAATGAAAGCGTCATTGTAGGAATTCAGCTGTATGCAAAAATGGTTTATTTCAGCGTAATCCCTAAATAAGAGTACAAGTGGAAGAACTCAGTCTTGCATTTAGGGCTTCATTGGCAGCCTAAAAAAGTCAGATTACTTTGTGAAAGCAGAAATTTCTCCTCTTTGAATGACAGAGCACAAATTAAACATGGGCTGACTAGAACACAAAACATTACCTTCTAATTTAAAAGGCAATTCCTGTTTCAATGGTATGTTAAATAGTACGTGAATTTTTTGAGTTGCTTTACTGCTTCCATCTTTCCTTTTATTCATCCAACGAACCCCGCAGCGCTTTCGGACCTAATGTTAGGTGTATTTTGATTTGGCACAAAGCATGTACAATGATGGTTCCTCACCTAAGAAATAAGCAAAAACCTTTGGACACAAATGACACCTCCTTTTGTTTTGTAGTGTACCATGGTGTCATTTTCTGTGAATGTGGTCAGATCTTTTTGTTGGTTTTGGTTTGTTTCTCCCCCCGTCTTTTTTGTGGGGTGGGTAGGGTGGGGGGTTAAAGCCATAGGAAGAAAAATGTGATGTACGTGTCCAGTCTGTACTTTTTTGTTTTTGTTTTGCAAGAAGAGTTGAAAAATATTTTTGATAATGAGTAAATGGTGGAAAATGCTTCTTAGTATTCTTGTCTTTATTTGCCAACCCAAGTACCTAAGATCTGTGTTTTTTAGCCCTCATGAGATTTAACAATGTCCTATTAAAATGTATTTAGTTAAACTTGTATGTGATTTTTGTGTTGACCCAAAAGGATTCTACCATTTTCTAATTTGGTGGTTTGATCGTGACCTACTAATGTAAATCTGTTTATTAGTCCACTACGTGTAAGAAAAGTAGCCAAACCGGAGTCTGATTTAAGGAGAGTGAACTGCACAGCATGGGTTGTTTCGGAATGCTTTTGCAGAGCTGTTAAGTTTTGCTGAGATTGTTTGATGGTACATTTATTAGGACTTTCATTGAATTAAATACATAGTACCTTTGCTCCAGAAACGTTGGGAGTACTTGGAATCTTTACTATCTCACTGCTGCATTAAATATGGTACCAAAAGTTGGAGAACTTAGGTCAAGTGTGTTTTGGAACCGTCTACAGGAGAGCCCTGACCATTAATGTAAAATTGCAAATGGTAGATTCAGGTTGTTTCTAAAAACATTTCCTTTTATGCTGCCACGTTCTTGAAATGTATATTAAAATTCAAATTGATTTAATAAATGTTAGTTTTCTAATTCTATTTTGCAACTGCTAAGGGCATCAGTGTGGCATATGTTGAACTTATTGTCTAAATACTGCTTAGTCCGTTGATGACTAATTCTGTAATTGTTTAAATTAGGGTTGGCTTGGTTTGGTTTTCTTAACCTCCTGGCTAGTTGTTCTTGAATAAGCTGAGCAATGGAAAGGATCGTAATGTTGCTGACGATAATTGCAGTGGTTCTAGTTCGAAAAGCATTCGTTTCCCTGTTACAGCCATACGAGCGGCGATGCTGTTCTGGGATCTTCCGGCACTGCTTGGGGGCAATGAGAGTTGAGCGAAAACTCCGTCCAGCGCAGCCCGCAGCAAGGACTTGCTCCCTGCTGGCTGTCGGTGGGGAAGCGCTGACGGAGAGCAGTCGCACGGATCATTTTAGCTCCAGCTTGGGCTGGGCTGGGCTGGTGGGAGCTCCCGGGCTGCCGTCGGCCAGGCGTTCCTCCCGCGGTGCTGTGCATGTGGGGGACTGTTCTCAGCGTTAGCACAGAGGAAGCTGCGTAGGGATTTCTTTTCATACAGGAAGTGCGTGATACTTCAGCTTTCTTCCCAATCCTCTTGAAGACAGTGATTAACTTCTACAAACTTTATTAAAATTCTGTA
Organism: Pluvialis apricaria; assembly: GCA_017639485.1. Lineage (NCBI taxonomy): Eukaryota > Metazoa > Chordata > Aves > Charadriiformes > Charadriidae > Pluvialis > Pluvialis apricaria. Next base: position 25,477,580 of record CM030014.1, on the reverse strand, counting down.
ATTTGTAGAGCTGCATCATAAAGAGAAAGCAGCAGTTCATCAAATGTTTAGCTGTGGGAGTCTCCCTGCCTGAAAACATGCTGCAAAGGTGGAAAGAACAGAGCTCCTTCTGGAAGGGGTGGGCTTTTGATCACGTGTAGTGGTACAAAATTAGTCTAGTGCTTTTCACCATCCAGATATCAACATGTGGAAGATCTTCTCTCAAGAAAGAGAAGACATCTCGGCTTCCCTTTTGAGAGGAAAGGCTCTTTCCACATATCGTACATCGGTGAAATCACTGGCTGGGATTAAATCCTGGAGGGAGGAGGGACAGGGAAACAAAACTGGAAATGAACGTTTGGATTGTGTTGACCTTGCTGCTCTTCTAGCAGTTCGTTCATGCCGGTGATGTTCTCGCTCTCTGGCTTGTCTCGCCCTACCATGTAGTGCCTCGGAACACGGGGGTCGCAACAGACTCTTCTGTTTCCGTGGAACTCCCTGCAGATATTCTTCTACGTGCGTATGAGCTTTGAAACACTATGGCAAACGGAGGCGGCAGGTAACAGATGTCTTCTTGTGCAGCTGCTTCCATTTGTGTTGCCATTACACCTTGGAGGCTGCCCCCTTGCAAGCACCATAAAATTTTGTATTGTCAGGAAAAAAAAAAACAAAACAAACCTGTGGAGTTACGATGTACCAGCAGTCTGAAATAAAACCCGAAAAGCCTGCTTTCCAAGGCAGGTGCTTCTGGCACAGCAAGGAGCTGCTGCTTCAATCAAACTCCGCCAGACTTTCCAGAAAAAGATCATACAGATGTGGCACATGAATCGTGCCAAGATTCTGGCGTGATCCAGAAGAAAAGATTGCATGCAAGAAGCGCACACCCCCAGACGTTCTTTATGTATTTAATTTTTATACAAATTATAAAAAAACCCTTTTGATTGCTAACTAACTTTCTGAGAAGTGGAATGATAAAAAAGAGCAGCTTTGTATGTTATAATTATTCCAAGTGTGTGGCACTGCGGATAAAATCCACTCTGAAAGGTATATAATACTATTGAAAGTAGTACTGATAATGTCGCAAGCACATCTTCTTTGTCTGCTCTTAATTATTTAATTTTTCAAACTGAAGTGGCTCTGGTATTTTAAAGAAACCCAGAGGTCCCCACCAAAAAGTGACTCTGCTGTATACAGATTGAGGCACACAGGGGAACGCTGTGCCGTCAGTCTCACAGGCGAAGTACGATAATGCAGTGATTCTGCTTCAGCATTTGCATATAATGAAATCAGAAAAGGCATTACTTTTTCTTCTCTTTTTTTTTTCTTCATTCCACTTGTGGAAGATTCAGGAGATGTATTTTTTTTATTTTTTTTTTTTTTCAGGACAGGTTGAGGGAATTTGGCGTTTTGGTAAGTGGGCACAGGGATAGTGCTCTGTATTGAGGATGAAGATGTCAGAAAGGTAAGTGGTAGGATCGCTTCTCTTCCTCGGTATTTTTGAAAAGAAAGCCTGGAATTTTGGCTTTGGCAGGCTTGCTGACAGGTAACTGGATGGTGTGAGCTCGGCAGCAGCAGGGAAGGTGATTTTGGGAGAGCAGCTGGAGATGAACAAGAACGCTCTACCGCACCAGTACAAGACAGGCTTTAATTTTGAAATTCCAAAGTCCTTTATTTGCCAAAAAAGAAGAAAATACAAAGTAAAAATACAAAGATAAAACCATGCCAGCACAAAATGTCTCCAAACTACTTTTACAAAGTATGAGAACCTTTATTATTAAATACTCAAGTTTCTAAAACCATCACCCAGTGGTACAGGTAAAAGAGTAGAACAAAAGGGTAAGCACTGTTTACATGTTTTTCTTAGAGTAGCTCATGCTTTTCATTGAGGTTCATTTTTGATTGCATAGACCTAAGATGCTGTGATTTAGAAATGCCGTATTCCTTAAGTACATACCATGAACATGACACTTCAGTGACTTTTTTTTTTTTTTTTGGCCTTTCAGGCATATTTTGTTTCAGAAACTAAGCACAGTACCTCGGTTAGAGTATCTCGAGTCAGCTTTCCGAAATCCTTAGTTCAGGAGAGCAGGAAGGTTTTCTGCAACATTGTCTGTAAACCTGAGACTGACTGGAATTTCTGTTTTTGCTGTCCATGCCTGTTCTGCAACACTGCCGCTTGGTGGCAGGCCGGCAGAAGGGGACCTCTTGGCAGTGCCTGCGTTTCGCTGATGAAAACGGTAATGCAGCAATTACTACTGAGATTTTAGAAGAAGAAGGAAAAAATCAAGCTAGTGCCATTCCAGCAGTAATTGCATGTAGTTGTATCGAGCCGTATCTCCAATCTTAGTACTGCAGAGAGAGACTATTTGTGGATATAAAAATAAAAAGCAAGGGTTTTGTAAGGACACAGGACTTAATTTTGCTAGACAAAAGCAGACTAGAGAGAACGAATAAACACAAATGTATTTTTTTTTCTGTCATGCAAAACTGAATTTTACTCACTTTTCTGACTATTCATAAGGAAAAAGGAATCCAGTTCATAAAAGACTTCAGCCCGAGCTGGATTTACAATGAAAAATGCGTGATCTGCCTTTCAAGGTATGCAACATCTAAAGTGGCATTGACAGTTGGAGACGGGAGGCAACGTCAGAGCAAAGTGGACTCCTACAAGTTTTCGGTGCGGTGATCCTTGGGTTGCTCCATGCTAGAGAGCTGGCTGACCTCTGAAGCTGGTGTGTGTTGCAGCTGAGCAGGTTCTGGTGTCTGTATTCACCAACATCCATGTTGTCTTATGTTTTGACTATCTCAGAAAGAAAAGCTAAGAAGTAGGACAGGAGTTCCCAAATTTACCTGGCTTATATTCTGCAGATTTAGAAGCCTTTCATCCAGAGAAGCTGTGAATGGGGCTGTCACAAAGCGGGGTGTAGAGTACCTTCTTTACTAATTCAGCTGTGGCTGTCCGGTTGGTTATTTTCAAATATATTAGTGAGAGAGAATGCATTTCTACTCCTGGAGTAAATAATCTAAGTTACTGCAAGTTTTGCACGGATATCATCATGCTAGCAGTGGCCTCTGTAGCTTGTCCTTATATTCAAATATAAGGCAAAACATTTGCTGTGAGTAGTTTTTGGTTTTTTTTCTGTGACTAGCTTGTTGTGTTAACCTACTAGAAAGCATGAATTGAGTTTGGAATCGCTCCACTTTGTCACAGCAGCAGTGAAGCTCTGTTTGTAAAAGAGAGGGCCTTGGGTTTGGGGGCCAAAGGACTCAGCAGAGCAGCTATGAGCTTCTGTCTCAATTTATTGAAGCCAGACCTTGAAAAGGTAGCTGGTGGTTTATACCAGGCGCAGGATACCGACTTCTGCACAAAAAGGCACCAGTTCAGGCAGCCTGGTGTGAGACGGAAGTCCGAATCTATTTATGGGATGGGTTGAGTTAAAGCCCCTCTGCAAAAGGCATACGAGGAGAAAGAGGAAAGATCCTGAAGCGGTGGGTGAGCAGAAAGAGCAGGAACAGCAGAACTGGGCTCAAGGTTTCACCCAGCAAAACCAGAAATGCCAAACCAAAAGTGATGCACCAAGGATTGCTGGAGTCCCAGCTCTTCACAGTCCGCTGTGGGCTGCGTCTATACCCCAACACACATCTGGTGCTTGAGAACAGGGTGTCCCTTGCTCAACTGGTGAGTCCTCGAGTCCTTCATCTAACTCCCTCCTTGTGTGAAAAAGAAATTGTGCATTCCCGGGAGTATACCTCCTTTCTGGAGAGGATGTTGCTCTGAATTCCCAGAGGGAGGAGGAGATGCAATATGCAGAGAGGTTGTAGAATCACCATCTGTGGAGATTTTTCAAAACTCAGCTGCATGAGGTCCTGAGAAACTTGCTCTAACTTTGAAGCTGGCCTGCCTTTGGGTGAGGAGGTGGAATAGAGACCTACAGAGGTCCCTTCCAACGTGCATTATTACGTTATCCCACGTGGTGCTAGGAAAGCTTCTTTTGTGTGAGGTGCCAGGGCTATCCCAGGTTAAAACCATAAAGAGGCAATCACTAAGTTATTCTGGAATGAGACTACATAATTGGCAAACTGGGCATTCCAGTACTGCTGCTTATGGAGTTAAAAGCTAGCAGTGCTGAAGTAACACGAAGATTCAATTTCAGCCTAGAATGGGGTCAGGTTCTTCTTGTTTCTTTGAGGAATCTTTGTCTTTGGAGAGATGTAAAATTTTAATCAAACTAAAAGACCACTCTGGGCTTAGACACCGAAGAAAAGAGATGAACTGCTTTGCCTAGGTTCTTTCAGGTAAAAAGTAGATGGAACTGGTGACAATCAGTGGTTGTGCAACTTCCATCCTGTGTTCATTTCTGCAATCACTTCCTACTTTCTTCTGCATTTGGGCCTTTGTCGAATCATCCCCAGTAGAGCTTTTCCCCTCAGGGCTATAGTGATGATGGAGATGCGATTCAAACACCCTGGTGTTGAACAGAGCTGCTCCTATGCGCCTGTTGCGTTCAAAGAGGCTTATCCTGGTTCGTTTAGCGTGCTCCCTGCTTACGTCATCTTTTATTATGGAGTGGAAGTTACGTTGCAGTGCCTTGGCTAAGAACCTGGGCATCCACAAGTTTCCCAAATATCAAATCCAGGATTCTGTGGTGTGTATGTGCATCTGGATAAAACAGCGGTTTTGTTCAAGAAAAAAGAGACGATCTCCAAGCCCAGTGTAACTGAAAACTTGCTCTCTTTCAGATTTTGATGCTGAGGACAGAGTTCCTAACCTCAAGAAGGCAGCAGTATATCCCACCTGGGCATTGGGAGGCAGGCGTTACACTTCAAAGGCTCCTGGAAAAGTTGAAGCTGCATTGTAGTGATCAGCCAATTACTTATTTGGTTATTAACACACAGAGGTACCATCTAGGGATGAGTGCTCCATTGTGCTGGCATCTCTGTGTACAAAATGCACCAGGCTGACAGAGAGAGAGCGCGCGTGCGTGCGTTATCTGGATGGGTCCTGCCTTTAGTGCAGACCAGCACACAGCAAGGGGGTGCAAACTAGATGATCTCTAAGGTCCCTTTCAACCCAAACCATTCTATGACTTAATGATATCTGCGCCCAGTTATGATAGTTGAAATAAAATACAACAGCTGAAACCTGTCCCAAGCTGGAGAACGTAAGTACCTGATCTATTTGTGTATCTATGATGGCTAAAATTGAGGACGGGTAAGAATATGCCTCTGCTGAATGACAGACAGCTACTAGGCAAGGAGAACAGCTCTAACAGCAGAGCATGTGCTGTTACTAGAGACATCAGTTGTGCTTCTACAGAGAAAGGCAGTTTAATTTTGCACTCAAAGCAAGAATTCATTAGTTGCAGTGTTTCCTCTCTGAGACTGGAGCCTACTCCATGGGTGGAAAATAATTTTTTGGCAACAGTACTAATTCCCTTACTAGTTAAAGCATCCCTCTGGTAACAGAAATTTAGCACACTAGGTTAGAGTTGGGTTTTTTTCTTCATTATCGCAGCTTAGTCTCTTGGAGAAAGCTACAGGTTAGCAATACAAAAGAGGGGAAGAACACAGGGAATGGACGGAACTGGTGCACGCAAGAACTAGCAGTTTCAACACACCAGCTGAACAGCACACGTCTTTTTTTTGCAAATATGCTAGAAAATAATTTTACAGAGACAAAACGCTAGCCTGAGGAAGATTGAATGCACAGAAGAATAGGTAGAAATGTTAACTAGATCTCAAATTCTCAGAGAAAGATTACATCGTGTAGTGCTTTAACTGTCCACAGATTCATACAAGTAAAATATGTCCAGTATCGACTGCAAGAGCGTGTGGTTTAAAGCGCAAAAGGGGATTTCACGCTCCCCACACACAGGCATGTTACCTTGGTTTCCAGGACACTAAGAAAAAAAAAAAGAACTTGATTGTGGCTTATGCGTTAAAAGATTTCTAGATATACATTTAAATTAAGTTAATTTGGCAGTTCTTCTGTCACTCCTGGTATAGAGTCGGGGACAGAATGGCACAGGACTGAACTGACTGAGGAACGACCACTGTAGATGTTGCATGCAGTTGCTACAGTTAATCATTAGATGCTGGCATTTATTGCACATCTGGGGACATAACAGAATTTATATATAAACGAAACAAGGTGCAATCACCATTTTTAACGAGCGTGCACGATAACACATTGTAAAAAGCCTTTTTATAGAAATTACCTTATTGCAATTACACAGGAAGAGAAAAAGGGTTCTCAAGTTACAGTGTACAAAATAAAGCACATTGCTCCAATGACGGATTTCAGAAAAATCCCTAAGTGTCTTGGGACTGAATGCTATCCAGTTTGAAACACATTGATTAAACGTCTTCCATTTCTCTATGCTGAGAGATCCGAGATAAGTAGTTTATCTGACTTGTCTCCAGTTTCAGAGGGAGATAAGACTTCATCTGTGTCATAGTCTTCTTCAAAAGATCTGCAAAGATAAAAGGTATGTCTTAAAAAGCCATATTTTGGTGAGAGCTTTTTCAGGTAAGTTATTTCAGTGGCTACTAAAGCAGCTGGCTAAAACAGTGGCATGCAAGATGTTAACATTGAGGAGGATATTTATAAGGCATCGAAAACAGCGCTGTAGTAATCAGTATTCTGACAGCTGACATGACTTTGTGCTCCCATCCATCCTCATTTGTAAGTTCCTAAACAACTTTTCATTGATGTTCAGCATTACAAAATATGAATCCAGTTTCAGTAACAATTAGTAGCTCACAGTAGCCTTAATAGTTCAGTGTAGAAATAAAGTTGTCCAGCCCTAGAGGAGATCTGGCTTGTTCAGACTTGCTCAGAAACACCTGGTTTCCAAAGCATCTTCTGGATTGGGATATGTTTTGACACCCACAGAAGAACAATCGTGGCCATGCTGTCGTGTTACTCTCTCACTTGGTTTGAAGTTTAATATCCAGGTCTTAGCATTTATGGCCTGGGGCGGTTTGGCTGCGAATTCTCAGCTCCAGCCAGTTGCACTGTTCAGACTGGTTGGGTTCTCTGCTCTGCAGCAAGAGGATATCGCTTTGGGGCTCCCATCCCATTCCTGTTCCTCGGAAATGCTGTTTTTAAGATGTTTTCCCTCCAGTCTCAGCACACGTCAGGTTAGTTTCTCAGAAATTAAAATTCTTCCTTTTGTTCTGAAAGCAATGCTGCTTATGAAGGAAATGTCGCAGCAGGTGTTCCAATGGCAAGCATAGGAATAGCTCTACTTTGTTCAGCGATAAACCGTGCTGCAAAAAGGTTAATGCCTTTGATCTCCAGCACGGATGGCAACAAGAAAGAACTGTCTACCACTTCTTGTGCTGTTTTCCCCTTTACTAACCCATGCACAGGCACAGCCAATCCTTAGGAGTCTGGCAGTATGTACGTCCTGCAGGGAGGATTCTATGCTATAGTCTGGTGATCCTTATGTGAAGAAGAGACAAACTGCATAGAGATCATCCTGGACATTTTCATCTTCTTGTCCATAAGGGAAAGCACCTGCTGAGTAATTCTGCCACCTTCTGGATCCTTGGATAAGTGGGAGAAAGGAAACAATAGTCTGGGTCCTACACCACCAACTGTTCTGATTATGCATGCAAGAAAGCCAAAAAGTAGATAATATGCACACTTTTTGCTTAAGCGGTACCTGGCGGGTACCATGGCTCTGCCTCCCCTGCATTCCCCACCTGGGAATGGACTGTGCGTGTTTGTAGGTGCCTCAGCTTCTCTAATGTCTCCTTGGTTTAAGATGATGCAGCTTAGGAAAACTTTTTATTTCTCTTCGAGTGCTCTTCTTAGGAATGTTCCTTTTGCATCCCCTTTTCCTTCAATTTTTACCAGTTTCTGTTCACTTTCTGCCATTTTTTCCCTATACGTGGACTGTGACCTCTTTCCTGTATTGTTTATCTTGCACACTCACCAGCACTTGGAGCGCCATTATAATTTTTTCTCTAGTGCCTTTTGCTTCTGGACTACACCTTCTCATGTCTCCTTCAAAAGGGGCTTCCCATTGTCTTTGCCCATGTGAGTTGCTTTTCTACTTTACTCTTTTGCTCCTTAAGGCTCAACAGTGCCTGCTTTTCTGATTTTGGAAAAATGCTTTCCACCTTTATGGCTAGGAAGCATCCAAGCGACAGCTTTTCCACGAGATTAGCACTAAATCACCTTCTTTCCTTCCAGGCTGGTTTCAAAACTTCACAGTCCCATAAATACACATATGGGCTTATGTAGATTAAACACCCATTCCCTCAAGACTCAACCATGGCAACTCTAGCTCGTTTAGAGAAGGCAAATTACTCTAGAAAATTCTTTGTCCTTCCTTCTGACAAACACACATTTTGTCACTGGCTGGTTCAGCGATGTACTTCTTCCCCCTTTCCTTTCCTTACGCTGCTGCGTTCACGAAAGTGAGCAACTGAGCCATCAGCCGACTTGAGGGAGACCAGAAAAATGGTCTAAGTTGCCTAAACCAACTTCCATCTGCCTCTGAGCAGGATTGCTCTGCATTGTGTTCCCTCACTCCTTGTTGCTCAGGTGAAGTGGATTCTTTCCTATCAGCAGCTGATAAAAGATGGCCTCTTCCTCCTTATTTCCCTTCCTACAGAGAAAGATCTCTTTCCATGAAGCCACGTGTGGCTTCTGTGTGCATCAGCTAGCTGAAGCTGGTTTCTGGAACACTGAACTAAGCAATGCCCACTTCTGCCAGGCAGGCTACAGGCTGGACTGCAAGAAAGGATTTGTGCGAAGCCAATGTTTTATCTGCATTAAGAGCTTGTGTTGGTCAGATTCAACTATTGGTTCTGCCTTCGAACAACAATGTGAGCATACATTCACCAGGAACCAGGCTCTTCATTGACTCTCATACACAGATGTATAAAGCAGAGCACGGCTGAGAAGCATTCAGATCAGCTGAAGCTTCCAGCCAAACATGATGCTTTATTGCTGTCTTGAGCAAGACACCACCTTTCTCGTCTTATTTTTGGTGATTGTTGTTCTCGATAGAGTCACAGCATCCTTGACGTCACTCTGAGCGTCCACTATGTCTTGATGAGATTCCTCTTCCAGGAGTAGTGCTCTCTCACGGGCAGGCCTGCAGCCAGCCAGGATGACACTGACTGGTTTTAGAAACCTTCCAGCCAGAGAAGCTATGGACAGGGCTAAGTCACAAATGTGGCACGCACTTACTGATTCCTCTGCAATTGCTTAATGATGGTTATTTTTCAAATTTATTAATAAGACAAATATCAGATTTCAGATTCTGTCAGCTAACTTAGTCAAAAATCTTCTGGTCTCTCACACAGCTCATGAACTGTCTTGGTTTTGTCCCTGCTCCCTGTTTCTGTCATCCTCAAAGAACAGCAGAAATGATGTATGTGCAAAAACTCAATGCCTGTTTCTGGCAAATTTGTCTGGGCATCCAGCTCTTTGTTTTTCTTTTTCCCTTCCTTTTTTCCTGCATGGTCTGTTGCTATGCTCCACAAATGAGATCTAATCCTGCTGCCATGACTACAGAGCTTTTCAGGGGCTCTTAAAAGCAAGCAGCAAGGTTGCTGACATGCTCTTTACAGGAAGACACAGAGCTGTTTCAGACAGACTTCAAAAATCTGACATCACCTGCCACTTCTCCTCTGGTTTTGGTGAGTTTGGGGATTCACAGTCCTTTTATGGCAGACTCCTATTTCTTTTCTGTGCTGAGGACACAGGTGTTGCAGAGCAGCTGCAGGGAATACAGCAATTTTATCTTCCATCCTGTGTTACCTCATCTTCCATTGTGAAGGCCACAAAAAGGCAAGGCAGCCCAAAGGAGATGAGGGAACAGCCCATAGCTGTTTGGATGCACATCACAGGGAAAGAGGAAAACATAGCTCTCAATAGCTTTGCAAATCTCTGCGGCTAATTAGTAGGTGCTACTGTTAGCCCAAGCAGTTTCCAGTGTGGGAAGTTTTAAAAATTATGCAATCTTCTCAGTACTCTAATAGCTCCTACAAGTACTGTTCAAGAATGGATGAAATCTTGAATCATGCAAGATTAATGTGGGGTAAGCACTCTTCGGATGTTTGTTACATTAACCTGGAAACTTCCAGAGAAATATTCTCAAGAAGATACTAACACAGACACAAATCTAAAAGATAATTACACTGAGTCTCCGCTAGGAGCCTCTGCAGGAAGCCCTTGCACACAGAGAGGTTCCAGAGCAACTGCTCTGTCTAAATTCATTGACTCTAAGGATAGCTGAAGTGTGAGCCCATAATTTTATAGCAGGCTGCAAAAATGAGCGTAGGTATTGCAGAAACCAACAGTGCTTTAAAGAAAAATCTCAAAATAGTAAACGAGTGGAAGCGTTGAGACACGGCTTATGAAGAGCACAGACTAATAGGCATAAAGTTTGGCAGAAAGTAGAGTTATTTGACTAAAGAAAGTCTCCGCTAGGTATAATAAATGTAACAGAGCTACAGCTTCTAATCTACGATAGCGTGACATGGTCAATGCATGGCCAAGACTAGCAGAAGTCATTTGATCTCTTTTTTTTGTATGGTTGTAAAAATAAAAAGGCTTTGTCCTTTTTCCCAGCTATCATCTTCATCACTGCAGTGTGTGTTGCTGATTCAAAAGGCAGCCCACAAAGAAGGCCATTGTGAAAAATACACCAATACTGCCATTTGGAGCAACTGTTTCAGGCTTCACGTGCTCCAGTGTTGAGTCCAAATGATAAGTCCACTAATCTACTACCTCTGTTAAAAGCGGCATCCACATGCTCCTCCTAAACCTCAGCGGAAGCCAAACAGTGTGTTCCCGGGCAGCGCAATGCCCGTGCTTACCCTTCTTGTAACTGCTCGTTCCCAGACTCCTCAGCCACAAGAATCTCGTACTCTTCAGCAGCGTATCTGTCCCAGTCAGAGGGTTCAGGGCCATCATTTTCAATGTCCTAAAGAGATCAGACGGTCAAGCGCAGTGTCCGTACCTCTCTACAGCTGTTTACAATAGGTCTAAACATGTGAAACAGCAATTCTAGGAATAGTAAGCAACGGTAGAGAAACAGCTAGTCAAAAATGGCCTTAACTGAAAGATTCACAATTATCTTAAACTATTTTAACGTCTGCACATAAATGACTATGAAAAAATACATCCCTTAGTCTATAAAGCTCAGTGTATAAACTGAGCTGCCAACAAACTGAACCTGCTTATTTTCAGAAATGCTGAACATCAATAACCACACATCATCTTTGCTCTAGCTCAGCAAGCCCCGCATCTGTGCATTTTGTAATTGGTTAAAGAACTTAGTGATTTAAAATCTTTAATTAAATGTTAATTGTAACTGATCTTTTGAAGAACTCTTCACAGTTTGCTAAGTTTGGGCAAGTTTGAGAGAAGGTTACAGAATAACATCCTTATAAACATTTGGCCCTCTGCCATTTACTATAAGATTGGGAAAATAAGTTATTCCCCATGGCCCCACTTCACTGCTCTTATGATGATCCAGTTTAAACAACCAACCAACAGGGTGGTTCTGGCTTACCATATATTTAAGCCTTGAATCACAGAACCACAAAGTTCCTCTTACAGGTTGTGTGGGAATACAGCTGGGAGAGAACCAGAGTTGGTTTTGGCATCCCCTCCACTTTACTGTACTTTGACCAGATAAGAGGCTTCTGGGAGATAGTCTTTAAGCTGTTGTCACATCTGGTTTCACTGGACATGCAAGGGGAGCCAGAGGTGAGGGACTTTACACCAACAGCTGACAAAACTCAAGACTCTGAACATCCCACAGTTAGTGAGCAGCAACTGCAAGATACAAAAAGCCACAATCTCCTCCTGTATTTTCTCTGCTTGAGAAGAAAGGATGATGTATGACTGAGCCTGGTTATTAGCCTGGCTGCGCTATCTGCAACATCCAAACCTCCCATCTAGTCTGCTGCACGTGTGGCCTGATCATGGAGCTGGCATCTCATCTGCCTTGGCCCCTGTGTTGTGAAGAAAATCTGTCTCTTTGGTTCTGTTTAGGGTAGTGCTGTTTTAAAGGATCAGACTCCAACCTGGATGTTTAATAAATCTTCACACCTAGCCTACTTATTTATGACTGCAGCTGTGTAGGAGATGGGAAGAGACAAATGGGATCGCAAGTTCTGAATTTCACAGTTACCTTTCAAAACTGAGTGAACCAGGGTCCCTCCTAGTGCAGCTGAGCCCCACCCTTTCAGCACTCTCTCTGAATCAGTGCAACTCTGCAGGGTCCAGTCATTCTCTCTAGAATCACATGCTGCGCTGCCAGTGCTGGTGTGGTAGGACTGATGATGGCAACCAAATCATAGAATAGCAGTATAACTTGTGTTGGAAGAGACCCAGGAGGTCTCTCAATTCAGGGTTTGCTATGAGGTCGGATCAGGGGGCTCAAAGTTTTGCCCAGTCACATTTGGAACCCTCCAAGAACAGAAGCTGAACAACCTCTCCGGGCAACCTGTCCCGGTGTTTGACTGGCCTACTTGTGAAAAAAGTTTTCTTATATTCAGTTGGCTTTTCCCTATATCCAGCAGCACTCCAAAGATGGGTTTGAGAAGGCCTGTATTTAGAAATGAAGGTGATATATACCTTTTGCACTGCAAAGGGATCCCTCTGTTCATTGTCCAGATATTTCTCTAAATTGAAGAAGGTGTTGTAGAACACATGAGCCATTCTGCACCTCTTCAGGTCTCGCAGGGTTACTCTTCCTACAGAACAAAACCACACATTATTGTGCTACTGAGTTCCTGCTTAGTGAGAAACTGGATTTGTTCCTTGTCAGTCTTACCAAAGTTTTAATTAAAACACCAATATGCTACAATATCACAGAATTTCTTCCCAAGTCAGTCAAGGATTTTAACATTATGCAATAAATGGGTACATTTATTAGGCTTAAATCTCATCACGCGCTCAACATTCATGTGAAATACGAAAGAATGTGAAAGGGGATGGTCCAGTTTCATAATCTAGACTGTCAGCACATCTCACAGCTGGAATATAAAAGACTTTTTGCTCCAGTTCCAGAAAATAAATTCACAAGGTCTCTTGTTTTAGTATTTGAAACCTCCTGATGCATAACATTATGGCACAATAGCCCCTGTTCAGACTTTGACCTTGTGCAGTAATTTCAGTCCTGTGATTCTAACACAAGGCTCTACCTATAGATGGCTTTCACAGTGACATTACGTTCTCAATCCACCATAGATCAAAGAGGATGGAAACTTCCATTAAACAAGACTTACCTTCCCTCTCTGGCTTAACGAGATCAAGCATCTGACACAGCAAGTCATGAAATGGCAGTGGTTCTATGCCCATCACTTCCATCCGCTCACATTGCTCCTCATAAAAGTACTCCAGTTCATACATGGAGAGCACTCCATCCCCATCCAGGTCCATGCACCGAAACCAGTACTCAATGCTAGGAAAAAGAGACAGGACTCGTGAAAGCACAGCACTGCACTAGGAAATCCACACATGAGAAACTGCAGCAATGCACATTCCCCTTCTCCCATCCTCTAATGCTCTTCTGCCCAAAGGCATAAAACAAGGGATGAAAATACCCTTTGGGAAGGATCAGGGCACAGGCCAACACTTAAGAGCACCTCCTGTTAGTGTCCTCAGTGGCTTGTGAGCACAGCCACGCTCATGACCTGTTTCACCTGGTAGCTGTAGCAGGTGTCCACTGCGCTGCAGCTCCACTGGCTTACGTAGGTTAGGGTGTCCCTGTCTGATTCAGCAGCAAGAGTTGGCCAGACGCAAGCAACTGTGCACCCAGGACACTGGCTATCCCCGAGTGACCCTGCTGAGTGATGAGGTGGGCATGGTATGCACTTATTTCCTCTACTCCTTTATACAGAAGGCAATGCTTTCAGGCAGTTGCACTCTACATCCTCCCTTCCCCTCTGGATAGTCCAACCCTGCATTTATGAATTCTTCTTCTCATTTTTAATCATAAGATTTGTTGCCCTAATAATTGCACGCAGATCTAGTTCAGCTCTGCATACTACTCCCCCACTGGCTGTACAAACCAGGCAGGTTTTACAAAGTAACACAGTGAAGTTTCCCTACAAACCCTTCTTAACGCACTTCCTACGTGCACGAAGGGAACATGCCTATCTGCTGCAAACATCTCATGGGTTTAACCCCAGAGCCAGTGCTTCATGGCATGGGATAACCACCGGGATTGATGACTACCAAGACATTTAACGTCACAAGAAAATTCTGCTCCTACACAATTTCTCCTCAAAAAGGCAAATGATTTGACCAAACATTGACAGTAAGTTGCTTTCTTCCTAATAATCACTGGAACCCAAGCTGCTGTTTCTTGTAGAAAGCGGTAGCTCACAGAAGTTTCTATAATCTTATCTGCTTATCTTAATACTTTTACTAAGACACAAAAATCGGTCAGACCTTGTAGCACTCCTTTTGTCTTCCTCCGAAATCAGGAGCCACACAAAATCAGCGTAACTCATGCGGCCTTCCTTTTGAACTTCATTGCCTCTGGAAGACATGAGGGGAAAAAACCAAACAAAAACAAAATAAATCACCGGGCTCCTAAATACTCAGAATGTTATCAAATGTATTTTTGAGAAGCCCCAAATCATTGGTGAGAGAAAAATGGGGCATCATCACCCATTTAGCTTGTACTCCTTGCACTCTGCAGCACCAGTCCTTGCGCGCTTCCCCACAGGCGCAGCATTTGCTGCCTTGCTGTCACAGCAGGGCTGAGGCTCATCTTCCACATCCCCTCCCACAACAAGTGCTGGGCTGTTTTACTTTTTGGGTGCTTTAAAGCAGTGCTCTCCAGCTGTGCCTGTGCCACTGTGGAGCACAAACACAGTGTTTGCGTGTTCCCTCCCGCTATGCCCAGCTTGTTCTACAGTGAGCTCTACAGGTGGTCATCCTATGGGATTTTTTAATTTGTTTTCTTAAGATACCCAAAAGTCTCACTCCGTTTTCAGGCAGCTCCAGCTGGAGCACCATGTTGGAAACCATTCTGATCAGTGGGGATTTTTGAGAGTATCTTGCATTTCTAATCAGCCTGACAGAAATTCCCTTCACTTCTACCCCCAAACAGTATGCTATTCCTCACCTCACCACAGCGCCACTGAATATTCGCTCAATAATCCTGTTTGATAAAGCTGGAAACAAAGAAAACATGGAGAAAATTAAGCTACAGCTCACAGGAATAACTACAATCAGTTGTTTATGCTGAATCTACACAAAGCCACTTCCCATTGCTAAAAGAATGCTCTATTTACGTTGCCTGTCTAACCACTTTACTGATCTCTGTTTAGCAGCATTTTGTAAAAAACAAAGATGATTCTTCCAGTGTGTCTACCTTTGAATCCTCCCAAACACCGTATTTCCCCACAAATATGGCAACTGTGTGTTATCTGGATTCTTGGACATGGGCAGCGTTACTCCTGCTTTGCTGCAATAGGATTTGTCACCTAAGCAAATCCTCCTGATAGGAGGAGACTATTTCAGTGCGTATCGTAAAGGCAGTTCAGTTATCAAGCAAACATCACACATCAAATCCCTACAAAACACTTCTTAGCAGAGCGCAAGCTGTGACCATCCTGCTGCAGGGGAAGGACAATGAAAAACAAGCATCATTTTAGGTGAGGGGGGAGTGCTTTGCCAGCCAGGAAACGTGTGGGATAGATTGTTATGGCAGAGACACACCAGCCAAGCAGCAAGTACCAGTCTTGAGCAGGATTTGCACACTGACCTCAGCCTCCCAGACTGCCAACGCGCTTCCTTTAGACCCCTAACTTAGCTCCTTCTACATGTTCTCCATCACTTCTGCACTCCTGGCACACTTCTGACACACCAGCCAGGCAGACCCAACCTGCATCACCCCTCAAATCCCCCGGGCATAGTGCTGACATGCTGCTGCACCACCGCACCGACGGCTTCTCCCCTTCCCCCTGCCCTCAGCACCCCTTCTATCTTTGGCTCCCCAGCACCCAGTGCTCTCAAGCCTCCAGCGCAACAGATACCGTATCCCCACACTCCAGTCTCCCAGCAGGGACCAAGTGTCCCACGTCACCTATCCCAAGCCAGGCACCTCTCCATCCTCGCCCCATCCAGCCCTATTATCAACACTCCTGACCCCTGCGACTGCCACACTCACCCGGAACTCCCATGGCCTTCCCATAAACACCTGTACGCAGAACACATGGGCCACCACACCACTGACACACACACACACCACTACAGCATTGTTATCCCTTTCCTTCTTTCTAACTTCAGCCCACTAGGATCTTGGCTCCTACGAAATGTTGTCTCCATCCCCAGAGGTCCAGCAATGCCTGACAACTTGTCACATTTCCACATCCCTGTAGCCCTACGCGGCTACACCACCTTACCACGTACTTCACCTTTCCTGCCACCTCCAGTCACATGTTGTGTCCAAACATCCCATTTCCCCAAATCTGATTCTCTGTCCCAGACCTACTTTCCCAAAAAGGGCAGCAACCACACGGAAGAATCCGAGAAGGCTTTGTCTTCAGGATTAAACACGCTCGTCAATAGCCCAAGCTCTTGTCCAAGACATTACATTGTGAGTTCTAGCAGGTAAGCACATGGGCATATCATGCTCTCACAACATGGATAATCCTAAAACCAGGTGACCTCAGTGCCTCCATCTAAGACAACGGATACAGAACTGTGGATTTGTATTCCATTAACTTATCCATGGCCCTTGAACCTTTGAAAACTCATAGCATCTGCTCAATTTGTGGAAAAGAGTTCCACACTGAACTCAGGTGATATTCTCCAGAGTGCATCTGCAAACTGACATTCACCAAGCTTCACTGGACTCTGGAATCTCTCTCACGCATAACAAGACTACACTTCAGCAATCTTTTGAAGTTCGCATGGGCTTGTCCTTTTTGTCCCTACTTCCAAGTTCTGCAAAACCCTTAGTAAATAATAAGCAAGTTTCAAGACACTGTTTTAGCTTGTCCTTCTGGCAGTGATCCACACGTGAACAGAAGCTCCCTCTCTACTCATGCAGAAAATAGTGTGTACTGCGTTTCTCTGTGTCTAAGCCTCTACAACTGGCTCTGTAAATCAGCATTTGTGTAACAGATGGATGGCTCCGTTTAAATTTTTTTGAGGCATCAAATTAACCAAATTAAAGGTAGGCTTTACTCTTTAGTGGGAACTTTCTATTTTCAGCAATGCCCTTCGTCCCACCACAGCTTCAGGCAGCATACCTTGATCACTGTACCTAGCCAGATCCTTCTGGCTGATGTAAAGATCATGGTCAGTGTCCAGCTCCCAGAATTTACAGTATATAACATAGAAGTGCTCGTAGGAGAAATAATCTGTGATCTGATTTATGTCATCCTCTTCTTCCAAGAGAGCAAGAGTCTGAAAGAGTACAAATAAAGTGGGAAGTTAAACCTAGACAAAGAGGCGGTTCAGCAGCTGAAGTCCTCCAACCTCTGTGGAAGTTGGGTGAACGCAGCTCTGAGAGCTAATCCAAAATGCAGCCTTTCTCCCCTGTAGGAGATTTTGTTGCTGCATTCCTTAACAAGCACTTAATGAGCATCTGGCTTGGCTATCCTGGTTAGCATATGTATGCACAATATTTCTGCCACTCCTGTGAACAATTTCTGACAATTTTCAGGTACAGTGGAGAGTGAGGCAGAGAAACAAGAACACAACTGCTGTCTCAGCTGGGATCCATTATTTGTGAAACATTTCTGACCTGCACCAGGGACTCTTAGAGCCGTTTACAACAGCAAGTCCAGAGTTCTCCACAGGAACTGAGATATATCTTTACACATCACACATCCTTGCCTGGCTCCCAAAGGGAAAAATCCAGTCTTGCTGCAGACTCATGCCTGGACTGGGGAAGGAGGGATGGATCCCAAGCAGATCAAACCAATCACACTGATCTTCCTGAGCTGTCACTGATAGGAATTAGTCTGGTTTAACTGGGAAGCTAAGACAGATTTCCAACCATGACATCTGTTAACATGTCTTGTTGGAAAACATTCAGTGACAATGTCCTTGTTTTGTTCCTACTTCACGCCTACCTCTGTCCTTCCCTCCGACAGGAGGGTGTACTGCATGTTTACCAGTGCTACCTCCCTGCTTGCCTTTCTCCTAGTGCTGAGGGCACGGGACACCAGAGAGCCGTTTTAGACTAAGAAATTATGGCTGCAGGAACGTGAAAAAAATAACAGACACAAGTGAGCTATGGGTCTGTCCTCCCCTGCCCTCACAGCCTCTCAGAAGGGAGGAGGTGAAACACAGCCTTAGAGTGATCCCAGGGAGTTGTGTCTCTAAGCAGGCAGGCTGAGTGGCCCTTCTAGCCATAACCAGAACAGATCCTGTGCTGCACGTAGGCACTGAAAGTTCAACCTCTACTTTCAGTCATCTCCACATCCAAGGAACCCAACTGAGTCTCAACAAAACTCTCACATCCTGCTATCCACCAGGTTCAGGAACAACAGGATGGCACTGCCAGACCTGCACTATTCTGACTTGCTGACACTCAAAAGTCTAAAAACCTCTGACCAATGGCTTACTAGCCTCTTCAGATTCTTCATGGCTCTCTCCATTTCTTTGCAGATGACAATCACTTGGGGAGAGTTTTCAATAACTCGTTTTTTCTTTTATCGCTCATGCCAAAATATGCCATTTACACATGCAGCAAAAAGCTGCCCAAGCAAAATTATGGTCCCAGAGCTGAACTTCCCTGCTGCAGGAAATGAAAGGCAGAGCAGATATGCAGGAGAAAAGGGGGAAGTGTGTATAAAAGGAGAAAGTGAGTGGATAAAGATGCAGGATAAGTTGGGAGGATTTGTTTATAACAGAGGTTTGGGAGGAACTGAGATCAGAGAGCTTGGACTGGCATGAGACAATCCAAGGGAGCACTGATTTTTTCATTAGCTGATGTGATGAGGGGAGCAGAAGATGTCTGGAAGGAGGAGTGTGAACTCATGCTTGAGGCCTTTGAGGAAGACAGCACACTACATCTGGAAGGGAGAATAGGATGCAGTAGGGAAGTATCACTGCTTTAGCTGAGTTCTTAACCTTTCAGCCTACAGACTTTCTGGCCTTTTAGGTTGGGCTGGAGGTGAGCAGCCTCAGAGACTTTTAACCTGGTGCTCTTTTAGGTAAAATATAAAGAGAACAGAGATCCAAATCCTGAAACCTATGCCCAACGTAAGGCTACATTGCAGAGATTGTAACAAGAACTAAGCTTCATTCATTAACCTTTCTAAAGAAGTCTACTGTAAAACTGGAAATCAGCTCCCGAGACGCAGAGTCTTGCAATTGCCCAGCACAGCATGCCTGACCAACTGGCAGCGGGCTGACTGCCGGCTGGGCGTCAGGAAATTGGCTGTCCTACCCACCACGTACTGTAGGCAATCCAGCAGCTATTCTTGGCTGCTCAGTGAGCCACTTACCATGGGTGCACTGCTGTGTCTTGCTTCCCTTCCTCTTCGGAAGGGGAGCCAAGAGCCAATCTGCGTGTTGCAGCTTCAGAGCGCAACTGTCACCCCCTGACCTTCTGCCAGTGCACTCTTGGCTACTCCAGCCCCTGGGCTTCTCTCAACTCGTACAACTCCTCCGCTAGCTCCGGCACTCTCCTGGCAGTGAGCATTTGGCCTACCTCACTAAAACCCAGGCACAGCTCCCTCGCTATATAGTATACAGCTACAGGAACAACGGCATGATGCGGTCTGTATCTTGTTCAGGCAGAAACCAACATACTTGCAAGAAGTTGCTTTTCCTCAGCTCTGTTAAAGTGATCTTCCCAGACCAGGATCGATTGACAGTGTAGAATATTCTCTGTATAACCTGCAACACATGAACAGTGCTCTTGAAATCAACTCCTGCAATATACCAGTTTGGGAATTTAAATGCAGTAACTTTATTTTGTTTATTCACTCATCATAGGGGGAATTATTTTTGAAAACTATTTAGTGATTTTTATTTATTTATTTTTTTTTAGATACTACTATCCTTAACTCACAATGTAATCTGAAAGTAACACAACAGTTTCTGAAACAGTATTATCCATTTCCACTCTCCAAGTGTTTTCACTTCTCTTAATCCCCATCTTTGAGCATGCAGATGCATTATTTATGTCAGGGAATAAGTGCTGACTTTGAAACTGAATTTGTCAGGTTTTAGGCACTGTAGCTTGCATGGATCTCAACTGAAATAGTGTTCTGCACCAGAAAAAAAAATAAATCAGGACTTTTGAAGAGGAAATAGGACATGTAAATGAAAGCCACAATTGATGTCTGACCTATTGTGTCTATAACAATGCTTCATCCTCTCAGTGGCTCCACTGAAAGTAAGCAATAGAGATTATCTGCCTGCATTTATCTTGGGTAGGTGTTAACCTCATTTGTCTCCTTTACTGATCTGCCTCTGGTGAAAGCAAGTAAAAAGCGAGGGGGGAATGCAGAGACTTCTGAGAACCCAAGAGAAACAGTTCATGGTTTGAGACTGAGTACACTCCCAAGTACCTAAAAAGCAAGCTGAAGCCTTCTTAGTCCGCTGCTTGTTAGCGTGTCAAATATCATCACAAAGTGGGGAAAACGCAAATGTGTGATCAAGCACATGCAAGAATAAACTGAACAGGGGAAACAACAAACATCTTCAACAAGAGAAATTTGAAATATAATTAATTTGACTATCAGCACTGAAATCTACGGAATGTAATTCCTGTTGACCAAACTTAATACAAACCAATCTTTGATGTCTCTGACATATCCTAGAATTTTGGTAAACCTTAATAGCGCATGCTATTCCAACACAAAAATTAACTTTATACAACAATAGGGATATTATAGACATTAATCCAGTTAACAAATTCAATGGGATGGGTTTCTTAGCTAGAATTAGCTTTGAGTGGGCAACCACCATTTAAGGGCCATGCCTTGACTCAGTCACCCAAGCGCTGGTTCTTCGTCCGCAACAGATCTGGAACCAAGTGTGAGATCGTTGCTAACAGACTGCTTTGGGATACACAGATTAGTGAGACAGCAAATGTTGATGAGCACAAATAATTTTGCGAGCAACAAGAATGATTTGAGGACCCAAAAAGGTATTCTGAAGAGGGAGAACCAATGTATTCAACTTAGCTGAACATGACACCTATTGGTAGCTATCCCAGTCCTTAAAAGATTACGTGTGGACATGTGGGACAGCAGGAGGACTTTTTTTTTGTCTCTCATGAAATATATAACTAGAGGCTGAAATCAGCCCAATTCAGACAGATAAGAGTGCACTTCTTTTACACTGTCATTGATTAACCACTGGGACAGCTCCCAAAGAAACAAACACCGCAGGCTCTTTATCACTCCAGACTTCAAAGATGGATGTCCTTCTAAAGTTGGGTGTCAATTCCATTAAAAACAAACAAATCTGTCCTAACCATAGCAATCATTGAGCAATGCTCTATGGCCTATGTAATGCAAGAGGTCGGACTAGGTAATCACAATGATTTTCTCTGGTCTTAAGCACAATGAAAAAGCTGTATGTTTGTTTCTTCTTTGATGCCTCTGGCAGCCACTGCCATTCTGGACTATTTTTGGACTTACTTTGGCCTTCGCTTCCAGATTGCACAACAGCTCAGAGACTGACACGGGTCTCACCTCATACATAACCCATTATCACACCTGTCAACTCAGCAGCAATTCTTAAAGATACAGCGTTTTCACACCGTTCCAAGGACTCAAAACCAATGATGCCATGAATCAGAAAAAGGACACCTAACCAGCAATCATCATCTTTTCCTCTGTCTGCAGGGGAATAAAGGACAACAAAATATCCCCCTGTTTGTGACATGATTCTCTATCAGACCATCTAGAAAAAGATGTTCCATCTGCTCTCTCCTCACCTAGCTGTAAAAATAAGGCATTCAAAGGTAAAATGGG
The DNA here is from genome assembly GCA_017639485.1 of Pluvialis apricaria. Classification (NCBI taxonomy): domain Eukaryota; kingdom Metazoa; phylum Chordata; class Aves; order Charadriiformes; family Charadriidae; genus Pluvialis; species Pluvialis apricaria. Next base: position 25,455,662 of record CM030014.1, on the reverse strand, counting down.
ATCTCTTTTCATCTCTCTTGCCACGTCCAGTCACTCAGTGCAGGCTTTATTATTCAAATAACGGTCCAGTTTCAATGGATAGTACATAGTGTGTATATTAGTATAAAATGTCAATACTTCTCTCTTTCTTTTCCAGGTTGTGAAAACCAAGCTGTCAAAAAAAAAGCATTTGGGAAACATCCTATAACATGATTACACAGCCTGAGATGATTTGCAGCGTTCAAGCCACACTTGTCAGTTATGCCTTACTGAAAGCCATAACTGGCTTCATTTTTCCCAGCATGGAAGATTATTTATTGTGAATTCAGTACATAAACCTTTAGAAGGGGGAGCCGATTATCCTCATGTAATCTACCTCCAGGACTCAAACCATTGATGGGTCGCTTCTAGACGTTTCCCCAATCTTCCCATGGAAGAACAAAAGCAATACCGTTTCTGGAAAAATCCACAAAGCTTTATTAAACCCCGTAGGCCATCTTCCCCTTACACATTTGCATTGGTAATACCGCATAAACTGAAGCATTTTTCAACAAGCAATGTGTTTTGCCAAGTTCTTTTTAGTTGACTCAGCTTTTCAATAACAGCATGCAGTGCTAACTCTGAGCCTTGAACATTCTGGGAGAAGTCACATTTTAAAGCTTTTACAATAAATGCTACGTGATATTCTGCATTATCTTCACCAGCTTCAGGAGTTGGTCTCTGTTGAAAGAAACACAAGTAGTTTAGTATTTGGCAATACAACAGCTCACAGATACAAATACAGATTAAATTACAGCCCATTGTATCTAAAAGGCACCTCTAAGAGGTGAAGAGGTAGGCAAAAAAAACCCTGAAACGTGCATACACATCTTACCCCTACTGGACTGTTGGCTTACTCTCCAGGTGATTTCAACCAAGTGATGCTGTATCCAGCAATGAACACGTAAGTCAGTGTCTCCTTACGGCCCTCATCTGTAACGCAAAAATAAAATGTAATTCTTGCACTGACAGCAAATACAGCATTCTGTCACTGTAAGTAGGTATAAGGCACTCTACCTTGAAGAGATCAAAAGGATCCAAGTAGTCTCAAAATCCAAGGACAAAGCTGTTTCCTTCATTACCTCCCGGTGGAAATACTGAATTTTGTAACATTAAAGAGAGAAGTGCCAAACTGTCTGCGAAAGGAGATGTGAGAAATAAGAACTCCTGGTATCAGAGAGGAGAGCCACTGCTGCAGTGGGCCAAGTACTGCCACTCCAGATGGGAACAACCTGACCCAACGGACTGTCTGTCTCCTGAGGTCTTGACTCTGCTCCAACTCAGTGATCTGGCCAAGGTCAAACACGCTGAGCTCAGGAGGAATCTGTCTGTCAGCACAGCCACCTAGAACAGCATTGGTCTGCCAGCGTGAGGAGTCTGTGAAGGACATCACAGCTTTGTAAGATTCACCGCTACACACCAATCGCCTCAACCACAAGCACCGCTGCTTCCTGGCTGCCTGGGAACAAGCCTAGAAAGCCACTTCTGTCAGAGCATTGCGAGTAAGGATGCAGTGGGAAAGCACGGTGGAGACGCAAGCAGAATCAAGAAGCACTGAGGACCTTCATGTACTCATGAAGGGTCCGGTTTGTGACTGCTTTATGGTGGTCACAGAGGCTCAGGGAAGCTGTGGAAACAGAGAGAGGAAGGTAAAGGTATTTCTCTTCTTAGTAGCAGCCTGCATTTCAGTTACCTTGAAGCAGAACCTCAGCTTCACACAGCTGGTCTCAGACCAGAACATGCATTGCACCCTGATGAAGTCCAGAAAGCACAGCAATTGCTGCTTCCGGACACTGAGGGTGATCGCTTGGGGGATTACTCTACAAAGACATTTGTTTCTTGCCTTTATTCCCTCCTTTAGACCCTGAAAAATACAGGACCAGCATGTGACTTGAGAAGAGGAACCTGGAAAGGCAGATGCACAGAACTGCCTTTGTCACCATCCACCAGCCAGCACCACGACAACCACACATTGTGTCTTCGCCTGCTCACTGGCAAAGAACAACTAGTTGATATTGCAGTCAGAAACCAATGCTAGTGTGACCTTAAGTCTTTCAGTTCTTACCCCTCCATGTACTTTAAACACCAAATACCAGGGTACATGTGCCACAGGCACCTTCCACACTCACCCGTTCATGTGCCTCCACAATTCCCTGGCCATTGTTATACCTACTCTGGCCAGTTACTATGCTTAACGTATCTGTTGTCTTGCTCCGTGGGGACTAAATATGTTGATAACACACTGACGTTCACTGTCATGTTCAAGCGCATCTAGACATTTAAAATTGATTCATGTTATACATTTTCATAAAACATTAGTGTGACAGTTCAGGGTTTGCTCAGAGCAACAGTGTCTTTCTGCCATCTGCTCCTTACAGGAAAGGAACAAACCTGTGTCTGCCAGTAATCTCCCAGCTGCCAGTATGCGGTGCAGCTGGCCCCCGTGCAGACCCTGGCAAGCAAATAGGAGAAACTAAGCCCTTGAACCCTGTTGGGATACAGCTCCCATCAGGTCTGTCATTATTTGAATTTGTTACGGCCGCAGAGATAAAACATCCTAACATTTATACCTTTTATCCAGATTCATACCCAATACGAGACAAGCTAAAGCCTTAAAAAAGTACAAACTTATTCAGGTAAAGCACCAGTCTAACTGTTGACTGCAAAGCTGGAACAAAGCTACAGAACCAAACCCAACAACAAACAGAAGTCACAAAAGCTCAGCGACTCAGAAAGACTATATAAGCCTTCTGGCGAGAGCGAGAGGCAGGAGCTGGACAGCAGACCCCTGTGTGCAATGGATGTTTTGTACCATGGAACAATCACAGATTCTCCATGCCTAAGTGACAGAAATCTTCAAACAGACGGCTTTCCATGTTTCAGCAGCCCAGCAGAATTAGGGGTAACTTAGCAGCTCTCAAAGACCAAAGAAAGACCTCTCATTTTCCTTCATCAGGATTAAAGGCCAAAAAATTTGTTTTTATATATTTGCTTAAGACCAGAAAGAATCATTATTAACCTTTTGAATAACCTCTTGCACATACATGCAGATTCATTTTTCCTTTGGAAGCAGTTCTTAAAGTAACTCATTGCCAGTAATATTAAAAACACCTATTTTTTTTTAAAAAAAAAACCAAACTGGAGGATTTGCTGATGGGAATAGTGACAAATCATAAAGGGAGGGTTGGTACAGCAGTGTCACAGGAGATCAAAGGAGCCAGCCTACCGTCGTGATATACCGGGAATGGAACTCTGGAGCATCCTTCAGGAACGTCAGGCCAGGATGCGTTTCCACCACATCCTGCAAAACAAGACAAAATAAAATGAAGTAGATTTTCTTCTCCTTTTAATGTTTAGAAGTTACTCTGTTTACAAACCAATACTTTTGCTTACTTTTGAAACTGTATTTGCAACATTAACAATAAAACTGAAATGACATCTTTTTCTCTATAAAGTGAGCCTTCTAGAATTATAATTAGAATACATTTTCTGGGCAATACGCACCTGTTGGGCCATTTTGATTTACTTAAGGACAGAAAAACAAAGGAAGAGAGTTAGTGAGTAGATGAAAACTCATTTTCATTGAATGAGAAAAAAATTAGTTAGTTGACCATGCAACTATCTCCTCTCCAAGATTTTTTTTCCTCCATTCATTGAAGAAATTAACATTTATTAGAGCTAGGCATCAAAAATAAACATTCCTTGAAAGGTTGAGAAAGTTGCCTTTTATGTCCTCCACAACAATGAAAGCTCCTGTGAGCCTCAGAATGTATACAGATATGATCAGTGTTTTTTGAAAGTTTACTTCAACTACCTGTGGAGATGCTTCTTTCTCAAGATCAGCTTTTTGTAAGCCGAACACTGGGTCACAATGCCAAATTTGCCAAGAAATGCATGACCCAAAATGCAGAGAATCTGCTCAGATCTTGAATGAATCAGCTCAGATCCTGTATGAATCAATGTTTGTGTAATTTCTACGTCTGACTCCTCTACCCTTAAAAAAAACAACCTAAGTAGTGTTCAAAGCTTTGCTTTGTCTATACCATGATATGGCAAAGGGATAGAGCAGACACAGTGCCCTCAGGGGTGTGATATGACCAGATTCTGGCCACTCTAACTCGATGTCTAATATGATGGTGTAATAAGGTGTGATATTGCTAGTCTCTGGTTGACTAACAAACAAGATTGTACATGCCTTTGATTGCACCAGTAGCTAAAAAGCAGAGCTGCTATCAATCAGGAAAGGCAGCGTGCCCAGAGGAGAAAAGATGAAAAGGAACATGAGAAAATGTATCCATCACAATCCCAGTTTTGTTTGAGACTCAGAAACATCCAGTGCAGACACAAAAGTCCTTCCCCTACAAAGCATCTCCACAGAGGTCTTGCATAGAGGGCAACACACTGAGAAATCTAGAAATATGCTGAAAAGTTCAGAAAAAGTATCAACAGATGATCAGAGGAGCAGATGGACCTGAATTATAGAGAAACGATAAAGAAACCCTAAACCTATCTAGAGCCTGACAAAATGGCACAAAAAATTAAAGAATGTGATACTTTGCTTTGTTAAAAATATCACATGTGAATAAAAGGAAAAGAAAGCAATAAAATCAGGATGCACAGATTTAGCCCGAGTATTAGGGAAAAAAATAAATCAGCAGTGAGACTTGTGCACTAGCAGGATTAGAGGCATATACAGAACAATTGGAATTGCAAAATTTTTCTGTGGAGACTTCCATGTGATCTGGTAGTCTTGCTAGACAAATTCAGTTATAATGGTCTTGTCAAGCAACTTTTACAACTTTTCTAATAAGCTTTTATGTGTGTTGAGTATCAACAGCGCCATGCATTTTTCCCCAATAACCACCTAGAGAAATGGGGCAAATTTCAGCCTGGTTACCAGGCACTGATAAATACAAATCCTAACACGAGGCAAGAGACTAAATAAAGCTTTGACAATCCTCAGCAACTTTAGCAAGATACATTGGTATTTATGCAAAATAGTCCACTTAAAACACTAACTTCTATTTCACTCCAAAATAAACCCCACCCAGGTGCTCTTCAAACCAAAGGTCTGCAAGTCCTTGGTAAACATTTAAAGATATGAAAATAAAGACATTCCAAAACAAACATAGCGCTCTCCCCATCCACTCACTGCTGAGCTGTTGCAGGTACCTGAAGCAGCGGGATGAAGTCCTCCTGTTCTAGGTAGTCACAGCTAGGCTTCGCTAAAAGGTACGTGAATCTGGATGCATCATCATGGCAGTTACGTAGGATTCTACGAGAGAGAAGTTACTCCAACCACTTTGTACCTCACAGGACAATCACAAACTACAGACGGATTATGAAGTGCTTTATGACACGTTACGCAACACATCTAACACTGAATTATGCAAAGTTGACCTCAGACTATCAGCACACACTTTCTTCAGCTTTCTTTCAGCAGCACCAACGTACTTCCATCCAGTGGAGCTTTTTTTCACGTTAACGCTGCTGTAGTAAACAAGGTTTCTTACTGAAGACTGTTCTTTCTTTGATTCCACAGCATCGTTTAAGTAACCTGACTTTTCAAAATGCTGCATGCGCACTGATCTCATTTGAAGTCAATAGGCTCAGCCTAATAGAATGCCATAACAGACATGCTCTCCAATTTAATCCTTTACTATATTTCAGTATTTGAGGATATTGCCAAACTACAGTGACTAAGTTTTCAACTAGGAAAAAAAAAAAAAATAAAAAAAATCACTGCTCAGAAGGCAAAAGAGCATCTCTTTTGCAGCAGAGTGCTGTTGAGCACTGAAGTCATGGAGAACAGCTTAATGAAAGAATTAGTAGGACTGAGCATTTAGAGAAGCACGTAAACTCATTCTTTAGGTTGACAGTTTGCATCTGACACCGATTCTTATCTCTGCTTTCTTCTAATACAAAATTCTACACTGGTAAAATGTATCACAATTACTTAATTCACTCCAAACAGAAATACTCATGAAAACAGAAACTTCATGACATTTACCAAATTACTATTGAATACCTGTAACAGAAGAGAACACTCAGATATATCAAACACTAAGTTGTTCATATAGCATAAGAGAAACAATAAATTACTCAGAAAATGACCCTCTATCCTTTAATAACTTTGAAAATACAAATGCACTGTTAACTACTTACAATGACTGATTATTTACCCTCCTCCTCTCCTGAAAGTGTATGAACTTATATTGAAACATAGTACGGAAACACCTGTAGTTTTCCTGCAGAGATCACACTGTCACCAGCTTGCCACTAATTCTGGCCTCACCACTCTTTACCAAGAGCAGACTTTAAAAAAAAAAAAAGGTGTGGGTTTTTTTTAAAAATAAGTTTTCCAGGAAAAAACAAACCAAAAAAAAAGAGAGAAATTATTTAGTGGCTGCCAAGCGATCCTGTTAGCTGTACATTCATATCATGCTGTCAATTAACAGGTACATTCTAAATCACCTGCAGAAAACAGGTGCTAATGTTTTAGCTTAAAAAAAATAAAATCAGACACAAAGATGAATCCCAAAGCCATGTTTTAGCAACAAACTAAAAGATCTGATTTTCAGAAGTATGCTATACTCAGCAAATCCTATTGACTTCAAATGAGATCAGTGAGCATATAGCATTTTGAGAAGTCAGGTCAGCTACTAAGATGCTTAAAAATAAGCTTCAGCAATTAAAGATAACTGTTTGAAAATTATGGCTGTGTTCAGATTGCTGTTAGTCTAACTTTACCAGGAACACTACATCTATTTCCATCATGTTTGCAGAAAAAAATTTGCTACTGTCAGAGGGGAAGAGGAGGGAAACAAACATTTCTAAAAGAGCAATTAAAGTGAGAAAAGCATACAAAACTTGGCTTGGTTAAAAGAATACAGAAGAGGGGCATGACCACGGCCTGCAAATATCTGAAGGATGTGAAAGTCAGAGGAGTGAAAATATGAGGTATCATACATGAGGGATTAATTAGGACTAATTGGAAGAACCTAAGGAAGGAAAAAATGTTGTCTGTGTCAAGAAAAACTGACACAGTCACCCCCTAACATTTTTGCAATTTTGCCAGGGTAACTAGAAGCTGTTTTGACAATATTATCGCAGGAAATACTTTGGGAACTTGGGGTTAAAGGCTACTTTAAGAATCTGAAGAGCAACCATTAAGTCAAAAGTCAGAACTCTCTCTGGATATGAGATGGAGACATTGTTCAGGTGTTTCACAAAGTAGACTAAAGCCTGTATCACCCTGGAGGGAAAAAGATTAGGCAAGAGAGCAAGTCTGTTCCACCTCACACCTCTGACTCCAAGCACGATACTTCTGGAGCTCTCAATTTCAAAAACAAGTCTTGACAGTGGTACGTGGAAGTGACTGTCAAACCCCACAGATTTATTATACAGCATGCTTGAGGACGGTAATAACTATTAAAGCTGGCAGAGTATCCACTTGTATTTTACAAGTATTTCACTTCTTTATTTTACATTCCTTCTTCCTGTCCTGTAACATTATCACATGCCTCCTCTCCCCATTCCCAAAAGGCACTCAGTCCACTAGTGTAGCAGCAATAAGGCCTCAGATAAATATATCCCAAATCCACTGACATCTTTCAGCTAGCTCATGAAAGGCTGACATATTTCTAGGGAGCATGTTAATATATTTTATATGCCAACCAGACCAAAACATCTATCACCTATACAATTCCTTCAAAGTTTGTTGATGCAGCACAGAAACAAGTGTTCAGGGAAGAAAACTTAAGCTGACAGAGATTTTTAAGCCATTTATTTTCTTCTAAACAAGGGACAATGATTTGAAAAGTCTGGTGGAAAGAGGAGGAAAAAAAAAAAAGGGAAAAAGAGAGGCTTCCATGGTAGGCTTTTCTCTTTTTCCACAATGAGAATTTCGCATTTGCTATACTCACTTTCTCCACATAGACACAAATGAGTGTACAGATACACATCCTGTCCTTTCTCCTCCTGATGCATTGAACATAGGTGCTTTCCAGTAGAGTGGGCAGCCACATATCTGTAATGAAACACCAGAACAGAGGGGAATACAAAAGGAGTCACAAGAAGAGCCTGCTTGTTTACACCCCAAATTCACCACTGAGACCTTTAGTTAAGGGAAATAAAGCAGTAATGGCACACAGATAAGTCAAACAGAGCTATTTAGTCTATGCCAAGGTTCAGAATCCACCAATAACCTTCTACTTTGTCATGTGCATTTTTAAATAGCTGAGAAATACGTCCTGTCAGGCTAGGAAAAGGACCAGAGACTACCACGCTCTTCAGCTCTGTCCTGGAGCTGTTTAGCAAGACTCCCTGCAAAGTGAAGTGGAGAGGGACAGGCATCTCCTTCCAGAAGACCACTCAAACCAGGTACCTCACTGACCTACCTTAGAAAAGGATGACCTATTCTCCACACGGGCTGACTTCTTCTCATTGACAGCAAGGGAACTTAAATTCTAATTATAAACAATTAATGATTAAATGCCTGAAGGTGAAGTGATTCCCATCCTGTAGCTTTCAGCCCAGTGCCTTCTACCCAGAACAGCCCATTTTCCCAGCACCGCTAGATCACAGCAGGATAACCAAAAATGAAAGCACAAATGTAAAAGCTGGTTCCAGCAAAAGGACTCCCTGAACACAACTTTTTAACGAGCCTCTACAGAGGCTGCTAGCTTTCAGAACGGTAATCAATGAAAGCTCAAGCATTTTGTACTTTCTAATGCCTCAGAAAAGCAGGCCTGAAAACAGCTTCAAACATTCAGCGGCTGACACCTTCAAGAAACCTCCTCTTTACCACCAAGATCTTTCCAGCCACCTTCACAACTCCAGCCAAGCTATCAGAACATCTGCTAAACACAGGCCTGGGAGGGAACGCAGCTGATTCAGGCCAGGCACAGGCAAGAAGGATGTCACACCAAATGGAAGGAAGACTATTTTGAAGTAGTTGAGGCATCACTTCTGCTTTCCCCACAAAACAAGACTATCCTGCAAGTGCATTCTCAGCTTTTTGTCTGGGCCAGTTCTTTGGAAACCCCAATCAGCATAAGAACTGCTTTCAGATTTAGCCATGCCTGTGTCAGGTGACCATACTTCTACAGGTGTTTAGCTACCCTGAGGAAAGAATATTTACCTTCTGCTGTTTTCTTTGTGTAGATGGTTCTCTCGCATTTATTTCAGAGCCCCAAAATCAGTACCATTATCAGCAATCCCATGGAACAGAAGCAAACCTTACAACAACTAAAGGGCACAGAGAACATCTATGTAGAGACAGATGCAGAGACCAGACAGAAAGGCAGAGGTCTCTTCTACACCACCCTCCTGCTTTCCCGGTTTGACCATGACAGGCAACACACAGTGGCCGGCCTTGTCATAAAATCAGTTTCAAACCTTTTTTTGGTCAAGCAAAGAAGTTTTTCTGTTTATGTTTTCAGAAATGGTTTACAAATAATGCCACTCAATTTCTCTAAAAACAAACAAACAAAAAACCCAAACTAGTCTCTCCTTTCAGAAAAATCTTCCTTCTTGGAAAACAAGTGCTTCTCTTGAGCAGGACATCATTGCTCAATCTACAGTGCCAAAGATGCATTCAGGGCAAACTGAACATATGAGATACGTCTGACAACTGCTAGTTTTAGATCAGCATTACTAAAAACCATGGTTGAAGGAGAGGAAAATAGAACCACCCATCTGCATCGTGCTCCCACACAAGTGCCGTGTTTTGCTCCCTGAAGCCAGGAACTCATTAGCAGACTATACTCCAAGTCTGCTGACACCTGCATTACGGATATTGAACGTATGCATCTCAGCGGCTGAGGGCTGACTAAGCATTTCTCTCCTCTATGTCCAAGGAGGCATAGGTTGGAAACTGCTTTCTGAAGCAACACTGCAATAAAGCACGTCCAGATTAGTGGCACAGCTAACTACAAAGAAGGCAGCTGGCACTACCTGAAGGCACAAAAGCAGACTAAGTTTCTGCTATCTCCTGAGCATAACCATGGAGGAACACAAAATCAAAAATACAATTTGCATTTGGCAAGAAATGTGAAAGAACAATTTCAAAAATCAAAGCAAGAAACAGCATACACTTCAGATGTGACAAACCGCAAACTGAGCTCCTCTTTGCTTACTATTTTTTTGCTACCTAAACAAAACCACTCAGAGCAGAAGGATATTGGTTCTTTTTTTCACTAAAAATAAGAACAGCTGTGAAATACTTTATTAGTTTTAGTTTCAGTCTTTCTCTCCAAGAACTGAAAAACCTAACAAATAGTTACCTTAGCAATTTTCCCCATTTCACAGATGTTTGCTTTCTCATCTTCAAACTCTGTAAAGGCTTCTTCAATCCTGGCAATGATCTCTTCATGATTAGTGCAGACATTTGGAAGTCCTTTAGGGAAGTAGAAACGTGGAATGTTTATCGACAGAGGGGTACTGCTGGTGGCTTTATTCACAGGCAGAAGAGTGCAAGGGGGAACAGCAGAGTTCAAAGGGACTGGGGATGAAGTTCCAGGTTTCTTCTCTTGTTTACTTTGAACCTGAAAATATAATGAATAAAAAATACTTGTTAACAGCATGGCATACGGAGCAGGAGAAAGTAGTGTGTGCTCCCAGCGATTAGGAAAAAAATTAAACCCCACCAACAATTAAATTATCGTGCAGGGATAAAAATGCATGTCTTCAGTAGTCAATCAAATTTTTTCTGCACTATCAAACATTGCAAATTTAGGATGTGTCACATGCACTTTTACATACTTTCTGTGGATTTTATGTACGTAGCTGTGGATTATAATACACTATTGAACCATAAGAGAACACACTCTGCAATTCAGCAATACCATAGAACAAGGACAATGCTATTTCTTCTCATACTGGTCACTGTGTTGTCATTCTGCCCCATAAACAGCAAAGCATCAAAGTCTGGTCTTTAGTATTTCCCCTTAGAACTAGAACACCCACTCACACAAACGTTTGCCTCATGTATGAGCAAACTTACATTCATAAGATCAACATTTTCCATCCCTTGGGAACATAATTTGTTTTGCCAAAGTATCACTTCACAGATAAATTAATAAGAGACTTCCAAGACTGTTTTCTAAATTTCAGGAAGTCTTTTATGCTATCCCCAACTTGAGCAGTCCAAGACCTGATTTTGTTCAAGGTACTAAGTACTGACAAATCAGTTCCTACATGAAGAATTATGAGCAGCCAGCACAGTTTGTCATTAGGCACCAACATGATCCAGCACACAGAGTTAGTGCAAAATGCAAAAAGTCTGTTTACAACTCCAGTTGAGAGTGTCCTTTTGCAGGTGAAGCATCCAAAGGTTTCACTGAATCAGCACCTACATAATTTGCTGAAAAACAAGGAGAAAACTGGAAATTGAAACTAGGCCTTCCGCACACCTGTTTGAAGGTTGTCTTTTCTCCTGTGCCTACCACCCCATTTTTCATTAGCTCTACCATCCTACCACTCCCCTTCTGTCTGTAATAAATGTATGGCTGATATGGTGATCCCCACTAGATCCCTTTCCAACGGACCTCTGGAATCTTCTAGTTCTAGCCATACATCAGTACATTTCATAAAAGGCAGCATTTATATTTAAGTACTTAATGAGATCCTAAAATAGGTAATTTTTCAGACATAGGAGGAAATATTTTTTTAAACTCTGAAGAGTAGTTACAGTATAAGCAGCAGCATTCAGATGCTAGAATGCCAAAGGATGATGAATTCCCTACTCCCTCATGAATACACACTTTCTTGGGAAAAGGCGACAGTCTTGTCTATTGCACAACTGTTTGAATGCAAGAGTTATTAATATAACAGCATATGTGATAAGAGGCTAATAAGGCAACAGTCAAGTAAATACAGCTGCAACTTTCACTTTGTTTATCGTAAAACCGTTTTGTTTTGAAATAGAATAAAGCAGCCAAGTCTGAGGTCACTAAATACAGAAGAACGTATATGATGAACCGATTAACCTTTTTACATTACTATTTTCAAGAAACTTGGAGCTTTTTTCTTAACACATACTGGATACTCCAACTTGCCATTGGTTTGCTCTCAGGAAGATGAACTGAGAATTGTAAAAGCTTCCTTACTCCCTGTTTTTTCTGCATTTTAGAATACTTCAACCCATTCCTCAGAGACCTGCAAAATGAGAGATGGAAGGATTTTCCTCCTCTTCACTCCTCCGCTGCTCTTTCTTTAGGTGGGGAGGACCTCTTTCTTCTTCCAAACACTGTCCCATTTCAGAAGCAGGAGCATGTGCTTGCACATACACGCCAGCCCAAGCACACTTTTGTACTGTAACTGCTCTGTACACAACACATTAACCTGGAGCTTGGGTTCATTCAAGTCCTCCTCTCCTGCATCTTGCAACAAAGGAACAGCTGAAAAAATCACATTCAGCATTCAGGTTTTCTGAGTGTACCAGTTCTAGTATTCAGAGTCAGTATGGTCCTCAGCATAGCTCTCAACCTTTGGAGAACAAGCCTGATTACCACCATCTGTTCTTCCTCCCTTCATTGATTTTTCCTACTCTCCCACGGACCGCACATCTTTGTGTCCGATCCCCAATGATGCTGGAGCTCAAAGTGGGCCAGGAAAGAGGGTCAAAGCGTCTGAGGCTCAAAATGTTACTGGGGCTGAAGAGGGCTGTGGGACAGAGTAAGCATCAGCCTTGGTTACTCTGTCCCACAGTATGACAATGCAGGTAGGGGACCTGAAATGGCAGCAGGGGTTAAGCTTGGGGGGAAGTTGGTCACTCATTTTGGGAGCAGCAGCTCAATGGATTAATAGAAGACCACCCTTCTCCTGGCTTCCTTTTGCTCCTTACTCATAGGATAACAAAAGCAAAACCCAGACAGGCTGAACGTGCCTGGGAAGGGAGCGCATGGCCCCAGCATAGCCACTGCTGCACGTTAGAGGTAGAGGAAGATCCACTCCCCTCCCATGACTGCCTGCTTCAGTAAGGGAGGCTAAGCAAGAGGGGGGCAAATAGAGCTCCCCCAGGCAGGCCTTCTCAAGAAGTCTCCAACTGACTGGGAAACAGCAGGTTAGTGAATTGAATCTTTGTGCGTAAGTCAAGGTAGTAATTTGGCTTGGAGGACTCCTTACACACATCACCGCTTCTGCTTCTAACAGTCTGCCTCCTAAGCAGAGGCAGATCTAACCCTATCTGCCTCACCCTATCTGCCCTGCCTAGCTAGTGGCTTTTCGAGCCACGACCCAACTCTGCTCAGTAGTTTTCACTTTCTGGATTCCAGCAGAGGGGAAATCCCTGCTGGTCTCTCACAGCACCATATTCATACAAACAATGCAAAGCTGGAACAGACAATGAGGTGCCAACTCCAGCCACTTGACTTCTATAATAGGACTTCACATCAGTTTGTCTTCTGATCTTTGTCTTCTGAAGACCCACTTCTCAGAAACAGGTTTATTGCTCATTAATCACTTCAATGCATGCACGAACTCCTAGCTGTCAGGATTGTAAGGAACTAGAATGACTCAAATTTAACAAAAAGGTCCACAAACCAAACTAACTTACGGTTCTGTCAAATGACACCTTAAACAATATATCCCCCTCCATTACAGTACAAGAGAATGATAAAATTGGATTATGTTTTTTCTTGGAAGGCAAAGAGGCATCCCCAAAGTAGATCACCACAGCAGCATTGTGCCATTTCCCTCCTCTTTGGCATACCACATACATCCTGATATGGCACAAGGGTTGTGCTGATCACCCTCTGACACAACTGATCCACTTTGCCCTGGCGTCCACCTTCTGAAAAGCACAGCTACTCATTTTCCCCCAGGTACTGCCAAAGTCAGCAATGCTTGGTACGAGCTCACAATAAGCCACAGGTCAGGACCCCAGCATCTACATTAATTTCCTTATTCATAACCACAACACAAGCCAGAAGGTCAGACATCTATAGGAGAAATACATGGAACGCTGCTGAGCTTCAAAGTAGGGAGCCAGTTCAGACATAAATTTGCAGCTGACCTTCCTAGTAAGACTGAATCACTAACTCCTGCCCAGTCCAAGGCAAACAAGGTGGAAGCATTGCTCATGGGCGGTTTCTTTTCAGAAGCTTCTACTTCAGGAATAGAAATAAAATTTTTGAACTTTGCCTTCTTCCTTCTCATGTAAGAAATGAGCTGTCTACAACACCACAAAGAGAAAACCCGCGGCAACTACCTCTTGAGGATCCTGTTCCCTTGAACAATCTTGCAAGCTAGTACTCTGGGATGGGTATAACCAGACGTCAACCACTATGGAGACAGCAGGGAGTTAATTACAACTATTTGTGAAAAAATAAAGTGATATGAGCAGAATTTCTGTGGGAATTCCTTGGAAAACAGTTTCTTATTGCAAAAAGTTAACCTTAAATGCCGTTTGCTTAGTGGAACACATTTATCTAACGGGGATGTGCATTTTCAGAAAGGACAACTAAGAAAGTAAACTACAAATACAACAATAAACCTTTTAGCTTTGTTACAAGTAGCAAACAGATTTTTTTTTTTACTAAGAGGAAGGTGATTAAAGCCCATTTTTAAACACTGCTCTATAGCGTAGTGTCATTTACCTTAACTAAAATAATCTGCCTATCCACTGTATCACCGTTTGCCAGTCATACAATTCATTTATGGACAGACTAAAATAGTGACATCTGCATTATAAATAAACCAGACAGAACTACAGCCTCATCGCAGCTACACAAACAAAGCACAGAGACTAAACCTCTGTTATCCAGGCCTGTCTCTCAGGGACTTGCCAGTCCCAGCAGAAAACTCCATGGAAGGAAGCAGTATCACATCAAGCACTCAAATACTTTCTACTCCTTCCTCCTGGCCCCAATATCCAACAGGAGCCTAGATAATAAATTTACCAGTTTCTTGTTTTTTTCCAAATGGGATTCTGTAATCCTCTTTTCTAGGGTACAGTGACTCAGCCTGGTTTCTCGCAGTCCACAGTGCTGACTTAATGTCTCCTTCCATTTTTTACAGTTCCTGTCTTACTGAAGTCTGATGGTAACTGGACACAAGCCATCCTCAAAGATCATCAGTTCTCCAGAGCTGATTTGTATCTTTCGCCCAAGACTCTCTCGTCCTTTCCTTCCCTGAAGCCCTTTCCCATCCGTTTATCTTTCTGCTGCCTCTTTTTTTGCCACTGCCAAGGGGAGTAAGGACAGCAGAGGTTCATCTGTGCATGGCTCTCAACAGCATGAAGGGGAGAGGCTATGAGAAAATGCATTTCTGGAGAGAATCTTTTCTACTATAAATCGTAAACTCACCAGCAGAAACAGAGTCCAATCACAGCAAAACACAAATGAAAATAAACTCTATCCAAGCAACACAGAATCACAAAAGGATTTAGGTGGGAAGGGACACAGGGCTGGCTCTAAGGTTAGATCAAGTTCCTCATTGCCTTATCTGGTTGAGTTTTGAAAACAGAGACTTCACATGCCTCCACTGACAAATGTGCCTATAGATCTTACACATGCCCTTCCCGCGACTGATACACTTCAGCCCGCATTCCAAATTCTTCCCTCAAAACTCCATGGAGAAAACAACCAGTGTGCATCCGTATCAATTCAAACAGAAGGACAACAGTGGGCATAAACCCCTAACTCCTCGCAGAAACCCCACTGCAATTCTCATCTGTCCTGATCTGCAGATGACACTCACCTAGGGGGAAGGCTGGCATGATGAAAGGCAGAACCTCAGGCGTGAGACACCTTCACAAACTGTTCAACTACTTCCATGAGAAAAGGTGCCAAGTTCTCTATCTGTGCACAGCAACCCCAAGCATCGGGTCAGGCTGGGAATCCACTGTCTGAGCAAGAGCCCTGCTGAAAAGGATGTGGGGGAGATGGTGTGCTCCAGGCTGAACATGAGCCTGCAGTGTTGCCTTATTACAAACAAGGCAAATGATGTACTAGCCTGCACTAGGAATGGGGCCGGGAGAACATGGGAAGTTACCTCCTCTGCCTGACATTAGTGAGGCTGCATCTGGATTACTGGGACCAGTTTTGGGCCTTCATTTCAAGAGGGATGGGGAGAGATCGGACAGAAATCTACAGAAGGGAAATCAGATAGCCAGGGTCAGGAACACGTGGCAGGAGAGACTGAGGGGCTGGGCCTGTTTAGCCAGGCAAAGAGGAAGCATAAAGGGTGGGCTAATCACAGCCTACAGCTATTTGAAGCACAGTTACAGTGATGGTGGAGCCAAACTCTGTAGTGGTACATGGTGTAGGAGAGGCAACAACCAAACTGCAGCTCGGGAGGGCTGGACAGTAGGAGCATGAATTTAACTGAGGGTAGTACAGCCTGCAAGAGGTCACTGGAAGGGCGTGGGAGGAATCCTTATCCTTGGGGAGTTTTCAAGACCTGGAGAAAGACAGCTCTGATGTGACTTAGTGTTAGGAACAATCTTCCTACAAGTGAGATGTTGGATTAGAGACCTCCCTACCTCACTTCCTACCAGCGCTGCTATAGGAAGCTCTCTAATCCTTCCATAAAAAATCCTGCAAAAGGTGAGCACGAGAACTGAAATTTACAGCTCTTAAGAGATACAGGTTCTACAAAAAACCCTTCTCCTCTCTTGCCTTTCTGGCCAACATCTACATGTTCCACAAACTACCTATCACTCATCTCTCTACTCCCTATCATCATCTTATTACCTTTCCTCCTGCTAGCACTTTTTCTGTACTTAGTGAGTCCAATTACCTCTAGTCTCAGGTCCTCTCACACCGACACCCCCAAGCCACGCGATACAGCCCCACAAGGCACAAAAATTAACATCTCACTGCTGCCAATCTCTGTCTTCCACTCCCAAATGTACATTGTCACTGCATACCAAGTGCCAGCTCCAGAGACCCCTTTGTGAACCAATTTCACCCATTTGAAAAGGCAGAAAACAGACTTAGCTTTGCTGCTGGACAATATTCTACTGTGTTACGAGTTAAGCCAGTTCACAGAAACGCCTGTGGCACCCAGCACAAGACAGGGTGACACACGTTGAGGAGGCAGCAAGAGGGAACAAGTACTGGAAGAAAGAGAGTAGGAAGTAAGACTATCTTTTTTTCAGCTGTAATTGCCCGCTGCATTAGTTCACTTGCCTTGGATCTGCAGCCCCAGAGCAGTTATTCTTGACGCATTTAGCGGTGAAGGTCGTTGCTCCTGCTGCAGACCAGGCGGAAGGCTCATGCACCAAAGGCTTGTCTTTGGTCTTAGACCAGTTGGTCTACTAGGAGATCTGATCTTTCCCTGCAAACCATGCCCTATGTCCTTAGGTGATCAGACTAACTCTGGAGAGTGAACTGAGCTGTGCTGCATGGTTCTTGTTAGTCTCTTCTAAATTGCTCATGGTCCCCACCCAAGCTATTACTACACATCATTACTTCATGCAATTCTCCTCTAGGGAGTGAAAAAACATGTTCCAGAGATTAACCTCATATACGTACTTTAACCTGTCACCAGAAATCATGAAAACAAAATGTGCTACAATATACTCTGGAGCAATTTTAATAGCTGTTTCTTAGGAAACAGCTGCACTGCTCATAATTTCAACTTTTTAACTTCCTCACTGAGTCACTGATTATTTAAATATAGATGAAGCTCAAGATGGGCTGATTTCAGCATATTGTGACCCCCTGTAAATCTGGGGTGGCTACATGCCCATTTGGTGTCCTAGCATAAATTACTCCAATCTTTTTGTCAGTTATCCCAGAAAGCAAGTACAGCAGCTGGGATTTACCAAGAAATACAGCCGTGGTACAATTTCCCTTTCTTTGGCTACATCTCCATGATCTTAAGGGTCCTTTCCAGCCTAAATGATTCTATGATCCTATTCTCTCCTTCAGCCACAACCCAGAGACAGGAAGAAATAGCACAAAGCAGCACCTTGTGATAGTAAAATCGTAAATGCCAGAGCCAAGTAGGCTGGTCTGTGCACAAATTTGTACAGTAGAGAGCACAACCCACTAAATACAGCAGAACATTGTGGTTGCTTCACATGCAACAAGAAACATTCAGAGCAATCGCATCACGAGTAGGGTTTTTCTTACAAAAAACACACAGAAAAGATTTAATAGTCTTACACTATCTCTCCCTACTAAATCACTGCCCTTGCTGTTAATTTTTTCCCCTTGTTTACAAAGACACTTTAACTCTGCAATCTAAGCCTGGAAGGTTTATTTTTAAACCTGCTGGTATCTAGCTGCGAATAACTTTCTGCAAATAGACACGCCTAGAGGGACACAGTTTGATTCTCTGCTCCAATAAAAAATACAAAGCAACAGAAAAAGAAAAAGAAATGCCAAGCATTCAAACCTGGGCCTGCTGGAATGACTTCAGCCTCCTCTTGAATCGAGATGGAAGAACAAAATCACAGCCCTTCGCAAGGAAAGCTAGCTCCCCACCTAAGTCTGGGTCCCTCCGTAGAGAACTCTCCTTGATCATCATCCTGGTGAGCTCCTAAGCAGATGTTGCCCTTTCCAGAAGGGGCACAGGGACTCTGTAGGAGACCACGTCAAGACCAGCACGTCGCTTTCTTGGGTTTGATTTTTACAGGCAAAAAATGGCAATTGGCTTCAACATACTACGTCTTCTCTCTCTTCACACGGACAACATCTAGAGATTTTATCTTACTCCTGAAGCCAAACCTCCTTTTTTTAACTGATATTCAAAGTATCTTTCAGTACCACCAGGATCTTCTGCCTTCTTGTAATACTTTAATTGAGAAACATGATCTACAACCGAATCTATTTCCCTGCTGGCTATATGACAGACAATCTGTCCTTGGCTTGTAATAGGCCAGGGGTAATATGGGAAAGGAAGCACCCACCACCACTACCAAGAGCGCTAAAATTAGATGCACTGCAGAAGTGGCTAAATATACCATCTTCCCCAATAGTTCTTGCTTTATGTGCTTCAGTGCTGAAACCTGAAGTACAAACTTGCATCAGACTCAGCTAGAGTTAAACCACATGCTCTCAGCCAAGGCCCGTGCGCGTATGATGCTAGTGGTTTGAGGCCCCTGCTTCTGAGGCGATGAAGCAGAAGATCAACATTAGTTCCCACACTAGACCAAAGGCTGTAATTTTCAAAAAGCATCAATTTTTCCTTCTCGCTTGGAAAAAGCAAATCATCTAGTTTCTTTAACGCCACGCAAGCACATAAGGGTGATCTTGGATAATAAGATCAGGCATTCTAAGACAGTTCTTAAGAAAACTGTTTCATAAAGACACCAAAATACATCATTCTTTTTATTCACTTTTCCCATACCTCTCACAAGGCAAAGGCAAAGCAATTCTTAGTGGACAATAGTCTCCTCTTTCTCTGCACAACCTTGAGCACGTAGACTTCAAACTCTTGCTCAGACTTTGTCTAGGCTTGTTAAAAAGTATATTCTCCCCCTCCTATCACTACAGCGGTGCTGAACAAAGGCCTAAATCCAGTTCTTACTCCACAAGATGAACAAACACCTAGTCCCATGGCCTGCTTTCCCTACTTGACTTTAGAATTCCTAGCTACATTGCCAGTTTACTTTGGAAGCTTAGTAACATAGAACAACATCCAATTTCTAGGTAGTAGGGCTTGCTTTTATCAAGACACTGCATTTGAAATGAAAAGGTCTCACTGAGCCTCACCAACAGCAAGCTTTTATTGGATAACACGTGCCTCCAATATCCTTCTCTTCCCGTTTTTCCTGTAGAAGGCCCAAGGTCATTCATATATAGCACCACTTAATATGACTACAGATAGACACAGAAACAGCCTATCCAAAAGGGTGCTCTTACCATCATAAATTTGCTCTTGTGCAGTGAAATAGGCTATTTACTAAAGGAGAGAGCCCCCCAGCTGACATTCCCACAAGGAATTTTTTTTAACGTCTTCAGAAATCCATATCAAAACCCCCAAGATTATTTTCTCTCCTGTTGCTTCTCAATCACCAGGCCATGGTCCCACAACCTGGGCTGTGGAATCCCAATTCTTTATGGAAGATCTGAACAAGAATGTAGCATAGTTTTTGTTCCTTTAGGTCACTGTAGCTATGTCTAAACTGTGCAACCCGGGAGCTGAAAAAGCTCTGAAGCCCATGTGTGTTTTCACAGCTGCAAGTCCAAAGAATCACAAGGTTATTACAATGTCATCAGCCCACTTTGCCATGTGCCCTGCAAATGAATATGAAGTCTAACAGAGCAGTAGGATGAGGATGGGAATGAGAAAATGAGACACACACACACCCCCCCCAAAAAAAAGGCAGGCAGGAATGTTTTAACTGGAATTGCCACTAACTGAAGGATACACAGATCCGTATGCAACAGTTTTGGAATAAATTCTGGTATTCTTACTCTGATATTTTTTTCTAAACATTAAGGTAATGCCTAAAGAGCCCACAAGGCTTCACTGTACCGGCAGTCCTGCACATCTCATATAGCAGCATGTCAGAAGGTGATTTATTTTAAATCATCTGTGGCAAGCGTACTTACTTCATCTCCAATTGAACTCTCACCCTGCTTACAGACTGCCCATCCTCTTACAGCCTGCAGAGGAACTGTAGTCCAAAGAACCTCTCATATCTACAGCTGCATCCACACCAGCTACAGTGGGCTTTAAAAGTTGTACACACAAAAGAAACAGACTAATCTAGCAGCCACTAACTGCTACTTAAAAAAAAACAAACCAAAAAACCCACAAATAAACTAGTCACAAAGGATCCCAGAAGTTTGGGTTTTTTTGCACTGATAACCTGGAAAAATACAAGTGATCTGGAGGCAAGGCTTGCTGTGTCTGAATTCCATTTTTTCCACACTGTAGCAGGTTCCTACCACAGTACTCCCTATCATCAAAACACAAAAGGTGGGTATAAATAAAACCAGAAATATACAGTACAATGAGAAACTGAAAGTCAGAGTCTTGTATCAACAGTTTCAAAGTCAACAGGACAAAACCCACAGCAGAAAAATCTGGTATCAACAGCCTGCAGATCAACAGAACAAACTGCACTCAAATTTAGAAATTCCTCTTTGCAGTAAGTGACCCAGTTTCAAGCGTGAAGGTGAGAGATGTCAAATCTAAAGAGGTATCAGATTGCCTTCGTTTGCCATTAGAACACAGAAAGAATCTCACCTGTGCCTAAAGCTAGAGGCTTAGTCCTAAAAGATTTGGATGATTTAATCATCACAGGACTTAGCTGGACCCCAAAGCTTGGCTGCAACAATTCAATGCACTCTGTATAGCTGAGAAGGGCACCAGCTTCAAATGTTTTCAAAACAGATTAAACTTTTCCAGCAACAGCGGGACTTTTTCTTGGTTTTGGAGTCAATGAGGCTGAAAAACTCAACATGTATTACTCCACTTTGTTTCACCTACCTTTAGATGTTTACTTCAAGATAAATCAACTTCACACAAGCAGAGACTGTACCTGCCCTGACTTTAATTTCACCTGATTTCATTTTTTTTTCTGTGTCATCTTTGATTCTGAGATACTTTAAGATTCACTTACTATTTTCATTTATTCCAATAACTATTACCAAACAGGAAAAACACACCCCTTTTTACTATTTGGGTTTAGCAATAATGAATAATTGATGTTTGAAAAGAGTGCAGATTGTGTGTACAGCTTACTTGACAGATATTATCAATGTGTGATCAAAAACATTTGTAATATATGTAGATGAAAGCTGGTTTTCCAGAAAAAAAGTTTTGTATTGTATTTTGGACACATTGATTATTTCATGACAAAGTTACAGTCACTATGATATTACAGAAGATACTTTTTCCAGATAATCGCCCCACACAAGATCCTTCATAAGCATATCATTAAATTTGCAAAACAAAGCAGCACACAGAATTATGAAGTAGCATTTTGAAGGGGCAGAATTACAAAGTTGCTAGGTCAACCTTAACTTTATATCTGAGTATGAAACAGTCTTAATTCCACTTAGAGTAATCTTTGGGTGGCCTCTTTAAGCATGCAACATAGACATTTTGATACATAAAAGCGCAATGTTTTAGATCACAGTCAGTTAGGAACACTTCTGAGAGTCCCAGCAATACCCACCCCATCAGTCTTTCAGGCTAGGCAGGATTAGATAGATGCTACCTAGAGAGAGCCCAGAGAAAACACGTGGCAGCAGGGAACAGCCTATGGATAGTTCAACTCAGGGCTCTATGATCTGAGATATAATGTGGTTAGACAAGGTGGTCTGAGACGATTTCTTCGCTCTGTAAATCATAAACCCTCTGCTCCCAGATCCACCGTCCCTGTCCAGAGACAGTTGTACCATCCATTTGACCTCAGTGTGAGCGATTCCATTTACTAATCTGGCAGAAAAAAACCCAAACTAAAATTTTTTTCATCTGGTATACAAACATCATAGTCAGTATAAAGAAAGATTCAAAACCAAGTAGAGGCGTGGAGGAGAGAGAAATGGGAAGCAAGACTGCTCCTTCTGGCTCAGTACACTGTGAGTAATCCTTTTGAGAAGAGATACCCGTCAGAGGAACGACAAAAAGGAGGCCTCTTTTTGTATCAAACCCTGGTCCTGGTCTCTGCTCCCAAAATTATTCACAAACTTTATCCAACAGCTCTTAAAATAAAACGCACGAGCAGGACTTGGAGCAGAGCCCTGCACTACTCAAACTTGATTCCGAAAACAGAATGAGTAAGTTTCTTATAGACTTTTCTAGGGTACTTTCACTGAAGTACCAAGTATTCTGCAAGCACTAAGTGAATTTAAATACTCTGTCATCCTGTACAGGTGGTAGACCAAGGACACAGAGGTTATGGTCAAAACCATCCACCACTGAGTATTCCAATGACTTTGCAGAAGACGACATTTTACTCAAAAAGTAGCACCCTTTCCCTTCCACAGAAACCCCTGACACTCAGCACTTCCACAGACCAGGTCAGAGAATCCCAACAGCCCCATCTCCTCCTTCACTACTCACTGGTTCTAGTTTCCCCCATTTCCCTCACCCCTGCCTGTCCACCCAGGCTTCACTCCTTATTGCCCTCCTATCTAGAGACAGAAATATTGATAAATATTCGGGGGTTTTGCTAGCCTCTCATGAGACAACTGAACTGTTTTCACTGAACTATTCCTTTCAAAAAACCAACATATTAAAAATCAGCTTAAGACAGGCACACAGAACAGGAAATTTTAAAACAAATAGCTGGAGGTTTAGAGATAAGCAATGGAAAACTGGATCTCAGAATGGGAAATGTCAGACAGTCTGAAAGTATGCAATACTTCCTGGCCTGCCTGAAAGAAGCATGATGCGCTCATTATGTGCTCTGTAAAATTGTCGGACTTGAGTATTCATCTCCTAGTTTCTAAATATTTTGGTTTTGAAAATGAAGAGGCAAGTAATTCTATTGTTCTCTGTGGAGAATCATAATTCGTTTTATGACAAAGGGAAAAGTCTGTTGCTGATATAAGTTAGCACAGATTTCAACACAGATGGGCCAACTGCTCCAGCAAACAGTCCGGTTTGAAGTGGCTCTCCCTTTCCTTTTTCATTGCTTAGGATTTGAGGGATATTAAAACTGTCACAGCCTCCATAAATGAAAGCTTCACTGTGTTTTCATTGGTATTAGATCTCTGGGGGTTTTGTGTGTGCACACAACTATTTGATATCATTTTTATGAGCCCTAAGAAGATATAACAAATACTTTACATATTATTCATTCAGGCACACATGTGAAATACTGAATCAGAACCCACATGGAGCTCCAGCCAGATCCAGAGTTATCCAGGAACAGGGATATATTCCCTAGATGCTATACCTAGAGGGGGCCCTGTGGCCACAACCAAGTGTGTGGCCACATCTACACTACAAATAACAGCAAACCTCACAGTAAGTGTAGGCCCAGCAGTTCAGGTGACTTTTGCCTGCTCTGCTTAGGGCTAACTCCCTCTGAGGGGTACCAGCTGCATCCACGCTGCGCACTGCTCATCAGCCCAGCCCCCTCCAGCTCCTCGGGGTCCCCAGGAGTTATTCTCTCCCATAATCTTTGGTTCTAGGCATCTACACAAAGCAAGGATTGTATCTCTGCATGGAAGAGAAGAGCTCTTGTAGTATGGGTGCACATTATATGTCCATAGAAGGCAGGCTAGGAGCAAACTAACACACAGGCCAGGTGGGTGATTAGGGAAACAGAAGCTGGTAAGGGACCAGACTGATAAACTTTGACAAAGTAAATGCATCCGATTTTCAAATATTATACAAAAACTGCCACAAAGTCAGTGTCACACTATCAAACACGTTTTTGTTTGAGGTTGACAAGTTAGAAAATTTTCTAAGTTAATACACAAGGCAAGAATAGCTATTATAAGAGATCGCTTCAGAGCTGCTCAGTTCTACACTCTGAGGAAAAAGACTCTTTCCCTTGCTGGAGATATCAGACAAGGTTACGCTTATCATTTTCTGTAAGCAAAGATGCCCAGAGAAACATCGGAAACACTTGGAGAGCCTAGTCTAGAAAGATCTCAGCACTGCCATTTAGGGTCAGACACATCCCACCCACCTCCTTTCAGAATTGCACTAATACACCTCTATTTTCAGGAAAGGGGACAGTTTTGAAGACTGTCATGCTCCAACCAGGAGCTGTGGAAGTTCGCTTATAACCTGGGTGCTTTTTCAGTGTCTATGTGGAAGGTAGATTTTGGAAATTGATGCCCTCTCTATACTTTCCATGCACTTGGCAGTTCAGCACCAAGTTGTCTTGAAAATTTGGTACTTGTTATCAAATGAAAAGCACTGAGGGCTGGACAAGCAGCCTTGGCTTCCCTCTAAAGCAGGCTCCCACCAAGACCCTTTTTCCTGGGAAAACCTACTCCTCCATTTGAGAGATACAAGCAATGCAGACTCCATGACGACTCTATGTGCTGGGGAAATTAAATCTTTCTAGATTCTGACCTTTGGGCCATGGAGAATCTCTCTCTTTAGGAACTAGTGATGAGGATGACAACAACGGCTGTTGGAGTCTGCTCGGAGATGGGAAACGGAGAGGTGGAACATTCAGTTCTCATTGAAGTGGTAAGAGGTAGTCCAATACCCATTCCCAGGAATAAAGTAGTTAGAGGGTAGAAACAATTTTTCAGCTATAGGACCCATTTAAACCACAAGCAAACAGCCTACAGGAACACCAGCAGGAAAGGAACAAGCTCAAAGGTGAAACTACACATCAGGGCACATTTTGTTTGCTTAGGGGTTTTAGTTTCCTTTTTTTGTTTGTATTTAAATAAATGCTAAATTTCTGCCAGGCTGAGCACGTTATTCCACAGTGCAGCATCCAAAGCACAACGAATCACTTAGCAGACGCAAGTCTAACACCCCACCCCACCCCCCCCCCTAGACACACATTTTCCCACGTTTGTTTTACTTACTGTCCCATCAAAGGTTTGGTTCTTACCTTAATCACTTCTGGGGCCTGCTGAATGGAAGCTGGAACAGAGTCTCTGGAGGCAGCCCCGGCACAGCTTTTTTGCCCCGCAAGGAGGGACTGTGAAGGAGTTGTTAAAGTTTCCTGAAGAATCTGCATCACTTCCCTCTCCTTGGACAAGCTTCCCTTGCCTGTCTGGAATTCCACCAGTTCCTGGGCAAAGTCCTCAATGCTTTCCAGGATACGCAGTAAAAGGGCTTTGTCATCCTCTTCCATTTTATGACCATTTGTTTCCATGATTTTTGACAAAGGGGAAGTGGGGTCAACAGGTTTACTTTTGGGTTCAAGAGCCAGAGGTAGTACCTGCCTACCCTGCCGACCAAACACCTGCAAACAGGCAGGTTCACTCTCCTTTAGAGAGGGTTCCCTCAAAGTACTCTCCATTTTCTGAGAGAAGCACTCTAAGTCCAACAGCAGTTTGTCTATCTCATCTTTCTCTATCTTACTGCACCTCTGTTCTCCTTTGGAGACATCAGCTTGGGAACCACCCAATACAGAATCTGAAACTGGTTTTAAAGAAGTAATTTTCTCAGAAGCATGGGAGACCTCGACATCTCCCATTCTAACATGCTCCGCTTTAGCATCAGCAGTTAGATCTGAACAACCAGCTAGCTGGTAGCTGCGCTCTAAACTCTCCCAGCCCCCTTTCTGCTCTGCCTTCTTTATTTTCCCTAATGTTCTTTCCCCATCAGACTCCTCCTCAATGTACAGAGCCTCAGTGGAAGACGTGCAGCCAGAAGGGCTTGTGGCTGGTAACTGAGGTAGAGCACAAGCATCTTTCACAGGTCTCACACTGTTCTCCTGTGGGACACTGTGAAGGGAGTTTGAGGTAAAGCTCACAGTACTTGTTTGGATAGACTGAGAGGTGTTTGTCACCTCACACTGATCACCTGGTTGTCCGAGAGGAACTGCACTTGAAGATGGCAGCTGAATAATATCTTCATATCTAGGTGGCTGCTCATCTCCAAATACTGGGGGAAAGGGAGTTTGCTGCAAGCCATGAAAACAGTTAACTAGTTCTGCCAGGTCACTAGCTTCCTTGTGTCCTGGTGGTTTGATCTCAAAGGGTAGCTTTTTCAGGTATGAAGAAAATCTTGTCATCAGATTCATATATATCATTTCTGAATTAGCCAGGGGATCATTGCTGTTCCCTCCACTAACACTGTCTGCAGACTTCTTTTTGATGCAGTGTTTTATTATGTCTGTGCACTTTTTCAGATCCTCGGAGCACTTTAGCAAGATGTCTAAGCACACCTTAATATCTCCACCAGAAGAACCATCTAGCTTGTGTTTTTCCAAAATCTGGGTAATGAAGTTTTCTTCAGAGAAGGAATGAGGGGGGAAGGGAACCATGGGATTCATGCTGACTTCTGGAGCATCATTGCTCTCCTGCCATTTCTCCACAGGTGAGGGACTCTGCAAAAAGCCACACGGAGGGCAGTTCTCATCATTGTTGAAGTGCCCATAAATCAAGTCAAAATCAAATGATCGTCTGCTGAACGATTCTGACCGAACTTTCCTTCCCTTTCTGTAGGCCACATGGCTGGAAGAGTTTTTGAGCTTTTCAAAGGAGAATTCCTTTATTTTACCACTGGCAAGGTTTATTGCCTCACCAGTAATGTCTTTTAAACTGCTGGAGGCTTGCACTGAAGAGCCCTTTTTGATTCTTGGATTATTTGGGAGGATTTGGTGATAGTCCTCATTTCCAGGCAAGGCAAGTCCATTTTCAGGAACAGGAATTTTACGTTCTAGGTTGGCATCTTGGACACTGAGTTCTGCGCAGACACTGTGGTGGGCAACTATGCACGTAACTCCTTGCTTAAACACCTGGCAAGTCCCTGTGCAGTAATGCACAGTGTGCTGAAAGTGCTGGTCTATCACCACACTGCTGTAGCAGTTCACAGAAGTGACCATAAGCCTGTAGGTTGCTGCCATAGCACAGATCACGCTTGGAAGTGAGGCTTCAAAATCTACCACAAACTTAACAGGAAAAAGTTCGCCCCCACACGCTTCTCATAGCCACACCAGATTTAATAAAAACACTCAAATGTCAGTTGAAAACATCCAAACTACATGAGAAACTACCGCCGCCTTGGAAAGCCTTAGCGAAGTCTGGAGTGGCATCAGCAGTACAGTTACAACAATTAGTGCATATGGTTTGACTTAAGGCAACTCGATTCTTGTATTCCATGCAGAAAGCTTTGCTGATCACAGATGCAGCATGTGCTGCTCCATTTCTGATGGTCCAGGTAGGTTCTCCAGCAGGTTTCATAAAATTCGGCCAGCTCTCAGGTAGAGGTAACTAGACAATGATTTTTGCTCAATCCTTCTTCTCTATTTTTCGGTGAGTCAGCAACAGATAGATAATCAAGTAGCGTGTACACACAAAAAATCCACAGTATGCTGCTGAGATTCCCCTCTCACGCTGGTAAGGTAGGTCCCTGCAACAACAACAACAACAAAGGTGATAGTCATTGTAATTTCCATGTAATATGCAGCCTTGTCTACTATCACACATACGGCACCAGACCATAATAACCAACACGCAGGCTTGTACAGAATAAGAGTAGGCTGATATTTTTCCTTCGCTCAGATCTACCATATAAGAACAGTGCTGAGGAGCTAGCCTATATTTATACACAGGCTGTCTGCATGTTGCCATTTTAACAGCTCTATTTTAACCACTCGTTAATTTTTTTCTCCACACTTCCTTTTTTTTCCTCCCTAAACTGAACAAAACATTACCTTTAATTCTAATGGAGCAAAACATTTTGATCATGTTGTCAATTTCTGACTTTCATTTTCCAAGGCTCTAGAGATAAGGCACAGAGCAGTAGAGAAAAGCACTTTCAGGATTTCCAAGCTCTCTGGATTATAAAAAGCTGCAAACAGCCGGGAGCAAAGTAGATGAATGCCTCTAAGAATGCATGGCCTTTACTAAAGGCCTTTCACCAAGGTCTCTGCGACCATGGCAAAATATTTTAAGGAGGAATAACTGTTTTTCATTCTCTTACAACCCATAAATAGCAGCAGACTTCATTAAATAAGTTCACTGGAGTTGACATCAAGAGCAGAAATTAACATTTGTAGAAAGGTTAAGCCTGTGAAAACTAGGAATGGAGTGTTTTACACTTGGCAGAGCCATTTCCAGCTGCATTTCCTCTCATCATGGTCAGAATTGCACCAGAAGAAGCAAAGGCTGCTTATCTTTGTTTTGAAAAGATAGCAAATCCCAGTTTTAAGGGTCTTAAGTTTTCGACATTGCTTCATCTTTCTTTAATATGTCAATAATTGAATTAAAATACACCAATGAAATTGAGCCCCCTCTATTCCTGTACAAACAGAAATCCATTTCATAAAACATGATTAAGTCACACAGCAGCATGGGTTTATTTTGTTGTTTTCAAAGGTAAACAGCTAGCACTATGTGAAAGGCCAGACCTGCACCTGAGGAAAGGACTGCCCTCCATGCTCGTTACATCCCACCTATCTTAGCTCATAAGCCTGTACAAATCTATCATGCAAATGGGAAGTACCTTAGAGTTTGGTGCTGTTGTAATTAAGGACTGGGGATGGCACAAAACGGCTGAACATTCACATTTTACATATTTTAAAGCCTTAATTTGAAATTGAGAAGCACTAATTTAATATTATTTGATGGAATTTGTAACGAGCCATGTCTGCTCATTGCAATTAGGTAGAATGGCGCACTGTAAAGAAACCTTCCCGATTTGTTCTTTGGATTATATAAAGCATTGAAATGACTGCATTCAAGATGAAGAACGAACCACTCCAACTACCATGCTGGTATCTGTAACAGGCTGCCACCTGCCTATCAAACACCACAGGCCAAGCAGCGCGTTGTACCAGGGCCAGCTTCACAGTACACTTCTGTGCCTGTCCTGTTCTGCTCCTCTCTACGCCCACTGGCACTGCCCCAAAGCCCCATAGGCATGGGCGGGCCTTCCAGAGGGATGATCAGAGGTATGAGGTGTGCCCCAGCCACAGCAGTGAGTCAGGGTGCCAGGGGATAAAGGGCGTAAACAGAACCGTTTTTAAACCCCAGGGTGCTTATACCATCAGGCATAAACCTAGGTAATAAGACTCCACACCCTCCAGTCACTGACTCTCAGGCTTCACTATCAGGTGCACTTAATGCTCTGCTGAATCAGAGCCACAGTTAAAAAAAAAAAGTACCATTGGCTCCCCGATGTCTTAATCTTATAGGACTCAATGGGCTTTGTTCAGACAGGAAAACCCATCCTTCTATGCCTCCAAAAAGCCTAATGATCCACGGACTCCCTGAGAGTGCCTTCTGCCTAACACATCCAGGGTAAGAGGTCTACTGCTTTTCCTTTTCTGAGCCGCCATCAACTACAAAGAAGCTTTCTGGCATTTCCTGAAATAAAAGTTATATAATATTTTGAGAAAGTAGAGGTCTTCAGGACAGCAGATGAGGAATTAATATTGCTGCTGAAAAAGCATGGGACTTTGAGAGCTCCTTCCTCCCCATGTCATACACAGCAAGGAGAGACCAGTCTTCTTTTTACCACCAAAGAATAGTCTGGGTTTATACCTAATTTGGGAAATAATTACATCTTGATTAAGCTATTCCTTAATTATAAAAATAATGTGTTAGACTCACTGTCTCCTTCTCCTGTATCACTCCAAGAGTAATTTCCTCCCTACACATGTACCCCCTCCACTGGGACTAAGTCAGCTTCTACAATCCTTTAAGCCACCTTCAAACAATTTAGCTTTTTATGTCTGTAAGATTATGCCACAAGGAGTTCCTCCATTAAAAGGTCTCCTATGTTCTCAACCTAAAATAACTCTTTAATTCAACTCTGTATTTCCAGCTATGCCCAGTAACAATGCTCTTCCCACCATCTCCATTTCATCCTCCCCAAATAATTTTAGGTGCTTATGCACCATTGCTCAGCCACATTACGAACAGCGAGCCCTTTTTGCTTTAGTATAAGGCAGGCCTTCCAGCCATGTTTGCTGCATTCTCTACACTCTTTCCAATTTGTCTGTATTTCTCCAGTACACCAACATAATCCAGACACAAACTTGTCAAGGCTAACACAAGATTGCTATCTCCTGCCTCTGTCATTGGCACCTTTTACTACTGTGTCAAGGAAGGAACTGATCAAAGAATCAATATAAAAAACTGATACCTTCTTTTCAACCAGATTAACTAAGGTTGTCTCAGTGATTATTTACTACTTGCCTTATTATCACTGTCCACAAAAACATGGTAAGTTTATTCAAGGTGTACTTGACTCCAGTTATACAAGAGAAAAAAAATGTACAGGCAGCACAAATGCATATAGATGCAGAGTAGAAACCATTTTTCTCATTTCTCTACTGGCGTGATCAAGGTAGCACATGCTCATCTTGCAGCTTTATTTTACAGCGATCCATCAAACATGATCCAGCATGTAAACCTAGTCAAGACAAAACCTAGGAGAAGAGTATTCCTGTTATCAGATCTGGGAACCTAGTCTGAAGCTTAGCTTGAATGGGCTTTTGTTGTGACTTTCGGTTGGCAACGAAAACCTACTATTTATGAATAGCAACAATGGAAAGACTGAATGTGTTAAGAAACATCCATACTTCGTTTTTTCAGCCTGCCATTTCATTCCAGTTGCAGCTCTAGAACAGCCCCCAGTTCAGATATAGTGTAGAAAGATTCTGTAATTAGGACTGCTGCCACGAAACCAACTCCAACCCTGAGGATACAGGATTGGCTTCACAATATAAACTATGAATGAATAGGGCTTCTTGTGTGATTGCAGAATAATGCTTTATGTCTTTCCTATCTGCAAGATGACATGAATCACTTTCCAAAGGAAAAAATTATTGCAGATACTAATGATATAAAAGGTTATTCTATAAGACACACAAGAAATTCTATTCATGCAAAGATTATGCTGGAGTTAAATAACTGAACAATGACAATCTGTTAGGATGGGGACTGTCAGCCAGCGCTTGACTTAATTGCAAACTGAAGTCTAGAAAGCTACAGGACAGGCCTCTACTGCCTCTGAAAGTCTCAAATTCGGCAAAAATCTTCTTGAACACTTATCTCCAGTCCCAGCAACAACATTATTAGTGATCAGAAGTTAGAAACCACTGTAACATGCAATATAGAGTAAACTAGCCCTTTCTGCACCAGCACACGGCGTGGGTGTCACTATGCAACTGTGCTCATTTCTAGTGGAAGAGGTGGTAGGATAAGCTCTCTAGTTTGGTATTCTTGCAGAAGACAAACACAAAGACAGAACAACAGTTTTGCCATTTGGAGTCATCAGTATCGTTTCAGAAGTCTCATCCTAGCTATGTAATCAGGTGTCAGGTCTTACCCTCTTAGAGGAGCTTGTGGTGCCAAAAAAGAGCATATAACTGCATCTTCTTATTTAGAGATGCTTAATTTTTGTCTACAGTTTACTGAACAAAGCAGATTTGGGAGCAAATATAGAAGACAAAAGTAGGCAAACAACAAAGCAATGTTTTCTTGCAAAGCACAACTTTCAACCAATCACTGGTACTTTGCCAAACAATGGGAAAAAAAAAAGACTACTAATCTTCCACTCAAATTAATTATTTTTAAAACCCACTACAAAATGGTACCGGACCCTGAGATGTATCACTACTTTTCTTACCACCTGGCTCAAGTCAGAACATGGCAAACTTTGAGTCAAAAGCACATTACAAATGCACAGTCTGAGGATGGAGATCAGAATAGATGAGGTGACTCACTCAGTTAAGAGAGCTGTTCTGCAGTTCATAAAGGAGCTGACACCGAGCCACACTCCACAAAAACCAAAGGGTCTCTGATCACACAGCCAAGTGGTTGCTGCTCCAATGGCCCAGTCAACCATTGCCAAAATCAACAGGGTTCACACGACCACTAGTAATGTTAAACAGCATTCTATACAGTCACTGAAAAATTGTTGAAAATCTAGTGTTAAAAACAACACCAGATGCTCTATCTATGGTAGAATCACATCAGCAGTAGCTGTGGTAAGAAATTTTTGTAACAAACCCATTGCTGAATTCAGCAGAAATGTTACAACGAGCCATTTATATAAATTATTTTGAACCCCCATCACAAAGGAACTTACTTACAATTCGGTATCACTTGCACAATTTACTCTCTCTAGTCTCCCATTCAAACTATTTTGGAAGGTAACTTTTCTTTCTATACCGAAGAAGTTCAGAAGAAAAAAAAAAATCTAACCATCCGAGCCGCTCCTTTGTCCTGTATTTCTTCTATATTTACAGCTTTTTGATGTCCTTAATGGCAGCACGTATAGTTAATCCAAAAGGACTTTTTTATACATAGGACTTAGATGGGAACCGCAGCTGTGATAACTTTCCAATCCTCATGACCAGTGGGAATTTGACACATATGCTTACATTTCAGCTATAGTAAAAAGAAACCATTTACAATTGCACCTGTAAAGTTTTAGGATTAGAGGTGCTTATACCACTTACACTGGCAAGGCATCCTGAGTTTAGTTTTAAGAGGTTTTAGCACCAAGCTATTTCATGCTTTAGAAACTGCAACAGACCGTGATGGCTACAAATCCTGCCTTGCCTTATAACCCAGGTCAGAGGATCTGACCTCGTCAAACCAAGTACTCCTATTTGAACCAGACTACGTCTCTTCATATGCTTAAGGGCTTCAATAATTACATGCACTATAGAAAAGGGGTCATTATTTCCAATTTGAGTATGTTCAACATCAGATTCCAGCAAACAGGTATTGGGCTTTCTTAAGCTAACGTAAAAAAGCTTTCAGAAAGATGTATTTCCTCACCTACAAGTACTGACACACTATAATCGAACCACCTCTTAGCCTTTTCCAGGATTACCAGAGAGAGTCCGGAAGAAAGATGTCTTCAAAGTCATTACTATAGTTCTTTTCTCAATTCCATCTGTAATTTATTGTTCTTACAAAAACATCCATCTAATTTAAGCTAGCTATCTAGAAATGTAGTGTTAGGTACTCTCGGTAGGCATGCACCTCAAAAAGAAAATCATCCCACCGAGCTTAAAAAAACAATCTAATTTTGAGATGGCAAATTACATTAGGTGAATCCCATCCTTCAGGATTAAACAAGAACACAGGAACAACTGTTATCTGTCTCCAAGAGTGGCTACATGCCAATGCTCAAGGAATACTATTAGAAAAAGTTATACAATATTTCTTAGGAGTACTCTCCTGGCCTCAACTGTTTTCAGCTCATGAGATTTATGAAGCTGGATGTGGTTTCTGCATACTTAGTAACCTTCAAGGGATCTCCCTCCCATATGCTTAAGCATGCCCAGGATTCAACAGAAACTTTCTGCATCCAGAGCATCTTTTGACAAGACATTCCGCCACCTACCACCCCTTTCAATTCTGTCACTCACGAGCTTCAATATGTCAAGATCTTGTACTGAAACAGAGCACAAACACTAGACCTGTATGCACATTGTCCACAGCACTCCTGAATTTACAGAATTCCACGTCATCCCTCTGCCTTCTCATTTTCCAGGATTATTAGTCCTCGCTTACTCAGTTGTTCTTGTATAGAAGCCATTTTGCACCTTTGATCATTTCCACTGCCCCTCTGACAAGCTTTTTGTTCAGCCACACGCTTTAAGATTCAGGCACCCAAACTGTGCACAATATCCAGAACAGATGAGAACCACATTCAGAAATGAATTTTTGAACGGCCTTTCAAAATTCAGTACTATCACTGTAGAGCGCTTTCCCCTTCCAATCCCCACTATTTTCAGATGGTACATTCTCAAGTGTCTGTTCTTGCAACCACCTGAGTAAGTTTACACCTTCTGTTGCTCTTGCTACTTGTCTTTCAAGAAGAAACAATGATGCCATTGTCCTTCGTAAAATGTGCGGGGACCTACTGACAGAATGCTCTATGCAAGAGGAAGGTATTCACTCCTAGACACCAAAGTCTAGTTCATACAGTCTCAGAAGATAGGTTAGGAGGTGGGCAACAAGAACAATCCAAAGGTTTTGAACAGCTTGTCTGGGAGGAATGACTGACCAGCACCAGGCATAACAGACCTGGAAGAGAGATGACTTTTGAAGAATATGATAACCTTCTACAAAATCAGGAATGGCATGGGAAGGGTAGATAGGGTCTGACTGCTCACATTCTCCTCCAACACAAGACCTAGGTGCAATCAAGCAATACTACAGGAAAACAAGCACACATGCAGCAAACCCATGAAACTCCTCATCAAAGGATGCTGTGGACCCAGAAAGGTTCTGGGGAATCAAGGGGCCATGTTTTAATACTTTCTCTGTCAGAAATTATCACCTTTTGCTTGGGCACCACTTGATACCCTTTAATTCTTGCCATGTTCAGGTGACAAAATAAACAGGGAACAATTGCTTCATATTCCCATGGTTGCAGATTGCTATCATAATCCCCCCTCTTGTCCATCCTACTTCTAATCATATTTTCCAGGCTAAACTCCAGTTTATTTGGTTACTCTTTCCACAAAAGCTGCTTCAATCATCTCTTCTGGGGTTTTCCCTCATTTTACTAGAACTCTTTGGAGAGGGAGAATGTCTGCCCCTAAGTTTGAGGGTGGTATGTTATTCATTACACAAACATACCATGGATTTATACTATGGCATTCTGTTTCGCTCCTTTTCCTAGAGATCTGTCATTTCTATTCACCTTTTGGGTTTCGCTTTTTTTTGTCTGCTGCTGAGAGTTTCACAGAGCTTTATCTGCATTACTTAAAAGATCTGTTTCCTGAATGGGACAGATTCTTAAGAGCTCATCACTGCATAAACACAGTTGGTTGTTCCTCCCTGTGCATGTTATTTTATATCCACTTGTATCAAGTACCACTTGCCTACAACCAAGTACTGTGAGAACCTTCTGCAACTCCAGCCACCTTCTGTTTCTGCTACCCTAATTTTGTGATTTTCAGCATATACTGATGCTTCACTATTCAGCCTCTCTTCCAGATCATTTGTAACTATGTTGAGCAACACGAGCCTGAACACAGATCCTCCTGGGATCCCACTAGTGATTACTCTTCACTAGAAAAGCTGACAGTTCTTCCTACACTTTAACCAGGTAATAATTACTGAAAAAGCTACACTCCTGCTCCATGGCAGCTTCATTTCCTTTAAGAAGCATTAACAAAGAACTTTGTTAAACTCTCTCTGAAAAATCGAGAAACAGCAGAATACTCGCTTGTTTGTCTCTCGTACCTTCTTGTTGAATAGCTTCAGACCACCTAACTTTACCAGCTGAAGCTGGACTTCAGCATTCTTGCAGTGAACCATGAAGGTCACCACAATGGCAGCACTTATCATGGCAGGCTTCCAAGTAGACATGACCTTGAGAACCAACGTCTGTGACAGGATGGTAAGTACTGCTTTGCAGTCAATATGGATTTAGATAAGTCAATTTTTACATTAGGAAATCTGTTTCAGTAAATTTACCCTTAAAAAAAAATAACACACCCCTCCCCAACTTAAATACAACCTCTCCACGTTTACAGCAGCAATGTAAAGCAAGCCCAACACCCAAAAAGATTTGGGGTAGTATTAATAACAATAGTCTGCACCATTTTTTAAAAATAAACCTGGCACTAGACCCTAAACTATTGTTCTAAAACACTGACTTGCAGTTAGTGAATGCAGCATTATTCAGTGTAATTCCTTCAGGTTAAGTCACAGGATTATCTAATATTGCAGTGCTGCTATACCCTTCACAAACACCAGCACGCAGGGTCCTTGAACACAAGTATGCTAGAAACTCTGTTGTGGAGAACCAATATATGGGCCTTGCAAAGCTGGTCATTATGGGTATCAGCTGGGGAGAAGAACAGTTAGTAATATCAAGAAAGATTTCACCCTTTTCAGCTTTTCTGAAATACCTTTCTTGAACTTTCCCTTTGCACAGAGACTTGGAACTAAAACTGACCAGGCAGGAATTTGTGTCCCATGAGACCAGTTTCCAGTTATACGGATGAGACAGCAAGGGAGTAAAAGCTCACACAATTTTTCCACATAACACCAACCTGTTAAGTATAACTAATTTGCTAACTAATTATTGTTCCACCCCCATGTCTGTACAGAACTAACATTTAATCTTAGCTCATTTAGCAGGCCCCCAATACATTAACATGCATGTTGAAGCTCAGCAAGGCACAAGTAAAAAAAATTTTAAAAAGTAGGAAGCATAAGCCTAACTGAGCTTTGTCATGCGGACAGAAAATAAGGTGACCAACCAGAAAACATGGGAGGTGAACGAGATTCAAAAGCACATAATTAGCAAGGCTCAGAGCCGAGGTCAGAAAGCCAGCTCGATTAAGTAATGTGTCTCTTGGCTGTTTAACCTTATATGGAAAGAGATAATTTCATATTAGCAAGATACTAAATTAACTGATTCCAGGGAAAATAAATGTATTAACAGTATCCAATTACTTTACACAAATTAAAGTGATTAAAGCGTTAAAATGACAAAGGAAGAGTTGTGCCCAAGATGGCATTCCCTCAGTCATTAGCCTTTGGTGATTCAGAGGTTACAATCTACAGATTCCCTAAAACCATCTTGGAAACTTACTTGCAAGTTAGGTAAAATTTCTCTCATAGCAGACTAGCTGTCTGCTAGTGATATGCAGGGTAAAATAAAATTTTTAATTTCATAACAAGTAAAGAAAAAATTTTTTTTTCATTCATTTCCCATCTATTCAGAGCTTATACGTTTCTCTTTGCTGTCCTATCTGACTTCTCCATGTCTTATCTGTATCACACTACTCTTTATTCACTTAACCCCTCACGCATTCAAGATTCTTAGTAAAGTTCTCTTTGTCTAAGGTGACAGTCCATTTCTCCAGGGTAGTCTCAGTTCCCAGCCCATACCTGGCCCCAGCTGGAGTACTATAGCTCTTCCGTGGGTTAGCGATGAGAACAGCAAAATGCCAAGCTGGGGAGAAACACTCCGACTCTGCGCTGCATGCCCATCCTGAGCTGCATGCTCTGAGGCATGATCACAGGAGTAAAAAGCAAGCAGTCATTTCCACTAGTCATACCTTCCACAAGCCCATTCCTGCCAGCCTCCATCTCACACTCTGAAGAGGAGCAGCTGTTGAAAGGTAACAAATTATGCCAAAAGGTGCAGCGTGTCCTAGCATTCAAGAAGTTTGGCACTGCTACAGCTTTTACTGCTTATGACTCTGATACGCCACACCAGAGGCACAGATCAGCGTGATCAAAGCAACACGTAATTTAAGGGAGCATAACTTTTCTATCCCCTTTCCTCTACCAAGCAAAATTAAGGGTGTTTTAGCCTGACATCCTGGTAAGACAGAGGAAGTAATTTCCCCTGTATCTTTACTAACTCAGGGAGCTTTACAAACCTAAAAAAAGAACTTCTATTCATTTCTCTCTCTTTCCCTGTGTATTTAAACAGAAGCAGATTAAAGAGACAAGTGATATGCACAAGAAACAGAAAACCAGATAGATGTAAAGATTCCCTTATTCTAATTTGAATGAACCACAGCGTTCACCATCATGAATCTGAATATTCATTAAAATGAACACTCATTTTTAACAAGCTTGCTTGTTATACGTGTGGCCTCAGGTATTGCTTACTGCGTCCTATTCATACAGTATTCTGCAATCAGAATTACTAATTTCTCCATCAGTATAGTACTTACATGGTACTTAGACATTGACTTATTTTCCAGTATTATCCTCATTTTTACCCTGCAAGAATCGTGGCAAAGAGAATACATCAGTTTTTGGTGCTCAAGCCCAATTTTCCAAAGTACACAATTATTACAGAGTGTTTCCTATGGCCAAAGCACAGCACCTGCTCAGTTGCAACTGCTTGTACAGTTGTACATCAGAAATTCTGCAAATCAGATCCAGGGACGTAAGCAGCAGACTAAATACAACAGCGAGGTCTGGTGGAAGAAGCTTGTCCCATACCACATATGAAACTAGTTCTTTAAAACAGCACTTAACTACCTTCACTACGAATGAGAACATTCCCTTCCTCCCACAGTTCTACTTTGCTGTCCAGTTTCTGCCAGAATTGAAGCACAAGATCCAAGCACTAATTTAGTCTTCAGAAAAGTTCAGTTCTGTGTAACAAGAGAAAGCCTAGTCTTATGGGGAAGAACAGCCTGCAATCATGTAAGTAAAAACAGTATTGGAAAACATTTATACAAAGGAAGTGAAGCAAGACTGCACAGCAACCTCTGTACTGGACCCAGATATACCAAGTTCAGAGTTACTGCTTCAAGTCAGGTTTTCTGTGCAATTCAAGGGGGAAAGAGGTGTTCGCAGGACGGGTGGAGAAAGGTCTTTACCAAAAAAAAAAAAACAAAAGGGAAAACATAAATTCCACTGTGCAGCATCATATTTACACCTCCAGGGCTACCGGCAGTGAGTGTTAAACCGCAGGGCTCCACTACAGAGATTTCCGAATTGCCTGATCCACAATATTCATCACCTGCTCCGCAGGCTGCAGCTGAAGGAGATGAAATAGATGTTTTACCAGTGAATCTCTGCAGTATTTGGCAGTCACACATTAGTCAACTTTAACTTGAGGCACTTGCCCATAGCTGCCTTTAATGCTGCACCTCTGTGCAAATTATGAGTACAAAATAATATGAAACATAACAGTGGTTACAAAGGTGTAGGTAGTAGAAAACTGGCTATGTGCCATCAGGGAACTTCAACTTTTCTCTTTTATATGAAGTCAAATGTAAATCAGTCTCATCTGATACACAGTGTTACCATTTTCAGATACATAAATACTGAAAAAACCACACCAACCCCAAACCACTGCCTCTTGCTTCAACTTCTCAGAATCCACCAGGCATAACACATAATTTTACAAAACTGAGAAATCTAATAGTACCGACAATCTCCTCAAAGGCGTCACGAAAATAGCTTCCCCCTACACAACCTGT
The DNA here is from genome assembly GCA_017639485.1 of Pluvialis apricaria. Classification (NCBI taxonomy): domain Eukaryota; kingdom Metazoa; phylum Chordata; class Aves; order Charadriiformes; family Charadriidae; genus Pluvialis; species Pluvialis apricaria. Next base: position 25,416,202 of record CM030014.1, on the reverse strand, counting down.
GAGAAGATACCTACCAAGCTTGAGAAATTCACAAGAAATAATCAAGAGAGGAGGCAGCAATTTTAAGTAAATGCTCTGGAAATGTTGTTTCCTGATCACATGAGGTAAAGCCATGAGACCACCACCAAGAAAAAGGTACCCAGCCTTTCGGGCAGCACTTCAATAGCAAACAACTTGGGACTACCTGCCTCTTCTCTTGAGCTCTTCCCTCTGCACTGCCTTTACAGGGAAGATGGGGGCACAGAACAGCACGTCTTCCAGGGCTTCATTCTTTAGTGTGAAGAACAGAGGTAATAAAATTAGTCCTGGGCTTAAAAATATTTACATTACTTGAGACCAGTGCAGTCTGATGACCTTCAGAGAGAATTACTCCATTAGGAACACATCCTTCAGCAAATCATTCCATTAGGTACTCAATCTCAATTTTACAAGTTTATGCCCAACTTAAGCTCGGATTTGCCTGCCCGCGAACCAAGCAGTTTTGTAGCCAAAGCTCTTGCTCACGAAGAAACACTTCGGGGGAAAAAAAAAAAAAAAAAAGAAGAAAATCCTCCTTTCACGACCATATATTAACAGCTGTACCGAAGAAGACCCACGGTCCAGCTGCCCTGGGGCAAGCGCCCACAAAAAAATCACAGTCTGAGCAGAGGTGACCCTTCACCGGTGTTAACCTCCTCTGCTTTACAACAACGAACAGCCCCGGGCCACCCCGAGCGGGGAACCACCCCCGGCTCGCCGTGCCGAGAAGCCGTTATGCCTCACAGCACTTCGGTCAAAACTCTTTTTTTTGGAGACAATTCACAGCCCCGGCCCCCACAACTTCATGCGAGGAGCGCTTCCCCCCCCCCCCCCCCCCTCCACCCACTGCGTTACCTGCGAACTCCATTCACTCGCCGCCCCTGGCAGCCCCCGCCACCCTTCCCGCGGCGCCCCGCCGGCCCCCACGGCGGGGTGGCGGCCCCCCCACACCCGGGGCCGGGCCGCTCGGCCCGTAGCTCCCTCCCGGACCCTCTCAGCGCCGGCACCGGCGGGACGCTTCACCACCGACAAGACAACGCACCTGCCCCCCCGCCCGCCCCTTCTCCCGCCTTCCCGCCACCGGGCGCCGAGGGGAGCAACCGCCACTCGGCCCCACCGCCCCACCCCACACCTACCCGCCGGGGCAGCGCCCCGTCCCATGCCGGCGCCGTCGCTCCCGCCGCCGGCCGCGCTCTGCCGCCCCGCCCCGGCCGGCCCCTTCCGCGCAGCGGGAGGGATGAGGAGGTTGAGGGGGACGGGGACGGAAAGCCCGCCCCGGAGGAGCTGCGGGCGGGCAGCCCCCAAGTGCGGAGGTGGAGTGCCGGGCTGTGAGGGGAGGGCGGCGGAATGGCGCTGAGGAGGAGGAGGAGGAGGAGGCGGCGGCGGCGGGGGCAGAACGTCCCCCCCCCCACACAGACGCGCCGTGCCCCTCCCTCTCCTCACAGCCGGCGGGTCCCGCCGTGAGGAGGAGGCGGAGGACGGCCACTCGCCTCCCTTCACCGCCGCGCCGGGCCCGCGGTTCACCGGGGCGCAGCGTCCCCGGGCGGTCGGGTTAGTGTTGTTGTGTTGTGGGGTGTTTTTTTGAGTTTTTTGTTTTGTTTTGTTTTTTTTTGTTTTCCCTCGGCCGCTCCAGAAACGCCGTCGGTTTTCATCTCTTGGCTTCAGCGGGTTTCCAAGGCTGCCCGCGGCTCGAGGCCGTTAGTAGCGCCCCTCCGGCCCGACAGCGCCGTGGGTGCCTGCGAGAAAAGGTAAAAAAAAAAGAAAACAAAGCATAATAATCCGTGAGGGGAAAAAGAGCCAAAGCGCAACTGGATGGGGGAGGCGAGGGCCGCGCCTCAGTGGGCGGCCCCGCAGCCGGCCCCGCCTTGGCGGTGTGTTGCGGTGCGCCGCAAGGCTGCGTTTTTATGTTACGATTATCGAGACACGGTGCTGGGGGAGGAGGTGCCCGAAGACACCAAAACATTGTTTTTTCTCAACCCGTGTTTGGTTGCAGCAGGCTCTCCCTTCAGCCGCAGACGCGCACGCCAGGCTGCGGCCCCACGCTGCCTCACGGCTCACAGGGACACAGAACCCGGGCTGGAACACAGCAGATTTGTCTCTCGCACCTCTGTTACATCTCCCTTGCCTTCACAAACACATACACTGTCTCCCAGCACTTCTCCCTTGTACCTCCCTTCTCACTCTACCCAAAAGTTGGATACAGATGCCTCCTTTTTGCTGTTCCCCTTCATTTTAGGATCTCCTAAACGTGCTATAAATCTTCTTAAAGCGCTAGAAAGCACTCGACAGGGAAGTCCCCAAGAGCTCCTCTCATTCCATTCTCAGAGATGAGGGAAGCAACCCTGTCATCCGCAGCCCCTCAGGATGCCTTTCATTCTTATTCTTCCTCATTTCTCTGGAGCAGAAAGCTGAACTACTTCCATGGCCTTAAATTACCATGGTTAGCTCAGGAAAAAAAACAAATTAAAAAAAAATTGCTGGTCAGTGCAGGCAGGCAACAGCCAAAAGGGCAAATGCCTCCTGCCCAAACAATCCACTGATGGGAGCCTGTTTGTTGGGACTCTCCCTTCTTGGCTTCGCGGTTCCTGCGCCTGTCGTGGGGGACAGGGTGTGCATTGGGTCCCTTCAGGGAAGAGACCTTCAGAGCAGGTTCTCTGCTGTAGGACTGGACATCCAGACGCAAGAGACATACACGAGCACATCAGGGCAAGGGACTGTGACCGCAAAGCCCAATCCATAGCCAAACCTGTGTTAGTCATGTGGTGGGAGAGAGCTGCGCTTCAGTCACATGTTTTTTTTTAAACGGTCTTGAGGGATTGAATAAAATTACAATAACATAGTTAAGCATTACCTTGCTGCTACTTACCCTATAAACAGTAGCATGGTGGCTTGCCTTTGCGGCCTGGCTGCTGGGGAAAGTTCAGAGCAGTTTTGCTCAGTGAACACCCAGAGCTAAATTAGGGATGTTGAGATGCATATTGAATAGTGTGCAAAACCTAAAATGATAATATAATAATCCTTATAGACTTTGCTGTGCACCCGTTCACCTGGGATAAGTGGCACATGGAGTATAGGCTGACAAACCCAGGAATTACAGTATCAGTTTACCTGGACTGACTGGGGGTGAATTTGGGCTGGCGGTCTCAGGGTGCATCTGCTGGCGGTCTCCGGAAGCCCCCCCAAGATGGTGTGTCTTGGGTAGGGTGGCGTCTTCCAGAGACTCATGGACCTTTTCTGTCTTTGGGCCGCTCCCTTTCAGGAAGGCTGAGACGTGGCAAACGCGAGGGGCTGCCGTCCTTCCCCTGGGAAGCCCTCCCTGGTGACGCGCTGGGAGGCACCGAGCTCTCCCCCTGCGCCCTGGGCAGAGGCAGTGGAGGGGCGAAGCGCGCCTAGGAACGCTCCTGGGGGTGCTTTTTACTCGGAAGGCTTGCGGGCTGTGGCAGCCGGAGGAACTTTCCCCTTCGCTTCCGCCGGGCTTGGGCGAAGAGCCCCAGAGAACGCGCGGTAGCCCGGCGCTGTGAAACGATGACGCGCGTTAGGGACCGCGCGTGTTTTCTTCGTGTCCGTTCCGCAGGGGAACGGGGATGTCTGCCCGGTTCCATCATTGCCGGCTGAGTAGCAGCGGGTTAATGCTTAACTATGCTATTATAGTTTTGTTCAATCCCTCAACACGTTTTTTTTTTTAAAAAAAATAAAAATACCAAGCCCAAAGAGTGGAAAAAGCCTGGGGCGGGTTTATTACGTCACACACAAGCGCCGCCCCGTGAGCGCGCTCCCTGCCCGCGCAGGCGCCGGGTGGTGACGCGGCGGGTGCGCGCGGCGCCTGCGCGGTGGGGCGGAGCGGCGGCGGCGATGAAGGTGGCGGTGGCGGGGTGCTGCCATGGCGCCCTGGATAAGATGTACGAGACGCTGGAGCTGCTGCAGCGGCGGCACAACGTGCGGCCCGACCTGCTGCTCTGCTGCGGCGACTTCCAGGCCGTGCGGAACGAGGCGGACCTGCGCTGCATGGCCGTGCCCGCCAAGTACCGCCACATGCAGACCTTCTACCGGTGAGCATCGCCGGGCCCGCCCCGGCCTTGGCCCGCCTGGTCCCGGCCCGGCCCGCCCCGGCCCTCTCCGCTACAGCCGCCGTCCTGTCCCCGCAGGTACTACTCCGGCGAGAAGAAGGCCCCGGTCCTCACCGTGTTCATCGGCGGGAACCACGAGGCGTCCAACCACCTGCAGGAGCTGCCCTACGGCGGGTGGGTGGCGCCCAACATCTACTACCTCGGTAGGGTCCCCCGCCGGTGTCTTCCCCTCCAGCCCCTCGCCCTGCCCGGGCCCCGCCGTGACGAGCCGCTCTCCCATCTTCCCTAGGTTACGCGGGCGTGGTGCGGTTCCGCGGCGTAAGGATTGGCGGCATCTCGGGCATCTTCAAGTCTCACGATTACCGGAAAGGTATGGGGGGATAGAGCGTGCCTGCCTGGCTGGGCGTCCAGCGGGGGAGTGCTGGGCCCGAGCCGGCACGGCAGGGCCTGGCTGTGCCTCTTCTCTGAACCGACTCTTATGCTGGAACCCTCTCTTGGCTCAACACATGGGGTTTTCTGGAGGTGGTGGATGAGTCGGTAGCTGCCTGGTGACCACGGCAGGCAGCAAAGCGCCTTTTGAATGTTGTTGTGCGAATGGTCTTGATTTTTCCATGGCAGTGTCTTTTTAGCTTGCAATGCAAGACTGCTTAGTTTTCCTCGTGTGAAACAGTTAATTTATAAGTGTGATCAATTGTACAAACCTACTGTCCTGAGCTGAGGTTTAGTGTCAGTACATCTCAAGATCAGTTTCTCTTGGTTATGTGTGCATTCAAGAGTTCTCCCTTGGAAGGGTCTCCATCAGTGAACAGAAATCTTGTCACAGGTGGTACCTGGTGTCAGCGAATAGAAGATATTTTAGTCTTTCTGATCTCCTCAACGCATGAAATAGCAGTCTGTAAAGTAATATCTTTAGTAACATAGTGCTTCAGAGAAGCTTTGCGGGTGGCTTTTAAAGTGCAAAGTACTGAACTAGTTAGTTTTCTGGAACACCTGATTCTGTCTAACACCTATCAATGCTAATTACATTTGTTGTTATCAAGCATACAGTTTGCATGCCACGTGCATGCACGTGGGAGATAAGACTTTTTTGACAATAATGCTAACTACTAAAAAAATAATTTTTCTGTTCATTCTTAAGAGTACATAGGAGCTCTGCTAGGCATTAGGGTGTCTTGTCCCGAGGCAAAGTTGGAGACTACATCCCTTTTGACAGGGTACATGCTCGCACTTCCAGAGTCTGTGGTGCCTGTGGGCAGTTGCAGGCATATTTAAGCTGCTGCTGAATCTGTTAAGCTGTGATTTCATGGTTGGTGGCAGCACTCTTGAAGAAACACAAAAAATCGCAGCATCAGTGGCCCGAGTCAGATCTCGTGCAGTGCTTCGTGGTCTTTTAGTTTATACCTCTTTCCAAATAGTTACATCCTGACATGTTTTGGTTGCTGACCACTCATAGAGGGTGGCTCTGCTCTCACTGTGTTGATGCCCGTCTTTTACTTGTTCCTGCCTACCTGGTGTTCTTTGGCTGTGCCAGCTCACGTGTATGTGTAGCCATGATATTAGATGCGCAGGTTGCATGGCTGTGCAGCAAACAGCTCTCTCTATATGTGATGACACATGGCTATGCAGCGTAATGTGGAGGTAAGGGGTGTGGGGCAGTAACGAGGGCTGTTACCTCACCAGAGAGGTACACAACCTCCTTTAGGAATTAAGCACATAAATCTTTCTGGCGTAAGTTACGTGTTTCAGACAGGTCCTGGGTTTTAAGTATTGGAGTCAAACTCCTGGTTTTTGTTTCCTCAGCTGAATTACTGTATTCTCTATATTTATGAAAACAAGACACAGAATGGAAGAAATGCTCATTGTTGTAGACACATTTCTACAACATATTTGCCTCGCGCATAAAATGAGTTAGCAGCCTGTTGGCATAAGCCTTCTGCGAAGGAAACACAGTATCGCCTTCAATTACTGGCAGCCTTGTATTTGGGATTGCTGTAGGTGTGTGTATGACCCAAAGAAGCTAGCTTGCAAACTGTGTTGGGAGGGGACTGTTGATTCAGGCAACTACTCTTTTTTTTTTTTTTTTTAATGTTTTAGGCCACTTTGAGTGTCCACCATACAATCAGCAAACAATTAGAAGCGCTTACCATGTGAGGAACATTGAAGTCTTCAAACTCAAGCAGGTTAGTGAAAAATCAGTTTTTTAAACAATGGTAAATAGTTTTCATTAATTTAGAAGTAAAATGTTAAGGCTACTCTGAACAAGTATGCTATTGGATAGCAAATCTTACCAGCAACCCCCAGCTTATCTGGACAGGCCATTTTATGTTGGCTGTGATTCCACTGTTGTTTCTGCTGAATATCTCCTCCAACACTTTGCAAATTTGATCTGAATCGGGCACAGGCAGAAGTGTGGGGGTTTGTTTTGTTTTGGTTTTTTTTCTGTTTTTTTTTAATTGGATAAAATTTGCAGAATGGAAGGTACTCCAGCTAAACACCGCTGTTCCAGCTTTATGTTAGCTCTGGGAAGATGTATGCTACATTGTCTAACATGCAAGCTGGTTGGTACAAAGTTAACTAATCAAAATTGACCAGCTGAATAAGCTGGTCCCAAATTTCTGTGAAGTATTTTTGACTCCAGGGCAAGGAATTCAAAGGACAGATTAGCTTTGTTTTTGAGCCATTGCCTACTCCCTGCTTTGTCGCAAGGGCTACTCCATTTGGCTGAGGTGGTGGTGTGAATACATGTATTTATAAGCGTCTTGTGAATGATTATTCAGGTTGCAGTTGCACATTTAAGTGTTCAGTAGATACAGGGATGCTGAACATAGGAGAAAGGTTTACTGGCATTGTAAAGGGTTTGATTCATTTCACTGTAAGTTTCTTACTAGTGGGTTTCATCTAGAAGCGTGTTCTGATACAGCTGATGGAAATATGCTGAATATTGAACCAAGACATGCTTAAGACATTGATTAGACTTCTGAGGGGTGCTTCCTTTGAGGAGGAATATTGTGCTTAGCCGTTATCCCTTTTAAAGAAACCTTTTAAAAATGTCATGGGGAAGAAGATGCCTTTGATTGTGGGTAGAGAACTTGCTGTGTAGCTGTAATTTTTAAGAGTCGTCTTCTGAGTGCCTGACGCTTACTGTGATGATGCGATCTCTTTTATAAGGCAGTATATATAAAACACAGCTGAGTGTCCCAAGAAACTGTAGTACAAACTGTGGAGTTGAGAGTCCCTTGACAACTCCAAAGTTGCTGAAGGATGGGGCTCAGTGGTATACTTACTTGCTTTGAAAGTGAGGCTGTTGGTCACAGCTAAGTCTGTATTGATCTCAGGTAGAGCACGTTACACGTGTTCCATGTTGTGCTGTGTAATTTCAAAACTTTTTTATGGGTTTTATTTTTACTGTATGCATTTTGGCTTGACAGTTAAAGCGTCCAATTGATATATTTATGTCACATGACTGGCCAAGGAGCATATATCACTACGGAAACAAAAAACAGCTTCTGAAAATGAAATCCTTCTTCCGTCAAGAAGTGGAGAGCAACACATTAGGAAGCCCTGCTGCTTCAGAGCTTCTGCAGCATCTGAAACCCACCTACTGGTTCTCAGCACATCTTCATGTTAAATTTGCAGCTTTCATGCAACACCAGGTAAAGAGAAAAAAAAATAAATCAAGAGTGTATGTGTCCCAAGTACATTTTAGAATTCCAGTGCAGGTAATCATGTACAGAAAAGCAACTTGTTAATGTTTTAGCTCAGTTATTAAAACTCAGCTTAAGCTGCGAAACTTTAAAGTGGTTTTAAGCTTATGTAAGTTAAAGAGATGTTGTAAATCAGTGGCGTGACTACCTAATCTGCTTCAGGGACAGCATGGAATAGCTAACATTACTGCACTTGAAACTTCTCAATTTAAGTTTTTAGAAAAGAACTCTCTCTCTCACTTTATTGGGGAAGGAGACAACTTCAAACCAAGGTGATAGAGAAGTGACTGAAAAGAAGATAGCAGATAACCGGGGATGGGAGGATGCCGGTAGTAAGGCTTGGCAGATGAAGTTGTGTGGAGGCCTGGGTAAAGCCAAAAACCAGCCCCTGTAGCTTGAAACATCTTTTGGTTTGAGTTGTTCCTGAAGGTGGTGTGACGTGCTATTCCTATTTGCAAGTTATTTAGCTGTAAACATGTAACTCTAGACGTTCTAGACTCAACAAGCCTGTTTTGAATTATGTTAAAGTTTTTTCTTTTGGCATCGAGGCTAGGTGTGCTCAGCTGCCTTGGTTGAGGGAGACCTGTGGCTCTTGCCCTATCTTGCTGTCATCTGCATCCAACTTCCTGTTAGACCTCCAGTGAAGTCTGTCTTTCTCTTTGTCCCTCCATCCATTTCTTACCATCCCATGCTGATTTTCTATTTCAGAAAGTCTTTTTCTGTATAAATTATGCCTTTAAATCCCACTATAAAACTTGTTTAGAATGGTCAAATTTCATAGGAATGCTAATGACTGTGTCAACACCATTTGTTTCCTAGGCAAACTCCAAAGAAGAGCTACCAAAAGCAACAAAGTTTTTGGCTCTGGATAAATGCCTGCCACACAGAGACTTTCTGCAGGTGATGATCACGTACAGTGGGTTTTCACTTTTTAAGTACTTCACTTGTCTGGACTGCTAAGTGCTGTGCTTAGATATAAGATGAAGAATAGTTCTGATAAATGGAGGAATTGAAAAGAAGCTAGGAGTAGTGCATGTGTGGAATGGTGTTTGTATAATATTGTCTTGAAATAAGCAGACTTTGCATCCGGTCATGCAGGTGCGGTGTTTGCTTATTCCTGCCATTTCCTTCCACCTTAGAACAAGTACTTGGCTTAATTGGAGGAGTAGGTCTACTTTAGCCTGAATTGGATCTCCTCTTGTGTTTGTTTTTTTTTTTGTCAAGTGTCAAACCTAAGAAGAAAACCCATCTTGAGACTCTTCTTTCACAGTTTAGTTTGGGTCAGGTAGTACCTCTTTCTTCAGATCTGGATTCATGAATTCAGACAGGATTGAGACCTAAGTTGAGTACTGTAATTTCCTTTCAGTAGTGTGAATTCCAGCAGGAATTGGTGCGACTTCCTCAGAGAGTGGCTCTGCTTCTTTTAGTTTGGTGCATATCTTGCTAGGAAGGGCAGTGGACAAATAGGAGGTCCAGGTTGTGGGAATTTTCAATGAGAGCGCCAAACTGATTTGCGAAGAGCAAAACGATGTTCGTCTTTGTGTCCCGTGTGTGCTGCCTGGGATGCCATCTGTAAAATCTGAAATGGATGAATCTAAAATCCTTTGCTATGAGAGGGAGCTGCTGACAGCACGTTCTTCAAATGCAGTCAAGCTTTTTAATAGTCTAAAGTAGCTTTTATTTGTCAGCTTAAACGGAAGGTTCATTATCTGTTCTTTGGATGTATGGTGGGATCCGCTTGCCCTAGTAGCTACCTTTGAAGATGGGAGAGAATATGAAGATGGGCTTTTGCTCTGCAAAGGTTCACTGAGGTGCTAGTCCACACTTAGAATCCTGTAGCAAAACTGATCTGGACTAGTACTACCTCCAGCGGCATGGTGATCCACCTGTGTGTATCTTTGGTTTAAAAGTATTTTTGGTTTTTTTTCCCTAAAACTGTCTTACAAGGTTGGATTACTTTATGGATTATTTAAAATCGGAGCCTGACTAGTGCAGTTTGGCTAAACTGAATGGTTTGATTTGGGTTAATGTCACTGAAGACAAAGTGATTTGGATTTCAATTTGTCAGCTGTTGAAAGTTTATAAACATTTTATGCTAATTTTGTTGCTGTGCTAAGAACGTGTGTTTGTACAGCAGAATAACTGTTGCCATCAGTTCTTGATGTGTATCTGCTTAAAAGGTGGCATGAATTTAAGAGCAGGCAAATTCTAAGTTGCATAACTGTCCAGTAGCTGGCAGTGAGGAGGAGGGTGTTCTTTTTAATTGCTGTAAGCTAAAATACATAAATGCCTTTTTTACTATTGTTGTTTGTCCTTTTGCAGCCTCTTATTGCTATCAACTTCCATGTAGGGCTAATTTGAGAGGACTTGTTGGATTGAGACCACTAGCTCAGTGTACTTGAAAACTAATTAAAACTCTATACCATGAAACTAACACTTGAGACTTTAATCAGTTTTCGGTGTCAAGAGAAATAATTTGCCTCATCTGTTTTCTGTGTTTTTGTAATCAGATAATAGACGTAGAACATGATCCTAGTGCAGGTGACTCGCTGGAGTATGATGCTGAGTGGATTGCAGTCCTCAAGGCCACCAACAGTCTTGTTAATGTGACGCAGAGCTCCTGGAGTATGCCAGAAAATAATGGCCTCCATGCAAAGTAAGTTGCATGCAAAGTAGAGAGGAAAATGTGATTTTTTTTTTTTTTTTAATTTTTTTTTTTCTGGACTGGAGGTAAACTGACCTTAGAGTTTTGTTTCTCTGTTCTGCAGCCTATAGTGCCTGTAGGACTTGCTAAATGCCTTGGGAAATGAAGGGGATGGTGACAACAGCTATACTCTAGAGCATACAACTTCTTTACTGCTCTACATGGGCAGTTAGTTTTGTTTTGCAAACTTAAATACCACTATTTGAGGGGCAAAAAATACACGGTGGCTGATCATCTTGCCAGTTACGCTGCGAGACTGAAAATCAGGCTGGATTATGGGGGTGGGCAGGTGAATGTTTATTGGGTGGGTGGACATAATACACAAATCCTTGGTGAGGAGAGGGGAATCCCAGTATTGACCAAAGGCAATATACTTTCCAGAAAAATAATTTGATAAATTAATATCTGTTGTAAGATGAATTTATTATCCATCTTTAAAAGTTTCTCTTTGCAATGGGAAGAGGAAATACCTTTTGACTAGTGCACTTGTTTAAACTTTATACACTTGTTTAGGTGGGATTACAGTGTGACAGAAGAAGCCATCAAAGAGGTGTTAGAAGAGCTGAATCATAACCTCAAAATTCCTTGTAACTTCACACTGACAGCTGCTTGTTATGATCCCAGCAAGCCCCAAAAACAGGTGGAACCAGTTCATACCATCAATCCACAGACCACTGAGTTTTGTGCCCAGTTTGGCCTCACTGACATCAATGACAGGATCCAGCAAGCTAAAGAAGAGGGCTCAGTACGAGGCGAACATGAAGAGGAGGAGGAGGAAGAGGAGATGGACAGTACTGGGTCAGCAGAGGAACCCAGTGAATATAATACGGATAATTCTGGACTTTCATCCATTAATCCAGATGAAATAATGCTGGATGAAGAAGGTGGCGATGAAGACTTGAGTACATGTTCTGTAGATCCTTCCCCTGATCATCCTCCTGACTTTTCTGCAAGTTTTTCTGACATCCGGATCATGCCAGATTCCATGGCAGTATCGTCTGATGATGCCATGGACTCCACTAACGAGGAACTGGAGAAATCTGGTGTGAGTAAGCAGGTGGAAGGGAAGAGCTTAAATGAGAGACCATTAAAGCGCATTGGTGGTAACGAAAATGGGAACAGTGGCATTAAAAAAATTAAGAGAAGGAATCAAGCTATCTATGCTGCAGAGGATGAAGATAAAACAGAATAATACTTCATGTGATGTATAACTAAGTTCTCTCCCAACCTTTTTATGGGAAGGTGGTGAGAACTGTGGTGGACTACTCATGCTTTTAATGTTACTCAGTCTTATTCATGTTACTTTCTTAAGCTGAAGAGGCTGTATGCACCTCTCGCAGGGAGGAAGATTTATCCGGATTAAACATCTAAGTCAGAAGCAGGCTTTTCCAACAGAGTCCTTTGTCAAAGGATTTAAAGCTCATGTATCATCAGTTGATTTTGCTTCAGTTCTTGGTTATTAGTGTGTACTTCGTATCTTCAGCTGTACTGCTACACAAGATTCACCATGCTTGTTAAACAAGGAAAGAACTCTTAAATTATAACTCTAATCAAAGTGAGAGGATGTCTGACTTACAAGACTGAATAATTTGATTTTATTGCTTTTGTCCTGTTTTATACTGAACTTTTAATACAAAGTATCATACGCAATAACTCCGTGAACTAAATTTGAAAACAGAATTCCCATGTTAACAAAACAGCGATAGAAGAGTGAAGATTTTTGTTTCTGGTGATATTCACGCCATAGAAAAGCTTCATGGTCATAAACTAAACAATGTGTATTGTCCAGTATTGGCTTTTAATTACAGTTCTGATAGGGAACCAAGTCTCGTAATTTGAAGCATGACAGTTTTATGGAGACGACGGGAGAATGCATCTCTGTTCTTAAAAACTCACTTGTGTGCTGTCTCTTAACACTTGAGAACCATGTCTTAAAATGCAAGTAGTTAGGATGAGCAGCTTCCTAAATGTGGATATCATTACTGTCTCTATTCTTACTAATTAAGGCTGTCTTCTGTTTTCATATGAGGTGGTTGATGTTTGTAAGTTGCTTGAGACTATAATGCCTGCCATTATCATTAGCACAGGCTTTCACCTGCCAGTTTTTTTCAGTAGTGTGTAACTTGCTGAATTCTTATAACTGGATTTGGAACCTTCCAAAATACTTTCATAAACTTCAGCTGAGGGAGAGCAGGAGTTGGAAGTTTTCTTTTTACTGTTCTAGTTTGCCCTGATCTATTAGCAAACAAATTACGCTCCTTTGGCCTAAAAGGCTGCGAGGATAACAAAACTCACCAAATTCATGAAAATGACAGTGTTTTCAAGCGTGTGTTGTTATTAGTCTTCCCGTCAGATTCTGCTGGTGTTCTGTACTGAGCTTTTGGAGTCCAGATGGAGCGGAATTTCCTCATGACTGTGCTGCCCTTGAGAGCAGAGGTAGCTCCTGTGTGTTTCTACTCCTGTAAGGCACAGGCTGCGTGGAGAAGAGAGCATCCTGACAGGAAGAGGGAACGGGACAGGGAGCAGTGAGTGAAATGGACTGGTGAGTGTGAGTTATGTACCAGGGAAACACCTTAGGGTCAAGACTGCTGTCTTTAAAATCACTCCACATTCTGGGTGGTTCCTCTCCTGTCAGCAGTTCACTATGAAAACTAAATGCATACAAGTATTCAAGGGCTAGAAAATGGCAAAATTGATGCTTTCCACAAGAGCCAATTAACAGCTTTATACTGGTGGGTTGATGCCATTAACATTCAGGGTTGGTTTTTTTTCCAGAGGATGCTATCTTGTTTACTAAATGAGTTGGGCCCTATTAATGCTCCTTCTCTGTCTCTCTGTGCCGGCTCATCTGTCAGAACACCCACCAAAGAGAACTGTGGTGCGATGTGATGAAAAACTGGAAGTGTTTGGTGTAACCCTCAGGTTGTCTAAAGTAGCCGTGAACTATGAGGTAGATTCCTGAAGATAGTTGACTGTCTTTAAGGGTCCTGGGTCTGCAATGCTAAAATCTTACACATGCCTCGTGATCTGAAGACTATAATGGAAATAAAGTATTTTAAGTATAAATTGCGTTATGAACTTGGAAAGTCTCCCAGGAAATCTGAGCATGCTATTCAGCTGTCAGGAAATCACACTAAAAAGTCTATTATATATAATCTACATCTTCCACTCCAGTTCACAGAGAATCTATGTTTTTTTAAAGCAAACTGTTCTGTTGTGTATTGTCCCATGTCCTCCCCCTTTCTGATAAATGTGTTTTGGCTTTCTAGAAAGAGGAGACTTTGACAAGACAGAATACTTATTTTTGAATCTTTAAAGATTTTTTTTATAAAGTATTTCAGCATCCATTGAGCAGAATGCAGCTGCTAAATATAGTTAACATGAAATATATTTTATTTTAGTACAAATCATGTCTAATCTATATGGGGTTACTGTGCCCTTTCTCGCAGTTGTTCACACACAAATTCTTTGCAGTTTGAAGTGTCCTGCTCTACTTTGCTCTCGTCCGTTACGGATTTTCCCTGTCAGCAAGATCCTCTGCTGCATGTTGAATTTAATTGAAGCTCTGAACTTGAAGCTTCTCCGGTGAAAACCACATACTCCAAAAAGCATGTAAAACGCTAGGGAGGGCTGACAAAGTTTAATTGGCATTTAAGACCTGGAGTCTTCAGTCCTCTTTAAAAAGAGGCTTTAGAGTCCTTTTGAAAACTTTTGACTTTTTAAATTTGGAAAACGTTTCTCTGTCAGACCCTCCTATCACAGATTCTTCGGTGTATGAAATTTGCACTTACTCTAAAAATGTTTTTGCTGTTACCTATAAAGTGTTTGAGAAAAGTGTTGATGTGTTTCATTCCAGGCCAGCACACCGGTATTTTGTTCAAAGCATGTTACTAATCTACTCAGAGAAAAGCAAAGAGGTATAGCTTCCCCCCCCCCCCCCTGTAAAGTGGAGTATTTTTTTAAAGTTAAAGCTATTAAAGTCAACTTGTGACACATCCCAAAGTATGTTTTCTGTGCTCCCATTATCCTCTAGAATCTCTTAACAGCTGGCAAACCTGTGTTTACCTCAAAACAACAAACCTTAAGACGCGTGAACCTGACCTGTGATGTTTCTACTATCCTGAAGCTCTATCTTCAGGAGCAATGGGTGGGTAGAATTAGTATCCCCATGCCTAAAAAGGTGACATACAGGGAGGCTAACACAAAAATATCAGTCTGTAGCAAATCTGAAGTCCTGTTTTTTTGGGGGGGAGTCTTCTGCAAAAACTTAACCCAAACTTATGTTCTGGGAAGTGCACAGGGCAAGACGCGGGATGAGGATGTGACAGAACAACCTGCAAAACTCCTATGACGGCCACGAGCACGGTTAGGAGAAAAGGTAGCCGAAGCTAAACCTGATTGCTCGTAACAAAAAAAGGTCGGGCTGTCCCAAAAGCCCCGCTAGTGACCCTGTGTGGAACTGGGACTAGGAAAATAGCTGTGGTGCCGTGAGGGAAGCCTGTGGTACGCTCAGCTCACCCCGCCTCGGCGTCAGGGTAAAACCAGTCACCTCGCCCCGCGTTCGCTGGTGGCCTGAGGGAAAATACCGAGGGCCGGGTCAGTCCCCTGAGCTCCTCCGCGGCCATGGCGGCCGCGGCGTTTCCCGCCTCAGAGGGGAGCGCTCTCCACAGCCCCGCGCCTGCGCGCAGCCTCCGCCGGGGGTGGGCGGTGGCGGCGGGCGCATGCGCGGATCGCTGCGGCGGCGTTGGGGGGGGGGGGACACGGCCGTGTGAGGGGAGGCGCGCATGCGCGGCGGCGGCGGGCTGGCGGAAGGTAGCGGGGGTTTCGGCGTCGGCCGATTCGCTGGGCGCGAGGCCGCGGCGCTCCGCCCCCGCCCGGCGGCGCTGCGCTGCGCTGCGCTCCGCCATGAGGCCGTGCCCGCCGGCGGCGGCGGTGATGGTGGCGGCGGCGGCGGCGCGCGCGCGAGCGTGAGGGCGCCGCCGCCGGAGCTGCCGCTGTTGCGTCCGCCAAGATGGCGTGCGTGCTGGAGGCGCCGCTCCGCATGAGCGTCCTCTCGGTAAGTGCCGCGGCCCCCTGTGCCGCCGCCGCTCCCGCCTTCGTAGTGCGGCCGCCGGGGGGGGCGCCCGCCCGTCCCTGGGCTCGGCCTGACCTTGGCCTTGGTGGGGGGCCGGGCTGCGCGGGTGCGCGGGCGGGGGAAGTTGGGGGGGGGGGGGGGGGGGACGGACGACACCCCCGGCACCTGCCGGGCCCCTTTGTGTGGTGGCGGGGAGGGGGGGGGCGGTCCCGCGGCCGGGAGTGGGCCTGACGGGCCGCGGGGGCGGCGGCAGGGCGCCCGGTCCCTTGTGCCCCCCTCCCCGTGGTAATAACTTCTTCTCAGAGGCGGTTTTCTCTTCAAAACTGTCTCCCCCTTTCCCCCCCCCCTCCCCAGTTTCTGAGGAGTCCGTTCCCGTTCTTGTTAGAGGTGCTGACTCTCCTCAGCGCGTTTTTACCTGATGACACGGCTCGCGCTCCTCAGCTGCCCTCCCGCCAATGTTTTTTTGGTCCCTTGAAACTCCCGTTCGGCCAAAAAAAAAAAAAAAAAAAAAAAAGCGGGTTCCTTGGTGTTATTTCGAGCTGTAGTAAGCCACCCAAAGTGGTGCAGAGAGGAAGAGGCAGGGTCTCTCTCGGCAGCGTACCGGGCCGGCGGTGCCTGGCCGAGCAGGCTCTCTCCCAGCCTGGGCTCGCAAGTGGGTGGTGGTTTTGGTGGCGAAACGCGGATCTTCTCCTCGGAGCCCTTGGGGATCTGGGGACACGGCCCTGCTGGCGTCTGCTGCAGGGAGGGGGCCGACGTGTGGCATCTGTGGGCGGAGGGGAGGGGGAGCTGAGGGTGAGTAGAGCAGCCCGTGGTGGTGGCCCTGTCCTGCTGCGCAGCTGGGACCAGCGATGCTAAAGGTATAGTGTCGATACTGCTTAAAAAAGCCGAGGTGCTGGGCTTTTTCTTCTTTTTTTTTTTTTATTTTATATTTTCCCCTCTCCCTCCTTAGAATTTCTTACTAGGTGAAAGAACCGCGAAACTGATAATGTTGATAAATTCTTTATTTTGGGGGACTACCTGAAAAACTTGTTTGCCTGGATACGAGTGCCCTTCTGCATATTGCAAACATGGTAGTTGATAGGGTGAAAGCTGGGATATTTTAAAAACAGAAAGCAGTGGGAGCTTTGAAGTCCAGAAGACTTTTGCATATAAGTACATAGGTCAGGTAAATGAAAGTCTCCTGCTGTTCTCAAAAATATTGTCTTTCGTTACATGGTGGAAGTTTATCTGTAGAATGTACTTGGCATAATTTAATAGTATTCCTGGAGACAAAGGAGTCTTGCTGCCTCCAGATGATTCTTCTCTCTGGAGTTTCGTGAGACCACAGGCAAGAAGCTGCTGGTGCTTCTGATATCTGGGCGGGGAAGCTGCAGCAGATTCAGCCCAAGAGTAGATACTTGCAAAAAAGCAAGGAAGAATTTACAATTAATGCTCTTCTAGCTTCTTTCAGGGAAAACTCATAAGGAAAAAATAGGAAAAGCTTAGTAAAAAGTTGAGCTGGCAAAAAGAAAAAAAAAAGGCGAGATAATGGAAACGCACCCTGGCACGTGTTCGTGAGAACCTGGAGGGAAAATTCCCTTCCCCTTTCCCACCCTTATTTTTTGGAACGCTTGCCATCTCCAATTTTGGATCTTCTCAAAGGGAATAACAGATCATTGGTGCTTAAATGTTTAGCTTACAAGCATGGTCCTGTTGCTGAGAAGAGAGTTTGCTTCGTCTTATAAAGTAGCTGTGGGAGTGTTATGGAGAATATTGTGCTGCTGTCCCTGTTGAAGTTGTGCAGGACAGTATATAGAAGGGCAGTCTGAAATGTGTAGATATGCTATGATAAAGTGAGTTACAGAACAATGTCTTGATATGAGCTTCCTTATTTTCGAGAGCTTGTTTGTGGGTATGCTTCTTGAGCAACTTTAACTGCTCTTGGAAACTTTTTCTTTCAGGAATTTGTGTGTTTTTTTCCTATATCATAATTAAACATCATAAAATTGGAATTTAAGGCAGTGCTGATAACTGAAGTAGACCCCTTTTGCGTGCCCTGTTCATAAGCATATCAGTTGCTGGCAGCACACCTTTAACTTGCTTTGACTCATAACACGTTGTTATCCACATGAAGTACATCATCTTCTTTAAATCATACTTAAACACAGGGTTAATTCTTTGTGTGGATGTTGCCCAGCAGTAACATACTGCATATTTAAATATGATTCTGTGGTTTGCTGCTATCTTGCCTGGTAGGTTTTGTAGACTTGCTGCTGCATTAGCCATTCCTGTTTATCTGCCATTATATGAATTGATATAAACGATTTTTTTTATTTTTTTTTTTTTTTTCCGCAGGAGGTAACGGCTAGTAGCCGCCACTATGTTGATAGATTATTTGACCTCGATCCTCAGAAAGTCCTGCAAGGTGTCATGTAAGTTACCTGAAACACACTTGGGCTGTTGGTTGTGCATAGGTTAGGTTTACTTGAATTCCACTAGAGTTGTATGTCAAGGGCAAGAAGCTCTTCCTATCTTTTTTTTTGAGAAATCTTGCTGGAAAATTATCACGCATACACGATAGAATTATTTCAGCAGACTATACTTTGAAGCGCATATGGTTCATAGCGCAGCCTCCCGCTTGCCAGAAATGAGGTTAAACATTCTGTGAGCATTCAAAATATTTTTTTTGGTACATTTCTTCCTTTTGGCCACCTTTTGCTCTTCTTGCAGGTCTGTTGAGACTCTTTTCTCTTATTCCACTGCCAAGTCAGTATACCTGCCTCTTACTTTTTCCCCTGCTGCCGTGCCTGAATGTTGGCTTTTTTTTTTTTATGCATGGTTTCTATCTCACTGATGGGAACTTTGAGCTGAAAGAAAATGCTTCCATAGAAATTAATTTGGATGCAAATTACGTTTCAGTACTTCTGTTGCATGCCAGTGATAAGAGGTAATGACTGAAAGAGTGAGTAGAAGAGCTGCCCTGCTGAATAGGTAGTAAAACTGGTGCAAAGATCTGGTTGTTTTCTTGCTGTCCTTGGGCTATACGCTTTCCATTGTAACCACACAGCAATGTGGTGAACAAGTCCTTGCCCAGGACTGACTTTTGGTGGTGAAGCCAGACCTTTTCAGGCTTACCAGTAACTTGCTGGCTGTGGCTATCTAGCAAAACACCAGAAGTCATCGAAAGACCAAGTGAATCAAAAAGCCAAGAATGTTGGTTGTGTTGCTTAGGATAGTCTGAAGTGTTTTCCAGTAGCAGATGAAAAAAATTATTCCAGAAGGTGTCCCAGGGGCAATATATCAGAATTAGTGTCCCTTTGAAATACATGAAAAATACAATGTACATTAAACTGTCCTGGAAGCTTTATTGGTTGAAATACCCGCTTACCTGTATAAAAACTTCTAGTACACCACCGTAACTATGTACAGGTTCTTAACCCTTCCCTGTAGGAAAGCCTGGTTTTGCTTCCACTCTTTGGCTTTCTTAGTCCACTACTCAAAAGGGCTGGTGTGATGGTCCCAGGGGCAAGGATGTGTTTCATCCTGTGTCCAAGTGGATTGATTGAGCCCCTCTTTTCTCCTTGGCAGATGCTCTGAGCCCTGGGTGGCGCTACCTCCCTGCTCTCCTTTCTTTTCAAAGGACTGGAACCCACAACCCTTGGTAATCGCTTCCCTATCTTTTGAGGTGCTATTCATATCTTTTGAAGTATAACTGATTTCCCAGAAACGGAAGTTCCAGGCAGTATCTTTGTCTCTGCTAACATCTGAAATTCTTCATCTTGTCCATGAATGTCAGTGGATTCTATGCTGAGATGCTTTTCTTGCATTTAAAGACAAGAAAATACCAATTTATTTCACAATAGTTTTCAAAGGGCAGGTTTGGATAGTAAACCATATTTGTGATGCTCTGGTTAAAATCCTAATTCTGAGAGCGTATCTTTCCTGACATTGAGCAAATCAAACTTGTTATTTGCCGAATGTTGGTGGATGGGTGTCAAATAGTCCAATTTAGAAAAGTGTCTGTATGAAAATAGCGTTTAGATTAGTGTCTATATAAAAAATTTCTGTCAGTCCAAGATTCTCTTTGGGTAGAAAAATACTGCTTTGCCCTTCTTCCATTGACTTCAGGGTATCTGAAAAGGTATTGAAGTTGGAATGAACTGATAGGGTGGAGTAGAAGAGAACTAAAGTTCTACCAGAAGTGTCTGTCAGAAGCTTTGCCAGATATTCTGCATGCTTTGCTGAAAATCTTTGGTTCCTAAGATGTGCTGTTTTTTTTCCTGCATCCTGGCTGAAAATACTGGTGACCTAGATTTTTATTTTGATTGATGGAACCGTATGAATATCAAGGATCAGAAAATAGGCTGTCTTAATAGGCTTTGTTTCTGCAGATTGTCTTCAGTTACAGTAGTCCTGTTCTTCATATGCTATTAAAGATGCTTAAATGAATAAGTTGGGCTTGGGCCTTTTTTTAATTGCATCCGTGTAATTTTAATGAAAACGAACTTCTGAATGAGGTTTGATAAAGGTAAAATATAGCTGAATGCTTCTTGAACTTGAAAATCATGCCAATCCAGTTGTCATCTTGTAACTTGAGAAACCTTTTAATTACATATTCTGAAAGTATTTAAATTATCAAATCTCTTCTTTTCCTTTCTTTCCCATGAATTGTCAGACAGGTTGTGTTGAGAACCTTCTTTTGTCCGGACAGTAGTGTCTTACCTGTCTAGGAGCTTTTTCCTTTTCCTCCTCATGGGAAAACTGAAAAACCGTTTCCCTTTTGTCCGGTACTGCTGTGTGTGGTTCTGTTGATCTTATTTCAAGATGTCAAGCTTCCTGCAGAACTTCTGTTCACATCGTTTCTGTCATGTTCATCTGGGTATTAATAGTAGGTAGGAAGGGGAGAATTGTGGGTACCTGCCAGTAAATCACGAATTTCAGTTCAGGATTTGAAATGCTGAGATTCTTACAAGGCTGACTACTGCCTTTTACTGTACCTGATAGTGAACTACTTAAAGTGTGCAAGGCCCACGTCTTCATACCCACACCTGTATGGCAGTGTATGTATTTACCTTTCTATTTACTGTCTTCAAAAATGAGCAAGCTTAATATAGTAGTTTCCTTCTGTAAACATAATCTCTACATTGTGGCCATGCTTATGCTTAAGAGGTCTTACAGGTTTGCTTTGTGTCTACTTTGGTGCTCTTCTAAACCTTTCATCTTCTACACACTGTTCTACAGTTCAAATTTTCTCAAATATGCTTTGACTGCATTCTGCAAGGTCAGCATTAATGTCAGGTATGCAGCTATTGAATACGTTTAGTGTTGACAGTGCATAGACTACCTCAAACAGATATTGTAGGGGATTAAATACTGTGTTCTTTCTGAAGTTCTCTTAAATGTTTTGCCCTTACTGGCAGAGGAGCAGAACATAGATAGCTCTGTAAATTTCTGCATTGTTAGAAGAGTTTCATTTGTCCCGAGATGGTTGCTGCAACATCACCCTGTGCTTTGCAGTGTGGCAGTATTTATTTATTTTTAAAAACAATTCTGGGTGGTGATCCTTAGACTATAATTTGCTTTTCATCCGCTCTTAAGCTCAGGACCACATTGTTCAGATGCAAGACTGATACCTATTTTTGTCCTCTCATTTATTTGCTGGTCAGGGGCTTCTTTGAGAGATGTTTTGTCATGCTTACGTTTAGCCTGATGTCTTCAAAGAGGCAATCTATCATTTTACGGGGCGCTATGTAATTCCATCTCAAGGGCTGGTTTTGAAAGGAGCATTCTTTCTGACAAATCTGGCTTACTCAGGGTCCCAACTGTTTCTCATCAGGCTCTTCCTCAGCAGTTAGAGGATGTCATCTTTGAAGGCTTTTAAATAATCATCTTTGTGGTGCGCTGAGAATTCCTACGCTACTGCTGTTTCTGTCCTTTATGGATGTGCTTAACCAGCCAGCTGGAGTTACTAGGCATGCATTTTCCAAACTTGTGTGAGCATTTTATTTCTCAGGAAAATGAAAGAAACGTCCTATAGATATGGCACTTAGTACTGAAGAACCGATTTCAACGTGTACGTCTACAGTTTCTTCCTTTTTCCCAGGGAGCATGTCTAGTGCTGTGGTGGGAATACTGGTACAGATCTATGCAGTGTATTTACTTTGAGTTATATATGCTTTTGACACAGTATGGTTTTGAGTGTTTGAGAATTGATGTTGTTGAGAAGGAAAGCATAATAGTTGGCATATGGGTAAGGAGTTGCGGACCACTTTGAATCTGACAGTTAGGTTTTTAGGGTGTCTGCAGACGTAGACTGACAGTGCTGCAGTGGTTAGTGGTTATGCTCAGTGTTTTGAAGACCCTGACTCCGACTAAAATAGTACAACCAAGATGTAATTGGGCTTACCTGTGCCGTAGGTTCTTGGATGTAAAGTTAAGGATGTGTTAAACACTCCTCTAAGGGACAGTGGACTTGCACTTGCATTTTACTGAAAGTGTTTTGTACTGCTTGCTGGTTTCTGCCTTCTTCAAACAGAAAATATGAGAAGATAGTCACAAACCAAAAAAAGAGAACCCTTGTGTTTTAGGTAGTAACACTGCTTTTATGGAACCTATCTTGTATCACTTTTGTGGTCAGATGCTTTGAAATGAACTGGGAACACCTCAAACAGCGTGTGTTGTTTTTACATCCAGCTTTTTTCATTTGTGTATTCTTGGATTTGAAAAAAATGTTCCAGGCACGTGTTTAGATGACTGTATAATAGTGTATTGTATTTCTCAGCTATGGCAGTTGGAATGAGAGCATCAGTGCAGTGTTCCACATGTGCCTGCAGGGAAAGCTGTGTGAAATAAGAGGCAGCTTCATGGAGTGGGAAAAGAAGAAATTCCCATCTCAGTTCTAAGGGAGCAACAGGTACCCCCTTCAGATAGTTACGAAGAGGCTACTTCTGCCTCTTGTTCTTCATGTCCTGTTAAACAAACCACCTTTAGGAATAAATAATGAACAGCACTTGTTTTTACATTGTGCATCCCAAACATATGCAATCACATTTTCAGTCTCTCAATGGGCACTTCCCAACCTAAATTTGCTGCAGGAGCCACGTTTTGTTCTTTGCGTATTCCCTTGCTTCAGTTTTCACCAGAACGGCCCTGAGGAAACAGGGGAGTCCTTAGAGGATTGTTCCTGTTATACTTTGCCTCTGTACAGTTTTGATCAATTCTGTTATCTCCTAGGCAGTATCTGTAGTAAACGCATGCTCTTTCAGATGCAGCAGGGAACTTTAAGGTCTAATTGGCCAAGAAAAAGTGATACAATTTTTTTGAAGCATTGTTTTTGTGCAGTATCATTCATGTGTTGAGGGAGGAGGCTCCTGAGTCTCTTCTGTTGATACTTCATGAAAGGTAGGATAGGCTCTTCGTGGCTTGGAAATGGAAAGTTTATTCTTTAGGTTGCAGAATCTGAGGGAAAACTGAGCGGGTTTTGGTGATGCTGAGAGGGTGTTGGGAGCACTACTGCATTTGTTGATTTCTCCCTTCCAAGAGGTAAGCTGAGGAATGTAATAGCTAGACAAGTTTTCAGAGTGATAGAAGACGAAACTGAAAGGCCTCAGACATCATTTGAGAATTAAGTAGTGCTCTGTGAAGAGTGGTTTTCAGTGTAATAGGTTTTGTGGAGTCAGATGGAAGAGTAGTGTAGATACAGAGGGAAGGGAGGAATATGCAATAGGAAAAAAGTGTGTTCCTGTCACAGAGTAAAATACTGTCTTGCTTTCTTGTGCTTTCTTTATAATGCAGCAAAAGGTACAAATGCATAATACTATTTTTTGCAAGTGAACTGTTATGTATTGTAACTCCTGGTCTAATATTTAGAGGTGGGCTAACCTTTAGGAAATTGGGTATGCCTATTACATTTGGCTAGCAGTCTTCACCCTAAGAGGGTTGTTTAATATTTTAGGCCTTGCAGTTGCCACTCTGAGAGAGGATTGATGATTAATAAATCAGTTTCAGTGCTGCCTTTCAGAAGGGCATGGAGGCACTTTTCTCCAAAATCCCTCTCTCGATGCCAGCCTCAGAGAAGTGCTTCTATTGCTGTGATGGTTTCAGGCTGTAAGTAGGATGAGAGAGCAGAAACAACTTCTATCAGACTAGCTGGAGAAAATCAAGGGAGTGTTGGTCACAGAAGTGTTGAGGTCTGAGTTAGAAGTGGCAGACTTCAAGCTGAGCACAGTTGAATACTCTGAGGTCATTCAGAGTTTAACTTTATGAATCTGTTAGACAAATGCAGAGGAGAGGTTGGTTGCCTGTAAGGGAGGGCAAAATGAAAATGTAGCAGGCAGCTGAGGGAGAAATAGTCGTTATGCCCTTTGGGGATGTGTGTGGGGTGTTATTAAGACTGAACTAGAGGTTGGGCCTCATGGTTGTGTGCCACAAAATCAGCAATGTTACTGAGTTTGTGATTCTTAATATGTGGAGCTTGATTTTTTTGGTTCTAAGCTGCCAGTTCAAAATGATCAGAATCAGCATTTAAAAAATTGCATTTACTTACTTTTCAAAACAAGCTCGTTTTCAGTTTGCAGTTCGGAACTATGTACTCTTAGGCTAGCTCCCCATAATGGGTTGGCATTTCTTGTGACATTCAAAGGACAGAACTCTGTTTACCAATTAATTTGTCTACCAGATGATTAAAATGATTTCAGTATGTATGCTGTATTGCTGGTGCTGAACCAAAAATTTAAATGTGGTGAGATTTTTATTTTTTCTTTGGGAACTGCAAAGTAGCAAGAAGGCTAGCTGGTAAAATTACTTGCTAAAACTTACTTCAAAACATGTATTGTCTGAAAAGTTCAGGAACTCCCTCACGTAGAATGAGGGAGTTTATTCAGATAAAGATAAATTATGGAGTTTCTGTTCTAGTGAGCACTTACTAACACCCATTTGAAAAAGGAAATTTAGGCATGACTAAAGCATATGGAGGCCAGTACATCATCTTAGCTGACAGCTACTTGGAGCTAAAAAGCTGAGGCTATACTTTCATGTCGGAAAGACTTTAGATTATTATAAGCTAATGGGTAGTAGCTGTGTCAGATTAACGGGTTTTGGTGAACCTTCAGTGATTGCTGGCATAAGGTGAAGTGGACAGTGTCATACAATATTATGGCCTCACATATGAGAACAGCTAAGCAGGTGCTGGAAAGCCATTTTTAAGGTATTTTCTTGTACTGAATGAAACTCTATGTGAATGACTTCTGGTGGACAACATTCTTTTGATGAGTGGTGGGCTTAAAATGGTAGAAAGGATAAAAATAACTTTAAATCAAGAGACAGTGAATGAAAAATAGTGCTAGAAAAAGGTAGTGTTACAAGATGCCTTTTTGCTTAATGAAATTTCACTTAATTTTTGCTTCAACTGTGGGATATACTACTAGATGCTGAAGGCACTACTTCATCCTGGGCAGGAAAATGTCATTGGGGGCAGATAGAGACATTAAAAAAAAACAACAAACAAGCAAAAACGTAACACAGTTACTTATATTTGATGGTTTGGGTCATTCACCTGAAGCAACAGTGGTGAAGACTCTTCTTTTCCCGTGGTTTGGCTGTTTCGGAATAGCTGTGAAAAAGGTATTTGCTGATCTGGTGTCAGAAAGCAGGAGATCTCTCAGTTTCCCAGAGTTCTGCTGAACTGCAGCTGTTTTCCCCACACCTGTCTTTGGATAGTTCTTTGCTGTTATGATGTATTTTATTTAAATAGCGGAGATCGATGCTGAAATTTAAATGTTGGTAATGTAGAGCTCTAGCTATGGTTTGTGTGGTTTTGTTACTTTTTTAGTTTAAAAAGCTTACGTAATAAAAGCTAGCTAAACTCTGATCCTTCACTGATGTTAAGCATTTTAAATTTGAGCTATATCATTCTTAAGGTTGAGTAGGCAATTTTTCTGTTGATTAGTGATCTCATGCAACTTGTAGCACAATTCCCAGACTCAGTGCAAAGGATGAGGCAGTAGGACATGCTTGAGAGAGAGCTGGGAAAAGCAGCGTCTCCCGTTTTTGTCAGTCAGCCTATCGATTTGAAAGGAACTGGAGTTGAAACTGCAGCCAAAGACACGGAGAGCTTGAATTGTTAAGCTTGATATAGAAGGCTAGCATGTGAAATGACCAATGTAAGCTCTTATATGGAAGTAAAGATTTAATATGAGAGGTTTCTTCAGTCTATCACACACAGAGAGCAAAATAAGTACTGGAAACTGGGATAGATTCAGGTTTGGAATAAGCTATAAATATTCCTAACTACAGGTATGGAACATTGAAACACTTTACCTTTCTATTTGGTAGACTTTCCTTGGCAAGAAAAGTTATGACAAGGTAAGTTGCCTCTCCGATGAGGATACTTTGGATAGGAGTTCAAGTGGTTTCTGTGGCGTTGTGATATGGAGAAATTGGATTAAACAATCACTTTTAGCATTATGTATGTTAAATTCTACTGTTCTGCATTGCTGTAATTATAGCCATATGCTATTTTTCTACAGCACTTTGATTTTATGTAGTGTCTGAGAATACAGAATTAAGATTGGGAACAACCATGGATTTAGGGTTTCCTTATCTAAATGTTGAGTTTGTTTAGTTTGCATTGTATGTATAAATTAACATTTGTGTAACAGTTTCTAAGTGATGAAACTCAAACAAGTTGAGTAACAGTGTCCCTGTGTGCTACTTTGTTCTTTCCTATAAAATCATCTTTTTCTTCACATCAACTGCTATTTTTGAATGGGATTAGAAATCTTAACTTTTCTTCCTAACCTGATGATTAGCTGTAAAAATAAGCTGATTTATGACTTCTGTGGTTTGCTTGAGTTGGCAGGAGTTTTTAACATTTTATTCACTTGGTTGGACTAGTAATCATGTTAGTACAAATATGCTCCCTGCTAAAGGGGTAGAAAGCAACTTGCTTGCTGGGTAATTAACAGATATTCAAGCCGTAGTAGTGTCCATCTTAGAAATTAATTCTGTCAAAATAATGCTGGACATATTTTAACATGCAAAATGTGTCATTAATTCCTGTTGTTGGTTGTTTTGCATCGGTCCATAAAAATGGGAGGGTGGGAGGAAGGGAGAAGGAAGAGGAGGCAAAAGCTATAGAAGGCATAATTATGAAAAATTTAGCTCCACAGTTAACTTCTGACTCGCGTCCAGCCAGTCCAGGTACCATTGGCTTATGACTTATATGAAACTTAGAAACTCTTCTGCAGTTGGGGCAGATGGTTTCTTATTTGAGCTGTGTCCTTGTATCACCTACCAGGACCTCAGCTTTTTAGATATTTGCATTTTGAGTTTTTGAAAACCTTTTCAGAATGATGCTTTGTGTCATTCTATTGTTTGTAATTTTGATCAGCCTCTGGTAGATAAATCTGCTCTGCCAATGCATTGTTTTCGATGCTTCCTCTGTGTGTGTAATTGTCTTGGAATCTCTTGTAACTGTTTCATACTAAAAGTGAAAGCATTGGCTTGAAGTGTCTAGGACTACTTTTCCTTCTGTGATTGTTTATCTCATGTTTGATATCTTTCTCTGTCTAGGAACCTCTTAAATATGGCTACCTACGGTGTTTTCAAAAGACATAAGATGAGAAAATACTGTGCGAGCTGTTATTTCCGCCTCTTCCGCGTAGTTCCTATTGCTGCTTCCTCATCAAGTCACTCTAGCCTGTTCCAAGGTCTTTTGTGTTGCTTTGCTAGAAGGTGACGTAGGAAAGCTCCAGGGTTTTCTATCAGAATTTAAAAATTTCTTAGGTTATGCTTGAATTATGCTTGATGAGTCTGTCTATCCTTGTTGCTTTCTCATGATCTCTTTTGCAGAAGAGGTGCAGGTATCGAGGCTTGCTAGGAATACTTGCGAGGGCTGTTCTTTCTCGGCTGGGATTTTAGCTCACACCAGTTCAGAGATTTGCACACTAACTACCGGACACGTCTGGTGGTTTTGTGGGAGGCGTCCCAAATTTAAAATCAACTTCAGGAAGATATTGAACTTCAATAATTTCTCCTTAGGACAAAGTTCAGCACCTTAAATTGCTTCTACAATAATAATTTACGTGGGCAGACTACAATGCCAATTTCCTCAGGACTTAAGACATTTCATAATATTAATTTTTATTGGCTAGGAATCATGAAAACTTTTACTTACAAATTGTTATATTTAATATTGCTGCTTGCTTATCTGAATTGGGCTGTATCTGGTGCCTTTAAACAATTACACATCATCAGAATAAAAATGTTAACTTCATGTACGATTGGTGGATTAGTTTCTCTTTTAACTTATGTCAATCTGCATTTGGATGGAAATTAGGTATTTTTTTAATGAGTTTAATGTACTCCTAAAATATTTAGTTTTAAACACTCATACTGTGCTAATGCACTTTCAAAACTATCATGCATTGCATTTTATTTATAGCTAATTAATTGAACTGATTGCTTCTGGGTTGCTATGTTCCGAAAGATTGTTAGAGCTGATAAACCTCACCTGATAATTTTTTTTCCTCTTTTTCTAGGGAAGAAAATAAGTCTTTCTGCTTTTCCTGTCGGTAGTTAGTTTCATAACTTAAAACTGAGTGGTCACGGGATTGAACTGATGAAACCGTATTCTTATTTCTTTAAGAAGCAATAGGAGATGGGGAAGGCTGGTTTAGCACTTCAGGAAGCAATATTTCCAAGCACTTAGCTGGGATCTCTTTGCCTGTTGGCAGCCTATATTATCCTGCTTGACAGTTTTTTCACATAAATTACTTTATTGCATTTTAGTAAATGTAGGCATAAATATAAGATTTTAAATCTATGCATTAAAATTACTGCAATTCAGGTTATTTTTTTACATGATTTTGAATTTAGTTTGAATCTAAACCTAAACACAGGAATTAAAAAAAAAAAAAAAAAAAAAAAAAACAAACCAAAAAAAACCAAACCCAACCAAAAACCCAACCAACCTCAAACGCATCTTAAGAACTCTGTCAGATGAAAGCTTCATGGTTTGTCTTTTGGCTCTGTAGAAAGCTTCCTTTCTGAGGCTGAGAAACTAAGTGGTGCTGGAATGTACTAGGTACATGTATAAGATCTGCGTTTTTCTTCTGAAGCTGCTCACGCAGTGCTGTCACCTTGCAGTAGGGTTGATAAACTACCTGAGAGCTTGGAGCGCGTTATTGAAAAGTTTTTGTATCTCCCTTTTCTCGTCATGGTCTTCTCACAGATTAGGCCTAGAATCACCAGAGACGTGTTGCTCTTTGAAGTTATTATCTCTTTGTGATTGTGTTTTTGCTGCTGTTTCCTTCTTCCTCCTTTCACGGACTCCTTTTCACGGTAGGAAGCAGAAGCAGTGTGCATGACATTCGGAAATAAAGTGGGTGTCCAGTATTGGACTACAAATTTCTTAGGCTTCTGTGTTACCTCTTGTAGAAGACAGCGATCTTTACTGCTTTTTCTCCTTGGATGAATCTTGTATCCTCTTGGATCTGAAATCGGTCAAGCTCAAACTTGTTGGAGACGATGTTTTCAAATAAGGGAGTTGCCCTCAGTTTTTCCAAGGTTCATGATTCACCAAGGACCTGGTAGACTAGAACAGCACATGGTACTTCGTTACTTCTTAAGGAGATTAGCTTCCTGATCAAGAAAATGTCCATAAAATGTAATGTGGAATCACATAATTATTTTTCGTAGTAAATGAAAAAAAAGTCTACTATTACTCAACATTGGATTATGGCATTTTAAGGCTATTCTTGGTTTCCATATCTACCTGCTTCCTGTGTATTGAATAGGTTCATTTCTCTAAGTGGCAAATTTGAAGAGATAAGGGATGGCATGGAACTGGGGAGTGCCAAGGCATAATGCACACAGACATGGTGATCTTTGCTGAATCCTGTCTCTGACAGTTTTTGGTCACCCTACCAATTTGAAGGTATTTTACTTGCTTGCAAGTTGAAATGGTCAAATGTACACGTTGGATTTGTCAGAACTCTCAAGCTTGTGATATTTCTTGTCTCTCTGTCATGACCTTTCTGAGGAACTTTATGAACTGGGATGGAGAAACTCATCTGAATCATTTACATGTCAGTACTGTGACCTCGCTAAGCCTCTCAACTTGAGTGTTATGGAACTTGGCCGTGTTCTTGCTGCTTCTGAAAGGGTCTCTAAATCAAATTCCAATAGGCAATACTTATTACATATTAAATGGTTATAAGGTTAGCAAGCCATTCTATTGTGGAGTTGGTGCAGGAGTCACAAAAGTTTGTTGGTGTGGTTTTTTTGTTGTTTTCTCTTTTATTTCAAGCACAAAATAATGTGTAAAATCACCTGAGCAGGGCATTGAAATGTCACCAAAATCTGTTTGTTAATTCTTCAGAGGGCTTAGCAAGTGCCTTCTCTTTAGCTTCTCAAGATGCCTTCATGGATACGTGATACGATGGAGCCTTTCTGGTGACTTTGAGAGCTGGTGCCGAAAGAGAACAGGGAGAGGTAGCCTTTTTAGAAGCCCTAGAGTGGCACGCACAGTTGAGTACCTGAGCCTAGCGCATCTGTTGGTACAGTTTCCTTTGAGACCTCTGATCATTGCTTCTGCTTCTGCCACTGTTTTGGACTGACTTGTCTATTTTAAAAACCTTTAAAAATTACTGGGATACTTTCATACCAAGCGTTCAGCATAGAAACCACTGAAGTACTGTTTCTGAGTTTAATGAAATCTTCAAGTCCATTCCTTAAGTTTTCTTGGGCTTCCAGCTTAGCCTGTCTTCTGATCTTGTTCTTTCTTCTCTACCTGCTGTCTTGTGGCATAAAGTTACCAAACTTACGGGAGATATAACAGAAAGGTCCCACATTTTCTGCTGATACTCAGCAGTGTAAAACTGTGTGCTGGGTAGGCAGATTCCTGCTAAGTAATGGCTCACTTGACAAGTGAAGTGGTTTCCTGACTCTGCCTGTGTCAAGAGATAGACAGAACTGCAGTTCAGCTGCTTTTAATGCTGCTCCCTTGTTGGAGCTCCGAGATCACTAGCCAAACTTGAGAAGTTAGCCTCCATTTGCTTAAAATTCCTAGAGCACTCTTCTGTGGCCAGATAACTGTATGCAATGGGAGAGTGGAGTGAGTCACATGGAAAAACACTTCACGAAGAAGGTGCAATTACCTTTTACTAATTGAAGTTTATAAAGGTTCCGTTTGTGCCAGTCCAGATATTGCCTGCCTTGGCTAAGAAGTTTTTTATACCTCTAATGTAGTGAATTTAACGCTTGGGACAACTGCTTATTGCAGTGGAGTTTGCATGTTCAGTGGGTACATAAGGACTTTTCATGAAGGTCAGGGTGGATCGTAAAGATCATAAAGAACAGGGCTACTCTAAATCTCTTAAAATTTGCAGATAGCAGGTGGAAGAGTGATGTAGTAGCAAGAAAATATGCTGACTTAAAGCAACCACTAAAAATTCCAAATTATTTGAATTAATTATGAGAATAGTTAGCCAGTGATTAATTTGTCAGATTTGCAACTATTAACACTATAACCAATCTAGTTTTGGGTTTTGCCGATAAAGAATTATCTGAATTTGGACTGGTTTTGTTCTCTGCTCTTATGAAGGTCCCTACAACTTGGAAGTTTCCTTGAAATGTGTCATCCTGATTTTCTGAAACTGGTCACAAGTTGCTAGCTTTCTTTCAGATTCTCTGGATGTTCATATATGTTTAATATGTTCATACAAAGAAGAAAAAAATCTTTAAAAGGTGGTGATGGTTTTTAGGATTTAGTAGCAATTTTCTGAACAACAAGGTTGCAAACCACACATTTTCATAGGACTTCTTAGTATGTGCAACCAGTGTCCTCTTTCCAAAATGCTTCCCTTGTTCCTTTACCCCATAGTATGAATGTCTTTAATGTATTTAACCTTTCAGTAACTCTCAGACAGGAAAATACTCTTGTTTCCACTTTATTCCTGGGGTTTTGAGGTACAGATGTTTAGGTATCCTGCTGAAATTCACAAAAGGAAGCACATGGTGGAGAGGAGAGCGAAAGCCTGGTCTCTGGAGACTGGTGATAGTTCCTTGTTCTTCGTTGTTCCTATTGTTTTCCGTTTTTTTTTTTTCTTCTGTTTTTCCCCCCAGCTTGTCTTTTCCTGCACCCAATAGAATATTCAGTTAATACTTTATATTACCAACATTTGATTTCCCAACAAATAGTGTTTGGTTGTTTAGGTTTTTTTTAGAAGTCTAGTGAATATATGGGCACAAAGAATCAGTATATCTAGTTTTCCTCAATAATGAGACTTCTTCATGTCTGGTGTGCATGTGAGAGAGTTTGGGTGTTTGCTTACTTGCATAAACTGGGACGTAATGGAATCCCAGAGCTCTGGGGTATTTATCTGTGGGCTGTGGAAACTGTGCCCTGAAGAGCTACTCAGTCCTTTAGGTGCAGCATGGACGTGTGGAAGACTACTTGATAAGCCTACGTGGAAATAGTAAATTCTATAGATTAAGCCCTCAGTACCTCAGCATAATTTACCAGGGTTTGTTTTTCTTTCTGGATTTACAGAGATATGAAAAATGCTGTAATTGGAAACAACAAACAAAAAGCCAACTTGATTGTTTTGGGAGCAGTTCCAAGGTATGTCCTTTGCTACTCTCCTTTTCACTGATTCACAACAGGTCTGGAATAATGATCCTTAGATCACAGGCACTTTTTTGTTTTAACTGTGATTGTAGTTGACTGCATACTTTAATATAACTGAGAGAGACTTGAAATATCTGTTAAACTCAATGTATTACAGAACAGGCTGTTGAGTAATGCTTTTATTTGCAATTTCGTAGAATTCTCTAAAGTAGTCTTGGTGATTTTTGTTAAACTTTATCAGCTCAGGAATTAAATTAATTTGACATTGATATTAATGACGGATGAAAGTGGTTGTATCTTAATACTGTTTTGAGCCAATTGCCTGGTGAGTTCACAGGTGAAAATGTGTAAAGTTATGTTAAAAATATAATTCAAAAATATTCAAAAATTCTGACATAATTTGCTTGTCTTCAAACGATTCAGATGATTAAAACCCATCGATCATACTTTATTGCTGAATTACTGCTTCAGCTGATGTTAACATTTTCTGGATCCTGATTCCACTAGTACAAATTTAACAGGTAACTTTAGCTGCTGGATTGCTCACTACAGCTTTCATTTCACCCCTCTTCTCCTCCAGCTTTCTTTCAGCCACAATTTGCAGCAATGAAGAAGTGAAATATTGATTGCCTGTGCTAGCAGTATGGGACCAAACTATGATCCTTTTGCTTAAAGAGCAATTAGGTCCCAAATTGTCCTGCTTGAGAAAGCCTCTTCTGGCTTGTCAAAAGTGCGTTTTATTTGCAGGGAATATCTTCTCGTTTACAGATTGAGTTTGTGTCAAGGCTAGCCCTTTAAACTCTCTAGGGATTAGCTCTTGGGAAACCCCCTCTACAAAACCTGCTGAATGATCTTCCTTTTGACTAAGTATAAACAGGTGAAGAGAAGACTTCACATGAGATTAAAAGATCGAAGTGGACATTTGTTGAAGATTATGCAAAGTTTAAGGATTTTTTTTTTCCAGCAAGAGGCCCTAAGGGATTCTTGCAACTGCTGTTGATTCTTGTGGTTCCCATTTTAAAAGCGACAGAAGATCTCCAACATCCACATCTATAATCTGTCTGTTCTTAAATTTTGTAGGACTTCATGTTCCTTCAGTTATCCCGCTTTCTGCTGTTACTTGTCCAGTGCCCAGCAATGAAAATCCAAAAGTTTTTTTTTCTGTTGTTAATGCCTTCTGGCTGTCCAAGTAAATTATGTGGTTAACCTATAACTGCAAATAAATGACTGGGTACCTTAAAAGGTAAACTGTCACGCTTGTCCTCACTTCAGTACAAGTTATCCTCAAATGACAGAAAATCTAATGTCAAGGCTTTTCAGACTAGAGGTGTATATGAAGGTAAATTGGCTGGATTATTGTGAGAAAAGAGGATTCTCACTGGCGAAAACTTAAGTGGCATCATCTACCCCCAAGTGCCTTTCTGAAGGCTTTAGAATTTCCTCAAGGTGTTGCAGAGAGACTTAAATAGATCATAGACCATTTGGATTAGAGAACTCCTTCTATTGTTCTCTCTAACAAGGTGGTGGGAATTCATTAGCTTGTTTGACATTCATGAAATGACCACTGAAGCCATTAGAGTATGGAAACCTTTGGAATTCCAATCTGCAAAGTCAAACATTTCCCTCAATAAGAGTAGGAGTAAGCAAATTAGCATTCTTTGTTTTGAGTCTCCTCTGCAAAGTCAACGAAGAGAACAGTTTTCTTTTCACACAGCTAGATTGCAGTCTCCCAAGGGAAGTTGATTCTTTTCTGTAATGGCATGGGGATTGTTAGAATTCTTCTGTTGCTACTTTGTCCTGTGGTTCAGCTTCTTGTTTACTCATTTCTTGCTTCTCTCTTCTTCTGCAAGTATTCCTCCGGCAAGCTGTCGGAAGAGACCCTTTAGACGCAAAGAACCCCTTCAGATTTTTGTCACTTAGTAGAAAAGACAACAGTATGTTCAAATATTAGAACAGACTCATAGGAGGTTTGGAAACAAGTCTAGGAGGTATCTTTTGTTTAAAATTGGGCCAAATACTACCGGTAGGTATGAAGTTACCGTATTATTTTAAAATATTAGATTGCTGCTCGGTTGGAAAGAAATGCAAAGTCCTTTGAACATCTCCATACAGGAAGAAAATGTTGGGGAAGAATGGCTCAATCACTGTCATTTTTACGCCAGTGGCCTCCTGAGTCCATGAGCTGACTGCTTAGTAGTGTCATCTTTAGAAAGGAAGATATCTATATTTTAAATGAATTTTTTTTTGTCCCTTTGAAGTTCAGTCTGACCTATGGTCACTTCTTGACCATTTGTTCTGAAGAGGGTGCTAAAAAAACCAAAGTTGATTGAAGAAAGCTTGCAGAATTGCCATGTCTGGACTTAAGAACTAAGAAGTGTTAAGAAGTGTACAAATGTGTACACAAACATGGTCCTAGATGTTAAGAGTATACATGTAGCCAGCCTGTATTTGGATTTTGTTTCATAAGAAAAGATTTTCTGTGTCTCTTCCTCTCTACAGAATCAGAGTTACTCCTTTACATTCTTATGAAATGATGGCCTCAGACAGCTCTGTCAGGACTGCAAAAATCTTACTTTTTGAAACTGTTACTTTTTATTAGCAGTCCCATAAAATAAAATCTCTGAAGTTCAGGGGGGAAAAGGGGTATTTTAATGCCATAATATAAAGTTCTTTCAGTGGCAGGCCAACTTAAACCAAAAAGTCAGCCTTGCCTGAAAATGGTTTACTACTTGTACTGTCCTTCAATTTTCTAGTTTTCTTTCCTCCTACCCCACATAAGTGCTAGCAGAAAATGAGGAGGTCCATACTAATTATTGGTGTGCCCCTTCACTTGACAGTTTTATAAGAACAAATACCACAGTTCTTGTGCCTATCAACGTGTCAGACACTTCTTCAGAGTCCAAGCTTTTTGTCAGTTGCTCTTACCTCCTAAATCTCAGGAAAATGATTGAGTCCTCCGTTCAAATGTAAATTGTTCTTTTCTAAGTCATCTTGATAGGACTTCTGACTTAACGAAACAATGTTCATTTAGTAGCAGTTAGTCTGCAGTGCTGCTGGCTCCCAGTCCTCTGAGTCGTATCAAAGCACCTTTCTGGTGGAGTTTGTAATAGAGCCTAGAAAAATGGTTGTTTATTGTGGAGTCTGGGTTGACAAACATATTGTCATCGTATTGCCACTTAATAACACCTGAGGCATAGGGGAACTAAAGACTCTTACTTAAGTGGTTGCTGGGACCACCCAGGTATCTTTCCATTCTTTGGCATAACTTCAGAAGCTAAGTAGTCTTTCCCTCCCTGCTCTGTGGTACCTTGAGGCCTCCTTTATACGCTTTCCCACAAACTGCACATCAGCTACATTTTAAGGCCACTGAATTAGTGAGTAGGTTAGGTTCTCTTGTAGGCAAAACTTATCGCTCTCAAGCTCGCTCTGAATTCTGCAGTAAACAGTCTAAAGCCTCTGGCTTACTGAGGTGGAATTGGCAAAGAAAAACATTCAGTGAAATGAACACATGAGTAAGTGTTTGATAACTCTGTTTTGCAGAGTAGTCTGTGGACCACTTTCTGGTACCCTGAAAGATACGGCATTGAGTAGTTTGTAATCCAGTCAATGATTGGGCCTTTCAAGCGTGTGACACATTTCCTCTCTTCCTCTTCCATCATCTGGTGGATGCAGAGCGTAGAGAAGGCAGTGTTAAATTCTAGTCAGCAGAGCATAGCTTTGTCTTCCTGTATGTTGTGGTTACCTGTTAAAGCTCTGACCTATGCTATTTTGTCAAAAAACGTTAGCTGAATCAAGTTATTACTTGTCTAATCATTACTGAGAGTTTAATGTTTAAAGTCTAATCCACTTAAGAGCTAGTTTCTCATTGAGAGCTTCAGTTATTCCTTTGCTGCAAAATGAATGCAGAGTTTTTAAAATCAAATACTAATCCTAACCATCCAAGACCTTTAACAAAAACACTAAATCATTCTTGTCACTTACCAAAAATGATTTTCTAACTTCCAGCTGATTGTTCTCCAGAGTCTTAAGGCGTAAAGTCAGTTGTTTGGAGCTGTAACGTGATAGTGTACTTCTTCCCAAAGCTAAAGGCCTATCTCTAGGTAGGTGCACCTCAAGGAACTTTATATAGTTAATTTTCACCTTTTCCTGAGTCATTTATTAGGGATTCTGTCTAACTATTGGGTATTTTTTTATTTTTTAATTTCTT
This sequence comes from Pluvialis apricaria, assembly GCA_017639485.1. NCBI lineage: Eukaryota > Metazoa > Chordata > Aves > Charadriiformes > Charadriidae > Pluvialis > Pluvialis apricaria. Next base: position 25,379,819 of record CM030014.1, on the reverse strand, counting down.
TGGAGCACAATTTAAATGACATGTAGAACAGCTGATGAACTCTTATCCATTCCATTATTTGAAATTTGAATTCTCAGAAGCATACTGTCAGGTTGTTCGTGGAAGTGAAGAGTAGTAAGAATTTGCTGGGATTTTAACTTGTTTCTAGGGCTGTGAGCACACCAACATGGGCACCCATGATATTTTATGTTCCCGTTTATTGTTAAACATAATCCAATTCCTGCAGGCCATGCTCTTTTAGAGCTTGCCAAAAAATAAGAATGCTGCTTCAATAACTGTGTAACCTACTAATAAGATGAGAAGATACTTCTGTTAACTAGAAGGTTCTGTTACATCCCAAAGTCTGTCAGCTAAGGAAAAGGATTTCATATAGGCTAGTGTCTACACTGAACACAAGAAAAGTATCTGTAAAGAAGATTTTGTGTGCAGTATTGGCTGACAAATACTGGAAAATTAAAACTGATGTACTGATAAGTAAGTAGAGGAATTCACATATTGTTGATAGTGTTTGAAATGTTTGAGCGTGTGTTCCTTTTGTTTCAAGAATTAAAAACTTAAACGGGATGGTTTTGCATAGCTCACAAGCATCCTGATCAATTCTCTGTTTAAATGCATGGTATTACAAATTCATAAATGACCCACGATGTTGATACTTGATCCTGCATGGAGCTTAGCGGAGGAGCACCCTTACATATGGAATACTTTCATACCGGGATGCTGACTGTTGTGAGAAGAGCTGCAGGGTGAAAAACCACCCTGTTGCTTTCAGCTTTTCTTGGAGTTACTCAGATAAATGTCTGATAATGTTCTTGGTTAAACAACTCATTTACTGTAGAAGATAAGCAGCAAGCTCCCTATGTTTGGGTATTTAGGACTAAAGAGGCGTGTGCATGTAGCAAGTATGACTTTAGTGTAACACCAGGAAAGCATGTGTGTTAGTTTGAGTCCTGGAAAGCTTGGCCTCGTGGCTGGAATATTGAGCAGCCTGCTCTAGCTGATCATCCTTTGAGCAGTGGGTTGGACTACATGACCTCCGGAGGTCCCTTTCAGTATCATCTATTTTGTGATTCTGTAATCTGATTTCATGAAGAACTGCCTTTATAAGTCTAGTTTTTCCTTGGGGTTGTCCTTGAATTCAGGCATTCACTCTAGAAGTTCTTTTAATTAGTGTCTTTTATAATGCAGTCCTAACGGACTGGCCATCCTTTAATTGGAGGAATGGAATGCAAGTGTCTGCTTCACAGAACCGTCTCCTGTATAGGCAGGTTGTATTAGCACTTGCCTTGAGTATTCAGCTCCAAATCCATCGTTAGCTCATATAAGGAAAAGGTGCCTCATGAGTGAGGGTATGGTTTCAGTGAAAGTCTTAATTCCTTAATTTAACATTATATGCTGAAATTATGCATGAAAGATGTATTTGTGCAGATATATTCTGTGCTTGGTGCGAGTGGTCATGCAAATCTCTTTAGTTACAGGCAGGTTAGGATTAGACACAGCAGTATTGAACCCAGTGCTATCCCAAAGTGTTTTTAGACAGCGGTATGCACTGGTCCATCGACCTGATACTGAATTTTGGTAAAGAAGGAAGAGCACAGTCATAGATTTGGAGTTAACTTGTATGGATCGACGTGACTTTTTCTTCTGCGTACCTGGGGCGCTAAAGCTGTTGAACTATTTTGGAGAACAAATGTAGCCATCAATTTTCCCTACAGTCTAAGGCTGGGTTACTAGGCAGATCTGGTTAGGTTTAGCAACGACAGCAGATAATTTTTTGAATGTTTTCTAGTTCCTAATCTTAAAGTAACTACCAAAAAAAGAGTTCTGTTATTGGAAAAGTTCTGGTATTGTGAAGTGGAAAGGGCCAATGAATGGTGGAAACTGGTATGAGAAATATTTAACTTCTGTGTGTTTTTTTATTTATTGTCCAAGTGACTGATGGTAAATGATGTCTGCTCTTGACTATTTTTGTATCTGATGGTTTATTTTGTCAGTTTCTTTGTTAAACAAATCATTTTAGAAAGGTAAAAAATCCTTAGTAGCTGGGGATTGTTTTTCTAGATAAAGGATGAAGAATGTTGTAGGGTTGCCAGTTCTGATGAATCATACAATGCCAGGATTCAATACAGTAATAGAAGAACTGCACCTTTGGGGGATTGCTAGATTGACCACACTCGCTTTCCTATGAAGAAAAGGGAATGGCCAGTTACTTTCATGACATGGAAGAGGGAGGAGAAACCTCATCCTTCCCGTCTGATTTGTCTGTGCAACACCATTTGTTAGAGAGAGAATAAAACGTGAACCATTCTTAAGCACGAGGGGATGAAGCATGCCTGCAGTCGCTACTGCAGACATGTGGAGAAAGATTTACAGTTTAAGGCCTAGAGAAAGAGCAGCTCTAGAAATGTTAGTGCAATGCCAGATACGAAGCTGGCAATATTAGTATTTTTTGTGTTTTGAGTGATAAACTGGACTTTGATATGCCAGGTAACCTGTCCTAATATGTGTGATAGGATCTGTTTTTCTAACAGGAATGAGCAGTGTTCAGAAATCAAGCTGGGAGAAATAAAAAAAAAAAGCCATAAATAATTTAAGCTCCAAAAAAACTATGCCAATTTTGAGTATCTGATTTAGGTGTTGTAACTTATTTTCCTAGACTTCAAATTCTTACCAATAAAGTGATCAAAGTGGTGTAGGTTGGTTTTTTTGTGGTGTTTTTTTTTTTTTTTTTACAGCAGCAAAGTTGCATTTTACAGAAGGTTAGGAATCTGTTAAGCTTTCCTTGGTCAGTTGATATTCTGGGAACAAAAGCATTTTAAATCTGGAAACTACTATTTCTGAAGAAGAGTTGGTTTGATTGTTCTAACAAAGTCATAGGTCTATCAGTAATCATAAGAGACATCTTGTGCCAAAACAATTCCTATAAACTGCAGAAGAAAGTATGTTGTATATCTCTCCTCCGGAAGAGAGACGTGGTGTGCTTCGTGATGCATAAAATAATTATGATCTTTTTAGCTTGTTACATCTTTTATAAGGTAGTTTTTGACAGAGATCGTGTCCAAAGCCAGAAAATACTAGGATCTACTCAAGTTCTGATCTCCAGTTTGCATTCCAGTGTTGGTACGTCTTCAACTTTGTCTGTTCCAGTGGGAAACCATTTGGATACACAGCACAAACATAAGATGTTTGGGGTTTTTTTTGCAGGTGGGAGTTTATTGCTTAGAGAAGGGTTGCTGAATATCAACATGCTAGCACCTTCTTGTCCCAATGCTACCTTCCTTTTTAAACATGATCTGAGGAGGTGAGGAGTTAGACTCAAACGGGCATTCAAGCGTCATGCCTGTGTTTTGAGCTTTTTTCTTTATTTTTGCTTGGCGTCTTTCTTCTCTGAGATTATTATTTCTTGGAGTGATCTTGTCCCTAATCCCTCAGTGCTCAGTAGCAACTCCTTTCTTGCCGTCCTTTGTCTGAAAACCTTTGTTGTTAGAAGTGCAGCTTCTGTGGCTTGCATCTCCTCTTTCTCTTGCCTTGGGATTAGGACTTTGTTACACTAATGAAAATGCCTTTGGTGACTCTGACCCAGGCAGGGCATGTAAAAGCACAGGTGAAAAGCCAAGCTGATTTAACTGGTGTCTTCTGACAGAGGGTTATGTCACAGAACCACTCCTCTATGCTTCTGGTCATTTCCTGCTACCACTTCTTGTGTTGATGTTTGTGTGACTGTGCAGAAAACTGCTTCAGCTCAATAATCACAGAAAAACAAACTCACAAAAAGGCAAGTATTGTTCTGTTGAGTTAAAAAAAAGGGGACAGATGAGCACAGACACAGGAAAGAGGAAGACTGCCCCATAGTAGTAGAGAAATGTATGTACATCTACACCTTGCAGGGCTGAAATGCTGCTGGTGGTGACAATGTGATGTGTCTCCACCAATGGAAGTATTGAAAAACAGGCAAGACAGTAACTTCAAATGATTTAACGATTGATGATCCTGCCTTGGAGCAAGATCAATGACAGAGGATCTGTCAAGATTCCTTACAGCTCTGGTTCTGTGATCCTTAGTTCCCGCCTAATCAGCCTGCTGACTGGGCAGAAGTTGTGAGGTGTTCAGATCAACTTGTACTGCAGGACCACTGCAGGTGGTGTTAATAAGAAGTGTACTAGTTATTGATTATGCACATCTTTTGCAACATTCGTGATCTCTGGCATGTTACCAACTTTCTTTCAAGAACTCAGACGGTAAATTTGGACATAGTATTACCAGGTCTGTCATTGCACATTAATGATGTGTTCTGTCTAACTTTCGTGGACATCCTTAACACGGCAAGACACAGTTGTTTCCTGATGCCTTGTTCGGTTCTTGGCTGCACTTTGCATTGGGATCTTCTGTGTCCTGTACTCCGTATGGTAGGGATCTGTGTCCAAACCTAGTCGTTTGTGCGCTTAGGTGAAGGAGCTTCATCTGCGATGGTGGTATTTTTAAAGGCTTCCTTTGCTCTAGAGTGGTGAAAGAGGTGGAGAGCAGAGGCCCTAATAGGCCTCCTGTGGTTCTCCTTGCTTTTTTTGCAAAGCAAGTCAAGAGTCAGGGCCTGTTTACATAATTCTATGCCTCTTTATGAGGAATACCCCTCATCATGAGGGTTATGTATAACTGCAACGAGGTATTCTTCTAACCCAGCTATGAGTACAGGTGAGTCAAGGCAAATACCTGAATTGCACTAGAGCTGTTTTTGTCTAAAAGCTGTGCAGCCTTTTCTATTAGCAAAAAGGAAGTCGTTAGTATAAGCTGTACTTCTAATGGCAACTTTTAAATTGTGTATTTTTATTAGAATTTTAAGTTTCCGGTTTAAAAACAGAGTGAAAAAGGTAGCTTTATGGTATCTGTTCCTAAGGAGCTGTAAGAGTAGGTCTGTTTAAAAAAAAAAAAAAAATAAAAAAAATTTCAAAAATGTATTCTTGACATCCTCTTTCATGTGCAGATACTGAATGTTGGGTGGTGATGTCAAACAGAGTAGGAATATAGTGTAGCCACTTTGTATACAATGGAGAATTTCCAAATGCGGGCGAATGGGAAGTTGAAACAGCTTGATTTTTGTTTTAAGGTTGCTTAGCATCCTCAGACAAAAACCGTTTAAAATTGATTTGTCTAAATGAGCAGTAGTTTTTCAGATGGTGGTCATAGTCTGATTCACTGATGTTTTAATACGGAAAAAGTATTTCCACACAGGAATTTCTGGAAGACTTTGAATAAAGTTTGCCTGTTGGTGGTTTATAAAGGTAGATGGAATGAACAGTTAGTTCAATGATGATCTTATGTATAAGACATCAGTCTTGAGCAAAGTGGTAAGACGGTTGAGGCAAGATTGGATGAAGAAGTTACTTTATATAATGGCTATTAACACATTTCTTGTAAAACAAAAAGCTTGAATTATCTCAAAAATAGTCTTACTTTGATGAAGGCAACTGACCTAGTCCTCTAAAATATTTGAGCCTGTGTCACTCTTTAAAATAATGCTAAACTGAATCAGTGTAATTCACTGTGTCAGTTAAAAGGTTTGAGTGTTGTTAATGTAAATTTACCTCTGTTAGGCTTCAGGGGTTGTGTGTTGATCTAGTGTAAATGGCTGCAAAGAAAGGATGTATTTATTTTTTTGTTAAATGGCTTGTGGTCTTGGAGGGGTAAAATAGAATACATTTAGCTCGTACAGACCACAGATTTGACAGTGCTAATGCACTTGGATGTGAGCGTTTTTTATCTAGTAACAAAAAGGAGAGGCCATACTGTAGCAGCTTCAGTATCCTTCAAGTCACTCTGAAAGTGCGTGCATGTGAACAGCTTTAGAGAGCTGGTAACGCCTTGGGGTGAGAACTGGGATGAGGGTTAGCAGTGTTACATGCTGGATGAAAGTATTCATGTTATTAAAAGGTCAATCAGACTGCAGTGGCTCAATGTAGAGTAGCAAGAATTATTTTCAAATGAAGGTAATCATAGAAAGGTGAGGAAAAACTTCAGTGTAGTCTTTATTTACTCTGACATGAAAAAGTTGTGGGTTTTTTAATTCAGACCTCTTACAGCTCAGAAGATACTGTAATGCTCCAACGTTGGATTTAGTTAAGTGAATAAAAATCAGATTGGATGCAAGTTATGTGAAGTATATAGAACAAATCATAGCATATCAATGTAAGTGAATAAATCTAAGGATTAGAATAAATTACTAGGGCTGTAAACTGAGACTCCTTGTTTTGTTTATAAAGGAAAAGCTTTCTTTGCAGCTTACTTCCCTACTACTTGCAGCACTATAATACTGTAGAAGGGTGTTTTTCTCTGTAATCCACATGTCAGTGGAGTGTTTGTGTTACTGTCTCCTTTACAGATATTTAAGTAGTTGGAACATTTTCAATAGTATAGTTCAAAGCTGAGTCCTACCATCACGTTTCTCAACTTGGCTCTTTTAAAAAACTGTCAGGTACTGTTTTCTTTGTATGAAATTTTTCGGAAGCGCTTTGCTTTGTAGGTTTTCTTAGCTTGGTAGTAGAGTTAGCCCAGGCCCCTTGGATCAAGCTTTTGGAGATTTTTTGAATTAACTTGTCGCTTTCGAAAGTGGGACTGTGACATCTCAATTTAGGATACATTTATTTGACCAACAGTCAATAAAAATCACTCATTTTTGAGTCCTCATGTGTAAGAATCCATAGCTATTTAATTTGTCACCTCAGATATTTTACAGAAATTATTCTGTACTTTTAAAATCATACTTAGTGCTTGCTTTGGAAAATTCTGTGGCCAGTGATTGCTTCCTGTTATGCTGTTCGAAAAGTAATGCTTAAAATGCGTTAAAAGGAACAGTTGTCGGAAAATGTGTATGTTGTCCTATATTGTTTGATCTACTGTCCTACTTTAGTTCAATTTACAGTTTGGGATTGATGCTCACTGGGACTTCCCACGTGTTCAGAGGTCAACCTCTATGCATGCGTTAACTTTTTATTCAGTACTCTGTTAAGGCAACAGTAAATCATAGGCCTCAGTAGTACCTTTGTGTATTCACTGCATCTTCCAAGGTAGAATAAGAAATCGTGATCATTGCAGCAAATGGTGCATTCATCTGTTTTGCAAGGGGACTAGTAATAAATATTCAGATAATCATGATGGAATTAAAGCTTTTATTTATTGATATACTTTTATAAAAGGTATCTTAAGATGCACGGTACTATAAATTGAGTTGTCACCCTGAGCTCTTTTTCCACACCCCTGCTCATGGGGCTTGTTGAAGTGCTGAAAATGTTCTTTTACTAACAGCTGAGTTTCATCTCCTTCCCAGGTATTTTAATAACTTTTGAGATTTTTTTGTGACAACTTGTAGGTGGGATGGAATGTCGAAGAGTAAATTTCTGTTATTTTTAGCAAACTGTGAGGTCTGTGTTCGGACTGGATTGATGAGGTCTAAATCACGCAAGTCCATCTTATAGTGCACAACTCTGATGCACCACACTGATCTCAATGATCTTCAAAAGAAAGGAAAATCTGAACTCTTTTATCTTCCTTGCTAAGCCACCATAGTTACCATTTGTTCAGCAGCTACTTTCCTTGAAAGTTTTCTACTTTATCTAGAATATTGCGTAGTTTTCCTTGATGAATCCCTATCAGTTGTTCAAAATACATCACGCCTCCAGCTGACCTTATTTTTGGTTTCTAGGCATAGTTGTTCCTGGAGTTCATTGAAGTATCTCTCTGGATGGATTTGCTATCCTGCCTCATTTAGATATGATTGCCTGGATACCATTACTGACATCTGAGAAAGAGGCTTTAATCAGTTAATTGCTCTTAGAAGTGCAGGGACAAGTGAAAGAAATTGTATTCTGTATAAACGTTAGAGGAAAAGATCTTAGGGAAGCCTTCTAGGAGCTTGCAAAAGTCCTAATATTGCATTTTAAACTAATTAGCATCAAACCTCGGATTAATGTTCTTGAAGATGTTGCAAGATCTTTCCATTAGCTTTATTTAATTTCCTGTCTCATTGTAATGAGCTTGACTGCGGGATCACAAGCTGAAGAGTGAGTCAACAAGAATATTGGCACCTTTTTGTTGTTTTAGAATCTCTGTTGTGTGCTTTTCTTATCTCCTGAAGCTCTCAGGCTCTACAGAAGTGAGTTATGGTGGTTCTAGCAGAACCTTGTTCGTTCCAGCATTTCTGCCAGTTTGGTAGAAGTTGAGTGGCTGGCTGATAAGGCTGGAGATAAGGGATCCAGGTTAAGCAGGGACATTGTGTTCTTTAATAAAGTGAACTATGAACAAGTACCTTGGTAATTTTTTTTAAAATTTCCAAAATCCAAATTACGACCTTCCCTTTTATCCCCTGCATATACATGCCATTTTTCTGCATTTTTATCCTTTTAATTTTAATATGTGGGTTGAATGTATTACAAACATCTTTGCTGAATTTATCTATGCCAAACCCTGGAAACAAGAAACCAGTCCAGGATGTACATTAGTGTGCTAACCCCATTTTTCTTGTGACAATAGAAGGATGTGGTCTTTGTCCTTAATGTTTAATAGTAGCTTATTAATGCACAATTTCATCTTTACCAATTATATGGGTTCTCCTCACTTGAAACTTTTCATAATTTTATAGTTTGTCATTTAGCTACTTAATTTTCAATGTTACTTTGTGTCCGTTCTCTCTTTTCAAGAAACAAACAGAAAATGTTATAATATGGATGTCTAGCTCCGTGGAAAACCTGATCTGAACCACAAGCATATTTGAAAGATGTAGAAAAGGGTATGACTAATATTTCAAAAACTTCATGTATGTAAAATCTGAACTTAAATTTTCATCTTCACTAATTATAAAGCTTAGTTAAGGATTTCTATTTTAAACACATAGGAAGACTATAGATTATAGTCAGCGTGTTTCATTTTCACTCTTTAACATAGCTTGTTCCAAGTGCAGAGTGTTTATGGGAAAGAAAATAGCAATTATTTTCTTTAGGAGTGAACAACCTTCAGAATTTAGGGTGCTTTTGGGTTTTGTAAACATACCTTTAAAGAAAAAAAAAAAAAGTGGTTTAGGACATGACATTGAGGCGCTGGAGCGTGTCCAGAGAAGGGCAACAGAGCTGGTGAGGGGTCTGGAGCACACGTCTGATGAGGAGCGGCTGAGGGAACTGGGGGTGTTCAGCCTGGAGAAAAGGAGGCTGAGGGGAGACCTTATTGCTCTCTACAGCTCCCTGAAAGGAGGGTGTAGTGAGGGGGGGTGGGTCTCTTCTCCCAAGGAACAGGCAATAGGACAAGAGGAAACGGCCTCAAGTTGCACCAGGGGAGGTTTAGATTGGATATTAGGAAAAACTTTTTCAGAGAGGGTTGTCACACATTGGAACAGGCTGCCCAGGGCAGTGGTGGAGTCGCCATCCTTGGAGGTGTTTAACAGGTGGGTAGAAGTGGTGCTGAGGGACATGCTTTAGAGGTGGTATATGGTACCACCATATAGTACCATATAGTAGCTCAGTGTCCAGAAGAAGCTTAACATGTTTTCAAGGATGAATTTTAGCCAGGATCACTCAATGCATTTGTACCTTACCAAAGAAGCTTCTGCTGCCTGTCTATCCTTACCTGATCAAGATATTCTATTTGAAGAGGTTTCTAAACATCAGGAATAAATGGCCTTTCAGAGAAAACAGATAAGCGGGGACAAAGAACCTGGATGCCTTTCATAAGTTTGTGGAAGGAGTGGATTAAAGAGAACAGCAATGGTTCTGGAAATCTATGCCATTCTGAATGGCCGGTCTGATCCTTTGAATCCAAAGGAAATTGAAAGGAGAAAAGATATCTGTGCTTTTGGGGTTGCCTGCATCTTGCACATTAATTTTGTGTCACATTTCAACTGTTTTGTTTGTGTTCAGGAAGAAGTTGTATTTAATCTCCTTAGTAAGTGTTTGTGTTTTGGAGCTTTTTTCCACCGTGAGATTAGCTACCTCTCAAAAAGGGTACACATGTGCTTTGGGTGATACCAGCATGCCTCTGCGCTCTGGCTGCTGTCAAACCTGCATCTAGAGCAAAGCAAGATGTCACAGCAAATTCACAATTGGAAAACTCTTCATCCAAATGAATTGTTAGGGAATACTTAGGGTTCCTTTTGCTGTTCCCCTTCTCCAACAGCTTGGTAAATTACCTGCTGCCTGGGGTATTCTGAATTTTATGTAATGAATGTGCTGCTTATAGGTATTGAAGAGACCTTTGATCTCATAGCTCTCTTCCAGTGACACGTGTAGTTATGTCTGTTGGCCTTTCGCTTTAGGTTTCAAATGTAGGGGATTCTAAGAAGCAATTTCTGCCTTATGTAAGTGGGAAACATTTGGAGTGTGTGTTAAAGGTACTCTTTTGTGATACTGTCCATTGTGGGGCTACTTGCACTTGCCTCAGTGGGCTTTTCTCATCCTGTATACCTAAATTGTATTTAGCTACTGTGTTTCCAGTTATTTTTTCCTTTGCCTTTGATTTAGTAAGTCAGCTTTTGGCACATTTTGTTCAGGGATCTGTTTACCCAGGTAACTACTTCCGTCCCCTTCAGCAGTGGGGTAGACGCTGGCTTTTGGCTCCTTTATGCTCCTAGAGAAGGCTTCAGTTATTGCCTGACTTTAGGAGAGACCTTTTCAAACTAGGCAGAGTAGCATGTTACTAAATGGAGAGTATTTCTGTCTTAGCTCAGTGAATCTAGAAAAGTGATTGTATGTTGCATATACAGAGAGAATTGTATCTCAGTGTCCAAGTCATCTTACACCTATTACAGTTTTGCTCAGACTTGTGTGTAGAGTGAGAGCCCTTAGTTAAACTGTTTTTATTTTAAGATTATAAACCATGCGAATCTTAAAGTGATTATCTTCTGTACTGATGCGAGATAGGAATCTGGTTGCTATCTGGGCTCTTTGTGTGACTCAAATTCAGACTGAAAGTGTTCGGTGACCTCTGCTGTGATTCAGGTGCTACTGATGTAATCTAAAACATGTTCAAAGGGACTCCTAGGTATCTTGATACTGTATAAAGAATCCAGATTGACTGAGACCCAGGGTACACGTTTGGCAAGATTTTACACATTTGGCAAGTTTTGGGCTTGAAATGATCCTGTTTAGCTACAATTCAGCTGCCTTCCTGCACATAAAACTTTTATGGGCTTTCTTTATGTTCATATAGGATAATGTCTCAGTGTTCAAAACTCAGATTACCCTCAGCCCTCATGCTTGAGCTTGATGATGCAACTGTGACCCAGAAGAAATCACTGCCAAAGAAAACAACCAGCGCGATGGCGGTAATCATGTCCGTAGGTGTTAGGGAAGATGCGTGAGGTTCCCTTTCCCATTGACGTCAAACTGCAAATTCGTTTCCTTTAATTGAAATTTGGGATCTTCCTGGTATCCTGAAAGACCTCATCCCGGATATCAGTACTGTGACACTACATTTTTAGGAAAAAACAGCATGGTATCTTTCTACCATAACAGCAAGTAAAACCTGTGTAGGAACACACAGTGTGAAAAGGTTCTTATGAATAAAGTGTTCATTTTACTGTCTTGCTCAGTCTTCATCTTTCTATTAAGGACTTCATCTTCTTTATATAGCAGGATTCAGATTTTTTTTTTAACTAGACTTAAATTCCCTTCCATCTGAATTTTCCTCTAAAAATAATTCTATTTCCAGGTTGCTGTATTTACTTCAGCAAGAAACCTCCAGCACAGAACTGAGAACAGAATGCGCGGTGGTCCTGGGAAGCCTTGCAATGGGTACAGAGAATAATGTCAAATCCCTTCTAGACTGCCATATTATCCCAGCCTTATTGCAAGGTACTTTCTCCCTAATGGATCTATGTTTGTAAATGTTCCTAAAGTACTCAAATAAGCAAAGATAATGAAACTGAATAGTAGTTTTTGTCTATATTTATAGGATTACTGTCACCAGATTTGAAGTTTATTGAAGCTTGCCTGCGATGTCTCCGTACCATTTTCATCAGTCCTGTAACTCCAGAGGATCTGCTGTACACAGTGAGTTGCATGCAGATTATGACGTCCTTTTAAAACCTATGGAGTTGGTTGGAGTGAAAGGTCTTGTTGCCTGAAGTAGTAACGAGGACTACTTTGGCCAATAGTGTTAACATTCCTCACCGACGATTAAGGCATCTGGCTCACCTAACTTTATAGCAATATTTGCTATGAGATGATCCACAAGGTAGCACACTGATAAAGAAAAACTAAAATTTTCAGGCTTGCGTGCAATCTTAAGGAGTAAGAACTGTCTCTAAATGGTATTTACAGATACCATTATCACAGCTATATTGGCAAAGTTTCTGAAAATTAACGTTTTATCCAACACTGTCGTCCCACACCAGATATGAGGGTGCTTGCTTAGTTCTTGCACTTCACGTGGAAGAGTTTCACCTCCAAAATTTCTCTGCTTTTAGTTAATATACGTGTGGTTTACACTTAACTGACAGGAGGATAGAAAATGTCCTCCACCATTGCTGTAATCTTGATTTCAGCTTGGCGCACGTGAGCGGTGAGGCTCTTGGTGCTGACCTTGTTAAGGTGACTGGGCAAAGCCATCGATGTGGAGCCCTGTCTGAAGGCAGTGCTGTCTCCTGGCAGCATGGGCACAAAAGGCCTTACCCCAAATCAGTCACTGTCTCTTACTTGGAAGGAAGGAAAAGAAGGATTTGCACTCTTCCCTCTTGATTTGTCTCAGTGTAAGGGATGAAGCAGGCTGTGGCCTGGAAACCATACTGTACAAGCAATCCCTTTCTGCTAGAAAAAGGGTGGCATTGCACCAGTCTGCTGACTGGAGGTCACTGAGCCGATCCAACCTCTGAGGGTAACTGAGAGTCCACAGTGCTAACTATTCTGGTCCCACCACTCAAACCTCTGTTGCTTGCTGAGGAAGACTTGACGCTTACAGAGAAGGGCACAGCTGGCCTCTGATTTCATACTTTCTCTATGGTTCGGTGGTCTCTGTCATTACCAGAGGCAATTTCTGTGTGTTACTGGTCCTCAACAGATAATCTTCATGTTTTTTTTTGTCTAGTTGTTATGCAGTGCTGTAATGTCTGTTTTGGTCTCTATTCCTTTTCTAATGATTCCTTACAGTTTCGTTCCAGAGCGGCAATAGGTATGTAAACGTGTAACTCGGGTGTATCGTACATGGATTCTGAATTTCATCTTCTAATTAGTCTACCTCATTAAGTTTTTCTGCAGCTCTTCACAGCTTACCCTTGTATTTAGTACGTGTAGATAATCGGCCAGCTTTCTGTTCACTGCCTTTTTTTCTAGTTGATTTTTTGATTGTTCAGCAAGGAAACCCTCAAGTCAGATTGTACGTGGGACCACTGAAGGCACCTCTCCTGAGCCATCCGAGAGTTTCCTCTTTGTGTCTGTCTCCCTTCCTTTGACTCCACTTCATGCTCCAAGATTCCCCCAAGTTGGCCTCTAGGAGTTCATAATTGCAGGGGCATCTGCTTCCTGCTCTCAGCATCCAACCAGGGCTTAAGATGATCGTCTCCGTTAACAATCCATACCTCTTCCTGGGGATCAGTGCTCAATAGAGACTCTTAATTCCTCTCTCTTTGGAGGAGAGATTTGATATCTTGAAGGGCGAGGAAGTAGAAGAGTGTGTGCAGAAATGTGAAAGAACCAGTATTAGCATATAAATTACCACTAACATTGTGGGAACAATATGCCTAAGATACTGGCTTTTCTCTTTCATCCTTTGCTTTCTCTGCTGCACAACAGTGACATCAGAACTCAGCTACCCCATTCCTTATTCAGGCAAATGTGATGTCCCTTAATTAACCATAGCTACAGAAGGTGATCATCCGGTGAGGGTGCCCTTGTTCTTTAGTTTCAGCTGCCAAACCTATTTTCCAATCTTCCATTCCAGTTGGGCACCTGAAAGTTAAATATTTTATGGCTGTACTTAAGTCCTATTTCTGCAAAGCAGCTTCTTTTTTGCTTCTCTTGTGGGAATACCCAAACCCATGTTTTGAAAAGTAATGAATGCAGATCCTTTGAAAAGAAGAGACATTTTCTGTTTTCTATCTGTTGGAAGGTATAGCCACAGACTCCACTGCTGCAAGCTGCGTTTCACAGGGCAGCAGTTGAGAAGTTGTCTTTGCAATTAAAGAAGTAATTATGGGCCTAATCAACACTTTATGGCAGACGCTCCACTTTTCTGACATTGAGAATAACAGGAAGAAATTAAAGTTGTCGTTTAGCCACCCTGCTTCCTCTTTGTTTCTGATCACAACAGCTCCAAGGCGACTGTCACCATTTCCATATAGCTTCAGACCTTGAATGAATGAAAGTGCTTATTCAGCAGCCTCTGGAGTTCTGCTTTTGTCAGGTATTATTTTGAAAGGGAAGAGACTAAGTTTGTCTGTGGCTTTTTGTTCTTGCCCAACGGTTCTTGAGAAGACTTCTGAAAAGCTGGGTCCTGAGCTGTATCTAAGATGGAAACTTTGCCCAGAATTTCTTTGTGGTTTGACTGCATGGAGGATGCTGTCTCTCAAACCTTGGCCAGGACTGTTTCCAAGATAAGATATTATGACTTAGCTCAATATCTCCAAGGATATTACACTCGCTCTAGAGGTTTCAGAGGACCTCTCAGTTAACGTATGGGATACACAAGCGCTTTAAAGAGAGCGGCTTAAAATATTTCTTTTTATTTGTAATAGGTATGGGAGAGAATAAACATAAAATTTCATTTAAAAAAAACAAAACCATGTCACCCACAGTAACCTGGATATTTCTCCCAGCAGAAATGCTAGATGTCAGCAATTACATCTTTCCTCTTGAACCTTTCCTTATAAACAGGAGTTTGAAAGACAAACTGCTGGCAGTTTTGAGCAATTATGTTCAGTTCCAAAGACAAAGTAGTTCTTCAGAGGTGGAAACATTTGGGCTGTTCCCTTTAGGAACTTAGGACCTGTGCTGAGAAAATGTGACGACTCATCCATCTGTGTGTTGAGCTGAATGAACACTGAGCTCTCAAAAAGACCAGGCTTTTAGTGTCTGATACTGAGATCTTACAGCAAGTTTGCTGCGGAAGAGTAAGTTCTGTGCCAGGTAAACGCATCTTGTGGAGTCTTCCTTCACTGGAAGGGTGCAGGCTTTGGTGCTGAGACTGATACAGTGACCATCCTGCAAATGAAAATGAGGAATGACATGGAGTCCCAGGGTGGGAGATCTGTTTAGATGCAGACATATATGCAGACCTTTTTTTTTTTTTTTTTTTTTTAAATTAAATTGTATGATTATATTTGGAGGCATTTTGTACATCTGAACTAGCCAGCTCAATGTAGCTAGGTGTGTTTTGGCTTGCTGAATAGATTCGAGCACCAGGTCATATCCAGTTTGGCTCATAGCCTGTTGCTTCAGCTCTTGCTATTCTATTTAAATCAGAAAGAATGGATTCAGTGGCAGACACCCTATCCAGCCTTTGAAGGTGTCCTGCACATTTCCTTACACATGTTCTCAGTGGTGATCCCATTTTCCTTCCTCAGTGGGACCCAGATACAATTTTATTCAGAAATTGCTAGATAAGGCTACTATGCTGGCCTTGAAGGAAGAGGCAGGTAGGAGGTACGTTCTCTGCTGTGAAAGAGTCTGTCCTTACAGGAAGCTTGGAGAATGAAGGCACTGCACAGGATGACTTTCTCCCTGCTGGTGAGACAATGAGGAATGAAGTTTCAGAAAACTCACCTTTTCCAGCTTAGGTGAGCTGGTAATGTTAAGCGAAAGGCATTCCTCCTTACTGTTCAGATTCGAGATGGAAAACCTAACGTCACCTGGTGATTGACCGGGCTCGATGAAGGAGAGGAGGAGCAATTCAGAGGACAAGGCTAGCAGGACAGAGCAGGATATGTTACACTGATTAACAACCGGGTAGTCAACGAGCAATGAAACCACACTGCAAATTGTACACATGTTGCACCATGGCTCAGGGATATGTAGCTGCTAAAGGAAGAATCTAGGTCATCTTCTAATGCCTTACTCCTATCATGCCTCCTGTTTGTGATGGCTGAGCCCATGCAGCAAGGCGAAATGCTCTCCAATCTGAACTGTTTCCTAAAAATGAAAACTGTAAAATGATGAATTCTAGCTTGGAGAGCTTGAATTTAAGTTCTTTGGATGAATGTCAGAATTTCAGTTCTCTGACCTGGGGAAAAAAAAAAAAAAAAATCCTCTGTTAAAAAGAAATGTTTTAAGAATAGGTCTTGCAAATTTTGTTTTAATGTTAAAAATGAATATGAAGAAAGTAGGTAGGTATTGGGATCCAAGCAGGTAAATGCAACTCTGTTAATTCTCTCTTTCTGAATTCTGTTTGGATGGGCAGTAATTTTGTTACTATACATGTGATATATAGATACTTGTCTTAAGTTGCCTGGAACAGACATGGTTTTAATGGATTTGTGAATCTCCTTGTTTTAACTGCAAATTATGAGTGTAGACTCAATGTTGCTTGCTAGGGTTGCTGGAAAGATCCTTTGATACCTAGATTTTAATGTGAAAAGGAGTGGAATTATGTATCCTCATATTGACACATAATTACTATTTGCATTTAGTTGGAAGTCAGTAATGTCCACACATCTTTTTACTCTTTCTGGATTCTTTTCTGATAAACATACTAAAATTATTACAGAAGTTGGGATATATTTTAGCAGAGTCAAGGGGCAAAATTAACATGATTTTCTCACAAGCATTAAGGAAGCACTGTTGCAACTTTCCGAGAGTTTGTAACCTTTTCATACCCACAACGTTTCTGATTTGATGTAATAAAATGAGAAAGTGTATAAAAGATACCTTCAAAGAATCGCTTATATCATATTAAACCTTATATCATATATACAGCATTGTCGCTGGGGTCACAGTGACACCAGAAATGCCCTGTCAGAATGTTTGGTGTTGGAACAGCCCAGTCCACAAATGCGCAATTAAAATGCTTTTCATCATCCAATACGAGCACTTTCCTATCCAGACACTTACCATTGGGCCGTGATGCCGGACTTGTCAGTCAAATGTTATCTTATGCAAATCAGATGCGTGCCATTCTATTCCCAGTTCTGTAACTCTGATAGAGCTTCCAAACAGTTAGAGGCTTGATTTCTGTCCACTTACATCTTTACCAAAACTCTTCAATCTGTCAAACTGCAGCCAAAAATATTTATGTGGTCAACACTGTTGAAGTTCTAGGTGAAACTGAACTACTGCATGGGGATGTCACTGGCTAGGATGTGAAATAAAAGTTTGTTCGTTCCTTGCCTGATGTTAGATACAGGTAGGGAGATGTTATGCATTCATCTGTGTTGCATAAGAGTTTAATGGAATAATTATTTTATTCAAGGATGAAAGTGATATGTTTTTATTCATAGTTTGGGAGATAAAAACAAGCATACAGGAAGATATGTTCTAGTAGAATCTGTGAACGGTAGCATCAGAAGTCTTCTTTGCTTCTCTAGCTTCAGGTTGATTTCCAGTGGCTCCTGATACAAAGTTTGCCACCTCACACTTTTTAGAGATTTCAAGTGCATGTTAGTGCACTTAGTTAATGAAGAATAATCTAAATGTTATTCTTGTGTGTTTTCACTGAAATCTGATTTTCAGAAGCAATTCCACCACTTCAAGTTTAAAAATAAAACAAGATGCAAAACCTTTTTACCAGCTTGAGGGAAGGAGGGAAAGTCTGATAGCCTTTTATAGGACCACTTCAGAGTTGGCAGCGTTACTCAGTATCCAGATGTGCATTGGTCATGCGATAAAGGTGACAGATCATGTGAGTGAACTGTAGTCATTGCCTGACAAAAATGCAGGTCTGTACCCGCCAGTATCTCTCCGTAGACAAGCCAGCCGCACAGAGCGGTCCATAAGAGTTACCCGCTTGATACAAGGGTCAAATCTGGTTGCGAGCTAGTCACCTATGATTTAACAAATAAATTAGTCACTACTATTCTGGCTTTCTTTTTCTCCCCAAGAACCTGAATGGATACTGACATCTATAAATTTTTATCTAGAATTTCCTAGTTAGACTGAGAGAAAACCAGATTTAAAGTAAGGACAAATACAGTCAGAAAGCAATATATAATAGTAGGTGCTTATAAATTAGAACACAAGCTATCTGGGGGAAGAGACCAAAACAAGACAGGCATGTTTTCTTCCCTTTGCTCCCCCAATCTAGGTTTTCTGCCTGCTGACATCCCCAAAGTTTGCAATGTTCTATGGTTTTCTAGATCATGTAGATAGAAAACTATATGTTACTACTAACATTAGGAAACGCTGTGTCTATGCTTTAATAGTGGCAGTTTGAATCCTTTGCAGCTCATGGGGATCTTCTCTGGCTAAGGCTTTACTGAGCTGGTGCAAATTTGTTCTCTCATCTCACTCTACATAAATTTCTTTAGTTGTGAATTCTTGCACCTCTTCTCTTTGGCAAGCGCAATATCTCTGTCAATTTTGTTAGACTTTTAACTTTTAGACCAACATTTACATCTTTCTAGTTGCAATTTTTGAAATTAGCCGATGACATAGTGATTTCCCTGCAGGAGATTTCATGTCTTGCATGTTACATTTTGAAGCTTCTTTTTTTAAGGTTTACTGCCTCTGAATCCTGAGGTGCCTCCTTTCTCTCCATGCTACCCTCCTGACTTCTTGATTGTTTTGTCTAAGGTGTGTTTTATCACTGATAAGCCTCTTAGCATGTATGTTTATGTATGTTGTGTTGAACACTAGTGTGGCTTGGTATCTTCAGCTGCCTAAGACTTACAGAAAATGACAAGAATCTGTTTTAATGGGTCAAATGTGTTAAACCACAGAAGAATCCTGGGTATATTGTCAGTTTGTTTTGCTTTAGCTCAAAGAAGGAGACACTTAGAAGTTTTGGGGACCTGCAATGACTTTGTAAGATTGTAACATGTTTTTCTTGAGAGCAAGGTTGGCCTGTTAGCTGTTTCTGTTTGGTTTCTCATGGAAATTTGCTGCTCTGCTTGGCATATGCCTAAAACCCACTTGGTTTACACACCACTGCAGGCTTCCCTCTGTCAGGGGGAGTTGAGGGACACTTCATTATGGTTATGACCATCAGTGCTATTACAACATACTGTGGATTTAACGTCCGCTGTTGCCTTGCAACCAAACCAGTTCCTTGCAGGCCCTTGGGTTCTGAAGTTGCAAAGAAATAGATGTGTGTGTTTAGATGCCATGTGTAAAGGCAGAACGTCGGATGGAGCTACTGTTGACCAAACCCTAAGAATGCTGCTTTGAATAGTTTGTCCCTTGCTTTTCCTATGCACAAAAGCATGCACGTATGACTGGTGTACCTAGGAGAACTCCAGTCTCTAGTAACTTTCTCTCTACAGGATGCTGAAATGGCAAATGAGGCTGTTGCGCATTGATCCTCTCCAGTTATTGAGTAACAAGCAGTAGAAACACAAGTTGCTTTTATTCTCAGTGTGTTTCCTGGCTCTGTTGTCTCATTGTTTTCTGTGGAGAACAAGAAGGCTAGATTGTTGGCAGCAAAGCTTTCTAAAATAAGTCTGCTAAATTATCTATACGTTTTATATATATAAAAATAGTAAAAATAAAATAAATATTGCAAAGCTTTGCCTAATCTCAAATACGTATACAAGTAGGAGAGACTTATACAAGTTTGTTTTGCTAATATAAAAAAGTGTGATTGGAAATTTCCCAAGTAATTGGGAAATAAAACTTTTCTCAAATGGCTGTGTATCTCTGAAGCTGTAGTCATTAAAACAATTGGCCTAGTGCTACTTTCATTGCTGTAAAAGTAGCTGAGAAACATGAAGATTTTGTTCTAGTTTAAATCCACCTCTCCCTAGTCAGAGGGTTGAGATTCATCATTCTCCTGCAGGTAAAACAAAGAGCCTGACTGACTTGCATAGGGTCAATATAGCGTAGGTTCTTTGGAAAAGAATCCTCAGTTAGTCTTTCATCTCCCCTGTTCAGCACCCTTTATCTCATGGAAGTCATTTGTTTACCACCTTTCCAAACTGAAATAACCAGTGTTTCTTTTAAGATCACTGCAGTTGCTGCCACAAAAATGTACTGGTAAAAGTAACAGAAGGCTTTAAAATGTTGTAGTTTTGTAACCTAGCACAGAGCTTAAGTAACTGGATGGGTTTTCAGAATGGAACTGCAGTATCGTGATTTTCTTTTGCTGATTTATTTGGAATTCTCTGTCATCATGCATACTAATATATGTGTGTATTTGACTAAAAGACAAAGGAAATCATTACCGCCCATTAATCAGTTAGAAAGTGAGTGCCACAGAATTCAAGGTGGACTGTACATTGTTCAGTCTAGCGCCTTGTTCCCCTCCCTGCTTGTTTCTGCTCAGAGCTGAAATGAAGAGGTAAGTAAATCACACTTGTATTAAGAAAATACAAAGACAACTCGTAGAGTAATTGCTTTCAGTGACCATGCTTGCAGTCGGTATGGTTCTTTTTCCCCATTCTTTATTTTCTTGCAAAGGAAAGATTCTGGAGACAAGTCCCAGAAGTTGCATTGACCTTTTATTTTTTTCCATGAGGATTTGTCTCAGAACTGTCACTCACGCCTTGAAGTCTGCCCTGTGCCACTTTAATGGTCTTGTCCTGTGTCCATTCAAGTTTCAGTGGAAAGGAGAACACTGAATGCAGAATCAGGGGTAGTCTTTGAAGTAAAAAACTGTGAACAAGCTATGTTGAAATATAGTGTTAATACTTTTTTCTTTTCTGACTTGTTTTCAGGATGCTACAGTTATCTCCCACCTCATGGCACTGCTCAGTAGGTCTCGATATACACAAGAATACATATGTCAGATCTTCTCACACTGCTGCAAAGTAAGAAAGAGAATACATGTTCTTTATGCAACTTACTGTCTTTCTGGCATATAAGAAACTGTAAGATGATACTGCCTTTTGGGGCATGAACACTAGAACAGTAATGACTGAACTGTTATTGCTCTGGATTTGCTGACAGATTTATTGGGGTTGATATATGTTTCTCTACAGTAAAACAAAATATGCACATTGGTGCTTTTTTAATAGGGTGCGTATCTATATTTATACCTTTTAGCTACTGAACAAAGTCAACAGTCTAGGCAAATAACAATCTTCACTACTATCAGTATAAATTTTGGAAGGCTTATTTTTTCCCCTGATAGTCTCAAGAGAGTGTGAACATCCCTTTGCAGAGGTCTTGCACGTGCTTTCGAGACAGCTGTTCTAAACTCAGAGAATGTTTTCAAAGAGGTACTGTAGGTTGAGAGGAAGAAAAATGCTCTTCTCAGTTGAGCTTTACCAGTTACAGGTTTATGCAGATACATGTACATTCCTGCTACATAATGCAATTCTCTTAATATGGGAAAACTAATTTAGAAACAGCAGCAACCCCACCCCAAACACAGAGGTCTTTGTTTTTCACTCCCCCAGGTTTCCACACACCGTTTTTTATATTATTGTTGCATTTTTTTGATAGTTACTGTACCCATGGGTTATACAGTAACTGTATCAAAATAAGTCAGTGTAGGAAATGAGATTTGTACAGCACCTTTCCCTTTTAGAAACAGTTTAAAACTGAAAGTTCATAGATGGTATTTATCTGCCGGACTAAAAAATGAAAGTGTTCCAAAATTTATTAATTTTTAAGTATTTGCCTCAGAAGAATATCTTTCTACCTTATCACTTACAATGGTTCTTCTGGAACTCTGAATTATTTCTTTGTTAAAACTGTATTTTTCTCTACCTTAACTGTTATTTATGTACATTCATCCAATTGCATGTCTCCTGTTAAGTGAAACTGAGGACTGAAAACTGTACAGTTAGTGTGATATAAAAATATAACTCAGCTGCTAATATTTGTAGAACTGGTTAAAAGAAAACATCACGACAAAATCCTACACTGGACTGTGGAAGTTCAGATCTATAGCTAACATTGGAAAAAGAATTTGGCGTTTTAAGAAGAAAAATGCACAAGTGAAGCATCTCATGTTTAAGTGGCCCATGAAAGCTTCCTTAATAGGCTGAGTAGCTTGAACAGGTGAAGAATCGGGCCACGTTGGCTTACAAGAAAAACAACACAGGACTGATTATAGGGTGGTATAGAAGTCAGTTTATACAGTCAGGGGTTAACTCTGTAGCAATACAAACCCTGTTGGCTGTGAGAGCTGCTGAGTAACTTCAGGTAATTAATCCAACATGACAACAGTTATTGTCATGTTTTTCTAAATGAGTTACTTCTTGTAGCTCCATTAACTCCTTGCATATCAAATATATTGTTAAAAAAGCAAGTGCCCAGTCACTTAACAAGAGTAGAGTAAGGAAGGTCTTCTGAACTTACTATACTGTTTTCAATGCTTCCTCCACCCCCCAAATCTCTCTCGAACAAATTTTGCAGTGAATGTTTTGAAAAATCCAAGTTTTTGGAAAGAAAAAAGTTGATTGTGTGAACAGATAGAAACACGAACGCACAAGAAGAGCAGGGTGGTGGGTATGAGCATTAGGAAATAGTTGCATTTCCAGAATAAACATTAGCTGCATAACAAAGAAAAATATTTGAGGTTGGGTAAACAGATCATCACAAATGTTAAATTGATCAAGAACTCATTTCGGTCTTGCCCAGGCAAATGCAGCTGTTCAGCAAAAATCTAAAATGCCCCCTTCTTCCTTTTTTAGTCTAGTTCTTGGGTTTCAGGTTTGATTAAGGTCAATTACTGTATTTTCAGACAAAAAAAACACAGCAGAATTTGCACGGGATTTTCTGATTTATATGGATAGGCAAATTACATTCTTATAAATAAAAAAATATTGAAAGTTTCAGTATTCTCTACATTTTTAATGAAGACTCCGTCTTCCCCTCAAAAGGCCATGAGTCAGAGAACCTTTCTAATTTTTTCCTGAAGAAATAAGTTTTACTCTAACCTTTGTATTTAGGTAAGGCTTAGCATTTATTATAAGAGGTATTGATGCTTTTATTTCTCTTTTTCCTCATCTCTGTAGGTTTATTCATTAAACTAATAGTGACATATCATAGCTCCTACCCTTCTTGTTCCTGCATACTGTTCTCTGCTTAGACCTTGTGCATCCTTTTTTTTTTCCTCTTCCTTGCCAGAGTTTCGTTTGGTTGGGTCTATCAGGCTTCTTTCTTTCTTGCCTGCTCAAATTTCCCTGGAAAAGCTCAGACCTTTTCTCTTGATCTAAGAGATCCTTAATTCAGGTTCCTAGCACTTTGCTGCTGCTCTCTGCTTTTAATGCTTGCTTTTACTGCTTCTCACTGCCTTTTTAGAGTTAAAATTAACTGATGGAAAACACTGACCCTGGAGAAGAGCCATCCTAAGCAAGGGGAAGTGTTGATTTACAGGGGGAGCAGATGCAGTTCTTAACATACGGAGCCAGAGTTCTATCAACGTATAAGCAAATGACTAAACTGAAATCAGGTTGATGTACATGGTATGCTAAAACACGAGTCAAAATTTACTTCTTAAGATTCTCTCTATCGCAGTTGATTTGTTTCCAGAGAAAGTGATGTGAATAGGTAAGCTTCACTATTCTTAATGGTCAAATTGAAAATATAAGGTATGCATTTGGAAACACATGGTTGTATGAATAATTTGAAAAGATAGTTCTGGAACTTACATTTGAATGTGGTGACATCTCTGCATAAGTAATAATTTCACCACCAGTTGAAAATTAAAATCTTCTGTCTGGGAAAGATCCAGGATAAAGCCTGTAATCAAAGGCAGCTTCCTCCCAAGCTTGTTCTGAGAATGTTTTCTTATGTGATCTTAGGCCTGGTGCTGGATCCCTGAACCAAGGTACATTTGCATTTAGATATCTGCTTTTAAAATTTCAGTATGGAATGAATTGCTACATTGTTCTCTCCTACTGCTTTCTTGAAAATTGACATTTTACGGTGGAAAATCATGCAAGAAGTGTGATTTCTATTCCTGAAATACTATGTCGTTCAATCATATTTGGAGAAAAAGATCACTGTAATAGGACTGGGTCCTGGAACTCTGTTGATGTACCCAAAGAGAAACAAAAGCAGAAGGCCTCACTGTTAAACTGGTGCCTGAGCTGCTTGGAAATGATACATTATATTCTCAGGTTTTCACGTTTATATTTGAAACTGTCCCTATTTATGGGTTAGTGCTTAACCTGATTGTGCATTGAACAGGCCGGATTGTTGTGTGCAAACACAATGTGTACAGACTAGATATTTTCATGTACGTTATGCAACTAAGAATGCACCCAAATGTCACCTCTGTACATGCATTTTTCCTGTTTGCACAGAATTTACCGTCTGCATCTCATTGAAAAAATCACTAATACTTGTGAATTACTAAAACTATTTAGGTCAATATGATTTCTTTTACTTTAATTTCATTCATTTTTTTCACATATTTTAATATCTGTTCTTCAGCTTCAACACTGGCATAGCTGCGGCTTTAAATCATTGCCTCAGCCACTTCTGTGTGCCAATGTAAGTTGTTTTCCTACTTCAACCATGCTGTTTTAATTGCATTTTTTGGTAGAAAGCTCTTGGTGGCAGTAGCAGCTGAAGCATCTCTTAAAGCACCAGATATGTTACATCTAAAAGTAATTTTATGCTTTTTTTTCTTAGAGGTAAGGGATGTTCTAAAAATGTTATTTTGAATATAAGAGGAATCTGATTACGGCTGTATGTCAAATGTGAAAATAAAGCGTCACTCACGCATACCAGGGTGTATAGATATGCCCATGAACTCAGCTGGGTTTGAACAAAAGATTAAGGAGTGAAGATACTTTCTTCACTTGCAGATTAGTCAAGAAAATGCACCGAGGTATGATTAATGTTGTGACACTGTAAAAGCTGAATTTAAATTGTGCATAGGCCGTGCTTAATGCAAAGATGACTAGAGTCATGAATCTGCTTGTAAAGAGATGTTTGTAAGTCACAGATCAGATTTCACAAGAGACTGTTGAGGGTTGCAGGCCCCGTTGAGATTTCATGTTGTCTTTTGCAACCTCATCGAGCCTTGTTGTACTACAGGAGTTCTGAGAACTTTCTACTGCAAAATTCAGTATTTGTGTTTAACTCCAAATGCTTTTTGAGTCTTGGGAAAATACTGACGTATCAGCCATTGCTGCCTTAGATCTTGAAGTCAATAAATGGGTGATGGCTGACTAGATTTATGGCTAAATGTGTTTGAAACTAAAAGAAACTGTAGCAGGAAAATGTAAATTTGTTCTCAAAACAGTCACGTTCTGTCTGGAAACAGTTTCAGAATTAATTCCTTCTCTTCCGAAGTTAGAATTGTTGAAAATGCTTAATATTACCAGAGAAGAAGACATTAGTAAGTGGGGATCTTTTATATGATTTGTAGAGAAAATCAGGAGCTTTTGATTGTTTCCAATGTGAAGAATAGAAATATAAGTACTCTATCCATGTTTCTTCATTTGTGAAAACTAATTTCATTGCCTATTGAAGAAAAGAGTGGAAATGATTACTGGAAAAGGACAAATGCTATAAAAATCAGGGTTGCACTTGTTTATTTAAAAAAAAAAAGTTGGTACACCAGCTGATTACAAAGTAAACGTTAGTAAATCTACCTTTAATACTTAACAATAACTTGCAGATAGTGGAAACCTCTTACATGTTCTTTTAGAAAATTAAATTGTGGTTTTTTTGTTTTCCTTTGAAGGGTCCCGATCACCAGACAATCTTATTTAACCATGGAGCTGTTCAGAATATCGCACATCTGTTAGTCTCCACCTCCTACAAAGTAAGACATTAAAATTATTCCATGATTTACATGTATTTACGAAAGGAATCCAAATGAAGATAATAAAAGCTATGTCTATACATATGAAATAAAATTATGAACAGGTATAATGCGTGTTTATAAAGTAACAGTGGATTTTACTTGTCCTATGGATTTCTATCAAAATGAGAACTATTGTTTTGGAGTGCTCTGTAAGGTTAAAACACCATTAATCAGTCAATTGTGCTTGTCTATTTTGATCTCCTGCCTAATGCAGAACATTCTCAATAAAGCGTCTTTCAGCAGGAAAACCAGTCTTTAAATGAGAATTTCTAGTAAAGGGAAATTTGGTGATCTGTTCCTGGGGCTTGTTAATCTCATGTGTGGTGCTTTTTGTTTGGTTTGGGGTTTTTTATAAACCCAGTAGGAAGTATGCGGTCTTCAATATTTTGTTATTAAGACTGATAAACTTCTGTTTTCTGTCTTTCTGTAGTAATTAGTTTTCACCGTGATCAGGCAACATTTTGCTCTTTCTCCCATTCGCTGACCTTTTTTACCCTGTATTGTAAGGTGAATTTTCCAAGCTATGTTTGGCTTTGAACCTTCCCAAATTTTTTTCAAAGAGCTGCTTTAACATAAAGAAATCAAAGCAAGATAAAGTTTTCAGGTTGCTTTGTCACCAACAAGATACATGTAGCATTGCATTAAAATATTGATATTTAATCCTACCTTCCTGGAGAGATGTGTAAAGTATTCTGGATTTCCTCCTTTTCTAGTTTAGTCAGGCCTTTAAATTCCAGGTGTTATGTACTGAACTGCTCTTCATACACTTTCCTGTGTTAATACTCCTGGGATTAACAGCTTCATTGTGGTCTTAGCTACTTTGTAGTGTTCTGCAGTAATTGGACGTTCTCAGACTTCTAATGCAACCAATATGTTTTTGTAGAAGACAAACCATCTCATTGTCTTACTTCTCTATCCAGTTTCTTAATATTCAGCCAAATAAGAACTTATCAGGAAAAGACAGCATTTAAAAACTTTGCCTGTTTTTCAATACTTACAATAAAGGCCAGCAAGGTATCTCAAATGATTTAGGCAATATGAGCATATCAACAGAGAGCAGAAATCCTCAAAATGGGATTTCAATCCCCATGAGAATCTCTCTGCCAAGAGAATTGCCTGTTATTTTTCAATAAACTCTTTTCCTTTGGTTTTGGTATTGTCCCGTAGCCAGCTGATTCTATGAGTATCTTTCCCATATGTTATGTCGTTACAAGTGTGCATCTTCAGTACTGGTGAGAGGGACTACAGCTTTTACAGTGGTGTTACAGATAATGGTTTCAAGACCATACTTACGTTTTTTTCCAAATGCTTGCATTCCCCGTTTCTCATGTAACTATTGAACCAATTGCCCTTAAGTAGACATTACTAGCAAAGAAAGTAGTCATCATAGTAATTTGAATATCTTTAATAGAGCAATATTATGTAAAATAGTTAACTCCCACCTAGGCTTCAGTTGTTCTCATGAGAACATTTACCCCCACCCCTGACTTCCTTTTGGCAGGAATACAGCTTTTGAGCTGTGGGTTTGACTATTCTCAGTGCTTTCTCGATAAACAATCTCTGCTTCCTGCCACTTTGAAGCGTACACTGTATTCATTAGATTGTCTGAAAAGTAAACAGCAAATGTCAAACAAGGCTTTTGTTCTGAAGCCAGGTAGCCTGCTATCTGTTCTTCTTGACTAAGACTTCACTACTGCTGATGAGAAGAGATCTTAACCATGGCTGTGATTAGATATGATAAAATTAATGCACAAAAGCGTGATTGCCTTTCTTGTTGTCTACCCTTGGACTTCCATGTTTCTAAGACTTTTTGTTGAGGAAAGTGGGATGGACCTAAACCTAACTTGCAGTAAGTGCTTTCTGCAGTGATGGGATTCTTTAGGTTAAAATTGTGCTCCTTTTGCTTTGTTTCCACACTAAGAATGTGGTAACAGAAATATAGAAAGACACGGACACAATTTAAATATGTGCAACTGTAGAAGATGAAGTTGAAGACTAATATCTGAACTATGTTAGATTCTTCCTCTGGGAAGATGATAATGGTTGGACTCCCTGTGTGAAAAAAGAGGTTATAAAGACTTCATAGCCTAGCGTGACTGGGCAACCATGAAATATTGTTTGATTAAACCAAGACATGGCTTTGGACAGGAAGAGGAAGATCCAGCATGAAGCAATTTGTGAATCCTTTTTGTAAAGATGATACCTGAGGCTGTGTAATGGCAGTAAAACTTACCGTATGTATTTGTTTTAAGATGAGTTTAGAATCACTTCTACTGGATGGTTCTCCTTAGACATTTTATTAAACTCACCTTTAAAGGCTTCTGAAATATAAATCTCAACTACCAGTATTTCTGATTCTGTTACGTACTTATGAGTCCCAGAAAGAAAAAGTCCTGTTGTTATGATACTTCCATTCTTTTGTGTTTGCACGTTTGTGAGGCATCACAAATAAGACCAGTATGTCTGACTGTCTGGTTCCCAAGTTTCATCCTTGCACGTCTTTTTCACAAATAGTTCACAACATACCCTATAGGAGGATAATTCAAGCAGGGAGATCACAGGAGTCAAGGTGTGAGTTAGATGTTTCCATCTGCCTTTTATTCATCATTTGTGTTTTTTATTGATTATACAGAATTATTTTCTACAGGCCTGTACAGCAGTATAGACCAATTTTGCTTTTAAGTTAGTGTTTACATTTATACTTAATATATGTTATGTTTTTACACAGGTTCGAATGCAAGCATTGAAATGCTTCTCAGTTCTAGCCTTTGAAAACCCACAGGTATCAATGACTCTTGTAAATGGTAAGTATATTGCTGCTGTTGCTTATTTGACACCCATTTTATTGACTGGCTGAATTAGAATTACTTGGAGTTCTCTTTCATTGCTTGCAGTGTCGGTTGATGGAGAATTGTTACCGCAAATTTTTGTGAAGATGTTACAAAGGGACAAGCCCATTGAAATGCAGCTCACATCAGCCAAATGGTAATTTTCATCAGGATTTAGAATGAAATAGTATGCAATTTAATACTTACTTTTTAACTGTCCCATTTTTGCTTGTTGCAAAGTCATGTGTGATCTAAAATCTTAGGAATAATTATAAATCTTATTTGCGTTATGTAAACCCTTGGAGAAGTGGTTCTCACCTAATAATCTCTTAGCATAACTTTCACTCTTTGCTGTACATAAACAGGAGAAAAATGTTGCTGGGCAGTAGTTTTGTCAGGAACATATTCAGACATTTGGATTTTCGTAAGTTGAACTGCAGTTTTCACGAGTAGCTTGGATTTTATGCTAAGTTTTACTTTGAATAGACTATGGTCAGCTGTATGTCCTTACAAAGTATAATACTGAAATATCATCATGTAGTACGGGTTAATGGCCTTGTTGCACCACTGTTCAGCACGCTCGCTCAGGTGTCCAGGGCTGTGGTGTGTTGAGAACTGTATGCATTAAGATGATGAGAGAGCAGAGCTAGTCCCTCTTCCCAACTGTTTTAATTAAAATACACTGTTCTTTAAACCTCATGTGCTCATACAGGAGAACTAATGTTATTAATTAATTTTATAGTTCAAATCAAACTTTCTCCTCTGGTGCGGGCACATTTCTGTGTGTTCACATTCATAATGACTTTCTACCCTGTGACAAAATGTGAGCAAGTTCACCAATGTAACAGCAACACTAGGGTTAAGCTGGGAGTTGACTCCCTTTAAGACCTTTTTCCTGTTATTGTGTTGATAATAATGGTATAAATTACTTGAGGGGTTTAAAGAGATAAAATTACCCATCACTATAAACTGCTGAAGTTAAGTGTAACTCAAGAGTTTGGTCACTGATGTACTGTTTGATTATTCTTTTAGATTTTGATGGCTTATTTTTGACCTGGATCAGTGAGTTCTCTGATTCAGTTCACCAAACAATCTCACTGACAGTTGTCTCAGTGCAGGGTCTCAAGATTCTGGGTGAGGAGCAAGTGGGGTAGGTAGGATGGCCTCTTTTGTAATGTTGCCAGGTTATTATGATTTAACCCATTCCTGAAAGCAGTTATAAAGGCATGTATGTGTGTGTGGGGGTTCTCTTAGGTAATCCTGCTCCATATGGGAGATCTGTCTGGGAACCTCCCATGTTCCCTTCCAACCACAATTGGTCTATGCAGTCTGGTTTTACTGGTTTGGTTTGGTAGCTCGTGGTGAAGAAGGTCGGTTAAATTAACTGCATTGTAGCAGTCTCAGTTCCTATTGATTCATGTGTTTCTTTAGGAATTCAGAGAATACATAGAGAATTAACTATTAGAAATTTTTATTTACTTATTTATTTTACTGGTGTCGAGATATAAGGCAGTTGATAAGTCACGAAGGCAGGCTGGAGTTAAAAGAATTGTTCTGGCTCTGGACTGTCTCCTTGTTCTGGGATGAATTCTCCCAGGCCTATTGGCGTTCTTTACTGATCTGCTTCAAATTGGAAGGAGTTGGGTAGACAATCCCATCTTTTGCTGTTGCTTTGCAGTCCTTTGGCTCGAGTGGACTTTTGAAAGCGTGGAAGAAACTGATGCGGTGAAAAGCAAAAAAAGGAAGATTGCAGGAAAATAGAAGACAAACCAGTATCTTGAGTTTCAGATTGAGTTTCTGCTAGTCTGTGAGCAGCAGTCATCCTTCTTAGCAGGACACTTAAAGTCTCAGTTTCAAGACACTCCTTGGAGCTCGCAAAGACCTCTACTGTCTTTTCTTCTATAAGTCCACTCCCTGCTTGATCCCCTCCAAGTCAGACTATCCCTCCTTTCTTTTTTTCTAGTGAGAGTAATAGGTGAAATTGTCACACATCCTCTTTTTTTGTCTTCTGAATTAGACTTCGCTCCTGCCTTGCCAGCTCTGGTCAATTAATCTGCAGTTCCTCTCTGATTTGTTAGTAGAGTCCTTGGAATGCAGATGCAGAAGGGCTGGGGTTTTTTTATGCATTTGTGAAGCCTTTTGTTAAATTTGTATTTGAATCCATACTGGTATACGGGGCTATCTTAAGAAGTTTCCTTTGTTTTTCAACAACTGAAGTAGATCTGGAAGACCTGAATTAATACCTCTTGCTTGGAGTGGAGTAAGGATCCTTCACTTGAGCAGCAGCGTTGGCACAGAGGGAAGAGCAGTAAGCCTCTTGGGAGAGTGATTTGCAGCTACAAGTGGAGCAGTAACCTTTTCTGCTAAAATTACCAGAATTGCTTCCAACTAAGCCAAGCCTATTTTACCTGAAGTAAAAATACTTTAACTTACTTCATGTTAGAAATAGAACTACTTTGTCTGGCAAATAGGGTCTAGCTGGACTAAACGGCAGCTGCAAGACGGGCACTTTCCTCTTGACTGTTCAGGTGTGAAAATGAGTATTTCCTGCTCTCAGCTGCAAGGCTTGGACAGTAAAAGTTTATAAAACGATCTCTATGCTAACGGTCAAGTCTTGTCTTTTCACTTCTGAGAAATAGTGTATAAAAAGACTTCTGTTTATAGGATTTTAGCTATGTCTGTCACAGGTAGGTGTTTAGAACGGGATCAGTGGTGTTGCCTTCTAAGAGGTGAAAGAAATTTCTTTAGGCACTTGGAAAGAGCTCAGGAATGCAGTGAAACATGATATGGTTACAGTATGTTAGTGTATTACTGCTCCTTAGCTGAGCAATAATAATTGACCGTATGTACACTTTTAACCTGCCCAATTGAGAGTTGAAACATGTTAGTTTTAAGTCATCTTTACTAAAATTTTGTTATTTTTTTAACCTCAACTGTGGCTTGATAAAAGCTCATTACAATGGCTCAGTTCAAAAGATGAAACAAAAGATACTTGACTGTTCCTGCCCTGAATGCAGAGCAGTTATCCTCCAGCTTCATTCCACTTCCTTGTAGCACAGCAGGTAAAAACTATAAACCACTTCAATGTAAACCACTTTTATTGGTTTGAACTACTACTATTGGGTGAACTACTTCGTATTTCTGGTAGCTTGGAGCACGTGTATAGATAAATTAACAAAGCAACTTATGCATTTGTCTGATGTTGTGTGTCAGCATTGTAGTTTGAGACCTTGGAGTTGTTATAGCCACTGTCTAAGCTGTTGTCTAATATAGAACAAATGGTGATTTGGTTCAGTGTCAGAGACTTAATTGGGTTCATCGTTAACAAGGATGTGCTTATTCCAGCAGAGTGTTAAGACATGCCTGTGGACAAGCATCACGATACTGCATCTCCTAGGCTAGTGCAAAGCTTGAATGGTTTCTCACTAAGCTGTCAGACTACCAACCCTATATTGATTCTCTCCTGATTCTTTTAAGTGCTTTCCCATGCTGTGTGCAGCAAAGGACAGGTCTATGTATATTGGACTTTTATCTTAATGCGAGTTATTCATTTGGGGTTTTTTTGTTGGTAAAAGAGGTTTGTGGATCAATGGAGTTTGATGGTTAGACCTTTTTTGACCAGCGTGTGGTGTATGTGTTGATCCAGCAAGATGTCCTGTGCTAGAAATCTGCTTAAAAGTACGCCTATAGTAGTTTGTTCGTGTGCCCAATTCTAGTAAGCGCAAATATATTTAAATCAATGATAGAACAAAGGGGAATACATTTCATTGGTTGGCTGTTCTGCAACGTCTTACTTAAGCGCATAAAAAAGAATGATAGGTGAATGTATGTTTTATTATGTTGTTGCAGCCTTACTTCCATGTGCAGAGCTGGAGCAATACGGACAGACGATTCTTGCATCGTTCTTAAGGTGAGCTGTGGTTAAACAGTTTTCTGCTTAAAATGTTTTTCTCATGTAGGGCTATCCTGGTTTTATTTGTCTCTTAGAAAAATTAGCGCAAAGTCTGTTATGCTGAAGATTTCAAAGCACCAAGTTGTCCTGATTTTTTTTATTTAAAAAATTAGTTCTCTAGTTCCCCTTTGTGTCTTTAAGCATTTAGAGTGACATGGCTTTTTAAAGAAATTTTAAATAAAGAATTGTACTAAAGGTCAATATCCAGGAATAAATATGCCGGAGTTTGACACACATCCATTTGAGGCTTGTAATCATTTCAGTAACGATTTGTAAGTAACATGGAAGCAACATTACTGCCTTGGTCTCTGTATATGAACAAGGCAGTGGTTTGCCTTTCAATAACTTATTTCACAAGACTACAGTCAGAATACTGGCACAATCTATACGTGGAATCTGTCACGAGCAGATGATTTCTCAGGTTTCACAATGTTTTTGTACATTTGTCTGCTTCATACTTTGGCTAGGGAAATTTGTTATTGAAAAAAAAGAAGAAACTGTCATGCTGAAATATTGAATTTTATTTTTATACTGCATGTGACTTTATAAGGAAATTTAGTAAAGGAAACTTCATTAAATACAGCAGGAATGTAGTCTCTTAATAGTCACACTTGTATAGCTAGTCAAAAAACAAAAGAGCTCTTGATGAGCAAGCATATCAGCCAGACATGAGATAATACTAACACCGCTTGTTTCTCCATGAGATGTTGAAGTATTACTGTAATACTGCAGTAAGAAAACATTTGCTGAAGGCAAAGGCAGGTTAGTGCTCATAACTGGCTGCTGACTGCGTGGAGCTATGCAGGCTCTGCCACGTGGGCCAAAGGGATAACTGCAGTCCTTTCAAACCGTTGTGAGCTGATGTGCCTGCCAGCCTACAGCGATAGGAGCACTTTTTCTCATGGAAGCTGCCTCTGTGCAAATAAGCATTTTAAACTTTGGACCAAAATTTGTTGTAATACTTGAGAGTAGGCAAAAGAGTGAGGACAGAAGGAAGGCATAGAACCTGGCTGTCTTGTTCAAACAACTCATGTAGTTTCTTCTTTTCTTCTGGGGTTGCTCCGGGAGCTCATCACAATTTGAAGATAACGCACTGTCTCCATCTGTGGTAAATCCAGTCAAATTATTTGACCTGTGGTGAACTAGAACAAAGCAATACCCTCTTTAGTTTTCAGAAGTTATTAAAGAGAACTTTGACCTTTTGCTATCAGACTTTCTTCAGGTCTTCAGGAAACACACAGGGATGTGTGTTTCCAAAGTGGTTTTGATTTATTTTCATTGCTCAGTTTGAGTAGTGGGTTGGCTTGTAGCACATGAAAAAATAAAATTGGTTGGGGTTGGGAGAAGGCAGAGGCGGCTGATAAGTAATGGATTTGCTTGGAAGGGAAATGATTTTCCTGGAATCCTAATAACAAAAATGACCATTTGTTCAGATAACCCTGGTGCATCCCAGCGATACCATGTGAATTAAGTATTCCATCTTTACAGTCCATGTTCAGACTTCTATCTGCTGGCCAGAAAAGGTCAGGCGTGCTTTTTGGCTCTCCATCTTACACCTCTGATACAGTCCCCTGCTCCTCGTTGTACTGACCCATAGGTCTAATGGAACAGTCAAGGTGTGTCCTTCAGAATTATTGATTTTGTTTAATTTTAAACAGATGGAATTGCTAAAAGTTGAAAGGTACGAGATTTGTGTTTCTTGGGTGCTTGCAGCCAGTGACCTGACAATTTCGAGCCCCTGAATTCCAAGAAGTAGCTCATTTCAGGCCATTTGACCATGGAAAGAATTGGGAAGTGCAATCTCACTTTTGAAATGAGGTGATTTCTGAGGGCTGCTTAAATTTACCCACCCTCAGCAGCTGTTTTCTCTTTTAAAGAGTTCTGCCTAACTTCTTAAGGAAGCAGAAGGTCCTTAGGTGGGTCTGTGCTGTTAGAACCAGTTTTCAACTGTTGAGGTTGAAAGTCTTATCTGGTGTCTTAAGTGACAGATACGCGGGGAGGAGGTGCCTTGGCTCCCTGGATTAGGTGCAGGATTAGATGGTAATCCTTGTGGTAGCATCTACTTTTTAAATAAATGTCGGCAAGTCCTGTAACTCTGCTTCCTTACCTGTGGAACGGAGATACTTACCTATTTAATCATTTGAACAGTCAATGGTTAAATGTTATTTGAGGTCCCCAAAACATAACTCTGAGAAACATTTTCTACTAGCATAATTCTGTTGAAGTCAGTGGAGTAACGCAAGCAAAAACCTTGATGTTATTCCTCATCTGTTTTCATACTTCTGTTTGGTGAGGCTTGAGTGAACACGTTGAGTCCCAACCACTGGAGAATTGGTTTTTCCAGAGTTAAGTGCCCTTCACTAACCTTCAGGTAAAGAAAGATTTGATTGCTTTTAATATTTAAAGTAGGGAAAGCATGACTAAAGTGTTGCCGTATGCCTGTAACCAAGGCAGGAGGGTGTGTCAGGGTAAGGCAGAATGGTCCCGGATTCCAAGTGGACTTCATTTCTGGTTGACCAAATATACTACTTAGGAGTCCTCTCTTCCCCTACTACTCCTGGCAGGCAGCATGAGTCAAAGAAGCCCTGAGATTATTTTTCACTCCATTGTCCTCAGTCAATCCTAGCTTGCAAAGGGGCAGGAGGGGTCAAGTACTTCTTTTAAGGGCAGCTTGGGTACTTTTAGTTCTTGCGTGTAGTAAGAACAAACCTGCGCAAATATGAACTCTTGAGGGTTGGGGGTTTTTTTTAAGTTTTTTGTGAAACTTTGACCATGATCACTTCTAAACATTGCATTCATGCGTACTAATTTTGACTGTATGAGAAGCTGGTTGAAAGTAGCCTACTGTATACTTAGTAATGCCTGAACAATTTCTCTCTGTGTGTAGCCTTCAAAATCACTAAAATCTTTTTGTCTAAAGGTACTGATCTAAAGAACATTGTTGAGAATTGCTCTAGGATAGCTGTTTGATTTTTTGTTTGTTTGTTTGTTTTCCTAACTTTTCAGACTCTGCCATGTTTGGTTCGAATGTGTAGTAAGGAAAGACTGCTGGAGGAGCGAGTAGAAGGAGCAGAAACACTGGCCTATTTGATTGAGACAGATGTGGAGCTCCAGAGAATTGCCAGCATTACCGACCACCTCATTGTCATGCTTGCTGACTACTTCAAGTATCCCAGCTCAGTGAGTGCAATCACTGATATCAAGAGGGTACGTTTCCTTAACCAGCTCTGAAGCTTTGAAAATGTGCAAAAACAATAATAAATGGGCTCAGGATTTTTTTTTTTTTATTCTATTTAAACCTTATGTTTGAGTTCCTCAATAGAAAGGTGACCAGATGTCCAGCAGGACTTGATTCCTGATGTGTGTAGTCTCCAAGTCTTTGCTCACTCACTGCTTTTTCTGGAGACTGTATTATCCAAACTAAAATCATTGTGTATATCTGGACTCCTGTAAGAAGGCTGCTACCGTTCTTCTATGTCAAAGATAAAGAGATGGGCTATGGGTAGTTTAATATAGCTTCACCATACAAGTTTCATTACATTTTCCAGAGATAGCAGTGAAGTACCAGACTGAAACATCTGTCATGTTTCTCCTCTGCAGAGTTTAAAAGACTTACCAGTGCATTTCAGCTTCATAGGAGATAATGGTCCCATGTGATGAGAAATCTATTTAAATCCTTAGGGCAGGTTTGTGAAAAATGTTAAGGTCAGAAAAGGCTCTGTTCTGTTTAAGCAGAAAAACATGTGGGTTTCATGTAGCATTTCCTGTTACAAGTTACCTGCACTTGCAAGAGGTTGGATGAACAGAGACCACATACACCTTGGAGACTTAGTATCATAGGTGTTGTACTAAGAGTTCTCATCCATCAACTTTTTTTTTTACAGATTTGCTTACACTTTCCAAAGCACTCATGAGTCAATCAACCTCAGAAGGAAGATTGTTTTTTATATTCTGCATAGGGAAATATCCATTGCCTATTCCCTTCCCCTCTTACTGAGTCTGATTTTTGGAGAGGTCCCCAAACAACTGGATTACAGAGCCTTGGTTTTTCTCCAAAACTAGTCCAAGAAGTATACTCACTTCTCAGACTTTTGTAGAATGGGATTGATTCTGCATATAGAGCTGCCTTGAATTCTATGCAAAAATGCAAATTAAATATAAAAAAACTGCAGTATAAATTTAAATAAGCAGAAGGAAGTTTAGCAGCTGATTGGGGAGTAATGGATGTTGGCTGTAGTATCAAAAAATGATTAGGTTCCAAATGTGAGCGGGGCAGTTATAAATATTATGACATTGCTTTGAGTGTTCAGAAAGTCTATAAAAACAGTCAGCTGGGAAGCCAGGGTGCTTACTTTATTAAAAAATGCTTTGAATTTACACCCTGTAAGGTAAAAAAAATGTGTGAGTTGAGGACTCTGCCAAACAGATTGTCTGTTTTAAATGTTTTTAACAATTATATAGTACATTCTGCTCTAATACAGCTACATCAAGAAAGAATTACTCGTAAAGCTTAATTTTTGACAGTTCTTTTACTGCAGTGCTTTACTGCTTAATACTAGCATTTTTCTGGTATTTTGTGTAGACTTTAAATATTGAATCGTTTTGTGGAACCCTTTGGTGCAGAGTTTTGAGGACAGTCAGAATCATGGAATTATTCTCATTGGAAAGAACGTGGGGAGGTCTGAAAGTCTTAATTTCCTGTTCAAAGCAGGGTCTGTGCTGAGCTCAGACAAGGTTGCTTAAGGCTTTGTCCAATTGACTCTTGAAAACTGCTAAGAATGGAGACTAAACAACCTCTCTGAGAAATCTGTTCCAAAGTTTGACTGTTCTAATAGTGAATTTTTATTTCTTGTATCCAGTAAGAACCTCTCCTGTTTCGGTTTGACTATTGTCTCTCCTTCTCTTGCTGGGCACCTCTGTAAAGAGTCTGGCTCCATGTTCTCCTTGTAGGTATTGGAGGGCTGCTCTTAGGTCTCTGCTTAGCCTTCTCTTCTCCTGGCTGAACAAGGCAGGGTACACCCTGTCTGTTCCTCCAGGTCTGTTCTACTGAAGTCAAGACTCTGTGCTCTGCTCTGTGACTTTCTCGCACCTCTCAGGAACTTGACCACCACAATCTTTTGATCCCTATAGCTAGTGCTCCCCTTGAGTATCCTACCCCCAAGCAGTTTTTCCCGATTTGTGAGCAGCATATCCAGTGGTGCATCACCCTAATTCACCCCTCTGCACCTGTGTTGAGATGTTACCTTCCAGAAACCGCATAGATAGCTTGCACCCTGCTTTGTTGCCTTTACAGCAGAAGACTGAAGTTAAAATACACCTTAAGATGGAGGTCCTGTGATTTAGAGACTGTCTTCGGTTCCCACTTTTGCTTCACTTCTCTTGATAAAACTTCCTTTGATTCTGTCCTAATTTTTTCACTTCTCCTGGCTTGTTTACTGTACGTTTCTGTTGGGTAAATAAGAATAGCTTTTGCCTGAACACACCTGGGTGTGCTGATTGACGAGAAGCTCAACGTGAGCCAGCAATGTGCGATCACAGCCCAGAAGGTCAAGCGTATCCTGGGCTGCATCAGAAGCGTGGCCAGCAGGTCAAGGGAGGGGATTCTGCCCCTCTACTCCACTCTTGTGAGACTCCACCTGGAGTACTGCATCCAGCTCTGGAATCCCCAACATAAGAAGGAGATGGACCTGTTGGAGTGGGTCCAGAGGAGGGCCACGAGGATGCTCCAAGGGCTGGAGCACCTCTCCTATGAGGAGAGGCTGGGAGAGCTGGGGCTGTTCAGCCTGGAGATGAGAAGGCTCCAGGGAGACCTTATTGCAGCCTTCCAATACCTAAAGGGGCTACAGGAGAGCTGGGGAAGGACTTTTTACTAGGGCATGTAGTGATAGGACGAGGGGTAATGGCTTCAAACTGGAAGAGGGGAGATTTAGATTAAATATTAGGAAGAAATTTTTCACTTTAAGGATGGTAAGGCACTGGAACAGGCTGCCCAGAAAAGTTGTTGAGGCCCCATCCCTGGAGGTGTTCAAGGCCAGGCTGGACGGGGCTTTGAGCGACCTGGGCTGGTGGGAGGTATCCCTGCCCATGGCTGGGGGGTGGAATTCAATGATCTTCAAGGTCCATTCCAACCTAAGCCGTTCTATGATTCTACGAATATGGTCTGGATAGAGTCATAATTCTATAGAAGTGTTTTGGCCTCAAATTGTTTAAGTTGACCTATCTGTAACTCAGCAGATAAATTAACCATATTCTTAACTTCGATTGTTGTGTTCAGTTTGTAAATGTGGACATCAGCTAATGGAACTGCAGTTCGTTTGTGTTTCTGGCTGCCCTTGGTGTGGTAGAGAAAACCCCAGTCAATAAGCATTAGTTTACAACAAAGAAGAATATCACACCTGTAATTTTTTTAGTGTTAGACCTTGATATCTGTGCTTTATTTAAATAGCTTGACCATGATTTGAAGCACGCCCATGAACTGCGCCAGGCTGCTTTCAAGCTCTATGCTTCCCTGGGAGCAAATGATGAAGATATCCGAAAAAAGGTGAGCCTGTGAAAAATGTTAGCAATCTGACAAAGATGTAGCTGAAAGTTAGGCTGAAAGGCAGTGCAAGAATTTGCTCCCTTCCAGCTTTTTTTTTTTTTCCTGTTGTGATGTAAATAGGTTGAAATGAGAAGGCTCTCTTTCTGTGACGTTATTATAAACTTTCAGATGGCACTTTCTTTGCATGGGATTTGAACAAAAATTCATGTCTTGCTGTGGCAAATAAAAGAGTAAAGTTTCTTTATGTAAATATCTTCAGACTGATGAACTAGATTCTTATATCTTTCAACATGTTGTGGTCCTTGCTACTCATAAGCTGTGCAGGAATATTGTTGGGGCATATGACTAATTTCTGAAACCTGTGTTCTGAGGGACAAAATATACCACTGTTGTCATGTATCCTGTTATTAAAAAAAAAAAGTTTTTTTCAACATAAACCCAGGGAAGTCTAGTCATATTGGGAAACAAACTCAAAATTTGTGCCGTGATTCTGAAGCGACTGAGGGGGCTTGCACTGTCATAACAAAGCAGTTGGTGTGAAGAAGGACAAATTCTGTTCAAACATTATAGGAAACAGATTGGATGATGGAGCAGTCATATAGTTAAAAATTTATATGTGGAAAGTGGAGGGAAACTAAACAATGAATGATTAAAAGCAGCATTTTTTTAAATTAAGCATGGAGTTTCTATGTCAAACATGGCACGTACAGAATGCAGGAGAATTTTCTGAGTTTATTTGCTGGTTAAAGGGGAAAAACAGAAGGAAGAAAGATGTGGACAGGAAGGAGGCAGGAAAACAGAGT
The DNA here is from genome assembly GCA_017639485.1 of Pluvialis apricaria. Lineage (NCBI taxonomy): Eukaryota > Metazoa > Chordata > Aves > Charadriiformes > Charadriidae > Pluvialis > Pluvialis apricaria. The sequence continues at coordinate 25,339,871 of CM030014.1, read as the reverse complement.
GTTGAAGAGATAACTAGCAGGAAGTTTTATCAGAGGGGAACCATTCAGGATCTCCAGAATTCAAACCCATAAACTTCTCTTTTGTTGCAGGTTGAACTTCTTTAGTTAATAGTAACGATCCTTCTTTTACAAATCAAAGCATTGTTTTTAATAAGTGGTGGGTGTGCACATGACAAAGTTGATTTTATTATACAAAAGCCATCTTTCATCTTGGTATTAACTCCCTTTTATCCTAGTCTTAAGTGCTTGTGCTGGCCATGTCTAAATATGGCATATGAATTACTACTTTTTTTTTTTCAGGTAGCTCTACAACATGTCTGTAATCTGTAGTTTGTATATATTATGTGCGCTCACACGTGCACTCTTTGTTTTAATATGACGTTAAGGGTAATTCATATATATATATAACCCTCTTGTTCCTTGATGATTAATAAAATCATTTTGAAAGCAGTAGTGGAGCATAGAATGTGAAATTTTTTTTCCTAAATTGTTTGCAGATACACACTACTTTCCACTTAATCTGGGAAGAGAATATGGCTTGCTGGTTTTAGCTACGGTTTTTATATGCAATATTTAAAATGTTGCAGACAAAAACCAAACAACCCGTAAATGCTCATATTATTTTATTCATATAACATTAATTCCTTTTTGCTCCAGATCATTGAGACTGAAAATATGATGGACCGTATTGTTAATGGCTTGTCTGAATCCAGTATCAAGGTGCGGTTAGCTGCAGTCAGGTAGGAGACTTTTCTGATTCATACAGATACTTTTGTCTTAGCGAAGCCTGATGCTGTACTTGTTAGAATTTCTGATAATTTTTCATAAGCTAATCCGAAGTAATTTCTACCACTGGAAAACTTATTGGGGGAGGCAGGGAGTTACCCTGGACTAGTATGATATTTCCTTTTTGCTATTTACAGTCTACTACTTAACAAATTCTAAGCTGAATCTTTGTGTAGAAGCAATGTCTATATTACAGTAGTGTACATGTGAATGTGTGTGTGTGTTTCACAGTGAAGGTTTCTTTTCTGTTATAGATGTTTGCACAGTTTGTCCCGTTCTGTACAGCAGCTCAGGACAAGTTTTCAGGATCATGCTGTATGGAAACCTTTAATGAAGGTAAGTAGAGAAAAGCAAGTCTCAACTACTGAAGTGTTTTGTTCCATTAAAGGAGGATACGGTGTCTGTTCAATTTGCATGCCTTTCTGTAGAATCACAAAAAAGTTACCTGGAAATCAAAATTTCATGACCTTCTAAGAGAGTCGCAAATCAACAAAAGCCAAGCAGCAGCAAAGAGGACTGTGGTCCATGCTTGATTTTTGGTTGGGTTTTTTTGAGTGATCAGTGAGTGAGGCTATGTTATCCCTAATGTTTACATAGGGCACTGAGAGTATATCTCTTACTTTCAGGCTCAGACTGGATGGCAGAGTTCAGACTTGGTCTATAAGCCCTACAAGAGAATATAGATCTGCATTTTCTCCTGTAATTCTCTGTGTCTCAGATCTCATTGCAGATTCTAAAACTGAAGCCAAAGAGCTAAGCAGGACCTTTAAAAGGGCACATTTTAATATAATGCAATTATCCACAAGATTAAATGAGATCCAAGTGTGTAAGGTATATATTGTCATCTCATCCTGTAATGTGACTGTCATTAAGTGCACATAAATAATCTGGTTTCTCAGTTTCAATGTCTTTTAGACCTTGAAAATGGGGAACAGACAAAGTCTGCTAGCAAGAAGCCTGAAAGCTTGGGCAGCATTAACATCCATGAGAATCAGCTGAAGTGAGCTTGACTCTCTACTCAGAAGTAAAATAGCCAGACCAGAGAAAGCGTTGTCAGCAAAAATGAGCTGATGAGCTTGATAACAAAGCAGTTATGTGAGGTGACTGTCCAAAGCCCAAGAGTGAAGGAAGAGCCTGGAAGGAAGTGAAGGACCAGGAGATCCCTCAGTTATTTCTAGTGATGTTTCAGTACAAGAGAGATGCCTGTTGGACATACTACTCGGTGACGTTTCATTCAGGGCTGATTTTCTCTGTTCTGCTGGTGTTCTAATTCTCACAAGTTATGGGCTTGAGAGAACTCAACTCACTAGTTATACTACACTCTCTGGCCATCTTGTTGGCTGCAGGCCGTGAAACTTTCTCAGCCTTTTATGTTGCTTGCATGAGTTAGAGGCCCTAAAGTATGGGCCTACTTGTTTGTACCATTTCAATATAGAAATGACGAGGAAATTATTTTCTGACAGTATACGCAATCCACTTATTACAAGTTAAGCATTCATGCTTGGATTGGGTGTGTGAGTTGTGATACTAATCCATGGCTGTCTAATTCATTAGTCTTATTGGGAGGTCAAGGGAGATTTCATCATGCAAGTTTTGTGCTATCACTATAGCATACTAAGCCCATGATTCAGGACTCCTGATCATCATCTGAAGGGGCTTGGAGGGAATGGTTTGAATATTTTAAGAGTTTGCAAAAGGCCAAACATGAAAGCATCAAACCTTTATAAATGTAAAACACAAAAACTACAGGATTGCTTGAAGAAGCACAACGAGCATAAAAGGAGAGCCATGTGAAAAAAACAAATGTAGATTTCAGACTTGTCTATAAACACAGCTGCTGGCAGTTGTTCATTATAATTTGTATTAAATAAGCTGAAGTCACACTTTTATGTTCATTCCAAAGCATCAAGAATTATTCTTAATAGAAAAATAAAAGTAATATTAACTAAAGATAAATTAATTTTCAGTCTAGATTAATAACAACTACGTAAGTCCTTTCTCTCTCCCCTAGCATGTATATATAGCTGTATAAGCCATGGAAGAATAATGTCTAATATAGTAGGACTTGCATGTATGTACTTCAGTACAAGCTGCTGTAATTGTTAATCATAGAATGGTTTAAGTTGGAAGGGATCTTAAAGACCATCCAGTCCCACCCCCCTGCCCTGGGCAGGGACACCTCCCACCAGCCCAGGTTGCTCCAAGCCCCGTCCAACCTGGCCTGGAACACCTCCAGGGATGGGGCAGCCACAGCTTCTCGGGGCAATCTGGGCCAGGGGCTCACCGCCCTCAGAGTGAAAAATTTCTTCCTAATATCTATTCTAAATCTACCTTCTACCTTAATGTTTGCAGTTTGCTTACTGCTCGGAAATAAAAGGTGATTCAGAACAACGCCTCCATTCCCGCTTTCTTTGCTGGAGGAGCAGTTGTGTCCTCCATGCCTATTTCCTCGCTGAGTTTTCTCAGAACACGCAAGGCAGATGCTCTGTTGAAGAGCGGCATGTATTGGTCCCACTGGAGATCCAGGCACAGATAAGAGAGAGTATAACTTGTTCCAGACTACTTGCTTGTCTGAAAGGATGGTCATGAGGAAATTCGCTGTGTTGTGCTTTGCACAAGGTACAGAAGTGTTGAGGAGGCTCTTCCTGGAGTTTCCTCCGCTTTTCTGCAAACCGTGACACAGAGGCGCACTGCAGGACATAGCCGGCTCTCTGGAGAGGATGGCTGCAGAGCTGAATTCCAGCTGCCAGCACATGTACGCTTTGCAGAGCAGGGATCTGTTCCCACTGATTTCTTTTAAATTGGACCTAAAAGCTCTCAAATCTGGCTTCTGTGAAATAACTTCACATTGTTCCAGCTTGTCATGTAATGTGTATCATCACATTGAGCTGAATGATATTCTGTACTTCAGGAGATGCTTTGATGCTAGCAGTACAGATCCAGACAGTGCTCAAAGTGCGGCATAATTATAGGTATTTAATTTCAAAATGATCCCTTCTTTATCCTACTGGTTAACGGAGATTCCTCACTCTCCCCTTTGTGACTGCAGGTTTTACAGAATGCTCCGAATGAAATTCTCGTAGTAGCATCTTCCACGCTATGCAATCTTCTTCTGGAATTCTCTCCAAGCAAGGAGGTTAGTATTTACCCAGAAACAAGAGGTGGTAATAGACAAAAGTTACGTTATACAGTGGTTCAATAAGCGTAAAGGTATCTTAATTGGTAGCCACTGCTTGTGCAGCATTACAGAGCTGTAATGTTAGGCACATTGTATCACTGATGGCTTGTGAATAAAAAAAAAAAAAAAAATCATCTGTTTGCGGTGCTGTGACAGTTAAATATGGTTGAATAGTTAAATGTAGTATCTAAAAAGTAGACGACATGCAATTTTGGAGTTTACTTGTAAGACGCTATCATCTAAAAAATTCATAAGCAAGAAGAAAACAAACCAATAATTGGCATTATGATCTATTGTCTTAGAGAATTACTGCTGTAATCTTAAATGCTGGCACAGCTGAGTCTTGTGGCTTTTATTGTTCTTGAATAAGTGATACAGGATATCTGGTCTTGAGTTCTGCAATGTCTGTATTTCATACAGATCATACGTACATACCAGTACTTCGTAGCAGTGGAACAATTCCTTAAGTATTTCTTAATTACAGAAAACATCTGCAAGATTGTGGTATACATGGGCTCCTACGTGGAATTTTGGATTGTCTTGGTTTGACCAATTGATCTCGGTGGTTTTAGTCGTGTCTGCGAGACAGAAAATGAACTGAAATAACGCCAAGCACGGTTCACTGGCCCATGGGCTTTCTTGTTCATATTGCAGGTCACAGTTAGTGTACTGTTTCCACTTCAAATTGGATTGAAATACTGAATTTTCTGTTGGGACACATTGTTCATGTAAAAAACATCCTTGCCGAAAGAAAATACTGCTTATGAAAAACTGAGGAGTAATTAGAAATGTTAGATTTGAAAGCATCTATAAGCCATCTGATCTTCGTTTGATATATCACCTTTTTTCTACATAGTATTTTGAAAATTGTAAACTACCTGTCACTTAAGTAAACAAAAAAAGCTGAAGTGGATCTGTATTTTATCCTGTAAAAGAGCCGAGTCAAATTCAATTTTGGAATGTCTCCCACCTGCTGTGGCTGTGGAGAAGTCCCTAGGAGCCAGCCCGCTGCTGGGCCCCTGGCAGAATCACTGGCAGCTTATTGCAGTGCGCAAGCGCCTGGCACCAGGTGAACTTCGGCACAAACTGCTGCTGCCTGGTTCTGTTACGGTCTTGCTGCGATCCAGTGAGAATGCCTTATTCCTACAAAGTGCAGCCTTTTCCACACATTCCTCTTTTCTCATGAATTCAGCTCTTAAACAAGTTAAAAAACACATGACTTCCCCAAAACTCAGTATGTGCAATTATTCACTGCTTTTGAAGCAGTAACTTCTGGAAGAAAGGAACACCTTACAAACTAGAGCAGCGTAAGTCATTGCATGAATCTTATTAGCATACGAGCTCTTCAGGTCTTAGATGAAACTAGTACTTCACATTCAGTTCAAGTGGAAAACAGTTGTTCCAAACTTAACTTTCATTACATTAATCAGTTTGAAAGAAGAGGTGCGCGTATTGATATTTTTCCTGTCATTTAAAGATGTGATACTACAAAGTTTTGCATTTCAGTCTGATCATCAAAAACAGCCTCCAGTTTTCTTCATTATGCTAACGTTTTTCTGTTGGATTTTAGTTGGTCTGATAACTAAACGCAAAGATTAAATGTCAAGAAAGATATCAAGTACCTTTCATTATCCTTAACCTTTTTAAGCAGTCACACATGTCCAACTTGAGACCCAAAAATATGTGATTGCTCAAGGAAGACTGCTTTTGGAGAGCAGTCCCAAGCTGAAAGTTGTTGGGGAAAACCCATTCGCTGGTGTGAATGTGGCATGTGTGTGTGCGCGTGTATACACACACACACACGTATATATGTGTATATACACATATGTATGGCTGTATATATACACGCGTACACATTCACAGACACACATGAGAATAAAGCCATCTTAACCTGAGTTTTTTCATAAAATCCTACCTTTTAATGCTCATGAATATAGGGCATGGCATGGCCAGTTCACGTTAGTGGACTGGACATGTTATAAACTCAAGAATAAGATATAAGCAAGGCTTTTTTTCTATTATATGTACATTTGTATATATGTCTAATTAGTCCAAGTAGCATTTTAAAGATTATTTTTTTCCCCCCCTCTTCGTTTTAGCCTATTTTAGAATCAGGAGCCATAGAACTTCTATGTAGTCTAACACAGAGTGAAAATCTTGCCTTGCGAGTGAATGGCATTTGGGCTTTAATGGTAAGTAGACCCCACCGATTAAATACCGCTTATGATTTTGCTTCTTAAAAAGTTTGTGAATGTAACTTAAAGAACTCATCAGTTGTTACTGAAAAATAACATAGCTGAAATCTGGCTTGTTTTTCCACCTTACTGCAGAAGGAAGACAGTATCAGCCTGAAACACTTCATCAATTAGTCCGTAAAATAAAATAAACTTTTCAGTTCTGATACCAGTTTGGCTGCCAGGGTCATTCAGGGAAACAGTTAAGTGGTGTCAGTAGCATGCCAGGGGACAAATAAAAGCAGGTAATAACCACATTAGCCGTAAGACCGTGTGGAAATTTAATTCAGTGTGTAGCAGTTCCTCATAAATTATAACCTTTGCGAGATTAATTTTAGCAAGGATATATGCTTGCCTCTTTCCTAAAACTCAGAGGGGGAATAGCTTTGTTTCCTTCAGCAGTTCATGTAGCCCGTGAACACAAAATGAACAAAAAAAAAAAGAGTGAAAGCCCAAGGTTAAGGTAAAAAAAATCAAACAAAAAATTTCTGTCTCTTTCAGAATATGGCATTTCAAGCGGAACAGAAGATCAAATCAGACATCTTACGAGGTCTGAGTACAGAGCAGTTATTCCAGTTGCTTTCTGATTCCGATGTAAACGTTCTGATGAAAACTTTGGGACTGCTCAGGAATCTTCTGTCTACTCGACCAGTAAGTAGAGCTGCAAACAGACCTTCTGAAAGCTGATCAAACATGCAGACAGTACAAATTGATTCTTAATCTTTTTTGTAAGACAAGTTATTTTTCTGTTTAAGATTAATGTTTGATATATTGCTAAAACTGAGGCCTTTGGATTTATCCAAGTATCTGTAACCAAATGGACAAATTTAGTGTAAGAAAGCATTTGAGAGAATTCTCTACATCCACTGAAATTTTGTAACTATGATCAAATACAGAGCTAGATAGTTACGTTTAATGTTCAATTCCATTGCATTTAGCTTTCAGCAAAATTATTTTCCTAGCAGTCTTTCTGTGAAACTTGTCCAGAACAACAATAAGAAGGTTGTGCTGTTGAGTCACTGTGTGGAGAGGTACATATCTTAAGGATACCTGTGTTTCTTCTTTCTTGACACCTGAAATATTTTTGTTCTTATCCAACTATATAGATACTACTGGCTTTTTGAACTTGACTGTGGGACTGTGCACTTACAAAATGCATACGTTCATTTTACACACTGAAATAAAATGGTTTGAAAATGTAAGCCCATGAATTGTTTTTGACAGGGAGAAAGAGATATTGGTGGAGGAAAAGAAAGGGGTAATCCCCTGTGAAGAACAGAGGGAAAACATGCAGCAAACATTTGGCAAGCCAACATTTTTGTGGGGGAAAAAAACCACGAAGCCTCTACTGTGCATTTATCACGTATTGTGTTTCTACCATAAAAAGGTCACTGCAAAAAATCTTCTGATATTTGTACTCGTTGAGTCTCAATAAGCTTCATAGAAAATTAGTTCTGTCTTAATGTGAAAAGATATTTAATAACCAGTCATTCATTAAATTCACCCTGAGCTCTTGACAGCAGAGTCTCATTATCACTTAAGGTGTTCTTCATCTGAAACTGTCCCAGCTTCACCTACTTTCTGTAGTATGTTTTAGAGCCAGAACCAACCATTCTCATTCTCTACCCAAAGCTCACTCCAGAATAACTCATCCAGCAGCTTTCGAATGAAGTCTCATTATTAGCAATTTTAAGAAGTCCTACAAGAATCCCTAACATCTTAAAAAATTGTAGTGTGCCATGTGCTGGTAATCTCTGGTGGCTGTTTGCTGTCACTCCTGAGTTTTGATATCGGTTAATCCAGCAGATCTAGTTTCATCTTTTTCTGTTACTCCTAATGATCGATTTTATTCTAGTATAGGTGTTTATAGTCTGTGATCAAATGACCTTTTACCTGTAAGTCTCTTAAGTTGAGACAGTTTTCCTAGACGTAATGTATATGGTTTATCTCTCTGAACCCTCTCAGCCTTTTGAAATGTGGATATTGGACCTGGTCATAGTGTTCCAGTAAGAGTAGCAAATACCAGATAAGAAACCTCCGTTTCTCACCCCTGTCTGATATCCCCCTGTTATCAGAAGAGAAGTGGTTCTTTCTAACTGCAGCATCATACTTTTAGAGCTTGGGTCCAGCAGCATTCAGTCTTCAGACTGGCCTCTGTGCAACTGGGAAACCAGTGTCTTTTCTACAGGTTACAGTGAAATCAGAACCGAGGCCCATATCATGCTCTCTCAAACACGACCAGGCTTCAAATGAAGAGGAATATTATGAAGTGTTTCTGCTGTGATAAGTTCTTGGTTTTGGGAGCCCTCGCTAGGAGCTAGGGTCTTTGTGCAATGTTGCTACTCGTAAATTTACGTAGAGAAATTCAAGTAGGAATGCCTCTTCTTTGTCTGGAAAGTTACACTGATTGTATTTCATCATTGCTTTGGCAGCACATAGACCATATAATGAGCACTCATGGGAAGCAAATCATGCAAGCAGTGACCCTCATTCTGGAAGGGGAGCACAATATAGAAGTCAAAGAGCAGGTACACTTTTTTGTTTCGTGTTGTCTTGGCAGAATAAAATTTAAGAAACAGCTAAGAATGCTTACTCTTCTCAACATGCCTCTTTTGTTTGGGATTATGATGTGCTGTGAATATTTTACAGAGATCTGTCAGATTAATAACTTTATTACCTACAAGAATGCTCTTCTTTCTAATGGATTATTACAAATGTGTTTCAATTGAATTCAGAATGTTTTTTTAAATGTAGGTGTGGTAAAGAGGAAGGCACTGTATGTGAGAGCAGAAGAATTAAATCTAAGGCAATTGCATGGCAGAAAGGGGACAGTAGGAACAAGGAAAGAGAAAGAGGCCAGTATTTCACACGGGGGAAAGCATCATGGTTATTTGCTCCTGTGGCAGCCATTGGAGCAGTGAGTAACGAAGAATAACGTCATCGCCTGCCTTACTGGCAGTAATACATGTTCTGCTGGGTGATGTGGTAACTCAGCTGTTCTTGGGTGCCTGCAGGAGCCAGCAGTGATTAGAGGAGGAGAGGCACTAGCAGGTAAAAGAGCGTGCTGGTGTAGCCCAGGAAAAAGTGAGGAGGGATGTGCCCTGAGAAATTAAAACTTAAGAAAAGCAATATGCAAGAGGAAAGGGAGAAGGAAAGAGGAGATGGCCAGTAAGGAAAAGCATCCCTGGCTTGGTGGCAGCTTAAGGGGGCCAGCATACCTGGATACCTGCTGCCGAGATGCTAAAGCAAAAGTAAGAGGATAGAGGGGCAGAATTTGGCTGATTAACTCTTTTTGACAGACAAGACAGTCGGTTGGAGAATGCTGTTTCTTCCTCACACAGGGCATGTGGTGATGAAGAAAGGGAGCAGCAAGAAGCTGTGGGAGATTTCAGAGGGTTGCTTTGGCTTAGCATTGATATTGGTAGCAAACAGCATGGCAAGCGAGTGTAAAAATACTGCTAAATCCAGATTGGTCTAAATCTCTGCTCAGTGAAGAATGGGCTGAAGGCAAACAGGCTTTTTCTGGCTATTTAAGCACAAAATTAGCCAAAAAACAACCCCAACGACTCTTAATAGATAGCGAGTTTAGTGATACCATGGTTCTGAAACAGCTGAGGATCAACCAGTTGTGTCTTTCTAAATAGTTCTTCCTGATAAAGCTCTAGTGACAGGAATGGCCTTCATTGCAACGGAAGGTTATGTACCTTGCCAAGCCGCTCAGAATTATTTTAGAGGAGAATCCGCGTACCTGAGAAGTACTCTAGGGAAGGGCTGGTAGACTAGGGTTGAATATAGCCTTTAGAGTTTGGGGCTTTTATACACAGAGCATTTGCTTTGTCCCTGTGGTGTGATCAGCAGCTTGCTTTTATTTCAGAATCGAAGTCATGCATCCAGTACTGCCTATCTGCATATGAGAGCCCATACTTCTGGCAGGACAGTGCTCATTTCTGTCACTGACTCGCTCGTCAGTATGTAATTAGCAGCTTGGAAGTAATAATCTCTGCAACTGCTGACATGAATGCAGTGCAGCTTAGACGCAGGCATTATACAAGTGCTGATCATTCTCTGGTGTGCTCTTGTAGTCATCCCTGCGTGTGGAGAAAAGATGGTTAAGTTCTTCCGCAGTTCTTTGGGAAAGAATTTGTAGAGCATCTCCCGGTGCCTCCTGAGAACCAGGAAAGCTGCCTGGGCAAGTCTTAATGCCGTGTGCATGTAGTGCCAACGTGGGCCTAGATGCTTCAGGGTTATTCTGTAGGATGGCTTCTCTAATTTGCAAGAAATAACCAGATGTGTTAGTGGTTTGCATTATCTCTGCAGGTAAGATATGTGATTAGACTTGTGGAAAACAAATTATTACTTTGCTAGATCAGCAGATAGGCCTCTGTCTTTCCTTTTCCCTCCTGAAGAACTAGATGGGTATGTTTTGAGTTTTGGGTTTTTTCCCTAGCACTGATACGGAATAGACTGCTTTATTTTCCAGTGTATTTAATCTTTTCTATATGCTGCATATTTCCATGAGAGACTTAAGATTTTACTCATTGAAATGAATTCATGAATGTTGCTTTTTATTTTGAAATGGCAATGACTGTTTTTTTGCCAGGGCTGTTCATCCACAGCTGTTGACTCTTTGGCATTGGCCCCAGATGTAAGCAAGCTGGAAACTCCAGATTAAAGATACTAAAATTAATTAAAGACATTTTTTTGTCACAAGTTCAAAGCTGTCAAGGGAACTGTATAAATCATGGGATGTGATCTGTGGCCAAATAACTTAACAGTTTTTGTCTCTTTCAGACATTATGTATACTTGCCAATATAGCAGATGGAACGACAGCAAAAGAATTGATTATGACCAATGATGACATCCTGCAGAAAATCAAATACTACATGGTACGGAGAATTTATCGTAAATGTTTTATGTTGGCCTTGTGTTGGAATTAAAAGGGAGTACTTCAGCGTTTTGGTGTGTAAATTATTCAATATCATGCACGTAACTTTCATATACCCAGCTGTGTTTAAGAAATCATGTAGTGCAGTTCTGTATGGCAGAGGTGTACTGAGGATCTGATTAAAAGGAAAATCCAGTGTTGATTTCCCATAAGAAATAACTGACTTCAGCAATACCTGCAACAAATCTACATGGAAAATGTTCCATGATCTTGGAAAAGGCGTATCTTGTTAGACCTCAATAAATCTTTGGAAGGAAATGATTGAACACTACTCAAATGCCTTATGTTATGGCACCATCTTTGAGAGAAGTTGTAGATAAGAATTGGCCCCAGCTTTGCTACCTTGTTTGTTACAGGGTAAGTGCTAAAATGTAATTCTGAGAATTCCTGAATTTCTTCTTCTAAACTTGAGTACTATTTTTCTCTATTTAGAGTCATTCAAATGCTAAACTTCAGCTTGCTGCCATGTTCTGTATATCTAATCTCATATGGAATGAAGAAGAAGGTAAGAAAGCCTCATTATTAATACATATACAAGTTACTATCCTGATCAAAAGGCAAATGCTGCATAGCAATTGGTATTTGCAGTGCACAGCACAGTGGGATCCAAACCGTCATTACAGATGTAATACGAAATAAGTGAGAGTGGTCAGGAGTACATTGAGGAAAGCGTAGAGAGATGTTCTGGGCCAGGAGGTGGAGACATGAGAAGTGTGTCAATAAGTAGGAGTTGATGAGAGTCACACGGTGGGAGGTTTTCACCTGTAGCATTTCTGTAAAATCTGAGGGCAGTTGGAGTGAAAGAAAATCCTAGTAAGAGAGCCTTCAAATCTTAAGGAGGTTGTGGAAGCTCATTATTGGAGGGAACAGGTTCACTGCGGAGGATAAATGGATTAGAAAGGGGATTTGTTGCAATGAGATTTTCCTCTTGAAACCAGTCAAAGGACTTGTGGGTGGAACTGGAAGGAACGTGGAAGGCATTGGGTAAGAAGAGTCATGGCCTGAAACAATGGAAGGTAACCAGGAGGGAGCAGAAGGATGCTGCTGCGCAGAAAAATATATGTCTTTGTGTTGAGGGGTGGAGAGGGCAGATGGAGGCAGCAGTGTGGAGCTGGAAGCAATGGCAAGGGAAGGAGTGGTGCGAGGTGATGTGCTCTGAGGAATGGTGGGGCTGGGAGGAGGGCTTTCTTAGATGAATGACTTACAGACCCTCAAGTTGACCATGCTGCTCTTCAGCAAAGAAATCGGTGTCTCTAGTAGGTTTTGATTTTTTTACCCTGCTGTGTAACTTACTCCAGCTCTCTCAGATCACAGAACTTGATTCAGTGTGTGACACTTGGCTATGCTCCTGGTTGCTTTCTACTCATTATAGTGGCATCATACGGTGCCACAAGTCAGATTCAAAAATGCACCTCCAGTTAAATGTTCTCTGCATCCAAATCGGAGAGATGAAAATAAACCAACTGAAGTCAAGCTTCTTACTTTAGGATAAAAAGTGTTCAGATTTTTGCCTTCAAAATTTTCTTTTCTTTAAACGTACACACACGGAGTACAAAAAAAGAAACTTGAGCTCCCTTGGGAAGTAGCCACAACTGAGAGAGTGTTTCCGTTCCTGGGTTCTAACAGAACTGTGTTCCATACCCCTCCTTTAAGCTGGTTTCTGCTACCACGCCTTTCTTCTGTTCTGCAGACATTTATTTTTGGTGGTATTCCCAACAATGTGATTTATTGTTGTAGGTTCACAAGAACGCCAAGATAAACTACGAGACATGGGAATAGTAGATATTTTACATAAATTGAGTCAGTCATCGGATCCAAATCTGTGTGACAAGTGAGTATAAAGAAAAATCAAAAAAGATTAGAGGGAAATCTTTGCTTTTTATTAAAAAAAAGTCTTTTTTTTAAAAGTATTTTGATTGTAGAAAAATTCCCCAGAAAAATTGTCTTATCATTGCAGGGAGTTTTAACTGTGTGTAAAGAAATTGTGATGAATGCTTACAGTATCACACAGTATCACAGTATCATCAGGGTTGGAAGGGCCCTCTGGAGATCATCCAGTCCAACGCCCTGCCACAGCAGGGACACCTACAGCAGTTGCACAGGACGGCGTCCAGGCGGGTTTGGGATGGCTCCAGAGTGGGAGACTCCCCCACCTCTCTGGGCAGCTGTGCCACTGCTCTGCCACCCTCAAAGGAAAGAAATTCCTCCTCATGTTAAGATGGAACTTCCTGTGCCCCAGTTTGTGCCCGTTACCTCTTGTCCTATCACTGGGCACCACTGAAAAAAGACTCTTCTCATCTACCTGGCACCCTCCCCTTAAGTACTTATAAGTATTGATAAGATCCCCCCTGAGCCTTCCTTTTTCTAGACTAAAAAGCCCCAAGTCCCTGAGCCTTTCCTCAAAGAAAGATGCTCCAGTCCCCTAATCATCTTAGTAGCTCTTACTTAAAGAGCAGGTCTTGTATTGCTCAAGAGTAACAAATTTTACTGAAGTTCTCAATAGTATAAAATAACTACACTTAAGATGTGTAGTAACTAAACCAGTGAAAGGCCCTTTCTGAAATCTAACTGATACACAAATATTCGTGTAAACCTTGGATTACTTAACAAAGTTCCAGAGGATTGGAGCAATGGTAAACCGTCACGTAACACTAGGAATTAAAAAGATAATGCAGGATCACCACTGTTCTTAATCTCAATTAAATTCTTTCAAACTAGTTAAGCCCAACAGTAATTTTTCATGTACCTGTTCTGTTACTCATAGTGTAGTATCTACACAGATCATCTAGCTTCTTCACAAACACATATAACCAAAATAGCTAATGACAGTTTCTGGGGTTTTTTTTTATGATAACTTTTTGCAATTATCTCACCTACAGTTACTAACGACCCATATTTCTTTCACAAACTAAAAGAGATGATCTGATTTTTGGAAGAGGTCATACACAGACAACACAATTCAAAACTGTGTACTGTTTTAAAATGTGTTAAATTTGGGTTTCTTGTTTTTGTGAAAGATATTCCGGTGTTCTTAGACATCTTTGTAGTAAAGTTAGGAATTCTCTTTAAAATCTATGCCAAAGTATCAGTATTGAAGGTGGTGATCGGGAACATGTAGATATCAGTAAGAAGCCTCACAGAAAATTATGGAAAAGCTAAATAGGGTTTCAAACAGTGAGAAATAGGAATAAAACTTACACCAGTAAAAATAACTTTCTGGTAAATGGGCCTTGTTTGTCAACACTTCGGCCTTCGTTTCAAGAGACAGGGAGCTGATTGTGCTTAGCCCTGTTGCAAGTCACGGTCCCTCCTGTTTCTTCTGGTCATCTGCTCCCACTGTTTACCCTATCCCAACTCTGCCTCATCTACCCACTCGATGAGCTTGTATGACTTGTGAATGTAGCAGAAGAATTGAAAGAAAAGAATAAATAACCTTCCTCTGGGTTGCTGAGTTGTATTGGATCTTGGAAAAGTCTCTCAAGGTCATGGTAGCATGGTTGGGAGATGTTGGGGACAAAGGAACAGCAAAGCTCACTTCAGATCGTAGGAAACACTGAATTAGGGGAAGTGATGGTGAAACTGTAACTGTAGACTTTTGGGAGGTGTTTTTTTTCTTAATAAAAATGTTGCACGACGTTAGATGACATGAATTCCAGTATTACGCTGGCTCCCTCTCACCCCATTGTATGTTTTTGGTAGGGCAGGTATTCTTGACAGGACTAACATGCTTCTAGTATGTTCTGAGTGATGACACCTCTTTCATTTCTCGGCTCAAAGACCTGCTTTTCATGGTACATCTGGATTACAGAAGAGTAATTGCTCTTCACAATTACTGGTCTTAAGGGTTTTTTTATAAGGTGTGTTAATAATGAAGTTCAATGTACATCTTAAGCCCCACCGCACTTGAAAGTTGCTCAGTTTATGCAGAGCCTTTAATATACGTGGTTAGATCATCTTATTCTTACATGCGATGTGGATTCTTAAATTGTTACAGCCCGTGCAGAGCACTTCTGTACCATGGGCTAGATTTTTCCAAACTGAAGGAGCCAGCCACTCGGCTTCCTTTTACCTCACTCGTTCACCCTCCCTCTCTTGCTGCCACAATGCATAATCTACATAAAGCTGTTGATGATAAAACCAAACCCCAAGAATTAACAGGTGGTTCCTTTATTGCAGGGCGAAGACAGCACTCCAGCAGTATCTTGCATGATCAAAGACTAATTGAATCTATGGACACCCCTCATGTCTACTTAAGGAATAGCAGGAGATACTCCTGACTCCTTATATTTGCACAAGTCACCTTGGGCTGCATTTTTCTCAGGTGCAGGGAGCTGCTTTGCAGAAACAGTTTAAATGATCAGGTCTCCAGTGCACTTGAGAATTTTCTTGAGGTAGTTTCTTTACTCAGAGGACTCTTGGGGGGTTGTTTTGGCTTTTTGTTTTGTTTTGTTTTTTTTTCCTGAGCTACCTGGACTTTCGGATAGAACAATCAGTCATCATTTTCCTTTTGGGCCTACAATTTTCTGCTTTTGCTGCAGCCTGCGTGTGTGGATGTGTGCGGGTGTGCTCGAGTGTGTGCGCGTGCTCGGGTGAATGTGTGTGGGTGTGATACCTCAATTTTGTTTTTCCTTTTTTTGTGTGAAAATCTTTTTCTACAGGTTTTCAAGGGTTAACCATTGTTTGCTGTACGAATACTTCAATGAATTATATACAGTTTGAATGAAATGTTATTTAAAAAAAAAACCAAACTGTTGTATCCCATAAAGTTTATTTTGAATTTTGAACAGATGAATGTTTTTAAGTAAAATATATGCATTTCTGAACTTCAGCTTAACTTACATTATACTTCCTTTTTAAAGAGAAAAATAGAGGGAGACAGTAGACCCCAAATTATAAGCAGCGCATTCTGTACTGACAAGGTCGGAGAGGTTTTTTTTACCACCATACAAGGTCACCTGGTACTGATGACACGCTCAAATCCATGGAATGGGTCGACTGGATTGTTTTGGATTTCGTTATGTTTTTAGAAGAAAAGCTCATACTTCAGAGTTAGCATGACTGTTGACTTTTTTGGAAAGGAAGAGGTGGCTGCACTATCAGCAGGCATAAGCTATTGGGTTAGTAGCCAAGAACTTACTCAGATAAGTGCTGAAGGATTAGCTTATTTCACTGGTGATAAGTACTTGCTGATCACTACTATCAGTAGAGCAAACAGTATGTTGCAGGAGTTATAATTTCAAGAGACCAGAGGGAGCTGGCAAGCAGTGACTTAAGGGATTGCTTTTGTTTTGCATCCTTTACCTCCAGATATAGTTAAGTGACTTACAAGTTATTTCCACGGAAGATCAGCTGGGTGCATTAAGTTGGGGAAGGGATGGAAAAACTGGGATTTTGGGTTGGGGTTTTTTTTTCTTAGCACGGTAATATTGCTACAGATTTTGTGTATATATACAGATATACACACTTGCATGGATTTGGATACCTGGATAATAAGCGATGGGATTTTATTGTGTTGGGAAGACTAGATTGTCCATAAGTTCCTGAAATTGTGCCTGTAAGTGTGGAGGAAAAAATACAAGTACAAATGAAGATGACTGTGTAAGGTTAGGCTGGAATGTGAGACCCCAGTGGCTTCACGGTCAAATATGCATAGAAACAAATGAGGGCAGCAAGGAGCTCTCCTTCATGCAGTTCAAGGTTCTTGCTTTCTTCCTATGTCTACTTTCTGATTTCAGTTTAGACCATAGTTTTAATAGTCAGAATCTCCAAACACTATATTTACATAGCACTAACGGGCACACTAAAGACTGCAGCCGATGTCTTAAACCAAATCTTTCTTCTGTTACATTGAACTTCAGGAAGGCTGCAGCAAGAAGAGAGGTCTGTAACTTTGCTAACCAACTTTGATAAGTATCTTAATCTTTTATTTCGAATTGGAAGGTCAAATTGTGATAGCCTTACTTTTTTCCAAGGTAACTACTTGTGTCAGAAAATGTGACCACAGTTTGGCCTGGAATTTGAATGTGCTATGTATCAGATAACTGTTATCACCTGGTTGCAAAGGAGAATATATACATTTCATGTAACTTCTTCCACTCTTGAAAGACAAATAAAAGCGAGCACCTGACACTTTTTCCCCAGGCATTGCAGTAAGTGACTGGCAGTTTTTTAATGTCCTTCTGCAAATTTTTCACAATGGACTTCGGGGGGCTGAACAAAAGGGAAAGTGAAAATATGTGAGAACTTGATAAATATCAGTACCTCAGAAGCGAAGTCTTATTTATAAAATTCAATCAAATATATTTTTGCTTGAACTGAGAAAAAAGTTCTGAGGCAGGTACTGTAACTGCAAAACTGTACAGCATCTGACTCCTAAATTTGCACTCCTGCTATGTACGTTTAGGTCAAGTTCTTACACGTCTCTTCTCGTCCTCCCCCAGTTCACATTTCTAAAAGCAAATCTGAGTTTGATTCTATAAAACTTCGGTGCCTAAAGGTGTTCAGAAAAAAGGTGAGTAAGTATCTGTGTACTATGTTTTGAGGTGGTTTCTTAAAATTCTACCAGAAAAACTAAAAACCAATGCTCAGACAATCTCGTCGCTGCATGAGAACAGTTGACGTTTTCCACAGATATTGATAGGACAAACTGTTGGATGAGAACATTTTTACATTCAGTTAAGCTTTGTGAATAATTTTTGATGTTGCTATAGGTATGTACAAAGAAGAATACTGTAAATAAAAAGAACTTTACCAGAACATCTAGATTTTTCTCAGCTTCATGGAGAAATCTCAGCTTTCTGTGCCAGCTTCCCTACAGACCGGCGGTTGCTAGCCTGAGACTCGCAGTGGGAACAAACTTGTTTGCTGGTCGGCCAGATCTTCACCAGCTTTATTTAGGGAGCAGCATCTTGTGAATTACAAGGTTGCTTGCAGAACCAAAGCAAGCCTAGAGTTTGTCTGGACATAACACAAATCACCAGCAGGATTTCTGCTGTTCTTGTGCTGTTTCTCTTCTGAAAAGCAGTCCTAATGAATGTTGATGAGTACGTCCACTCTTCATATCTGAGTCCAGCCATGGCAGTCCTTCTCTCAAAGGTTACGTGTGTCAAGAAGTGTGTAGTTCTGCATGGAGTTTGGCATGCCAGTTCTCAGACAAGTGGTACGCTTGGTTGCTCCCCACCACCTCCAGTCCATGTTTGGAGTAGGAGTCTCTCCTGCACAGGCAGTCAAATGAGACATAATTTGGCTGTTGTTCCAGTCACAGATTTGTGTTGTAATAGTGAAAGAAGCTAAGTGACCTGCTCAGAAGCATCTTGTGCCAGTATATTCTTAAGGCAAACTTCTCAGATTTTTTCTTTCTAATTTATTTTTGCAGACTTTAGCTATTGCAGTAGATGCTGCGCCTCCATGAAAGCGCTGAAACAGTGGCACCGCAGGCAAAAGAACGATTGAGGTGCATGAGATGAGATTGCTGAAGATGAGAAGATGGGTTTAACAGGACTGTCTTTGGTAGTCCCAAAATGCAATGGGTGTAAACATGCGAAATTTCACTGGTGGTTAAAATCACCAGGACTTTACTGGAGGCTTATTAATACAAAAAGAGACAGTTCCTGGGGGCACCCAGGGGTGGAGTTTGCTCTGCTGAGCTGGTGGTGGAGGCCCCTGCCAAGGTTCAGCCCCACCATGTCTCCTGGAGGCACTGGACAGTATCCCATCGGGTCGCCAGGGGCACTAGGGGAGTTGGCATGCCAAAAGCCGAATCCTCAACCAGGAGGGGCCTTGACCAGCTGGAGGACCAGGCAGGCAGGCATCGTGTGCTGGGTGACAAGAAGCAGCACCACCAAGGTCTGCACCTGGAGCGCAGTGACCCCAGGCGTGGGAATGGATGGGGTGAGCAGCAGCCCTGCCCAAATGGGCATCACCCGGGGGGGGACGTTGGGCACAGGCGCGCTGCGCTCACTGCAAATGAGGGGGGGAAAAAAAAACCCCAACCAACCAACCTGCAAAAATCAAGCTGCGTTTGGAGTGGGGCCAGCAGCTTATCCCCTCTGCTCGGCGCTGGGGAGGTCACATCTGGATCCCGCGCCTAGTTTGGGAGGGATGGCAGGGGGGAAACTGGAGCCAGGGAGTGGGGGGGGGGCTGGGGGCGGGAATTGGGCAGGTTTGGCAGGCAAAGAGGAGGCAGAGGGGCTCCAGCTGCTGCTGCTCGAAGGGGAGTAAGGGGGGAGATGGATCCGAGCTTGCTGGCTGCAGCGGACACCGAGAAGGGAGCCAGGGGGATGCAGGCTGGGCTGCTGCTCTGCCCCGGCGTCCCCAGGGTGCCATGGCAGCCTTGGGCAGCATGTGCTGCCAGCCACCGCACAGGTACCGCCAGGCCCTGGCTGGCGATGGTTTGCTTCTGCCACCCTCGCGGGGCGAGGGGGGGGACAGGCTACCGCGTCTCTAAAAGAGAGCAGCAATTCAAGCCCTGCGGCAGCACCTCACTGTTATGAAAAGGGTGCAACGCAGAGCCGTGTCCGGGCTTTGGGCACCGCTGAGCTAATCCCGCTCCCTCCAAGAGGGCAGGAGTGCCGCTGTAGGCGGTGCGTCCTGCGTGGAGGAGCGAAGATGGGTAAAAAGCTTTTTCTGTGGTGCAGGTCAGCCCCAGCAGTTGGATTCGCATAACTGGAGGACGGCTGCAGTGCTTTGCGCTTGGGACAGCTGCTCAAGGGACCCTTGTTCCTGCAGAAGGATGGCTGCAAAGAAAAAGGAGTTGGTACTGCAGGTCAGTAGGAGCCACGCTTTTAAAATAGCTTTTAAACTTGTAGTAAGTGCAAAGGGTGAAGTTCAGTCTTTGGGGTATCTCAGATTCCACTGGCAAAGCCCTGCTGTGAGGTCCTGGGGGTGGAAAAGCGCTCCTGAAGGCCGGTAGGAAGGATGGCGGGTGAAATCTGTCCCCCAAAGTCGGTGCTATGGGCTGCAGAGGGAGGCCGCTACGGGGCCGCAGGTTGTGTTTGAGCTGTTAGGAGCTGGCATGGGTTTGGGCGCTTTCATAGGTCAAAATGCATCTGTGTTTCATGGGGCAATTGTTCAGAGGACGTTTAGAAACAGGGAACTGGGCAAGGGGGGGCGGTTCTCCTGTATGGCAAGTGCCACTGAACATTTCTGACCAGTTCACATATTTCGAAAGGTTGCTGTAAAGGTGGAAAAGTTAGGAAGCACAAGAAAAATTCAAAGGCTAAAAAACATATTGCACAATGATGTGTAGAGGGATTTTTCCCTATTTACACTGTGCAAGTGACCTAAGGATGCTTTGTAACTACCTGCATAGGTGAGAGAGTGCTTCTGAGAGCAGTTTAGTATGCAAAACCATTGAAAAACCCAAAGCGGGTTATGAAGATTTCCTTCAAATTGTGAAAAAAGTTCAGTCTTCACAAGAGAGAAAGGAGATTATGGGCTCTATAACCTTGTTTATTCACTGTTAAAATTAGAAAGCATGGAGTGAAAATGTGAACGTTCATATAAGAGAAAGAAGATCACTTTATTAAGGTAAAAATGGTTTCTGCTGCTACTTGTCCAACTGTGTTCCTGTGCGATGGAGAAAATTACATCGACCAGATCTTGCCCCTTTGGCAACTAAGGGAAAGCTGGGGCTAGATCTGCAAAAAAATGTGATTGTTCACATGTGGAGATGAAAGACGAACCTCATGTAGGACATGATGCGATGTCCTCAAAAAGTTCTGGCTGCATTAGCGAAAAGCCAAGTCCCAACAGCCTCGGGGCATCCAAATTAGCAAAGCACTTTGAAGGGTGCTGGCATTACTTTTGAGTCCATCAGTTGAACTCACGACTGAACTCATTATCACAAATTATTATCATAAATCCTTTGAACTCATTAACATTCTGTGAAACGCTGCGAGGGTGGTCCTAGCACTAGTGATAAGTGGTGTAATTAAATCTCTTAATTCTGCAGGTGTTCTCTGAAAGAATTGGGCTTGGGGTCATGTGCTGAACAGGAAAAGAGGGAGGTGTTTGAACAACTCCCCGTTCTCTGAGTGAAGCAGGGTCCTGGAGAAACTGTGCTGTGTGACCTCCAGTGACACCTCTGAAAATCTGCTAAGAGGCCATTTAATTTGCACTGGTGTTTCTACTCTTGGAATTCTTGACTTCGAAATTTTAGCAGTCCTTTAATGCACGTTGGTGTTAATTATTGTAAAATAGCTGGCCTTATTGCAACTTACTGTCTTCCAGTGTAGACTAAATGTAGTTAGGATTGATGATACCAACTGAGAAAGTTATTAGGAATCTTCATTGTTCAGGATAAACAAAACCAGACCTTACATTTCTCAAGAAGCCTTTTTTTTAAACTTTCTGTGTTTTTCTAAAGTACATACTGAGGGGCAAGTAGTGTAAGATGGGGAAGATGTTAAAGAGATTTTCCTTTCTAATAACAATATTGGAGTGTGGGATAATACAGTACGTGAGACAATGTATGGAATTGTCTAGGGCATCCTTGACTGGGTCAACCTGATCTAACACTGAGCTTTGAGCAGGGGATGAGACGAAGGGCTCCACAGATCCCTCCCAACCTAGATCTTTCTATGCTCTCTGTTATTCACCATACTTTGGAAGTCTTTAGGCAGCAGCTGGTAATTCAGGTAAGGACATGCTGGGCTCAGACCACCCTCTAGTGCCCAGACATCATGAAAGCTGTGTATTTACTGGTTTATTTTATCAAGACTGAAACATCTTACCAAAGTAGTATAGGTTGTGTGCAGGCAAGGTGAGAAACTGCTGGTGGAGAAGCATCTGGCTTATAAATTTGATGAGGGCTGGGTCTGAAATAGGCGTGAGGAAAGGAGGATGTGTGCTGGAGAGGAACGTGTTGAAGCGCAGCAGTCTGAATGCTGTAGGTCAGCCCAGACCACCACCTCACTGCTGCTTTTGAACGCTGTGCTGGCTCTGATGGGAGGTCCCTGCTGAACTGGGACCTAGCGGGTGTCAATGTGTGTGTGGCTCTCCTCCAAGCCCGTGCTGCTTGTGCTGTGATCCAGGCAGCCTGCAGAGAACCAGTCCAGTCAGTTATCTGCCAGTGGCTCTTAACCGTTTTAGCTGCTAGCCTGTGTTAAAACATCATTACATATCCAACTTCAACTGAAGTGAAAGCAAAGTAGTTCTTTGTGTTTGTTCTACAGCAGGAGCTCAGGGTCCCTTATCCCTGTTCCTCTTCCCGGTACCCGCACATCTGCAGGGCTGTATGGTAAGCCAAGGCACAGGAGGAACATCTGGAGCCCTTCCCTGCTCCCGGATCTTGCTGAGTGGCCCCACAAGGAGTTGTGTTGCCATAAGAGTAGGAGAGTGCCAGGAAAGACCTGAGGTTGTACGGGTATTTCACAGACCTCCCCTCTTGCGCCATACACGACACAGCCAGGTAGGTTCAGCAAGGGCTCTGGTCAGTCACGGGGCCATGTCCTCAGTCACCCCCCCAGAACAACTCTTGGTCTCCCTGCAGACTGACTCGGGGGTCTCCAAGCAGTCAGACCGTTTGAGTAGGTGCTGCCACTAAGCAGAGGAGGGCTTGCTCTTGGCTGGATGCTGCTACCCTTTCCATCTGCCTTTCCATGGTGGTTGTGAGACAACACGAGTCTCTAATCCCATAAGTTTTCCTGCAGAGTTAGCTGGCTGGCTGAGGGCTCCCAGAGCTGGCGTCGGGTAGTAGCAAGGGCTTGTGGGAAGGAATGAGAGTTCGGGAGTTGAGGATATCTGACTTCGGCTGTTTTTTCTGAGGTCTTCCACCCAGTACGAGCACAACTTGGCCCTGCCCGGCTGGTCAGAGGTGAGAGGATTGCAGTTGAAAGTTTCCTGAGTCCATCTCAAGTGCAGGCATGAAGCGATTTGTCAGTATTTTTGCAGCCACCGGGTAGTACCTGGTGACTCACTGTTGCTTTTACTGTGTTTTTAAATTTTCACACAGATTAGCATCAATAGCCAGGAGCTTTGGGAAGAAATGCTGTGTCTCAAAGGACTCAATGGTAAGGGTTTAGTCAACATACGAGATTGCGTTTGTTCTGTGTTAAAAGGACATCAGTACTGTTAGGAATCAGTTACTACTGACGTGGTTGTTCAGTCAGTCCCTCCATTCCTCTCGCCCCAAATAGAAGAAATAAATACGTGAACAGAGGTGAGGCTAGCTGGGGGTTGTACTTGTCTTCATTTAGGTGGGACAATTATTACACAATCAAAGCAGTGCTGGTGCAGGAGCTTCTGGAATCTCCAGTCCAGCCACCCACGCAAGGAATAGCCCTGGTCCCCAAGGGTGGAGGTTAGAGGGCTGCTAGCTAAGCCTCGTGTGCTCTACCTCTGTGCAGCAGTTTTCCCAAAGAAGATCTGGTACCTCCAAGGTCACAGCCATGTTGACGTTTCTTCTAAAGACTCCTCCATAACATTGCTACAAGCTCATTATTTTATAATGTGATTTCATCCTCTGATCTAGCATTTAAACCCTTGAAAGAGTAGGATAGTTTCTACTTCAGAATTGAATCCGTGTCCCTTCTAGCACTCAGTCTGAGTCCTGACACGCTCCAGACAGAACTATGGGAGTAAGAGCCACAAGTTGTAGCTTGGGAAGTTCTGGTTGGACATAAGGCAAATCTCCTTCCCTAGGGTGGTGCTGCAGAGGTCACCAGAGGAGGAGACCTTGATCCTCAGAGGTTTTCAAGATTATTCTTGCACTAGCACCCTTTTGCAGTCCCCTTCCAAATGATTATGCTGCACAGTGGGAAAAGTGCGCAAACCAACCTATTGGTCTGTGTCTAAACTGACCCATTTTGACCTCATTCTTGCTCATTTTCCTGCTTGCAGTTGTTGATGTGTTTCAAGCCTGGTGTGGTCCACGCAAAACCGTAGTGGATCTTTTCCGAAAAATAAGGAACAAAGTTGGCAGCGATCTCCTGCATTTTGCTGTGGTAAGACCTAATTTGGCACTACTTAAAATATCCAGTCCCCTGGAATTAGCAGGGAGCTAAAGGCTGAAGTCATTTATCTTTCCAATATTCAGCCAAAATCGTAACAGTCCAGGAGTTCCAGCTTGTGTGAGTGAGCCTGCCAGATACAGATACTTGGTTACATCAATAAGAACTCCTGCCACTAAGAATTTTCAGGCTTCAGCCGTTCTGCAGTTTTCAGATTTCTGCTTAAGCAAGTAATACCAGACAGAATCATTAACATATGCGTCCCTCGGATGTACTGGGAGAGTCTGAAGGAGCTGGGTTTGCTCACCGTGGAGAAGATGAAGGGACAGATGTCTAGTGGCGGATTAAGTAACAGAGAAGGCAGAGACAGACATTTCTCAGTGGTACACAGCAAAAGAACAACAGACAAGGGGATCAAGTTGCAGCAGGGAAAAATCCAAGTAGATAGAAGCAAAAAGTATTCAGCGTAGGAGTGGTTGGACACTGGGACAAGTTCCAGAGAGGCTGTGGAGCACCGATTCTTGGAGATGCTAAAAACTCACGCAGCCTTCAGCAACCCCCTGTAACACTGGGGCTGGCCCCACTGTGGGCAGGGTCTTGGACTAGAGCCCTTCAGAAGTCCCTCCTGACCTCAGTCGCGCTGCGATTCTGTATTTAAATGCCTTTCCTGGCTGAAGGCCAGCTCTCCATCGCTGGCAGAGCCGACGGCAATGAGGTTTCTCGTGGAGGCCCCTGCTCAGCACTCCTCGCAAGCTGCTGCTGCCACCACACCTCCTCCTGTCACCCCTCTCACTCCTTATAGACAAGAGGCCCTGATTTCATTTTTTCAGGCTTTTTTTCTCTGGGAGTCACTCAGGCAAGCTGCTGTGAGATAGATATCCCTGCCCCACAAGCGCTGGTGCTCCAGCTCCCATGGGTGAGATCCGCCTGCTTCTCAGGGCGCTGATACTGAGCAGCGAGTTGGTTGTGGCCCTGGCTCTGACCAGTGTCATTTCGTCCCCTAGGACTGGGACCCAAAGGTGTTTGCTGTACGTGGGGGATGAGTCCCAGACAGCTGAGGGTGTCTGCGTCCAGGCAGTTGCATGTGTCTTCCTCCGAAGCAGAAATGTCCTTCTAGAAACACCTGTTTTATGTTACATTCCTTTTAGGCTGAAGTTGATTCCATTGATGCTCTGGAAAAATACAGAGGAAAATGTGAGCCTGTCTTTCTGTTTTATGCAGTGAGTGAAAATATTTTTACAGTAGTTGTATAGCAATAAACGTGACTTCCTGGTGGGAACAACTGTCTTTTTTGAGGGATACTCTTTTTCTTTCATGTGTGACAGGACAATTGTATTTGCTCTGTATCTGCCGCTATCTACTAGTGATCAAGTGCTGCAGAGATAAGAATACACAGGCAGAGTTTACATTTAAATACCTTCTGCTTTACTGCCAGGAAACAGAATAATGCTGTTTTATGAAAACACTTGGTGAGCAGTGAGTGTGCACAGTTTGCAAGCAGTTTGCCTTTGGGAAACAACTCGCAGAGCACTGTGTCCAGCCAGAAGTGAGTTCATCAGGAACCGTCCAGGCGAGCTGCCTGAAAAGCTACAGAGCAGTTTGTGCGCAGGGGGAGAACAATGCAATGGCCGGGGCCAAAAATACCAAACGTCCAGCGACTGCTCCCACACCAAAGGGGCCAGCACGCAAAGCTGCGCCTTGTCCAAATTGTCCCCTGGCAGCGCTTTCACCGCACCACAAACCTTGGGGCTCAGGGCTTTCCTGAACACTTCAGCCTCAAAACCACCCTTTTTTCCACTGGCATCTAGGTGCTCAAAAATTAACCATATTCACACCACAGACTCATAACAATTCAGTTACGCGGGAAAAGTAAAAGGCTCTTTCCAACTTGCCCATAAAATTAGCACGAACAAACAGAAGAGAAACACTGGACCCTTGTTGCGTTCAAGGGCAGAGCAGTTTGGCAGAAAACAAACCCCCTTGCATTCTAACACTCCTCACCGAGGTGGGAGGCTAGGTGCGGCCAGGTTTGAATTCTGAGTGATGCCCAATCCACCACTATGAGTCCAGTCGCGTTTAATATATATATTAAACTATCACGATTCTGGATACACTATTAGTGGACTGCACCTTCAGTCCAGTCGTGCTCATGAACTACCACAGCCACTTTTGTGGTCGCGTTCAATGAGAAACCAAAACGACCAGCTACTTAAACAGCGCAGCTTATTTTAGCAACAGATACATAAGTTCTTATGGATTGCCAGTAGTAAATACACTGTCTGCAAAGCATGTGCAAATAAAAGTGTTGTTAGTTATACAAAACGCGTGACAAAGTTATATACAGTACAGCCTGGCTATAAATATAGGGAAAAGACTCTCTAGAGAGATTTCTGAGTTTTTCGAGGAAGCACTTGGTATAGTCTAAGCCTTACCCAAAGGCGTCCCTCTGGGGGGGGAAGAAAGGCTCAGCCCGTCGGCTGGTCCCGGAAGTCGAAAGCAGTTTTGATGGAGTCCATCTTGACTTGTTCACGATGGTGTCTTCCCTAATATTCCCCCTTTCTTGGGCTATTTTTATACTGGTTTTTATCTTCAAGGTGGAGTTTGAGTGACTTTAGTCATAAATACTTTTATTATGATTGGTGTAAAATTCTCTCGCTTCACATTTAAAGGCATAGTTTACCAAAAATTCAGGGCACAGACTCAAGGAGGAGTGGTCGCACCTTGGAGGCGGGTAGCCTTTGGGATGGAGGTGTGTTTAGGTATTATGACGACATTATAATAAGCAAAGTTCACACAAAGGACAGCATTTTGTCAAAATTTGACAATTTATTGGCTCAGGGTGGTACATATGCAGCTTATCAGTTCCATAGGACCATTTCGTTCCCATATCTGCTGTATCATCACAGGGCTTGGCTGTGGAATCTCCACCCCACTACATCCCTGTGTTGCTCTGCGAGCGATATTGTGCAGGGAATCACCGATGTATTGGATTCTTCGCATACCGGTTGCGGCTGTATTCTACCCTAGAAACCGTTTTGATTTTAAGCTTTTCCTTAATGGTGAACAATGCTGTATTTTTGGTTATTTTAGTAATTATTCCACAACCCTGAAGAAGGTAGCAGGCAGCTCTTAATTTATCCCAGAGGAAAGCTGGCTCTTTTACCCAAAAGGAAGACATTCCTAACTACCCGGGCACTAATTCGGGAAGGAGGCACGCTCCGTTAACTGTAATTCTGCACCAGATTTTCCACGCTGGCAGCAAATTTGCCTATTCTGCGGGTCTGACGCAGACTACCTGCAGTGCCCTGGAACTCCCAAACGTTTCTCCCTGCTCCCCCAGCCCCACACGTGCCATTACCTGAGCAGCCGCCAGAATCAACCCTGCAGGATTTTCCTCCTGGGACGCACAAGGGGACACTGGGAAAAGAAGAGGCGAGAAATGACCCTGTTTGTCACAGCCAGCCCACGGGGACAAGCCAGGCCCCCCTCAGCGCACCTCTGCCCTCGGGAGCGGGGCCCAGAGAGGCGCCTGGGGTGGACTTCACCCCCAAGGGAAGAAGCCGGGC
Source organism: Pluvialis apricaria (assembly GCA_017639485.1). Taxonomy (NCBI): domain Eukaryota; kingdom Metazoa; phylum Chordata; class Aves; order Charadriiformes; family Charadriidae; genus Pluvialis; species Pluvialis apricaria. Next base: position 25,312,211 of record CM030014.1, on the reverse strand, counting down.
TCCCCGCCGGCAGCAGGACCACTCACCTCCCCGCTGCTCACGGCTCCTCGCTGGGACAGCCCGGCCTGCGCCCGGCCGGACTCGAAGAGGAGAGGGTTCCCCCCAGAGCCCCCGCAGACAGGGAGCTCAGCCTGCCGCACGCCGGCCTCCTGAACTCGGGGGGCCCACGGGACCAGACCCCCACCTCCGGGGAGGGTCCTCGCACCCTGCCCACCCCCTGCCTTCCCCCACACCCCCAGCAGCCTCCCAGCCCCCGCAAAACCAGCCAGACTGGAGTCTGCTCTTGGCCCCCAAACCAGCTCACTTACTGCCCGTTTCTGAGCCCAGAACCCCAGCCCCTGGGCCTCCTCTCAAGCCCCGAAACCGCAGCGCTCCACCCCGGCTCCCGAGCCCAAAGCCGCACAACTCCGCCTCTTTCTGAGCCCGCCCCCGCCCCCCCCCCCCCCCCCCCCCGGCAGCCTGCTTTCAGCCCCAGGGGCGGCAGACCCGCTCTCCGTTTACGGGCCCCAAACCGGCTCACCCTCCCCGCTTCCTCACCCCCTCGGCAGCGCCCCCACAGCTCCGACTTCGAACCGGGCGCCATTTTCCCCCGCCTCCCTCCACTTCTGGAGTTTCCCGACGGCCCGCCCATGCCGCGCGCCCATTGGTCGACGCCCGCACCCCTCCTTCAGAAGCCCCGCTCCATTGGTCCGGCGTCGCCGTCAATCTCCGCCTCGTCCCGTCCCAGCGAGGCCACCTGACCAATCGGAGCACAGCGCCCGCGCTGCGATTGGCCCGCCCATCCGCCCGGCAGCGGTTGCCATGGTGAAGAGGCGCCCGCAGCAGCGCGGGACCGTTCCCGGGCCCGACGCGGGGCGGAACTCACCACAACGCGGCTTTGGCTTCTTAAGAGCTTTAGCGATTTGTGTGCCACAGCACTAAATGAACCGGTGGCGCAGCCCGGCCCCCGCAGCGCTCCCTGGGGTCCGGCACTTCGAGCGGGGACGGGGCTCCCGCAGCTCGGGCGGCACCGGGCGCTGCGCCGGCATCTACGCGGGGGGGGGGGGGGGGGGGCGGACGACTCCGGGGGAGCTGTGGCGAGCTGGGGAGGCGCCCGGCGCCTGCGCCTGGCGGGGGTGCCCGCCTGCTTCCCCTCTCGCCTTCCGTCAGCGCTCGGGTAACTCCCGCGGGCTGCCCGGAGCCGGCTCGCCCCCAGCGGACCGGCAGCCTGCCGCAGCAGGCAGTTTGAAGGGTCCCGCCCCGCCACCCCCGGGCGGCCAGCGGGCAGGAGACACCCCCTGCCCCCGGCGAAGGGGCTCGCTCGCCTCCCCGCTGCTCGTGGCCCCCCCCCCCGCCGCCGGGGATGGCGCCCGGCAGCCGCCCGTGCGAGGCCGGCGCTGCAGTACCGCGCTTCGGCAGCAGCGAGAACGAGGCGGGGCGGGGAGGCGGGGCCGGGGGGAGCGGGAGGCGGGGCCGAGGGGAGCGGGAGGCGGGGCCGAGGGGGCGGGAGGCGGGGCCGAGGGGAGCGGGAGGCGGGGCCGAGGGGAGCGGGAGGCGGGGCCGAGGGGAGCGGGAGGCGGGGCCGAGGGGGCGGGAGGCGGGGCCCAAAGCCCGCAGGAGGCGGGGCCGAGGATGGGCTGGAGGCGGGGCCAAGGCGGGCGGGGAGGCGGGGCCGGGGCGGGAGGCGGGGCCGGGGCAGCAGCTTTTCGATTTTAGATTTTAGCTTTTAGATTTATTTTTTAGATACGGATTCTGAGGGGAAAGATAAACCTGGGAAACACCACAAAACCTCCAGGAGCTGAAGGGCAGAGACACGGCAATTAAAGCACAGGGACGGGCAGAAATGGGCCGTGGGACGCATCTTCTCATATTCTAAAATTCCTTTATGGAATAGACGAGACTTTTTTTTCGAGTAGGTTTTTATTTTGGACTCCTTCAAGATACATAAATGAATATCCACTTATCAGTAAGTAGAGATGGACTTCGGAGGACTGAGTGGCACCCACGTTACCACAGAGATGGACCACCGGAGGCCTGACGGGCACTGCTGGCATGCTGGAGGACTACCGGGCCATAGAGACGGACCACCGGAGGACTGACTGGCGATCCCGGTGCCATAGAGAACGACTTCAGGGGGACTGAAGGGCACTTCCGTGTCCTGGCGGACTGCGGACCAGATCTACATCGGGGGGGGGGGGGGGGGGTCTTTGTGTTGTCTATTTACCCTTATAAAATACTGTATTTATTTAGACATATACACATTTATATCTGTAACTATTTACACTCACATATCTGTTTAGACTTCTTACATACTTCCACATATATATGTTTACAATTCTATCTCTTCACGCTTGCCTATTTACACGTATCTAATCTCTACACATATTACATATATCTACTGAGATTTACTATGTAACACAGTAAAAGTAGACAGCTCTATTCAGACTTTATCTTCAATTCCTTCATCTCTATAAAACGCCAAAAAAAAGATATTTAAGTCCATTTTTTAATACATATATATACGAGTTATTTTTGTATTGTAAAACCCTATCTATCCCTATTTAGAATTTTTTTATATTCCAAAATCTTTACATAATATAGTAGATACAGGGGTTTATTGTGAAATCCTTTTATAGATATAAATGAATATTACTTTTCAGTATTTATGAGACATTTCTGTTTCAAGTCCTCACACCCCTATTTACAGGTTTAAATATAATTTAACACACACCCCCCTGAATTTTTTGACATTTTTAGTCTGTGACAAAGTTACATGAACTCTCTAGCTAGAGATTGTCGAGCTTTTTTTTTTTTCACGTGGGGGGAGGCCCGTTGTAGCCTGTGATGATTGGCTGTATTTCATGGCCCTTTCTCCTAGCTTAGCCATGAAAATCCCTATGACTCACTCCCAGGGATCCCTGGGACTTAGGGCAACACGTGTGTGTCCGGGGGGTCTTGTGGCTGGCTGAGTCCACGTGGGCAGTGTTCACACCACGTTAGCACATGGGCATGTGTGTTGCCCAGCGGGGTCTTCAGGCTCAGCCTCCTGCTACTGCAGGACCTCCCTCCTCTCACCGGGTGCTTTGGTTCATTCTAAGGTTGATCAGGAATGGCAAAGAAGGTTGTTCCAAAGTTTCCCTCTTGTTCTGGAGCCCAGCCGCTCTGTTGGGGAGGAGGGCCTGGTACATAATACCATACATGACGTGCTGCTGGTGGTGATTTCCAGAGCCCAGAGGGCACTGTGTGAGCACTTACTCGCTGGTTTGCTTTTTGCACCTTTCAGGGAGGAGAATTAGTAGCTGTTGTAAGAGGTGCAAATGCGCCATTGCTGCAGAAGACCATCCTGGAACAGCTGGCAGTGGAAAAGAAGGTTTTGGAGCACGGAGGAGAGCGTGTGGTGGTAATCAGTCACTAAATCCTTAAATACCTGTGGATGTGCACGCCAGAGGAAAGGTTTGGCTCCCCAGTGCCAGCATGGTGCTAAAGCAGAGTTATTTCCTCACAAAAATCCTGTCTTTTTGTCAGGACTGACTGTGAAATCTGGCTAGCGTGCTGCTTGAGTGCCCACAGGCCTGTGGAGCCTACCTAGATGGAGGAAGCTGGAAGGGGGTAATTGTGTTTTTCAAAACCTCCGTCCTCTTGATGAGAGGAAAAGCAGTACAAATCATCCAGCTCTGCAGGATGAAAGAGAAACTCTACTGTGACTTCTCTTGACCTGTTCACCTGCCCTAAGCACTTATTTTATTCTTTAAAGCTACCTTCCTACTCAGCTTCTAACTCCAGGATCTCTAGCAGGTCTCTGTGATGGCATTTCTCAGGCTGTGGTGGGGGACAGTTCATTGCAATCTCAGTCACTTTTGTTTCTTGGTGCGACTGATTCTGTGGATCTCTGCCCGGAGCCTCTTGCGGAGCTCTGCTCATCTTTCTCAGGCATCTTCAACACACCTAGATGATGGTGTGTGGGTAACTGCAAGCTTCCTCCACCGAGCAGCTCTCTCTGGTGATGTTGGCTGGCCTGTTGCTGTGAGTGCTTTTTTCCCCCCCCAGCTTTTGCTGATTCATTGCTCAGAAGGTGACAGGTAGGTCCTCTGCTGTCCCTGCTGAGCTGAGCCTGGCCCTGAGGACAGCAGGAGGACTGGTTCCTGCTCAGCTGGAGGTGGAAAAATGGGGGCCTGCCTGGCAGATGCTCACCTGGAGGGTCAGAGGACACTGGGGACATTCCCTGCTCATCCACGTGCTCTTGCTGCTAGGTACAAGACCGAGCCTTCTCCAAAGAGGAGAGAAACATGGCTGCTCTTCAGGAAGAACAAGGGGGAGGCCGTAGGATGCTCTCTGTGCCCTTAGTATGTGCCTTTGCTAAAGCTGGAAGCCTGAACAATGCCTCAGCTGCTGCCGCTCCTGCGACGCCAGAGGCGCCATTCCTCCAAACGGGCACAACGTGGGCTCTTGCCCCGGTCTCTGATGGGTCAGCACACAGCACAGCATCGCCTCGAAACAGTGTATGTAGGCACAAATAGGAGACATGGGTTGCCTGGGTGTCCAGCGTCGTTAAACTGTAAGATTTGTCCGTCCAGTGTGTGTTTTATTTCACGTTGGCCAGTGCTGACCCTTGCCTCCTAGCTTGGCAAGGGCTCCTGGAAATCCCACGGGGCTTTCTTCTGTCTTCAATAACGGATGCGGAATGAGCTGCAAGTGCTGCTCGACTTTTCCAGCTGGTTTTAAGGAGAAAAAACCAAACCGTGTCGCACCAGCCCTTGCCCCGTCTAAAATTAGCCACGTATACCCAAAGGCTTTTGTCTCTCACCCCGTCTCTAACCTACAGTGTCGCTTTTTTTTGTTCCTTTGCTGGGACGCAGCTGCAGACTGGCGAATTCCTGGGAATTGTGGCAAAAAAACACTTGGCTTTCCCTAAAGGCTGTGGGTCCGGGAAGGGGGGCAGCACACGTTGATGCTGTTTCTCATTTCTTTACCTATTACTATTTTCTTCCTGTGGAGGCTAACGCACAGCCCTGCAGGTCCCGGGCCCAGTGTCCCAGGCGCCCTCGATGGGAGCAGACGTGGGATTTCCCGTTAAATAAAAGGTTCCGCCCCGTCGCCGTCGGCAGCGCGGGGCGCCGCGGCCCCTTTAAGGCCGACCGGCCGGCCGTGCGCGGGCTGCGCATGCGCGGGGCGGGGGCGTCCCCGGGACCGCGGGTTCGAGTCCTGGCGGTGCCGGCCTGGCCGCCGCGGCTCTCCGCAAACCCGGCGATGGAGGCGGCCCCGGAACAGGGCGCCTGCCCGGCGGCAGTGGAGGCCGAGCTTTGCCCGGAGCCACCCGCGCACCGGCTGAGCGTGGCGGAACTCGACCGTGAGCTGGACTCCCGCAGCGAGCTGGTGCGTCGCGAAACTCTGCCCGGGCGCCGCTCCCTCCCTCGGGGTGAAGCGGCCCGAGAGCGGCGGGCGGGGCCGGGCCGTGGTGCCTGTGCCGGTCCCCCGCTCCCCTCAGACGGCCGTGAGGGGAGGGTCGGTGTGGCGGGAGCCCGTCATGTCGGTCCGCGGCGCTTGTCGCGCCGGTGCTGACACTGATCCCGCGGGGGGGCTCCCGCCCTCCCGCCCTTCCCTCAGAACTCGGGGGCGCCCGGCTCTCCCTGGCGGGCGGGTGAGGGGCTGGAGGGGCAGGTAATGGAGGGTTTAAAATAACGCTGCGACCCGGGAGACACCGTGTCGGGGCCTTCGTCCTGAATCCCCCCGTTTAAAGTGGCTGTGAGGGGAGAAGGAGGCGGTGCGGGGACGGAGGAGCCGTTGCGGGGGGTGAGGAGGGCGCAGGGGCGGGTCCGGCCGTCCCCCTGTGGCAGAGCGTGGCCTTCGGTGGTGCGAGCCTCAGGTAATGAAAAGTATCTTTGTTTTTAAGAAAACTCCGGTGTGTTCCCCCCCCTTAGTAAGTCGTCAGGAAGAAAAAAAAGGCTGGCGTATTTGGTGTTTATCTGTATTAGAAAGGCAGTGTAACATTGGTTGTGGTCTCTAGAAATAAATTTAAAAAAAAAAGGCATTTGAAATTTCAAATCTGGGCACAGGTCCGAGACCTGTTTTATATTTTTGATGGTAAATACCTCCTCTTCTGTCCTGCAACGCCGAATCTCAGAGAATGCATTTTGAACAGGAGGAGTTGTGGTATGTATGGTGCCTTTCTGGGCAGAGGTAGGTTGGAAAGAGTGTGTGCATAGCTGCTGCCTCCTTTTTTTTTTTGTTGTTTTTGTTTAGCTAGAAAAAAGTTTGGAAGGTGGAGTAGGCAACCTAAACTCAGTCTGTGGTTTCTGATGTACAGATTGATGACAAAGAATTCGACATTCCTCAAGTTGATACCCCTCCAACACTGGAAAGCATTTTAAATGAGGTGAGTGGTGCGTCGGACACGCAGCCAGCTCCAGTGCAGGGGGGAGCTATGATGAGGCAGCACGTATGCCTTTGGCTCTTCTCATACTGTGTTTTTCCTGGGAAGCAGAATTTTATAACTTCATAATTTCTTGATACTGATAGCTGACAAAGCGCATGGTCAGTTGAGTAATTGCTGTACAGTGTGTATTACGGAATTTTGGGTTTTTTTTCACTTAAAATATCCACAGGTGAAACATGAAGGGTTTCCATCAAGTTTAAGCATGTTCACCTGTGGATTTGGACAGTCCATTAAAGGTCAGGGTCATCAAACAACTTTTTTTTCTTTAGCTAAAAATAAATGCAGAGCATTTTGGGTAGTTCTTAAGTTGTGGGAGGACATGAGAACTAAATTCTTCACAACTTTGTTTATGTTGTACATTTCATGTATATAGCACTCTGGCAGGAGTAATGAACTGTCTCAACGCCTGATGTTGCCTGTAGTACCTTTCAGGGGAGAACTGACTTTGTCTTGTTTATATCCAGTTCCGTGCATTTTTTACAATAGCTGCATGAGTACACAGTTCTTAAAAAGGAAAGATAAACTCCAAGAAAACAAGCTTTTTAACAAACTAAGGAAATCAGTGGTTGAACTTCCTAGGATGCCAGTATAAAGGGAAAAGGAGCCTGGGAGAGGTGAGAGTTCTTTTAAAAAGCTGTATTAAAGATACAGGTATAAGGTGTCCTAAACAAATACAGTCTAGGTATGAGAGGAATAGTAGAAAGGGTAGTGTACAGAGGTGTGTCCTGTTTCTGCTGATGCCTTGGGTGACAAAGGCAGAGGGAACTTACTAAATTTGGGTGATACCAAACCATAGGAAGATGCAGACACATCCATATCAGAGGAGTAGAATTTGAGTCTTAAACTTGAGAGGTAATCATGAGGGAAAGTGTAGTTCAGCGCAGCCAAATACACAGTCTTACTCCAGTGCTAATAATCCCAGTACATACTGGATGGGACTGACTGGCAAAGCATCTTCTGAAAAGGATGTTAGTGGAGAACGACCTGACTGAGCCAAAAAGGTACACAGCTGTGCTGGAAAAAGAGACCCTTAATGGGCAAAGGACTGCCAGCTGTAAGGCAAATGAGGAACACCTGCTCTATTCTCTGCATGTTTGGCATGAGGTGGGGGTATTGTGTTTGCTCTCTCTGGCTCTGTGCTTCAAGAACAACATGAACTGTACTGAATTTAGAAGACATCAGGGAGAATGGCTGTTTAAAAAATACTACTAAAAAAATTCCGGGCTAAGCCTTAGAGGAGAGAAAGCAGAGTGTTGTTTTTTCACTTAAAATATCCACAGGTGAAACATGAAGGGTTTCCATCAAATTTAAGCATGTTCACCTGTGGATTTGGACAGTCCATTAAAGGTCAGGGTCATCAAACAACTTTTTTTAAGGTAAAAATAAATGCAGAGCATTCTGAGTAGTTCCTAAGTTGTGGGAGGAGATGAGAACTAAATTCTTCACAAATTTAAATTTTTAAATCACCAGCAGAAGAGCACAGAGAAGAGTAAAATCAACCCTTGGAGCAGCCAGAGGGACTGCTAGACTCTTAGCCACCACTTGGTGAAGGGCTGGAGTAGGTGGTAATTCATCTGGGCCTTCTCTCCATAATTGGAGACTTTTGAGAACAACTTAGTTAAAGGTTTGTTAAAGTTTTGATTGAGTAGATAATATCTGGGGAAGAAAGATTAGTTGAATAACTTTCTCTCCAGCCCACTTCTGTTTATTGTGAATTCTGGAATCCAGTTCTTTCACAGAATCAGTCTAGTAAAATAATACATAGTTCTGTTTTTTACATATGAGACTTATCTTGTTCTGTCCTTCATTTTGCTGCTTGCTATTTTTTTTCGATTTTTCTTGATGCAGTTTTGCTAATATTTCAGTTAGTGTTGTGTGTTTTGAACATTTAGTAAGCTGTGGTGATTCTCTTCCTTCAGACTGATGATGAAGAGGAGTCTTTCATTTTGGAGGATCCCTTTCTCTTGAACATTGACAACACGGATACACACTCCTATGACACATCTTCTGTAGCAAGCTCTGACAGCGGGGACCGGACACACCTGAAACGGTACTGCAGGGCTCGTACCCTGGGAGGCTAAACGATTTTTGAAGGAGCATTGCTTATATCCATTAAAAACAAATTCTTCTTTTTTTGAGTGGGTAGAAGGACAATCCAAAGCTAAGAGCAGTTGAAACTTCCTATGGCAACCTCCTGCTGCCTTCTTCCTGAGCTTTGCTGCGAACGTGCAATTTGTCTGTTACTTGGGTAGGAACCCTTAATTGCATGTGTGGATTTTGTCTCTTGCTGTTATATCCTAGTGCAGAAGTCCCAGGGGGATGCTGCAGGGACTCCGATGAAGCTGCTTTTGACAGAACATTGTTATTCCTGCAAGATCAAGTAGGCAAAGATGGGATTTGTTTTTGCACTCAAACCAGGACAGAAGACTAGCCTGTTTGAACAATAAATGTATTTTATGGGAGATGGAGTGTTTAAATTTATATGAATTTTAATGGAATCTTTAAAACACTGAAGCACAATGGCTTTAAAGAAAATCTTTCAAAGGTGTATCTGATGACTTCCAGAGTCTGCAAGCAGCTGGTGGTTAATTTTAAAAGGCAAGTGACCTGCTGTCACTCCTGTAAATGGAATGCTAATCTTGACATCTAAAAGCAGCCTGGAATGTGATAATTAGCTATAATACTGCTGACTTATCTCATTAATTACTCAAATGATGACCTGATCCTACATCCTCAGCCACTCCCATGGCCCTCTTATGTGCCATAAAAGTTCATGATTGTTGCACAAGCAATTGGATGGGATATAAACACTCCAAGTGTGATGACTTATGGTGGTGTACTGGCTCGCTGTCCCTTCTTTTTCAAATAAGATGGTTTGTATTGAGTGAAATGTTACCTGCAGTGGCTTAAATGTTCTTCAGTACAGAATGGGCAGAAACACTTGGAAGTGTTATTGTCACTTTGGGGTGAAGCTAGTTGCTGTGTCTGTGGGTCCTTAGCCATAATATAAGCTATTAACAACATGGTTCTTCAGCCTATGTATTTGTGTGCCTCTGGAGAGAGAAGAACCCAATGTTTCCCTGTTAGTTTTGGAAATTTGGCTTTCTGGTGGTGTGTGCTTGGTAACAAAATTGCAACTTTCCTGGGGGTTTTTCCTCTACTGTGTGTGCTGTGGTATACCAATGCTCTTTAGAAATAGCTGTCCCCTGTACACTAGTTACATTTAAAGACACTTTCTCCATAAACAGAAGCACTTAACTTTCCTATCAGATCAGTTGTGTTTTAATTGAATGCTATTCTTTAAGCGTACATCCAGTTTTCCTAGGGGTCTGTATTCTGCTAATGAGCCTTTTTTGATTGTGTATTTTCCTTAGACATTCACCTTTAAAGGCTGAAACTTCCTGGCTCACTGGAAGATTAATTAAAGAGCAAAAGGGTTACTTTATTAATAAATTCTAAGGTTTTCAGATATGTGCTTGAAACGGACAATTTTTTGAAGGATTTTTTTTTTTACCTGGGGATGAGTTAAAAACAAATTTTGTGCAGGCTTGGCTAATAATCTCATGTCTGTTTGATTGTGTGTGTGTAGGCCCCAAGAATACGAATGGAAGCTGTATGAGTTAGGGGTGCATGCAGAATTTACCTGCTGGTTTAGCTGTGAGTTAGGCAAAGTTCCAAACTTTTATTCTGCTCTAATGCATTTGATTTATTTCCTATTTCCTTAGAAAGAAAAAACTCCCAGATTCTCTCTCACTCCATGGATCAGTTATACGGCTCTCGCTTTTGAAAGGAATTTCTGCCCAAATAGTATCTGCAGCAGTAAGTGTCGTCTTCTCCTGGTTGCATCCATTAAGAAAAATATGAACCTCTTCTGGTGTGGAGGGGTGTGTGTGTGATCTCCTACCTTCTCCTACTGTTAGTTCTGGATGATGCCAACATGTTTGGTACATAAACTACTCGGTAGTAATCCCCAGCCAGTAGTGAATCAGGTATTAGCTGACTTATTGCAGCAGCAATATGGTAGGTCCTCTTTAACACTGATTTGTGTTGCTAGATGTCACCAAACCCGGTGGGAAATGTTAGTATAAAATGATAGCGGTGCTATTGTTCTGCTTGCGTGAAGATGCTGGAAACACGTTTGCTTAGTGCCTGCAGGAGGCACAGAGCACACTCATTCTGAGCTGAGTAAGGAGCAGGTTTGCACGTTGCTGCATCTGTGACTGCAGTTCAGCCATGGGTGCATTAGAGCTGGTCTGTAGTTCGTACTGCCAGGGAAAAACAAACTTCAGCGTCTGAGCTGAGGTGGTGATTTTATACAGTGTGCAATGTCTGAAGCATGCAAGGTAGGTTTGTTAGAATAAAATACAAGTGACTCGTCCATTGAGTGCGTTTGTGATGGCTGTGTGACCAGGGTTCATTCTGGGTATTTCTAGCCAGTGGTTCCCTCAGCACTTTCTGTCCTGGTGGGACTATTAAAATGCAACTTGTAATGATTTTTCTGTGTGTCGTAGTTCTAATTATTAGGCATGCACAGAGCTGGGAGTTCTGTCTTGCTTACTCGTGACTTGTCTTCTTTTTCTAGGACAAAGTGGATGCTGGCTTGCCCACTGCAATTGTGAGTACTTTAGGAATTTTCAAGTACTGTATAGTGAGTTTTCATGCTAGTTTGGTAAAGCAGTAATTTAAGGCAGCTAATAAATGCATCTCCCTTCTTATCCTTACTAAGAATTTTCAAATATAAGGGGTGGGAGAAGCAGTATGAAAGATCTAGCTCCTAGGGACAGAGTTCAGTGTTTCTTAACTGCCAAGCTGCTCCCCTGCTGATCAAACCCTGCGCTCTCCCCTTTTTCGTGTCATCACCAGGGCTTATTAGTTGAGACCTAACCTTTCCGCATAAGGTAAGTGTTCATCTGTTGAACACATTGAATTTCCCTAGCTATTTCTTCTTTGCCAGTTACTGCTTTGACTCTTAACAATTCTTTTAAACAAGCTTAAACTGAAGTGCTCATGAAGTGATGGGTTCAAAATCTCTATGGCTCTGATGTAACTGAAATATGACCTTAAAATATAAAATTTTACTAAAAGCCTGTCTGAAAGATGCTCCTGCTTAGCAATTTGCATTAAACTTCTTTAAAACGTGCTAACTAAAGTCAGAAGTGAAGCTGCCTACAGTTAAAGGAAAAGATAAACATTTTAAGGAGGTAAAGTACAGCAAGTATTTGTTCTGCCTTTGTGAAATAAGTTTTAATGTTTTATGAAGAAACTAAAGATGTGCTTGGTTGCTTTGACTGTAGTAGCAGCAATCTGTAAGAAATTATACATTTTCTTTAAAAAAAGAAAAGGGGAAAAAAAGTAGTCACATCTAAGGCAAAAGGTTGCACAGAAAAATTGGAAGCACGCTGTGACTCGTGCACATAGGATAAAAAAAATTAAGTGCTTTAATGTCTGGAGTATGTAAGTACAGGTTTTGTATCTGACTTACACTTGCTAAAAAATAAAAAGTAGAACGACATTAATACATCTACAGCATTATGTGCTTTCTATTAATTTTTATTTAATTGGGTGCAGGTTTGCTAGTGCATAGAATCTTGGAGCTCTGTTTAATTCCCCATGGAAGGAAGCTGGAGTCTCTGGGCTTGCTTTGGACTGTCCCCCCAGGGGACCAGTGCTGCCCAGGATTGTAAAAGAGTTCACATCTGGATATAGCAGCTGAGTGAGAAAAACCCTCTGAGTACTTATACTCGGCTACCATACCAAATGAATGAGGCTGGCTTTACCTGGAAGGAATTTCACCATGGGTACTACTCTGAGCTTTTGAATTTGAAACAGCAAAGGAAAAGGCAGCCCTCTGAACCTGAGAAAATCAGTGTGATGGTCGTTCAGGTGTAACGCTTCTCTAGCTTTCACATATAAATTGATTGTCACTTACAAATTAGAAAATGTTTATATCTGTACCCTTCTAACCTTCTAAATCTTCCCCTTTTGGCCAACTTTGCATGAGTGTAGTGAGAGTTTAAGTGGTGGATTTGTGACTAACATTTCTTCTACTTTCAATCTTTCTGCATGACTGTTTCAGGCAGCATCAAATCTGATAGCAGTGGGGACTTCCCATGGGTTAGCGCTGATATTTGGTAAGTTAAAAATAAAGTTTTGAGTTTTTTGCATTTTAATGATCTTCAAAAAAAAAGCCTTTTTGCATTTTAATGATCTTCAAAAAAAAAAAAGCCAAACACACACAAGCATAAAAACCCCAACCTGAATTACAGCTGCAGGGTGGATTTGTTCTGTTTGTGCTAAATGTGATTTTCTTTCAGTGAAGCAATAAAGCACAAGTAATATTTTATTTGTCCTTATTCACGTACTTCTGCTTTGCTGGGGATTGGCAAATTGATATTGAGAAATTTAGCTTTGTAGCAATTGTCTAAGAGCCTTTTCTAAGTTTAAATATAAATTACTCTGTTTTCATGCGGAAGAAACCAGACCCAGTATACAACCATCATCTTGTACGGTATTGATTGCTTTTTTCCCTGTGACATAACAGCTGCCAGCATTAGGGAAATGAAAATGTGTTCTTTGGGAAGTGGAACTTCTGACCCATGGCTACCTGCGGGCTTGCAGTATAGGTTTCTCCTTCCCTGACCTTCCCCTGCACCAGTTGCCTTCATTCTGGTATTCTTTCCTTCCTCTTATCACTAAACTCTCTTAAAGTTTGAGCTTGTGCCTCTGTTTATCCAGTTTACCAGCTGGGCGAGAACAGCTCTTGAATTGCTCCCATTCACATCTAATTTTTTGTGCCTTTAGTCTATGCAACACCAAATTCTTAATAATTTTAGACATTCCGTTATCTTCTTTACTTTTCTTTCTAAGTTAGCTGAAATTATTCAAGATACCAAAAGTTATGTGGGACAGGGTGCAACAGAAGGATGGAAAAGACCGTGACAGTGTAAGACTGGCCTTCCTGGGTATTTAGGCGTTGAACTATTTGATACCATTTGCTAAATCCAGTATTGAAACAATTACAGGATATGCCTAATCTGAATATAGATAACTTATCTGCTACAGTCAACACATGATCTTACTGAGTTTTTAGTAGTAGATCTTTGTGGTTTTTCTAAAATTTGTCTGGTACGTAGAGATCTCCAATATCACTATTATGGAACACCTTTTTACTTTGATACTCCTGTTGCTCTCTCTATATGCAGACACAATGAAGTCAGCAAGCTTTTAAACAAGAAGCTATTCTCTGCAAGTGTCATAATAGAGAGAGATTATCTTCAGCATTTTATGCTCCAGAAGGGGCTCTAGGGCTCTGTATAAGCATGCAAAGAGGAAGGGTCATTCTCACCTGTGTCTGGATTATTTCTGCATCGAGTCCCTGTTAACAGGATGGAGCACTGAATGCCCAAGATGCTTACTGTGCTATGGTATTTCAGTTAATGTATTGTGTAAGGTAGGTTGGTTTGTTTTGCTCAACGCAAGTGCTTTTAAACAAAGTTTTCTTTGTTTCACTGTTGATTACTGTGGACCAACAAGTTTACTGTTATTTTTGCAAGGCTGTGTAGTCTGTAGTTAAGTTCATTTTGTGGCCTTTAGGAAACTTGGCACAATGCCAGCTTTCCACTGATTGGCTTTTATTAAAATAAATGTCAGTGCTTTGAAGAACTCTGCATACTTGCAACAGGGCCTTTCAAGCTTTCTGATCTATAGAAACATACAAAGTTACTGTTTATACAGCCACATACTGGGCTGTATTATCACAAGTGCATTCAGCAGGTTGAGGAAAATTATTTCTGCCCTCTATTCTACAGCTTTGAGATCACATCTGAAGTACTGCATCCAGTTTTGGGCTGCTCAGTACAAGACAGACATGGATTTGGTGCAGTGACCCCTGTTGGAGGGTCACCAAGATGATTACAGCGATGAAGCACATGATGCATGAGGAGACACTGAGAGAACTGAGTGTCTTCTGCATGGAGAGAAGGTGGCTAGGGGCGTTATCGTGTTGCTATTTCTACTACCTAGTGGAGAGAGAGAGGGAAGAGAGACTCGGACCCTTCTCAAAGGTCCATGGTGTTAGATACGAGGCAGTGGACCTGAGCTGCAACATGGGAACCTCTGATTAAATTTTTCACCGTGAAGGTACTGAAGCATTTGATAAGGGCTGAAAGAGGTTGTGCAGTCTCCTTCCTTGTGGATATTCAAAACTCAGCAAGGGTCTGAGCAAGCTGATCTCGTTGACTTTGCTTGGAGCAGTAGGACTGGCCAGAGACCTCCAAAGCTGAATATTTCTCTGGATAGTTTTGTGTCACCAGCAAATTTTTTAACCCTTTAGTTTTTCTTTCATATATTTAACTTTATATAGCTACTTTGTTTGTCTCCTCCTAAGTCCACTTGTACCTCTTGACTTGTCTGCTTTGTCCTTTTTACAGAAGACTTGGGTAGCTTTCATTCTGCTTTTTTGAATGCTTCTGTTGGCTCTTGAAAAATTATCACAGGACAGTTCTTGATTGTCCATGTAATCTTTGAAAAGCAGTATTTTTCTTGTGGATTAGAGTTGGGTTAGGTGCCAAGTCTTTGACACCCTGTGAGTGTTGGTAAGAAGGGATGTCTGGAGGCCTATAGTCACCCCTTGTTTGGTGCAGGACTGTCACCAATAACTGAGTGGGGGCAGCCCTGGCTTTGTTGAGCCAAGTCTTGAAAAACTCTTACGTATGGAAAATACTGCCCAACAGAAAAATGTGTGTGCACACACTCCTCTGGTAACCTGCTCCAGGGCCACATAATCTTGCAGAACAAAAAAATTTCTTAATTACCCATCTAAACCTCTCAATCTGCCATTTCTGGTATTTGCCACAACCCCCTGCCACAGCAGGGACACCTACAGCAGTTGCACAGGATGGCGTCCAGGCGGGTTTGGGATGGCTCCAGTGTGGGAGACTCCACAACCTCTCTGGGCAGCTGTGCCACTGCTCTGCCACCCTCAGAGTAAAGAAGTTCCTCCCCATGTTAAGATGGAACTTCCTGTGCCCCAGTTTGTGCCCGTTACCTCTAGTTCTATCACTGGGCACCACTGAAAAAAGACTCTTCTCATCTACCTGGCACCCTCCCCTTAAGTACTTATAAGTATTGATAAGATCCCCCCTGAGTCTTCTTTTTTCTAGACTAAAAAGCCCCAAGTCCCTGAGCCTTTCTTCATAAGAAAGATGCTCCAGTCCCCTAATCATCTTTGTAGCTCTTTGCTGGACCCTCTCCAGCAGTTCCCTGTCCTTCCTGACCCGGGGAGCCCAGAACTGCACACAGCGCTCCAGATGGGGCCTCCCCAGGGCAGAGCAGAGGGGGAGGATGACCTCCCTCGCCCTGCTGGCCACGCTCTTCTTGAGGCACCCCAGGATGCCATTGGCCTTCTTGGCCACCAGGGCACATTGCTGGCTCATGGTCACCCTGTTGTCCACCAGGACTCCCAGGTCCCTTTCCACACAGCTGCTCTCCAGGAGGTCAGCCCCCAACCTGTACTGATGCATGGGGTTATTCCTCCCCAGATGCAGTACCCTACACTTGCCTTTATTGAACCTCATCAGGTTTTTTTCTGCCCAACTCTCCAGCCTGTCCAGGTCACGCTGTATGGAGGCATAGCCTTCCGGCGTGTCAGCCACCCCTCCCAGTTTTGTGTCATCAGCAAACTCGCTGAAGGTACACTCTATCCCTTCACCCAGGTCATTGATGAATATATTGAACAGGACTGGGCCCAGTACTGACCCCTGAGGGACACCACTAGTTACTGGCCTCCAAAAGTTTATCTTCTGTTTGATGCTTTGTTACCACACTTGGATAATTATTTTTTTTTTTTTTTGTGCCTTAGGAATATGACCCACAGCTTGTTTCTAGTGCAGTGCTCGCTTGGGGGATTTTTTAATTTGATATAAGTGAGTGCCATCCTTTTGCCAAATTCTTTCTGGAACTTGTTTGGAGTTGTGAGCATTGAGCAAATGAACAGTTGTGCTGTGTGCCATGACTTTTCTTGGGGATTGCTAGCTGGAGTGTGGAAGCACTCTCCCAGCAAGCCTATAAAAATGCACAATCTTTTGAGATTGTTTTTTTCTCCATTTTTCTAGGAGATCTAAGAGGTTTTTACTCAAAAACTAGCCCTTAAACAGAACTCACTGAAATGTGTTCTTTTTCTTGGAGACTTTGTGTTCTGGACATAAAATTTCTATATAGCTAAACTTTGTTTCGATTAGTGTTGAACGATTTATTTTCTGTGTTGGCTGTAAAACTTATGTCCTGTGTCTTTGAGGTGTGGGGTAGCATGATGTCTTGAGAGAACAGGTAGTGTAAGTACTTAAAGACAGCATTAAAACTAGATTTTTGGGGACTGTTGTCCCTGGTTGCTTTTTGAACTTAATGGGGAGTTGACCACCTGGCTGGTGGTAACTGTTGAAAATAACTTTACCAGTTAAGTCACTCTGAACTTCCAGTTTTATTTCCTCTCGGATTTCTTTTTTTTGGTCTTCAATACAATGAAGTCCAAATTTGTAAGCTCGGGGTTTTTTTAGTGATTCCACACACTTTTTAAACTGCTTGGTTTTAAAACACTAGCTATCACAGCATCCTCTTGGTTACTTGAATAAATCAAAAGGGGAAACATTAACAAAACGAAACACTATCAGCAAAATCTGAAGGTTCTCTGTCTTTGAAGTTTATCACGTGTTGTTCGTTACTTCACTCTTATTGATTTCTGGCTTTTTCTTTCCTCTTTTGGCCCTTTCTGTGTGGACTTAAAAGGAAAAGGTACAGTAACACTGCACTGTGCACGTACCCTGCATGAACAGCTCCTGTCTTGTCCAGTTTGCATGTTGTCTGTGCCAGAATTTAAGATGCCAGATAAGCAGCAAGTAAAGCAGTGCAGTAACCAGTCAGTGGATAATACTGCTGGCCAGTCTGGGAATTGGTTAGTGCGTGTGTGTGCATTGCACGCTTAAAATTCTTCAGGCAAGAACAGCAGAGGAGCAGGTAAATGTGCCATTTTTTGGGGCAGCAGGTCCATAGCTGTTTGTAAAGGCATTATGTCAGGGCAGGACAAAGGCTCTTCGTGAGATCACCGTCCATCTGTTTCTGCCTGAGAGCTGTCAGGTGGGGAATGCTATGGAGTAGGAACCCGATTCAAAGAGCCATGAGCCAGAAAGTCTGTGAAACCCACGCAAGCGGACATCAACTTCTGAAAGCCCTGCTCATGTGCTGGTTATGCAGCTGAGGAGGGAGCAGCGGGTTCCTGATGTGGTAGCCGCAGGTGGGCTGGCTGAACCCCTGCTCTGAGTAAGCATTTTCCTGGCTTCAGCGGAGCACCGGGGATGGGGAGGAGGGTTCAGCATGCCCTGGTTTAGGGGGCAGCTGTTGTGTTACTGGGTGAGATGGTGTCTGCAGCCTGTCCCGTTAGTTCACTATCGGTTGTCCTCCTCATCCCCAGGCCCAAGGGGGACATACCTCCTGGGAAAGCGTTTACTGGTATTGTGCCTAGTAAAGGTGGAAAGACAGGATTTGTAATATTTAAGTAATTCTGTGGGAAATAAAGCAAACCTTTCCAACTCAGGAAAATCATGGCTTAAGGAAAAGATCTTGATGAAAACCTGGTGATCTGAGAATTAATAACTCCTGGAGTGCTATGCTTGTGCCTTTGGTCTGGAAAGTGACTTTTTTTGCATATTCACAAACTTGTTCTTTACTTGTAGAGCTGTATCAAAGTGCCATCTCATTTTGACTTCAGACTTTGAGAGCAATGCAAATAGTTACTGCTAGAAATGTTTCAGATGAAGAATTGCTTTATGTAAATTGCAAAATTAAAAACTCTTTTGATGGTTGATAGCCACCTTTGTTTCAAATATTTGGAAAAAAACTTTATGCTTAATCCTAAATATGCCTTAATTCAAAGTTGATAGTATTAGTCTGGCAAATCATCAGATCAGCATGTATAACCTTCTGATTTTATCCATTGTTATTACTCTGCCAGTTGATTAATAGGGGCTCTGATTATCTAACTGTGAAAAATAATCTTCATCTACCTGTAGTTTAACTGAACATCTTATGGCAGAAGCAGTATCTTTATGAAGTGTATTTAACTGTCAGGAAGCAAACGTCAGTTCTCATTTGAAGATGGAACTCCCTTGTTCTGTGTTTGGCCAGACTGCAGAGGAAGAAAGGGGAGATGCAGCATCAGGTGTTGTGCTGGCAGGCACAGCAGAGCAGAAGTAGTACGTGAAGGACAGGTAGCCTTTTCCAGAACTGCCTGGGCTGCTTGTTACCTGATGAAAGAGATGATGACTTTCATTGATATGGTCAACCAAAGGCACCTTTGTTTTTTCCTCCCACAGATTACAAAAGCAGAGCTCTTTAACCTTCACAAGAATCCTGATGTCTCTGAGCACCCATAACATATGGTGTCTTCTTGACCACTAATGTCGTCATGTTTTAGATCAAAACTGAGAGTTTTCTATAATACCTGAGTCTTCCTTGTGCATTTGCAAGACAGAGCGTGAATTTTCCATCTCTCCTAGGCCCTGTCTCGTTTGGTGTGCAGAACAAGTGGTGTTTGTGACACCCTCTTTATCCCTGCATCTCTGCTAGCACTCTCCAGATTTTGCAGGAAAAGGAATTTTTTACTTTCTTTTGGGCCACTGCAGCAGACGAGTTTATTGAGGTAGATGCAGGAAAACAAGGAATAGAGTGGAAAATGTATTTGAACTTGGCCCTAGCCTCTTTCTCCTCACCCTAAACAGTGCTTTAGGGTAATCCATGAGTTCGGGTACTCTTCTTGCTAGTGTTTGTTTTGGACCTCCCACTAATGCCTCTTCATACTGGTAGAATTTGAAAGGTGACTCCCACTGTGTGTGTGCTCAGCCATCAATCTGTCTGTGCAGATTGACTGAATATGTCACTTTGTGTTGGGGAAGAAAAGAAAGAGACATCCATGCTCTGTTTCACTTCTAGCACATCGCTGACAGTGCTGCAATTTGGAGAAATGTGTCCCGTGCCTTGGGCAGTTTTTCCAGGGGGACTCTGGTGCTCAGCTGCTGTCTGTTCCCCTGGATCCTGTCCTTTCCCTTCCTTGCTCAAGGTGAAATCCTTCACACAGTGTTATTGTGGTGCTTCTAATATATTTCATATCTCTAGTTTTCATTCCAACGGTGACCACAAAGCGTCGTTTCTTCCTCTGCTGCTCAAAAGCAGGAAGAAGATGAAGGGAGGTGGAAAAAACAGATCCAGAACATTGGTGCATTGCTCTTAAAAGCTAAGAAAACCGAAGACAGGCAGAGGGCTATCATTCATAGTGCCTGCAGTGCAACATCTTATAAAGCAATTGTTATTCTCTCGTGGTGGAAGCATACAAGAACTTAGCACAAAGAGGGGGTGCCTGTTGTTTGCCGTCTGCAGGGGCAGGTGGGGCATGGCCATGCAGCAGCCCGGTCCCCTAGGAGCCTGTGCAGGCATTCGCACCTCCTTTGCAGTAGTCTGCGTCTTGGGAAAGGAAGTTCTCTCACAGTGTGGTGATCACTACTTTCCTCAGAAAGTAAGAGCTATGTGCACTAGAACTCGTAAAGCATTTTAACTGTGCAGCTTGGGGACGCAAGTTCATTTTCCCTGCAGCTTCTGGCCTTTATCAACAAAACGAGGAATAAGTTATATAAAACTACACTTACCAAAAGCCTGTGTTGGGGATTTGTAGTTGATATTCAAATCAACATAAAGAAGTATAAGGCTCAGAAAAGAGAATTAATTTTCTGTCATCTTCCTTGCTACAGCTTAAGCACCATTGCAGAATAGCAAAAGGGAAGTTAGATGTTGATTTGATTTTCCTAGTAGCTTCTTCAGTTAATAATACCTCTGCACTTCCATATTCCCTGTGTCTGTTTTGTACTTTTAAAAATAATTTTTGCATTTTCATGCAAGGGTGTCCCACTGTCTGTGTACTAACATGTGCTCTGATCTTGTACACTCTTTTTAAGAACTTAACTGTAAGCCTGTGAATCATTAATGCACCACAAGTGAGTTGTGTATGCAAATAATTGCATTATGTTAATTTTAATCATTACTCTTTCTTTCTCTTTAATTTCTTACTAATTGTTCTTTTCTAGATCAAAACCAGGCTCTTCGGCTGTGTCTGGGCAGCACTGCTGTTGGTGCCCAGTATGGGGCTATCTCTGCTCTCAGTATCAACAACGACTGTTCGAGGCTCCTGTGTGGCTTTGCGAAAGGACAGGTAATTCCCGTAGGATGAGATGATCCAGTGCTCTGTCCTTCTGCAGACTGTTGCTGAGGCAGTATCCAGAGGTGACAATAGCTCCAAGCCAAACACACGCAATATGTAGCTGTTTGTTAGTAGTTTTTGTGCTGAGCAGCAGCGTGCATGGCTTGGTCCGCCCAGAAGTTTTTTGGCTAGCCAATTCCTGCATCCAGTGAGCTAACTCAGGTTGTTTGGGGTAAGTTTCTGTGGAGGAAATTAATAATACAGAAGTGAAGGATTCGATTAATCATGGCTTGTTGTGACCTAAGTTCTGCTCCTGATAAACTGAAATGTGCGACGGCACACCAGGACAACCAGCTTAGTCTTTGTAGGTCACTTTGTGTGAGACCTATGCTTTGTAATTAAAGCTAGGTTTTACTGTGGTGATGACTTGCAATTCTTGAAACTCGTTTCTAGCCCCAAAGTTCATTTTTACCAATACCTTATTTCTGTTGTATGATGAAAGCAGCATAGTTTTGAATGCAAGGGAAAAAAGGTTTGAGTCTGCTGTTGAATTTTTATGCCCTTTTCTGAACCTAAAGAAAGCAAGCCATTCCTGAACAGAAGATATAAGACTAAAACTAAACCAAAACGGATAGAAGTTAACTTGGTAAAATTTTGAGGTCCGTGGAATACAAAGGCGGCTGCTTTGTTTTTCTGTTTAGTTTAAATTCCCTTTGCTCCTTTGGCTTTCACCTTTATTCTAGATAAAACACACTCCAGTGTCTATGATAGGGCTAAATGACAGACTGCTCCGGAGCATGTGGAAATACAGATTTGACCCATGCAGAACAGTAGCCGGTTTTCAATGGTACTCAGATAAAATATTTTGGAGCAGCAGTTCTGAAACATCTGGTCTACAAAGCTTTGATAGATGGTTTATGGAACCATATAAAATAGTTTTCCAATAAAAAGTTTGATGCAAATTGTAACCTCGGCTCTTCTGGGCTAAATACATAAACTACAGTTATGCAGTAAGTAGTTTGGGAATTCCTGCTTCTTAGTTGGGGAATTACCTGAATTTAATATCCAAGCGTAAGCCAAGCTGTATACTCCTACGTGACCTGTCATGCTGAGCAAACACAGGAGGAGAGGAGTGACAAGGTTCTTGGTAGCAAAACTCAAGAATCTCCATGGCTAATGGGTGAGAGATTTTTCAACTGTTCACTGATTCTGTGAGAGAGAAATGCATTGAACCACTTTGAACAATGTTGTGTGGTAGCAAAGTTATGTTACATTCTTTAATTGTGTTATCAGGCAGATAGATGTGAGGCGAGTGAGTTCAGGCAGGTGGTATGAGCCTGCCAAAAGGACGTGATTCAGAATCATGAAGGTAACTCTAATGTTGCCAATGAGAGTGTAAGTAGATAAGTAAACTGCTTGTAAAAACAGAGTAGGAAAAGATTTCAGGTCACTTTTCTTTAATATGAATAACCCAGGATGATATTGGGAATATAGAAACTTATTGATGTAGTAACACACACGTTGGTGGAGAGAACCCCTTGGCAGTAAATACGTGTACTGAGAACAATCTGCTTGCAGATCACAATGTGGGATCTGGCCAGTGGGAAGCTGCTACGATCAATAACAGATGCCCACCCACCAGGAACAGCCATTTTGCACATCAAGGTAACAAACACTACCTGTACTCCGTGTGTACTACTTTTTATTTTTTCTTTAAAACACACTTGTGTTCAGTCAGATGTGTTGACTTTCCCAGTGTAGTACTTTTAGATTTACAGATGAGACCAGCTACCTAGGAGCTATATGGTGATAGTATCCAGAGGTCAGAAAAATGAGGAGAAGTTCTATTTAAAAGAGAAACTGACTATTTTGGGAACTGAAGTAATAGTATCAGCTGTGAGTTCTACTATAACAAACAACAGTTGTCTGTTATAACTCCTCTCTCTGATGCCAAAATCTATGAAGAATTAGTTGCTAGAATACACTTCTCTAAAACTTGCAGTGTTTTGAACTGGATATGTGACTTGCCAACTGTAAACTTAAAAGAATTTGAAGTGTAGAAAATAGCTTCTGTCAGCAGTTTTTCAAATAACTTGTTGGGAATGTTTGGGTTGAAAGAGAAATCATCTATGGCTTGTTCAACCTGGTGTTGTTGTCAGACACAGAAACTCGTATCTAATTTTGTGCATGGCTTTGTTTTATGTGGACCTCTCCTACCAGACCATAATGCTCCTTGGCAGCCTGGTCAGAGCAGTAACTTTGGTGCGTCACCCAAACTCTCCTGTCTTCTTCTTTCCTGGACCTTGCTGAGACATCCCAGACCCATACAGTGTCACACATGGAGCTAGCGTAGTGGGTCTGAGGGGGCACGTTGCTCAAGGACAGGTTCTCATGTACTGGTTGGTCTGACCTGGCTAACCAAAAATGTTTTGTGGGTGTGAAGGTGCCCCTTACTGCTGCATCTTCCACGTTTCCATCTCTGCCATCTTTGCCCTGTGCATTAAGATGAATATTCCCCTGTGCCAGATCTTCTGCTCCTGTTGGCCCCCTTCACTAGGTCATGACCTGATGACAGTACCAGCATTGAAGAGTACTCAGACACTGCTGTACAGGCCAGATGCTTGTGCTGCTAGACGCTGGGTTCCAAAGTTCTCCAGAAGGGTGCCTCAGCTGTGGCTGTGACCCTTTCTTATCTTGATTATTTGGTATCATTAGTAATTCTGGATGTTTCTGATTTTGGTCTGTTTGTGACTGCAGCCCATTCACCAGCTCTGGCACCAACTTGTGGGCTTGAGGCTGTGAGCGGTTCTAGTGGTAACACAGGTTTTGGTATGCTGTAGTTCTGAGCTGCGATAGAAAGTAGTGGGACTTTGGTAACAAAATCTAGCTTGGGGTTTGCTGGAGGGGTGAAGATGAAACACAAAACCTTGCTTTTTTCTTACACGTCATAAAAAAGCCAGTAATTGTCTCAACTCTATATGTTAAAGGTGTCTTTCTGGTAGGTACAATGCTTGTGCTTTTGTGTGCTGTTAATAATGCCACAGCATACGTTTTTGTATCCTTTTCTTTTTTGTAGGTTATTTCTTAGTGCCACTTTTAATCTAATTATCTGCTCAGTTTACAGATGACCCGACGCTTGCAATTTGCAATGACAGCGGAGGCTCCGTATTTGAACTGTCATTTAAGTAAGAATAACTCTGAGTACTTGCAGAAAGTACAAGAAAGTAATGCTGGGTCATAGTTTCTAAAACTTAAGCAAAAAACCCCCATTGGAACCAATAATGCTGCTGTCTGGATGTTGAAGGTGTCATTTAGGGCTGCAGTATAATTTCATAGCTGAAGCAAGATCCTCTCTGGCAGTGTAATGTCAAAGAATAGCCCAAGTTATTAAGGTATCAATGTATTGTCCAGAATCCTGGCATTCCTTGTGGGCTCTTGGTAATTGTCATAAAAGTGCTGCGCCTCAGTTTTCCTTGTTTCATTAATGAGAGCTGCCCTGCAGTAACTGCTCACTTCTTGGCCTCTTCAAGAGGAGGAGAAATGAGGAGGAAGGGTTGACAGTCTAGGGAGTCTGATCATGTCCAGGATTTTCCAAAACTGTACTGTTAAACAAGATCTTAAGGAATTTGTGTCTGTATCTGAGCAGCTGTACGGGACTGCTTCAGTGACACACTAAAAGCCATCCCTGGAGTTGTATAAAGGGCTTTTTAAAAACAATATTTAGGAAGGATCACTTTTGAGATGTCATAAGATTGTTGGGCTGATCTCTTCTTAATAGCTGGCCGCCAAGCTGATTTGTCTTCTTTGCAGGAGGGTTATGGGAGTGAGAACGTGTGAATCTCGATGTCTCTTCAGTGGCTCAAAGGGGGAAGTTTGCTGTATTGAACCATTACATGCAAAAGTTGAGCTGAGAGACCATCCTATCACCCAGTATTCTCTGCTGGCCATGGCCTCTCTAACAAAGGTAACTTGCTGCTTGCGGAAGGCTTTGTGTGAGAAATAACACAGAAGTGTTCTGGTGTATACTTAACCACTTAATTTTGCCTTTTTATTTTTCTTGAAGATACTGGTTATTGGCCTGAAACCATCTCTGAAAGTATGGATGACTTTTCCCTACGGTCGTGTGAGTAATGAAGACAAACAGTTTCTTTTTGGATTATGGCTACAAACCTAAAGTGAAGGGGGTGAGATTAGGACCAGATGTTTGGTATCGCTAGTTTATCAGCATGCAGTAAATTCTACACTGTGGAATTGCAGTGGTTGTCTGTTGGTCTGATGTGTGCATATTGTGGGCAGAGACGAGGTGAAAAGGCTGCTTTCAGCTGTATCTATGTGGAAATGCTGAATTTCTCCAATAAGTAGGAAGATGAGAACTCGGGAGCCCCTCAGCTTCCTTTATTCCCTGCTGCATCCTGGTTACATCTACAGATGGGACGTTGACATGATGATGGCTACAGTCACCTTGGACTGGGGCCATTGCTTCACACAGGAACCATACAATAGAACTCTTAACTGCAGGGACAGAAATGAGGTGGAATTTGAGCACTAAACAGTCTTCTAAACTCTTGATTACTTCCTTTCACTAGTTGCTGATATAATTCCTTCTGGAAAAGCAGCTGGGGCAAGATGTGGGGTATGTTAGGTTGGGAGAATGGAGACAAGGCTGCTAGCAAGCTGCAGCTTGTCATAGTCCATCAGTCCGTGTGAGATTGGATCTACATTAAGCAGCTAGGAGAGAAATTTTATTCTGACTGGCCATCCGCTTTCCCAGGAGGCATATGTTGCCCCTAAACCATGTGGCTGGACCAAAGAGCACAAGTTGCTGTTCAGCTGCCAGCAGACCAGGAAATTGCTTTACAGCCTGCGTGTGTACATGGCAAAGTCAGTGAGTAGCAGCTGATGAACAGCATGTGTCCTGGACCTGAGGTTCTGCCTAGCGTACCTTAAATAATGGCTGTGCTTTTTGTCTGACAGATGGACCCTTCTAGTGTCCCTCTTCTGGCGTGGCACTTTGTGGCTGTACAGAACTCTGTGAACCCCATGCTTGCATTTTGTCGAGGAGACGTCGTTCATTTTCTTCTGGTAAGCCTTGGATGTTTTATGCTGCTTTTCAGATAGCCATGTCTTATTCGCATACTCAGTTGACTGAGCCTCTGTGTCAGTGAAAGTATGATATCAATTCAGGATTCCAGTGGGGCTGAGCCCCTTGGAGTCAGTGAATGAGAATCAGTCCTTCTTTGGTGCTCTCTGTCTGAATGCTGGAGGTTTGCACTCCTTTTAGAAACTGAATTGCCCTATATAATACATGAGGCAGGGAACAATCCCTTGAACACACGTGGTGCCAACTTGTTTGTGACATACAACTCTTGTAGTACAAATAATGATTTAAAATTGAGTCAGCAGAGGGCATATATTTTTACTGCCCCCTGCTCAGAACCTTGTGTTTCCTCACTTACATGAGTGCTTTTGAAAGTGAGACGTTATGCTGCATTTGAGAAGCGTGTGTGCTGCTACTGCACACTCGGCGTGCTTGTCTGAGGGAAGCTCTGGGCTCCTGGAGTTGGTGTAATGCCCTCTGGGAACAGAGCAGTTGAGCTGAAAAAAGTCTTTGAGTTTGAGTCACCCTTGTCCGATTTCTCTTTTAGGTAAAGAGAGATGATACTGGTGCAATACACGTCACTAAGCAGAGGCAGCTTCATCTACACTATGACCTCATCAACTTTACTGTAAGTCTCAATACTATAGAATGGTTAATTTTTTTTTTGCACTAGTTTTCCTCTAAATGTATCTTAATAGCCCTTAGTTCTGTACTATTAGTTTTACAAATTTCGCATAAGAACTGGCTGTGTTTATCTGGAGTTCACTAACTGAAAACATCCGTAAACTTGGGACTTGGTGAAAAACCAACACAAGTGAAATAAGTAGTAGCTAAAGGGTGAAAATTAGTAGCATGCAGGCAACAATACTGACCTTTTTTGGGAAGGGGGGGTAGCCTTGTTGAGGAAATACTTTCCAGAGCTAGAGAGAATCTGGCAAGAAAAGCTTTTATGCTATAGTCTTACAAAAGAAAGCAAACTTCTCTGTAATTGGCTCAGGTAAATTCTAGTGTTACCACATACAAGTGCTTCTTAAAGCATCCTAACTGTTTGATGCTTTTAACAAAAAAAATTTCTCAACTCTAAAATGCATTTACAGAATAAAACATGAAGGGCCAAAATACCAAGATGGATATCCATATCAGCTGGAATTTGACGTTTGTTTACACATATACTTGGTTGTTTTTAAAAAAATAACAATTGTAAAAGCAGTGGGGGAAAAAAGCCTTTTTATTTGCTGGGGTTTTGACATAAAAGTAGAAGCCATAGAATATGGATGACAAGCTTTGTGTTAAACTTGCGTGTACTATTTCTCTTTCTAGTGCCTCTTGATGCCGTATTTACCTCCTAAGAGATTTGAGAACAGGTGTTGTAGTAGTCCTATTTTTGAGACTTTTGGACAGAAAGTATGCTAGAGCAGAAATAGTGCACCAAGAGGACAAGAACTCTGGTGGCTTCCCATTTGTCTACAGGTGTTTTCTGTGAAGAAGGTTGCTTTTCTCAGTGTTAAAGATGACTCTCCAGAAGGAGTCTCCCTGACTTTTCCTTTGGAGTTGTGTGTGGGTGCTGTTGTGAAGTGACCGTGTATAGTAACAAAGCTACTAGCCATCCCAGAACTTCCAGTATTGATACTTTGGGGATATGGCCAGAGCCTGCTTAGTTGGCCTCTACTTGTGTATGCATTGCTGAAATCTGCAATTTGTTGCCTTTCCAGTGGATAAACTCACGGACAGCAGTGCTTTTGGACAGTGTGGAGAAGCTGCACGTTATAGATCGTCAGACACAGGAGGAGCTGGAGACCATAGAGATCTCAGAAGTTCAGCTAGTCTACAACAGCAGCCACTTCAAATCGCTGGCTACAGGAGGCAACGTCAGCGAAGCCCTGGTAGGCACAAATGATCGGCTTGTGTCAGAACTCTGTTTCAGATACGCCCGACGTGGAAGCTGGAGCTTTGGAAAAAAGCCTTTTTGAAGCATCTCAGAAGTCACACATGGTGTTGATGTGGCCAACTGACAGTTCATATTTCCTTTGTGTGTTGGTGGTTTTAGGACCTGCTTTTAAGTTACCAAGCTTTGGAATACTCTCTACAGGAAAAAAGCTCATGTACTTTATTCTTCAAGAGACTCCTGTAGGCTTTTCTACTTTGTATGCCACAAATACTCTGCCGTAGCAGTGCCTGTGCGGTATATGCATTCCCTGCCTTTGTCTCAGAGATTGTCATGCAGGGATAGAGAGGATGAAACAGTACCTATGCTTGTAGGTACTACGCTTCTTCCTTGTTTGAAGTAAAATACCAGACCCATCCATACTAGTTGCAACACATCAAACATTGTGTTTTCTACTTTTTCCTCTTTTGTTAGAGTTTTATTTTTACTTTCATGCTCTTTTTTGTTGGTTTTTTTTTTTTGGATCCTAGCCCATGTGGTGTCTGGACACATTTTATTCCTGAAGTAGGTGTTCGTTTCAGTGGCTCCTGATAGCTCCTGTAACCCACCTGTGCCCTCTGCAGCAGACTCACTTTGATGTGGTATTTGGATTGCCATAGCGTTGTGGAGGTTTTTTTAAAGCCACGGTTGTGGGACAAGTTACTGCTTTCAGTAGAAAATCAGTTTCTCCATTCTGGAAACAGTTTGCCAAGAGTGTGTGTAAGGAAAGGGCCTTCCATCCTTGCATTCAAGCCTCCCAGTGCTTCACCAGAGATAGCCCAGCGGTTCTGAAATTCCACAGCTGGATGATACGGTTCCTATTCAATTCTGCTATAGCCCTGTGAGACTTGCTGGCCCAAACAACTAGCAGAAGGCTTATGTGGGTCTGTAGGTTGGATCAGCAATTTCAAGCCCAGCATACAGACATGACAGCTCCAGAAGCCCAAGGAGAAGGGCCTTCAATGCAGGATGGCACGATTTCATAAAAAAAGACCTCTCTGCCATGGTTCCCTTTGAGCACCAAGGAACAGAGGGCTTCTTCCAGCCAGATCTATGGGGATTCTTTGCAGCCTTTAGGGCTACATAGCTGCTGCTTTATCTGGCTTTCAGTGCTTTATCTGCTTCACGCTGTTAGCATTGCTGTCATTCTTTCTGCTGCAGATGCGTACCGAGGCAGAAAGAGTCAGAAGGTGGAGTCTAGTCTAAGTTGGCTTATGTACTGCCTGACACGTGATCTGGAATTGCCAGGCACAACCTCACAGGACGTGACTAGAGATTGGCACTAAGTTGGTATACGAGCTCTTCTTGCTGGGATATGGCATTATTCAGAGCCTTTCACTCCATTCCAGAAACTCTGCAGTGCCCTGTGAGGACTTCTGGCAATTACCATTAAAGCCAGAGACACATGGCTTGAAAAACTGGTGGGCCCAAAGAAGTGCTGCCTGTTAAAATGCTACCGTGTGTCTAGAAAAGACTCCTACTTAATTCACAGACTGTAAGTGGCAAATGAGATCTGAAGTCTATAATGCCATTTTGAAATATTGAGGCTATGAAATAAGCAGACACTTTCCTTGCATTTCAGTAGGAATTACAAGACAACCTATTCCAGAGCAATTAAGTCAAGGACAACTTCTTTTTTTTTTTTTTTTCCATGGCTCAGAGGATCAGAAATATACCTTTTCCTGTGTTAGTTCTGGAGACACTCTGGAAGGCAAATCTTAGGTGAGGCTGCTACTCCCATAAGAAGGAGTCAGGTCTGAGATGCGTGGGTTTGAGAGTGGAGACTGTCAGACCCCATTCTTCTACTGCAGCATCTAAAGAAAGATGCAGGGAATATCTGCTACTTCAGCCTCAGGTTCTGTGCTGAGCAGGTTGAAGTGGTGTTATGGCAGTCCCTGGAATGGGCACACTTTTCAGCAGCGGGAAGAGATGCAGGAAGCTTCCCTACCTGGCCAGAGCAAGAAGAGTACAGGACAAACACCTCTGCCCTGTGTAACTGTGCAGCAGAGTGGGAAGCAAGCACTGTGGCAAAACCTCTAATTTTGATGTGATGCTCCATTTCTCACATTGTAAATGTGCACATATACAGCCTTTTAAATACTGGTTACTGGCAGTCAAGTTTCTGTTGTAGCAACTTTCACTTCAACAATATTTTTTCCATCTGCGTCTCTTAGACATTTGCTCTTGTGGAAGATTTGTGAAGAAGCAGATGGCAAGGAAAGAGCCCCCACAACTTTTTTTTTTTGCACCTGAGGATAGGCACAGAGCGCTGCTTGTGGGTCCTTATGACTCCATGTTTTCTGGGCAGCCAGAGCTCAGCAGCACTTTAAGCTGCACTCACAAGCAGGAAGGAGTGACGGCAGAGCTTTTTCACTTACTACCACCCAGCAGTCTGTGGTCTAGGCAGAATCATTTTGATTCCTGAATTACAAAGCGTCTCTAAAGTTCAAGTGCATATGTTAGGAAATTTTACAAAAACAAAAAGCAGTTTTACTTGCATGTAATTTTTCTCCCTGCAGGCATTGGTTGGAGAGAAAGCTTGTTATCAGTCCATCAGCAGCTGTGGTGGTCAGATCTTTTACCTTGGAACTAAGGTAAACATGTGGAGGTTTTCATAAAAATACAGGGCATTCACTATTGATGGTAGCTCATCTTCTGGAGAATGGCAATTTATTATTCTACGGAGATGTGAATCAGGGATGGGTTCTTTGTGCATTTGTGTTGTGGAATTAAAGAAACATGCAATAATTTGGACTTAGCCAAGGTATGGGCTAAGAAAGACGCTGTCAGTTGTACAGTATCCTGGTTCATGCTGCTTAAGGGTGGACTTAGCATTACTTTACTGACATCACCTCTGTCTTAAATGTGCTACTGAGTAAGCAGAAGAAAATAAGACAGCAGGGAAAACTAAACTCTGTTGCATGGAATGATAAAAGGAATATCCTATTTGCTTTTCCTGTCCTGCAGTGCAGGCTGTCTGTGAAAAGGCAGAGAGAGGTGGCTGTAGCATGGCATGTGTAAGAAGGGGAAGAAGTGAGGGGCGGTGTCTTGGAGCAGATGGGTTGTAAGGCCGTGTAAAGGATATATTCTGTTAAATATAAACATCCAATTTATTCCTGCTATGCCAAGCTTGAGGATTGCTTTATTAGCTTCATCTAAGCTTCATAGTACCATCATGCTCTGGTGGGTCTGTGGGATACCACAGAGTGCATGAGCAACTGTAAGTAAATAACTTTTTTTTTCTTTTCTAGTCTGTTCATGTCATGACACTGAGAAGCTGGAGAGAGGTACGTTGAGAGGAAAACTGTGCAGCTTAGTAGGTTCGAGTTATTTGAATATAGCTTGAGAGGAGGGAGGGAGTGAGCACTTGTGAAGCATGTTCCAAGTGCTGTGTTCAGGATCCCTGATTGCTACACAGAGCCAGCACCGTAGGTACGCTGCTTTCCATGGTGGGACACTGGGACTCCTGCTTGCATAAACTTGTGGGCTGAATGGAGGCCTTGTTCTCCCAAGCAAGACGTAATGCCTTGCCATGTTTCAGGTTCTGTTAACAAGGCAGAGTTAGTGCAATGTATGACTTTGGAGGACTTCGTAAGTATAAGCCTTCTATCTGCCAGATGAGCATACAGGAGCGGAAGTAAACCTGGTTCGCTACATTTTGTCTCCAGCTACTGGAGGAACTACATCATAAAATCCATCAAAGACTACCTAGAAAGTTAATTGGATTTTAGATCCTTGTTTCTGTTGGTAGAAGATTTTTTTTTTAACATCTTTTCTCTGACAGCTGAAACCCTATCAAGTTCCACACTAAAGTTCTTGGTGATCTATTTATGTCTGTTTGTTCCTGTGTTGTTCTTTTCATTCGAGTTAAACAGCAGTTTTTCATTTCTGGATCATCACTTTGCAGTATGTTTATTCAGTGTATTGCATGTTCTCTCTCAGACTTTGTTTTGCAAGGCTAAGCAAAGCTCTCATCTTCTTGTAAGATTACCTTCCCATTCCTTTCCTTTTTTATGGTCACTGTTCTCTGCACCTCCTTTGTGCTTGGTTTCTCAAATATAGGTAAACACTTTGGCACATATTACTGTGGGCAGGGTCTTACAAGTGCCATGCACAATGTCACCTGTTCTTCACTACTAGATACGTCATTTGTCATACATCCCTGGGTCTCATTTTGCTGTTCCTTTGGCTACGTTATGTCTGTGGTTTCTAGCACTCTGGAGATTGACCATTACCCCATAGCCAAACTCTGATTTCTGCTGTAAATTGCTTGTACCATTGGATTGCATCCTACTTCTATTACCCAGCTTTAGGGGTCATCCTATTGTTTCTGTTTTTCTGGTCTGCTGTCTCACATTATGTGTTAACAGTTGGTAATCAGCAAACTTCATTAGTAAATTTAGCTTATGCCAAGTTATTTGACCAAATTATTGTGTAGAAGGGGGCTTCAAGGCTGATTCTCAAGAAAGTCCCCAATAGTCATTTCATTCCAGTCTCGTATTTCTCCTTGAAGCAGCGGCCTTCACGATTTTTCCTCTTACGTGCTTTATGGCTCTTGTACTCATCCAGGGTTATAAGCTCCTCCATGTGACACTGTATCAGGACATTTAATAAAATATGAACAGTTCAGCTGTATTGAACTTTGATACAGTTGCTGCTTTTGGTTAGCAAGATCACTTTCCTCTGCTAGTTTTCCCTCCAGCAGTTCACTACTGACTTTGGTTCAGTAAACTGTTAATGAGAAGATTTGTTTTGACCCATGATTGAATGTAGTGGTTTTCCTAGAATTCAGAATTCGGTCACAACTTACATGCTCTGAGCCAGCCTCCTTCTGACGGTATATGGTTTCTGTTGTGCTGGAGGCCTCGTTATTGTAGGGGACTTACTCAAGAGCTATAATCAAGTATGTGAGGTATTAGGGTATGAAGCTGAGCGTGAGTTCTTGCTGCAGTACACAAGGCTGGTCTGAGACTCAGAATCTCTCTTCTCTCAAAGACTCAGAATCTTCTCTCAAACAGTACTTTAACATTTTGACCTAGCATACCAAGACTAGTGGCACTTGACCTTGTGTGCTAATGATTCCTTGAAGTGGAAAATACTCGTGACCTATTTCAGTCCCTGTTGACTGGGAGCTCAGAAGAAAATAAAAGGTAGGATGAGTATGCTGAAAACATGGCAGAGTTGTTTTTGTTTTTTTTTTTTGTTGTGCTCTAAGTGATGAGGCAAGGATAGGAGAATGGAAAAGTTTGATTGTGATTGCAGACGCTCACTGATGCTGTGGGTCTCCATCCATCAAGCATCTGGCCTAAAATGTCGCCCAGAGGGACTTGATGTACTGGGGCCTGACATTTCTTAGTCTTTTTTAACTGTCCAGCAGAAAACGTACACTTGAGAGAATCTTTTTGAGATACTGGCCTTTACTGCAATGCGTTGGGAGCTTCTGAGGTTTCCTGTCCACTTGCTGTCAGCGATCATCGCCTACTACTGGGAAATGCTGATCTTAAGCACAAGGGGTTCATCTTTTCTGTAATACTAAGGTCCAATGTGACTTGTTATTTTAGAGAGTTGATCACCTTCTGAAACAAGAGCGTCTCACTGATGCCCTGGCTCTAGCTTGGTCTTTTTATGAAGGTAAAGCAAAGGCTGTAGTAGGTAAGTTTTGTTGGGTTTCTTATTTGTTTTGTTTTTAATTGAAACCGCTAGGGAAGGTTTCAAACCTATGCCAGTACTGAAATCACTGTTTCAGGGGGGAGGAAAAAAAACAACCAAAAAAAGAGAATTGAAGAGAAAGTAGGGTTGGGTTTGGCAGAAATAACACCTTTGATATGGGTTGATTTGGCTTTTTTAGCGTCATAATCCCTTTACCAGCCTGTTCTTTTTGAATGAAAAAAAAAAAAAAAAATCAGACTTGGTCTGTGTTGTGACTCCTGTCTGTTGGCACTTTGCCATGAAGGAGGTGGATCCAGGTGCTAGAATATTCCTGAAGGTCATGGATGACCTGCAGGTAATCTTCAGGGTGATGTTCTGTCTGCTCTGCCAAGCGGGTGCTTTCATTCAGGTCTCCTCTGACTATACAGCTGACTGAAAGCACTGCTGGGTTTTGGCACCACGTTTCCTATAAAGGAGGATGCTTTGTGTGCACTTAGCTTGTTATGATAAACACGTTAATTATGCCAGAAACTGCTATTTGAACAGTCTGATTTGAACTGTACACATTGCATTTTCGGTAAGTAACTTTTGATGGTTTTGACAGATGAGGCTCAAGTTCTCAGGATAAGATCCTCCTGCTGTGAATTTGCTAGACATGTCTCCTTTTAATGCCTGGATATAATGCAATTAAGCAGCTTGTTTTTCAGTATTCAAAAGAATTACTGTCTTTGAGTTGGCATTTAAGAGTTGTTTGCTCTTATAGTGCATTTAATTTGGGTCCTTTGCATCAGGGCATCCTCCAGCAATTAGCCTCACATACGCAGTCTTTGACAGCCCTCCATTATTTGTTCTCTTGACGTTAAACAGCACTCTGATCTGTTCTTGCCTTTCCTGTGCTGGAACAGTCTCTACATTGGGAGAATAAGCTCTTCAAAAGAAGAGTGGGCTAAAAGTAGATCACAAAATTGTGTATTTAGATATCCTGACCTCAAGGGTAGTGGTGTTAGCATTTGAGCTGTGGGATTTATATGTCCACTTGTAGCTGAGATGAGAAAACCTTCTTTCCCCCCACCCCCCTCATTCTTCCTAGGTTTGTCCGGGGACACGAGCAAGCGGAAAGCAGTCATTGCAGACCGAGTGAGTCACTGATCTCTTCCTAAGTGGAATTTCATGCGTGCTGGTGTGATACGAACTATATTGCTGCAAGGAGTGGCTTCTGTCCCCCAGAAGTTAGTCCTACCAACTCTAGAACGTGTACATGTGCCTCTTGCTAAGATTGTGAGCAGGACTTAGAGACTTGGAAATAACTTTTGGGTAAAGGTTGGGGGTATAATCTGCAGCATTAGCAATGCAAAATGTCACATTATCATCCAGGCCTTGATCTCTGGTCCTCTCGCAGTGGAGAGAAGCCTTTTTTTGTAGGTAAATGCAGACTTTCCCGACCTCTGGTTGGCAAGTATCCATCAGTGTGTAACTTGCTGACTCTCAGGGTGAAAACTTTGGTCCATGTATACATGGACACGGAATAAACTCCTTGATCCTATTCAGTTACAGGAACCTGTTTCTGGGAAGGGTGTGTTTAAAATACGTAATTATTGCAATAATTATTCACCCGTACTTTGTTCTTCGCGCATATTTTATTTGCAGGTAAATAAGTATTGCTATTTAAGATACAGTAACTTAAGCTTTGGGTAAAAACCATGGCCCAAATGAGCCTTGTGCTTCAGGATGTGTTCATCGGCCCGAAGGTTTGCTGGCAGACTGGCTGCCCAGTTTCTTGGTTGGTTAAAGTTAGTGTAGGCCTTCAGTATGCAACTGGGCCACTTCTATGCCATGTCATGCCATTGCCTCTTGGCAGCCTCTGCCGCCTTCTCCTTCCTGCCCACAGTAGCTCGTACCCAAAATGGGACAACAGAGTTTACAGTGCTGTCAGCCCCCCAAGTCAGTCTATTAAATGTACTACCAAGTAGGGCCTCTAGTGTAGGATGTGTGTGAATTTTCTTGTTTATTGTAATTCAGATGGTTGAAATCCTTCTCCATTACGCTGATCGGACTTTGAAGAAATGTCCTGACCAAGGAAAAATCCAGGTTATGGAGCAACATTTTCAGGTATGGTGCTCCAGAGGACTCTGTTGTATGCATCTTTTGAATTTTTTAATCAGACTTTGCTTTGCTGCAAAAATTACTTGTCTGTTTTTGAAAAATATTGCCGTGGTTCACCTGAACTCTCACCTCTGTTGCACGCACTAATGAAATCAGGACTTAGTTACAGTTAGGTGGCAGAGCAGAATCTGTACACTCTCTGTCCTCTGAAGAAATGTGACTGGAGTTTTCCCCATATGAAACAGCATATGGGAAAACCTGTAACTGTGCCAGCTACCAGCTGACTCAGATAACTGTTTGATTCTGCTCTGTATTGGCCAGACTTCATTTTCTGCTCTGCAGGATTTTTTCTAGTCCCTACAGCTGCTTTTATGTTTCTTCTGCAGGACGTGGTGCCTGTCATAGTTGATTACTGTCTCTTACTCCAGCGCACGTAAGTCTGAGTTTGCAAGCCTGTCTCCCAAGGCCCACCACTGCCCCGTGTAGTCCTGAGTGCTGTCTCCTGTAACATCACGTGGTTTAGAGGAATTGTATCATATCATATATCACATCACAGTTTAGAGGAATGCTTAAAAACCCATCTAAAGTCAGGTTACTCAATACTCAAAGAAAAATGCATCTTAAACTTTCATTGATATGTTGAGGAGGAAATGTTTGCTTCACACTGTTTTTCCCCACACCATCTCCTTAAGAAAAGGAGCTGCCTTGATAGATTTTTCCTGTTGTCATTATTTCCCCTGTAACAGCAGGGGTTTTTTTTGCTGCAACATCCGTAGCTGGTTTATTCTGTGTAGCTGCCTGGAACTTGCATCAGTATAGGAGCGGGACAGGGCATTCAGCTCCTGAGTTTAAGTACAGAGAAAATGGAGTTTAATTGGGAGCCCTCAGAAAGTAGATGAGTAAGGAGATTTCAGCCAGATTATTTGATAACTAAACATTTCTTTCTTCCTAGGGATCTGTTATTTAACCAGATATATGATAAGATGAGTGAGAATTCTGTAGCTAAAGGCATCTTTCTGGAGTGCTTGGAGCCATATATCTTAAGTGATAAGCTGATGGGAATCACAGCTCAAGTGATGAAAGACTTGCTGCTTCACTTCCAAGACAAGAACAGGTTGGAAAATATGGAAGCCTGCATTGTGCACATGGATATCACTAGCTTAGACATACAGCAGGTGAGCTATTGTACTGCATACTGTATTGAGTTCCTCTGAATAAATGACAACATGCCCTAGTTGCTGATGCAAACTTCTTGTGCTTTTAAGCACAGCATAGCATGTGGAAAACAAGCTGTCACCTTTCAACGGACAAGACTTGCATAGTCCAAACCATTCATGCCTTTTGGTCACTAATTTGTAACAGAACTTAGCCCTGTGTCCCTGGGATCGAATGCAATGAATGTGGGAATTATTTAGTGTGGCTGTGTCCATCCTGTAATGTGCATGCTCCTATAAACATGTTTTGCTCCCCCAGTTTGTGTCCTGGGACTGGCTAATGTATCAGGAGCTGAATGTGTTGGAAACTACTCGTCTGTCAGGATTAGTCTGATATTCACAATTGGTCTTTACTGTTCGGAGTACCTTACCTAAGATCAAAGGCACTAAAATCTGAAGTTGCATTTGTCAGTTTGGTGCCTGCCAGCCAGCTCTGCTCAGCTGCTTGCTCTTGCATGACAAAGTTAGTGGAGCAAGGAGGTGTTCCTGCTGGGTAGTCCTGTTTTCCATGGCCAGTTTTTATTCCAGCAGCATGGCTTTCCATTCCAAGAAGGGAACTGTTTGGGAACTTGACAAAATGATTCACTAACCCAACCAAAAGGCAAACTAGTGCAATCAAGGGCTTTGAAGAACTGGTATTTTTATTCCTTAACCTCATGCAGGTTATCAATGTTAGAATCTAAGCAGTTGGGTTCCATGTTTGTTGCGTGAGCAATAAGCTGGATACTCCCTTTGGGGATTTGAGGTCCTTGCAGAGACTAGTTCTGCAAGTGGAAATTCTCATTCTGCTTTAAATCATACTGCTGGGAATGCAAATGCAAGGACAGAGATTGTATTTGAGAGACTGGAGAATGAGAAAACTGTGAGCTAAGAGTGGCTGTATATCTACGTTGTGCTTTGTTTGCCTTGCAGGTCGTTCTTCTGTGCTGGGAAAACCATCTCTATGATGCCATGATCTATGTCTACAACAGTGGGATGAATGACTTCATTAGTCCCATGGAGGTAGGAAAGATGCTCAGTGCAGTCAGCTGTTATTTGTGTGTTCAGCACACAGTCGTTCTGAGAAACAGCATTTCCAACCCAATGCATTATCTTCTCGTTCAGTGTGTACATGTTCTTCTTTTCCATTTCAAGGGAGAAATCATGTATGATGTATGCAGTTTATTTGACTAGATGCAGTAGAGGAGAAAAGCAATCTGTAATTACTGTGCTTTAGAACACGAATTTCCCTGCTGAGGTAGCAATGCTCGGCAAAGTTAGAGCAGGAAATTTAGTCATGTTAATAAAATAACTATAAAACAAAAGCAGCAGAAGAGAGTAACATGGTGACTTAAGGAGATTGCATTGCAAAACTGTCTTACAGCTTTGTTGCTGGTGGTGAGCCTGGCCTGTGTGGCGTGATGCGCTGAGAACACGTCAGCTTTCTGCACAGTGAAATTAATGGGGGTGTAGGCGTGAGTTTCTCCGAACACCTCATGCTTTTTTTCCTTTGTACTGTTCTTTCTCTGCTGACACAATAGTATATTAATATATGTTAAAGAGTAATGGAAACAAAGGGTGAACAGAATTAAAAAAAAATAAATCTAGAAATAGTCCTTTCATTGAGGCAGCTTTGTTCTTAGCACTTGGGTGTGATCTGTGTCTATCAGCAGTAAGTACAGGACTTGGTGTGATGCTGTAGCTGAAGGCCCTGTTGTTGTTGCCGCTGGTAATTCCTGAAGATGTGCCCGATATACCAGTTGCTCTTGAAGCCTGTAGCTATAATGTCTAGATGTTTTGTTATGGAAGCACTTCTGGTATTTTCTCACTAGTGCTGAAATAGACAGCTGGGTCTATTTGAGTGTGAAAATCTTAAACTGCCCAATTTTCAGCAGTTCTCATTTGATTTTTCTCAGGAAGGAGACTCTTTAGGTGGCCCTGATTTTAAAAAGGGCTTCTGGAAACGTAGCGCTAGCTGCATGAGTACAAATAACTTTTTCTGCTTTCTAGAGCTAAGTATTTAGATGAGTCTCTGTTCTACATACCCAAACTGAAGGCTCTCTGACCCTGCTAGGTATGCTGGAGGTTTGCATAATCTCAGGTGGCAGAAGATTCAGGAACTGGAAGCAGGGCTGGTCAGTTATGCTCTGATTGTTACTTCTGACGCCACGGAACAATGCTTTTCTTAGTGTGGCCTGTGCTTAGCGTTAGATCTGATTGAATCAAGGCTGTTTTTTCATATGTCGTAACATTAGCTGGGAAAAGCATCCTTTGTGCCTTTTAATTGTAAGACGTGATGAGAAAGCAGAGTTTGTGGGCAAAATGCTCCACTGATCTCTGCTTTAAAACATGCAGATTTTTTGCTTTGAGCTTTTCCAGCTGCTTGAGCACTGCTTGCTTTCTTATTACAGAAGCTGTTCAAAGTCATTGCTCCTCCACTGAATGCTGGGAAGTCTCTCACAGGTACAGAATTCTTTCCCTTTAGGGGTTTCTAGTTTTGATATTTGATATTTTGCATATCTCTAGTCACTTCCAGAGGGATGCAAAAAGGAAATACATACCCAATAGAAGGGTCTTGGAGAACAGAAAAGTGTTCTAGTACTATTTACTGTATGTAAAGCTGCTCAACTTACTGTGTGTAAAACTCTGCATGTGTGTCAGATGAGATGTTTTACTAACAGCTGGGAAAAAGAATTGCATCTCTGTACATTGTCTTATGAAGAAAAGGTGACAAACAATTTTTGTTTTGTAGATGAGCAGGTGGTGATGGGCAACAAGCTGCTTGTATATATAAGGTAAGGTCCTTTAGAAAGTGTGTGAGTGTTGCCTAGTGGCGGCACCAGATTTTTAACTCACTATAGTTGCATAATCTTATAGTATGTTTCAAGGTCTGGTATTGTGTAAAATAGCAATGGCTGTTTTGTACAGCTGACTTAACGTTCCAGTGGCTTCTTGTTACACATTGTGTGAGTGGATAGGTGGGATAAAGTGGGAGACTTGGAGCTCAAGTTATTGCTGATATGCCACGACCATGCCTTTATCTTTAGAATTTGGTTCGAGTGAGTTCTTTGTCCTGTGTGTGACACAGTGCTCCTTGAACAAGGAGTCTGTAGCCTGAAAAGCTGCATTTTAGCCCTTTCTGCCATGCCTTTTGGGGTAGCTGTGCTCAGTTGCTGCTTACTGTGTTGCCTGTCACTTGCAGGAGGTCATTCTGAGATTGCACAGTGGCAATTAATTAGGGAATTCCTCTTTCTGGAATCTGTTCAAGATCACGAACACTAGGTTCTGCATTACTCCTGCTTCCTAAAATGCAAGAGTAAAGATTTTTTTTGTGAGAAATACTCAGATTCCCCATTACTTTTCTGCTGTGGAATGGCATACCTCAGATCCAAATTCATGCAGTGCGTTGGCTTATTGTGTATTAGCAGCAGGGCTCTCTGCAATGCTTGCTTTCATGATTTGCAAAATTTATTTGGCTTGTTTTAAGAGCGTCCTGAAAACTAACGCAAGAAGTAAACTGTTCTCAGTCTGTTTAATGTCAGGACGTATTGAAAATGCCTTTCCTCTCCTTTTCTATAGCTGCTGCTTGGCAGGCCGTGCGTATCCATTGGGCGATATTCCTGAAGATCTGGTACCTCTGGTTAAAAATCAGGTGAGCAATCTTTCGAAAGGAAACTTCCCCATGTGAAGTTTCTAGAAGAAGCTGCGTATGTCTTATGGGTTTCTGACAGAAAATTATTATCAGTCTGATAGCTCTATCCTTGTGATGTGAGTATATACCACTGTAC
Organism: Pluvialis apricaria; assembly: GCA_017639485.1. Lineage (NCBI taxonomy): Eukaryota > Metazoa > Chordata > Aves > Charadriiformes > Charadriidae > Pluvialis > Pluvialis apricaria. The sequence goes on along the minus strand of CM030014.1, from coordinate 25,271,805 downwards.
ATACCAAATAAATTTTTAAAGAATGAAATCACACAGCTGTTCCAATCTGAACATTTAAACTTAATATTTTTCTTTCAACTGTAAATTGGGGTGTGGGAACATAGAGTTCTTAGTGGCACTAATTTTGATTAGGTTTTTTTCTTAATCTTTACTACAAAGTTACCAGAAATTTGTAGCTGTCTCTTCTTTAAGCTTGACTATGACTTGTCAAATATGGGAGGATCTTTCCTGTTTTCAAATGCATGTAACACGGGATTGACAGGAGTAGAAAGTGAGGTGACATCAAAGAACATTAACTATTCCTTCCTCTCTTTAGCTGTTGCTAAAACTTCAGTTTGTGTTGGAGTTTTCCTGCCTCAGATATTACACCTCTGGCCTCTTTGCACAGCAAAGTGTTAAGTTCAGCACAGTTTTCCATGACAAAGGTCCCATTAGATGCATTTCTGTCACTCTTTACCCTCATACCCTGTCACTATATCTTCACATCTGAGCCTTATCCAGTCTCAAGTATTCAGGACATGCATGCATCTGTCCTCTAAGTGTAATTCCCATGTGCAGGTTGAATATATATGCCCTGCCACTTAAATCTGGATCACTCCTCCTGCCATATCCACAGATACGTAGTAAATGGTGAATGGGGTGGTGTGTGCCATGACTGCTGAGTTAGGTGCTACTAGGTAGTGTTCAGTAGGTAGAAGTCTCTCTACTAAGTAGCTCTTGGTTGCGGGTTTCTCTGAGGCTTTTGATTTTATGGTCTTAATTATACTAGTGCATGTTCATGCTCATCTCTGCTCATCAAGAAGTCGTATTTGCTGAAGATAAACTTGTGGCTTTGTGATAACTGCAGGTATTCAACTGAGGTCAAGAGCACGTTGTAGCCAAGTGCTCCAGACTACATTCTTGTACCCCTGGCTTGTGGGGTCAGCCAGCTACCTGTTTCAGTGGTGGCTGCTCTGCCACTTCACACAGTGGGCATTTGATTGCCAGAGCTACTTAATAGGTTCAGGGTGCTGCAACACATCTCTCCTCAGGCTTATCTCAGGAGCCCCTCTTGAGAGCCTCTTCTGGCAGGAAGGAGGTTCTGGGGGTCACAGAACTGGGAAGGGGTTTAACAGTAGATGTCTTCTGGTACTTGGAGAGAAAGGAGCATGCTGGCAGTTCTGAACTTAAACTCCTGTATCCTAGCATTTGATTCCAGTTGATGCGATTCCAGCTCTTTGCAGAGGAACTTTTGGGTTGTACCAGCAATAGGGTGGTACTGCATTCCTCTTCATCTATCCATCTTGGCCATCCTTAGTTTTTTAGAGCGTGTCTGGCCATTCTGCTTATAAGGTAGGATTTTAGCTGCTTCGGAAAAGTCTATACTTATTTTTATGGGCTTGTTTTACACCCTGTGGGCTGTGAGCACAGGCTGACTACCCATCTCTTGTTCTTTTGTTCTTCTGCCTGGTCTCTGTAGCAAGAACTGTCACCTAACATCCAAATCATCTTCCCGGGGACTTCAGGAACAGCAGCAGATGCCTTAAGGCTTTTGTGTGCTGCTGTTACCCTGTGACAGTGCAGGCTTGTCCTACTGTCCTCCTTTGGGACAGAGTTTGATTCTTGAGCTGCATCTCTTCATGTTGTTCTTTGCTGCCCTGTTCCGTGGACCATCTTTGGCTGACCAGATTCATCACGCTGTTCCAAGTCTGCAACAGTAGCTTTCACATCAGGAGAAGCAGCCTTTTCCATCTGGAATGCCCAAGAGATTGGCAGGTTGTTTCAAAGCAGCAAGTACTATTGCATATGCCTTATACACTTGTTCAGGACAGGTGTGAGCATCTTAATGGTTTCGTCATAGGGAGCAAGGACCTAGCTCAAATCACAGTGAACTTATGCCAAAAGTATGGCTAGGCATGTGGGTTACATGTCATGAAAGTTGGCTTGGTCACTGCCAAGTCAGTCTCCTTTCCTTATTTATTATTTCCATCAGAGCCCTCAAGCTATTTCTTTCTCTTTAAGCTGTGTCTGAACCTTGGCCTAAGGCAAAGCTTAACTCCTTAGGAGTCATCTCTGACAATGTCTTGAAAGAGAGCATGCTCCTGATCATCATTTTGTGCTCATAAAACTCATTCCTGAATTTCTGTCCCATTTTACTGCAAACATTTTTTGGGGTTTCTAGCATTTTACTTTAGTTTCAGGGTTTCAACAAGAGGAAGCGCTTTCTGTTTTGCCCTTTCTCTTTGCCGTACAATGAAACGGTTATTTTTTGATTGTGGGGTGGAGTTTTTTGGTGGTTTTGGTTTTGTTTTTGCTAACCCAGAGCCTGTTAGCTATATGTACATGGTAGGTCTGGGTTTACTGCAAACCCTTTCCTCACAGGGTGTGCAAGCCAGTGTGCTCCCCTGTGCTGGATCAAGCACTAGGCTGTTGCCCTGTCCCATGGTCCATATCAAGTTGTCCCCTGCACACGCTAGAGCTGGCACAGCAACAGACTGTGGCTTGAGGTCTGAGGGGAAGCAATAGCCCAACCAGCAGCAGTAGCTCTGGGGAGGAGCCACAACCTCTCCTTTTTATGACCTCTGATAGTATTCCTGAGAGCTTGGCTTAAGTAATACCTTTCTGTCTGGGTGCTTGAATTCACTCTAGCTACAGTCTAGGTTTTTTTGGTTTGTTTTCTTACGAGTTCCTAGCTGGCAGGTGGGCATGAGGTTCAAGGAGGCCAACAGGGAATGTTGTGGGTCTGCAAGTCAGGCTGACTGCTGCTGGCTTCACTGCTACTGTGGTGACAGGAAAACTAACTTGGAGCAGGAGTAAATGAGGGAATGTGGCATTTCCTGAGGCTGGCTGGGAGACTGCATTGCCTGTCGGTTCTCCGTGGGATCCCAGGGTGTACCTTACCACATGCTTAGGGAGCGCTGGCCAGTCTGCAGCAGTCTGCGCTCTTCCTGCTGGTAGCCACATCTGTTGTGAGCGTGTTTGAGGCAACTGGAGCTGTCGCTGCGCTGTTCATTCCCTGGGAGGGTCTGGACACCTCTCTCAGTGGTTCAATGAAGGGAGTTGCCTTCATTTTGAAAGACACGCTCTGGTTTCAGGAACTAGAAAGTCAGTGGAGGAGATAGAGTGGAATAGCACCTAAGTCAGTCTTTGCAGTGCCAGAAGCTTTGTGCCTCAAAGTGAGGGGGCAGATTGACTGGCTCTTCCCAAGGGGACTGCTGACAAGGAGAGAAGCTGTGCCCTGGATAAGGAGGAGTTGCGCAGCTTCTCAGGAGAGCTGCCAGGAAGGGGAGGGAGTTATCTAATTTCACACACTTTGGTCTGCAAGTATAAGCCTTAATTTTTGTTAGATCTTCAATTTTGCATGATCTTAAATTGGCGAGTCTAAGGAGGGGGAATTTTTTTTCCTACTAACAAGCAGCAGAAAACATCATTCAAGTAAGAACACTGATGGACTCCTAAGGAGCTTTAAAGCTTAGTGCAAAGCAGGTAACAATGCTGCTTTCCCGTCTGCTTGTGCTATCCGTTATCTGAAATCCATAGGAAATCTGCTATGTTTGTTTGAATTTTCATTGCAGGTCTTTGAATTTCTCATCCGGCTGCATTCAACTGAGGGATCTGTGGATGAAGAGGTCTACCCTTATGTTCGTACCTTGCTGCACTTCGACACTCGGGAATTCCTTAATGTTCTTGCTCTGGTAAGAGATTGCTGCTCTCTTCCCAGAGAAAAATGCAATGCCAGTTCTTCCATCATCTATGTCACGGTTGTGTGATCTGTGAGATTCCTATTAAAAAGTTTGTGCTTTAGCTAAAGCAGTGGTTACTGGCTTGATGCAGGAACAGTTTTGATGTGTGTTCTATAAGATATCAGAGGAGATCATAATAGTCCTTTATGTCCCTAAATATAATTCATGAAAATGACATTATACAGTGAAGACTCTGGTAACAGAGGCCATCTTTAAAGCACAGGTAAAACAAGAATAATGTATTTGTAAAGAGTGTTTTAGTACTTGCATCTTTCTCCTGCGTGAAGATTCATCTTTCTTCCTTTCCAGATTTCCTGAATTTTCTGTGTCTGTTTGGATCTGTTACCTTTACCTGAATACATAAAACCATTTTGGTAGTTACAAAAGAGCAAATTGTATCTTGGAACCTGCGGCTTAGGTGATGTGCACAGAAAGGACTTAAAAGCATTGTCAGCTTTGTGATATGGCTGCTTCTTTGTGTTTGCTTGTATTTCTGGGGTTGGCAGTGGAGAGCATTCTTCTCAAGGTGTCAGTGTTTTGCCTCATGCAGACTTTTGAAGACTTTAAGAATGACAAGCAAGCTGTGGAATATCAGCAGAGAATTGTGGACATACTTCTGAAAGTGAGTGTGCCTATAAATTAACCTCTGTGTTTACATCTGACTGATTACAGATTTTACTGTGGTGTTTATATATAATTTGGATGAGGTGTTTCCAGTCCTGCCCTGGATGACACCTCTGAGGAGGTGGTGGGCTGGGGCGTGGATTCACCTCAGCCAAGGCTGTCGGTTGGACATTTGGAAGTGATGCTTCATGCACATTAAATATGGTGACAGAGAGGTCTCCTTTCCTGTCTGCGATTTCACCTGGGTTGTACTTTGACAAATTCCTCCTCTCTGCACTGTTAAGTTTATTTTTATCTGCTTCTCACTGATTCCACTCCCTGATTCCTTCTGAGCGGGGATGGGGGAGGAAAGGTCCCAGGAATCCTGTGCTTGGCAGGATGCCAACACTCTTCTGATAAAACCCTGCTCCCTGTATCTGTAAATGCTGTGTTTGGGATGTGACATACCTAGAATGACAGGCCTATCTTTAGTAAATGGGAGAGAAGAGGAATGTCAGAGTTATCAGCCTGATGCTCTAGAAATCACTTGTCATCTGCAGACCGTGTTCCCTAACAATGAATGTTCTCATTAAAAGCTATCGCTGCCAAATGCCGTTTGCTTTCCCCTTCAAAGCTGTCAGCATTAATAATGAGTAACTCCGCTTGGAAGCTGTTTATGTATAAACATACCATAAGTAGCGTTTCCCTGTCACTGTCATCATTGATAGATGAGAGCAAGGGCACCAGTGAGTGAATTCAGTGACGGTGCTGCTGCAGTAGGCTGTGGTGAGGGGCTGAGGTAATGCCACTGTGGGGACACTTTTGTGAGCCTGCCCGAGTGGGATGTTGCTGTAAGGATACTAGTTAGCCCTGTGCTGGGTTAGGCTGTGCTTTTTTGTGTCTTTAGCTGCCATCAGCAGGAGGTGGCACACTGCAGCTGTGTTCTGGAGCTACTGTGGGATGTGTTCCTGTGGCACGGCGTACGCTGGATTGAGCTGTGTACGGCCCTACTCAGTGCTGCTGGCCACGTAGCAAGTGTCCACCACAACAGAATTCAACCCTGCTCTTTGAGGGGGGGAAAGTAGGGCAATTGTGAGAACTGCAGCAGGATTAAATGAATCTGCAGGCAAAGAATTTGGTGTTATGAGAACTGTCAGTCCCCTGGTCTGGAGTCTGCTCTGCTTTTGGATAAAGATGAAAAAAAATCGTGGAACTTTTTATTTAAATTTATCATTGGCAAAAAAACTCACTTAGGAAATAGCTGCACTTTTAAAATAGTTTGAACACCGACATTCTGTGAATACTGATTTAATCTTTGCCAAATATATCGTCTTTTAGAAGGTCCCCATGGTTGACCTGCAGTCTCTGTAAGGTTGCTCTGTTTCAGAGGCACAGTATTTTCACTTGTGCGTGGACTGATGAGGACCCAGTTTGTGAAAAACAGAGCCAAAATGAAAAAAACACTCCTGTTGTTTTAGTGAGACATACTTTTTAATGCTGTTAGCTAAGGCCATTCTGACTAGGCTCCTGTATAAAATAACCTTTTTACACAGAAAATGAAAATTAAAAAATGATAGCATTAGCTGATGTTTCAAGCAGAGCTCGGCTGGATTCCTTAACGTGTCTTACCTGTCTGCCTCCACTTGTGCAAGGTTAGCATCTCATGGGGATCTGGAACTCCAGGTCACTTTAAGAAATCAATTTTATCTCATCTCCCAAGCTTAGACTGAATGAGGTTATAAACTGTGAGATGCTCGGTGTCGAGGCTTTGCTAGAGCAATTCTTAGACGTTAGCTGACAGAGTTGTTCAGGTGATGGATTTCCTCCCAGCTAAACCCACTGCTCTTAGAGGGGGACTCTCCAAACAGGGGCATTTCACTTTTAGGATTTTTTTAGAAGCATGAGATACCAAGTCAGGACACATCACGCTCATTTTTTATATGCCAGACAGGTGACAAACACTTCTCAGGTTTCAAATCCCTTTTGTAGTGACTCTTAGATATTCCATTTTTCTGTAATGTCAAGTCAGCACAGCCACAAGTTCCTCAAAATATTCATAGACTAACAGCTAATTTATTGTGAGAAAAGAAACTTCTCCAAACCTACGGTGGTTTCTTAGTCATTTGATTAGTTCTGCATACCACAGTTGTGGTGAGTGCCTGGGGCTTAAAGTCAAATGTATTTTTTTTCTCCTGTGATTATTAATTTCATCTTTTTTTCTCATGAGCATTTCTCTGCTCAGCAGCTCTGTTACATGTCCAGTGATCAGCACAGGCTACAGAGATGGAGATAAACGTGGGTTTGCAGCCCCCTCACACCTGAAAATCAGGAACATGCAAGAATACTTCCCTTGAGTATAGGGCAGAGAGGTCGAGCCTCTTCAGCTTTAGGACGGAGGTGATTTAGCAAGGACACACCACCTGTCTGTGTCTTCAGGTGACACAGTTAAATGCCATGGAAGATGGCTTATCTTTTGACCTTCGGGATGGACTAGCACCAGGAGATTGTGGGGATATTTAGGGTAGGAGGAGACATGATGGCTGTACAGGGATTTCCTGTTGCAGTGTCCTCGTTGCTTTGCAAAAGGCAGCTGCAGAATCAATCACTCGTGTTCTTATTTTTCCCTTTTCTCTCTAATGCTTCTCAGGTCATGGTAGAGAATTCAGACTTCACCCCTTCGCAGGTTGGCTGTCTCTTTACCTTCCTTGCTCGTCAGCTCGCCAAGCCCAACAACACGTTGTTTGTGAACAGGACACTTTTTGACCAGGCACGTATTCCTTTGAGGGGTGGAAAAAGTCCCAAACAGGGTGCAGCACCGTGGAAAGTGTGGCTAGTGCTGTGGACTGAAGGAATTCTGGAAGGACTGGTGCATTATGAAACAGGTAGCATCTTGCTGGGACTTTGTTGTGGTTTCAAAGAAGCAGAGTAGGAGAGACCACAGAAGCACAGTAAGCTCCGTATTTCAGCTTGCCTGCTGGAATTGTGTGAGAAATAGGGTCAGCTCCTAGGAGATGGAACAGCCTCTGCTCCTCTCCATGGAATGGTAGATTCCTGTGGTTACAGGTGTGTCAGAGGGAAAGCAAAGGCCCAGAACCAAGCTGTTTATCTTTAGGCACCAGCAAGCATTTTGGTGGCTCTGTTGTCGCTTCTTCTGTCTATGAAGATACCAAGATGGGGAGATACAGGATGCCAACTAAAATGCCGCTAGTGAGCTTATAGAGCTTGTATACACAGCTGGTAATTTCTAGTTTGCATGGTCGCCGTCCTTCTCTGCAGTTTGAAGTAGGCTGATAGGCACTGATGCATGCCTAAAGCTTGCATGGATTAAATTTATATCCCAGTTTGTCCCAGAAATTCCTGGGACTGAGGAGGTGGCTTCAATGGCTACAGCAGTTGCATTTCAATGATAATATGGGTATACGAACACTAATAAAAAACAGGTTAGAAAATGTTTCCTTTGTCATAATTTAAGACTGAAGAAGTCTGTGGAGGCTAAATGGATTTGGATTAAAAACTTTAATTATATGTATATTGAATTTTATGAATTATATGATTTTCTATTTTTCTGGGCGAGATGGCACAGTCAGTCCAGGAGAGAAGTTGAAAGGGCCAGCAGCAGGTTTCCAGCTGTTTGGTGTGTGGTCTGAGGCAGGGTCGTGGGGTCCCCCAAGTTTTTCTATATTCCCTGGGTTCCCCAAAGTGTGGTTCTAGATCCTAGTGTGGAGTCAAGGGTTTCCCTCCCTGGAGTCTTTTCGCAGTTCCTGGTTACTCCAGTATTCTTAAGTGTCCTTAGTTATAGGACGAAGTAGAGAGTAACTCACAGATGAATAGTACATTCAGATTGCACCGTTGTGTTCCGATTTGCTGTTGCCAGTATCGGTGCTCACAACCTGCTTGTTAGGTTTATGCTAACTAGGCCTAACCCCGCTACCCTCTACATCCTTCCACAGGTCCTGGAATTTCTGTGCAGTCCGGATGATGACTCTCGCCATTCGGAGAGGCAACAGGTAACGGTCTTCAAGGGAACATTTCTTTAAGGGCCAGGTATGACCGGAGCGTAGAGCAAAGTTCAGCCTCGTTGGGAACATATGCTGGCTGAAGGTCACGTGCTAAAGCAGTCACCTAGCGTAGGAATGGTGGCCAGCATGGAAAAATTGGGCAGTGCTGTACCCAGCAGGAGTGAAGGAGGATCCTGCCCCAGCATTGCCCACAGGAGAGGTTTGACAGCAGTAAAAACAGAGGTAGAAAAAGTCCTGGATAAGTGCATGACCTTCATAGTTAATGGACAATCAGTTAAAAAAAGAAGTCTGTAAAACAAGCTCTGTGTTAAGGCCGAAGTTTAATGGAGCAGGAAGAGTATACTTTTGAATAGTACTGGCTGTCCAGCTACTGCCGCAATATAAATAACTGGCCTTCGATATCTGCAGGTCCTTTTAGAGTTGCTCCAGGCAGGAGGGATAGTACAGTTTGAAGAGAGCCGTCTTATCCAAATGGCAGAAAAAGCAGAATTGTAAGTTGCCGCGTACAATATATAAATACTGCCTTTGAATCTCCTCCAAAGGTTTTTTTCCTCCACGTTTCTTGTTCCTACCTTGCAGCTGTGTTTGGGATTATTTTCCCTATGTAGTCATATATGCTTCATTTAATGTGTTCATATTTAGGTCCCAGTCTTTCTATCTTAAATCTACAGAGTGTTCTTACAAAAAGCATTGTTAAGATGAGAGGGGGTAGAGCTGTGGAAACCCTTCAGCGTGAAACCCTGTGGGGTTTGGGTTTTGGTACTTCCTATCCTCGGGCCCAGGCTTTGTTCAAAGGTAGAGTTGTATGTTTGAATGCTCTGCTGCTGACAGATGGAGATGACTCGTTGGGGTGAGACCCACAGGTGGATTTAAAAGCACGAAGGGGTCTGAAGCCACCCCCATGGTACTCATTTTAGAATTGAGTAGGAGACAACCACAGTGTCTGGAAAGGCTGAAAATTTCCACCATCTCCTTTAGATGCTTTACACTTCCAGAAAGTGTCTGTCATGCCCGAACAGTCAGCCAGGAAGGGTCACATTCATCCACGTCTTGAATTTGGATGTTATGTGAATTAACCCACCATACTACAAAGGACCAGAGAGATGGAAGTGCAGCGGTGGGGTATGTTGTGCCTGTTTTCCTGTGCCTCCTAGAAGGAGTCGCTTAACCAAATTTTTCAGACTCGAGAAATGCGTTTTTTTTCTCCTTGCTTCAGAGGCTCGGACAGCCCAGAACCACCAGCTCAGCCTCTTCCATCAGAGCTAAAAGCCCTGTAGTGTAATGTTGTTTACCTGACTTTTCATTTGTTTTGCCTCAGTTGCATCTGTTTTTATCTAATGTTTATTAAAATCTGAAGGTAGGAAGCTGTGTCATAACATGTTACTGAGTCATGTTCAGCATTTTTCTTCAAATCAGTATCGTGGATTGGCCTAGCTTAGAGCTGTGTGTGTTATGGAAATAAGGAAGATGATCTATGAGCAGCAGAACCTGTGAAACCTGATTTCTTTAAGGATTTTTGTCCCCTGTCCCTTGTCTCTCGCCTTAGTAACTCTGTTTTTCTCTGTTCTGTATGATAGCTTCCCAGAAAGAGGGCAGTTGATAGGCTGATTGGTCTGTGGCTGATACTAAATGGCATACGTAAACTGGAGCCACCCAACCTGTGTGCTGAAAACCTTCATGTAAGATACTTCCAAATGCTTTTTGTAAAACATGCTGTATTTTGAGTGCTGCCAAACTGTGCTGGATCTGAGGTACCTACTTCTATTCTGCTGACTCAGCTCAGTGAGTGTGGTTTTCCTAATGTGGAAAGTATTTTTCATTTTAGCTATCAGATTTGTGAGTTCATGTATGAACGAGAGCTTCGCTATGACAAAATAATCGGCTGTTACCTGCGTGATCCAGTGAGAAAGGTGAGTCAGTCTGGTGCTTCTGGCCTTTCTTCTTCATAGCAGCGCAGCCTGTCCTGCTGGCCAGAGCGTGAATGGGCACAGCAGCCCTGCTCTTCTCTTATGCTTCTCTATCTTAAATAGTGTCCTCCTTCACAGCTGAGTTTTCTTAGTTATAGTCAAGGCTTTTTGTGTTTGTGTGTGTGTTGGAGAGGAGTAGATTTTTTTAAAGATTCAGAGGGTTTTTTTGGTTTCTTTTTAAATTTAAACAGTGCAAATACATGAAACCTGAGTGCAAGGTGGGATTTACTGCAAATGTTGGTGCAATACTTTTTCTGCCATTGGTCCCCTCTTTTTCTCCCCCTGGACAGAGTCTCTCTGCGCTTACTGTCTCTTTGCAATACCTTCTGCATGTCTATAAGTGGCATATATGCCACAGTTTTTGAGGTATTCTCTTCCCTACCACCAACAGAAGTTGGGAGGAGAGTCTGGCAAATGTGATCTCACCAGCTCCTTATGAAACCACTGTGCTGGAAGTTGTGTAGGCGAAGGAGTTGGAAGAGAGAGGTTATGATAGTGAGATGGTCAAAAAATACAGTACAGGAGAGCATCTGAGCTGAGGACAGTGCAGGAGAACCTGGGGGAAGGCTAATGTCGAAGGGGAATTCAGGAATATGCTGGGAAAACTGACCTACCCTCTGGTAGAACGTTCTTTTCTTTGCTGGTGCTCCTAGCTAAAGAGCGATGTCCTGTCCTTTTTCCCTGTGAGCAAGAGGGGGACGTTTCTAATACTGGAAGAACAATTCTTTTTGACCTGAGTGCTTAACGCATTTAGCATCACTTCTGTTCCTCTTGTTTTGTTTTTTTTCCTGGCAGTTCTTCAGTAACTATTTAGGGACATATAATCTCTCCTGCAGATAATTTACCCTGACTTGCTAAGAGAGGACTAGCCCCGAGGTCATCCTAAGACTGTTTGAAATGCTCTCCCTTACCAAAATGTAATGCTGTTAGCGGCGCTGCAGAACATACTATAACATTTATGGTTTTATGCCTTACAGGAAGAAGTTTTCAACTATATTCACAACATCCTGTCCATGCCTGGCTACAGCGCTGAGGAAAAGCAGTCGGTGTGGCAGAAAGCTTTGGAACACATAGAGGTACAGTGTATCCTAAATCCCCGGTACCTGAGCTACTGCTGACTCCTGTCGGATCTGCCTAGTGCCGTTCTGTAAGCAGGGGTGTCACAATGTCAAATCACAACTGTTTAGAAAGCTCTGACTTTAAGGTTTAGTAGTTTCAAACATTATTATAAGTGCATCTCTTAGATTCAGGCTGGCCTCCCTGGTTTCAAGTTCTCTGGACAACGGGACCTTATCAGGGATGGTGGCTAGCGAGTGCTGGGTAGCAGGGAAGGGATCCAGTCTTTCATCTCCGGAGTGTGCAGCAGCAGCAAGGTCAGGACACTGACATCACTGACCTCACAGTCTGTGGTATCGCGTTCCTCATCTTACAGTGGTAATAGCATTCAACCTTGGTACCCTGCAACTCCTAACCTGTGGGGAAGAGGAGGTCGTGACTTCTACTGTATGACACGGACTGCTGCGAGACTTCTCTAGCTAATAACTTTTCCCATCTCTGCAGTCTCTCTTTGCTTCAGGGGATGGAGATGTATCTGAAATAATTGTCCTGTCAGTAGACATGGGGAATCCATAATATCTCTAGTTCCTACAAGGTGGTGTCAGTCCCCTCCAGGGTGATCTGGAGATAAGCCAGGAAAATAATTCTCTGTGTAAAACAAGCAGTCACATGCTTGCCCAGACTACTTAGCAGGAAATGGGCACAGAATTCTGCGTCTTGTGAGGTGAACAAAATACTACTAGATACATTTGAAAGATATAGAATACTTCTAGTCCTTACCAGCATGTGCAAGTAGGGCGTGACTACTGAGAGAATGGACTGAGAGGGAAGACAATAAACAAAGAAATACTGTGAATCCAGCTGTATGACATGCAGCTCATTGGGCTCACACCTGCTCTCGAGAGGCACTTTCAGAGCCTGTGGGAATTGGTTGTGATGGTTGTGCTGTGGCTGGGCCAGCCTGGCTCGTTACTACCTTGTCGGAGCCACTGTGGTCTACACAGGGCTTTCCAAGCTGAGCAAACTGCTGTCTGCTTTGCTGCTTCCTTATATCTGCTTCATCTCCTACTGCATCCCTTGGCTCTGCCCAAATTGTTTGGTGTTATGAGTGAGTCAGCCTCCCTCTGTAAGCCTTTCATATTGAGTTTGGTTTTGTTTTCTCAGTCTGGAGCTACTTCTTGATTATTGTGCAGTGTCAGAAGTGCCCAGCTTGTCAGAGCTGTGTGCTTTTCTGAAGTTGGCACACAACAGAAAATATTCGTCGCAACTTGTCCATGGCCATCCTTAAAAGCAGGGTTTCCTGTGCTGTTCCACCAGCCTTGTAGATAATGGCCAGCTGCTTTTACCTATGCTTTTTGCAGCTTCCTCCAAAAAGCTGCTGGGCAGATGATCGGTTCTTTAGGTCACCTTTATTGGATGCTGTCATTGAGATCAACTCCCTCTTCCTTTTTGGCATCTTCTGTTTCCCAGGATTGGTGAACAATATAGACAACTTCATGTGGCTTAACAGCTTATTGGCTGCTATGGGGTTTTGCTTTTTTCCATTGTAATAATCCTGCTCTCAGACACTCAGAAGACTTAAAATAGTAACTAACATTTTACTAGGATGGTGCTGTGATTTCCAGTCTGTCCTTTCATCTGCTGAGGTATGAAAGTAGCAAACCAGCCTCTTCAGTTGAAACCAGCAGTGACTAGAGAGGTGTTCTTGGTGATTGTATGACAAGAAGCAGTGTTTGTGATCAGTGCCACTTCTTATTTTTGCCATCATCCTACATACCTGTTGTTCCTTGATGTTTATCTTGGAAAAAAAAGCCTGAGGTTCTCTTCATAGTGCTATTTGTGGTGGTCACTTTCTGTCCTCAGACCCATGTGCCTTGTGTCAGTGCTGTCTGCCTAAGAAGTACCATGTTTGCAAATCTCTCAAACCTGGGAGAGGATGAAAACCCAAGTCCCACACCTCTTGCCTGGGCGTAGGCTGTGAAGGTCACACTGACCCGAGAGCTGCAGTCAGTTACTGGGAGGCTGGGCCGTCTCCCTCCAGTCAGTCCTATCTTCAGCAGCCCTGAAGACTCCCAGGGAGGGTTTGATCAGAGAGAGAAACAAATGCAGTCACGCTACATCCTTTCTGCATTCCTCTGCGCTGCTGTGCTGCTTTAAGATGTGCTTTGGATTAAGGGTGCTTTGGATTGCCTGGGCTTGTGAGATGAAGGGGTCGTGCTCCTGAGTGCAGGGGAAGCAACTAAGAGCTGTGGCTCCTGCAGTAAAGCTGGGGGGGGGCAAACACCACAGAGCTGCTTTACATACAATATGGTAGGCAAAGTTTGCTTTGGAAACCTCACAAAAGGCATCTTCTATGGTAGCTTTTCTTTAAGGAGCTTGTGGAGCAGTCGCACTCTTCCTTGTTACTTCCTTTCTCCCCTTCACCCTGGTCTGTTGCTGGTGTTGGCTGTATTTGGTGGCTGCTACGTCTGTCGTAGCTAGTGCTAAGTAACTTTTTCAGACTTTCTTTTTTTCTTTCAGCTGTATGTTCATGCAATTTTTCTTTGTTTACCACTATAACAGTTGTTCTTGTTTAGTAAAGCAATGTGTCTATTCTGTAGGCTTACCAGGGGCTTTTGGGAAGGGTTACCTGGTACACAATATTGGTTTAAAGCAGTTGCTTCTCATTTCCTTGGCAGCATTGGACGCGTTTGGAAGTCTTAGAAGCAAAAAAAACTCATGTTCTGGGTTGTGTAGACTTCTGATATATGAAGACTTTTGGATCAAGGTCGACAGGATGCAAACCCACAGGCATCTTAAAGATTTTTTTTTTTTCCTTTTATTACAGTAAAGAAATTATTCTGTTTTTTTCAGGTCTGGACAGGTATCGGTTACAGTTAACAGTTACAGGAAACCTGCTTTCAAACCTCTGGTTCGGTTCAGTTCAGGCCAGTTAAGCACCGTTTCCGTTTGATGGAGAAATTCCCTAGGGTCAATTGAGGGCTTTGTTTCCTCTCTACTGCTGGCTTCTAGTTGGCACTAGCTGGTCTTGTTGGCAGGGGGGAAAAGGCAGTTGTCAGAAAACCTGATGAAATAATTCCCTCACCTTAGGACTGAGATGTGGTCTTGTCAGTGTGAAGAGTTTTGCATTCTTACAAGGCCTGTTGTGTAGTAAAATCATCAACTTTCAAAAATGCCTTTTTACAAACTACCCTTCGTTCTAATTTTTTTCAGAATCACTTTTTATGTGATGTTCATCATTTTACAGCTTTCATCTGGGCAAAGACGCAGTTACAATACGAATGGACTCAGTGAAACTGTGTAATTACATTGCGTATGAAATTTTCAAAGTAATTTTTTGTTGTGTTTCCCTCTCCAAAGGAGTTGCTGTTGCTGAGCCCGTGTAAAGCAGCCGACTTGGTAGCCATCCACTTCAGTGAGCAGATTGAGAGCATCATTGCAAACCTTCAGGTAAAGTGTCAAACTTCGTTGATGTTGGTGGTGCTTTACAGCGGGGTTGCCATTCCTGTAAGAAGTGATTGCTAAGAGCAATGGTTAAGTTGTTGCTATGTCATAAATGGAAGAAAAATAGCTTGATAGCTACTTAGCTGCAGGGATTGCTACATTCAAAGTATGTGGCCTGTTTGTAGAATTCTGGCCACAAAAACGTATGATCTCTGAGGTGCGGTTGCATCACTTGGTAATGCAGCTTTCAGTTTGGAGTTCAGTATGGCTTGAACTCAGAGATCAGACAGAGCTGTTGTCAGCTGTCATGCTTTAGGCTCAGCTAAAAAGTAAAGTTACTGAACAAAATTGGTCCTGTTTTACCTCAAACCAGGATATCGGCAAACTTATTCTGAGTATGTATGCACAACAAATGCCTAAATCAACTTCTTCAGCAGGTACCAGCCATGAACAGTATTTTCTTCAATGGATATGGTTCAGAAATCGCTGGCTCATAGCATGTTATTTAAAATAGTAATACTCTGTCTCCTCCTATTGTACAGGACCAGTTTTTACTCTTCCAGTTTCTGAGGAGTCTCCTTGATCCGAGGTATGTAAGAAAATTAGGCTGTTCACAAACTAGAGCTTGAAAACATGGGTTAAAATAAATTCCTAAACATGGCCTACAGCTGAGTTTAGGGCTTCGAAAAGGTGACTCGCTCTTCAAACCGTACAGAGTTGAGAAGGACTGCACAGAAATAAGTGTTCTGGGGAGTGTCCTTTGGCAGAGCCCATGCTGGTTTCCCAGCTGGAAAGTGGTGTGGGTTCCAGTATGTGCAATGTGATGCCTCCCCCGTGCTGGTGGGAGTTCGAGCGTTGCCGTTACAGCTTCTTTGAGAAGGCTGTGAAGTGGTTACCCTGTGACTGAGTTTGTGTTCTCAACCCACCAATTGATTACTTGACCAAGGTGCCCAAGTTTAACATAAATAGAAAAGCATTTTGGTCTGTTGGCATTTTCATTTCTGTCTTATTTCAGAATTGCTGCTGTATTTCACTGCAAACTTCTCTTTAACTACTTGCTTGCACCATCTGCTCCTGTTCTTCTCAGTATTTCAGCACTGAGTGTTCTCTTTCTGTTGAATCGGTTTCAAATGCTACAAGACTTTGATTTTATTTATTTAATTTGTAAGACATTTATACATGCACAGCTCCAATTGCCTTCAAGCAATTGTTAATGCAATTTAAGGCAAGATCTTGTTTTGTCAATTAGCTACAAATTAATTGTGCTTTATGAGGGAGGAGGAGGAGTAGGAAAAGGTAATATTATCTAAATTCAAGTGTCAATGTTTCAGTTCTTGTTGAAGTTGAATAAAAAGCATGCTTTGGAAGCTAGAATCTGGAATTAATCACTCTGGATTTTATCGGGATGTAAATTAAAAATAATAATAAACAAAACAGTCTTCTTTTTTCCCCTGAGTTTTACAGCCATGTTTCCATGGAAGGTGTGAACTTCCGCAGCTATTTTGTTTCTTAGAAGTCAACATAAATCAGTATTTTGCCAAGAAAATATCTTGGTTGGGTTTTATAGGCGAGAAATTAGATTTAGTTAATAAATGAATAATTTTTTTAAAAAAAGTTGAATAGTTAAGCAAAAATGATGCCCAACTGGGTGTTAAGTAGGACTTTGTGCTGTGATACCACTTGCAGCAAGTGAGACCCAATGAAGGTAGTAATTAACCTGTATTTTAATTTCGTAATCTCAGAGTAATAAATGTATCGAATTTAGCTCTACCACAATTAGAGCTAAATACAAGCATTCCTCCTGTATTTCTCTTCTAATCAAAAGCAACACATGATGTGTTCAAACCAGCAATAGGAAGCAACGTTCTGTATCCGACCTTTCAAAAGATCTCTGCTTTTCCCTCCAAGGCTGATGTCAGCAAGGAGCATCAGGCCACGTGGCTTGTCCCGTCGTGCCGTGTGTCCCTTAGGAAAGCTTACGAACAGTTCCTTTTCCCCTCTCTGTTCCAAAGTCCGCTCACTCTCTGCAGTAAGATGTTCAGCATCCCAAGTAACGGAGATAAACTGGGTACTGACTGGATTGTTGTTGCCAGAATACTCAATAAGCCAAAGATAAGTGGGATGGTTATGCAGAAAAATGAACAAAATACTCCTAAATAGTTTGGATTCACATGTGCTAGTGACTGACTGTAAAGCAGAAAGTCTGCAAGCCCAAGCTTTAACCTACTGTTAATAAACTATCTTGTCAGTAAGAAGTGTTCTGCAGAGATCCTAGATTGCTGGAGAGGCAGGTTTTTTGTTGTTTTTAATAACACTCGAGGTCCTGTGGTCTGGTTTCAGTGCTACGAGGTTTCCCGCTTCTAAGACCTAGCGCAATGGGCTGAACTGTGTTCTGAGGGAGGTGGGGAAGGAGGGAGAAATCTTGCTGTGCAAGACCTAATCTGCAGGTATACCTATACTCTGTAGTATATCTATACGTAAAATAGTGATTAGGTTCTCCTGAAAACATCAGTCTCTCTTCAGCCAATCTAAATGTTTATATACTTTTTTTGAGCGAAATTCTTATTAAAATAAAGACTCTTAGAGCAGTAAATGAGCTTTTAATGTTGCAAATACGAATGATTGCTTGATCGTATGGGGACAAGACTCATCCTGCTAGTATAACTATCCTAGTTGGTGGAATTGCATTAGGGATTAATTTGGCCCATTTAATTTAGCTAGAGATTTATTTTGAAGGAGGTAAAAGGGGGAGGGGAGGAAACAGGGTTAACGGAAATTGCCTGGGGAAATTAAAACGAAACGTCTGTATGTTTGTGCCTTATAAGCAGCCACAGAAAACGGAGAACGTAGTGTGTATTGCTCAGCTCGTTAATCACGGCCTTTGCTATGTTTTCATTTTAAACTCCTAAGTTTTTTCCTCTAAAAAAAAAAACAACCCAATGCAGTTAAATGTGTCTGTTTGCAGCTTGTGTTTGTGTATTATACCAACAATACTAACTTACGTAGCAATACGGTGTTCCCGGTCTATAAATATATTAACAGATACCTAAACTTTTAGGTTCTGTTACAGTGTTCCTCCTCACTGACCGCTATCCGTGACACTTGCAAGGCTCGCTTGTGCCAGGTTTTGTGAGAAACCGGTGATAATCTCGTCCTTTTAGGAAGGACTGTGTAGAGTATGGCAGGGAAGATGGGAAGATGTTTGGCATGGTTGTCTTGAAGATGAACTGATCACACTGAGCTGAGCCGGACCTGCAAGTCTCAAGACTGTTGCTTAGCTTTTAACATTATCAAAATCCAGCTTTCTGTCCGTTCTCTCTTCTCTGTGTGTCTTAAGTGAAATGGTTGAGGAAAAGGTCGGCTTGTTCACAAAGTCATGAATACTAGGTGCCAGAGTTATTTCCAGACCAGAAGTTTGTTCTTGAATGCTAAAAATGTATGACTTGCCATTTTTCCCATTTTGGTAGACGCAGATCACTTTAGCTAGAAAGCACTTCTTTATTTTAGTCTTTATTTTAGCAAAAAAATAGACTCACTCCCGTACAGGCACTGGGGCAGTTCATAGGATGTGTGTTGTGGGAGGAGGGGATGGTGAATGCAGGAGGCTTCTTGTTTGGTCCTTCGAAAGTCCATTCTTTACTTGGTGTCAGAACACAATAGTTTGGATACCAGTTTTTGTACAACTGTGTGCATACTTTGGACACTGTGCTCAGTACCTGTGTGAGGCTTTCATTTCTGGGCAAATACAATTTATAATAGTGATTGACATTGTAATCACAGTAAGCTGCTTTTGGCTTGCTAGGGGCACAGCGTTCTCCTGGCCTTTCTTGGATGATAATAATCCTGTCGGCTCCTGTAGCTCCCAGGAAATACAGGCTCATATTGCGTATCAGACCTCTTCCACCCCATGGTTGTAGGGTTTGCACATCAACGCAGTTTCTCCTGATCAGGCATTTCTGTTCGGAAAGGTAACAAAACTAAATACGTACCTTGATCTGTTTTCTTTCCTAGCAGGAGCTTTGGAACAGGTTTAAGACCCCTGTTTCCTAGCCAGGATAAACTTCTGCTGTTTCTCTGCGTGACGCATCAATGCTAGAACTGCCACGTGAAGTTTAACCTACAGTGGTGGTGAACTGCTGTTTGTTTTGAAGGGTTGCAGGTGCTATGTCTGTCTCTAGGAAAGTATCATCCTTTCCATCCTAACTCTTTGAAGTCTCTTGCTTCACATTGCTCTTCTTAAACACAAGATCAGTAGAAAACAGTCAGGACATGGACAGTCATGGGCACTGCATGCATGCAATTCTGTTTTGTTTCCCGCACGCTGGGGGAAAATATAATAAAAATAAGCCAAGGGATTAGAAAATGGCTACTGCACAAACCGCTGCGGTGCCAGCAGCTGCTGCCGGAAAGGAATTGAAGAAATCCTTTTTACAGGGATGTCTTTATTAAATTAGTTTAATTGTACTCTGAGCTTCACCTGCAGGAACTACCTCCGCTAGAATCAGAAGGGAAGCCCTAGTTTGGCCTCCTGGATGGCTCAGGCCCTGCCCAGAAGAGAAGAGTGCCGGGTGTGCGCTGCTGAGTGCCTGCCCAGCATGGCCGTGTTGCTTGCGCCCGGCCAGAGGAGGTCAGGGAGATAACAAGGGCGGGAAGCACAGCAGAGTTTGGAGACTTCACCTACCTGTGTTGATCGAGCAGGTCTCATGCTGGGAGATGAGGCAGATGTCTTTAGTTCCAGCTGAATGTGCTTCTGCAGTGCAGCTGGTTGCAAACCCCTTGAGCGAGGATACAGCCTTTCGCTGAACAATATGCAGAGTCTGGTTCAAAAACCTTACAGTTGGCAATCTGCTCTACCAATGACCATGAAGCACACAGAATTATTGTCTCTGCGAAACTCAATTCAACAGTTTTCTTCTGTCTGAGAAGAGGAACTAAATAAAAATGGGGATGTTTCCCTAAAAGAAGCATGAGTTCTTATATTAATGAGGTAGATAAAAGGGATGGATCATATTGTAGCAGATGAAACATTAAAATGTGATAAAGGAAGCCAAAGAAGAGTTTCAGGAACAATAAGCAAAAAGCAACAAAGTATTTCTTCAAACGCATGCAGAGGTCTATAGGCATCTAAAAAGACCACTCAGAGACCGTAAGGTTTCACTGAAGAAATTAGGAGAGTTCTTTGTGCCTCTTTGCCATAGATTTGCTGAAGGTGTGTCTGTTATGGTAGCTTTCTTCTCAGGGGTCTTTGATAGGCTAATTTATACTGAGGCATCAGTAGAGTGTGTTGTGGAACAAATGAGATGCCTACTAACGGACCTCTAGCACCAGTAACTAGTAGAAATAGCATAATTTTTCTCTTAAAACCAGATTTTTAACTTCTGTATTACAGATAAAAGGCAACACACAACTGAATGAGAAACTCTTCTTTCCATCCCAATTTCTGTGCTAGAATTTGAGTCTCCTGTGCTTTTTATTCCAGAGAAGGCATTAACCAAGACCTGATACACTTACCACCCTGCATCACTGAGCAGTTCGTTGAGCTGCTGTGTCAGTACAGCCCAGACCAGGTTTTGGAGACGCTTAAAGTTCTGGAGTACTGTAGACTGGAAGAAACCATCCAGGTAGGAAAGACACTTATAAGGACAGGTGTGAGGTGAAGCATTCAAATCAGCTCCTACTTCATTAAAGTACTGTAAAAGTCTTGGTTGTGGATTAGTTCCTGGATACTCTCCCAATCCATTTTTAACACTGTTTGTCCCCTCGAGCTGCTAAACTGCTTTCCTGCAGCATAGTTAGCTATATTTAATATACTGATTCTGATTTTAGTCTCAGGGCTAATAAGAAAAAAGCCTTTGGTGCTCTGAAGCTACTGAGTAACTGCAGAATAGAGACTGGCTGTGTTAATGTTGATTAATGTGGTGAAGGTATATGAAATCCTGGGCCTGGGGGTTTTGGAAAGCAACGCTGCCAAAATTTAACTAGTGCTGGGAGAGCGACTGTTTCTTCCCCTTATGAAAATTTTAACAATGATCTGTCCTTAATCTTGATTTATAGATTTATTTTTTTTTTTTAAGAAAAAAGATTTTAATGCCGGTGGTGGCAATAGAGCAAGCTGAGAAATAAAAGCAGCATAGCTGGCGGGGGGGGGGGGGGAGAAGCAGGAGTGCTGCTCAGGCTGGGTAAGGTGCCTGTGAGCACGTGGAGACACAGACTTTTCTGACCATCTGGTTGTCATTGTCTTGTGGAGTAAACAAACACTGGCAGATTTCTTAAGATAGAAATCTACCTTTTTTTTTTTCCTCTTTTAACTCAGATAACCCAGAAACACCAGCTCCATGAAGCTTCTTCATATTTACTGGAAAAGAAGGGAGATATCCACGGTGCCTTTTTGGTTATGCTTGAGGTACAGCACACTGAAATCCTGAATGTGGCGTTTTTGCCATGCCAGCATGGCATGATGCCATAAGCGTGATGGTCTGTGTTAAGGTTTGATACTGTCATTGCTTCTCAACTTGTTTCCCACTGGAATCCATGGAAGCATTTACCTCTGTCAGATCACAGTATGTTGAGTTGTCTGCAGACTCAGCAGATCGGTATATTTTTCTGGCATGTCTTCAAACATCTAGTAGATAATAGGTGCTCAAATTTGTTTTTCTTAATCAAAAATCATCTTTCAGCTCCTGTTTTCCTTTCCATATTTGGAAAGACATTTATGCTACGTTAGTCATACTGGGGAAGAAAATGAGAGTCAGCCTTTGTAACCGTACCTTTTAAAAACATTTCTATTGAGATTCTGCAATTTTACTGTTCTGAGTTCTCTCTTTTGTTTCAGCGATTGCAGAGCAAGTTGCTGATGCTTACGCAAGATGATGAAAGTAAGAGTTATCAAGTTAAATTCCATTTTCTATTAAAAAGAGAGAAACACAAAAATGTAAAGTGCATATGCCTGACACCTAGCATAATGAGATCCTATTTCAGGTTTCTAGGTGTTACGGTGACATTTTTTAAACTTGTATTCACGTGGCTGTGGTAGTTATTCTGCTGACACTTCCTTACTCTGTTACTCTGTTCTAGAGATCTGGAACAAGCTGTGATGAGTGTGGCTTTCTGTGTGTGTGTGTGGTCATCTGCCCTGGTAGCTTTTCTGATTGCAGCTGGTACTCTTACTTCCTTACGAGACACGGTTTCTATGTTAGAATTCATTCAAACTCATTACTGAGCTTTAGCAGGCATTATATGTGAACAGTGATGAGAGATGTTTTTGAAGCAAACTTCTCCGAGAAGTAAATGTTCTGCCTATAGGAAATGAGCACTAGCCTAAGGACTCATGGGCACCTAATTAAGTGCACTGCCCATATTTGTTACTTAATTGCATCCTAAACCACAGCTAAGATCTTCCTTATTTGATTATGTGAAATGTTTTATGTGCCAAACTTATTGTGCTATTCAGGAAAAGTGCCAAAAATCAGGACCAGCCTTTATAACGTAGTTGCTTACTGTAGTGAACAGACTTTAGATGAACAGTATGATTTTATTTTGCAGAATGATTGGGAGTTAACATATCTAATAGTTTTTTTATAATTGCAATTTGTTTTTTCCCCAAAAACTTAGGCTCAGCTGAACCCCCCTTGCTAGAAAACATTGAAGATACCTTAATGAAAACGATTGCCCTTTGCCAGAGAAATTCACACAATTTAGACCAGCAACAGCGAGAGGTAAGGAAGGTAATAAAAAATGTATCACTAAAATAACAAAGGCCTCTGCATCTCCTGAAACCGTGTCTTCATATGCTGCTTCTTTTCCCTTTCTGTTGGGTACGACAGGTCTCAAGCAGTCATTGTTCTCCTCTGCCACGTGTTCTTCTTGCAGTGGTTTGGGTTTTAGACCCACAAGAGAGAAATCCTCACTTGTAAGGGTGAAGCACAAAAATAAAGTGCAAATCAGCAGTGGAGAAGCAGATGAGACAACATCCTTTCCCCTGTTTTTAGCTCCAGTTGAAATTTTGGCTTGAACATCAGTCAGACACTAAATAAAGCATAGTAAGGTTTGAGCCAACTGTATGGTGGCACAAAGCTGATGCTGCTGTCACTGTGGCTGCAGAATATTGCTGTTCTGAATATGTTTACAAACCCTGAATTTAATGTCAGCCTGGTCTTTGCAGGGTAGAGACAACATAGCTTGCTTGAGCTCTTGCAGAGAGAACTGGGTTTGCCTGTCTCCTTGTACTGAGGTTGCAACGTCAGTGACATAGAAGGCATCTTTACTTCTAAGATTATGCATAACTTGTGTAACTGAACTCAAAACTGAGAACTTTGTTCCCGTGTCTGAAGAGGTGCCATGTCTGGAAGTGAAGAATTCTGTAACTTTTTCTGAGCACTGTCCAGTGTATGAGGTGACCTGCTCGGTTTCTTCTCTTAAATGATCTCATTGTGCAACAGATAGCCGCTGTGTTTTACGGAGAGGTGTCTGCGTGCACACCCTGAGTGCTTACGGCCTGCCTGCCTAATTGGATAGATTTGGGTTAGTGTTTGTTCTCAATCTGGGCCCTGTTCCTCTTGCTGGAATTGTTTTGTTGATGCCTAAGTAAGATTTGACAGTGGTCACCAGTACAACGTTACGTGAATTTTCACAACTCCTGAATGCTGCCTGGAGAACTTAGATGCCCCTTTCCAGCTGGGATCCATTCACTGTGCTACCTGGTATGCAAGCAGCCTCTACACCGGACAGTTTGCACCTCACGTGGAGAAGTAGTTGGGGACTGAATGAAGTAGAAGTATATTTATTATGTTTATTAAGTATATTTATTATGTTGTTACAATTCCAGTAGAGAAACAGGTGAAAACGGAGAAGAGGGAGCAACTGGAGCCCAAGGTCTTCTGTGCTCAGACCCCAATGAAATAGTATCGTAGTCTAAGATACGAGCAGTCTAGCCTGAGCACAGATCCCTAAGTGCTGTGCTCTGAGGTTATAACGTGTTTCAGTTCTGTTCCATTGCAGTCATGAGAAATATAGTTCTGCTCTTCAGAATGGGGAGGTGAGTCTTTGGAAGTGGACTCCGACATTGGTCACAGCTCTTTTTTAGTACTGCCATGTTCTTACTGGTTTTTTTCCTTGCATTCATTTATTTCAGGCCCTCTGGTTTCCCCTGCTGGAGGCCATGATGTCCCCACAGAAATTATCTGGTTCTTCACAGTGTCGATACTCTGAATGTAAGTATTTTGGCCTTTGTGACCCCAAATATTAGTCAAAAATCTTTGTGCTGTCTCTCCTCCTCTACTGAATGAGTAGAAGAAAAGCAGTTATGTTACTCAGTTCTTAAATTCGCTGCTCCTGCAGTAGATGTGAACTGCAGTGGCTGTCAGACTGAGCTCAGGTTGGGTCTTTGGTAGGCTGCAGATGTCAGGTGCTTTTTTTTTTAAGTCCTGAGTGGAATAGGCAGCCTACTACAGCCTCTGATCGTAAGTTGATTCTACTGAGGACGGTCTCTATAAAAAAGCCGAGGTGCACAACGTGTACAAAGGCTTTCTAGGTTGTAAGTAGGTTGCAGTCTGCACTTTGGGAACTTCTGACATAATACACTGTCATCTTCTGTGCATACCAAGCCTTCTGTACACCTGTCTATTGTATATAAAATCAGCAGAACTTGAATACACCAGCTGAATTCTCTATTCCCGTTCTAGTGCCCTGAATCTCTTGTGGGTGGCAGCAGCACATCTTGAAAAGCCTCCCTTTATGGGAGACTTAAGACTAGTTACAAAGGGGCTTAGATACTGTGGTATTGGGACAGAATAATGTCTTTTTGGTCCATTCCAGCCCTGTGCTCCACAGTAATTGCAGTTGTGTGTGGTTAAGGATCGCAACATATTACAAGTAAGTGTAGTGGTGATCATGCTGTCCATCCTCCCTCTATTTCTTTCCTTCCAGTGACTGTTAGCTATATCTGGACTCCTGAGGATTGTCTTGCAGAGATCAGTAACCCAAAAATATAAATCACCTCTCTTCCCTCTAAATTCAGAATGTTCCCTAGATTATCCATTTTTGGGAGCTAACGCCTGCAGAAAAGTAATCATCTGAAGCGATACCAGAAATGAGAGGATAATACACTGGGATCCTGCGTATCTACTTTGTTTTCAGTCCTAATGTGCATACTTCCCAAACTGCTCTAACTAGCTAATTATGCCCACAAAGAAGCTGGGTCCACGCATACCGCAATATTGGCTCTTACTTTGGGGAACTGGGGACTGAGGAACAAGTTTCATGCAAAGGTTAATGCTAGGAAGTTTTAGAGTCTGTGGGACTATAACATGGATGAGGCATCCAAATTGGGTTTTGGTAGCAGTAGGAAAAGTGAATGACTGCTACAAAGTAAGTCTCAAAATATGAACATTTACTGTAGATAGGGTGTGGGAGGGGAACCGAGAGGCATGGTGATATCGAAAACTTAAATATGCTTTCTGATACAAAAAGCTGCATGTGCTTAGTACAAAATGTGTAGAAGAAATAAATATAGAAAACACTTTTCAAACTAGCAAGCATGAACTGAAATAAAACTCACTTAATCTGAAAGACTGATCTCTCTGTACTCCTTGAATCCTGATGAACTGCTGGTGGCTTTTATGTTTGATATTTCAGCTTTGAAGAGTTTGACAATGCAAGTGCTGAACAACATGGCTGCGTTTATTGCTCTTCCTTCAATCCTGCAGAGGATTCTACAGGTGAGTTTCTGAAGAGAAGCTTTTACCAAGCTGTGCCACTCAGTTATTGGGAAGAGCTGAACACAATTGCAATTTCCATGTCGTTAAAAATCAGATTAGCTAATTGTCTGGCTCAAAGTATTGCATTAAAAGTTCAGTTGGTGAGATATAAGTTGGAAAAGCTGATAGACTGAATGACCTGGAAGACTTGATGCTCTGAGGAGGCACATGGGAGCACATAGACCTGTGAGAAGATAATTGAGGTAATTTCTGCAAACCAAATAAAAATATTATCTCAAAGGTTGCAATTACTTTGAACTGAAACTTAGCAGTCTTAGTGGCAAAGCAACTATGAATTTCTCAAAACCTGGAATGAAACTTGTTGAAAGCCATTTAGCTAAGGCTCTGGGATGGACACTTGTGAAAACTCTCACTCAAAGTTTGTAGGCCTTGGAGAAAGAGATCAAGACTGGGCCATTTTGATTGATGGTGCAATGTATTATTTTAGAGATGTATGTTAGGGAGCAGTCAACATCTTGTAGAAGAGCTGATTTTAAAAAGGGATCTTGGGTTGAGTGATCACAAGCAGATATGATTTGTTAATTTGCAAAATAGATGAAAATAAGGTTGGGATTTAATAGCAAACCTTGAGAAATGCAGAACATGAATGAGAGAAATTGCCTGTATTGTGGAGTGGAATGATTGAAGGGTTGAGAAAGTGCTGAATTACTCTTCAGGGTTTCTATTCCAGATGAGAGAAGAAAATGTAGAAAAGGGCTTACAGGCTTCACAGGGTGAACACACACCTCTAGCAGCCATTAGTTTGATCTTAGTATTATGCACAATCTTGAATTTTGGAAAAAAAAAATCATAATTAAAGACAGTGAAAAATATTGTAAGAGAGCGGATAGAAAGCATGATCAAATGGAGTATGGTTTTATCAAAGGTAGAAAGCGTCAAGCAAACTTAATGTCTCTACAGTAACTTATTTTGTCTCGTTTTAGCTGGGGTGTTAGATACAGTTTCCTGTTGAGCTTTGTTTGATGTTTAATGTAGGCAGGAAAGGATACAGAAGCTGTGAACGAGTAAGTGGGGAGGTTGACAGGGAGGCTTTCCTGGCTATGTCGAGAATTGCCAGAATGGGGCGGGAGGCAAACCAGTGACCACTGTGAAGATAAAGCAGCTGGGAGGTGTTACCGGGTGGAGGAAGATCCTGTTCTTCCTTGGGAAGACTAGAAATTCTTGTCTGCAGTCGTCAAATATTTCATCCCTTTTCTATTCTTACAGACTCTTTTAGCAGAAATAGAAACCCCCTTTTCTAGAGGCTGCCATTCATGTCCTGGAGGCAACAGATGAGTGAAATGTTTGTCAGTTGTACAGGGAAGCGGTTGGTGTGATGGCATTATTGCAAAGGATAATGGGATGCTTACGGTGCATCAGGCGAAGTACTTTTGCTAGGGACAGAAATGTGTAAGGCGTTATTTAAAGCAGCATGTGCAACTCTGGTTGCTGGCTTTGGAGGCAGGGGGAAATTGCTTCTGCTCATTCCATTTCCCTGGTCAGCCTTACAAATTCAGTCTGACAAAATAGAGATTTAAAGAGGCAGATGTTGTTCTACAACTAAAGCAAAAAAATGGGGAGAGACGACTTCTTAAAATGCATTCAGAGAGAAGGACTGAATTCCAGGTAAAGAACATCAGTATCATAACTTCATAAAATAGGAGTAGTAATTGGTACCTTGTAGCTCAGAAACAGGTGTAGAATAGGATCTTCTACTGAGTTTACAACCCTATGGAAGGGAAGGTTATAAATTTATTTACAGGGTCTCAAAATAAATTGACTGCCTCTTAACACTCATTCTCTTATAGATTTCATTCTCAGTTGCACTCAGGTATTGTAAACACCTGAGATGTATGGCAGTGAGTGATCTGACCTAGATCATCAGTGGGCAGTAGAGAGGGTGCCAGCCCCTCACTGCATCTCTGGGGTTCCCCTGATAGGTGATGACAGCTTAGTTCCGTCCTTTAGAAGTCGCTGGCTGTTATAAGGTGGATTTTTGCCTCTGAATCTCACTGAAGCTTCTGTAAATCATAGGCCAGGTTGCTGCACATCTTGTTTTCCCTTGTTTGGAACCCAGGTTTGAAATACATCTCTGTGGTCTGTTCTCCTGTTGGGCTAACAGAGAAATGGTGTGTGATATTCTGCAAACTTGGCATCCTCCTCACGTTAGGACATGGGGTCATCCACTGGTAACTTGTCTGGGCTCTTACCAGTCTGCTGCCTTCAGTGCTTGGCAGCCTCCTTAGCTCTGCAGCTGGGAACAGTGTCCTCTGTTACCAAGACACACCATTCACTTAACCCTTTGTTCTTTTGCGTAAAACCACACATTTCCATTCACACTGTTCACACCAACTGTTATTTCTGAATTTCTGGGATCGCATTGCTGTAGGTCAATTCGGTTTGTGTGTTTGTAGCTGTGTTGTATTAACTGTTGCTTCAGGGCTTGCACTGGGTGCCTGTGGGAGATTGTCTTTGGGTTTTATTTTGGTGCATAGCTTGGCCCTCAGAAGAATGTTGCTTTGAAATCAGCTGGGAGGATGATGTTGGGAGTGGTGGCCATGTCTTTGGGTGCCCTGTTCAGGGTTTGGAACCCTTGCCACGTTTGGGATCAGGAAAGAAACTTCCCCTGTGTTACACAGCAAGGAGCACTGGATTTTTTGCCTCCCTGTGTAGTGTGACCTGTCATCTGCTTCCTTGGATTATCTGGGAACGCCATTTAAGTGCCCCGCAGGGAAGAATCACATGGCACGCATACGTAGTGTTTCCTCAGAACACTCTGTCTCAACAGCTTCCTCAGATAGAAAGATCTCTATTTTGTTAGCCCTGGGTGGGTATTCCTTTCGCAAAACTGTGTCATTGCTCTTTGAAGTCGTGTAAAATTCTAAACCCTGGTGCCAAACCGTTCTGTTTTGGCTCTGAGCACTATGTAGGGCCTCCTTCAAAATGTTATTGACGTGCCACTTTAACCGTGACCATAAGAAAACTCATAAACCAGCTCTTCTGGGCCCTGGCGAACATACAGCCTTTCTCAAGCCTTCCAAATATTTCTGTGAAACCCTGAATTATAAGTGGTGCTTGTCTGAAAGTGCCCTCAAAAGCTGTTCCAACAGAGGTCAGGCCTTGGTGGTAGAGCATAGATGCGCTGGAACTGCAGGTCTGGAAGGTAGAACCAGCTGCCCAGGAATTAATGGAGGGATTTTTTTGTAAGGTCGATGACATCAATAAACTGAGGTAGATTATCTTGCCTTTTCTGAAAAGGAATTAAAGTATTCCAATTTTAGTGGACTGTTTTTCTTCCTTTTCTGGGCTTAACTGCTGATAGATTATACCTTATACAAATGTTAACTCTGCAGCCAAAATGCTTTGCTAAAGGGCACCTTGCAAAGGGCTGGGACCAGACTCCACAGCTCTCACAGAAAACAGGTAGGCTCCTGGCATCTGCCTGTTACAGAATATTGGCTCAACTTTTTGTAATTGAAGTCATATGAAATAACAATTAACGTATTTATGTTCTCGCTCATCCTTAATAATGTTGTGAAGTCACTTATTAAGTAGGAAGTCTGAAATACCCATATTAAGAGAGATACTAGAGGAATCCTCTTGAGCATTAAGAAAAGTTCCATGTCACTAAGGATGTGAATGCTGTCTGAAGGGGGCTGAAAAGTTGAGTGTTAATTCCCTTACAAAGCTGTAATCCTTTGTGAATGTTTTGTAAGTAGATGCAGCTGATGCTTCCTACAAAATGGAGAACTGGAGAAGCCAGAAATTTGAAATCTTCCTGTAGGAACCCCAAAGTGGGGAAGATGGAATCTCAAATTCTGTTACAGAGTGGAAGCAGAAAGATCCAAAAATCCTTTGCTTCAATTTTTTTCTGTCCCTGCTTAGGGCCCTGCCTGTTTTTTTTCTTTTTTTTTTCTTTCCAGTCCTGAAGGTCAACGCTGTGATTATTTTTATGTACAATAGTTGCCCTGTCCCCTTGCAGGTGGAACAAGCTGCAAGGGAATGCATTTTCTGAGTTCATAGTGCTTTTTATTAGCACAGTTCTGAGAGTGCTGTTAGCAAAGAAAGTGCTATTTTGTGCACCCAGGAAGAAATTGGAAATGGAGGAGACAGAACTGGCTGAAAGGCTGCATGAGCACCTCTGGCTTGCATCTGGATGCCTGCCAGCTTTTCCTGATGTGTTTGTTGGTAGCGGTGCTGGGCAGTGAGTTTGGCCTTGGCTTGCCGTCTCCCCAGAGCAATTACCAGCCTGGAAAAACCGTAGCTGTGATCTGTTCCTGGCTTGGTGCAACTGACTTATTAATGTGCCATCCCGTACAGTGTATTGGGAGCGTGCATAAATCCCAAACTGAGGCAAACTTTATAAGGTGGAATTAATGAAACATATTCCTCCATAAAAGTAATTGATCCCACAAGGCTCCTGTGACTGTAAATTTTGTGGGGGCTGAAACCAGCAAATTGGGAGAAAGCATTCTAACTCGCTGGAAAAGTGCAATTACACTGGATGTCACGCTCAGGGCAGGCAGACAGCTGCCACCCAGGCCTGGGCAGCACTGTCCGACGGCTGCAGGCAGGAAAGGTGCATGAACTCCACTGTTGGCACTTGAGTGCCAGGCTCAGCATGAGGCTCTGCTAGTCCACATGGCTCCTCTTTGGAGAAAAGGCCGTTCTCTTCCTACCTGATGATTTTGGAGATCATCAAGCGCAGCTTGAGAAAAAAGAGCAGCTGAAAGTTGGCCCTTAGACTCACATTCCTCCTCTGCAGAGCTGTAGGTGGCTCTTTTAGTATTCTCCCTTCTTTGTATCTCCTCTTCTTCGTCTATCTCTATCCAGACAAGAAACAAGTTGCTTTGAAAGTCTCCACTTGTAGCTTGGGAAGTTAAGAGTTGCTGTGTGTAACTGGTGGCATCTGTACAGTTTGTGAGTTACCTGTTTGGGTTTCTTTGGCCATATGTGCTTTACAAAAGTGAGTATCTGGTGCATACAAAAATAACGTGCTCTATGTTATGGATCACGTACATGCTGCATTGAAAGGCCTGAGTTCCCTGTTGCCCTCCATAATTCATATGGTGATGTAGTGGAGTGTACTTTCTATGGTGCTGCTTTTAAATTATGCATGCAGAAAGAAAACTTAGTGTTGTTTGAGGCTGTGCTGTTCACCTAGGAAAAAAAGTAGCCTCTGCAGCATGTCGAGCTCTTCTGTATATTCCAGATCTGCAGCTGGATTTGACTTAAGTGCTATTATGCAGTGCTGGTTTTATGTAGGCTTGAACCTTGGTGTTTCTGCCTGCACATTTCCTCTGAAGACTTGTTAAAAAATTGCCTGACTTGCTTTCTATAGCTGTTTTGGTGGTCTCTCCGGGTATCTTGTGGTGGAACTTCCATGCTACTTTAGCTGTCCTCTTCAACTTGCTTTTTCACTCTTCTCTCCCTAGCTCTCAGTCCCAGCATGGAATCAGCAATGCTTCTACTTCTTTTCTCATTCATCTCATCCAGAGATTGTTCATCCAGCTCCTTCTGTTCCTGTTTCTACTGTGTCTCCATTGTTTTTTTACTTCGTCTGTTAGTTTCCTTTTCACATCTTGCTGGTCAATCTATTTTTTGCCCAGCAGGGCAAAATGCTTTTTTCTGCGTCCAATTCAATGACTGTCTGTCAGCCTCAGGGATTTGTGTCTTACGCAAAGATGAATTCCCCCGATCCTCTTTCAAGATGTTCCTGAATAGACTTGTGCTTGATTAGAGGCACGTGCGTGCCTCGCTGGTCCCAATATGGGGTGGGGAGGGCACCTTTTTTGCTCCTTTGCAGACCAGGCTGCCCAGGCCACCAAGACAGAACTGAAGCTGGGCTGCACACTGTGGATCACACCGCTGCAGCAGCCAGTAGCAGATCCTGCTGCTAACCTGACCCCTCGTCCTTGCTTCCCGTTTGCATTAAAGACACAAAGACTGGATGGAGCTTTGAGCGACCTGGGCTGGTGGGAGGTGTCCCTGCCCATGGCAGGGGGGTTGGAACTGGATGATCTTCAAGGTCCCTTCCAACCTAAACCATTCTGTGGATCCCTGCCAGTTAGCAAACAGCTTGCAGGGCATCTTCTTTAGTGAAATACCGCTGTGGTGCATTCTAGTCTGCTGCTGCTGCAATAACAAGTAGGAGGAAGCTGTGTTCCTGGCACGTGCGTGTTGGAAGTGGTGCCATGTTGCGTGTTGGTAGGGGACAGGGCACCTCTGCAACTGCACGGAGAGATCTTTCAGGGTCAGTTCTGCCCAGGAGACCCTAGTGCTGGTGGCAGCTGGTGCCTGTGGCCTCTAGGAGCTGTTGGCAAACTCTCTGCCCAACAACCAGCACTGTGAGATATTTCCTGATGTGGTCTCTTGTTGTGCAGTGGGGCCTGGCAGGAGGGAAGGACGTTGCAGAAGTCTATCCCCTATCCTATCTGCCTGGTTGAGAGGCTGTGCACTCTCACGGAGAGCAGCTCCCAAAGGGCTCCTTGCTAAGCTCACCCTAGACCAGGGAGATGCACCCTAGGCCAGGGTCCCTGTCCTGCACCGAGCGATGCTTCAGGAGCTGCCAGGGTGGGTGTGGAGCAGAAGGGGACGTTTGGTTTGGAGCAAGCCTAAGGAAGGTGGTTGAGATGTACCAGGGCTATGACTTATACTACAGCCCTTCACTCGTGCTGCTGGGACATGGAAATAAAGCTGCTCAGGGCATGTGGAAATCATTCCTGCAGCAACAGAAGAGCCCCAGGCCCTCATTCCCTAGATGATGTTCTGTCATCTGGGATGTGAGACCAGGGCTGCCCGGCATTCCTGCATACTGCTGCGCAGCTACGCAAGCCCACTGGATCTGTGTGCTTTCAGCCTGCAGCTGAGGGGGTGTTGAGTGAGCTTCAGGGTGACCGGTGGATCAGCAGAGACCGAGGGAATTACCCTCTGACCAGGGCAGAAGCACGCCGGCAGCGTGGGGCCGAGCCCGGCAGGCAGCCCGGGAGCTCGCTGACCAGCAGACACCCACAGCAGTCGGTGTCAGGTGGCAGCACAGACGGGGTTGACACCTCCTGTGTCGCTGCAGGGTTTTTTCTGCTGTTTTCTTCAATATTCCTCAAATGTGCTCTGCGGTCAGCTCTTTGCATCTCTTGAATGAAGTTTCCAAGGTCACATTTAAAGTCTTTTGACCCAAGCTCAGTAATTAGTATTGATCCTGTCATCTACTCAGTTTTGCTAATTACCAATTTTCCCATCAATACATAGGATTATTCTGCTGCCCTTGCTCATGTACAGCATCTTTAAATCTGGAGACATTAACTTCTGTTTGCAATGCCAATCTGGAGAAAAAAAAAACCATTAAAAAAAGCCAGAGTAGTCGTATCCTGTGATTCAGCTGCAGCTTTGCATTTCTTCGTACAGGATCCAGTTTATGGAAAAGGGAAACTTGGAGAAATTCAAGGACTTGTCCTGGGAATGCTGGACACTTTTAACTATGAGCAAGTAAGTTGCACGTATTTCTGTCCTGTCCACTGCTGTATACTACGGGGATTACTTTTAGCTATCTAGCCTAGTACTCTCCCTCATTTGTCATTTCTCTCTGCAAGGCAAAGCAAATGGACGTGCAAGTGATGTGTATTTGTGTGAGTGGGGGACGGGGAATGAGTTTGTATTGCTCACAGACAGATTGCAAGTGAAGGAACTGGCAGGAACGTGGTGGTGTGAACACCTCTGTCGTTCAGTTTTATGTTAAATGTACTGGAAGGATAAACATCTGCTTTTTTTCCAGCTCATCCTGCAGTTAGGGATTCAAAGGCACAAACCCAATACGGTTTGTCTTTTTACGCCGTCTTAAGAGCTTTTTAAATTAGGCTGCTTTGCTGCTTCCCAATGGTAATGCTGCACTTCTTTGTCACCTGATGAGATGTCACCTTTGTCTCACTGCTGCCTTTTCCTGGCCAGTCTCAAATCCCAGGCAGTCTCCAAACTCCCAACAGTTTTCTAAAAGTCATTTTCCCCAAAACAGGACGCATAGTCTTCCTCCAAACTCGCCCTCCCTCATTCTGCCTACCGTGTGGCACTGCCATCCTCGCTACTGCGCAGGCCTCCATGCAGCAGCATCCAATTAAAAAAAAAAGGGCAATAGCTTTACTGTAGAGGGCGGAATATAAAGAACCATTATCTCTGGGTTCTTGGTAAAGGTTTGCTCTGAGCACTGCAGGTCCTCTGTCATTGCCTGGCAGTCATCAGGTACAGGCTGCGTGTCACATCTGGCGTAGGCCAGATGTGAGCCACTGGTGCAACCTCTGCAGCTTCTTGTGAGTTGCTACTACAGAGCATCCATAGATCACGGACCACAGCACCTGTGCCTGATACCTGTTATTGCTGAAAGAAGCGCTGACCACTAAAAACTAAGGGTGTTTTGCTTTTGGCTCTTCAGAAATGGAAACCTCAGTTGGGAAGAACTAGCAGATGAGAGGTTGAGTGGGGTTTTTTTCATATTTTAATTGTGATACTGCATTTAGGCTTTGATTTTTATCAGCATGTTTCTACTAAAATGGAGGATATAAGCAGTATCTTACTAGGTAGAGGGGGGAAAAAAAAGGAGGGTGTGGTATGGAACATGACAAAATGAGCCTACCGTGTCTTTTTTTTAATGTGCTCTGACAAAAATCAATAAAGCACTTATCTGTTTAAGAGTGAAAAGGTATGGCCTCCATTAACATGTGATGACAGGATAAGTATTTTGAGGGCAGTTACTAGAAAACATAGAGAAGCAATTTTGTTGGGTTGGTTTTGCTCTTAGTAATCTGCTAAGCTGCTTTTTGTGAAGAATTGATCAGTGTGGAGTTTCTGCAGTCTGGAGATGACAAAATGACTAAGTTATGCTATTTATTGTCTTCCACACAGACC
Organism: Pluvialis apricaria; assembly: GCA_017639485.1. NCBI lineage: Eukaryota > Metazoa > Chordata > Aves > Charadriiformes > Charadriidae > Pluvialis > Pluvialis apricaria. The sequence goes on along the minus strand of CM030014.1, from coordinate 25,237,345 downwards.
CTTTTGGAGACAACTACGAATCTTTTAAACCATGATCTCCACTGGTCCCTGTGTAACCTAAGAGCATCTGTCACTAGAGGGCTTACCCCAAAGCAGGATTACTGCTGCATTTGTCTACAGCAGTACAAAAGAAGGCAAGAAACTGCTGATGAAATCATTGTTTTCAGGTAAAGTTAAGGGTCACAGCTGTGATTGTGTTAGTAGTTTTAAAAGAAAAGAAAGAAAAAGAAAGAGCTCTGACTTACACAAGTAATCATATGTATTCCTGTGAGCATGTATTCAGGCTCCCTTGTGCTGTAAATGGGCTGGCTAATCAAACCCACCAGAGCCAGCCGCCTTTGCACGCAGCCAGCTCGGTCTCGGCTGGAAAGAACTGCCTTACAATTCTGGGAGAGCCGTTCAGTAAGCTGTCAGTTTATCTGTCATCTCTCCTGGCAGTGCAGTTCGTGCAATTGTACAAATACAGGCAAAAAAAACCCCAGGGTGCTACATCTCGGATCTATTGCGGCCCTGACTACGCACTCTGTTTTTCCTGTCTGTGAGTAAGTGGCTGTAAAATCATTATTACCATAGTATTATGATCCGTAACTGTATTGGCAAAGGGGCATCTACTGTTATTTTTCAAGTCTTGAAATACTACAGGAGGGTGTGGAGGTACGAAGGAGTGTATACGCTGCTGTTCTGTATTTGCAGATAATTTGTTTTCCGTTGACCAGAGATGTCCCCTCCGAAGCGCAGAGGTGCCAGGCTGCGTTACCTAGCAGAATTCTCTTCTCTTTACAGCTGTGGCCACTTGTACCATTCGCTGTGTCTGCTGAGCAAAGAGTGTGGGATGGTAACCAAAGGCCTGATGAGGTGGATGTGCTATAAATGCAACTCAAGTAACAAGGGAGGAAAACTGAGTGAGAACTTCTCAGAGCTAAAAAAAGGAAGTGGAGCATCCTTGGCACAGGTAAGGCTTTGAGAGGTGGTTTCTCTCCAAGTAAACTTGGAGCAGTGCTTGTAGACTTCATCACTTTGTTCTCATGTCCTGCTTTGCTTCCAGACAAGCTGATGATCGGTAACTGTCAAACAGTATCCGCAGCTAACTAGTCACGCTTATGAATTGCATTTTGTTTTGGCATGCATATACAGAGCTGGGCAAGCAATGGAAATGTGTTCATGCGGGAGGCTTGGGAACTGCTGGCCAGCGTGAGGGGAAGCTGGGTGCTGGCAGCTGCCTGCCTGCTCGGGGCATCCACTACTTGGTCTTGTTTGTGAGACTCTGGGGTGGGCCACTGGGGACAGTTCCTTTTGAACTATTTATTTATAGGTGTGTTTATATAAAACTTTTATTAAAAGCTGTCGTGTTCCTTGTGGCTGGATTGGGGAGCCTCCGTTCTACCTTCCTAACAGATAACCTGGCTTTGGGTAAAAGATCTGGCATCGAATTGACTTGCTAAGCGCTCGCACAATGTTTTAAGAAGCTTGTGTCTGAACAAAACCAATGCAGCTGGATTTGGGCGAGAGAACAGATAATTAGTTTGTATTTGTCAGCATTTGTGTGCAAGAAGTTTCATCATCCACAATTCAAACAGAAGTTTTCTTAATATGCATGTTTCTGGCTTTTTCCCTGGCATGGTATGGTGGATTGTAATAAAAAATGGCAGGTAGCTCACTGGGATGTCTTTTAGGGTTATTGCGCTGGGGGGAGCTGAACTCTGCCTTGTGTTCTTCCACAGGCAGTCACTGATGAGGGTTTGTTCCGAAATGCCTCAAGATACTTTGTGCATTTGTCACCACACAGATGCATGCAAAGTGGCGTTTTTCCACTTCTGAAACCAAAGTAATTCAATCTTGGAGTATGTTTTTATGGTAGCACTTCAGTTTTCTTCTAGCAGATTATTTCAATTTCTGCCAAATCAATTCCGATCAAAAGATAGCTAACAGCGTTAGTCAACTTCCATCAGCTTCTGTATTAACAAAAAAAAAAGAAGCTTCCTGCTTGAAGGGAGACCTGGGGGAAAAGTAATCTCTGAGGCATGTATGGAGCACAATGCAGTCTTTGCCGTCAAATTGTGTTAGTTTCTTACGTGGTGACAGAAAGAAAAGCTTTCCCAGGAGATTGTAAATCAACTGTGGTCCAATCAGTCTGCTTACAAATGCTGGTCACTTTGTGTACCGTCCCGCTACGGTGAAATAGGGATACTGGCTCTGAAGCCGGGCAGATTCAACAGCCCCATGTTTAACCTCCACACTTCTGCGCCAAAGGAACGTGTGCAAGTGTGTGTGACAGACCGGGTTTAACTTTAAAAGCTAAAGGTAAAATTAAGTACTAAAACTACATTCATCATTAAAGTGCCTTTACTAAAACTACATTCATCATTTTATAGCAGTGCCTTATAACTTGGTTATAACTTGGGCTTGTCATGAGCTAGTCAGTCAGAGAGCCCCTGTATCTCCCCTCGAATACCAGTCTGGACATACCCTGTAGCAGAAGCAGCGGAAAATGCTCCAGATGACAGGGGAATGATTGGGGCAGGGAGACAAAAATGCTTCCCTTTAACTGATTCATCTGCAGAAGTGAGGGGCTGGCTGGGACTCGCGGCTTAACGGGAGACGTGGAGAGACTGGATGGGGAAGAAAAGGGGTTCCAGCACGGATCACCTAGCGCTGGCTAGAAAATGGCCATGCCAGATCATCTGAGAGTGCTGGATGGTTCCCTGCTGCCTCGGTCCTGTGCTCTTGGCAGAGAAGCCCATGGCTTCTGCTCCGCACACAGCCGGCCCTGCACAGCTTGGCTCTGGCTCATCACAGCGCTGCTTCAAGCCCTGCCACCTCCACCTCCTCCTGATGTCCCAGATCCTCTCCAAGTTTGTGAGGTTCCTCATATATTTAAATTATAATATTTAACTGTTGTACTCGCATGTGATTAAACTGTTGCACAGTCAGATCTTTAAAAAACTGAATATATTTAGACTTGGCAAAAGACTGTAGCTCCTCCAGGAAGTTTGTTTGCTTAACGATTGCCGCTCAGTAGTGTTAACTAACCCTGTGAGGTGATGATTCATCTGGCCAGGCAGCAGTCTGAGTTACAGAACAGACTTTTTCTTCTGCGCATTCCCTGGCTCCCCTGGAGCCAAAAGCAGAAGGGCGAGGAGGGTTACCTGGAGCACAGCAGCGCTTGCTGCAGGCAGGCTGGTGCGTGCCGGTACAGCAGGGTTTGGTCTCGTGCAGCCTCAAGTAAAGTTAAGCACAGAATTAAGCATGAAAACACCTAAGCTCCCCATGCTTGTTTGGACAGGACTCTGGTGTGTGCGGAGTTGAGTCTGTTTGAAAGGTGCGTTTCCTCCAGCAGCCTGGTGGGTGATGCACGATGTTGGGAGCGAGGAGGTGCAGGTAAGCAAAGGGAGTGCAGGAAAGGGGAGGTTTGCAGGGTTCCTCCCACCCTGAGCCACATTCCGGTGTTCCCAAGGGTCCTTCTCAGCCTGAGTCCAGGATATAGCGGTGGTCTCTGGTGCCACCCCAGGCACAGAAGGGATTTCTTTGTTTGTCACAAGGTTTGTTCAGCCTTTTGCTCCTGTAATTCTCTGGTGAAGGGCTTCTCTGTGCTCCCCCTCTGCTGACACTGGGCAGACCCAGAGGTCTGGGATGGTCAAGCTGCTCTTGCTTCCGCAGCTGGTGTTTCTGCAAACACTGAACAACAAATCCCAGAGGAAGGCTACGCTGACACAGCTGTGCCTCCAGCCCTGCCTTCCCTAGACCCCGGGGAGCCAGCGCCGATGCTTTGGGCACATTTTGCATATAGATCTGTGGGGAGGGTGTTTCTTTGCAACCACTTTGAAGACGCTGAGAGCTTAGTCTGTCTCTTGGCAAAATCTAATGTGTGTGTTTTTCCCATAGTGAAATCTTCAGTTTAGGTATTTATTTTCCTAGCAAGCCTTGAATTAGGAATAGATTCATACTGAGAAATGCCACTGAGCATCTGGAGTGCATTTCATAGTACCAGTTCTGCTCTGCTGAAACAAAGACTGTCAGTTTGAATTTTGCAATGTTGTTGAGATTTAGATGTGAAACGACAGCCCAACAGACAGTGTTTTCTCTGTCCCTGCTTTGCATGCATGACTTCTGTGGCAGTCATCTTGGAACTGGGGGAGGTGGAGGCATGCCACAAGCTAGCACTGAACCGTTATCGAATCTGGCGATAGCGCTTATTTAAATGGAGCCTTGCTGTGATGAGGGCTTGGGCCAGTCCGCCCCAGCGAAGGGGAAGAGCGAGAGAAGGGCAAAGGGGCTTTTCCTCTGGTTTTGCTGCCAAAAGTTTGTGCTTTCTGTGTTATCCTCTAAACCTTGCTGTCTTCCCAAGGGTAATCTTCTCTGTCTAAACTGATCATCTTTCTTGTCCTCCTTACCTTATATTGTAGCATAAATGAGTGTTAAAAGACATTAAAGCTTTGTTTGTGGTGGTTTTTTTTTAAATTCGATTTGAAACTTGCAGTGCTTTTTTGAATTGTGGTGTTTGAAGTTAACTGAGGTGTATTAGGTGAAAGCACGGTAGCCGGGCTTCTGCCTAAATACATAAGTGGAATAGTTCTCATATCTTAGTTATTGATCTCCAAAACTAATTTGCCTTGTTACAGTGAACCATTGTGTTTTCCATTTATTCTGCCAGCCTACATACTAGGGATCGGGGAGAGGAACAGCCTTGGCTGTCGGGCCATAAGCTCTGCAGGCAACGCCGTGAACCCCTAAGCTGACATGCTCTGGTTAGCTGCGTTTGAGTCTGCCCGCGAGTTCTAAGAGCACCGTTGTTAGAGCTGTCCAGATGGCAAACATGTTCTATTCAGGAGTTTAAGCCTGTCAAGTCACGCCAGGACGGACCATGAATGTGATCTGTAGTTAATCCAGTCTGTCAGACTCTACCTTTGAGCTCTGTTCTGCAGCCTGCCACCAGTGTCCCTCTTTGCAACGTGGCCTTCCATCCAACCCGGAGCTTCTGACCCACTCCCACTGTGAGGCATTGGTACCACACTGTATCACTTAACTGAGACGTTAAATGTCCCTCTGCAGCACGTCTGTGTGCTTTCTATCGTGTAAGAGGGAAGGTTTAGGACTTTTTTGTTTTTACCAAAGCTTATTTTAGAGCTAGAGAAATGTTACATGACCAACAATCAGTAGACAGAGCCAATTTTACTGGTTTCAGTGCAATAGTGACCATCAGTTATTAGCTTGACTCCCAGCAATATCAATTTATAACTTTGAAAATATCCAGGTGTGATTTGTCTTCTCCCAAATGACACCAAGCAGACAATTAGCATTTTATACAGTTACAAGATTGTGCATTCTCCTCCATAGAGAATATTCCCACATATGTATTAACTGAGAAAATACGCAGTTCCTTTAGCTTTGGAGTTGGTTTTGGTGGATTCCTTAACTTCTGCAACAATGCATTGGAAATCCATGTGAGGAAGGAACTGGAGACACTTTGTACCATTGGCTTCTCATCAGCAGAACATCTGTGTGTTAAGATTTCTTGTAATGTATTTAAGAAGAAAACTGAGTGCGGGAGTCTTAACTAGCAGCTAGAGGAGGACTGGCACCAAAGTTAAAACTGGAAATAAAATACAAATTGAAAAAGACTAATTTAAAAAGCGTCATTATCCTTTAGCAGCTTTTAAATAAAAATTGACTCTCTTCTTGGATTTTTCATACTGAATGGGTGGGTTAGTTTGTTTTGTTGTTTGGGTTTTTTTTTCCTGAGAAAATCAGACTGAATTGTAATTGTTTTCCTTGGCCTTCACATAGAGCAATCTGTGGCCTGGCAGAAGATTCCTTGTACTGCCTACAATCCAAAGTCTTGCACTCTAGGACCCGTGAGAGGCTAACACGTAGCAGAGACAGCTGACTTTCAAACTGCCTAAAGCAAAGACCAGTGAGACCAGCTGCCCTGTGCTCCTGGGAGCACCCGAGGAAGTGTTGTGTCCTTGTTAAGAGAAAAGATGGCAAGATTTCAGTGGGTAATCTTTGCTTTACTCTACATCTCAATTTCAAAGAAACTATTCCTACAGTTTCATGAAAATTTCCTCCCTTTTAATAAAATATTTCCTATCTAGGAGGATCCGTAGAACAGACTCATTTAAACATGGTGACAGATGCTGGGCTGTCGCAACCTGTTGATATGCCCACAAACTGCACCAGTCCCTGTTGCCAATAGTTAGGTGTAGTTTAGCGCAGTGCTTGACAGTCATATATCTGTTCTCCAAGGAACCAGCGCAGCTCATTACATGTGTCTTCCTTGTGAAATTGCAAGCTTTCAGCCTGCCTTCGCAGATCTGCCTTGGAGCGCAGGCAGGAAAGAAAGCGTGTGACTTTCCATCTGCTAGGAGAGGCTGCTTTTCCAGACCCAGCACAGGCTGAAGAGTCACTGCGCTGCCAGTAACCTCTGCCTGTGGTGCTGTGCTTGCTGCTGCTGCTGGAGGGGACGATTGCCACTCTGCTCCGGGGTTTGTACTCGTTCCAAGCTGAGAAATAACCAAAAAGGCCAAAGGGTTAAAGGTGTAGATAACTTCTTTTGATGTTCCTCTGAAGGAGAGGAGCAAAATAAAGAGAAGCTGTGGTTTTGGTTCAGTCTGTAGTCCCCAGGTGGGAGGGTACGAGAGGGAATTATGGCTGGTTCAGTGGTGTTTGCTGTAGCTGAGGGTGTTCCTGGCTGTCCTGGAGGGCGGCTTTCAGAAACGCAGGTGGCAGATGAGCATCTGTCCTTCGTAAATCCCTTAAAATGGGAAGCTGAAGTTTCCATGTCCCGCCTCCATCCCCATTTCTCTTACCATCATGTTGCACAATGAAAACAGTATGTTTTGTCGGTTTATATGTGAGTTGAGCACAGACAGGTTTGGGCAGCTGCAGCTGTGCTCCCAGGACCAGAGTTGTTCTTAAGTGCATTGTAAAATTCTCTGTTAAACAGCAGTTAACGGATTGCTGCACGGGTGTCAGGAGCTACAAAAGGGACAGGTAGCAGAGGTGTCCGCTTGGGTTTTCTGTAGGGTTTGGGATCACTAATCCTTCTTACACCGAGTGGGACTTCTTCCTTCTCCTACATGTGTTTACTGTCCCTTTCTCTCCCCAGACTCCTGCCACTGAGAGAACACCACACCTCTTGAGTCTTCTGTGGCTGGCTCTTGTGGGATGCGGTTTAGCAGCCTCCTTGGCTCATGTTTAGGAAATGAATTAATTGCCCTCATGCGTGATGCTTCTGTCCTGTTGGGTTCAGGCACTGAAGTGAGATCAGCCCGAGCACAGGCCTGTTGTGCATCATCTCTACATAATGTTTAATCCATGTGCTGCCATGCTTCCCTCGAAGCCTGCTACATTATAAATAAATGTCTCAACTGCTGGGCCATAGTGTCCAGTGAGGATATGTGTTTTCTGTGTTTATCTAATTAATCCTGAGCAGCGTTATTGCTCCTTTGGCTGAGGGCATCAGCGGATGTCCAAGGGAATATGCCAACAGTGCCTGGTGTAAGGATGAGCTGCTAAGCAGACCAGCTAGCAGAGGGAGAATGGAGGTATGCCAATGTGTTTCTAGATATTAAATACAGACAGTTCTCCTTCCTCCTCTCTCCTCAGTCACTGCAGTATCTCACGTTGCAGCAGCGGTGAGTCTATTAGAGCACAAATAAGCCTGTCCTCTCTCGTGCCTCGAGTGGGAGGTTTGCTTCTTCAGTTCAGCTAAGTTCAACTGGAAATGAGACATCTGCCTTTCCCATTCTGCTCCTGAAGAGATCAGAGGACAGAGCTGTAGTGCAGACCTGTGTGACAGACTGCTTCTGCTGTAGCAGTGCTGAGGGAAGGCTGCTCTGTGATGGGCTTTGGTGAGTCAGCGCTTCTGTTTACTCACAGACAGCAGGTCCTGGTTTGCCTGCCGCCGCCAGCCCCAGCAGTACCGGCTACCACTGCATCCAGGCAGGAGCAGGCAGGGCCTGGCCTGCTGCCAGGGGTCTCGCTCCTGCACGCGCCCGCGGAGGTTACCAGTGAAGCAGTGTGGAGGCTGATCTTGAAGCAGCACATTCTGCTGCCGTAGTGCAGCTACAGTGGCTCTGCGACTTCCTCCCAGCAGAGGTTTGCCCGCTTGCTGCATTGCCCAGAGTGACTTGCGAGACTCCGTTTCCACCTCCGCACCGATGGGCCAGTCTGCGTCTGTCCCGCAGCAGTGGCGCATTGCTCTGCAGTAGCTCTGCAGAGGTCTGCAGCAGCACACTTTTGTTCTACGAGGGATGTCCTGAGGTTTTCTGAAGTTCGTTAACAATTTTGTAATGTTAGTGTCATTCTAGTGACTTTGGGTCAGAGCAGCTCCCTGCCTTGCTCTTTTTGGCTGATTGTTCCAGGTTCCTGGGAGTACCATGAAAACAGCAGGTCCTTATCCTGCGGAAGACAAGATGATTTACTTAATTTTACATTAATTGGCTCAGCTGTCATTAAAAAAACTGAATTTGGGTACCTTTTTGTAAGGCTGCTTGAGCCATGGTAAAATAAGCGTCCAGCTGCAGCAGGGGAAGAATGGCAGAAGGTGGACTTGGTGTCCATGTGGATTTGGCTCTGTAAATGAGGGAGGTGGGTGTTGCTTTTGTTCTAGGAATCCCGAAACCTTCCCCGGGACTTCTGGCTGCATCAGCCCTGTGTTTACGGAGCAGCTCCCTGGGGTAAGGTGGTGCTCTGATGCTCTAATCGATGTAGCGATTATCTTCTGTGGAAGGTATGGCTCTGAGAGGCCGCGCTTAGATGGACCTGTTGGCGTGACTATTAACGGTGCCTCTGCTTACAACTGCTGTATGATCTGCTTTGCTTAGGCGCTAGCTGATGATGGATTTTGTAGCTGTTAAATTAAAGATAATTGCAGGCTTAGGAGGGCTGTGTGGTGACTACCAGAGGGGGGTGGAATATGTGCAAGCAAAATGCGCAACGGAGATTAGCATTAGAGTGGTGGGATCTACGAGAACTGTAAAACAAAAAGGAACCTTTCTTCTCCTTGCTGGCCCAGATCCTCATGGGATAAACTGCATCTCTTGGGTTCTGCATCTAGTCTGAGGCCTTCCCGAAGCGGCTGCAAATGGCCTGGAGGTGCCGAACCGCTTCATACTGATGGAGAGAATAACGAGCTGGCTGGCCCTGCAGTAGCGCTGGAGGCAGAAGCTGTGTTGCGGGGTGAGCGAGTGAGCCGAGTGGATTCCACTAATGCCTCAGCTCTGATGCTGGACTCTGAGAGCCTCCCCGTAGTTCTTGAATGAAAACATGCCTTTAGTGACACGGTTAAAAAAGGAAAAGGCCTGACAGCAGTTGTTTCCATGACAACAGAAAGAATTGCCTGCAATATTTCAGCTCATCAGCCTGGAGAACAGTCTGATTGATAGTTACATACGCGTGGTAGAGAGATAGCAGAAGAGGGGAGGCCAATTATACTGCATTTTCCTTGTCCTTGAATGCCTGTGGCCACAGCAACTGGAGGGCAGTTTTTCCTTGCTTTTTGTTGTTTTTTTCCAAGTGAGAATGACCTGCGTGTCCCTTGGAAGTGCCTGTACAACCTGCCAGCTGCGGATACGTGACCCTCACTGGCTCTCTGGTTCAAGGCCTATGTCGTGTGTGCAGGGAACGCAGACATTTGGCTCCTTGACTGGTGATTAGCAAATAGTTATTTACAATAGAAAGAATTGGAGGGGGAAGAAGTGAGTTTGGGCACGTGATTCCAGCATAAGCGATCTGCCCTCGGGACATTCCTCTCTTCTCAGACTGTTTAATGAACATCTCAAAGGCAAGATGCGTGTGGCTTCAGGAGAGTAATGGAGTGATTCCGGCTTCAGGAAACCCATGGTGGGTTCATTGCATCTTCCCCCAGAGTGCTTCTGGCTCGTCAGCTCTGAGCCGTCTCTGGGACATGCACGTGATGAAGGGGAGGGTGGCCAGATTCTGCCCTGGCTGTGCTTTGCTTGGAGCCGAGTAGGAAGGGGAAAAAGTGATGGAGGAGCTGCCAGAAGAGAGGGATGGGTAAAGGTGCTGTGGGAGACCATGAGAAGACAAACCCGAGGGTCTGGGTGAAGCACTCCCAGACCAGGAGTTTTGCCAAGTTCTGGGGACAACGTGGCTCTCGGGTGGAGCCGCAGGCCCTGCCACGGGAGGGGTGGTGGGCTACTGCTGGGAGGGAGCGTTGTGTCGCCCGGGGAAGCCAAGGCTGGTGCTCAGCGTGGTGGCGTACCCGTCTCCCCACAGGGTTTGTGCGCTGGGCTTTGTCCACAGTAACTTTGTTTCAAGGCTGCTCGCTTCAGTTGATTTTCATTGCAGAGTTGCCAGCAGGGTTTCCCTTTTCGCTTGGGTAATGATTAAAAATAGAGTCAAAGCCTAAGACGGCATGATCTCTGGCAAAATGTTGTGCCCTCTGCCCCCAGACCTTACCCATTGCAGATCGCAGCTCGTCATCCACTTTGGGCATGCGCTGCAACCCCAAAGGAGAACGCCTGCCCGGGGAGAAGGGCCTCGCTGCCCGCAGGAGCCTGTACGCGCAGAGAGGAGCAGGCTTGTGCCTGGCTGGGAACAGCCCGGGCTCTGGAGGAACGCTGAAGCCCCCTCTGCCTTCGTGAGTCAGGAGTTCTCCCTTAATTCCAGTTGATCGCGCTCCTTGAAGGTAGCGAGAGTAGTTCTTCGTGTTGGGCTTGAGCCATTGCCAAAGACAGTTTAAAGTAAATGCAACTTCAGTCAGTACCCGCTGGTAGGACTGCAGCATTTTGGGTTAATAGCCCTTGGGGAATGTATTTTTGGGAAAATATTTGAGAATGAACACTGAATGTTCCCTTAAAAATAGATCCCCAGAGACAACAGATGCCAGATTGCTGCTCATGAGGGAGGCTGTTCTCCCTGGCTCCTGTTGTAGTTTCTTGATGATGCTTTTGCTTTGGAATATGAGCAGAAACATTCAAAATAGAAACATTGTGATGTGTTAAAATGGAACAAACCTACAAGAATCTGTGATGCTCTGTCATCTCTCCCTGGGATATGTAAATGATGCCTTTTAAAGTAGTTTGAGTATATATGCAGCCCTCCTTGCGTTAATGCTCTTATTGCAGGCTGTGGTCCCTCTATTTGCGATTCTGTTTGCCCTCACCTGTCACTCTGTAACTGCCCCAGCGCTGCTGGGGTGACACTTACCCTTGTACCCAGCCGCTCGTGCCCCGTGAACGTCGACACTGCTGGGCAGTACCGCGATGCCTGTTGTGTCCGGTTTCTCAGGGAAAGTGGTTGCCACTGATGTGTGAGTCACCTTGCCTCCCCCCCTCCACCCCCTTTTCACCCCTCATTTCTTAGCTTTTAGCCTGCAACATCCTACTAGGGGAAAAAATGGACCTCAGGAGAGACACCATTAGTAGATAATATTCACTGGCACAGTAATCGTTCCCCATAGTAGCCACGCACAATCTGTGCCCGATGGCAGCACGCTGCAGTCAGCGCTGTGCCGGCACCCAGCGGGGAGGCTGAGCGGGGCCGGGGGAGACTATCAGGAGATGAGGCGAGAGGGCTGGGGGGAGCTGCTGCTGCCTGGGGAAGAGCCCAGGAGAGGCTGCTCATCCCTGGAGACCCATTACTTCTCTTCCCAGCTGGCTGCGGGGGAGTTTTCCCATCCCTTTTCTTTCTCTCTTTTTCTGCCTCTCCTTTTTCTTTTCTTATTTTTTTTTTTCCCCTCCCTCCCCCAAAGGTAACGGTACTGTTACTCTGTCTGCCATCAGCTACAGCCCCAACAATAAGGCATTGTGGACGTATGGGTATCTCTGTCCTTTGTGCAACAACAGGATCTTTTTTTGCCAAAACTAAGGTGCACACGGTGGCTTCAAGCCAGAGGAAAGATGGCTTAAAAACGCCCCCAAACAGGCTGCAGACTGGCCCAAGGACAGGAGCAGGGATGAATTTCTGTGTATGTGGCCGTGACATCTTGTTGTGTGTTGTTTCTGTAACCTTTTCACTATCTTTATCAGGCAGGTTCAGAGTCTCTGTTGGATCCTCAGCAAATCCAAGCTTTTGACCAACTCTGCCGACTCAACCGAGGAACCTCCAGAGTATGTACCACCCGTTTTCCTTTCCGTTTTAAATTGGTGAAGGGTATTTTGTATGTTGTCAAGCCAGATATTAGCACTGGCAGCGTGGGCTTTGGCTTTTCACTTGGGTTTCGTTTAGTACTGGCAGTTTAGCATGCGTAGAGCTGGCTGTTTCACAAGGCAGCCACGCTGCCTCTGACAGAGCTGGGGAATTCACTGGCAGTGAAAGCCTGGAAATGCCTCTGGCGCTGAGGCTGGGCCTGAAAAGTGTCCACGGTGTGAGGTTTCTTGAATTCTTTTTAGACTTGCAAATAACCTCCCTGCCAGACACACTGTGGCTCCCGCGATCGCACAAAGGCTCCCTCCTCCTGCCCCCGGCGTTGCCCCAAGGAGAGTGCAGCTCCCTCTGTACCCTGCACTTTCCTTGTGCGTCCTGCCTGTTTTGGCTGCAGTTGTTGGCACTTTCAGCTCTTTCTGGGATTATTTTTCAATTATGTGACTTTAAAACAACCTAAAGACATCTGGAAAGCCGTTTAGTTCAGGACTGTTGTCCTGCACTGAGCTCTATAGGGCCACTACATACCATATATACCCTTTTCTTTACATGTGTTAAAGTTTTTCTGATTGCTGCGGGAAGAAGGTGAGCCCCCCCCCGAGCACTTTGTCTTCCTGCACTTTGCACGAGTGCTGCTAAGCAGACTGCTCAGGCTGCCAGTCGTCTCTCTGGGTTTTGTCTTGCAGCTAGCTCTCCTGACAGAACTGTCTCGCAGCCACGGTGGTGAAAAGCACGGGCTGCTCAGCGTTTCCCATGGTGACATGGCCACCAGCAGTGTCTTCCAGAACGAGAACTTCCAGCTGCACCTGGCCCCGCCTCCGCTGGCTGAAGACTAGCCCTCCAGCCCCGGCTGGTTTCAGGTCTTGGTGCTGGGAAGCCTCTCCATCGCAACAGTGGACTTTCCCCCAGCTCCGCAGCCTTTTCCAGAACCCTCTGTGCTGTGCTGAGTCTCGCTGGGCGCTGGTGGGCTTGTAGCAGCGGGCGATATCCCAGTTCTGCTGCCACCGAGGCAGCCGTGGGGCTGCTGGCTGGGAACTGTGGACTGTGGGGGCAAAACCAAGCGTGCCAAAGCACCGCACAGCACTGGGCTACCTGCACTGACCCGGAGGCTCACAGCAGCAGCGGTGACTTTGCCAAATAACCGAGTCAGCTCCACTGCATTGGAGGGGCGCGGCCTGTCCTGTGCCCAGAGCCTGTGTTTCGCGGTGCTGTGTTGTTTTTGTGGATGGGTACCACACCTGAGTTTTAGCTGTAGTACGAGTGAAAGCAGTCCTTTTGCCAAGGCCTGGCCCACTGTCTCATGGCGGGAGCTGTGGGGTCTGAGGGCGCAGAACAGGCAAACCTGGAAAAGGCTGAAGAATCCAGAAAACGAAACGTGTGAGCAAACTAACCTGCGTGCGGTGTGTTCCTACAAACTTCCATTAAAAAGGCCCTTGGTTGAACTTTCCTGCGTGAGCTGTGCCCATGGGGAGCGGGTAAGAGGGCTGCTGGTCTGGTACTGCTGCTGGCTGCTGTTTTCTTAGTACAACTGCCACTGAGCTCTGGTAAAGAAAGATGCATTGTGTCACTGCGGGTGAAGCACAGACCTCCCCCCTCGCCTTGTTGTGCCTGTGTTGGGGGGAGCGTGTGGGTGTGTGAAAAGGTGCTGCAGGCCCTTGGGGGCCGCATGGGGCAGAAGATGGGTGTGATGGTCAGAGAGGTTTGTCACTACTACGCTCCACTCACTGTTTTGCAATACCAAACCGGGCAGTGTCCCTTCCCAGCAGCACCTGTATCAGTCTATTCACACCGCTACAACCCAATAGCAGTGGTGTTTCTATACTGTCACCTGCTATGCTGCTCGTGAAACGTGCTCCCGATCCTGCTCTAACAATGCGTTATTGGTCTGGTGGTGGTGAGCTCACCTCTTCCCCTGTTCATTTTGTCACCAGCACTTGGGTGTGTTGGGGTACCATACCCTCGGGGTCCCAGCTGCTCCCAGTAAGAGCACGCCACCAGGCAGGCGTTGCTCTGCACGCACACAGAACCAGTGCGCAGAGCCGGGGCTGGCCCGTGCGGAGCTCACGCTGGATGACAGGAAGACCGGGCAGCACTGCTGCCTCCAAGGAGCACAGAAGCACCAGCTGTCGTGCAGAGCCCACCTGGCTGGGGAGCAGTGCCAGCGCTGTGCCCCCTGGGGCCTAGTATGCTCACGTTCTTCCCACTAGCTTTAAGAACTACGAAACGGTGCCCCAGACAGATGCTTCCAGCCTGCAGCCACATGTGAACCTGGTCAGAGGTAAGCCACAGGGCTACAGCCAGCTAAATGCTGCCAGACATCACCGCGGGCTTGCAGCTCTTCTCCCCACCGTCCTCCCCCCTGACTGGGGCAGCTCTTTTACAGGTGAGTGAGAACTGGGCTGTGAGGTTGCCCACCAGCCCCAGTACTTACCAGGTGCCCAAACCCGGGGGGGCTGGGCCTGGCGCACTCCACCTGGTTATTGCATTTCTCTGCCTAGCACTGGGTGTGTGTTTCAGCTGCTGCCATCTGAAGCGGTAAGTGACCCTTCCTCTGCTGGAAATATCAGAATGTTTCACTCTAGTATGGAAAATACACAGTTAGTTAGGACAAGTAGAACTTCAGTTGTTTAGTATTTTATTAAAGAGGAAATATACACACCTCTCCCTGGCAGAGTGGAGCAAGGAGCCCAGGGCATGTCTCTTACAGCACATCTACGCCAGTGTTTGTGCAAAGAAAAGAAACCACGTTTCTGTGAGGAGCGTGTTTCTGAACTGGGGTGTGCGATGGAGCACAGTGAGAACCCTGCCACTGTGCCGGCTGCTGAAATGCCTTCCAGAACGAGCCCTGTCCCACCAGGCTGCTCCACTGACATTTTACAGGTACAACAGAAGGAAGAGGCAGCTTATTGTGCTTAAGACATCTGAACAAATCCTGGGTAGGAGACACTCACAGCTTGTGAATATTGCTAATTACTTACAGTTAAAGAGAGCATGTATCCTGACGACAGTGATATGAACCTGCAAGACCACGGGATCTCATGGTAAGTGGTGGTCATAAATACCCAACTGAATTTCACTGCGCTCACAGCCGCTGCCCCCTAACAGCAGGAGGCGGCTCCTGCTTGCTTGCAAACAAGGTGCGCTCATGCCAAGGCAGAGGGTCCTGCTGCCCTTTCCTGGGCTTGGCTCCTGGCAGGGAGCACCCTGGCCTCGGGCTAGGCCCCTGGGAGGAAGCATTTGCCAGCCCACCCCGTGCTCCTGCGAAGGAGAAGCCACTCCTGGGAACAAAGCTCAGGCAGGCCAGGCACAAGAGCGAGCTTTTTCAGCTCTCCACGCAAGATTACAATTTAAAGATTAAATATGAATAAATGCTGTAGGTTTATACATAATGCTTCTACCTATGGAATGTGTCTGAATGGTCAAAAGACACTAAAATGTTGTTAGAAACCTTAGTTAACCAAGAAAGACAATCCCGCCCTTAAAAAATAAATAAATCCTATTTAGTTTTACTACGGCCTTTGTTTAAATGCCCTCAGAAAAACAGTATTTTCAGGTGCCTTGTGAGAATGTAGCTGTTCATGCAATGGCCCAAGTTCCTCATTTAACAAGCATTGCACTTTTTTTTTTAAGTCATCAAAACTATAAAACCTATTATTTTTGTCTGAAAGTGTTAGTCTAAAAAGTACAGTATTACTTTATAACCATTTATGGTAAACTCCTAGCACACGCGCATGTGCACATACACACACTGTCGCCTAAACGTTTTCTAAAGATACTGATTACAAAGTGTATAAAATTAGTAATACCTTGTCAGGATACAGTGAGAGAGATGAGCCATCCTATAACACGGACTATAATCTAGTATCAATCACTAAACTGTACACATTTATACAGCCTTATATTCACCAAAGACTTTTGAAACGTAAACAGCAAATACACAAAGAAATTCAGTAATGCTGTTGAAAACACAGTTATTACTGACTCCAACTGATTCAAGCTGACTGAAATCTTCTGAGAACAACACTTTTGTTTTGTCAAGCAGGGCTGAAACCAGACCGCTAGCGAGACAGCTCACTCTTACCAGCTGTGTGAGGAAACCCTTGTTCAGAATCCACTCTTGAACTGGGTGCGAAGGAGCAGGAGCCGAAGCTTCCTCTCTCCACTAGAATGACCTTAGGCTGTGTTTTGACAAGCACACGCACTACTGAGCCCACGGGCCACCTCCCATGAGCGCACCTCCACACCATCCTCGAGCTCTGCCAACACAGTGGTGTGGCTGATAAACAATTTTTTTTAATTTTGTTATTCTTCAGGCAAATTCAGGCCCTGAGGCCATTTGGTCCTGAGTGCGTGTGTCCGGCACCAAACAGCACAGGAGGAAGCAGCAGGCAAAGCCGAGGGCGGATCTTGTGTGTTTGGAGGTAGTCACTTCCTTCGCCTAGCATTGTACGCCTCAGTTTAGCATGGTATTGGTTAGACGGCCGTGCTTCCTCTCTGCCTGCTCCCCCTCCTGCCGAGCCGCAAAAGCCAGATCCCCTTCCCGAGAGCCACACAGAGAAAAGGGACCAGCTGGATCCAAGGCAACTGATCCCCCTCCAGAGCAACAGCTGCCTTCTCAGGAGATTTCAGAGCCTGACCTAACTCAGCAGATGCTCAGTGCATAGCCTGGAGAAAAGTTGGAGGCACTTTGTGCATTCTCTAGCCTGCCATACCAACCCGCTGGAAGAGCGGTGCCAACAGCCTTCGAGAAGGGTTGCACCAGCACTAGAGAAAAGGATGGACAACGCGCAAGGACAGACAGAGACGGGAAGAGCCTCTTGTCACTGCACCTCGTGTAGCTGTTTGAGAAAGAATAAGGGCAACTTGGTTTTGCTGCTCGCAGGTGTGCTGCACCAGCTCACCCTCTGTGCTTTGAAGGCCTGCTGCAATTATCCTGACAGCTGGAAACATCGAGTGGCACATCCTTGTATGAGAAGTAGTATATGATGTGACCAAGAAAAGGGCCTATTTCAGCTATAAAAGTCTTAAGATTTATCACTACCTTACGTGCAGACGTAGGAGATCTGATCAGGCTGAGAACATGTTAAAATTGCTCAGGCTGCTGTGAGTTCACCAATATGCAAGTCCCGTGACCGCGCTCCCATGAGGAATCTGAAATATCAAGTGCACTGGAAAAAAGGGATTGTCAGAAAAAACAGAAAATATAAATACTACAAAAGCAACATTACTGAGTGGGAACTGGACTGGTCTGATACCAACTTGTCGGATCACACAGTGGTTTCTATAGTCTCAATCACTTCCATTTCGCACTGCGAGGGTGACAAGAGCGGGCATTCATCTGGTTCCCAGCTGCTATCTGGGCTGTAATCTTCTTCTGAACTTAGCTCAGCCACCCCCTCCGTGTCCTCGTCACACGACTCCATGTAGTGAACCCCCACCGCATTGATCCCGGAGTCCTCGGAGCTGGAAGGGGACGAGCAGTGATCTGGTTTTGGTGTATTGCTCTCTTTTGTGATTAAGGCATTGCGAACAGGGACTTCCTCGGGCTTTATCTTGTGGGGCACAGGGGGAGGCTGCCTCTGTACGTAGCACATCTTCCCATTGATGCATTTCACACGGTAATTGTCAATGAAGAGGTCTGCGATTGTGCAGAACTGTGGGGAGTCGGGGGGCAGAGGGGGCTGGAAGACAGGCGCAAACTTCAAAAAGTGTTCGGTGAGCGAAACGGAGATCTGGATGGTGTTTGTAGACTCCCGAGGGCGAACGGGTATTTCGGTGCTGGGAAGCTGCTCTACGGGTGTCATGGGCTGATAGACATATTTACCTGTGGGGAAAACAGAAAAGCAGCATTTAAAGATTGTTATTGTTATCCTTAAGTTAAAAACAAACAGATGAGAAGACGCTTGCCCTTGGCCTTTAATAACAACCAACAGTTTCCTGCAGTCAGCAGCCGCGCTGTTTTCAGTGGCCTCAAGGTGTTCAATCCTCCCCTGGTACAGTTTCTCTGATGCTTAATACTACAGGTAAGCATAATCTTCCTTACGCCAGTCCTGCTTCTCTCCCTGCCCCTCCTTCAAAGGCATCTGTAGGACATCACTAACTCTAGAAAATTAACTCCAGGGGCACAACTCTGTAGCTAAGAAGCAGGGCAGACAGCAAGTCTGCCCGCACCCCTTTCCCTAGGGGAAAGAAAACTGAAAAGATGCTCAGAGACTTTTTTTTTCCCCACTGAACACAGAGCAGTTTTAGCTTGAGTCTTTGCTACAATGATCTAAATCTTATTATATTACTATTATTATTCCAAATTACAATGAGTCTCCCTGCATGTGTTTCCATGTTCCTTTTTTTTTTCCTAGGGACTAAATCGCATTTTTCTGTATTATAAACCAGAGGTTCATATATGACTGCAATTAGTATTTTAGGGCAGAAGATAAGGGAATTCCCAAGCCATAGAAATACTTTTGGCATCTTGATTATCTGGTTAAGTAGTAAGAAAATAGGATTACATTGGTGATATTGTGCTGAACAAAGTGTGAACTGAAAATCTTTACTTAAAGAAATAAATAAAAGAGCAGAAAATCAGTACTTTGTTAGGAAAACCTGCGAAACCTGAGGCTATGCCTACGACTGTAAAACGCTGCATTTTATTTGCACGCAGCCTCTGAAAGATTCATGTCTCCCTAGGGGTTCATACGCTATGAAAGCGCAAATTTCCAGAAGACTTGCAAGTCATGGGGCTCTCAGAAGAGTTTTGATGCACGAGTTGCAAATGCTGCTTTGGCAAAAGCAGAAAAAGTATCAAAGCACTGAAGGACTGTTTTGATGCTTGAAGCTTTCCAGGTAAGGAGCAAAAAGCCACCAAAATCTCGCTTCCCTAATGAATCTGGCTGTGCTGTGATGAGATCTGCCACATATTTTTGTGTCTGCAGCTCAGGTAGGTGCAGCCCTTCTCCCCCGAATTACCCATTCCTTTGGAAAATCGGAGCAGTGGTTGCGTTTCTGCTCAGGGAGGCTGAGCATGGCCTGGGACAGCAAAGGACAGAAGGGCTTTCCTCTCCCCAGGGAAAGGCTTGCTCCCCGCACTGTGCCTCTCTGCAGTAAAAAATCCCATCCTCAGCCTGGGAATCCTTCCCAGCGTGGGAAGGGCTCTGACTGCAACAAGTTCCCAGCCAGCGTGGCTTTTGGGGCTCCAGCCGCCTGTTGAAAGCGCTGGCAATGGGACAGGCTGAGAGATCCCAGCTCTTGGCTGCAGCAGCCTCTGGGGTGCTCGGTGGCTCTGCCAGCCCTGACGAGCCAGGGCCCGTGCACAGGCTGTGCTCCAGTACGTCACCAGGGGAAACCTCCAGTGCCGGGGAAGGCTCTTCCCACCCCTGCTGCGCTGTCAGGATCGGAAGGGAAACGGCTCCTGGGAAAGTCAGCTGCGCTCCTCTGCTGGGACTTCAAACCCCATCGCCAAAGGACACGGAGAACAGAGGAAAACCACCAAGAGTGCGGAGCTGAGAGGAGAGCTCAGGGGAGCGCTGGAGCGTGGGAGAGGCACAAGGCGAGGCCAGCAAACACAGAAAGCAGGCTCAGAGGAACGAGCACCAGACACGCAGAAGAGAAAAGCCCACCCCTGTCAGTGCCATGGGAGAGAGAACAGCCAACCCAGCCAGGCTGAGAGCAGCGAGACGGCGGCAGTGGGTGGGCAGGGGTAAAGAACATTTTGTGACTAAATCTGACCAGCTCCCCTCGAATACCTACTCATCAAGCACTTTTTTCCTAAAATCTGTGGAATGATAATTGTTAACAGAGCCACTGGAAAAGCTCAGTAAAAATAAAACAAGCTTTTTTCCCTCCTGGTTGATTATGGCTGGATGGCAGAAAATACAAAGCCATCCCCTCCGCTTGCCATCTTTTTAATGTACCGTGGTCTAGTTTCTAAACTTGCTGTGACTCAGAGGAACGAAGCACTAGCATCAAACAACCGAACACTTCAACCACAGAGCTCTTACTCCTCCAGCGCTCTTTGGAGCAGCGGCACAGATATTTCAGTTCTGGCAGCCACTGAGGGATGGAGTCTTGGGCATTTTTCAAATCTTCCTGACACAACTTCTCTGGGGAACTCTCCGGGGCGGGCAGGCAGGCAGACCTTACCTTCACAACCCGCTCTAACAGCAGCAGCCTGTGGCTTCCTGCCAGCTGCTGTTCTTCACAAATCCTTCTATCAAATTAGTGGACATGAAATATGCTACTGTCTTTCAAAGCAACACAGTCAGATGACCGGTTAGCATGCTGCTGGTTGGAATAGCGTCTGATAAAATTCAGCTTGTGGAAACTGAAACTCGGCCTGCGTGGGATCACCGTACTCGCACTTGGAACCCCAATGCTGTATTTATTCATCTATTTTGGGGTGCTTCTGTGTGGGCTGCTATTCTGTTCCAATGACAGCAAATGATAAAAAACAGATACTAGTGAAAAAAAAAATAATTTAACTCTTATGTTGTGCCACCTCTATTTGAAGTGTCCAAGGCAGGCCCTGGTGAAGATTTTAACAGGATCAAGGAAAAAAGGTATCTGCACAACAGGACTATATTTTTCCACTTAAAATAGGCAACCACCTGCTGGCAGAAGGCTGGGGGACATTGAGAGAAGGAAGCAGAGGATTAAGCCAAGGTAGCTTACAGCATGGACACTGAATGATCAATCTTTGATTCTTTTTTTTCCCCCCCAAAAAAAGTGGTGGCAGGGGGAGATGGGGTGTTACCCAGGAGCTCAGCTGGTTGTTTTACCATTGCAGCAGCATGTGGTAATTCTCTGCATGTTTCAGAACTGCCCTGCTGGCACTAATTTCAGGGTAGAAGAAAACAGCCACTATTCTGTTAACAGGGGATTTCAGATCCCCATTTGTGTGACCTTACAGTGGATGAAACAGTTTCCTCACGTTCCAAGGACAAGCTCTGCCACAGTAAAGCAGGAATTGCCCAACGGAAAAAAAGATAATTTTCTACAGGAACTGGTTTCTACATTTCTTTAGAATTCTGGTACAAGTTTGTTAAGTTACAGCCAGTTTTAGGGCCAAGTTTGTTTATTTTGGACAGATTAAACATCTGTTTTAAAAACATGACCAGGTCCCTCTATAAAGGGTGCTGGTGCTCACGGCTGGGACTGTCAGGATGGATCACAGACAGAGCTGTGGTTACAGCCTCAGTTACACCTCCTTACCCTACATCATGTCTGCAAACGTATCAGCCGTGATGCATCCTATGAAAAATAAATGCAGAAAGTTAAAAATAAAATTGCCCCCCGCCCCTGCAGCTTACAGGATTGGCGGGGATGGCTTTTTCACAGAGCATTATCCCAAAAGCACAAGTCCCCAGGTTCTCTTATAATACATCCCGATCTGATCAAACTCCCACTGAAATAAACAGCAATATTTGTGCTGACTTTAAACAGCTAGCAAAAGTCTATGATAAAATAGTATTTTGAGCACCTATTCGGATACATTACTTTTAATACGCCAGCACACAATTTATTATCTACTTATTCCCACTAAGTCAGTTGAAGAACTCAGCAATTGAGCTGTGCTGATGAATGCTCCTGTAAATTACAGTGTTTTGCACAAATACAGATGCCAGACTAGACACTGCTTTGCAAGTTGTTTCCTGGGTCACTTGCCACCGCTGCCTACGCGGAAGACAGTAATTTGGTGAAGGAAAAATACTGCACGTGTCAAAAAAAAATCAAACTCCAAATTCTGTGAAAAGCCGTTTGCTGCATTTGCAGCAGTTTGGGAAGCTCTGGAGCACTGTAATAGCTGCTATGAAGAAGTGTCGCAGTTCTGGCTCTGCAGTTCCACCACCACAGCAAAAGGGCTCAGGGGAAACAAGAGCCCGTTCCTCTCCTAGGTGTTTAACAGGAAATGTGTGAAACTAGGCTCTAACAAAATTATTGTCTTGATAAGTCTCAATTATCCATGACAGCCATATGCTAACAGACGATATGGTGGAATGTGAGACAATGAGAGACTTCAGAAGTAGGTATGTAGGCTACGCTTAACTATTTGTCACAGCTGAAAGCCTGCACCAGTACCTACACTTTCTGCTGCTCCATGCTGGCAAAGCGTTGTCCTCCATCGACACTGCACTGCTTTGTCTGATCGCAGTCACACAGTGACAGCAGTCTGTGCACAACTAAAAAGGACTGATTGTTTTTCCATTTCTTCATTATTCAACTGACCCTTGTGAAAGCCAAAAATCCAATCCTCCAGAGAATAAGCACGCACTGAAGCCAATACCCAACTGCAAAACAACTATTCCAAACACGTCCCAGGAGGTAAGTACTGGGCAGTGCTCATCTCCCTGCTTCTCTGTTCACAGATATGATTTTTATTGCCAAATCGGATGGATGCTGCTCACCAAAGCCTTGGCTCCATGCCTCCACTGCCACCTGCCAGCAGGCTAAGGCACAATCTGACAGAGCGGTGAGCTCTACCATGACCTGCACATCTCAAGCAAACCCGTGCAACTTGGAAAATATTTTATCCCCAAAAGTAGACGCATGCTTCCATATAGTATATATACATATAAAGTCTATTTGTGCATTGGTTACCAGTACTATGTGGTCGATTGATTGGAAACCGTATTATAGTGTCTCCTGCTTACAAAGAACAAATACAAGCCTTTAGAAACAAGCCACGAGGTCATTTCTCTCTGATTTTTTGCTAATTGAGCAGTCTGCATGCATCCTCACTGAACAGACACAGCAGCAATTTCCGTGGCTAATACAAAATAACTTAACCATGAAATAAGCAGAGGTGCTGCTTAAACATTTTATTCTCCACTTCCCTTTGTCCCAGCATTCTAGTTTACCTCTGACGCTCATTAATGTGCTTGGCATATTAAAAAAAAAAAAGAATAAATCCATCTTTCAACAGTGAGGTTTCTCATAACAAATTCTCAAATTTTGCCATCTCAAAATGCCACCTTGAAGGATTTTTTTTCCCTAATGAACAGCAACATGAATTTCAGTGTGCTTCAGAAAATAGTAAGATTGCCGTGGATCTTAGGAGTCTAAGTCAGCGACACATACTGTGTATATTTGTTTGCATGCAAGACATTTAGATGCCTTTCAACTGAAACATACAAAGCTTTTTTCATATGTATTCTTTCCCCTGCTTGGGCAAAGACTTCTACACCTTCCATTCTGCTCTTATCTACTCTCCAAAAATCGACAGCGTTAACAAAGACCTGCTAACCATATACTATTTAACGTACCGTGGCTCAATTTAACCTGCACAGCTTCGGAGCTGCTCTCCCACACCCGAGCTGGCTGAGCACTTGTGGTGACAGCACCTAGCTGAGGTGCACTGGAGGACAACCAGCTCTGATCTCACCAGAGATTTCGGTGCCTTTGGCTGCGGTGTGATTCAGGGAGGCAACCACACAGCAAAGCACATGGGCTGACATTAGGGCAGCTGTGTGTTCCCACCGAGTAAGGGTGCGCAAAGGCTGTGCGCAGTCAGTTCCTGTGGTTTAACAGCAGAGAGCTGCTCTTTAAGCGTTGGTGACTTGTTTCTGCTTGAACCTACACCTTTGTAACAGCACCAGTGATCTTTGGTTGCAAAGTGAGCTGAGATTCTCACTTCAGCCATGCGAGGCTCTCCTAATGCCACACACAACCCTGCCAAAAAAAAATAAATCAGCTTACATGGGAACTCAGTCCCACTATGAAGAACATTGGGGAAAAAACCCCACTAATTAAATACTGCACAGCTTTGAAGGAGTGCAGGCAAAGCAAGTATTCATAATGCGTGTGTAACAGGAGACAGCATTGGCTTGGAGGGATTCGGCACTAATCTAAGGAGAGTTGACAACACTGGGGCTCTTACACATCTCTCTGCGTGGGGAAACCTTGGAGATCAGCTTCTCAAGCACTGGCTTTGTTCATAGCAAGAGATGAACTACCAAGCATCCTTCCAGGACTTGTTTCATCTCTCACCAGTGTGGCAGGAGAGACAAGTCTGTCTCTTTAGGAAGAGCTGACTGGATGCACACCCCTCTGACGTCTAAATGAAGTTGTCTCGCAGGTGATGACAGCTACAAGCTGGAGTAGTGTGTTGCTGCCTGGATTGGCACAGTAGCCCAAGGGCAACGTATAAACTGTCAAACACCCAGCTGGTTCTCCAAGATCCCCGGGGCTGTGGGTGGCACAGGTGACAGACAGCTCTGCCGTAACAGAGTGGCCCGCGGTCAGCCCCAGCCCGTGCATGGGAAGGAACCGGCTATCATTTCACCACTGATGAAGCAGAAAGCCGGGGCAGACAGAGAGTTTTCCTCCGTTATAGACTAAAGCAAAGCTTGCAGCCCACAATCTGGAGATGTATATTGAAGGGCACTCTGCACCCTAAGCCTCCTCAAGGTACCCACCACACCTTTTTTTTCAGAAACATTCAGGAGAGTAGAAGGGTCATCTAAAAGCATGATACTGGTCTAACAACCTATACGGGGATGCTGCCTTCCAGCCCTGCAGGCTGCAACAGTGGACAAAACAACTGCCTCTGGCCTTCCTCCTTCTTCCTCTCTCCAGTTAGATGCGCAGCTTGGGACAACAAACCTTTGCAAACAAAGACTGCCTTAACCATAAATATTCACCAAGGACTATAATAGCTTCAAATTACACTTTGCTTAGAGCACAGTAATAGCTTTTCCAGAGGGGCGAGAACAAATGGAAGGAGAAACCCAGAGTACATTTACAGATGGCACATGTAAAAAAAAAAAAAAAACCACCAACGCTGCTAACCCAGTTTCTACTTCTTTGTATCGTAAGGAATAGCCATCGTGTTGTATCTAGCAAAACATTATGGCCTGTGTTGGGAATGTGAGACATGGAATAAGCCACCAGAGGAAAAGAAAAATATTTCAGGACACTGAGGCACTGTCAGATTTACACTACAAGCTGAAGTAAAGCTGAACTGTGCCATTGGTGGTTATAATGAAGCATACCTAAAATGCTTGTCAAGGTTGAAGGAACCTCATAAAGATATGCAACACCTTAATGCAAGCGATGCTTTCGTCCTGTGCTTTTCCAAACAACTTTTTGAAAGCACTCAGATTGTTCAAACAGATTTCTAGTGTAGAGAATGCAAACAGAGCATCCTGCAGGTTTCCAGTGCTTCTAGCATAGCTAGCAGGCACAGTAAGGGACGGCAACAGAGACTCCAAGGACACAAGCCAACTCTGCAAAGGACCACCATTTACCCCACTGCCACCATAATAGAACAAGAAATCACGCAGCAGGACCTTAGCAGTCTGGAAGTATACCAGGAAACATAAGCAGGCTCTGACCCACCCAAAGCACCTACACCAGAGCACTAACAAATCCGTCTCATTCCCGACCTCATCCAAGCATGGAAAAGAGCCAGTCTAGCAATGTTTCTACAGTGGCTCCCCCAGCAGCAATTTTGTACAGCTGCCAATTCTCTTCTCATGCGAAGGAGAGGTGTTCCCTCTCATTG
Source organism: Pluvialis apricaria (assembly GCA_017639485.1). Lineage (NCBI taxonomy): Eukaryota > Metazoa > Chordata > Aves > Charadriiformes > Charadriidae > Pluvialis > Pluvialis apricaria. The sequence continues at coordinate 25,211,742 of CM030014.1, read as the reverse complement.
CTGTATAGAGAGAGACAGCTGTGACAGCCCTTGACTTGATGAGCCATAAGCTTTTCACAGGAAACCAAGAAAGAGAGGGAAAAAAAATCAGAAAGTTTTTCTTCATCAAATTTGTATTTTAATGCCCTTTTGTCTTGATTTGTTTTAAATACAAAAAGGATCATGATGGTACATGCTGAAAGCTGTCTAAGCCATTCAGGGTTTTTGTGCATGTCTGCTTAAGAGCAGGTAACTCTTAAATGCAAACAGACCCTGAAGCTTCCTTCTATCATCCCCGCTCTTTCCTCTCATTTCTTATGTGGATTTACCAGACTTAAAGAAAGAGCAACCCTGGAGGCTTGAGAAATGTTTCATGCAGCCGTAAACCCTCTTAAAGGGGCCATATTTGCTTACTAACCATTGTAAAAGACAGAATATCGACACCCAGAAAAGCACTGAACAGTGCACACCGTATGTGTGTTCTGAAAGAAGCTCTTTCCTTTCAGTACCTGTGAGAAGTGCCACACATCGCAGATACGACTAACCCCAGTCCTGGCACTGCCCCACGCTGTGCTAGAACACCACACACACCGCAGCGTGGGCATGACAAGCATAGCAGAGAGTCTCAGGTACCTCCAAAAGCACAGTTTATCATGAGAAAAACAGCTATGTGCTGCTCATTGCAACCTGAGCTCTGAACACAAGGATATTTCTCTTCCAACAGCCCTTTCCAAAGCTACCCCAAAGGGGAGAAGAGCCACTCTGCACGTTTCTCTGAAAAATTTTATCCCCAACTTACGCTAGATATTTTTTAAATTCAGTAGAGAAGATAGCAAAAAAAAAAATGGCTCAGTGCTAAATATTTATTCTACAAAACCATCCCTGTGCACCATCTGCTCAAGCTTTGGCATCCCATCATTTTCATGCAGACCATCAGTTGATGCAGTAACAAAGAAGGATAAGCACAGATCAGCGTCAGAAGCTACCTAGAAAACGAAGGCATTTCTTGGTATAGAAAAATCACAAGTACTAGAGAGAAGTTACAGTCCTCTCCCAGGTGCGTAGTACAGGCTGCCGGGGGGCAGCCATGAGCCCCTGTATGCAACGGGCATGTTTTTCTGTGAACTCTCAAATAAGCAGAACAGCTCATGGGTTCCTGAACGGAAAGTCCTCTCTAAAGAACTGTACTATGCAAGAAAGACCCGCACTCTGCACCCACGGGAGCCCGCCCAGACAGACAGCTGAGGCAGGAGGCTGGTTTTTGTAGCTTGGAACAGACACCTCTTTGCGGCTACAGCCTGTTTTCCCAGTGGGCTGACAGGAGAAACAATAGCATATGCGATGTGCCGTACCTGTGCTGCTCCCTTGCTGTGTCAGAGTACAGGCTCTCCTGCTGACAAGTCATCTGCGTGGTGGCCTTACCAGAGCGTGAGCCTTCTGGGCTTGACAAACACCGCATTCTTCAACTCCATTGCTGGGAACAGCATCCTCACACAGGCCATTCTTTTAACTCTCGTCCTATTGCTGCTTCTGGTACCCATCTACGCCCGTTTCCATTCACACTTCATTCAAAACAGTCTTTGTATTTCTATTACAAGCCCCTGCCAAACTCATTGCTGGAGAATTTAAAGGACTACTCTCTCTGCTTACCCCCAGAATACATCACTGCACAGAGCTCGTGTGCAGGTACGTGTGCCACTCCTTCCCTCTGAGGAAAGTGGGATCCAGCAATGCTCTGCCTGAAAAAATAAAAGACCAAGTACCACCCTTGGAGGCGGAGGAGGTGGGCCATCACGTCACACGGTGCCACTGTGGGCAAATGGCTCCGAGCAGCTGGACGAGGCAGGTGGGAGCAAACTCAGCACTTGCTGCTACGGCAGGGTAAGCGAATGCTGGCAGAGAGGTAAAAGCATTGCCTTCAGTTTCACACCAAGAGGGCCAAGGTCCCACAGCACCAGCTGGGGAGCGCTGGGATCTAGTGCCACAGGGTAGGAAAAACAAAGAAAAAGGTGAGTGTCTTCTTTTCCCTGCCCTGCCTACAGACAGGCTAGTGCTAGTGGACTGCAGACCAGTCCACCCTGAGACAGCTGATGGTGTCCAAGCCTTTCACCAGGGACAAGAGGCACTTGTGAGTGAGTGCAAACACCTGGAATGTGGCTCCGGATGAGCAAAGCACTGAAATCCAAACAGCACAGGCAGCTACACAGCACGAAGCGTGAAGCAGCCAAGCACCCTGCCTGCAAGGGCTGCAGGTGTGCTCCAGCACCAGCATCACGCAGGGAGGACGACAGCAGAGCACGCTCTCGCTGGGCTCAGCAGGGAAAAGGTTTCAGGGCTGGGTGCAAGCACACAAGCAAAACAAGCAGTCTTGCGAGCACACGTGTGGGCTCTCAAGCTCTGCAGCCACCAGTGACAGCAAGAATACAAATGCATGCCTCTTGTCGAAACTGTTTTACAACATAGGTTATATATAAATTCCAACTGTTACGTTGCCTAAATTAAAGTATGGGTATATTAAAAACAAGGCACAGTTGCCAAGCAATCAGATTTTACTTTCCCAGTAGTTTTTTGACTTCCGTCTATGTGAATATACTGTATTATTGGCAAAAACATCTCTAAATTGCATCAACTGCACTTCTTGAATTCTGTGATCAGTCACTACATAAAAATTGATTAGTGGAAGAATCAAAGCCATTATGAAAACATACTGTCTATCTTGTGGCCAGATAAATTCATGAAGGTGCTGGAATGAAAACCACATCACACTAAAAGAGGGTCACTTTCTCTGCATATATATATGTATTTCTTATCTCTCTCTGCATGCGTATATATATGTATTTCTCTCTCTCTCTGCATATATAGAGAGAGACAGACATATATATATACACACACTACCTGGAATCCAATCTCCTGTCAACCAGCTTTTTACATTAGTATAAGCTTGTGCCATCCATCAACAGCTAAGCCCACACTGTCAGAGCTAACATTCTGGAACATCTTACAATGTTTGCGAGTAAAGCATTTTGCTTTTTGTCCCTTACAGAAACAAAAATTTCTGGTATAGCCTTATCAATGTGCAGAACTAAGATACCAAGGCTTGAAGTGAGTCATGAAGTGTAAGGCGGCGTTGGTTAAATTGAGAGCCATTACATAAAAAACATCCCCAGGATGTCCATTCTCTACAAGCCCAGCTCTGCTGGTTGCATCCACATGAGCAGTGACAAAACATATTCTTGATGAGTACACAGGTGCTGCCAGGAAATTTGAGGTCCTCTGCCAAGTACCTGAAAGTCCTCTTCAGTGCTTCCAGCAAACCTGAGCACACAGTCAGCTCTGCAGGATGGAAACCATGAAGACGACAATCTCGTGACTCCCTTTGTCTCAGGACAACTCAAGGATATGACCGTGGGCTGCAGGTTAAGACACACGAAATATCCATCAGCAACCACAAGAGTAAGGATAATGTGTCAGAAGGCACTGCAGCCGTACACTTTTGCATTTAGGCGCTTGGAGTAAGCACGCTTGCAGATTCAAGCTGGCAAACAGATTTCCTCACCTGCAGAGTCCAGGAAGGAAGCCACGCACTTGCCACAGGCACTGTACTCCAGTACAAATTTTATCTTTGAGCTGTTACTCCGCAGTGAGAAAAGGGCCTGAAGCCTTTTACCAGAACCAAGACCTCTGAGCAGGGGCAGGGGCTCAGCCTTCACCACGAAGCTGTTCAGTGTCCTGAATTCACCGACAACTGCACCAACCAGACAGGATGCAATGTTAACAAACTTTTCCTTCAGAAGGACTTGTTTCCGGAAGGAAACATCTACAGGCTCGCCATTTCAGGCTGGTCCTGAGCAGGCTTCATGAAAACAGCAAGTTCACCCTTCAAGCAGCTACAGAGGAGAGGTGTCATTAATCTGCAACTCTGAGAGGCTCATACCATCAGATCATTGAGGTTTGGACAAGCAGATACAATTCTTCGTGAATCACGCTCCTCAGATGGACAGACAGATTATGAAACAGCCTCATAGTTAGCATGACAAACAAGAGTTTTTGGCCGGCAGAAAGCATTTTGCTACACAAGGCCCCTTTTTCTCAGGGCTTTTGGAGAAAGAAGTGCGGTGATTTCTATTCAATCCCGTATGAGGCATAGAAGAGTTAGTCCTACAAGATGTACTTACAGCAAGTAAGTTGAATTCAAAGATTTTCCTGGGGTCTATTCCTGTTAAGTGGTACCAGGGGTTTTGCTAATAATAATAATAATAGTAATAATAATAATAGAACATACGCATCTCTAAACATAACTGCATTATAGGAAGGATTTCAAAATGAACGCCAGCAGGTTCTTTCAAAGGCGCTGATGTTCTCACAGGGCATGATGAATCTACACATGTGGGTTCTCTTTCTGAGACACAGCATTGATAGTACATTCACACTGTGATTTGCGGATTATAACTAAACCCAGAGCAACAAAACGCAATCCGGGTCCAGAATGGTGCACCCATAAAAGCTGGCAGATAAGTGTTTTCCCTTAGAGTTACACTTCAGAATATATTAAGCTGACATTCTTTCCTTCATTGTGTACAGCTTAGTGAAATGAAGCTAGAATATCATAGATCTTCAAAATACAGGTGAAGAGAAGATCTTGCACAGCCACAGGCAGCAAATCCTCATTAAAAGTCTTTTCCCATTACAAGTCGAAAAATCCACCTTTCCGTGGCTCTTGCTGGTGCTCAACAGAATGCCTTGCTTGTGCACAAACATTTTGTGCAGATACACGGACTTAAACTGGATGGATGTTCAAATCCATTTTACAGCAAAAGCAAATGAAAAATGCCTGTTTCTCCTAGGATTTGTAATCATCCTCCCACCAAGACAAGCCGTGTTTTCAGAGAACACCCAGCCCCAGAGTTCCTAGCCCCACTGCTCCATTCCTGTTTAAACAGAGTTTTCCACAAAGAAAATTGTATGAGTTACTCCAAACCTTCAGTCTCAGAATTTAAAACGTAAGTATGTTGCAACTCCCTTTTCACATTCATCCAACAACTCAGTCATCAGGATACAGTTTTGCCCTGTGGAACAGCAGTGCTGGAAATTCAGGTTGCCATCACTAGTGCCAGTCTGGCTACTTCCAGTAAGCTCCAGCCTGCGTCATCTTTCGCAGACAGAGATACACATAAAACACTGGTACGCTACTGCCCTTTGGCTCTCTCCTGGATCACAGAATGGAATCCCAGAATGGTCAGGGTTGGAAGAAACCTCTGGAGATCATCTAGTCCAACCCCCCTGCCACAGCAGGGAGGCGGCAAAGAGTTTCGTAGCCACCAAAAACCAACACAAAGAAACCCCACCAGAACAAAAGCAAGGCTTTTGGAGGTATACAGCGCGTGCAATGCTGTAGAGCACCCCAGGGCTTATTTTAGGATCCCCTCCAGGGCTGTAGCTGCTTCTGTAACATGGAGGGATCAACAGAAGCTGGCTGGCAGGCAGACAGCTCCTCTTTAGACCCCCAAGCTCTGTCACAGCGCACTTGAATACCTTCAATAACCATTTTAGCTCACTTACCGGTGGTCTGTTACAGGAAAGAAATGCTGCCTTGCTGATTCCCTGCTTATGGTTCCCACAGGCAGACTGGGGTCTGAATAATTACACGGGCTTCAAAGATTGCCAGAGCCCCTGCTGATAGCTTCTGTCGCTCGAGAGGTGGGAGAGACACCACGGAAATGCTACTTGTGTGCACAGAGCTACTTATATGCTGCACACATCACTATGTGGCAGGGGAAAATACCCGCACCTGGCGCGTGGGGCCAGGGTGTGTACACTGCCAGAGGGCGGGCAGGCGATGCGATGCGACACAACACCACATCTTTCTCTCTTTGGAAGAGGTATAATGAAGGCTGGCCTCGACAGAGAGCTTTCACCACTTCTGTGGGACAGAAACCCAATGTTTTTATTTCAAAATGTTATAAAATAAAACCACTGCTACTTCAAGTAGAGAAGAATGTAAGAAACAAATACCTGCTCAGAGTACACACACACAGGTGCAGTGACTGTGCTGATCTGCTTCATTGCCTGGCAGCAGCTGTGGGAGATGGATAATCACCTCTCACCGCCCAAGCATGCGGCAGAGACTGACCACCACAGACCCAAACCTACAACTGGGTGGTCCACCTCTGGGGGACCTGCAGACACCCAGAAAACAGACACAGTGAGGAAGCGATGGAGCTTGCTCTGAGAGCAGAGAGAAACCCCGGTCTCCCTGTTCAGCAGGCAGATGAACAAGAAATGTAAATATACTCTGATTCTGCATCCCCAGAATATGTGCTGGCATGGCCAAAATCAGGTAAGCCCTTCTCCCCAAAAACACCCAGAAAACCCGTGCCCTTTGTGGTGTGCCACCCATCATATAAACCCTTTTTTTCCTCTTGGCCGAGGAACGATGGTTTCTTGGGTTTCTTGCCAAGCCTGTCTGACCTCATGCAGAAACTGCCAGGTCTGGATCCAAACTCCGGGTGTAGCAGTCCCATAATTACGTGATGCATACCAGGGAGCAGGAAGCTATTTCAAGGTATACCTGCAAGTGTTACTTAGCAAAACACAAGGGCGGAAGACCATTTGTATTTTTAAAAACCTATACTGCCACCACATTCTTTTTACGTGTCTGAGCCTAGCAACTGTCTTCCCTTTCTGACCATCTAAAGGAAATCTCACAGCTTTCACCCATGCTCGGTTTGTTTTCTTGTAAATGGTCCAAATAGCTGAATCTCGCAAAAGTGGCGGAACTGAAATTTATTTGCCGCATGTATTTTTCAGTATAAGATACGCAAGAGGCTTTAAGTAACTAAAAGCCTGCTTTTTCGATGCTGAACCAGGGCAAAAAAAATAAATCACAGAAAGGCTAATGCAAGGTAGCAAAATTACTACCTATTGACACAACTGCTCTGAAACTAGTATTGTGGAACCATTATTCATAACGTATTTTTGATAACTACAACATAACATACTGGGAGTTTTGCAAGGTGTTCAACATAATGCAAGATATTCAGACTAAAAAATGAACGCAGTTGCAACGGAATACCCTATTTTTGCATTGTCCAGGGATGAAGCCAATCTTGTAATTGTATCAAGTGTGGTGCTTTCTCTGGTGAGCTAATTCTTAGGAAGTAAAATTAGCAAAACACAGTCAAAGTCCTGCCATCAGGAGAGATGTAACCCCAAGGGTCTGATCCCTTCTGACAGAAGCAGGTACCACCACACAGCCAGCAGCCTCGCAGACAGCATCAGTGCAAATGAGAGCCGCAGCAGAAATACAGAGGTGAGGAAAGGAAGGCGGGCACCTTGCTGCAGACCTGCCTCTGGCACACGTTTTCTCTGATCAAAAGGTGATCTGAATAATTTAAGGCTCTCAACCTGCACTTAATAAACAGAACCCCACAAGGCCGTCAGAGGGGAGGTGACGAAGGTGAAGAGGGGGCTGTCACCCTGGCAAGTGGGATGTATGCAGGGATAGACTGGAAGGGCACTGTGCAAGCAAGAGAAATGTGTAACAGGACAAACATAGGGGCTGAAGTCAAAGCACCTCTTGGGCCAACACCTTCTTCCCTGCAGGAAAGGGGATGCCGAAGGTTTGAGCCCCCATCCTGCTTCCACGTGGAGACAGGAGTTGGCAGGCACAAGGATGTCCGGCAGCACACAGGGGAAGGGTGTTGCAGACATCCATTGCAGCAGGATACGAGGTGCTGCCTGCTCTCCCGGACCCTGCATGCCCACGGAGCCAGTCATCTCCAGTGACACCCAACGTGCCCTCCCATCTGCAGCCTCCCCAAGCCCACGGGTGCTGCACATTTTGCGTGTGCCTGCTTATGGAGGTTTTATTTGGGTTCAGAGCTCCCCAGGCACAGGGCCACATTAGGGAACCACCTCCCCTCTCACAGGGAAATCTACTCCTCGCCACACCCGAAACAGACTGAAAATGACCCGAAACAAACTCCCAGGCTTAGACACAAAAGTCATACAGATACCCACAGCACTTGAGATTCTCAGAGCTGTTTGGACGCACTAAACAGTCCCTGTGATCTCGCCTGCCAGCTATTATTGCCATTTTACGGACAGAGTAACATCGGAGGTAAAGAGAGCGCTTAAAGTACTGCTCACTTCAGAGCGTGCCAACAAAAATGGCTTTGGGGAATTCAGACTAGGTTCTTTCTCAATTATTATTTCTATAGCCAAGTGGCTCTGCGACGCTAAATTGCTTCTGTCACTGAAGTAAGCAGATGTGATCCTGAATACACATGAGGAGACAATCTACTCATTGTAGCGGTGGTGAGTTTTTGTCGTTTTTCAGTGTAAGTGCACTTTAACTGAGTTGACATTCTCCAGGACCTTGGACACTGATGGAAAATAATACTTCAAAGGCCATTTTAATTGATGTAGAGCTTCCTGTACCCCAATACAGCCCTTAAGAGTCACAAAAAAACACTTTCAAGAACCCTCTGAGGATTCCCAAGTCAGTATTACAGCACTGCGTTTATGGAAGATAACTCCCAACACTGTTTAATTACATCTCTGACCTCTATACAATTTTCCATTATAGGCCTCATTCTTACCCCTTTTAAGTCCAACTCAAGTGATTCCGCCAAAGCAGGATACAAAGAGATCCTTAGCTCTGAAATTTGCATTAGGAAATAAGGGGGCAAGAAGGGAGAGTACGTCTTCATGGCTTTCAGAAGACTAAACAAGAAAATGAGATATGTGACTTCCTTCACTTAAAATCATAGTTTCACGGGCCAAAGGTATCTCAAAGTTTCCCTAGCTGTAATGAGGAATTAAGAAGGAAGTCTGTACTTCTTGCAAAAGCTATAATTATTTTTAAATCTTATGATTGCCACAGGGAAGCTAAGGGTTGGATGGGATCTTGAGTGGTCCTTCCAAGAGGGAATCAGCTCAGTGTATCTGCTAAGAGACACCAGTCTAAGCCTTTCTTAAAGGCCCTCAAGGACCATGATTCCTCACCTTCTCAAGTACTCTGTTCCCTCACTTCATGGTGTAGCGAAGGACCAGAACACAGCTTTCTCTGCAAGGCTGCCTTTACACTTTGCAAAACTCATCTCTCTCCATCAATCTTTTACCGCCCAAGCTTTGCTTTTGCACCCCCTTGTAAATCATATTTTCTAAGCTGATCACAGTGATCTCCTACAGAACCTCCTCAGTTCTCCTACAGCTTTTTAAAGTGCAACGCTCAAAACTAAGCCCATCAGTCTGGTTTCATCATTATTGAGCTGAAGAGCCTAATTAAATTGCACGCTTGCAATGCCCCTGTTAATGCATCCCCAAGTGAAGGCTCGGGTTCTGGTTTTGGATTTTCTACCACAAAGGCCTCCTGCTGCTGACGCACACTCAGTTTGCGATCCATCTTAATCCCCAGATCCTTCTCCGCAATGTCACTTCTCCAGGCATTCCCAGCTCCACATTTGACTTCCCCTTCCCAGGACCACCCCCAACTGATTTCAGGTCACATCTCCAGTTTATTTATAAACACCAGCTTGAGCTTGGATCCTGTACTCCAGAGTGCTTATAAGCTCATACATCTTGATGGTGACCACAAATAACTGAGACCAGAGAAATTCTGGAAAAGAAGAATATACCTAGGTCATAACTTGAGGGCCTTTGTGTCACCGATGAAATGCCAGCGAGGCATCCCTGTCCCTGCACAGCAGGTGACTATGGCACCTTCTCGCACAGCCAGTTGTGCCACCACACAGTACGCATTTCAGGGCACAGAGGGAAAAAGAACCTTTGCTCTTGACTGGTTTCAAAGGAAGCCCAAATCAAAGCAAAATTCCTAGAATGTGCATTTAACTCAAATAGAAGCTTTCTTCCAAATAAAAGCAAGGCTTTCTAGGCAGGCTCTTTTCCCCATCAAGCAAAATTTCCAAAAAGCGTGTGTGGAAGGGAATCCATGCAGAAGTTTAAATGACAAGGAGAGACGGCGACGGACTTAAAAGGAGAAGGGGATGTCAGGAGCCAAAGGACACCTTCAGCAGCACCAAGCAACCCTCACACGGGGGTCCAGCATTAACCCCGGCCACCCAGGCTTTAACATCTCCAAAACACAACACGCCCTAAGCACACATCTCCATCACCATTTCCCGACCTCGTACCCACACGCTGTTCGAAAAGCCAGGCTGTATGCGATTAATTATTCATCGAGCTATGTTTGGACATCCACAGTTCAATCCCAGCCCTCCATGATTACACACATCAGTATCTTGAATATAGATATTAAAGTCGTCGGGCGCCTTTTCAACAGAGTTGGATCGACGCTGGGTTTTGAAAGAGCAACTATCTGCTATAAGCACCCTACGGCACTTACTTCTCTACTCCACAGATTTTAAACCGTACGCCTGTAAAAAGAGAAGAATTAGAACCGGGAACGGAGCAGCCGGTGAACGGTCCCTCAGCGAAAAGGACGCGCCACAGCCAGCTCGCCCCTCGCCCGCCGCTCGCCCCCGGGGGGGCGTTCGCAGCCCCTGAGGTAACTCTCCCGACCACCGCCGCCCCGCCCGGCTCCCCCCCCCCCCCCCCTCCCCGGGGCAGCGGCCCTCAAGTTCGGGGTCCCGCGGGGGCCGGGGCAGCTCCGGGGGTGGGGTGGGGGGCGCTGCCGGGCCGGCACCCACCCAGCCTGCGCCGCCGGCCGGGGCGGTGAGGGGGCGGGCGCGGGGCCGTTGGGACCGTTAGGGCCGTTAGGGCGGGCTGGGGCCGCGCGCGCCGGGCGGGCGGGCTGTCTCCCCCCCCCTCACTCACAGTGGCACCATCCCAGGTGGCAGCACCAGTGGAGGCGGAAGCAGCGGCCGTGGCTGTGGGTGGCGCAGAGCGAGAGCCCGTCGCAGGGCTGGAAGTCGGGTCTGCCCGCGCAGCTGCGGGCCAGCGCCTGAGCCTCGTCCAGCTTCTCGCTCTTCACCGCCGCCGCCCCGCTCATGGCGCCCGCCGCTCCGCCCGCAGCCCCCGCGCCGCAGCGGCCAGCAGCAGCAGCAGCAGCAGGAGGAGGAGGAGGAAAAGGAGGAGGAGGAGGAGGAGGAGGAGGAGAAGGCGCCGAGCCGCAGCGGGGACCGCCCGCCCGCCCAGCGCCGCGGGGGGCAGCGCCGCGGGCAGGGCCCGTCCGCCCGCCCGCCCCGCCGGCTCCTCCCCGCCGCTCCCCCGGCACCGCCCGCCGCCGGGCCGGGGCTGCGCGGGGCCGGGCGTGCGGCGGGGGAGCCGCGGGCGAAGGCGCTCCGATAGCGGCGGGGGAGGGCGATGGTCGGTCGCCGCGTCCCCGGGGCGGGTCAGCCCCGCGGGGGCCCTAAGCGGCTGTGCTACACCGCTCTGCGCGCAGGGGCACCGGCCCTAAATTTTCAGAGAATCACAGAACGGTTTGGGTTGGAAGGGACATTGAAGACCATCCAGTTCCAACCCCCTGCCCTGGGTAGGGACACCTCCCACCAGCCCAGGTTGCTCCAAGCCCCGTCCAACCCGGCCTGGAACACCTCCAGGGATGGGGCAGCCACAGCCTCTCTGGGCAGCCTGTGCCGGTGTCTCACCACCTATCATGAGATTTAACCGGTTTTCAAAGGCATCTCGTAGCGGCGGGAGCACACGTGGATGAGCAGCGACCAGCCCTGCCTAAGCCAGCCTGGCTCCCAGCAGGGATGAGCGATGCCAGCGGGGAGCAGTGCCAGGCACTCCGGGGCCAGCCAGCTCCCCGCAGCATCCCCCTCTCGCCCCTGCCATGACAGGCTGTGCGGAGCTCCTCTCTGTGCTCCGCCGGGCCCGTTAAATGGCACCCAGGCACCCTCGCATCCAGACGGCAGCCTCCAAGGAGCGGGAGAAGGAGGCAAGCAGGCTCGATTACAAGTGATCTGGGGCGCTCCAAGTGTATGGCTCTTGGCTATTTAATGAGACAGGCGGACACACGTCGTCCCTGCAGTGCCAGAGTCCATGGAGCAGGAGACTGAGTGGCTTGCACACGCAGCCCGTGGCACAGGCAGTTCTTGCTTTGTGTTTCATTCTTCATGCTACTTATTCTCAGGCCCTCTAATCAGGAAAACCATTTCTTTCTAAGCATGCAGTGATTTTAAAAACATTGATAAACTTTGCCTTCCATTTTGTAAAATGATCGGTAGATATCATTTTGGTTAATAATGATATGAAAGTGTATTGTTATTTTCCAACAATCGTATCTTTGGGCCAAAATTAAAGTTTGGATTTATCTTGAGCAGCGGCTACATTATTTCTTTTTTAAAGCATAGTGGTGGGCTTGTTTCCCTGGCATGTTTGAAAGTAAACTGTGTTTTCACTGCCCCTCTGCCTCAGTACTAAGAGAGTTGAAGTCAGCTTTCTGTTAGAACAGAAATCAAACCGGTCACTTTCATAGTCACTTATCTTTGTACAATACCCAATAGCTCTTTGTCAGAAATAGTAAAAAAATACCTATTTCTTCTGTGTTCTCCAGAATATTCCCAGACAGTTCCTTTGGGGTCTGTCCTTGGAGTAAATCCCAGAGGTGTTCCCATGCTGTGCACCCTCCTGAAGATGTGCTGAGAGAATCCTTTGCTTCTTGCCAACAAAAAGAGCTTAAGAACAACCAAGCTGCAGGTGCATCGCTGTGATCAGCTATGCGTTTTGTGGGGAAAAACAAGGGATATGGGTCATAACTGCAGAGCACAGTGGCACTGAGACTTTGAACAACCTCTGACGGTCATCCCTGACTTGCAGCACAGACCAGCTCCCTGCGGCGCTGCTGGCCCTGGGATGTTTCGCCGCTCGCACTGGTGCTGAGCAGGGCACAAGGCTGAGACCCACCAAAACAGCACGTACAGCGGAGCAGCTCCTACCCGGTGCAGTGCCCTGACCCCGGCTCGGGCTGCCAAGCCCCTTTGCCATATGCATTTAGGCAATACTCCCCACCTGCACACCCACAGCACCCTTCCCCCCCCAAAGCAAAGGCTCTGGAGGACGGAGTTTAACCGGCTGGATGGTGTGGGGATCGTAGTGGGAAGCCTCTGGCCTGTGTTACGATGGAGGCTGCACAAAATGGTCCTGCTGGTCCCTTCTGAACTGAACCCTCCCTCGTTGCTAGGAGCGGGGACGAGCGCTTTGCCTCGGCAGATGGGCCGGACGCCAGAGGGGGAGGGCTGGAACGCTCACCCACCGTACACCCGGCTCCTTTCAATGGCACGCACACGGGCAGGTGGCACCTCCCTGGTCTGCTGCTGCCCTTCCATGGTCCCGGGGAGTCTTTCACTCCTCTTGCAGCACCTCAGTGCCAGGCGAGCCCTGGGCACACATGACTGCGTCCCAGCTTATGCCCTCGCCTCCTGGGACGTGCAAGCGGGGGCTACAACCTCTCCCTCTCAGCAGGCTGTTGGCCCACGGCTCGACGGACAGCTTTTCACCGGGCTGAAGGGACGTTTCTGGGGCTGGTTTTGATTGCTGGGACAAAAGCAATCGTAGCTGGCGGAGGGTGGCAGGGAGGTTTACGCCGTGCCTCAGGGATGGGACCCGTTAAACTCAACCTAACTGGGCAGAAGATGGGTGCCCAGCTGCACCGAGCAGGGGCCTTTGAGCCTTCCTCGGTACTCATCATCAGGACTGAGGCAGCTTCACAGGCCTCGATTTTAAATGCCTCCAGGGTTAATTGCACTGGAAAGTGTGCTTTCTGAATCACTCCTCAAGGCTTACCTGCCTTTGTTTTGCTGAAATCCCACTGAAATCTGCAAAGGTTCGGGACCTTGCTCAGCTGTTTGCAAGCAGAGGAGAAACTGACTGCAAAATCAGGTGTTTCTTTGACACTGTCCCGTTGTCCTCCTGTTCCCTGGAGCCCACCAGCAGCAAAAAGGGGATGCAGCTGAGCTCCCATGAGACTCCCGGCCCATGGAGAACCGCCTCTTCTACCTGCTGGCACAAAGCTCTCCCTCTCCAACCGCTGTTCACCTCCAGAGCTGCTCTCAGACCCAGCCTGGGCTGCAAGATCACTTTCTGTTAAAAAGAAATAAAGTGACGGAAGGTGAACTAGGGGTTACAGAAACGGGTGTAGGTGCTTCTGGTGAGACTCAAGCGGCCCGTCCAATTCGGACAAGCGCTGCAGGACAGCGCTTCTTAGCACGCCATAAGGCAGGGAGCTTTTTGTCTCCCTTTGAAGGCCCAGTGCTGCAGGGGACGCTGATCAAAGCTAAAGCAATTCTCTCCTTCGGTGCACTCCCATTCTTTACTGTTTTGCAAAATGCCTGTGGCTGAGCAGTTAATGGAGGCATCTGCTGCACTGGCAGAGTTCACTGACTTAATTAAAGACATCTAACAATTACGCAGCTGCATGCGAGAGACCACAGGTACTCGCAGGGCTGAAACCGAATATCCCCAGCACTGAAAGCAAGAGTCCCCGCTGTGCAGAAAGCGTAGATCTGCAGGCAGACACTCACATGAAAGTAGAAGCAGGGCCCAAAGATTAAGGATGGACTAGAGCCAGCTCGCAGTGTGTGTCGCCAAGGCCTCACCAGGCTGGAGAACCGTACAACCTCAGCTCACGCTCACACAGCTTAGAACGGTCAGACTTGCAACAGGTGGGCAGAGCTGGGGACATTCCTTGCCAGTAGGGATGGTTTTACCTGAAAAACATTTTTAACAGATATTTTCTCACCAAGTGAAAATAGTTAGCCGGTTTAAAAAGACAGGTGGGAAAACTAATCCTGTACCAAGTGGTTAACAAGTTCTCCTCTGCGTGGGGCCATGTTCTCTCCCTGTCAAATGAAGAAACATTTCACTCATGGGCATATTTCTGGTAGCACTGCATATTTGAGCTCATCGGGGACCTTGCAAGGCTGTTATTTTAACAACTTACTAAAGAGGCTCACAGAACAGGCTGGTGCTTTCTGATTAGACTGCATGTCAGCAGACACCAAGGGCTCCGAATCAGGCTGCCGAGCCTGGGCTGCTGCCCTGGCGGGGCTGGGGGCCAGGGGAGCTGCGGCTGCCCTTCGGTGTGCTCTCGCCCCGCCGGGAGCAGAGCAGCCGAGAGGCAGGGACTCCCACGCACTCCTGCCAGCAGCGGGGAGCCTCGCGCTGCCCTCTCGGAGCTGCGAATGCCAGTGCCGCCAATGTCACTGATGGCTGGCTGGGACGTAAAGCAGGCAGATCGATGCTGCGCTGCTTTGGTCGATATGAATTTACAAATGAACTTCTGTCAGGAGAGACATTACTAGCGCGGACAGACTCTGTTCTCAGTAATTTCCGTGAGGGAAGATGAGAAGGGGAATGGACACATTAAATGCACCAGCACAAAAGTGCTGCAGGTGAGGAGAAGCATTTTGTCTGCAGAGTAGAAGCTGGTGGGGCTCAATATCCTGAGACCAGCATCTCTCCTACAGAGGAGAAGGGCATACCCTCTCCCCCACAGCCCATGCCCGCTGCAAGGGGAATTGCCCTTTCCCAACTCGTCTCCAGGACAGGTGAACACCAGGGCATGAGGCACAGGAGAGGGGATGTTAGCCCGGGGAGCGCATCGTGTCCAGAGCTGTCCTGCGGATGACATGACAGCCGCCAGCACCACCAGTGCTGTTGTGTAACATGTCACGCGGAGTCTGCTCGCGTGGAAGCAGCGCTTCACCTTTGAGCAAACGCTGGATTGCTCTCATCTGCGGCACACAAGCGATTCGGGGGAAACCAGCACTTTGCTGGGCCTCAAGTTAGGTCTTTCTCTGGTCCTGGAGAAAAAACCTTCCTGGAAGCAGGCACTTGTGACTTCCGGAGGGTTTCTTGCCCTCAGTTTTGCACACTCACCCACTGAAGGACAGGGGTAGATAAAGGGCAAAATAAGATATATTTGGGAAAAAAAAAGCATGCAGCTTTTTCCAACACAAACAGGAAAATGATCTAATTCTACTGTGTAGAGAAGCGATGGAGGTACATATAGAGAAAGAACAAGCACATTTTCCTTTGTCTGCTTTTCCATATGATATCATATAATCTGTCATTAGATAATCCAAGCACTTTTATTAAAATAAAAAGCAAAAGTTAGACATCCAATGATAATCTTCCTGGAAAGAACGCAGACCAACCTCTTTGCCACACTGGCCTGGAAGATACATTCACTAGACATGAGAAACGGGAGACTTTGTCCCAAAGCATCAAGCCTGAAGCAAGTTTGGCTCACTCTCTCTCTGCTCTCTGCTAGGGATCTGCCACCTCCCTGCGTGCCTGCAGCAACGTTCCTGCCTGCACAGCTCTTGAGCTGCCTACTTCTCCGTTTGTCCTCTGCCCATGTAAAAACCCACTAAGTGCCAGGCCAGGCTTCAGTCTGGTCAATTAGAGCACGCTGAGCCCCAAGACCTGGTAACTATGGGCAGGCAAGATAGGGGGAATGATGGCAACACATATCTACACTTAAGAGATGCCAGAAGATGTTTCTGCTTGGACAAAGCCGGGTGGAGATAATGATAACAGAGGACGGAGTCTGGATGCAGAAGGCCAGTCGTGAGCCAACACCACAGGGCAGGTTAGTCAGGTCAATGCATTTGTAGCTTTTTCTGTCATTTATTAGAGTCTCCTCTGCAGCAGGGAGGAGGGACGGTACCGGCCCTGCCCCTTGCTCTCTGCCCAAACCTGCTCGCTCCAATTCATTTGACTTTACCCCGAAAGGCACTGCACCCCTTGTGCCATCCCTCCCTCGGCAGCGGGAAGGGAGCAGGCTCCAGCTGGCTGTCTTTGGGAGATCCAGGGAATCCAGTGGAGGTGGGCTGCACAGGAAAGACCTGAACAAACTGGGAAATAGACTTAGGGCAGGATCTGGTAGATCCAGTCAGTCTCAGGTGAATTATGACCATCTCTCTCTTGCCTCCTACCCTGATTTGCTTTGTGGGCCGTGGATGCTGCTCCCTCCCTTCCACAAAGACAGACTGGAAGAGAGGTACAGCTGTGAAGGCAGAGCAAAATGAGACGGGCCTTTACGCAGGAATGGGCAAAGAAGGTGGGTGAGGCTGGTGCTGAGAAGAAAGGGTGGGTGATGGCAGTGGTTACCTGCAGCAAGAGGGGGACTGAGATCAATCATCGGCCAAAATTATTCCCTGCAAAGGCCCAGGAAGGTCAGTGACATTGTTTATGAGCCTGTAGCACTTTGGTTTTGATTGGAAAAGACACTGCAATTACAGCACCTGTTTCGTAAGATCAGCCTCCACTGAATTTATATAGCAGGCATCAACGAAATCACAGCTTGTTGCTCTGCCGGCCGAGGTAGGACATCCACTCTTTGAGTGGAGGGTTCCCCATAGCTACCAGCTTTTTCAGGAAGGCACTGGGCCGTAGCCCAGGAACATCAGGGTGCGCCTTGGAGTATTTCTGCAGTTTAGCCAGAACGCGAGGGAGCCCGACGGTGGAAGCATAGAACATGGGGCCACCCCTGTGCTTTGGCCACCCATAGCCATTGATATAAATTACATCCAGGTGTTCTGGGCCTGATGCTATTCCCTCAGCCAGGATGTCAAACCCTTCATTGATGAGGGGAAACAAACACCGCTCCAGGATTTCCTCCTGGTCTATAAAGCGGGTCTTGATGTGATGGGTGTCTCTGTACTGGGCCAGGAAGTTGTGAAGCCACGGATCTGGCTTGGCTGTCCTGCCCCCAGCCTTCTCGTACTGATACCAGCCTTTTCCAGCTTTCTGGCCGAACCTGCCATTCTCACACAGAAGATCTGGCAGTGGGCTGTAGCGATGGCCATTCCGCTGGCGGGCAGGTGTTCCAGGAGGTAGTGAGGCCCCAGTGAGGCCCTGGCCCTTTCGAGACCTCCAGCCCACATCCAGCCCAGCAAGATCAGACATTCGGAAAGGTCCTATCTTAAACCCAAAATCTTCAAGAACCTGATCTACGGCTTCTGGTCTGCTTCCCTCCTCTAAAAGGAAAACTGCCTGTTGAACATATGGAAACATCATTCGGTTCCCAACAAACCCAAAACAATTCCCTACCACCACTCCAACTTTTTTCAGTGCTTTGGCTAGCTGCATAGCAGTGGCAATGGTGGTGGGGGATGTGTGGCGGCCATAGATTATTTCTAACAGCCTCATCACGTGAGCAGGGGAGAAGAAGTGCGTGCCAATGACCTGCTGCGGGTGGCTCGTGGCAGAAGCGATTTCATCAATGTTCAGGGCTGATGTGTTTGTACACAGAAAGGCCCCTGGCTTGCAGATTCTTGATAGTTTGTGGAATATTTCCTTCTTTAGTGCCATGTTCTCAAACACAGCCTCAATAACTAGATCTACATCCCGCAACGCATCAAAGTCCACAGTGAACTGGAGACGTGCAGGGTTATGGAAATCCAGGGCTTGGGCACCCTGCTCCATTTTCATAGCCTCGCGTTCCAAAAGGAGCATGACAGCTTTTCTTCCTGTGTTCAGATACTCCAGATTCTGCTCGAGAGCTACCACAGGGATGTTGGCCTTAACCAGACACGTCACAATGCCTCGGCCCATTGTTCCCAGCCCTAGGGATAAAAGTGAGACAGAATCAGAGACTATGAACAGAAAATGTTACAATTAATCACTTGACACTAGCACTTCCTTTGTATTTCCAGGATAAAAAGTGGAAGCCTATGCAAAATGAGTGGTGCACAGATAGAAAAAAAGAATTGAAGACTGGGGAAAAGGCAGGTGAATTCTCCCTTTCAGTGAGCCTAAATGTTTGAAAAGCAGTAGCATAAAGGCAAATTAATGTCCTCTCAAGCTTACAAAATACCAATGGGATTCACTCTGGTATGTGCAGACCATGTGATTCGTGCCTTCTCCCTGCAAAGTTTTATACCTATGGAAACCAGCATCCCTTAAGAGTTAGAACCTGGGGATCAAAGACAGACCTGAGCTTCAGCTTCAACCCTGTTAACAACTCGTAGCAGGCAGTTTCATAAGCAAGCTTCACCCTGAGGATATCACTGCCTCTCTGTTCCTGTGAGATGGTCCTTTATGGGCACTTACAGAAGAATATTAGTGTAAGGAAGCACAGCGCACCCAGAGATTTTAAGACCAGCAACGCCCAGACAATTGGTTTCTCCCTCCTTCCAAGCTTCCTCTTTGTCCCCTTCCTCTTCTCCTTCCGCACTTCGCAGCGTGATCTTTGAAGCAAACAAAATTCAGCTGATCTTGGACACTGATCTTCTCTAAACTTTGTCTCTAATGTCTTGTATATCTCCTGTCACCAGGTCAAACGGCATGGAACTAACACAGTTGTTCTTAATTCAAATTTCAACACCTTCTGTCTCCTTTTTAATCACTCTGGAACATCAGTAGCCTTTTGCTTGCTGTTCGCGCTTTCTATCAGGCCATCTCTGCCCACTGGGAACTCTCCAAGTTCTCCAACACAGGCCATTCCTAACTTCTGAAAAATCTCGAAGACACAGTCTTCCTTGTCCAACCACGCAGTTAAAGTGCTTGTCCAGAATTCCTGTAACTGAGCATCCATTCAAGCTGTATTTTTTTTTTTTCTCCAAGATCCACAAATGCGCTACAACCAGCTCATACCCCAGGAATACCAGTGTAGAGATTACTGGCTTGATCCCGTCTCTCCTTCTGAGCCCTTCCACCAGCTCTGCCCTCTATTACATTAAATGAAGCTGCACGCCTACACTTTCCTGTGATACACAACCCACGTTATTTATCCTGCTCTCCGATGAGGGAGGCTTTTCGGGCTAAGTTAATAAAAACTAGTATGAGAAAGCCAGCACAATTTTACCAGCTTTAAAAGTGCGAAGCGTCTGAATGGGAGGATTATTAATATCCTAAATAAAGCAACAACCAGACAAAATACAGGTTTGTTACAATTCTGTAAAAATGTTGGTTTTTTTTTTTTAATCCCAGGTTTACAAATGAAAGTCAGCTAAACAAATAAACAGAAACAAGGGGATTAAAAAATTTGTCTAAAGCAGCTTTGTAAAGAAGAGCTGAAATTATGTCATCAGTTAAACAAGTTCCAACAATGAAGGTCAAACAAGGTAGTATGTTTTTCCTGCAAGCTACACACTCTTGGTTTAGTCCTGTCCACCCTCAACTTGTGTATACACAAGACCTTTAAAACATTCTCTGCTTAGCCACAGGAAGACAGTTTTTACAGACATCACTATCTGGCAGCCTGCTTATAAACCATTACACTCCCAAGAAAATGCTTAAGCTCCTTTGTAGGAAATTAGATTTGCTACTTCATAATCAAGTACTACTAAAACCTAATTTGAAAATAAAACTAGAATAACATGAATCAGTTCTTAGTATTTCAGTGTCCATGGTTTGCTGACTGAAAAAAACCCAAATGTAAACAGCTACTCCCACTGTGCTCAGCGCTTGGATGCAGCAGCAGGGACAGCCAGAGACATTATTTTCCCTGTCTTTGGTGAGATACACAGACTGCTTTCTTCTCGGACAGTGCGGGAGGTAAACTCACCACTTCATGCATACCCACCAAGCCCAGCCTCATCTTTAAGTCTCTCTTTAGACGTCGAGCGTTTGCAGTTCCACATCTGGGTTCTTCATGACTTCCTCTTGAAGCCTCTTCTTCCTTTCCAGGGTGGAGATCTAGGATTTCTCCCTAGAATTTCCAAGCTCTGCTAAAGAAACAACGCATGCATCCTGGGCCTTATTAACTCCTGTTCCTCTCAGCTTCAGTCTCATGACTGAAATCTTAGCAGTTCTCTCACAATATGAACACGCTGCTTCTTCCTAAATCATAGAATCATAGAATAGAATCATAGAATAAGTGAGGTTGGAAGGGACCATTAAGATCATCAAGTCCAACCGTTAACCTACCCTGATTTAAAAACACCCACTTCTAAACCATGTCCCTAAGCACCTCATCTACCCTTTTCTTAAACACCTCCAGGGATGGTGAATCCACCACCTCTCTGGGCAGCCCATTCCAATGTTTAATAACCCTTTGAGTGAAAAAATGCTTCCTAATATCCAATCTAAACCTGCCCTGACATAACTTGAACCCGTTTCCTCTTGTCCTATCACTTGCCACGTGGGAGAAGAGGTCAGCCCCCATCTCTCTAAAACCTCCCTTCAGGTAGTTGTAGAGGGTGATAAGGTCACCCCTCAGCCTCCTCTTCTCCAGGCTAAACAACCCCAGTTCCCTCAGTCGTTCCTCATAAGGCTTGTCCTCCAGACCCCTCACCAGCCTGGTAGCCCTTCTCTGGACACGCTCCAGCACCTCAATGTCCTTCTTGTAGTGAGGGGCCCAAAACTGAACACAGTACTCGAGGTGAGGCCTCACCAGTGCCGAGTACAGGGGGATGATTACTTCCCTACTCCGGCTCACTACACTATTCCTGATGCAGGCCAGGATGTTGTTGGCCCTCTTGGCTGCCTGGGCACACTGCTGGCTCATACTCAGCCGGCTGTCCACCAACACCCCCAGATCCTTCTCTGCCAGGCAGCTTTCGAGCCACTCCGCCCCCAGTCTGTAGCACTGCATGGGGTTGTTGTGACCCAAGTGCAGGATCCGACACTTGGCCTTGTTGAACCTCATACCATTGGCCTCAGCCCATCTGTCCAGCCTGTCCAGATCTCTCTGCAGAGCCAATCTACCCTCAAGCAGATCAACACGCCCCCCCAGTTTAGTGTCGTCTGCGAACTTACTGAGGGTGCACTCAATCCCCTCATCCAGATCATTAATAAAGATATTAAAGAGAACCGGTCCCAGCACCGATCCCTGGGGGACACCACTTGTCACTGGACACCAACTGGATTTAACTCCATTTATCACCACTCTCTGGGTACGGCCATCCAACCAGTTTTTTACCCAGCGAAGGGTACACCTGTCCAGGCCACGAGCAGCCAGTTTCTCCAGTAGAATGCTATGGGAAACGGTGTCAAAAGCCTTGCAAAAGTCCAGGTAGACAACATCCACAGCTTTTCCTTCATCCACTAAGCGGGTCACCTCATCATAGAAGGAGATCAATCAAAACCTCTTCCATGAGCAGAGGTTCTCCAGCCTTCTTTTCTAGGGAAGCTCTGCAGTGGTGCTTGCTGATTCCCATTTGCTTTCGTCCACACGTAGTATGAGTACTCACACCTAGGTTTTAGCCATCCCACGACAGATAGGCATACATGCTTGTAGTACTTCCCTTTCTAGGCCATGGGAATAGGCTTATAGATAAGAGATGAGCTTGCCAAGCTTGTTTCTGACCTAGAAAAGCTGTCTCTCAACTCACTACATAACTCTTCAGTGGCCTGTGTGAAATGATGTTTAATGAAGCTGGCAGAGAGAGTAATGAAAGCCCCAAGGGTTTTGTTACATTAGAGCTCGCACTGCATGACTCCCCTGGAAATCTTTTCTAAAACTGGGCTGTAAAACTACAGAGAGATTTGGCTATCTAGATGGGAAAGAAGCACTTCTGAGGACTCTCCTTTTCAATTTTATAAAGCCAAGTGATCTTGGGGAAGAATATATTAGAGCGGAAAAAAATGGTAGGGAATCATTGGGCCTTACATGTGTAGGAGCCTGTAGAAGAAAGAGAAATGTCACGTGCTCAGCTCAGATCCCACAGACTAAAACATGGCTAGGAACTACTCCAGAATTTCTACTGTACATTCTGTTTTCTTTCTCAATAGTGCTCTCACTTCCCCCAAACCATGGGAAAAAACCTATATTCTTATCTTCCCCGCAGGGGACAGTTTTCAGAGCTGTGTTACCATCTTTCATGCCCAAGGCGCATCTTTCAAAAGAAGACTGAAATCTGCTTCAGGAAAAAGACCAGTGTCTAGCCATCTTGCTTCTGGCCCTTTGTTGTGAAACGTAGCTTTGACATATAAATAAAACTATACTTGAACCCATGTAATTTCAGGCCAAATATGGATATGACAAATCCATTTGCTGGGCAAGCTGAGTGAATAATGACTGTTAATTATGGATCTGCCACATGAGGTACTCAGAATATGAAAAATCATGCAAAATTAATTGAAGGACTTTAAAAACAAATTTCAAAGCAAATGAACTCAAAACATGTACAAAGCCACTTATGTACAGTCACACACACGAGAGAAATACAGATCAGTGGAAAATATTCTGAAGTATAATGAATATTTGAACTTTAAAACACCAGGCAAAGGAAATAATACTTTAGTAAAAATATGCAAAGACTGTTCCAGTTTTCCTGTTAAAAACAACAATGAGCAATTGGCGGTGGCGGACTGCTGCAGAGTGGAGCTGCTTCCTTCTCTGTTTCAGGGTATTAATTTCAAGCAGAAATAATGTGATACTCGAGGCAAGCAGGGAGCTATGGGAAGACTGCAGAAGGGACAGAGAACACCACTTTTTCTGGGTGAAGAGGAACCAGAGAAAGTGGAAAGAGATGGAAGCCAAGAGTTCAGAACAAGCAGAAGCAAATGAAATAGGTGACACTGCATATGGCTGAAGACAGCCAAGCACAGTAGGCCAAGAGCAGGAGGGACCCCACATCGATGGGTGTTACCTGCTTACCAGTCTTTCAGCGAGCAAACTGCAGACAACGGCAGCTCAAGGAAAGCCAGCACTGCACAGGAATGATTGCCAGTTCATCAGCAACGCTAGCTATCCCACAAATATCATACCCCCAAAAATGATAGATCATCCTTGATGTTGAATCTGCATTAAGACATGGTCAGCAAGCGATGTGTCAGCTCCCTCCAACAAGTTCCTGCTAGTATTGGACAGATAGGAGACCCCAAAGAAAGGCTCCCCTAGCATTCATGGCACTGCTTCCATACCCTAAAGGTCCTCTGTGCCTACGGAAAAGGTACTGAAGGAGGAGGAAGTCAACGTGATCTTCTCAATTGCTTCCCATTGTGCAGCGATAAAAGATGGAAGCAGCAGCATAATGCAACATGGTTTTAGTGTGTGAAACAGCACAGCACTGTCTATTGGAAAATGGGGTCTGCATGACTTCTGACCATCCAAAATGCATGCAACATCTTCCTCTGACTGCCCTCCTCTCTGCAGTGAAAACAGAGAGACCCTGGATCACCTAGGTAGATTCAATAAATACTTACATGGATGAGCAGCACTATTTTAAAAGGTGTCAGTCACTCAAAAATCATCCCTTAGATTTTGATTTCTGGTGCTGCAAGAATGTACTTAAGATCAAGAATGTGAAATTACGAGATACTGTACAGCATGGTACTGGCTGGAGAATGACTTTTTGTTAGAGCAGCCTGAAAGAAAAAACACAACTGTGTTGGCATGATCTACGCCTGTCTCTCACAGACTTGCAATTTCACCGATATCAAAATGCAAAATAGGAGGAAAACCTTCCAGAGGAAGGAGAAAAAGCACAGTGGGGTGGCAGAAAGAAGTGACGGAAAGCAGTGGCACTTAATATGATGTGGGATTCAGAGTTAAAAGGAGGTGATCAATAATCTCCAAAATAGGAGATGTCACTTATCAAATGAAATATAACATGAACGACTAGCATAAACAAAGCACGCTATAATTGTGGGCTATGGAGGCTGCATTGATAGAAGCAGTCATTCAGAAAAGGCATTAGGAGGCTTGGTAAGTGCTGATAAGCTTTAATGACCCTGACCAGCTACACCTGGAGCCTGCACCCACATGCACTGCCCATGGGCCTCAGAGCCCCATTTAAGCTCAGACCTGGGCCTTTAGTCCCTTCCTAAGCTAAGCTGGAGGAGTTGTGGTGTCTTACTGTGGCTCTGCCAGGCTATGAACACTGTTCAGTCAGACCTCAAGCCTGCAGACTGGCTTCCCAACTTTACCTTGGACCTGCATCATCATGTGAACTTTGCTGGATCACCTGTACTTCTACTAGATGCTGGCTGTGATCTCTGTGTCTGCCCTGCTTGCCGTGCTCAGGTACTGTAAATAACTGATACAGCAGTGGGTTGTACTGCCATCCAGAGGGAGAAATGGGTTCATAGGAACTTATGAAGTTCAGCAGGGGGAAAGTCCTATACCTGGGGAGGAACAGCCCTATGCAGCAGTATATGCTGGGGGCTGACTGGCTGGAAAGCAGCTCTGCAGAAAAGGATCTGTGGGTCCCAGTGGACACCAAGGTGACTGTGAGCAGCAATATGACTTTGTGGCAAAGGCTAACAGTACACTGGCCTGCATTAGGAGGAGTCTTGCTGGCAGGTTGAGGAAGGTGATCCTTCCCTTCTACTTGGCACTAGTGAGACCATACCTGGAGTATTGCGTGTAATTCTGGGCTCCTCAGTACAAGCGTGATGTGGAGTTAGTGGAGTGAGTTCAGTGAAGGGCTGCTAAGATGATTAAGGGACTGTAGTGTGTCTCATGAGGAAAAGCTGAGAGACCTGTGACTCCAGCCTAGAGAAGGCTCGTAGGAATCTCATCAATGTATACAAATACCTGAGGGGAAGGTGTAAAGAAGATGGACCCAGACTCTTTTCAGTGGCCCCCAGTGACAGGATGAGAGGCAATGAGCACAAGCTGAAATACTGGAGGTTCCACCTGAACATAAGGAAACTTTTTTACTGCAGGGCTGACTGAGCACTGGCGCATGCTGCCCAGAGGGGCTGTAGAGTCTTCATCCTTAGAGATATTCAAAAGCTGTCTGGACACGGTCCTGGGCAATTGGCTCTAGGTCGCCCTGTTTGAGCAGGGGGGTTACACAAGATGACCTTCAGAGGTCCCTTCCAGCCTCAAAGATTCTGTGGTTCTGTCCCCCTAGGAGGTGTTATTGTCATTGGCTCCCCATCCCTGGGGTGCAGCTGCTCCCTGTTAGCAGGTAATTAACAGGATGTGCTGAAGATTGCTAATATAAAAGTTGGCTGTTACCTTGAGCATAGTAAGTAGAAGCAAGGAAAAAACATCTTTGTACCTGGTCTTAGCATAATTACTGCTGGAGTACTGTTCCCACTTTGGCTATGCGTGCTTTATGAAGTGTTGAAAAATTAGGGGAAGTTCAGAGTCATGAAAATGACTAGAGTGTGACAGATTGTGCTCTGCCCCAAAAGGATCAAAGCACTTAGTTTATTTATTCTGCAAAAAGTATGGGTTAACTTGAGCATTGTTTGTAACCAGCTACAAAACCACTGAAGCTCGGGGGTAGATGTTGGAGCAATTTTGGACCAGAATTCAGAAATCTGTCTGGAGTTGGGAGGCAAATACTTAATCCAACGGATGGGAGATGTAGCCCAGCCAGTTCAGTCTGGAAATAAGATACAATTTATGTTTCTACTAGAAACTTTCCAATGGAGATTACATTTGTCCTTAGAATTCCCTCTAGCTCAGTTACAGGACCAAAATAAGAAGATCAGGTCTAAACAGCCCTTCTGGCGAAACTGTCATTAATATTGGGACTTTGCAAATGTATTATTCTGGCATGATTTATCAGTATGCAGCAAAGAATACTCATTCTAGTCACCTGATCGTTCCTACAAGATTTCAACACAAGCTCTTTCTGCCAAAGCACGCATTGCAGGACTGACTTGTCTGGGACTGTATGTGTCCAAAGTACTGTGCTCTTCAAGTCACATGATAAACTTGGCAATAATTCATGTCTCTTTACCTGAATGCTGCAACAGCTACTGATCCTCCTCACAAGGTTTGTGGATCAATGTTTAAAACTGTTTTCATTAAAAATATGGCATGAAGAGAAGGGAACTTCCAAAAAAAAAAAAAGGTGTTTCTGTGGCCTGAAATGAGCTTTCACAGAGCTCACATAGCAGAGCACAAGAGGCTTGAGAAGTACCCAGGAAAGAGCAGTGTTGATCTGGTGAGCTTTCCCTGAAACAGAATGGATGTTTTCCAAGTGCTCCATTACTTATCTAACCATTTTTGAGTGCTGCTATCAACAGGCAAAGCTGAAAGATACTTTTTTTTTTTAAAAAAATCTCAGCAGTGCATCAAAGGTTTTATTTAAATTGCTCTTATAAAAAATTAATGAAGGCATTATCTTGCTGGGCTACAAAATGGCAGGAGTGGATCCCAGTGAGATGAAATCTTCTTAAAATACAGCTGTCAAAACATTTTTGTATTAATATATCCCTGAGTGACTCTGTGCACATGCACTTGCAGTACAGAACTAGACCAGGAGGAGGAGAATTTCATGCAAACCTGCTTAAAACATGGAACAAAGCCAGGACTCAAACCAGCAGTATTTAAAAGGGAACAGACTGCTTATGGTCCCAGATGAACCTGTCTCTGAAGCGAGAGGAAATTATTCTTCCAAAGGAAGAGGTGGCAGCAGGTAACAATCTAGTGGGATGTGACTTGCCATCGGAATTTCTGACCTTACCAATGCACTGACAACTTCCATCCTTGGATGTCACCTGTGGGTGTGGAGTATCTTTGCCTGTGATGGGTACCGCTGACTTTGGCGACTGACTGGTAGGGAATCCCAGTTCAGCCTTATGCCATGAGTAAAGCCCGACTGTACTCATCCCACTCACCTTCAACTCTGCTGTTAGCTGTGCAGTCAGTAACCACAACAGCTTTTTCATTCCCTTACCTATCACAGCTGCTTTACGGATGGGCTGAGGGGAAGCACTTTTCCATGAAGCTCCACTAGGTGTTGACCACTTCTGCACTGCTCTCTCTGCGAAGAAAGCATACTGCAGTGCTTGGGCCTGGCCTGATGTCAGCAGGACATTAAACAGCTCTCGCTCCTTCCGGACTCCATCTGCAAAGGGCTGTTCTGTGGCGGCTTTGACTGCCTGGAAGCACAGCTCTGGAGCCAGGCACCCGTGGGCCTGTTTCTTCACCTTCACAAGAGCCTCACTGAGAAATGCTTCCATGTTGGGCAACTTTGGAACTGGCTTTAGGCTGAGCCTGCGGGGTCCCAGTGGCTGGCCTGGGGATAGAAAAAAACAGAGTTACAGAACAAAGCATCCCTATCTGGAAGACTATAGATTTTCACCCCTTCCTACATAGACTGGGAATGTAGTCTGCCTCTCTTCCTCCTAAGCCCACTGCATTAGGGCTTGCATGGCACAGTGATCTGGGTCTAGAACTAAAGGGTTGACATTTCTCTTCAGCTTTGTTTGCTCTGACAATTACAATTTTTCAAGTTCCTTCTCAGACTTCAAAAAAGCAAGATTTCAACTTCAAAGAAGTAATTTTCTCCTTCCTTGTCTCAGCTACACAGTGCCTTGACTTCTCCAGTTCTCTTACTCCACAGTCCCAGCTGCCACGTTCATATGGCTCTTTCTATAAGCTTCAGTACTAAATTTTTCCTCCAGTATTATTTAGTACTTGGTGCCCCATCAACTTTGCTAGCCAGATGCCCTCCAGTCAGGGTTCTGATCCAGGCATTTATAAGAGACTGGGAAATATACCCTGACTTTAATTCTTCCCTGACAGCAGGAATCCCTCTAGTCACTTTGGGACTAACCAAGAGGACAGCTCACGCAGCGTGAGTTGGGGAGCAAATGAATAACAAGGGAGAGTTCATGCTTCTGTGTCAGCAAGGGGTGAATCAAGCAGCCACACAAATACGTGAGGCTCATTACAGACAGGTTGCTATGGTGATACCTAGAAAGGATTTTAATTGAGAGAAGTTAGTTACATTTCAGATGCCAGAATCCTCTCCATCCTTTTTTTTTTTCAGAAGTACAAGCCTTGGTGCCTGCTAGGGAGATCTGTGATCTGACCATACTTCAGGCTGTTCCTATGCTCTTAATGGCAGCTTGCCTCAGTAAAAACCATGGAGGAGCAAGATCAGAAATTCAGGGTGTATCCCCTTAGTATTTCAATAATATTCCACATCCAGATAGTTAACTAACTGTGTAGCAATGTTACTGCACTGACTGCTGCAGTGGTGTTCCCAGGACTGCCACCAAAGGAGGATGGTGGGTGGGCCTCCTCTAATGAGAACTTATGCTGAGATGCCCTCTGGTATACAGTCTCATTGCCATAGCTTCTCCTCTATGAGCTCTGCCACAGGAGCACGCTTCCTTCACAGGTGGCGTATTGCATCCAGCTCCCCTTTTTCTTTCTGTTGTCTGGGTTAGGGAAGTGCCACTGCATCAGCAGAAGACTCAGGAGCAGGAAATCCCACAGGATGCTGAAGAGCAGGAATAATGGCAGCACT
Organism: Pluvialis apricaria; assembly: GCA_017639485.1. NCBI lineage: Eukaryota > Metazoa > Chordata > Aves > Charadriiformes > Charadriidae > Pluvialis > Pluvialis apricaria. The sequence continues at coordinate 25,182,721 of CM030014.1, read as the reverse complement.
GCAATCATGATTGCCCAAAGCACATGTCCTGACTCTAGCTCTTCCACCAAGACCGAGCAGTGTTTAAGAGGAAATAGAACTGTGAGTTTCCAGGATAAGTTAAGACAATGATTTCCTGAAACAATGGTCTTCAGAGCTCAGGCTTTTTAATTAAGCCTTTTAGAGAACACAAAGATGAATACTCACTGTGTAAGTAGCTTCCCTTGTAATCAGTGTTCATAAAAATGTTTTCACATTGACAGTGAACATACTTTGTATCTGGCAGTACTGCAGGATTTAGTCAGGATAATGTCCTTTTATTTTGGAATCCTGTGTTTCTCCCCTAAATGTAGGCTTTTAACCCAGATATGCTCTTTATCCACAGTCCTTTATTTAGGACTTAAATAGTGAGTTTCATTTCAACACAAGAGGAAACCTCAGGTTTGTCCCAGAAAGCAGATCTGATGGCCGGAAGGCTGCTTAAGACTGGGCAGATCAAGGGACTTCATATGACATCTCTGTGTAAAGGACTAGTAAAAAAGGAATACTACTGGCAGCCTTTAAGCTTGGTCTTCAGATAGCAAATAGTACTTGTAAGCACAAATACTGATGAGGGACATGAGACAGTTGTTCAGAGTAAAACAGAAAAGTAACTCTCCTCAGGGTCCTATAATAACTGTTATTTAGCTGTAAGCTAAATAGTTTTGCTAAGTATTTCTACAGCATCTCCATGCAGTGTTGTTGCTTCTGCAATGCTAATAAGAATCAAGGGCATATTTATGAACAGGGAAAAAATTATCTGAATCCAAACCTGGGAAGAAGAGATCAGTGCGGGACACCCACGGCTTGATTTCTGAAATCAAAGCAGCAGGAACACGATGAACAGTATCAGACATCAGTGCTGCAGGGAAAAGTGTCATCCATGCAATGGAGCTAGCACAGATACCTGCTTTGTTTTATTAGGGTTTGTAGTCCAGGTGGCACAAAGGACAGATCAAGTCTATGAAATTTCTATTGGCAAAAGCAACATGTAAGCATGCAGTATCGAATATTGTGCTATCTAAAGCAAAAAAAAAACCCAACACTACATCCCGAAGTTGTAAACCCTCGGGATATTACAGGGCTCCACATGATGCAAGAGGCAGAGTTAGCCTAACAGTCTTCCTGGTGCAGCGAACTGCTTGTGAATTTCTGAGAAACAGAGCTCAAACTGGACCCCTGCTCCTCAGGCTTGCAGTGGTCTCAGGCTTGCCAGAGACAAGTCCAATTTATGTCAGACCTTTCACAAACTCTGGTCGTGTCAAAGGGGCACTTTGCTAGACCTTCTGCCTAAAGAAGGTAGCAGCCAGAATCATGAGCCCTGGAGAGAAATTAAGATGTCTTTATTGTACATTTTCCCAGAGATGATGCACTAAAGGCTCTTGCAACAGCAGCTGAAAGCTTTCCTCCAACAGTCTCCATTTAAAGCATGCAATTACCTAACAGCAGTATCTGTTACTCCTTTGGGTTTTATGAGACTCAGAAGAAACACATGCTTCCTCCACAGTTCCTCCTGGTGGCTTACAGTCAGAAACTCATAATCATCTTTCCACACAGAGTTTTAGACCTGTGGGGCCTGAGCTAGTCTAAATTGAACTGATTTTCCTTGGCTCTTTGGTGCAAGCCATTGACACTTTTGTGCTCCAAGAAGATGATAAAGCAGATGTGGATGGAAAGCAAGGGATAATTATATATGAAGGGAGAGCTTCAAAGAAGGCTGCTGTGCAGAGGATCAGCAGCTGTTTTTTCCTCCAGCCAAGGAAGACTACAGCAGGCTGGCAAGAGGTGGGCAGTATAAACTGCAAGCTACTGTCTGCCACAAGCAATTACAGCAATTTTTCAATTTTGTGATGCCATCAGGTGGACAAATTATGTAATGCAGCTTTGAATTAGTGCAGTGATTATCAAGCATATTTAATGAAAGAACACTCTCATTGTCTCCAAGGATTTAGCTCCTGTCTATTCCTTCTAAAAAATGCCTTCAAAAGTGAAGATATTTTCTTTTGCCCGAAGAAGGCCAGGAACATATGCTTGCTTCCTATCTGCAATATATAATTACTGTTTTCAATGAAAAACTTAACTTAGAATCAGTAATAGTCTCTGTATATTCCTACTGTTTCAGAACTCCTTTTGAAGGTGTTCTTCATTAGGGAATAATCCATAAAAATGTATGCATGAAGATGCTTTCCCAATATACCTACCATAAAGGTAGTTCTGTCAACTGTATATCAAAACAGTAATCAAGGACCCTTGCTTCAGTAAGGCCAGCCATTTGAGGCTGATCTCTTGCCATGAGATACTGCAGCTCCAGTGCTGAGAAAGCTTTAGAAGAAAATAATTTCTGAATGGATTCTTTGAGACTTATCTTGCAGTACAGCCTTCCCAGGAACAGAAATTCCACCAGTGACAAAACTAGTTATTTAGCCAAACTGCTCTGTAAGAAGCTAGCAGTTGTTAGCCTCATGTTTTGTTGTTTTTTTTAAAAAAATCTCATCAGAAACAAAATGCTGCATGCCATACAAAGACAGTGGACTTCTGTGACGGCATTATTTTGTGCAACTCTGTCTCTGTTTTTATTAAGATTATCTGCAAAGTGTTCACTGAAAACAGAACTCAATATAAACAAAAACCAGACCAGCTATGCAAGACTGTTATCTCTTCTGCAGCCCTGAGTTAGTGCTTGATGTAGAGAAATAAAAGCGCTGGTTTGCCTTTGAATGGCAGGAGAATTATACTAATTTTAGGCAAAGGCAAAAGCCAGGAGTGTCTCAAAAGGAACACAGGGACTCTGGGTACACCGTTCTTCCAAATTATCAGGTAACCTGAGGCTAAATGGTGCATCAAAACTTTCCATAGTCTTCTGCAAGGTCTAATGAGAAATTTTCCAAAAAGGAAAGAAAGAAAGATTAGCTGACTTGCCAGTATTTTTACTGTTAAAGCACATATTGTAAATGCCAGTAAAGCTGTTGGGAAGTGTCTGAAAGCACTGTTAAAAGTCCTGTTGGAGTTGGTACGTAGTGTGATGTGAAACTCCTTCAATGACATTACTCATTTTTACTGCGGTAACGCCAACCAGTAATAAACAGAAAATACACCACTAATAATAACACCGGGACAGATTACCTACTGACCATCCAGCTAGGATCCCTGTACGCTTATACAGTTCTCAAAAAATTTTCTTGGAAGTGACAATTTCCAATAAAGATGAGGCTACAGAAGAAGAATTTGCCAGTAGTGGTAGTGGACATAAGTTCCAGAAAGCAAGTTACACTGAGGAATACATCAAAACTATACTGAAGATACATTAAAAGGAACGCTTTGTTGGGTTAATTTGCCTAGAAGAGTAGTAATATTACACTGCTGTCCCAACAGATGGAGAAACAGTGTTCTCACTCAAAACAGATTAAATCACGGAACCAAAGTATCTTTGTCTTAGAAGCAATACTAAAGTACATCACACATCTCTTTCTAAAGAATTGTATTTAAATAGTCCGATTACCTATAGGGAAAGAAAAGAGAGGACGGCTTATGTAATCAATTCTGCACTAAAAATGAAGCCCCAAAATACTGTAGGATGAATACAGTGAGAAGGAAGGGCATCTCTTACAGAATACCTAGCCAAAGAATACTCTTTTGCACCCATCTGGTAAATCTCAAGTTGTAGGGAAGTATACAAGACACCGATCTTTAAGAAAAGCCCATTCATTGAACTATCTTAAAAATATGGTGCGCTGTCATCTAAGAAAAAGCTTCAACTTCTAGCACAGGAGAAGTGCTCCTACAGAGAAGGGCCTTGTTTGTAGTGAAGACAACTGCAGGAGCAAAAGCAGCACCCCAGCTTGGAAAAGTATTGCCTATAAAGGCAATGTGATCAAAGCAGAAAGGTGGGGTTTTTTTCCTTCCTTGCATTGTGACAGAGCTCCAGATGAAATCCTGATTGGAGTCAATGGTTTGTTTCCAAAGGTACAAGAAAGTTAGCAGTGGAAAAGTATCCTGTTTTCTCTCAAGGAGATGCTTCTCCTGCTGCACAAGGAATGTTCCTTTTCCTGTGTTAACTCCATTTTGTTATTTCTAAGGTGGGGGGAAAAAAAAAATAATCTCTCCACATCCCTCTCATCTCCACAGGCCATTTTCTTACATAGCAGCTAAAGGATTATGGACACAGTCACTTACAGGCTCGTGGATCATTAAGGTGGACTGAGGATGTGCCAGCCTCTCCACTGAAAGGAGAAAGTTACTTTTGATCAGTCATTATTGGTGGTGCAACCAGAATACATGTGATACCACCTGTGATCCAAAACTATATATGGAAAGAGCACATAGTCCCCAAAATCTGTGGAGTGCAGCAGCCCAGAGGAGCATGTGAGCTTGGATATATAATTAAAAAGCAGGAGGACTTGATATGTATCTGTTCTCCAAATCCGCACTTGAATTTTTGCAGCTCTCCAGCATCTGAATTTTTCACTTCAGACAACAGAAAACAAATTCTGCAATTAATTCTATCTTATATGGGTGCCAAAACTCCATGAATGGAGCATATAAATTGGAATAAACTGGTGGGCTTTGTTCTGACTCTCTCTCCAGCCCTGAAACACCACCAATTATTTCTTGGCGCTGCTACAATTCTTTCCTCACCGATCACTTTGTTTGCCAAGCGAATTGCTGCCTCAACTGTGTTTTCTTCCACAACTTCATCAACCAAGCCCAGCTTCAGTGCTTCAGTTGCTGGAATGTGTCTTCCTGTGATAAAAAGAGACATAAGGTGACTACAGTGGGGCATGATGGGCAATTTCATTCTTTTCCATCTGATCAATTGACTTTAGCTGGCTTCAAATATGAGACATGCTCATTATCAGGTGCATAAAATGTATTACTAATGACTCAGAAGGATGTATGTCCCTTTCTTAGCCCATCATTAGTGGAAGCAAGCTGAATTTCAACACAAGTAGCTACATAGGTAAAAGAAATTAATGTTTCTTAGACGAAGATGGTGGTATGACTCAATGCCATGTTCTTATATACAAAGCAAAGCCATGGCACAGTACTTTACCTGTAGTGATTATATCCAGAGCAGCAGGTACCCCAATCAGTCTGGGTAGTCGCTGAGTGCCTTCAGCACCTGGAAGTAACCCAATGGTGACCTCTGGTAAACCCATCCGTGCCTAAAACAAAGTCAAATTCAACAACAAATCTGATTGGAAAGAGTGATAACTACAAACTGAGCAGAATAGAGGAAAGACAAGCAGACCCGATTCACACATTGCTCCTCTCGGAAGCCTCAAAACTTCCACACAGAAACTTCATCCTTGCTTTTTGCCACATATGACATTTAAGACAAAAACCCACTCAACCATTTCAAGAACTTGTGTACAAATGCACAGGAACAGCATCGCTGTCCAGTGGATGTATGTGTGCTAGCGCAGCACTGGAGGAGAGTTGTGGGGCCAACAGCATCCCCCAAACTGACACATGCATAAACTAGTGCTTTCAAGCAGTTGTTACGAAATACTGGAGGGCACTCTGTGACTTAACTGTTACCTTCCTACTCTAATTCTTGGAAGTTTAGTATAGGAAAATTGGTACTGAACTCTTCCCTAATCTTCCTTCAAATGGCTCTCGGTGCAGCTGACATTTAGTAGGCTTACGGCACAGAAGCTGGGGCAGCAGGAAAGAGGGTCTTGTCTTTTAAAAATCTATCTAGATTTTTTTGCCTCGTTTAAAAAAAAAAATAGTTTGCACATTTCCTATTGAGCTCTTAAGAGATCTGGAGTCACTTTAAGACCACTACTTATGGCACCCGCCTTAGGCGGCAAATAGGGTGATGCAGAATACCTCTTTATGCTGTTACAGCAACCCACACTGTCATGGAGAAACAATGATTCACACTGCAAAAGTGAAGGGATGGCCCTATCAGTGAAGAGTCTCTATAAGGAGACCCGGTACTGCTAAAAGGTAGTTCAGCATTCCTGAATCTTGAAGGAGGGGATTCAAGAAAAAAAAAATAATCATGCCTTAAAAGACTGAAAGCTGTCTTTTGGTCAGAGTGTTCCTTGAGGACCCAGAGCTCATGGGGAATCAGACCATAAATGCTCCATGCTAGCTGAGTTTAACTACCTATTGAAACTAGGTCACTAGCAGAAAGAAATGCAAAATTCACAGGGCTGGGGAAAAAAATTAAGTAAGAGAGAGTCATGCTGCATGAGCCAGCAAGATACAGCCATCTACATCAGAATATAGATAATGACTACTGAGACCTAGGGCAAATTAACACTTGGTTACTGAAGCTTCTATGCGGCCATCTTATTCTACTAGTTACAAACCAATTTTATATTTAGGAATGACTTGAAATTACTTATTTAGTAAGACTTACGAAAGCGTGTCAAGGGTGGTTTTGTAGGTGAAGAATGTGAGCGCACAGACTTGTATGGTGTAGCTATAAAGCCCCGCTCCTCTGGGTAGATGACCCTGGGAAACGCATGCTGTCCCACTGCTCTTCAGCAGCAGTGTCCCACCCTGTCCGTGGCCGTATGTATATAGCTCCCATTGCCTTCACCAGCCTCTCTAGTTTGCAGCATGTGTTACCTTCACATGTGCAATCCGATAGTGACAGCCAAGTGCCACCTCCAGGGCTCCCCCCAAGGCAACGCCTTCAATGGCAGCCACCACAGGCTTCTCACTCCTTTCTATGAGAGAGATGATGGGGCCCAAGCCAGAACCACGTCTCGTCGGAGAAGAAAATCCTCGAATGTCAGCTCCTGAGGTAGCACAAAGAGATTAAGAGGAATTAGTGGGCAAGGCAGTGACTGGAATGATCCTTCCCTCTGTGCTGTTGAACATATTTGCTCACAGATGATCAAGTCCTTGCAGGGCATGCTGCTGGCAGGAAAGTGGTTAACAGGAATCACCCACTTTTGGGACCACCTTCAAGAAACCCTGGTTCCTTGAGCCTGTTCAGAGAGCTCAAGGGAAGGCTGAGTACAAAAATACATAGTAACTGTAATGATCATGCAGTTACTACAGAAATTTGCCAGACATCCTTGGTGTAATAAAAAAAAGTCGTGTCTGGAGCAGCTAAGTGCAAGTTACTACTAACAAGCGATGTAGAGCTCCACAGAAATTCCCTAGTTTCCCAGGTCTCCACAAACGGAGAAGATCTGTTATTTGCTACTGCCCCAGCCTAGGTACGTTCCATATACTGAAGCAGTTGATGTTTCAGTGATTTTATACAAACAAAGCTCTGGAGAGTAAGGAGGCACCAGTACATTGGGGAGATGAGCAGCCATCTTCCATTTCAGCATGAACATACCAGTTTGTTTCTGGCCTAGACAGTCCAGCTTGTCATGTGCCCCATGTCAATTGTGGTACAGCAGAATAGAAAAAGCCCACTGTCTTGTGGCCAATTCCAGCAAAATCCGGACTTTTATCAGCAGTGTTACGAGGCAGAGAATTTTCATACAGTGGGTGGAGAGTGTTTCTTCTTTTTCTCGGGCTATGTTTGATGAAAAATGTCTTACCTGCACTGAATTTCCCATTTTCACCACAAATCATAACAGCCTTCACTGAAGGATCTGCATCTGCTCTCTTCAGTCCATCCTCTAATGCCTGGAGAACTGTCACACTGAAATAAATGAGAGATTCAGTGAGTAACAATCAACTACGTTACCCTTCCAAGAGGTGTTATAAACACCAAGCGTCCCAGGGAAAATGAGCTGTATGTCCAAGCAGGTCTCTCCCCTAGCCTGTCTTCTGCCAGAGCCTCTCTGGGTGAATCCTTTCGTTAGTCTCCCTCTTACTTCAAGGGCAAATGCCAAAATCCAACAAGCTTATAACTGCTGACCTCTCGTTCACTTCCTGAAGAGTCGTCTTCTGGCTATGACATTGCTGTTTCCTAAGCAAGCAGCACAGGGAAATGTTCTTTTGAAAACGTCTTTATGAATTAAACATTCAGATTTTCAGGAAAACAGTTTAGCATAATTTAAAAGTAATTAATGCTAAACCACTGACAATCTAAGAACTTTTAAAAAGGGAAAGGAGCTCCAGGGATAAAAAGCTATCTTTCAGACACCTGGCACAGAGATGGTGCTGTGCTGATGATTATAATGCTTTCACCTTGCAAAGATCTGTATTTAAGTCCAGACTTAAACATGTGGGGGATCCTGTCAAAGTGAATTTGGGCCTAAAATACTACACAGAATGTCTTCTTTTGTGTCATCTGAACGTGTTTCCACGGACACAAGCAGTAAATGTGGCCAGCAAAGAATTAACAAGGAACTTGAAAATGGCACAGTAAAAGTATAAATAGTATTTTTACAAATCAGATATTAAAAAAAAATCTGACCTGACTGTATGCCCACTTTGCATTTGAAGCTTTTAGAAGCTAATTTATATATACATGTGTGTGTAGGATAGATGCGGAGAGTCCAGTCTCTTTTAGAAGACAGTGACAATAAAGAGGATGGTAGGTAAAAACAGAAGCATTAACGCCTAACACTTTATTAATAGAAATATTAACACAAATGGTGTATATATATATAAAATAGATACTAAAATATATTCATATACACACATTTGTAAGTGTATACATAGTTTGTGAGAGAGGCTTTTCTGTGCGCATACATACTACATATGTAGACACGTCTCTGATTCAGAAAACCTGAGCCACAAGCAGTTGGAGGCTGGAGCAATACTCAAAGTATCATACATGCTCGCTGCCTCCTTTCTAAATACAGCTTCTGTTCCTAGACCTTCTCTAAACCGTAAGCCCAGCTTTACATGTAACCTTGGTGGCTGATGCTCAGTGGAGAGGAGGGGTGTGAATTAGAAAGAACTGATAGAAAGGCCTGATGCACACTCAGTTTGTGCATGTTTTTCAATGTATTTGAGGGCATTTCATCTAACAAGGAAGCTTGTCATAAAGTAGATGAAAAATATATCACTGTACTCGTGTAACGCTTCTAAGAGTGTCCACGGTGGGTGATCACATATTTAGATAAGGCAACAGCTTGCAGCATTGAAGTGGAAATCCATAGACTGAAAAGGAAAACCTGGGGAGCCCAAGAAGTTTCCTGCAAGCCAGCTGCGTCCTGCCAGCCAACCTCTGCACATTTCTCCTTCGAAATCAAAAATTAAGAGAAGCTATCAGCAAAGTCTATTAATCAGGGCTGTTGGCTGAGGCAGGGCTGCCAAGGGGGCTCTCCAGGATCAGCTGCTGCCGGGGTAAGGCCATGCTATGCTCAAGGATCAGTGGGAGCCCTGAGACCTGGCAACCGGAGACTGAGAAAAGTGTTATTTTTGGAGAGAGAACAGCCAGTTATGTACCAATTGCCTCATCTAGACATCAAAGACAACTCTAAAGTCTGACATTAGTAATGGTTCCGAAAGCTGAAACTTTAAATGAGAACAATTTGGCTGTGACAAAGAAAAACTATTAGGTGACTCGGTAAAGTCCTTCCAGTGCATATAGTTCCATGTAGCAGAATATGAAAGCCTTTCCAATTTTAATAGATAGTTCCATATTCTGTGGGAAAAATGCATATTATCATTTTGTTTTTTATCTTGCTCCCCTCGGAACATCAAGTGCTGGGGCTGCTGCTATTTGAGGAGGACCCACAGGCTGCACCCAATGCTCGCTGCTCTTAGAGGTCTCTTTTTGCATCAGTGGAGAGCCGGGCCATAGAAATACCAAATTCCCCTTGCGGCTGGAAGATTAAAGGGAAAGCCATGATGAAATGTCATTACACTTACAAACCATGGTGCAAAGAGGGGAAAAAAGCGTGTACCAGGATTCCGAACAAATGTTAAATTACTGATTTGAAAATATTGTATAGAAAAATGGCACGATTCTCTCAGGAACAGACAAGAAGCAAGCAAAGCATTTCTGTGTCTGTTGCAGGCACGTGATCAGCAAATGCAAAATGCCCATATAAAAGGTTTGTCTGTATTAAATGGAAAGGTTCAGGATTTTATGTAGGAAATTAGTTACAAGCCCTTAGCGCTTACAACAATGTACTCCTACCAGAAGAAAAATTAACCATCAAGGCTGCCACAAAATAACAGTTCAATACCTACGTGACCTGTATTAAGCCAACAGAACTATTTTTGCCAGAGAATAACTTGACCATGTACTTGCATAGATATTTCTCCTCCCTCCATAGAATTTTTTCCAGGGGGAATTTTTTTGTGGGACAAAAAAAGAAGAAACATCAGACTTTTTGTGGTTTCTGGTTCTGCTAAGATGGAGCAATACGTTTGCCTCAGGATATGGTACAGTCCAACACGCAGGCTGCATTGCTTTGTAACTCACATATTATAACTGGTACTAAAAGATGTAATTTTAGATGAAAGCATCGTAGTAAAATGTATGACAGTAAAACTATAAAAATACTCAAGAGTATCACAACTTCAAACAGCTAGAGCATTAAAGAAACAAAAAGTCACCATAATTTGCATAAGTATTTCATTACTGTGACAGTGTCATTCATTTAACGGTAACAATGCAAAAATTCACTCCGTGCATTCGAATCAATGCTTAATCCCATGCTATGTAGTCAGCTCCACCACGTGTACTATTTTGACTGCAAGAAAAGTGATTCTGCTGAGATGATTCAGCGTTACGTGTTTCAGAAACACACCGCAGGTGCACCCCAGGGTAAGAGAATATTCTTGTAGGTGATCACACCAGGTTATTTCTATTTTGCATAAAACTCACTGCAGTGATGATGTGCTGGATTTGTAACACAGTTTTATTATTTACCTTAATAATTTCAGGGTTTAGCTAGGGTTGTAAATGTGAACTTTTCATGAAAAAAAAAAAATAGTTTACGGGAATCCTGAAAATTTACTTAGTCACCTTTACAGAAATAAGACTCGAATCCAACAGTAGCAAATGCTGTTTATGGAAAACATGCAGGTGTGGTCCTTTCCCCTTGTACTTTCCCCAACATCCACAATCACTACGTTGGGGATGTTGCTCTGTACGTCTATGCACATTCTTTTTAGCATCCCTTATACACCTGCTGTCTGCGAATTCGCCCAGTCCCTCTGTGCTGATCCCATCTGCCTCCACAGGCTCCTGTGGCAGCAAGATCTGCATTATCTGTTTTAAAACAACCTCCTGCTAGTTTCATCGAATGCCCCAAGTTCAACTGTTGTAGGATTTGGTAAAGGGTTATGCCTTCGATTTATTTACTTTCTTTATGATTTTGTAAACCTTGACCTTATTCTCCCACAGCCTTTTCCTCTCCAAACTGGTAACACTCAGCTTTTTCAGTCCACTTCCTTAATGTGGTGTGCTGTCCCTTGCATTATTTTGGTTGTCCCTTTCTGGATTGTCTCTGTGTGCTTCTGCAAGAGCAAAATGGAGAACTACACACAACAGTTAAGATGTTTTCTATTGCAGAAAAGGGATGCCCTCTGCTCTGTTCTCAACATACATCCTGATGGTACCCAATATTTTGTGGGCTTTTTGGGCTGCCCCAGCACATTGAGCTGATGATTTCACAGAGCTTTCAAAGGTAAGGATCCCTTCCCTCAGCTGTAACTGCCAGTTTTGAAGTTTTGAGCCTGGTATCCGGTAAGCTTGTCCTGGGTTATATTTTTTATTTAAAGAACTTCTATCTATTGTTTTTTCAGCATGCCTTGATCCACTCGTTATATTTTTTTTAGTCATAATTTCCAGTTTTCATATTTCCTGTCACATTTTATGGGCTTTCTTGTTCTCATTGGAGTAAGCTTTTCACTTAAAAAAAAAAAAAATCAAAAATAATCAAACTTTTCCCTCAGTCGTCTTAGCTTTCTCATCAAGCTGTGTAAGGTGTTTACCAGATCACTTGCTGGCTGAACAGTTTACCTGGGCTTCTAAATAAACTTAAAAAAACACCAAAATCCTAAACCCAAAGAAGAACAATCCAGCCTCCACCCTTGTTGCAGGCTTCTTGCCTTTTGGACAGCTTCTTGCAGTGTTTTTGTTTGAACTAACTGCTGGCTATTTACATAATTCCCTTCTTGAAACTGAGTACTGGTGAGCTGGATTTACCTGCTCTGCTCTCTCTTGCCTCAGTGTCAGATCCAGCTGTGCAGTAGTTGCTGTCACACAGCAGCTAACACAGCTTGAACGGGAGTTATGTACATAAATTACAGCCAAATCCAGAATGGCATCCTTTCCGTGGGGTTTTAGAATAGTTGCTTCAGGAAGCAGTCACTTCCTGCATCCCAGAATTTTCTCTCTGCATCTCATCCTGATGCAGTGCTGATCCAGTCCAACACAGGTAATCGCACTCTCCCATCGTTGCTACCTATCCGAAGTTGCAGCTTCTCTAATCTCCTTTAAGGTTTTCTGATCATTATGCTGATCAGGGGTCAGAAGGACAATCCTAGCAGCCAGAGAGCCTTTTCCAATCATGACTGTTACGCTGTTATACTTTATATAATCCCACGCGTACACTCCCCTACCCCATGTCCTACCCTATCATCCCTGGAGCTTTTCTGCACTTGTCAGCTCAAATGTTTAAATCCTCTTCCAAATCCTTCTTCATTTTCAGTGCCAGCAGCCTGCCTCTGTTCATGAGGTGTGGCTGGTCCTTTCTCTTGCAAGCCTCGTCTGTTCCCCAAAATTTCACAGTTCTTTGCATACCTAAATCCCTTCTTTCTATGTCATGTCTCATAAATGCGGATCTCTGAATACTAAACTTCTTACAAACCGGGAAAAAAAACCCAAAAAACCCAAACAAATCAAATTTGGCACATGCCACCTCTGCTGGTGGAGAGAAAGATTAGCTTGAAGAGGAGTCTGTGTGTGGGAGACAAATTTGCTGTCAGACTCACAAGTCAGCATACATTCCTCAGGAAAGCACTGCCCAGGAGGGTTCCTGCACAGCAGCGGACGGTGTCAGACAGGAGAAAGCAAATTCCTACCCACCGGTGGCTTCTAAATTGCTAATGGCCAGGGCGATGGCCTGGGAGCTGGGAACACGGCACTCAGTGCCAATGTAATGGGGGCAGAGAGGTGAGGCTGGAGCAGAGCAGCAAAAACTCACCAGTCTTTAAAAAAGCATCTGTGCCTGCTGTGAAATTAAATTTTCAGGATCGCAGGAGATGGCTCCTGTCTGTAACTTTAGCTGCCTGCTGTCACCTACGTAGTGAAACATTTCCAACAGCAATCACAAACCTGCTCCCCTATGGTCCAGTATGTAAACTATGCAGAAGGAACACAAGAGGATCAGAGTGTGTTCCACCTTTCCGAGCTATAGCCAGGTCTCGGCTAAAAAACTACCTGATGGCAAGTATGAGATAATTATTGATCCCTACTAAAACAGGTATTAGCCTGACATGCGATCAAAGACCACAGGCATGTCTCAAGCCGCACTTTCACGGCAGCTTAACTGATTTAAATCCACACTGTGCAGGCTCCCATCCTTCCCCACGTACTCCTACTCTGTCCCTCGTGCCAGCACTGCTCCTCCTGCAATGGCACAAGGAGCTGACGCAGAGAGCTCGGCTGGCTGAAAAACCAACCCAAACCAACTGGCTGCTGTTTAGTCGCATTTGCACCCCGAGATGGCTCACTACTAGTCACAGGAGCACCAACGCTAGCAGAGGCTGTGAGGAACCATGGTGAGGATCATCTCAGGTCGTGTTACGGTGCTGTGGAGTTCGTTATGAGGAATGAGCCTATATGGGTGAAGTAAGTACTCAGGTCTCTCGGGGGCCTTTGTGCTGTGGGGGTGTCAGCGGGTAAAAGAGCGCGGGCAGCACAATAAGGGTGTGGGGGCAGTGGAGATACAGCACTCAATGGAAACTGCCTTTTTAATGGACCCAAAGTGTTCTGCCAGGTCTTCTTTCTCCCTCCCGGGGCTGGGGGAGAGGACCATGACCACACCATCTGTTACGCTTGGTGTGTCAGAGCGGCTCCCTGCTGCGAGGGCACTGCGGGGTGACGAGTAAAGGGTAGTAGATGCACGGGTCTGTCCTGAAGCGGCTGTTGTGCAGGTGCATACCGTTGCTGTTCCAAGACAGAAGGCAACTTTGGGTTTTATCAAGGACTTACAGAATCATACCGTTGTCTACTTCTCAAAAGAGGCAGAGTTAAGGTTCCTTAAGCACGTACCTTTAGCTCTGTACTCTGTACTTTTCGTGGTAAGGCTGGGAAGTTTACCGTGGGCACAGCCTGGAAGTTTTCTTAGGCTGGTCTTGGGCACAGGAGGTCCAAGGGATGTCTTGCACCTTGCAGTTCTGGGAGTCCTACATGTCTAGTTCATCTAATCTCACCAAGTCACTCCACGTTGGCTTTCTCACGATAATTATCTGGGCATGTGAAAATGATCTTACTCCACTTTTAAACGTGTTGCAACAAAAGCGTGAGCGTTGCCAGTTATTGCAATTTAGCTTGCTACAGAAGAGCAGCAGGTTGTTTTTCCTATTCATGCTTTTACTTGTCTCTTTCAGCTTCTTTTTAACAAACTTTCTGGTTTAGAAGTCGAGCATAGCTGCAGTGGATTTTTTTGGCTTGTGAATGTACACTGAATAGACACTATGGTCACTGTTATAGAACAGCTCTTCAACTACAGCTGCTTAAAAAGAGCCTATGCAGTACTCGGAACTAAATGAACTAAAATACACACCTTATAACGAATTATGTAAAGCCAAAAAGCACTTACGTCCTTTTCAAAACACATGAAAACCTAAAATTTCAGGAGCTCCTACAGACTGGTGTTTGCCTTTGCTCTTCACTGGCTCACGTTTGCGATCGCCTGGGGCCTTTCTTGACCAAGATCAGTATTTGGAGGTCAATCCCTCACTCATTTTCAAAAGGCAAACGAACTGCCTTTGCTGCGGACAGCCCTGGCCATGGTTTAGCGCTGGTGCCAGCTCTTCTCCTCGAACCACCTCTGCTCCCTCCAAAGCCCTTTGCCCCAACGCCTGCGCTCCCCGGGAGAGCCCAGGGACGTGCCGAGCAAGCGTTGTGGGGCCCGCAACGCAACCGGCACCAAATCTGAGGGGAAAAAGCTGTTTTTCTGCCGTGTGGTTTCTTGCTGGAAGCATCATCTTGACGCTTAAAGGCTAGAAGGTGACGAGAAATAAGCAAAGTTTTTTAAACAGCTTCCAGGGGAAGGGTGACAGCAAGTACAGATCGCTGAGCCTGACACCTCTCCTGTGCAAAACAAAAAACCACTAGAAGTCGTAATAAGAAGGGAAAGTCATGGAAAAAATCAGCATGTTTTTTTGCAAAGGCGGGTGCAAGTGTTCGGAGAGGTCCCTCGGCAGAGGCTCCTGTCAGGCAGCCCGCCCCGGGAGCGGGAGGGTGCTCACACGGGCGAGGCGGGGGATAAATAAGGCGAAAAAGAAGGAAATCGGCGAATCGCCCACCCTGCTCCCCAAGGGCGGCCAAGCGCAGCGGCCCGAGCCCGCCACAGCCCCCCGAGCCCCGGCTCGGCGCTCCCCTGAGGGGCGGCCGCCACAGAAAATGGCGGGTGCGTGTGGGTGGAGGGGGGGAACCGGCCCGCGCCCGCCGTTACCTCAGCGCGTTGACCGGCGGGTTGCGGAGCCGGATGACGGCCACGGCAGCGGCGCCCCTGGCGTACTGCGCCATGCCGAACCCTCGCCGCTCTCCTCCGGCCACCCCGGCCCGGCCCGCCCCGCCGCCACGGGCCGCCCACACGGCGGGGTGTGTGGGCGGCCTGCGGGGAGGCGCGGGCTCCGGCTCCTCGGGCGCCGCTGTACGGACGGCCCCGCGGCGGTGACCCCGCTCTGGGCAGGGTGTCGCGGCTCGGTGCTCCGCAAGGCGCTCTCGGCGTTTAAAATGGAAAAACATCTGTTGCAAAGGGCCGGTTCGTCTTTAAAAGGCTCCAAGACGCTAAGGCCTGCGGGATTTTTTTTTTATTTATTTAATTAAGACAGGGAAGTTAATGAAGTGAGGATGTGGTAAGGTTTCCCACAGTATAAAAATCTTTTCTATGTCTCGGCCTTTAAGAGTCAGCCGCTGGGCGGAACGGCTGCAGCTCCTTCCCCCGGCCTGGGACAGGTAGAGATAATTTTAGAAGTTGGTTTATGTGTGTGGAATATATAGTGTTCACTCAGTGCAACTGCTGCCTTTGCTGTTGTGGTGGGTCACTTGAGCTCTTCTGTCATTTGTTAAGTAATGTAAAAAAAACCACGAACCCAAACCAAACCCAGGGATAATACTTGGTAATTTGCTTGTAAAATAGTGTGTTGTAGGAGTTTATAAAAACGCTGTAAACTATGCCTTGGAGGGCTAACCGATTTGTTGTATTTTTATTAACCATAATGAAACCAAAGATCACTCTGAGTTGTACTTTCTGTTTATAATTTACAGGTCTGTTTCACCCGTCCTTTAATAGTACAACTGGTATGGTTGGGACAAAACAGGACCCTTCTGAGCAAGAACAAACAGAAAACAAAACAGTTCTCAGGGAAAGAAAGCTCAGTGACTCTACAGAGCCATGGAAAGGCTCCAGTAAATGTTCAAGGTTTATTGTTGTAAGCTTTGTCTTTTTTTTTCCTTTTTCCTTAAAGATAAATAGAGTTTGGTAGCAAGAAGCGCATTTAAGCGTATACAGCAGAGGAAAATTAAGGCCTTCAGGCTTCAGTCGTTGTTCTGTGTTGAGTTGTACATGGATGAAGCACAGGGGCCTGAGCCTAAATGCAACTCCCAGCCCGATGGAGGAGGACGAGCGCGTGGGCATCCGCTGAGGCTTCTTGCCGTGTTTCCCTCGCACAGCGTAGCTGTTCTCCCAGCAGTCGGATCCGAGGCAAGGCAGCTCTGCTCTGTCAGGCAGCCACAGGAGGGGGTCCGGGTTGCAGAGCCTCTTGGTGCACTTAACCTTGACAAAATGTAATCAAGATGGTCAAGTTTCTTTCTGTAAGCTTTTGAGAAATTCACCAAAAGCTTGTACAGGGCTCCAGTGCTTTTATTTCTAAGGCTGTTCCATGAGGAGCACGGCTCTTCCCTGCAAGGCCGCTTGGCAGTTTATGCTCCGATGAAAAACGGCTGTTGACTATGAAACCGCAAGACACGGTGGCAGCTTTTACGAGCCCTAAGCCTCCCAAAAGGAAAGCTATCTTGCTGTATGAAGGGAAATACAGCTAAAATTGCATATCTAAAATTGCTCGTGTCTTTGTCCTCTGCTAGGGGACAGCTCTACTGTTGTCTGCGGCAGCCAATGCCATTTCAGAAGTAAACTGTGATTATGGTAGAGGCTGAACTTTGTGTAAGAAAGTTTGAGTAGTAATGGAAGGCTTTCTTTCAACAGGCCAAGGCATGCAGTGAGCCTGGATGTTTCATATATATATATGTGGATATTCCTCTGGGTGTTGTTAAGTTTTGACTACATAGTAGAGGATAATGCTCAGAAAATAAAACTTGGTGCCCATTCCAGCTCTGGAGAAAGAAAAGGCTTCTCAAAACGGGAATATCAAATCCTTAGAGTCTCCATTACTAGACATGGAAAGGAGGGATCTTCACCAAAGGACAGATTTCAATGAACGTGAATGTTGTGCTTTGTCTTCCCCCAGCATGTGCTGTGGTAAAAGAAAAAGAACCTGCTTCTTCCTGAGCTGGAGCAACATGAGTCTCGCAAGTCTCCTGGGATCCTCAGCCTTGTTCACGAAGTGCTGAATGATAGAAACAAGTGCTTTATTTATAGGAGGCTCTGGTTAATTTTTATTCCAGTATATCATTGATGCAAAGGACTTCAGAAGATGCAGCTTCATTTGCTATAAACTTATTCACACAGAGCAAAAATTTCCCGGAAAATTATTATTTGACTAGTTGCACAAAACACGTCGATTTCTGACCCGAGAGGTATTTGAAAAGGAGGGTCTGCAGTGATGTTCCAGCTGTAGGAGTAGAGTGTTTCCACCGAAACTACCTCTGCGGAATATAGAAGGTCTAGCTAGCTGTGTTGTATAATCTGAGCGGAGGTTTTGTGGTAAAACCTGTGGTCACAATGCTGAGAGGGGTAGGAGCTCTGAAAACTTACTTGTTTTTGACAGCAGCTGGTCTAAACATCGGCCTTGAATTACACCCTGCTGTTGAAACGACGGCTCAGAGGGCCAGCTGAATTCACCAACAGTTGTTTTCTGCTTTCCCTTTTACAGCTACAGCTTTTTCAAAATCTTTTTGGCTTTAAAAAAATTATTTGGTGTAAGAAGAGCTGTTGATCTCCTCACCTTTATAATCTTTTGTCTGGTACACTGTTCTCTGATCCTGGTTCTCTGGTAAAAAAACAGTATTGGTAAAGGTGATCATAAGACAATTTGCAAAGGCTGCTTTGGTTATACGCAGCCTTAGGTGACCTCCTTTGCTAACTGTGAGGTCCTTTTCTTCAGCCTTCCAGAGCCTCAGTGGGATGGAGTTCATCCCCTCAGGGCTGGTACGTACAACTCTTTGAAAGGCACCTCCACAACAAGGGAGGTTGTTTTAGCTTGATGTAATAAAGACACTTTAAAAAACTTTACCTCCTTGCTGGGTATCCTTTGAGGCGTTTTTTCTTTTAGCAAAAAAGGTTTTAAATGTCTTGGAGACTTAGCCTCCTGTTCTGTCTCCTAGACCAAGGCTGAGCATAATTAAATTCATAATTACATTTGTCACTGTTAATATGTACTTAAAAACAGGGCTGTAGGTGGAGAACAGTTGTATATCCAACACTGCGCTCCCCTTTAGAAACAAACAGCTCATTTTTTTTTCAAAGTGTACTTGTGCAGGTGTGGAGAGCACAGCGACACAGCTCTCAGAGCAGGACAACTATTTGTCTTATTGGGGCTTTGCTCTGCTCCTTGGCTTCTTGAAACCAAGAGTTACCCCTCTAAAACTCCCCACTGCAGCAGGTCTGTTACACGTATATATATTTTAACATCCAGACCCGCAAAAGACAAAGCCGTTGACAGCTTTGCACACATAAAGCAGCTGTAACACATTTGTTAGCAATGTACAGACCCACGGTATTCTCCATCGAGTGGGTCCCCTGTTCAGCATTTATTTCCCTTTGTCCTACTCTGCGCGTTTCAGATTTAAATGGTCTTAAACAAATATTACCATTTCAAATGCAGGATCTTGAGTTCTCCCTGCCAGAACAAAGTATCTGCTGGTTATTTTTAAGAGTCCAAGCCTATTTGATGATTTTTTTAAGCTCCAATACTTGTGTGGTTTCAAAGCAACACCTCCTGGCAAACCGTGGTATTGCTTCTGCAAGCAGAGAGACCTTCCTCTTGGATTGATACCCGACAAAACAGCGAGACAGCGGAGTGATCTGCAGCGATAGTTCCTCAGCGTGCAAATCGCAGTGTGAGTGATGTGGGTTACGACTTCCACTGGAGGAGACATAAAAGGGGAGAACACGTTTTAGAATTTTTTAAAATGAGAACAAACATAAGCGCTTACTGCTGTCATACAGGTATTGCTGCCTTTTTTATTTGTTTATTTATGCTACACGTGCTGGTTTACGGTGGACAATAGTACCAAAGCCAGTGCAGGACTTTATCCAAAAAACTGTGAAGCCTGCAAACAAACGATGCTTGCTATCATCCCCATAAACGGTAACATGGACATTAGTATTCATCTTTGCCCTCTAAATTTACTCCCTTCTCTATCCCGGCGTAAAACTGACTGGCAGAAAATAAAGTGTGAACAGAAATTCGGAACGGTTTCAGAAAGCTTCATTAATGTTCAGTGTATCATATTCCCTTAGCACTAAAGCAATGCGGCTGTCCTAATAGGCAAACAAAAATACTGAGAGCGCCATGGAAGCATCAGAGAAAACCACTAAAGAACAAGATTACAGTCCCCTTATTCACAGCATCTACACGTGGTTTAAGGTACTATTGTGCTGCATTAGCATCACCATGAAACAATCCAGCCCACTGCAATAACTTGAGGAATCAGACATGAATGCCAGGCAATTTATACAGAAGACTGAGAGATGGTGTCAATGCTCATATACTTATGAATAAAAGCAACAGAAATCATCGTAGAGGGCCATTTCTTGAAGAAGAAAGTAAAATTGTCAATGATGATGACAAAAAGATATACAGTCATAGAATAGTTTGGGTTGGAAGGGACCTTTAAAGGCCATCTAGTCCAGCCTGCCCTGCAATGAGCAGCGACATCTTCAACTAGATCAGGTTGCTCAGAGCCCCATCCAACCTGACCTTGAATGTTCCCAGGGTCGGGGCATCTCCCACCTCTCTGGGCAACCTGGGCCAGTGTCTCACTATCCTCGTTGTAAAAAATTTCTTCCTTATGTCTAGTCTAAATTTTCCCTCTTTTAAAGCCATTGCTGCTTGTTCTATTGCAACAGATATGTACTCAGTGTTTCTGCTCTCCATTCCAGATTGCTGGTTGATTTGTTGATGTACTGCTAATGGAACTCTTTTCTGTCCGGTAGTAAAATACAATGTTAAAAGTTGTGGCTACCCCATCCCTGGAGGTGCTCAGGGCCAGGCTGGACGGGGCTTTGAGCAACCTGGCATAGTGCAAGGTGTCCCTGCCCAGGGCAGGGGGGTGGGACTAGATGGTCTTTAAGGTCCCTTCTAACTTTAACCATTTTATGAATCTATCTGTCAAAGTTTGGTACCTTAATATCCAGTTTGGCCATGTAGGCTGCATCCTAATACTTTGAGAGAACTGGCTGAAAAAATATTTGACTATTTGGGCTGGTATTGCTAAGTCTTTGAAAGCAGGGGAAACAGAAGATTACAAGAAAACCGTTCTGTGGTTTGCCTGCCCTATTTGGACTGAGCCACACACCTGGTGCGGTGCTATCCATGACAGCCCACGCAGGCTGCTCTGGAGGCTGAGGACAGCCCTGTCCCTTGTCCGACCATCCCAATTCTCAGCAGCCTGCCAGGGACAGCTGGGATTAGAATTATAGAATTGTCTAGGTTCAAGAGACCTTTAAGATCGTCGAGTCCAACCATTAACCTAACACTGCGAATACCACCACTACACCACGTCCCTCAGCACCATATCTACACATCTTTTAAATACCTCCAGGGATGGCAATTCCACCACTTCCCTGGGCAGCCTGTTCCAATGCTTGATAAGGCTTTCTGTGAAAATTTTTTTCCTAATATCCAATCTAAATCTCACTTGAGGCCGTTTCCTCTTGTCCTGTCGCTTGTTACTTGGGAGAAGAGACTGAACCACGACACCCCCTCTCGGTACAACCTCCTTTTAGGTAGCTGTGGAGAGCGACAAGGTCTCCCCTCAGCCTCCTTTTCTCCAGGCTGAACACCCCCAGTTCCCTCAGATGCTCCTCATCAGACTTGTGCTCCACACCCCTCACCAGCTCTGTTGCCTTTCTCTGGACACACTCCAGCACCTCAATGTCTTTCTTCTAGTGAGGGGCCCAAAACTGAACGCAGCCCTGGAGGTGGGGCCTCACCAGTGCCGAGTACAGGGAGACGATCACTTCCCTAGTCCTGCTGGCCACATTGTTTCTGATACAGGCCAGGATGCTGTTGGCCGTCTTGGCCACCTGGGCACACTGCTGGCTCATATTCAGCCGGCTGTCAACCAACACCCCCGGGTCCTTCTCTGCCGGGCAGCTCTCCAGCCACCCTCCCCCAAGCGCTGCACGCCCAAAAAAATCCCCCACACGCTCCTCCGGCCGGCGGGGAACCCCTCCGACAGACCTCAGGTGCTTCGTGACGGCGGGGCGGGGAAAAACGGCCCTGCCCACCATCGCCCGTCGCCTCACGGCTTCCCGCCCAACCGCCGCCCGCGCGCCCCTGCGCCTGCGCGGCGCCGGAAGTGACGGCGGCGAGGCCAGGCCGGTACCGAGCGGCGGACGCGGTGCCCAGGTAACGCGGTGGCGGCGGTGGTCGGGGCCGGGGCCCGCCCGGTTCTCGGCGGACGAGGCAGCGGGAGGGTCGGCGCGGAACCGCGCCGACCCTCCCGCTGCCTCGTCCGCCGAGAACCGAGCGGGCCCGGCAGCGGCGAGGCGAGGGTCCCCCCCACCCCGCCTCGCCCCGGGAGCAGAGTGTTATCTCCTCTTCCCGGGAAGGAGAAAGCGTTGAAATAAATCTCCAGACAGAATCCGAAGCAGAGCGTTGGCGGGTTAAGGCTGTGGTGTCTTTTTTTTTTCCCCCCCATCCCGGCTGAGCGCAACGGCTACCGGCAAATTTAAAAAAAAATAAAAAAAATAAAAAAAATTACCTCAGGTTTCTGTGGGTTTGTGCCCCGTTCGGTGAAAGAAAGCGTAGGCATTCCGGTGCTGCCCGCGTCTGGCAGAAGTTTGGAAGAAGGGATGGCTCTAGCGGAGGCTTTGCTTGGAACATCATAAGAGTGAGAGAAGGTGATGAGTGTTAAGAAGGACAGCACTTAAAACCATGAAGGAAGGTAGGGGAGAGGCAGCTCCCAGGGCAGAATCTAGCACCTCTAGCTTATTTTTGCTAAATGGATGGAGGTGGATGTCAGTAATGCTTGCAAGCATAGTACAAGGAAAATAAATCCTGTCGAGAAAATGGATAGGAGCCTGCCAGCCTCCTTTCTCGTTCAGGCTTTGTGGGAGTTTTGCTGCTGGAAACTACTAAGACCTTGTTGTGCCTTCGTTTGCAGTTCTTCTTCATTTATCCTCTAGCTTTGGAGATAGACTGGTGTTAACAGACTGATCTCGTTCTCAAAGCAGGCCGGAAACATAAGGGGAAATACTTTCTGCGTTTGCTCTGGGATGGATTTGAGTCCTGATCCGACTGCTCCATTTGAGATGTGAAAGCTTCCATTTTTGTGGTAACTATATATGTGAGTAAGCGTGGAATTTCAAGAGAGCAGGTTTAAGATGATGTTACTGCTGAAAAGAGTGACCCTCTGCACCTCTTTTCCAGCCCTCTGATTGTCCGTTTTCGTTGCGCCTCGTGGGCAGGTGTAAGCGGTGGTGCGGTCGGCTGGGTTCAGCTGCCAATGCGGCCAGCAGTGAGCACCGTACAGAAAGTGAAGCGATGGAGCTGACTGCGCGTCTGTACTAATGCCGGTGTATGTAACAGGGAGTGGCAGGTCCGCCCGGTTAGGCAGTGTCACGGATCAAAATCACTTAAGCTGCTTGTGAAAGTGTTCCCTGAGGCTGCGCTTCCTTGGACGGGTGAGCTGGCTTAGTGTCTGTGGTTTGGTTTTTTTTTGGTGTTTTTTTTTTCTTTTTGTTAGTTTGTTTCAGGCTGATATTTGGTATTTTTTTAGATGAAGGCTGTGCAATACCGTCTGTCTCCTTATTTCATGATGTGGCTAATATTCTCAGCCCCTTCCCTGCCTCTTCCGCAGTAGAAATATTTTTATTTTGTTTCCTGAAAAAGTTTACTTTTGGGTGATGACCAGTCTGGTACATGTGGAGGGCTACAAATGTGGAACTGGAGGATTTTTAGAAATGTAACTGTGGTGATTCTCACCAATAACTCCACTGGTATCATTGCTAAAACAGATGTTCAGTTTTAGAGAACAAAAGTAGTTGTTGCTAAATGTAAAGATGGGAGTGCTAGCAGTAAATAAAGAAATCTCATTTAGGCACAAAAAAAGGTGGATAAAGAATTGAAACAGATGTAGTAAACAAAAAAATTGCTCTCAGTTGCTCAGTTTTTGGTCTCTTAACAGCTGTTTCTGACACCGGAAAGGTCTCTGTCCAAAAAGATGATAGAAGATGAGACTATTAGCAAAACTTTATTTACATCAGAGGCATGTAAAGAATTTTTTTTGGATCTAAACAGTTTGGTTAGCTTCACTAAGACTAAGAACAATCAGCCTGGAAAAAAAAAGTCTTTTGTTTATTGTGTTATTTTAAAGCCTATGTTAGTACAGCAGCTCATAGATTTTATTCAGATATTTAGTGGAGGATAAGTACTTCTCTTTGTAATGTCCAAGAGTTTTGTATAAGCCTTTGTGACATAGTTTAATGGCTTAGTTGCAGTATTAAAATACTACTTCTTGAAAAAGTGCTGAATTTAGTGTGGTTTAGTTTTAAACGATTTTTGCACTGTGGCTCCTGCCCCTGTCTTGAACCTGTTCTGCAGTGTGCACATCCTATTGTTTAGAACTCCTTTCCTGGAAACATTTTCTTTTAGGTCCCTTATTAAAATTCTTAAAGCTGAATCTAACTCTGTCCTTGTAGAATTTGTCTTTACAACTTCTCATAAAGAAGATAAATTGCCCTTTATTATTGTTTGTTAGAAAAGATAGTGTAATATTTAATAAGTTACTATATCAAATACTCTAGGTGGTTCTCAACAGTACAGTGCTTAAGTTAAATATTGACTTGCTGTATAGGACTTTGGTCTTGTGTAACCCTTGCCGAAGCTGTAGTCAGGAGGAAGGTATCGTGGCAAAAATAATGATGACTTAAAATTGCCCCCTACCAAACTGAAGCCAGTCTAGCTGTGCACAGAAGCAGCTAATGATCGCAGGGAAGGCTCAGCTTGGTGATGCTTGTAACTGATTAAATGTAGAGTTAATTCCTCTGTCTCTTTCTGGTCTCTGTGGAAGATAAAAATTAATTAAAATACCATTTAAAGAAAAGTGTGAAATCAGGATGTAAAAAATGTTAGTGTTTTTTGCAGTATAGTCTTTAACTATATAAATGTAAACCTTCCTGTAGTACACTCCAGCTCAGTGTTGGTAGTCTCTGCAGCATGATGTGAGTAGGTTGTTTGTACCTGGGGGTGGTGACAGTCCTTCTATGTCTCTCTGTAGATTGCAAAATGACTAGAATTTGGGGTCTCATCATTGGTGCCAAGTCCTTTCTAATCTTGCTCTTATTTATACTTAAACATACCTTTAGCTGGAAGAAATTCTGTAGGCCAGCTGCCAGGTCTCGTCTCTGGGACTGTTCCTCCCAGTATAGAAGGCTCTTTGTGTTTTATATGTACACGCTCAATTGAAAAACTAGACATTTCTCTTTCTTGGAAAGATTCACTTTCAAATACAAACTAAGCGTAACTGGTTCAGTGTTTTCGGCCTGCTCCATGCCTCTTCCCTTGCTGTCATGGGCTTTCTTACAAAGGTCTAAAATCTGGTTGCTAAACTTCATTGAAGATAGAGGAATTCCTTTGGAACCCATGAGATATGTGTTGTTCTGTGGTGATGGGGTGTGTATCATTCTTGAATGCTTTGCTGTGGGGAGCTCAGCATGCAACACAGAGCCATGTATTAAAGAAAACTCTTATATTAAAGAAAACTAATTTTTCTTGAGCTAAGAGGCTTTGTAGGTGGGAGGCATCTTTGACTTTCTTATTTGCCAGTGGGAATAGGAGTTTCAAGCTAATCAGGAGAAAAAAAAAAAGGGCCAGTCATCTAAGGTGCTTTAGGTGAAAGAATTTCTTGCTTCTTTGATAGTAAGATATTTTGAGCCGTTTATATGTGGGTGGGTTAATAAGTTATTTTATATCTTTGGTAAGTCTGGTTTACTGTCAGAATCTAGTTCTAGGAAGATTTTTCTCCTGTGTTACATGCAGAAGGCTGGGTATGTCATGTGTTGATTTCGTTTGCTATAAACTGAGGTTTTGATGGAAGAAACATTTTGTTTTAGATGTAGGCATTGGGTTGATAAATCCTGCCTTTTTACTTACTCATTTTGAAACCATTTCCCTAACTGCAATGGGGATGAATTGCTCTTTGCTCCCTCTCTGGATATTCTGGAATTTGCATTTATAGAGCTGACTGTGAAGAGCCTGTGGAGTAAAAGGTCATTCAGGTTTTTAGCATTCCTGTCAGCTTTTTCCACTTTATAAATTTAATATTGTGATGTGATTCATTTTCAGGTGTGTTTCAAAGATGCATGGATGTTTGGTGCGACTGAGGTCAAGATTTAGGCTGAACTCCAGATGGTGGTTAGAGGATTACTTCGAGAGCTAATTATGAGTGTTCTTTGTATGAGTCTAAATAGTTACATCACAAAGATTTTTCTTTAATGATTCATCAGGGAATTTAGTGAGGGGGAAAAAAAACCTCTTTAACTTTTCGATGAAGCGTGTTTTTCCCTTAGCCCGTTTGGCTCATATTGAGCTGTACCTCAGCGCTTGCAGGCTATTTTAAAGGGTATTCATTTCCTGACTCTGAAAATGAGATCTATGATGTCTTTGAAGTATGGATATCTCTTTTTCTCTGCATGTGTGGCCTACATTTCTCCTTGCATCCGTCTACTGAGTGAGCGTACTGCTGTGGTGGGAGCTGTGAACAAAGACCTCTGCCCGTGGTTTATTCAGGCGTAGACTCCATTGAGTTAGCATGTGCTATTTTTGGAGTTCCCTCGGGGAGAAGGTGGTCAGCCTATCTAACCTCAGAGTGTAGCAATGTCAGCTTTGGTGTCACGGTGCTGGGTCAGCTGTTGGTGGCGGTTCTGTCAGAGAGGATCCTGTTTTCTGCAAAGGGGTGTTAGCGGGGTCATCCAGCAGCAAGTTGGTGAGAAAACATGTGTTTTATGCCATTGCTTTGTTATTGTTTCCAGGAAACACCTTGTCCACCTTTCACTTGTGAGCACTTGTGAGCTATGGCTGCTCCTGTCTTAGCTCAACGGATTTGCCCTATGACTCATAGGTAAAGGTCAATGCCCCCGACATCCGCAGCTCCGGATCACTGTGCCAGCCTGTCTTGTCACGTTGTGTTCTCACTGTCTCATTTGGTGCCTGGTGCTGTGGCCACTACAATTTTGGTCTTTAGTCTGTGGCAGGACAGCTTAGTGCTAAAGGGGATGAAGTTTCCGCTCAATTATATCCCTCCCTATTTCTGGACTACTTGGACATCCCTTGAAGAGCAGTTTCCCACTGGTGCTGTGTACCCAGTGCTGCTGCTGGCTTTAGATCAGCCAAGGACATGAATGTTGGTGGAGGTGGAGAAAACATAGTGCTGGGGTCTCATGCTGGTGGTGATGTGGAGCTCAGCAGGTAGCAGATTGATTTCTGAGTTTTGCTTACTATCATTTGTTTTCTACCTGTTTTCCTTATAGCAACCTGAATGCGGTGTTGCTCGGTGGCACTAGGACACCCCTTTGGGAACGAGAATGTTTAAAAGTCGCTTTAGTCATAGGAGTGCTGGGAGGACTTCTCTCTCTTCATATCTTTTGAAGTGAAGGTTAGTATGTCATATAGCTGACACAGAGTACTTTGACTTTCCTGGTTCGCTTACAAGTAGAGCACTCTTTTAATGGGTTATTTACATTCATTCCTCAAGGTACAATGTCCTGTAGTTTTGATGTACCTGCCTGTCTGTAATGGGAGGAAGTACTGGTGCTGGTTAACTGGTTTGATGTGTTCTCAGGTTTAGGAGCTCAGTAAGATAACCAGGTAGGCAGTGGACTGAGGAGATTCCTGTATAGAAGCCTTCTAGCTCTTGGAGCCATAGGGAATGTTTGCAGAGTCATTTTTTCCCCTGTGTCTAGGGCCAGAATGTACAAGTGGCAACAGAAAGAGGAGTCATGATGTCCCTAAGAGATGAAGTCATTTGTACGGGTTTTCTTTTGCTTTGCCAGGGAACAGTTGGTTCTGGGACCAGTGTCTTGAGCTTGCTGGTGAGCTGGCTGCTTTCCTGTGGTTCTGAACGCACTGAAGCAGCAAAGATCATTCCCCAGACTCTGCGTGTGAGATTTGGTCAGTATCCTCTTCAGAAACTGGATTGCCTTGAAGTCGATCCCTTTGCCTTCATTTCCAACAGGAACTGTCAGTTCTCTTTTGAAAAATCTAAATCTAAGCCCAGCTTTCCTGGTTCAAGGAGTGGGATTCCGTTGTATGTCTGACCCCAAACTGGCTGCTACTCAAGATTCTGCAACACGTGATGCCTTGTGTTGCATCAGATGATGGATGGGTAATTTTGTTGATTCCCTCCTGGCCAAGGCATCCTGGAACCTTCTGCCTGTTTTATGGGAGGCCTATATGGTTGCAGGACTGAAAGAAAACCCTAACTTCAGATTTGTGTTGCACCGCACAGGCTGGGTGCTGGGTTGTTCTTGACATTTACGACAGCCCGCTCTTCTCCAGTATGAGACTGTCATCATTACCTGGAAAGACAGTAGTAAGGAACCTGCTCTGCCAAATAGCCAGTTTCCCCTCTTTGTGCTCAGTGAGTTCAGGGTTTTCTTTGAAGGTTGCAGTATTTCATACGCCTTGATTTCTCTTCTTTCCTGGTGGGCCATGCTTTTTCTACATTGCTCCCTAAAATTTCATTTCAATCCTTTTTCTGAAACCTCACGTCTCCAAGGCAGAGGTGCTATACCACGCCTGTGTGTTGAGAGAGAAGACTCTCATTTTTTCGTAATTAGAGGATTAAATCTTCCAGATGTTCTTTGAAGCTACTACTGAGAGAGCAAAACTATTGCCAGAGTCACTTGGAGGTGCATTAGACTCTTAGGACCTTGTTTATGCTGTGTGTGGTGAGAGAGATTCCTTGTCCTCCTTTCCCCCCGGGCTAGCTCGGATTATGCTGATAGTATTAGTGAAGAACACTGCCAAGTCTGATGTCACCCTACAGCAAAAACCTGGAGGTTTGTTGTGATACTCACCAAGCGCTGGGACTTTGCAGAGTCATCCAGGAATGAAATGGCATTTTGTGCAGCAAAATATATTGAGATTACTGTTTGCGTGGAGGACTCTGATGCTTATTTTTAGATCACTGAGAATGAGTAGTTCCAAGCAGAGCTCTAGACACTCATGTGTGCACGAAGTTACCTGAAGTTACAAGAGAGTTGCTTTTAAGTGGCTGATGTTCTTTATATTGTCTGTATGACACTCTACTCCTCCTCTCTTTGTAGTTCTTTCAAACTCCAGCAGCAAGTTGACAAGAGCTGTGAGTTTGGGATGTATGCAAACCTGTATCCCCGTGAGCCTGCAGAGAGGTGTGGGACTTGCCCTGCAGATATGGCCAAAGGGAGGGGGGGAAATCTTGGGGAGACTATGCATCACAAGCAGTCAAGTGTGAAAGTGCAAATGCATAATATCTACTGAGCTGTACTCCTTGGGAAGTAGCTGTGTTTTCCTAGACTTCCTGGCTAGTGGGAACCTTGAGTGTGACCTGAGCGATCTAAAAGAGATGGAGGGTTTCACTGCTTTGAGTAGCGTTGTCTCTCTTTCACGGACACTTCCAAAAGGACAGGATATTGATAACAAGAACTGCAGGATGTGCTGTGTTGAAATTTTATTTGCTTAAGTAGCTGCTAGTCCAATTCCATTAATGTTTGCATATTTAATAAACTTTTAATGTTGGATTTTAATGAGTTGGAAGTTATCTCTGAACATCCAGCAGCAGCAGTCACAGAGTCTAGGTGGCTCTCAAATGCGGATTTCTCTCACTTAGAAGGCATGTGGCCTTTCCTTAGGCAGTCAGCACTTGACAGACTATAGCGTGCTTTGATTCAATTTGTACTGCTGTACATCAACAATGAATTTCTTAATTTGGATGGAGCCCTAGGGTTAAGTTTTCAGGGGAGGAATCTTTTTGAAAAGCTGGCTCTAAAAGAACATGACCTTGGTTAATCTCGTAACACACCGTTTATCTACTTGGGATGATTCTTGCTAGTGATCTAATTATTTTGGCTGCAAAATGGGCCTCCTAGGGAATTTGTTTTTAATGTGACACTTGCTCATTTACAATCCCAGTGCTTTTGCTTTGCCTTTTCAGCCTTATTTTCCAAACATATATCAAACTCCTCAGAACCCCAAGCAGGCTAAGAAGTGCCCTGGTTGTGCTGCACAGTCAGAACCAAGTGTCTCTAATGAGGTTAAGGAAGCTAATCTGTTATTGAGGGGACCTTGGCAAAATTCAGCAGAAAAGTTCAGTGTTCTTGCTTTTGAGATAAACCTGAGCGTAGTAAATATATGACAGTATGTAAAATGTAGCAGACAAGGTGAAAAGAGACTTTTGATAACACAGTGTAATTGTCAATTCTGGCACTGGTATGACTTTAAGTAAGTGGCACGCGGCACTTTAACACGCGGCAGTTCTAAACTTTAACACTTTAACACGCGGCAGTTCTAAACGGACTGCCCACACGCCAACGGTCAGTCGCCGAGGAGAGCAGCTCCAGTGAAGGTAAGGCCTAACTGGGGAAGGGGATCTCGGCGGATCGGGCCGGCAAAGGGCTCTTTTGAGGGCTCTTGTAGCCGGGGAAAGCGGCTGGCGCGTGCTTGTGCTTGTGCCGGAACCGGCAGCTCGGGGGCGGGCTGCTGACGCGGCAGGGGCGGAGCCAGCGTCACACGCGGCAGTTCTAAACGGACTGCCCAGGACACCCAGCACGAGGGCAACTGGTGGGCGTCACCCAGGGCGTCACTGCAGTGAGAGGGGTGAACAGGGAGCAGCTCTTCAAAAGGTAATTTACTAAAAAACTCTTGACCCGGCCAGAACATCATGGTAAGAACTCGGCAGAAGACCATGGCCTCCCTGAGCTCTGCACCGAGCAGCTCCGAAGTGGCCACCCAGACAGAGCTAGCATGGCAACATGCTGCCACCCAGGTGTCGGGCTGCAGGGAGTGCCCTGCTTTTGCGCCGGTGTTGAATAGTAACGGTGAGCAGGCCTGTGGGCGGTGTGCCCAAGTAGAGGAACTCCTTCAGCTAGTGATGGAGCTCCGTGAGGAGGTAAGCTGCTTAAGAAGTATAAGGGAAAGTGAACAGGAGATAGATAGCTGGAGTCATGCTCTGTCTTCCCTGAGAGAAGCCCCCCAGAAAGATCGAGCTCCACATACAATGAGCCCAACACCCTCTAGCGTTGAATCTGAACGTGAAGATTCAGAAGACGGGGGCCAGTGGCAACAAGTCCCCACCCGACGTGGCAGGCGTGCCTCCCAGGAAACCCCCACACTATCCCAGGTGCTGTTACAGAACAGATATGATGTTCTGGAAAGGGAAGTGGAGGATGACAATAACAGTGCCTTGCCAAACTCTGAATTGCCACTGAAGCCAAGACAGGTTACACCTCGTGTAACAACATCATCATTTAGGAAAAAAAGACGGGTCCTTGTAGTAGGGGACTCGATTCTGAAGGGAGTGGAAGGTCCCATATGTAGACCGGACCCAATCTGTAGGGAGGTCTGCTGTCTCCCTGCAGCCAAGGTTAAGGATGTCCAGAGGAAACTCCCTACCCTAGTTAGGCCTACCGACTACTACCCTTTATTGGTTTTTCAGTTGGGTAATGATGAAATGCCAGTAAGGAGTCTGAGGGCGATAAAGAGAGACTTCAGGGCCCTGGGACGGCTGGTCAGGGGATCAGGAGCGCAAATAGTGTTTGCTTCTATCCCAACAATTGCAAAGATGGATGCGAAGATTAACAGGAAATGCCAGCTAATCAATGCCTGGCTCAGAGACTGGTGTCGTCGGCAAGATTATGGGTTCTATGACCATGGGCTGCTTTTCAGGACACCAGGCCTGCTGGCAACAGACACCAAAAGCCTGTCTCAGAGGGGGAAAAGGGTTTTAGGGCAGCAGTTGGCGGGGCTCATTGACAGGGCTTTAAACTAGGTTCGAAGGGGGATGGGGATAGATCCAAGGTTGCTAGCAAAAATCCTGAAATTGGTGGGCTGGCACTAGACTTGGAAAAGACAGGGGGTGTAACCGGGCTCCTTAGGAAGATGTCTGGGGATAGCAGAACTTTAGCTCCCTCCAGTAAAAAGGAGAAAGGACCTATAGCCCACCTGAAGTGCTTATACACTAATGCACGTAGCATGGGCAACAAACAAGAGGAGCTGGAAGCCATCGTGCACCAGGGTAATTATGATGTAGTTGCCATCACAGAAACATGGTGGGATGACTCTCATGACTATAATGTTGCCATGGATGGCTATAGACTCTTCAGGAAGGATAGGCGAGCAAGAAGAGGCGGGGGTGTGGCCCTATATATCAGGGAGTGTTATGAATGCTTTGAATTAGAAGATGGTGATAATGGGATTGAGTGTTTATGGGTAAAGATCAGGGGGAGGGCTAACAAGGCAGATATTGTAGTAGGAGTCTGTTATAGACCGCCCAACCAGGATGAGGAGACAGATGAAATATTCTATAAACGGCTGGGAGAAGTCTCAAGGTCGCGAGCTCTAGTCCTCGTGGGTGACTTCAATTTGCCAGACATCTGCTGGGAATACAATACAGCAGGGAGGGAACAGTCTAGAAAGTTCCTGGAAGGTACTGGGGATAACTTCTTAACACAGTTAGTGAAAGAGCCAACTAGGGAAAGTGCCCTGCTGGATCTGTTGTTTGTCAACAGGGAAGGTCTTGTGGGGGATGTGATGGTCGGAGGCCGTCTTGGCAACAGTGACCACGAAATGATAGAGTTCTCAATTCTGGGAGAAGCAAGGAAGGGGGTCAGCAGAACTGCCACCTTGGACTTCCGGAGGGCGGACTTTGGGCTCTTCAGGAGCCTGGTTGAAAAAGTCCCCTGGGAGGCGGTCCTCCAGGGCAAAGGAGCCCAGGAAGCCTGGATGTTTTTCAAGAAGGAAGTCCTAAAGGCGCAGGAGCAGGCTGTCCCCATGTGCCGGAAGACAAGCCATCGGGGAAAAAGACCGGCCTGGCTAAGCAGGGAGCTAGTGTTGCAGCTTAGGGAAAAAAAGAGGATATATGGCCTTTGGAAAGAAGGGCAGGCCGCTCAGGAGGACTACAAAGAGGTAGTGAAGCTATGTAGGGAAAAAATTAGGAAGGCCAAAGCCCAGCTAGAACTAAACCTGGCTTCTGTTGTCAAGGACAACAAAAAAAGTTTCTATAAATATATTGGCAATAAAAAGAGGACTAAGGATAATCTCTGTCCTCTAGTAGACCAGGCTGGTAACGTATTGACTAAGGACGAGGATAAGGCTGAGGTACTTAATGCCGTCTTTGCCTCAGTCTTCAGCAGTAGGACCAGTTGTTCCTTGAGTTCCCTAACCCCTGAGCTAGAATACAGGGATGGGGAGCAGAATGAAGCCCCTGTAATCCAAAGGGAAATGGTGAGGGACCTGCTTCAGCACCTGGAGGTGCACAAATCTATGGGGCCGGATGGGATCCATCCAAGGGTACTGAAGGAGCTGGCGGAAGTGCTCACCAGGCCACTCTGCATCATTTATGAACAGTCCTGGATAACCGGGGAGGTCCCAGCTGACTGGAGGTTGGCAAATGTGACACCCATCCATAAGAAGGGCCGGAAGGAGGATCCGGGGAACTATAGGCCAGTCAGTCTGACATCGGTGCCTGGGAAGGTCATGGAACAGATCATCCTCAGTGCCATCACACGGCACATGCAGGAGAACAAGGTGATCAGGCCCAGTCAGCATGGGTTTGTGAAAGGCAGGTCATGCCTGTCAAACCTGATCTCCTTCTATGACGAGGTGACCCGCTTAGTGGATGAAGGAAAAGCTGTGGATGTTGTCTACCTGGACTTTTGCAAGGCTTTTGACACCGTTTCCCATAGCATTCTACTGGAGAAACTGGCTGCTCGTGGCCTGGACAGGTGTACCCTTCGCTGGGTAAAAAACTGGTTGGATGGCCGTACCCAGAGAGTGGTGATAAATGGAGTTAAATCCAGTTGGTGTCCAGTGACAAGTGGTGTCCCCCAGGGATCGGTGCTGGGACCGGTTCTCTTTAATATCTTTATTAATGATCTGGATGAGGGGATCGAGTGCACCCTCAGTAAGTTCGCAGACGACACTAAACTGGGGGGGCGTGTTGATCTGCTTGAGGGTAGATTGGCTCTGCAGAGAGATTTGGACAGGCTGGACAGATGGGCTGAGGCCAATGGTATGAGGTTCAACAAGGCCAAGTGTCGGGTCCTGCACTTGGGTCACAACAACCCCATGCAGTGCTACAGACTGGGGGCGGAGTGGCTCGAAAGCTGCCTGGCAGAGAAGGATCTGGGGGTGTTGGTGGACAGCCGGCTGAGTATGAGCCAGCAGTGTGCCCAGGCAGCCAAGAGGGCCAACAACATCCTGGCCTGCATCAGGAATAGTGTAGTGAGCCGGAGTAGGGAAGTAATCATCCCCCTGTACTCGGCACTGGTGAGGCCTCACCTCGAGTACTGTGTTCAGTTTTGGGCCCCTCACTACAAGAAGGACATTGAGGTGCTGGAGCGTGTCCAGAGAAGGGCTACCAGGCTGGTGAGGGGTCTGGAGGACAAGCCTTATGAGGAACGACTGAGGGAGCTGGGGTTGTTTAGCCTGGAGAAGAGGAGGCTGAGGGGTGACCTTATCACCCTCTACAACTACCTGAAGGGAGGTTTTAGAGAGATGGGGGCTGACCTCTTCTCCTACGTGGCAAGTGATAGGACAAGAGGAAACGGGTTCAAGTTATGTCAGGGCAGGTTTAGATTGGATATTAGGAAGCATTTTTTCACTCAAAGGGTTATTAAACATTGGAATGGGCTGCCCAGAGAGGTGGTGGATTCACCATCCCTGGAGGTGTTTAAGAAAAGGGTAGATGAGGTGCTTAGGGACATGGTTTAGAAGTGGGTGTTTTTAAATCAGGGTAGGTTAACGGTTGGACTTGATGATCTTAATGGTCCCTTCCAACCTCACTTATTCTATGATTCTATGATTCTAAGTCACTTCCCCATTCCCAACCTTTAGGATCAATTCTCAATATGCTACTGTAATGTAGATAATAGCTGTGAGGGTTGCAGGGGTAAAGAAGCCCTTACTGCCGCCTTTGAGATAAGGCAATATAGCAATTCAGTGAGTGGACCCATCAGGTGACCTTTCGGTGTGCCTGGTAAAAAGCAGAGAAAATGTAATGCTGATTTAACGTAGTATCTTTATCTAAGAGCTGTGTTTTAAATTGAAGTTCTCTTTATATCTCCAGAATACCAGTTTCTGAGAGGAAGAGCAAAGAGAGTTAAGGACAAAAACTGATGGACCGTTACATCTTCCAAAATGAGCCTTTTCACACTTTCCTACTGGAAACTAACATGTCTTGAAGGTGAGTAGGTTTTGTATGTGACAGATGAGCTGCCCGGTGTCTTGGACCTTGACCATCAGTCTTCCCACAGACAGATTTGTCCTCATTTCAGCTTAGTGTGCAACTGCCTTTCTGGGCTGGCACAGCCCGTGGAAGCATGCTTGAGAAAATACGTATTTTATCATTGGGAGAAATATGTAGGAAGTAGGTAAAACTTTCCACCATACCAGTTAATTATTTTTAATTTGGGTGCTCTTGAAAAAGCTAGAGTGCTTAGTGAAAGAGATGAACCATTGGGAACATGGATATTTTTTGGTGAGTGGAGGAAATGCATGTGTTTTATTTGCAGGATGAGAAAGTGAAGTTCGTAAGACAAACTTTTGATTTGGTGAATGTCTTAGATTAGGTAAGGCATTTTCAAGTTCTTTTCTAGTTGTGCCTCAAATGATATTATCAGTGTTCAGAGTAGCTGAAGAAGAGTGCTTGCTATCAAAGATGGTAAATTAATTTCCCTGAAGTAAGGAACATAATGTTTGAATGAAATTAAATCAAAATTATATTTTGTAGAGTTTCTGATATCTTTTATATTATTTTTGTACTCAGCCCCTGAGGGCTGTAGGCAGTGACGGTACAGTATTGTTTTAAAATCCTTTAATAACAGAAATCAAAATGGGAAATGTCACGTAAGTCCTCCATTCAACATTGAAATAAACCCAGGATTTCTGAGACACACAGTTAAGGTTTAAAATATCTTGGTTTAGACTTTACTGTCACTTTAATAAATACCATAAAAGGAAGCCATGAGCCTATGTAAGCCCAAGTTTGCCTGCTTAGCAGCATTAATTCTGATTTTTAATTAATAAATTTTCTTTTCAGTTGGTTACTTTATTGATAATTATTTTTTTATTTTTTGGCATGAACAACGTAGCACCTATGACCTCAAAGCTAACAGTGGAGTGTAAGTGGTGAAGAATAGGTCCAGGTGGTTGTCAATTGTCATTCTGTCTGCACAGAAATTGTTCTAAAATGTCTAGCATTGGAATCACAGGCCTCTTGTGCAGAAATGCTTTTGAGTGAGGAAAAAGGCTTGATAGAAATTCAGCCTACGCTCAACTTGGTTTTCCTGTGTTTTTGCAGATTTGGAGCCGTGTCTCATTATCTGTGTGAGTTTCTTAAATATTTGTATATGTGGTAGTTGTGATGAGCCTCTCATGGGTGTAGTACTTGACCGAGATACGAGGGGATGCAGTGTCAGGGGGCTCTGCTGCTCGAGGAGGAAAAGACTTGTAGTTGGAAATACTGTTCACGTTCATTTGTGCTATTTGGTATAATCTACATGATTCTGCATAAAAGGATGGAAAACTGACCCCCCCCCAAAAGTTCTGAAAGGTTCTCTTGTGTTCACTAGTTGCCTGTGTTTTGCAAGTGTGCTATTCAGATTCAATAGGATGAGCTGTGGAACTTTTTGGGAACATCTAGGAGTAACTTAATTTATATACATTACAGCCATGGGACTTTTGTATGGAAAATTAGTCCTGGAGGAAAATGTTAAGCAGTACTGGGTCTGTGTTCCTGAATCAGCAGCTTTGTTTCTTATTCGTTTTTCATTAATTGTAAATGTGTTGCCCTGCGTGTTCCTTATACCTATGTGTGGG
Source organism: Pluvialis apricaria (assembly GCA_017639485.1). NCBI lineage: Eukaryota > Metazoa > Chordata > Aves > Charadriiformes > Charadriidae > Pluvialis > Pluvialis apricaria. The sequence goes on along the minus strand of CM030014.1, from coordinate 25,146,220 downwards.
GAAACGTAATATTGAAGTGCTCAAAATTACAAACTGAGGTCAACGGAGTATCTCTCTTTGTCAGCTGGGACAGCTGGATTTTGAGTTTCTTTTGTTGTACGTAGATAGACACTGAGAACTCCTGGAGGACTTTACACAGGAACTTGCTATTGATATTTCACACTTTCTACCTAATAATGTGGAAGCTAATCTAATGCTATGGAGCAGTAGGATGTGTTCCAAGATCTGTAAGTTAGTTGGGTGTTTTCCATGTATATGGAAAAAATAAGTTTTTAGCTGTACTGTGTTTGGAGTCTAAACATTCAAAACATGCTTGTGAATTTTGAAGTGCCATAGTTTCTTCTACGTTCTGTGTTCCTTATATGTAAAGAGGTTGTGAATGTCTACGTATTTGTATAATCATCTTCAGGTTTTTTTTGAGGGAAGGGTATTTTAAGTGCGATATATGAATTCTGCACAAATAGCTATCTGTATAATAATATCCAATATTAAAAAGTTCTTGTGATGTTTGAGTGATTGCAGAAGTCCATAGTTATACCACACGCTGTTCATATGTGGAAGAAGGATGTTTTGAAGGTAAAGATGTTGTCTGTGAACCCTTTTAGCGAAAAAAATCTTGAAAACTGGGGAACCTCACTTGGAAATGTTTATTCTGGTGTGGTCTGTGCTTTTCTGTTGATCTGGATGAACAGAAATACCTCTTCTTCCTTTTGCGCTCTCCTCTCTTTTTTTCTGCTTTCACATATTGTGAAAAGAACAGCTTTAATCTGCGGAGAAAGATTGTGCAACAGGGTAAAGAAAATGGGAGAGTGAAAAGAGGGTATTTTGCTGCTGTAAGGCTGCTTTGTTCTCTGAGGTCAGGAAGAGCTGAGCTCCCAGTGATTTCATAAGCTCTTCTGTTACCTGTTCACATAGTGGTCAGTGAGTCTAAATGGATGGGTCTTCCTCCGTATGAGTCAGTAAGTAAATATCAGGCAGTGCTGGCATTCCTGATACTGTCTGCTCTGATTACTTGCTCCTATTTCTTGCTTATTGTTGACTCGGTAACGTCCTGGTTTGAGGTAAAACAGAACCAAGTTTCTGTTCAGTAACCTTACTTTTCAGTTAAGCCTCTTCTAACTAACTGAACCCTCTGAAATTAACAGCATATTTGTTCAGACACTGTCTCCTTCCAGAGGCTGGTAAGACCCGATTGTTTCTAATTTCTGCCTAGGCGTGATATGTAGAGGGGCTCTTGCTTATACTTATTGCTGTAACATCCGAGGCCAGCTAACTTTATTTGCCCCGTTGGAGGGTGGGAAGCAGAAAAGTGTAGAGGGGTTGCACCCGCAGGGAGGAGTGGACAGGACAGGTGACCCCAAACTGACCAACAGGGTGTTCCATCCCATCTGCCTCATGCTCAGGATAAAAGCTGAGGGATCAAAGGATCAGCCCTCTTTCTTCAGTGGCCGGCATCCGAGGAGGACTCTGTTCGTCTGCCTTTGATCCTGATCTGTGCGTTCCTGAATCCAGATCTGGAATCCAGCTCCCATCATTTGCTGAGCCCAGTCTGGGACTTGCCCAGTGCCAGCCAGTGATGTGATTGTCATCCTGGCACCTTGGTATGGTTTTGTATATATTTCATTATTTTCTTTTTATTTTATTATTAATATTTCATTAAAGTAGTTTAGTTTTCTAAACTTGTAAGTCTCTCTCTCTCTCTCTCTTTCTCTTCTGCTTGGAGAGAGGGTTGGGAGAAAGCATCTGTTGTTTGTTTCAGTGGCCAGTCCGGCCCAAACCACGACAGCTAATTTCTTAGCTGCTATCACAATGCCAGCAGATTTTGTCAGCTCAGGGCCTCTTCTCCCGGTGTGCAGTCGTAGAGAGACCTCCACTGGAGGTGGTAGCTGTTCCAGCCTTGTTAGAGGATATATTTTCAATGGTAGCTGGAAAATATTTAGAGATGTTTCCAGTAAAACAGTTGGTACTGATTCTTGGCTCAAAGCCTCCTCTTGATCAGAGGCGGCATCGTGGTTTGCCAGATGGCCTGCAAGCTGGATCTGGTGCCGGCTCTGATTGCATCCCTCCTGCAGGACAGGGCACCGGAGGAAGTGCATCTCTGGCCTCCCGTGGGAGCACACTGCGTTCAGAGCTGTTACTAGAGCAGGAGGTGTCCGTGGTTCATTCCTGCTGGACTGCCTGTAAGGACAGCTGGCTGCCGCAGATAGGGCTTTAGGACTGGAGATCTGCGAGCTGTGCTTCTCCAGCAGCTGCTGCAGCCAAAGGGTGGCTGAGTAACGACGACGTGTTGCTGTCCCCTTGAAGAGGAGATTTGCAGCTTACGGGGGGGGACACAGAGCACTTCAAGCATTTGTGCTCACTAGGAAGCTCTACTGGGAAGGGAATAGGGCATGTTATCCGCCTGCCCACGCAGGTACCATGAGACTGGCTTCCAGCATGCATGCAGTCAGATACTGGATAACTGCTGGGTTTTGCTGAGGCTCTGGGTTTATGTCCATTTTTCATGTGGATTTGACTGTAGCAGGCTTCTGTCCTAAGTGTAAGAGCTTGGGTAGGCATAGGGGTGTCTGTTAGCTTCTCTCCCTTGCCTCTCTGTCCCTGATGTGTCATCACTTGTGGCCTTAGGTGACTTGGAAATGTCTCAGTGTTTCTGGATTTAATTCCCTTTTAATCGGGAGAAAAAGTTGCTACCAATTTAACCTGAATCTTGGCAAAATTTGGACAGTTTGAACCTTGGGCAAAGACTCACAAACTGGATGATGCTGCCCTGCCAGAACAGTTGCCATGCTTACTTTCTCTGGGAGAGGGAATGTTTGCAGTGCTGGATGGCTGAGACCATTTTGGGAGCTGTCTGGGCCACTAGAGACCAGAGCTGTGGAGGAGAACATAAACACATGGATACTCCTTTGCTTTTACTGATATGGTCTTCAGGCTGTTGGTTATCCCTTTCTGCCCAGAGGAGCTCTTCCAGCCATCTCTAGAGATGCTTGAAGAAGTCCAGCTAGTCAGGGGGTTATTGCTTTTCTCTGGAGACCTTGAGGGGGTTTCAAGTTATAAACTGAAAGCACAACAGATGCAACTCAGTTGTGGTACAAGTAGTGTAAGCAGCGTGAGACACCCCAAGTTTCCTAGAGGAAGATCCATCAGATTCATCCCCGCGTTGAGTTTATAGCTGTTGTCAATGTTACAGCGGTGGATTTGACAGCTGGGTTGCTAGATGTTTGCAGGCTTTTTTGGATGTTGCATTTGCTGTGTTGGGAACCATTTGTTTTCCTTCAACTGGATGTGAAATATTACCACTGGGGACTGGTAGGATTCACTCAATGGCAAAGGAGGCTGTACTATCAACATCAGCCTGAGGCTTGCTGTTCTTAGAGCTGTTTTACACAGCCACTGCACTGTAATTAACTTTCCATAAACAAAACTTCAGGAATTCCTGATCCAGGACCTCATTGTGCCAGGAGGAGTCCGCAGCCCAGTTTAGTTAGAGAATAAGCGTCCAGACTGAAAGCCACAGCATGCCTCTCTTTTATTAAGATCTGCTGTTAAGTAAATCAGTTTTGGTAGGCAGAGCACATTAAGCTGTCATTTAGTTAGGGGAATAAACTGTAAAAAACTTTTACCACATCATAGGGGAAAATGAGGTATTGCTTCAGATTCCTGTGGTGTTTTTTCCAGCATTGCTGAGTGAAAAAAAAAAAAAGGAAAAAAAAATTTAAGGTATGTTTTTCCTACCTTTAAGTATTGTGTGGATGTATTTAAAAATGTTTGATCAAGTTATGATCATGGGTAATGATTAGATACTGATTAGTATGAAAGAGGTGCAGCATTCAATTCACTGTAAATTTGCCAGGTAGCATTACTTGTCTGCATGTTGCCTTATCAAATAAGATACTGTTTCTCAAGCACGTTGTACCTGCCATCTTGAAACAGAATTACATTCCTATTACAATAACATTTGCTCAGCGCTCCCAAGTAAAGGAGAAGTTTAGTATTACTGATAAGGTTGACGGTAAACTTTTTACTTAGTTCATTTAGCATGTGGCTTGGTCTCCGTTCTCTGGTGCATGAGCGTTGCATTATCTGTTATTTTGAAATAGCTGTGTTTGCAAAGGTGCTCAACTCTTGTATTCTGATGTCTGTTACCACAGATTATTTTTCCTTGAAATCTGAACACTGTCTTTGAGTTGATGCATCTTTTTAATCTCAAGCGAAGTGGAGTTCTGGTTTTATCTCTTTAATTTACGCAACCTTGATAAAAGCAGCCAGGTTATGCTGGAGTCAATTTGATGATAATAAATTATTTCTGTTCTTCCTTAAGCCACAGTGAAAATGAAACAAGCTAAATTTACTGGCTGTTCTTCATGCCTCTTTGTCCAGCGCAGAAGAAAATTAAACTATTTTGACCTTTCTCTGACATGTGTAGTAAGTGAAGATGAGGGCAGAGAAAGGCTTTGTAAAAATAAATGAAGTCGATATTGGTCTTTCTAAAATTGTTATTAATGCCCTCCAGTATGCTCCAATTAAAGTCGCAGCCTGTGAAGGCAAGTGCAGGCAATCTAAGCTGCTATTTTGGCTAGCAACGCGTTACTTGGTTTCAAGTTTTTTGTTCCTATCTTTGAAGCGCAGAGGTTTTGAGGTGGTGGCTCTGAGCGGGTGCCGTGCAGCTTGTGGCGAGCTTTGTACTGCACTTCACCTAGAATGTGCTTGCACCGCCAGAGAACCAGCTGTGCCGAGCTGGAGCAGGGCTGGCTGAAATTGGGAGCACTGGGCTCTTGGGCATAGCCCTGCCAGCGATATACACACATGGATCAAAAAAAGGTTTGCCGTAAACTGGAGGGTGTCAGACTTTAACACTGTGCGTATACCTTTGCAAATACAGATGCGCACCTTTTGTGAGAGGATCATAATTCTTTGTGGAAGTCGAAAGAAATGGTGTCTCCTGTAAACACTGCTAGATGCAATACTGCTGAGATTAAAAAAAAACCCCAACAAATAAAGCCAAAATAAAACAAAGTTTAAAAAAAAAAAACAAACCCACCCAAACCCACTTGCTGATCGAATGGCTGTACCGGTGTGTTTTACTGTGTATTTGCTAATGGCAGGGGAGGCTGGGGAGATCTTAAGTTGCCAGTCCTCTTCTGTGTTTAAGTTGTGCTGAGCTGGTCTTTATCGCAGTAAGGGCTGGGAACTCCTTCTCCCACAGGGGTCTTGTAGAAGAGACGGTGAGTGAGACAACTCCTGGTGCTGGGCACTGTTTGATTAGCTCACGACAGGGGTCTGCACGGAAACTGAAGCCTGCTGCTGGCAGTACCTGAGAGTGTTGTTCTGTTCCTGCACTGATGCAGCAGCATCAAATGGATTGTGCATTTTCACTGCCCATTGTAGCTGTAACTTCTGAAGTAAAAACAGTATGCGTAGTTTAACACCCAAAAACTGATGGTGTGTGTGCTGCTACTTTGTAGTGTTTCTGTTGTGTTTGAAGAACTGAGCAGTGTGCTTTTAAATTGGTTGTGTTTTCTCCTGGCAGTTAAGAGGATGCTTTAATATTTGCTTGACAAAATGGTGTGGCGGTAGCAGAGGATATTGTATTCTCAGTCTGTGTAATTTCAGGTCTAACAGAACTCCTGTCTGCTTATGCGTGGGTACATTCCTGCTTCTCTGCTGTATATTTTCTAGACAGCTGTGCTTGCACTGGCTGACTTATCTAAAAAGTGATTATGCTGGTATCTTTATTTGCTCCGCCCTGTACTGATACCAGCCTTCAGCCAGCGCTCTGTTTCCAGCATCAGCATGGGAAAGTGGAGATGGCAAAACGAGCTGGTGCTTAATTCCTTGCTTATGGATGGGGGAGTGTTGTACACCGAGAACCTGAACAGCATAACTTAGTGGTGAACTCAAATCATGGTTGGTTGTTTCAGGTGTATTGACTCCAGGAAATGGAAACCAGCCCTGATTTTTGCCTGATAGAAGAATTTCAAAACTTAGGTAATGTGACTCAAAGGAAAGGCTTTTCTGGATGTGCTTTTCTAGAAAGTTATGATGCGTTTGTCTAGCATCCTGTCTCTTGCATTTAACGTGATTTGCAGTTTATGGGAAGTGCCATCTGAGAAATGCAAGGGGTTTGCTTTCTCACAGGATATAAAACAAAGCTTCACTTTGTTTCTGCACCAGAAATGTAGTGGAGTTTAGCCTTTGCAGGTTTTTAGTTTGGTTTATTCTGAAAAGAGCTCGTATCTTCAGAGGTACACATGTTGTAGTTTGAAAACTGCTACTGCTATAGATGTGTCAAACCAAATTCTTAATTACATTGTTGTGAAAATGGGGTTGTACAGCAACACTTTGCATCCCTTAAAAAAAAAAAGTTGGTGCAATGGTATTGATATTGGACATTGTATAATAAAAAATTAAGGTCAGAGTTTGAGAAGAGTATACTCTGCCTACTTAAAAATTCCTCCCCTCTGTTTTTGGGTGGCGGGATGTGCTAGCCTAGATTAAAACAAGCCAGGGGAGCAGCAATGAACCCAGCTTTGGAGTCAGGCCTTTCAGCTGCACGCTTAAACTAGTGGATACAATTCTACATTTTATTAGTGTGTAATATTTACTAAGGCTTCTGTTCTTAAGTATTGCAAATGCTTCTGCGTATTGCAAATGCTTCTGCATATTGCTTAAAAGGATGGGAAAAAAACCCCACCATCTTGCCAAAGCAGTAGCCATGTTTTAAGGTTGGATAGAAATTTAGCTTATTGGGACCTCTTGGAATGAATGCTGTTAAATGAACTTTGCTATATGTAGCAGTGAAGAGAATTTTCTGCATCTTATTAACACTGAAGGATTTTTATGCAAAAAGTACATGTATATACGTATGGCTATAGACATGTCCAGTAAAAATGGTCAATTTTATTAAACCATGAATTTAAGGGAGTGTTCAAATGGTTGCCCGGGGCTTCAGTACGATTTTTCAGTGCTCTGGATGGTTAATACAGAATAGCCTTACTGCTAGGGCAGAGGAGCCCAGAATAATTTTCCTTGTCCCAGTTAAGTCAAGAACTATTAGAGCAGTGGAAATAAGGTTTCAACAAGAGAGGGGAAAAAAGGGTGAGGGAAGTGTCAGCTCTCACTCTTGCTAGTGAGAGGGGAAAGTACGCAAATGTACCAGGAGTTAGAAGAGAAGGGTGAGTAGCAGTAACCAGTGAAAACAGAAAATAGGCTAATGTTGCCAAAGCACGTAAGTGGATTAGGAATGATTTTCACTCTTCCTGGTGCTTAAGAAAAAAAAAAGGCAAACTGTATGAGTGTTTGCAGTAAGATGTGCAGGCCAAAGGAATATGTGATTTTCTTTGACCTGGATGTTTGTCAGGAAAGGATTCTTCTCTGTTATCAAGCCTGATGCTTGAGCCATTACAAGTCATTTCTCTCCGATCTAGTACCACCAGATTGGGCTACAGTGGCTACACAGGAGACCTGCCGTCATCTGATGGCTTTGCTTCCCCTGATGCTGGGAGCAGGGAAGGCACAGCAGCTAAGAAACTCTAGTAAGCCTCTTTCACTGTCTAGCTGATGCTTAAATGTTTGGAGGACTGACATCAAGTACTTTTTTAATGTACCTTTCTCACCTCCTTTTCCTAAGGTATTTATTTTCTCCTGTTGTGTCTTGAGGTATTTGATTGTGATACTGCAGTAGAAGTAACATTTCTGAGCAGCATATTCGAGAACCAGGAGCCTGAAAGGTGGGCTTGGGTGAGAGGTATCTTTAACCTTCTCATTGCAGCAACCTGTGGTGATTTGCTGGTTACGCAGTAAGCAGAATTTCTAGTCTCTTTTTGAAGTGCCAGTGTAACGGGAAAACTGGAAAGGATGAAAGGGTGTGATGTAGAAGGCCTGGTATTAGTCAACGTGCCTGTATGCGACTGTGTGTGCGAAGGCTGTTTGCTCAGTAGCCACGACCAGTAACCATTATGCTTTTTGGCTGTTAGCCGTCTAGTCCAAGTTGACAATCAGTAGTCTATCTGTTAGAAGAAATGGGGCTCTTCGCTAAAGGAAAAGATATTCTGCTTTGCTCTTCTGTGTGAGGAATCAAGCATTGTGCTTGAGGATTGAGCTTCAGGAATAATTTCTGATAGTAGTGTATCTTTATTCTCCTATCAGCAGTCTGGCTGATATTTGAAGCTATGAATTTGAAAAAATGGATAATCATGGGTAATCGTGGCTAACTCTTGTCTCTTAACCGGGTAGACTGTTGGTGTGTCAGGACCCACACAAAAAAGGCCGAGGAACCCAGCTTCCATCTTCAGAAACCACGGCACCTTATTCTGTTGTTTGGTGATTCACTTTGACAAACGGCTTTTGATTGTAATGGTCCTGAGCTTGTGCTGTCCTACCTTTAGCCCATCTTAGGGGTTATCTGTCACGCTCTCACCAGAACAAGAAGATGCACCAGTGTGTTTAGGCTTGCAGGAGGTATTGGAGTGCCTAGGGAACAGACTTCCACTGCCTGTTTCCTCATTCTGAACTGGTGATCTGTCTGGAGCATGAGAAACTGTTCTCACGCTTGGGGAAAGATACAGCCCCTTCTCTGGCTCTCCCTCGTCTACACTATTCAACATCAGAGTTAGTGTCTGTGGTTCTCAGATATGTTCCCATGTAGTTGAGATTCGTTACCCTTACAACACATTTGCTTTTGAACTATTCAGAGCAATGAGGCTATCTCTGTAATGCCTCCCAAGGAAGCATGTGGGAAGGAAGAAGTTTGAGCAGCCTGTTTCTTGCACAGAGGAGGATACGAGGCAAACCCAAAGGGGAGGCATTAAGTGTTCTTCTCTGCTCAGCAAGCTCTTCTAATGTGCTAAAGGAAATTGTCGTTCATGTCATCTCAGATGATTATATTCACAAAAGCCAACCTAGAAAAATCATACCTGTATTAGGCACTAAGCACCTACAGTCAAAGTCTTATTTTGTGCCCTTATCTTGATTACCTTTTCTACCTTGGGCACTCGGCAAGAGAAAAAAGTCGCATCATTCTGATTGCTTCGTGTTTCCAAGATGTTTTTTTTCAGAGAAAACGTTTCCTGAGCTTCGTTCAACCTCTGAAGTAGAATTTGGTCTTTCTGGGAATAATGTGAGATCAAGTAATTGCCTGGAGCAAGAGAATATGTACTGAAGCTGCAGTAGCAAAGACCTTGATATCAAAGGTTGCCTGCTATTGCTCTCCATCTCTTCAGCCTTAAAGTTTACCAGGTTATAAATTCAGCTTGTCGTCTTCCTATACAATGGCTATCAGTTTTTCAGCAGATGAACAGGACAGCTTCTCAAGGACTATTTCATATTCATGTCCCAGCCAGAAATCTGCTGTTGCGGAAGGCCCGTTGTAGTCTTCACAAGGCGTACGGAGTTGTCTTCCAGCCTTCTTTCTGGATGCTCCTTTTACTGTTTTCTTGGTCAACAAATCCATGTCAGCACGTAGCTTTGACCTTCAGGTTTGCAACCCAGCTTACACAGATGCCAGGTAGGGGTAGAAAAAATGTCCCACAATAGAACTTTAATAGTTGTTTTTCCCAAAAACTTTATATTGATCATCTTTTGTGAAGAATTTCTTATGAAAAAAACCTTAAACTCCTGAACACTTTCTGGTTGAAGAAAATAGGGAAAAATGTCGGACAGTCTATATTGATGTCGCTGGACTTGACACACACAGAGAGCATTGTTTAACTTGTATTTTCTGTTCATGGTGTGTATTTTATTAACAGTGCTCAGTCAGAAATACATTCCTAGCAAGCTGGGGTTGTATTTATGGAGTGAACTTTATCAGTCTTGTAAAACTGATAGAAAAATCTTGACTAGGGTCACTGTTCCATGCGCAGGTCTGCAGGTCTGTGATTCGCCTCTGACGTTTAGGTCACATACTTGTATGTGGTGTTTCCTCACCCTTGAATCTGCGACACAAAGGACAGAGCACCTTTTCAGTCATTTTGCTTTTAAGTAGCTGTAGTAGTTGAATATAGCTTTTCTAAAATATTTTCATGCTTTCAGCCTAAACACAAACATAGTGGCCCCTTTGAGGTTATGTAGGCTCAGGTATTGCTGTATCTGCAAGGTGCAGTCACTTTTTTGTTTGGTTTGTTTTGTCTGCTGTTTGGCACAAGAGAGACTCCCCTGGCCCCCAACTGCTGCCAACAATTAAAGACAGTTACGAGTCCCCAGCGGGAATAAATGTTTCCAGCCAATATTTACAGCCGGTTCCGTCCTGGAAGAAGAGAGGTACTGCTGCTATTGTCAGCTGGAGGTGTAGGGAGGCTTCATTTTGGCTCGTCAGTGAGAAATAAAGATGTAAAATATAGCTCTGGTGGTGGTAGCTTTACTGGTTGCCCAAGAAACACTGCGGAAGGTTTTGCATGGCTATGGCTTGGACTCCTTAATGTATCTGTCCTTTCTTCTGCGGCAGAGGGTCCTGATCTGGGGAGTAACCGTGGTCACCTTGATCCCAGTAAGGAGGGATCCTCCCTGTAGTTGAATGTCACAAAGTATGACTAAGGCTGAGTCTCCTGGAGGTGTTCTGTCACTCTGTCCATGAATTGCTTCCTTGGAGCATTCTCCCTTCTGCAGCCTTTGTATGAGGGCAAAGTCATCAACCAGTGTTTGATAAGATACGGGACAACTGTTTCACTTACTCAATACCATCTATCTTGTATTCAGAGTAAGAGGGATTTTCTCATAAGAAAAAACAGCATGATTATGTCACAAGAGATGCAATTACAGTAGAATCATATCCTAATGTGTCAATTTAAATATTTAATATTTTCTGTCATTTGAGTAGCGTGGCACACGAGCATTTTGGTTGTCATCGATATCTTCTTAGTATTGGATTTGGCTCCTTTCTCCAGAGGCCTGCAAAGGTCGCCGTTCTGCAAGGAGAAATGCCGTGTGACATCAGCTCTCGGAAAGCTGAACATTGAGAGCAGCCAGCAGTGAGAACTGAGGTCCTGCTTTACCGGTGGTGATGCGTTCTTACCCAAGGTGCGTGTAGAAGAGCCCAAGGTGGTGTCTTGGCTTGGCAAGTTGGTTGCCAGCAGCTAATTACAGTGAAAAAGAGGTTTCTGGTGTGGGTGTACTTGCAACATTTAATTGTGTCCTTGTAGGTTAATTGAGGCTGTGTTGTGGCTTTCTGTTTCTTCCTTTTTTTTTTTTCCCCCACTACCTCAGGAGAGAAGAAAACTACTTGTTGGAAGTGCCTCTGAAACTCACGGTCACTTTCTAAAATATACTTCCATCCTTGAGGAGACTGCAAAATATGAGAATACTGGTATATGTGTGTTTAAATCTGTTCATACTTCTAAAGCATTGATGACCTATGCTTGTTGTGTGGAGGACTTCCAGAAGCTGGACAGATTGTGTTCAGCTATATGAAGCTCTGGTACTGTGAGCGAGGAAAGCCAAGCTTTACTCCTCTTATTCAATGCTTGTCCATTCAGTACTTGGGGACAGGTGGCTTGGGATACGTGACACAATTCACAGTTGTGCTGCTGGGGTGAAATCTGGGTCTAATTGAACATTTGCCTTTGATTTTAGTGAAGCCACATTTCTCTTTAGGATTGGAGACAAGAAGGAAGGCTAGATGTGTTGGTGGAGGTGGCAGAGGAGAGAGAGGGAGTTGTATGAATTTCAGCAAGTGAACATAGAAGCAGGAAAAAGAATTAAGTTTGAGATGAGAAAGATATAAATAGGGAAAGGAAACAGGCTCCTCTCTGAATGTGGAGGGGAAAGCAGCAGATAATGGTGATCAGGTGATAGTCTGGGGGAGGTAAAGAGCAGGAAAGGGAAGAAAAATGGAGGTGAAGATCTCATAGGGGTCATAGAATGCATTGATTTCTTTTTTAGGATCTTGCATTTTAGGCGGGAAGAAACACTGATTAGCGGCTTTTCTACCCTCACAAATTTATTTAACCAATCTAAGCTTACTGTTTAGAGTGGGATGGGAATAACTCAAGGAAATGGTGGGGAACGGGTGATCTTTACTGATGGGTTTTATTTGCAAGGCAAGTGGCACAGAGAAAATCAGCTCTTCTTTTAGGGGAAGTGTTGCAAGAGGAACAGTTCCAAGTGGGTCTCTCTTCTGCTCCCAGGGCTCTGTGGATTCATTTTCTTCAGTATTTCCACATGCATCTTCATTCTCTGGTTCTTCGGTTTCACGGTTTTCTTAGCAGGCAACATGCTGCCTTTAATCAGAGGTTTGCAGCACTTGCTGTTTTCTAAGGTGCGGTGCACTAGCTCTTGTTCTCAGGTGATGCTATCCGCAGCGTTGTGTCGAACTGTCAAAGCTGTGAAATTGAGGTACCTACTTCAGAGCTCGGTGTATGTTGCTAGCACTTGTGCGGTGGTGAAGGGAGAGGGCTGAGTAGGCTGGTGGCTCGTGCATGCTGCCTCTGTAGTGCCAGGTATAAAAATCTCCTTGTTCTTTTTCTCCTATTTTATTTTTATACTTATGTTTTCACTTTGTGTCATTTAGAAATCAAAGCAGGACTGTGCAGTTCAGCAGCAGCAGAACTATGCTTACTACGAATCTGCTGCTTTGCTCAAATTAAACATTTATGGGGCCAGGGACTCCTCGCTGCTCCATCTCAAGTCTTTCAGCCTCCTACAGTGTGATGATTTTTTTTTTCTTTGCACTTTGACACGACTCCTGCAAGAAATGCAGCAAAATTATCCTCCATTGGCACCTTTCCCTTCCAGGCCATCTTTCCTTTGCGTGTCCAGTTTGTTTTTTCCTTAACCATAGCTTATGGGGAGCAGCTGTCGGTATAAGTAATGCTTAATATTCCCTGTGAGTTGGAAGATTTCATCGCAGTCTGATGGGCAGAGACCTGGCCTCAGTTGTTTGTACCTTTTTCTGTTTTCAGTGGTCTGTACTGAGGTGGTATGATTGGGAAGGAGCTCCTTATTCCTCAAACCAGGTAACACGATGCTGCAGCGTATTGCCCACTGGTGCTGTAAGCTGTGTTGACTGGCTTGGTTTCTGTGGAGAGCAGTCAGGTACCTTCAAAGGCCTGGGTCTTATCTGCAGGTTCTTCTGTGGCCTGAAGCCTGGAGTGAAACTTGGGCAGTGGTTCTCTTTCCTGGGCATGCTGCAAGCAAAGATAACTTTTGCAGAAGAGAGGGCTGTTTCTGAGCCTAGTCAGAGACTTTTACAGGACATAAGACCGAGCATTTGCAACATCCCTTTGCTGCAAGAGCATGGTCTACTTCTTTGGTTTAACTTTTTTAGCTTAAAATAGTGCTGCATGGATGCTAAAAGCCCACGCTCCTAAAATAGATCAAGTAGAACAAGCACTTTACTGATGACTCCTCCTCAGGAGAGGAGAGAGAGAGAAGGTAACAATGAACAGATGGCAGGTATTAGTCATCTCACCTAATATATCTGAAGACCTCAGACACTAACGGCACAAAGGTGGTGGAGAAACCGAGAGGGAACGAGTCCTCCTAACAAACTAGACTGGGTATTAGAGTTGCACACCATGCAGATGGAGGGGACCTGAGAAAATGAGGGGACTTGCAGCCAAATAAGGTAAACCAAGAAGAGTATGCACGCAGAGGCTCAGAGAGTCCTGGCCAGATCCTGAGACTACTTTTACCTGCCCGGTTTACAAAGCCATTCCCTTGCATGTTTGACGTGTCCCCCAGAGCATCGCTCCTTGGAGCTCCCATGCTTAGAAGGCAGTTGCCTCTGCAGAATCCTTAGTACAGGGGTGCAGTACCTCAGAAATAAGCGAATTCTTCCAGTTTCAGTATCAGCTTGAATGGTGGTGTTCTAACTTCTGCTGTAATGAGTTCCGTACAGAAGCTGCTTGACGTTTTCACATAGTATCTAAATTGCCAGTGTGCACCTTGTAGTCTAATTCGGCTGGCTCAGCAGCCTCTCTCTTCTCTAGGTCGCTGGTATCTACGCGTTGGCCCTGGCCCAGTTGGCAGTAAGCTCATAGGAAAGCCTCAGAGATGCTGCTGCCTGCTGATTTGCTGGGAACACGTTGTGTAAATGAAATATAAAATATGTACAGTCGTTTGTACCTAAGTGGCTTCCAGCAAGCTTGACGCCACAGAGCAAGCAGGCCACTGCAGTACCTGCGGAGGCATCGTGGGAGAAGTGCGTCGTTTCCAGTTGCTTGCTCTGATTGCATTGTTTGTAGAATCCTTTGTTCTAAAACCAGTCTGTCCAAAAGGCAGCATGGCGGTGGGCACGCTGGAGGGTAGGAGGGCAGGGTGCAAACATGGGCTCTCTTGGCTTCCCTGTGCCTTCCCTGTGCAGGGATGGAGTCACCAGGAATCACAGTATCGGTCAGATCTCCCCACAGAATGGCTGTATCTTGATTTGTTTTTCCATTTGTTTTAAAATCTTCAGCAACAGAGGCTGAATGTGTGGATGTGTGGTCTCCTCCTTTTTCTCCTCTTTTGTTCCATCTTTTTGGCATTCGTCTATGAAGAGAGCTACTCTGCTGGAGGTACTCCCATCATTTTCTGCACTTGTGCTCAGGCCTCTGCACAAGCCAGGCACCCTGTGGGCCGCTGAATTGCAAGTACCGTTTTGGGGACACCTTGCATCTTTGGGCTTCAGCTGTTGCCAAACACCTAATGCATGTATGAAGCAAGTAAAGCACTTCTGCTATGAACTCTGCTGATACATAAGGGGTTAAAATAAGCTCTGTTTATTAATGTCGATACTTTAAATTGTGGCAGAACGCTTTGAAACTGTGACAGCGGACGGGGCAGCAGGCAGTAAACACCGTTAAATGACAATACTGTTCAATATTTGCTGTTAATTGAGAGAGGCAGCAGCTGCTGGTATGCAGCTTCAGCCAGGATGAATTAGTAATGAGTCTGTAACTCTGGGTTTTTTTTTTTCCCTGGTTTAAAGTTGCATCAGCCCTTTATGCTTCAGGAGCATGTTTGGGGTGGAAATAAAAAATCATAGCGGGCCCTAAATTGAAGATTTTATTTTGTTTTTGTTTTCCAGTGAGTTGTCATGGAGCTGTGGTGTCAGTGATAAATTTGGCAACAGTAATAAAATTACCTGGTATTTAAGGACCAAACTTAAAGATTTGGGGTTAGCTTTTCCATCCTGTGTGGCGGACAGTGGGAATGTAGCAGGCAAAGCAAGCTCCTCCTCTGAAAGGAAGCGCTTTTGTTGCTTTCTCATTGGCTTCCAAAGACGTTTTCAGTTACGGTTGCTCCGAACAGGACTTTTGGTTTAACTTTCTTTGCTGGCCTGCACTGCAGGTCGTGGTGTAGGAGAGAGTTCTGGCACTTGCAGGAGAGGCAACACTAATTCAACGTTTTCCTTGCGCTTTCTTTACACTTTTGCCATGCAAATGTGTTGAGTTTAACCTTTGAAAACTTGCTGATAAGCTGTTATCAGCCAACAGTTAAAATAACAAACCCTCCCACCTTGCTGAGTTGGGACAGGAACTTCCCAAGGCTTCAAGGGCTGAGTATTGTGCAGGAACAGCATTAATCCAGGCACAGCAGCCAGGCTGGGGACAAAGTTTACTCTGAAGAAATCAGCCACAGCTGCTACTTTCGTGCTGTTTATGCAGCCTTCCCTGTAAGTATTTATTTTGCACATTTTTATTTTGAACTATAGATGTGATTGTGAGAGTACAAAACTGTGTTACAGTGGTTAGCAGCATCTTTAAGAGATCTCAAGTTGGGTGCAGGAAATGAAATTCTAGCTCTGTTGCAAACAATGCTATTGATTTCAGGACAGCTCGGCTTTCACCACAAGTAGAAGAATTTCGAAGCAAATAATGTCTTGTTTGTTCAGTTCTTTAAACAAAATCCATCTGCACGGGGTTAGCGTTTGAATCCAAACACTCAGAATTTTGCTGGTATTTTGTTAGGATGAGAAATACTAGATTCCTTGGGTCCACGATGATTATGTTAAAGAGGAAGCAAATCCGATCAGCAGGTATGTTTTGTAACCCTGTTTCCCGTTTGTATGATTTCTGTATTATGTACAATTGGGTTTTGTATTTGTTCTATCCGCATTAAGTTTTTACCAAGTGGGTAAGTGCCTTTATGCATTCTTAAGAGCTTAAATCTGCGATACACCATGCTTTTTACTGTATTGGCTGATAGATGCATAAAATCTTTCCGGTTGAACCTGGAAAGCAAGTGTTAAAAACCAATAGAATACTATAAAAGGGGGCAGTAAATGGAAGCGCAGGAAGAGCTAAATTCATCTGGTGGTGTTATGTCTTTTAGCTCCAGCAGGCCCTTCTTGTCTACGGTACTGGCAATTCCTACCTTTGCTAGCACTTATCAAATGGTCTTTTAAAATCTGTCCTTAGGCAGCCGTATTTTTTCATGTGAAATTCAATAATTTATTCCAATGGCATTCTGCCACCTTCGGGCATCTAGGGTCTCACGGTTTTTTTACAAACGTCTCTCCAATTTTATGTGCTGTTTTCTATATATGTGAATTGTGTTTAGAACTATACTGTAATCAAATACAATCTTTCAGTTTGTGTGGTTTTGATTCTCTCAAGTCTGTATTATTGTTTCATCTGTAGTGTCTGCTTAAAAATGTTTGGTTTTTTTAAGCAAGAAAATAAACCTTTACGTGCACCAGTCCTGTCTTAAAACAGTTGTAGAAATTGCAATTACTAGCTTTTTGGGCTTTTTTTCATTGATTTAATAGATCCACCATGTAATTTTCTTGTAAGCAAAGGCGAATATTTACATTTTTAATATATTAAAAACTATAAACTCTGAAGTTTGTCTGATAAACCTGTTAGAACGTATGTATATTTACTCTGGTTTTTATCTTAAAGTACACCTCCTTACCTCTGTTGGAAGAAGTTATTAACTGCTTAATAAACATTGTTCTCAGCAGTGTGCTAATTAGGAATTAAACTCCATACCTATTACGGGGTGTGTTCCCTGTTTCTAGAAGGGTTTTTGCTAGGTGTTTGATACAACTTGTATCGAGGTGTATAAATGTTCATCTGCTTTGGTGTGGTCAAATGTCTGCGCTTACGGAATTTGGATGCCACGTCTCACTCTTGCTTGTGTTGTGTCCCCATCTCGCTCTCAGGACGTGTCCGTGTGGCCGCTGTACTGGTGCCAGTGAGTTGCTGACTGGGTGCTTTTGTAGAACTACTTGGGCACCAGCTCCTACTAGAATAATGCTGGTATTGATGACCAGTTGTTTCAGCTTGAGGTGGTGTACAGCAGAGCTCTGCTAACTTCTCTGACTGGGGGCTTTTATTTTTCTCTGCTAACCGTTGAGTAAGGTGGGAGAAGTCCTCTTTGAGGAGCGTTGCCGCTTGCTTAAATAACATGATGTGAGAGCACAGCAAGAGGCTTTGGTGCGCTGGTAGAATTACCTTCTGCTGCTGATGGTGGAGGGCTGGAAATGGATGAACAGATTTACTACAGTTGTGTGTCTGTCATTGCCAATATTGATGCGTTGCCTCCAGGAAGGTGATTGACCTGGAAATTATTCTGTAAATATATGGTTAATACCGGGCTCATACAGGGCAACAGTGCTTGCAAAGTAGTACTTTCTTGTGCAAGAATATTGCTATATCATCCTCCTCCTTTCGATTGTCCAAATATAGCCTCTGAATGTAACCTAACCTTGACTTCACAAGCTTTCTCTTCTTGGGAATGGGGAATTACCTTTCTCTTTTTTTGTGGCAAATTAGAAGAGATAAGGTGTGAACTAATGCAATGAAATGAAATGACAGTGGTGACAAGACTTACTGTTGTTGGTGAAAGACCAGCAAATGTGTGCCAAGTAGAGCTATTAGTGCTGGGAATTTGTTTTGCAGGACTTGTTTTTGCTACTCCCTGGTCAGTAGTGTTTAAAGCGTATTTAACAGAAATTATTCAGGTTCTGTAACTGTGAACTGTTTTTCTCAAATACAAAAACTTTCATGTTTGTTTCCCGCAATGCAGTGTAACTGTTATTCTCCTAAGTTGTATTTATAACTGTAATGACAAGTTCCCAACTGTCCTTTTGAGATCGTTTTTCTGATGTTACCATCGAAAGTGGCTGTTTCAGAATATGCGACTGCCAGTAATTAAATGTGCGAAAATAAGAGTAGCAGAAAAGATTGTGGAGAGTGTGGGGTGAATTGCTCTGTGGGAGGGACCCCTAGAAAATAAACAGCTCGAGCTGATAGTCATCGCTGTCTCCTATACCGGAGTGCTGGTGGTACCTTCTTACTAAGGATTGTTACATATCTCATTATTGTGTTTCCTACATAATTTTTTTAACTAATTCTGAAACTTAATCTTGGGTTAAATCGAAGCGTGCAGTTTTGACATGGGGGGGGGAATACGTGATGCTTACTCCTACTTCTGCAAAAAATGAGGAATATACTGAATTTCCCTGACTTTGGGAGTGGTCTTGAGACCAGCTGAGTCGCATGTGGTACATAACATGAAGCAGATGGTGCCTACGGTTTTGCAAGGCCAGCTAGCTTTTGTTGTCTCACATCTTTAATTCTGCCAAGACAGTTGTGCTGGTATTACTGAATCCCTTCCTCAATTTTGTAGTAGCTTTGTTGCGTCTGCGTTGATTAAGGATTTAAGGAAAACAGTGTTTGCAGGTAGGACTGTAATAACTTATGGTTCTCCTAAAATTTGCTCACAGTTGGGAAAATAAATAACTTGGGAGTTTAAGTATAAAATTAAGTGTAAAAAGTCATTAATAGATTATCTTGAAGTATGTTATTTTAAAATCTAATCCAATCCTGAATGATGTAATTTTGTAATATGGAAAGCTGTGAGCTCTTTTACTGGAGCTGCTTGCTTAATTTAGAATAAAATTGTACTGTAAAAGGATTATAGAGTGTATGCCTGTGCTAAGAAAGGATGTACTAAATGTGTTGAGGTCTTTTTCTACTCCTAGCTTCTCTTTGAAAGTGCATACTCGATGTTGGATTTTTTCTGCTGAATTTAAATGTGCCACGTAACATCAGGATGTGCTAATGGGATGTTTCGGATGGATCGCGGGAGCATTTATTTAAATACACTTTTGTTCAATAGGATTCTGAGTTTTCTCGTTCTTCTTTCTAGAGAGAAGAATTCAGTGCTGGAGCGTCCTAAACATTACCTGCGGCACAGCTTCAGATAACAGCTTGATTTATCTGACTTGAAGAGGAGGCACATGTGCAGTAAGCCAAGAGGACATGGGCTTTCAGTGCATCTGGGAAAATGATCAGGTATCAGCGGTTGCTGACGTTTAAACCATTGTAACTAATCAGAAACTTGAGAAGACGTGAAACAATAAAGCACTCGCTCTTGCAGTTGTCCTTAAATTTTAGCTGTGCTTCCCTTTCCGTGGTAGGAATGAGGGGAATTTACCTTCTTGTTTTATATTGTGTCCATAGTCCTTTTGCTGCTGAAGGCGCTCACTTGCAGTAGCTCGGGTGCAGACACCTACGGGGATCCAGCTCAGGTGGGAGTGAACAGGAGGGGACAAGTGCCAAAGGGGTGTTGGCATTAACTGAGTTAATCTCTCAATGGTTAGATTTTTCAAATGTAACTTGAACTCTGAAAGCATTTGAATCTATTAATTCAGGTTTACTGATTTGGTGAGGGGATAACTTTGATATATTGTTTTTCTGTTGTTATAAGTACTTCTTTCATTGTACTTACCCTGGAGATTGGCTGGAGAATGCAGGCGTCCTCACAGGAATCCAGGCTGTTGTAGCTGGAGTAGAGACACCAGCAAAGTTCCAGAAAATGCACGACTCTGTAGTCGTGGTTTCGTTTTGAAATCTGAGGAGGTTATAGATTCAATACCGTAAGAACTATATGTTTTTAGCTATTTGTTTGCTTTCAAGCAGCTGTTCATCACTTCTAAAATAATGTCAGATGGCTAAAGTAGTGTCAAACTTTCATTATTGGAGGTGACTGCTCTGCATAGGTACTTGGATTAGGTGGCTCACTGGCTGCTGATTCTGTGTCTGACATCTGCTGCCATAGGTAGTGCAGAGCTTGTACATGTCTGGTGTCCTGCCTCCGGT
This sequence comes from Pluvialis apricaria, assembly GCA_017639485.1. NCBI lineage: Eukaryota > Metazoa > Chordata > Aves > Charadriiformes > Charadriidae > Pluvialis > Pluvialis apricaria. Next base: position 25,126,196 of record CM030014.1, on the reverse strand, counting down.
GCTTCCCTTTGGCAAGGATCAGCCGTGAGCAGGGACTTGCTTCAGGAAGCTCCCAGCCCGTTTCGTTATGGTGAAAGGGGATTCATTAAAAAGTAGCTTGGCACTTCTGCGGTAGACAGCATTTGTTTGTTTTGTACTTCTGTTCACAGTTGTGCTGCCTGTCTTTGAGAAGCCAGAGCCTGCATCACGGAGGAGGTGACTGCTGTCTGGGAACAGCCGGGTGCAGCTCAGGGAGAGAAGCTTTGGGAGGCTGAGCCGGGCAGGGGAGGAGGAAGGAGCGAGAGATGCAGTAGGCAGCCAGGAGCCTGCAGCTCGTGCAGGGAGACTGAGGTTACACCGAGAAGCAGCCAGTCTGAGGTGATGAGAAACTTCCCCAGGGACCAGAGAGCGCTGGGCAGAGTTTGCTGCAATGTGGTCACTGAGGGCTACGTGGAAGCCGGGAAACAAGGCTCAGCAGGCAGGGAGGGTCGTATATACATCCTTCCTACTCCCAGTCTGACTGACCTGGTCTCTCTGAGTTTCCCTTCCTGAAAGCGTTCTAGCTTGTATTCTAAGAAAACTTGGCTTTTTTCTTCAGGGAGCTCCCCGTGAGGCAAAGGTCTCTGCGTATTTGGCAAAGAGCTTTGAGTGGCAAGGAGTCCAGTCTCAGACAGCTTGATCCTGTTGAGTAAATACAGTTCCGTTTTCTGAGGAGTGGTCAGCACTGTAAGAACACCTTTGGACATTCTGGAGAGACCACTTAGGGCACAGGGTTAGGAGCTTTAAGATGGCTTTTGGTCTTCAAGTGCGCTCTTCTTCCCCTTCGTCCTCAAAATGAGTCTTTATGGTCTGTTGTCACTTTTGAAATGTGTCGTAAATGGCAGGAGGTTTCTTGCTTTCTGACTCGTTTTCTGTAATCTTCTGATGCATCTGCTTGAGCTTGTGGTATTTTTTTGTAACGTATATCGCCTTTGATGTCAGCGTGATACTTAACATGTTTTGGCTATTGCTATTCCGAAGAATATATAATCTGTTGAATCTGTGTCATATATGCATTTTTTTTTAGTTTAACTATACCTATTCTATGTATTAAAAATTAAATGGTAAAAACTTTACCAAACATGCATATATCTATGTGAAGAACTGAAAAGGAGCAAATTGTGTTAAAATTCTGTAATCTTTTAGGAATTAAGTTTAGAGGCATGTTTTAAAACAAATAGTTGCTGGTTTTCTTTATAGATGCTAGGTGAAAAATCACGTGTTCTTGTCTCTTTAACTGTAAAATTATCTAAAGTTTTCTTCAGTTAGTGAACGTATATGTGCATAATGCAAGAAAACATTTAGTTGCCTTACTCAAGGAGACTGAAAATGGTTTTGTTCTATGTTTCCTTTAAATTTCTACGATCTTTGTTATAAGGATGTATTTCATGCAGAGAAAGCTACAGATACGTAAGATTTAGGAGATTCGTGAGCCGCCTGTGAGTGGGACTGCAGGAAGATGTGAGATGGAGCTCCATTTTGGGATTCATTTCTTAATATAAAAGCTGTTGATTTTTACCCATTCTGTGAGGAGTGGTGGGTGCTGTAGAGGCAGAGAATCTATATATTTAGACTCTAGCTGTCTCTCGTTATGAGTTATAATTAAGGTGAAATATTTTACTGAAGAATTAAATTCTCCCTTGATTTGAACCTGGTTTCATCTCAATGAAAGCAATTAGTTGCATGAACTACCCTGTCCTTGCTTCATCAACAACAATTCATCAGTTGCTTCATCAACACTGCTGCTGCTTATTTGTCTTATTTTTTTCCAGTTAATAGACAAGGCAGTCTATGCTGGAGTGCTGTATGCATAGTAGTGGCTTAAGGATAGAAAATACGGCTCGTAAGGGGGGCTGTGACATTTAGTAGATGGCATGTAATGGGAGAGCAAGTGAACCAGGCAAGCTTTTAATCATGTAGTCTGTCATGGTTTTGTCCTGCAGTGTATTATATCTTTTGTGAAAAGTATACAAGCAGCGTCTGTAAACCTTTCCTTACTAATAAGGGGGAAATCGGTGTTTCAGCAGGCTCACGTCTCTCTGCTTGAAGGGAAGTGGGGTCACCTTGTTTTACTCTGCTTATGGAGGGCTGTAGGTTATAAAACACTCTCGTGAAAGCATTGTCCTGGAAGGTCCCAGGGTTAATGCTTCAGCTGACATATTTTTGAACACGACTCTCATTCTTTCTCTCTTAGCCATGCCTTGAATTTACTAACGTGGTGCTTATTTTCCCTGGATGGGCAAATCTCGTGCAATACAAAGCTGATGGTTTGATTGACTTAGAGCATTAGGACGCTAGCTAACTTTTGTGTGCCCTTTTGGTGAAGGCTGATACCTTTTGATTGTCCCTTAAGGACAGCGCTATGACTTAATTCAGAAAGCACGTATTCGGTATGCCATACAGCATCTCCTGAGAGTGTCCTGCTTTGGGGTGCCTTCTGCATTGTACTGCATTGTCCAACGTTGTGCTTGGAAACAAGGATCAGAATCACCTCTGCTGACAAGTTTAATGCTCTGCATCTGAATATTCTGGACCAAAAATCTGTTAGTCATGATTGTGACTACTTAAAGTGTTGTCATAACTCTTCACGAAATGAGTAATTCTGCATCGAGATACCTCAGACAGATCAAGAGGACTCTTCCAGGGTCTGCATTTAGCAACAGGGGAACAGAAGTAGTCTCTTGGGAGAGAGGGGGGAAAAAAAAAAAGCGGTAACCTCTGAAGCAAAAGCTACTGATAGCCTCATGACTGATGCTAGTCTGGGAGGAAGATGCTGAGCAGGCTTTATTTGTTTTGAGAATATTTACATAGGGCTGATCCACTGTTCTTGAAGGAACTTTATCACAGTACTACAGAGAAAACTGTTAGTACTAAATATAGTGCCTTATTCCGGCAGTCTCTAACTTACAGACTCTTGAATTCTGCTGTCTTAATGGGCTTTCAGCAGTTTTTGTAGGGTTTTTTGGTAGAAATCTGAATAGTATTCCTCAGAGAGGTTGTATAACAGTAGCAAGGATGGAAAGATTTCCTTCATCAAGACCTTGTACTGCAAAAGATCAGATTAATTTTTTAGCTTCTGGTCTTTCTGCAAAGCTTCCAGTACTTTGATATCTTCATAGGAGAAGACGACTGAAAAGTTCCAAAAGATAGTCTTGACTCTTTGCATCAAAGCATTATCACTATTGCTGGATAATTCTTGTGAGATGATTTTTTTTTTTTCCCATTTACCTCCAAATAAGGGAGGCAACATGACTTCCTTAGGCTGGTGCTCACTGTGTTTATCACTTAGAAAAGTTCTTCTAAAGGCCTACATCAATTTTTCTTGTTGCAGTTTGAGTCCACTACTTCTTCTACTCCCCATAGATGTGGAGGATAGGTTTCCTCTTTCTTTGCAGAAACTGTTTTTATATTTAATAGAAGTATATCGTATCTCAATCTTAGCTTTCCTTTTTACTCTGTTCAGATTGAACAACGCAGTGAGTTAGCTCGCTCATCCCTTGTAGCTCACCTTATTAACTCTCTGTCTTTTCTTCTAGTTCTGTCGTGGTTTCTCTCTTTCTTGAAAAGCCTGACCTAAAAATGGACTTTACCAAAGGCTTTATCAAAACTGAGTAGATGGGGAATTTGTGCTCCTGTCAATGGACAGAAGTTGCCTTGTTTGTGACAACTTGATATTTATAATTTGTGCTCAGTCTGTGATCCCCTCTGCCCCGAATCCTTATCTACAAAACAGCTGCTCAGCAGTTGTTTCTATATTTGTGCAGGTGATTTTTTTCCTCTGAACGAAACTTGACCTTGGGGAATTGTACAGCATTTTTTAATCACTTCTCCAGTTTCATTAATTCCTCGCCCCAATAGCTTCCTATTTATACATGCCTTTTTGTGGGAGTATGTCTTTTTGTGGGAATAACATCAATTACAGGACTTTTCTTTCCACATGGCTCTAATACTGAGGCTTCATTGTCAGGTCTGTCATTTCTTTTGCAGGCTCCTAACCTGGGAGAGTAAAGAGGACTAGCTCAGTTGGCTTTAAAAGTGTCCCTTATAACTGCTAATTATACATACTTACTTTTACTTCTTTTGCAGTATTTCTCACTGCTGGCAATTCTATTAGAGTTGTTTATTGTTATGGAAGACTTCATTTTGGCATGTTCTGTGGGAGAAGCATTATTTTGTGACTGTTTCCCTGAACAAATAGATCTGCTTGTCTCACAGGGCCTCTGCTAAGGGTTTCTGCAAATGATTTCTAGAGGTGAAAAACCGGCAAATAAACAGATTTTCATCTCTTTAGTTGTATTACTCTACTCCTGACTATCTGTATTTAGGCTGACTTCCTGATTGTTCATCCTCTCCTTGATAATGTTACCAACCCATTGTTTGATTTCATCCACGTGTTAGAGATGGAGTTTTTAAGATAACGAAATTCCTACAGGTTTTGTACAAACAAATGGGCAGCTTGGAAAGAGATAAATCTAAGTGCCCTCGAATACCCCTGACCAAGGGAAAGGATGTGGTCTGAGTCCGTGTAGTTTCAGGTGGCAGAGAGTTCCCCTGAGGAGGACCTTAGCAGCTTCCCCAGACACAAGGGCAGTGTCTACGTGCACGTTCTGCTTCACGTGTCTCCTCTGTGCCTCCTGCCAGCTGGCCACGATGACTGTAAATCTGGGAAGACTGTTGTTCGCTTGCTGCACTGACTGCCTTTTTAGCAGCAAGGAAATGGGCTCCAGTGTCTCTTAGGTGGCAGTGTTTTCTTTCCCGGTGGAGTTCCAGAGCTTCTCCTTATGTCTGATGAGCTGTGCCGTCTTCCTTCAGGAAGATGAAAGTCTGCAAAGGTAGTCTTTTGAACTTGCCCAGCATCATCAGTGCATGTTCTTAATGTTATAGTGGCATACCTTCTCCTGAAATTACAGACTTTATCGTGGTGAGGAGCCTGAATGGTAGGGCTCATCTGGAAAAAGTAGGTTTACTGGGAAAACCACCCAGAAACTCCTTGAAAAAGAATCCATACCAGCCTCAGGCTTAAGCAAGGGAAGACGTAACGCATTTTGTCTTGTTATTGTCTTTTAGTGTCTTTAGTGTCTTCTGTTTTAGTTCTTGGAGTGTTGCTAAAGGCAATACAAGGTTAAAGGAAGTCATCGTGTAGTCTTACGTACTCCTACCTATCATATCTTGCAGAGCACACGCAGTCAAAAAGCAGCTGGCAACTGTATGGAAGATGGTTTTGCTGTAAGAAGCTGCTTTGCTTTGGTAACAGAAGTTGGTAGCACATTCATTTGAAGACTGTACAGTGGTGGTCCATGTGCCTGTGAGTTTGTTTGAATAGCTTTTGGGTAGACACTTGACGATATGGGTAGCTTTCTCTCAGGGTATCGCGTATTTATGGGTTTGTAGCTGTTCATTTTTAAGCAGAGCTAAACATCTCACTGTAGCTCACTAAAGATGCTGTTTCGTGAGCAGAGGCAGTTCTGATGTTTCTGATCGTTGTGCATGTCCCACTTTTGGGCTTTTTCTCTTTGCGTGACTCTTTTTTTTTTTTTTCCTTTGGTCACGCTCCTAGTTCTTGGCACTGGTCCTGTCAAATTGCAGTCCCATTCCCCTGCCTTTGCAGGGGAGACTTCTCAAAGTCTTAGATCTGGGTTGAAAGCCTGAAGAGCTGATGGTTTAAGTATGATTTCTGTTCCTTCCTTCCTGTCAACTACCCCACTGCTGAAGATTAGGACACTCAGAAGACAAACGCATGTCTACAGGGTTGGAAGAGTCGATCAAAGGTTTCACAGATTTTGGAACTTGACAGTAAAATGTCCCTCTAACCATCTTATCTATCCAAATATTTACCTAGGCTTTCTCCTGTTAGAGAATCGTTTGCTCTTTCACTTCACCTCTTTATTCATCCAGGTAGAAAGTTTTCACAGCGGAGCGTGCCTCCCGGTGTGTGCCGAGTAGCTTTATAAACAGCCTTATTGATGTGTAACTATGAAATTAGCGTTTGAGTCACTTTCATCTCTTTTCTGATTTTCTGCTTTTGTTAGTGAAATATGCCACAAGAAGTGTTAGGCATTTGCCTTGATTTTCTGCTTCCCCATGTGTCTGTTACTGGTCACCGTCAGAGACAGGACACTGGGATGAGTGGGCCTTGGCTGCAATGCCGCAGAACCATCCTTTCCAATCAAAGGTTGTCTTAGGATTTTAGCCCAAGATCAGCGTCGAGTTACCAAGGCCTATAAATAGCAAACGTATGCTATTTTTGATTATTGGCATAATATTGTTATTCTCAGTCTTCTGCAATTTTAGTAGTTTTCCAATTTATTAAAATTGAAGGTCACAGGATTGGAGAACTTGTTAAATGATTAATTTAGGACTGGGCTCAAATTAATATGAAGTGCCAACTTGAAATGTTATGCCTAGCAGATGCTGTATAACATTCCTATTAGTTACTAATTGGCTTGAAAGCACTTAATTATCTTTTTCAAATATGGTGAACAGATATTTTTTAAATACTTCTAGCTTTTCTTTTTGCACCCATTACCACCAGTTTTGCCTGCTGTGTCTCCCAGCGGTCTCATTAGTTACTTATTCATACATTCTTTCAGAAATCCTGCTACCTGTGAACTTTTCACTAGCACTGGTATGCTCCCTTATGAACTTTTTTTTTTAATGTCTTATAACCTTGTTGTACTTTGTACATTTTTGTTTCTATTTTCACGTTAATACTAAACTAAACTTATCCATAAAATCATGTTTGGGCATCTGATACTTCAGAGTTCCCTGCTTTTACCAGTGTCTTTGTCTGAATAAGGAGGAAAATAATTTCTCTTTGTAATTTTGATCAACTTAGTTACTCACCACTGATGCGTGGTAAGAGCTATGTAATCTGTACTATTAAAATGCGTAACTAGGTGCAAACATCCTGTTTTCTAATGCTGTTATTTGGCCACCAACATAATCTTGTAAAAGGCATCAATTTTAGGCCAGTGATTGTTTTTTTTTTTCTTTTTCATAATGAGTGAAGGTAACTGTCTTGTATTAAATTCAGGACCTTTGTGTCTGAAAATTGGAACCTGAGCTGTTGAGACATAGATGAAATTGAGTGCTGGTATACCAAACCAAGTCACCATGGAGAAGAAAATCTTAAGTTGCATGTGCAAGCTCTTTTCCTCTGCTGGAGCCTTCCTGGGGTTTTGTTCCTGCTTATTTTCCCTGCTGGCTGTTTTTTTTAAAATGTCACTTCAATTAACCCTTGGAAACCTCTGAAAATTATTTTCCTTTCTATTTTTATTCTGACTATCCTTGTTCTATAGCAATATTTCTCCTTTTCTTCCACTTCTTGCATGTGGTACTATACTCCCCATTTTAGTTCCTGAATTTATCCCTTTTTTGCTTTAGGTCAAGAGAGTAAATTACCATTTTTTGTTTCTGTTTTGAAAATGCCAGGGAAATCTGGAAGCTGCTGTTTTCATACCATGGTGGTGAGGGCTGTAAGGCAGAGCGTTGGGCTCTGAAGGGGAAGGGAAGGCAGAGCAGGTCTCAGTACTGAGTAACCTGATTCAATTGGGGTTTGAAATCGTGAGACGAAGTGATCCGTGTGAAGAAGAGCTGTCTCTCACCATAGCTCCGCTCCTGCTTCTCCTTGTGTGTAGCAGCACTCAATCTGGAGTGGTTGCATTGCCTGGGTAGAAGTCTCATGCTTTTGTGTGTTGCGACTTTTGTCTGTTAAAGAATAGCTATGTCTTCAGCAAAAGCTGACTTGTGCTTTCTTTCATCTTGAAAGTGGGTAACAAGAAATTTGCATGAATTTTAATTTTCTCTGGACAGCTTTATAAGGCCCAATTCAAAAGCCAAAGTCCAAAATCAAAGCTCAGTTTATTGTGGCCGCTGTTGAATTCAGAGCATACTAATACATTCCTATCACTGCAACTCTTTGGAGTGATAGCATCTAATAATATGCTATGGTAGAACTAAGAGACAAAGATGTGCCGAGAAGCAGATGTGGGAGCCCAGTGACTCCCAGGCGGTGTCTTTTGGTGTAACAGGACTGGAGAAGAACTGGCTGTACTGCCCTGGCTGTCCATTCCTTGCTCCATGTCCAAGATGCATGAAAAAATAAACTACTGTCTTAATACATGCAAACACCTACCCATCCCCTTGTATAAGCGCATTTTTAGGTATTTTCTCTATAGGTGTGGCTGTATTCGCCTCCAGGATGGTTTTTGCATCCTGCCCTTCTCCTTCCACACAGGCTGGTATCAGTGCTGGCTCCCATCATATCAAGTAGCACAAAACACTTGCTTTCTGATCCTAGATCTGCGTTGTTGTTACATCCAGTCCTGGTTTATTTTGGGGTGTTACCTAGTTTCCATACGGAAAGGTGGGATTCTCTCAGACATTCTCTTAAGATGTGCTCCACCAGAGTAAGTTTGGGGACATCCTATTTTGAGATAGTTGCTTCCTACTTGCTAGGAAGAGGGGTGGTGAAAATATGGAAATTCTGGCTCTTAATAATTTGGAGGCTGCAAATTGTTTAGAAGGAGTTTTACACACCAAATTGATGAATTCTGGTAAACCCTGAGATGGTGTAATTGCATAGCTTACAGTCTAGATTTCCTTTCAAACCTTGACCTTAATTTCTGGTTATATGCTCATCCCTCCACTCCGTCCCTCATATTTCAAAGATGCAAAACTTGTTCTTCCCCTGTCCGGATCCAGGTTAATCATAGCCGCTCTTGCGTGTGTTTACTGGGTCATTGCCATCTATTTGGGCACCCAAAATGACGCCCTGTGCCCTTGCATCCGGTATGCGGATCAAGTATATTCATTGGCACGGAATTGAAAATGAAATGAAAATGGCTGTGACACACGGATGTTGTGCCCACCGTTGGTTACGTAGCCACAAGTGTGAAACTATGTGTGCTCTGATTTTTTTTTTTTTGTTTGTTTCTTTCTGAATGTTTCTGACGTTGTGAGCTTGTCTGCCCGCTGTTGGGAATGTTTGAGAGCTGAATGCCTGATTTTGTTAGTGCTCCTATTTTTATTTTGTTGGTGCTTTTGCATCACTAATCAAATACAAGCCTCCTATTGTTCTCCCTGCAGCTTCCTTCCAGTACATGCTTATATTTAGTTATTTTAATAATAATACCCAGGGTTTGTAATCCTGAAAGAAACCGGAGAGATGATAAACTCCTTTTCTGATTACTAAATACATTTGATTCATATAACAGATGGCTGTTATTTGATACGCTGTTGTTACCCAAGCTGTGCGGAGGGGCCAAAACTCGCCGGAGCAATGACTTAAAGGCGTTAGAGGATGTCCTCGCCCGGTCCTCTCCGCAGAATGGCAGCAGTGATGCCATTTTACCCAACAGCTTCACTTCACTTACGAACAAATTGTTTTCAGTGTCCTCTCTCTCCCCCTCCTCCCCTTGCCCACGTAGTACAGAGGCGCGCAGCCCTCCCGGCCGGCGGGGGAGCCCGGCGTTTCGGGGTGGCGCGGCGGGGGGCTCGGGCTGTTGGGTGCCCAGATTTTTGTTGGCAGAAGGCGACCGGCGGTGACTGCGTGGATTGGCTGCCCCCCTGCTCTCCTCTCCCTCTCCCGGTGCGCAGCCCCAGCCAGCGCCGCCGAATCTCGAAACAGCCCGATTTACATCCATTCATGAATCCGTGACGTCAGCACGCTTCTGTGCTTCTTTGCAGCAGGCTGCAGGATTGTGTGGGTGGAATTTCCTTTTATTTTGCAACACTTCCTTTTTTTTTTTTTGCCTTCCATCTTTTTAAAACAAGAAAATGGAGCATCGCATAGGAAATCTTAATCCTTGTAAGTATTTAGATGAAAATGTCTTTTTTTTTTTTTTTTGAAGCGTGTGTGTGTGTGTGTTTAACGGTCAGTGTTACCCTTTCGCCATTTATTTCAGAAGGACAGATGGATGTTGCATTTGTGATGTAAAAGGGCTGAAAAAATGATGCTGAGAGAAGGGGGAGAGGAAACGTGAAACCTTAATTTATCCATCACTGCATATAAATCTGATAGCTGGCCTGTCCTTTTGCTTGTCGGTGTGCTAGACATTTTTCAGTTGCAATTTTGCACGTTATCTTCTTGTGCCCCCCTTTTAAAGGGGAAGGGAATGGCAATGGAGAATGTGTATATATGGAATATACAGGGACTGACATAAGAATTACTAGAGATAGTATAAAGAAGCAGAATTGTCTTTTTTGCCGTGTAGGCAATTGTAATATTTTTTTTCTTGTGGGCTAATCAAACAATTCTTCTGTTGTGTTACAGTAATAAAGAATTTAATTTTATTTTTGAGATGAAGAGGAGATGTGTGTTTTCTTTCTGTCAGCCGGGTAGGAATTTGTTCCTTTATTATTGAAAATACCAGTTTGAGCTGTCTCTGTTGTGCTGAAGGCGTGATTTTTACCCCTCATTTTCCTAATTGATGAGGAAGCTGGGAGTACCATTGCAGTTAACGATACTGTTCACTGGGGCAAGATTTGTCATATTCTTGCTTACCTGAATGGGGTATGATGTCATGTTTTCTCCCAATGAAATGAGTGGAGCTGCTCTTTATTTTTGTTTTGGGGAGGTGGTTTAGGTACTGCAATAGCTTAATCATATCAAGCCACGTGTCTCTCTTAAGTAAATGAAAAATCGGGTATTTTAAGTTGATCTGGAGAAAGATGACATCAGGCACGTGTGTTTGGATATACTGATTTTATCAATAGGCAGTCTGTTCAATAGAAGGTACTGAAGGAATGTATTTTGATCGGTAATTTTGAGGGAGAAAATATGAAAATATTTGAAATAAAAACCAAATGGATGAGGGAAATGGGAGAGAGATTCAGCCGGTCAGGCTCGCAAATGTGGGCACTTTTCACAGGAACTGGTGCATGTGTAGCCACAGACGCCTCGGGATATCATCGAACGTGGAGGTTAAGGTTGTCCTTGGTGTAAAAGTTTTTGTTACTATCCTTTTTGTTGTGTCCCCAAATGTATGCGGGGTTTTGTTTCTGGAGAGAGACAACCCTTTGAACCTCTGTTTCTGTAACAGACTTTGGCTGTGGAGAAGAAAAAAAAAAAAGTCACGATTTTGATGTAGTGGGGTTTTTTGTTTGTTTGTTTTTTGCTTTAACACCAGTTTTGTTTCCTGTATTTGGGGCCTCCAGTCTGATTCTTTGATCTCGAATGGCCCTGTCATTCAGATTTGTCTTTGTCCCCTGCTGCCTGAGAGTTAAATTTATAGCTGGCATTCATTGTCACCCCTATGCCTGGAATTGCCAAATAACTTCTAACACAGAATATATGGCAGGGACTCTTGCCGCTTCTCAGCTATACGTGAACTTGCGTTTAAAAATGTGTGGGTGGTTGTGTGTGTTGGTTTTTTTTCTGGTTGCATTACTAACCTTCCTCTTTTGTCCCTGATTGTAAAGAGTTGGTAAGTGGCTTATCTCCAGTGGATCAGAAAATTGAGTAGTGATTTATCTGAAAATCTCTTCATAGGTAAGCAGTTTCACAATTGGTGGTTATTAATATATGGTTTTGCTCTAAGCAGAGGCAGGATAAAAAAGGTTTTACAGTCTTTCCTGTTTTCTTATGACTTTTTTTTACAGCAAATGTGAGATAGTGACTGACTTACACTGGAGTTGTTCATATCTGGTACCTGTTCCAGGCCTTCTGCAGTTGAGATATGTGGAGTGGATTTCAAATAATAGGACTTCTCAAAATGGCAGAGTCTTTAAATAAAGTTTCATACATCAAAACAAAAGAAGTCTGACATTGGTGATATGGACAGATTTAAAATTTATGTAGACTTCTCTTCAGCTGTGGTCCCTGGGGCTGGGGTAGGCAGGAGAAGATGCCCGAATCTTGCTGTGCATAGAGCGTTTTAGCCAAGCTCTCACCTGAGATCCCGTGTTTGGAGGAAGACAGCAGCAGAATTACTGCTTTTACAACTTCCAGTGAGTTTCTCAGCCGTAACTGAATCAAAATGAGTCAACTGAGGTAAATGTTACCTCTGCATCTGCAGCAGAGGCTGAAGCTCTTGGGGCTTTGGCACCTCAGCAAGCCCTGGCCAGTTTATGGGACTTTTTTTTAATCCCTCCTTGGCAAAAATGTCCCGTGCACGGGCTTTAGCCTTGTGTAGACTGCTGGTTTTGTGACCTTACAGCAAATCGCTCTTGCTTCTTGGGGAAGAGGGGGTAAATACTTCACCTAAAACACATACTGCTGTGGACTGAATAGCACAGTTGGCAGCTGCAGGAGAAATGCCGAGGTGGGCCGGGAGCAGAAACACTGTGTGCACTTACTCCCACCCCTATAAATACTCAACGTGTAGTTTGACCTCTCTCCTCTTTCCCTGTTTACAACTCCAACTGAAAAGTCGGCCGTTGGAGCGGGTTCAAAGGCATTAGCAACAATTGGGTGTAGGCCAGGGTGAAGAATAGATGTGGGTTTTTTTTTTCTGTGTGAAGTACATGGGTTTTATGATCCTCCAGCAAACCTGTAACTGTTTGTGCTGTTGCTTCTGGAGCGGTTGCCGGCTCAGCGTGAGGGGTGCTGCAGGGGAAGGAAGGAGAAAGTCCTGGCGGGGTGGGGGTGGGAGGCTGGACTTTTTCCAGCGTAGTGGGCTTGAGGGATGGAGGTCTCTCTGTGTGGACATTTTCTTCATTCCTAGGACATTTGTCCTTTCGTGCCCCCAGCCAGTTACTCCGTTACTACCTTCTGGAGGACACCAGAACCAGAAATGCAGCTGTACAGCTATGACTTTTCCGCTGAAACACAGAAAATCTAACCTCGCCACCCTTTTGTGCCTGAGGAGATTCTCAAATGTTGGTTTATCAACCCTACCCAAGAAGTGGTCTGGTGGGCATGAACCAAGGGGCTGGGTGCTGCCTTGGGAGGTCTCTGCAGGGTGTTAGATGGCACGTGTCATGTCAGGCCCCCGGAGGTTCCTCCACCGTTCTTTGGTCCGTGACTGTGAGTTGTGTATGCTGTCTTGATCGCGTTACCATCACGTAAGGCTCTAGTGGCCTAAGAATAGGATCACGCCTCTCGGATGCTGCTCTAACCCCTTGCGCTGTGTCGGTAATACGGCCTTAATCGAGGCTCCTGAGCAAGTCATTGTGCTTGCTTCTCTGTCAAGGAGTAATCCTCTTTGCTCCTGGAAGTGTTACGGTGCTTACTAAATACAACTTAGTACTACTGTCATTTCTCATCTGAGAGATCTGCCAGCTGCATTTCAAGTGTCCCTTCCCCTTCCCGTCAGGTGCACACACTCCAGCGTAACATTACTCCTTACTGCGGTGTTGGTAGAGGCCAAAACATCGCGCGTACCCCAGTAATTCTTGCACTTTCCCAAATAGTTGTTTAGTTACTTTAATACTGGGTATGAAGCATCTAAGCCCTTAGTGCTGAAAAGTTTGTGTGTGTAGCTTTTACATGTCAAGTGTGCTTTGCAAATACTGAATAATTCATGTCTACTACAAAAATAAGAACAAGCGTGTGAGTGAATTTACCTGAGACCAGTTTGATGCCTCACATGAATTAAAGTGAGAGTTGGATTCATTCACTGGATTCCTGAAAATAGCACTTTGATATTGATCTTCATCCTCAAAGATCTTTCAGACATTAATTAATCTTAACACTGCTCCTGGGAGGAAAATATGATGTTTCAGTTCTCTAAGTGAGGGAAATTACAAGATACATGTTCGTTGGTAATACTGGGACGTTTTAATGGTCTTGTGTGGCAATGTCAAAGAAGCTGTTAAGGCATCTGTGAACCTAACTCTGAGTTTTTGCTGGGTTTTGTAGTTGTAAAATATTTGAATTTAAATCCTTTAATCTGTTATTACCATTTAGTAATATAACATGGGTCTTTAATGAGGTAAGAAAAAAGTGTAGAATTCTAAAGGAGGAGGAGAGAAAAGGAGTCGAGCAAAGCCTGGAGTCTGTGACTGGGTTTTAAAAATTTGTTTCATGCTATGAAGACAGCTGGAAAGATGAAAAAGAGTGTAACTTAAGGTAATTTCTAAATTTTGATGTGAGACAGATTCCAGTAGTAATTCAGTAGTATAAAAGGCTAATCGGCGTTTAGTCTGTCTTTTATACCAGCTAAATGTTTTACAATAGTATCGATGAGCCCGTGATGGAGGGTATCAATGGTCAGTTAGATGTCACAACGCTGCATGTGAAACTGGTGGTGTTCGGTGTGTGCACGTAGCTCAAGGCAGGCGAACAACCGGAGTGAGGGAAAGCAGAAGTAGCAAATCGACATGCAAAGTTCAACCGATTTTTTTTTTTTTTTTTTTTTTTTTTTTTTTTTGTGACATGAAATTCTTGGAACAGTATGGTACAAGACGGCCCTTGGTTTGTTATCCCTAGCCCTCAAAGGCAGGTGGCTGATAAGATTATCCTTTCTTCAAAACCCGAGGCCCTCCACTCAGAAACACAGAGGAGGGCTGCGTTGCAACAGAAACACGGAGTACCGAAATCCTGCAGTGAGTATGGGAGTCATTATGCAACATCACTTATTTCCTATGGCATCCGATTATGCAATTTCTGAGCAGAAGAATGCAAAGCCCTGGAAGAACACAGTAGCATTTTAGCAGATCCAAAAATACCTTATACAGGATAGAGGAAGCATTTATGTATGTGGTGCTGAAAATACACAGTTATGTAAGCTGCTTATTTCACAAACTGGGCTTTGCAAAGCTGGCTAGCAGGTGAAGCGGCATCAATCTCGCTTTCATTGAAATCAGCGGAAGAGTCTCCCTCCACACAAGGGAGGGTGGATTGCCTCTTTGTCTGCCTTGTTAGCAAAGATGATTTTTCTTTTTTTTTTTTTGCTTTGTTTGTTCCTTGTGCCAAAAAAAAAAAAAGTAGATGCTTAATTTCTTTTTCCAAATCAAGCACTTCTTCTCCACCCCCCCTGCAAATCTGTGACCTGATGTTGAAGGAGTTCCTAGTTAAATATCTGTCTAGTGTTTGTGGAGGTAGAAATTCTTTCCTGTGCTGAGAGCCAGGGCAGATGCACAGATCTCATGTGGGAAAAAGAGTCGACGCAGTTCTTTTAAGGTGAAGTAACGCCTTGGGAATCTATTAAATTTCTTTGGAGGAGTCAAGAGCATGTGAGAAAAGGGGATCTGGTTGATACAATCTCTTGGGATTTTTGGCAAGAATACTTACCAGAGACTCTTAAAGAAACTAAACAGCTATAAAATAACAGGGATAACCTTCTCACAGACAAATGATGGGTTAAATGGTATGAAATAAGAGTAGGGATAAATAGTAATGTTGAAACATTTTTCTCTAAAAGGAGCTGTCATGCGGCTCTGCTTTGGAGACTGCACTACTCATCCTCTTTCCACCTTTTCTCTCCTTATTCTGATCATTTAGGAACATGCTGAAGCAAGAGCACTTAGGCTGTGAGACCATGGAAGTAAGGCGTTCAGGATAATAAACACGTAGGCCGATTGCGGAGAGTATTGGAAGGCTCTGGTGAACTTGGGTAATAAAATGTCAGTCAAATTTAGCGTTGATTAAATCCAATTTAATCTTAACATCCTGTACATAAGAATTAGGGTCTGAATTAGCTTTTGCTGCTCAAGAATGAGATCTTAAGGCTGTAAGAGACCTATGGAAGTTAGCTCAGCATCTTGAAGCACACTTAGGCGGCGGGTAGCATTAGAGGAATAGTTAGGAAAGAAACGAAGAACAAAAATGGTCGTTACTCCTGTGTGCATTTCTGTGGTGTGCCCGCATCAGGGATTCGGTCTGTGGTCTTACTCCCCCATTTCTTAGATGATGTGGGAGAAATGGAGAAGATGTAGAGAGGAGATCAAAGGTGCAGAATGACTTTCGTAGGGTGAATGAAGAGGTAGTGTGGGAATTTTTAGACTTGAAAAAAAGATGTCAGAGGGGAGGGTAAAATCGCAGGTGCCAGTAAGGAGGTAAATAGGGTTCAGGTGTCATTGAAACTGGTTGTTCAAAGGGTGGAATTAGGCGAGAGATGCAAAGTGAACAATAGTTGGTGTTACCTTATGCAGCACACGGTTAAGCTACAAAACTCCTTGCCACAGCATAGTGGTTGCCAAAGTGTTCTGGTTAAAACAATTCTTTGACACATTTACACAGGAAAAAATATAGTTGTGGGCTATAGAATAGAAAAATACCACTGTGTGCTGCTGATGGAGAAAGTCGGTGAGTCCTGGGGAACTGGGTGGGACTGCCCTGGGGAGGTTTTGCTGTCTGCAGATCCTTTTCTGGGGTTTTGGAGGCAGGAAATGAGGATAGATGAACCTGTCATTCTGGTGTGGTATGGTTTCTTCTTACGCTGCAGTCTAGGTGCCACTTACTCTGACAGCCTCAGGTGGAATGTATAAGGTGCGTAGCAGACCTCCAGCTGGCTCTATGCACAGAGCTTGAATTCAGCCATTATGAATATTTCTTGGCTGGTATACCGTCCTATTTTTGTCATTGTCAAAAAGGGTTCAGACCAGAAAGCCAGACAGAGAGGTCTCTTTCTCACCTATACAGTGACAGACAAAAGTATATTACAGCTGTAAAATCACTTTTGCCAAACATGATGTGTCCCTGTTTTTAGGATAGACTGACTATATTGAATAAAGGCTGACTTAAGTCAGCAGACACATGAACTCAAGCTTCTGTTGTGGACATAGCTAGATACAACATAGTTACGTGCCTGTGGTCTCATGTGCCTAGTGCCTAGGGCTATGTTAAAGTCATTTGTTAACATTTTAGAACGATCACGATAGTTGTAAACCCTGAGCAATTGCTGCTGCATAGCTTCAGAAATGATTATGGTGTCTGCAGAAGTTAGTTGTGTTATGTTGAGGTGGCATCCAAGCATTTACTGGAGAAAGGAATTAAAAGTACATATTCTAGTTGATATTCTGCAGTAGGTACAGAAGTAGTGTAGTGTTTATCTGACAACCACAAAGAACAGGGTGAAGCACAAAAAAAGCCAGTCTTAGAACACTTCATTTTTCCCAGACAAATCTGTTTTCTTGTAGAGTAAGTTAGGGTACACGCCTAAATGTGTTCAGAGCTGTTGCAGTGACAGTCAAAATCTCAAGTAGGTCAGATGAAGAATTTTCAACTGTTTTATCAGAAATTAATTATGTTTTGGCGATGACATAATTGTAATATTTAAAAATAAGCCTGTATCATGGCTGAGCACTGATGTGGGTGTGAGCGGGGACGTATGTTGTGATGTGGAAGAAGCATCCTTCCTTGAAGGAGCAGTGTGGTTCGAGAAAGAGATTGATTGCCTAAAAAAACCCCAAGCTTTTGCCTTGGGCTTCTCCATAGTTAGCTTAAAGATTTTCCCATAATGTGAGCTAGACTGCACAGAATTAATATGGGCTAGCTTCATACTGTTGTTTCTTTTTTGAAAGCCTAACAAAATAGAGCGCTTTTTTTTTTTCCTCCTACCAGGAGAAGGGAAAGGAAGACAGAGCAGTTCTTGGTGAAGCTTTTCCTTCTTCTGAATAATGTGACCTCAAAAAAACCAAACCAAACCAAAAAAAACTACAAAAAAACAAACCCCAAACAAAACCAAAACCCCTGAAAACAAAGAGGTTGCATTTTGATATGTAACTCATTCTCTATTAATAAATCTGCTATTACAGTTTGTGTTCAAAGCAACCATGCAAAACACAAGCATACATTCCAAGTACTGTAAAACCATAAAATTGCAGCGTAAGAGCAGTGTCTGGTCCACTCATACAGCACTTTCCTCACCAAGACACCAGGGAATGAACAAGTTTGTTGGAATCCTGTGAAATAAAATCATGTGATTTCAAACCCCAAAGGTCAGAAGTGACAGCCAAAGCTCTGGTACTTGTCAGCTCAGCAACTCTCAGTTCTTTCCTGTGCTGAAGTTGTACAATGTGGAAGGTCAAGAGATGGGAGAGGACTTTATCAACCTGTTGTAAAAATTCCTTGTAGAAATCGAGAGATAATCACAAGGGGCCGGAGAACTCATCTGCAAGATATGTTTAGTGAAGTAATGATACTTTATAAGCATGCTTTCTCCATTTTTGTTAAATTCTAGAACATTTTAAAGTCTTGTCCCAAGCCAGGAGTGTTGCGCTAGTCTTGAGATGATACATAAATGCAGTTGTGTTAGTGCAGAAAGGCGTAGCTACCTTGCTGTACCTAAGGTAGCCCAAAGGAGATCACGCTGAGTACTAGGAAAGAGCAAGGGCACTCCAGGGCTTGAATCCTGGAATAGTTTGGGTTGGAAGGGACCTTTAAAGGCCATCTAGTCTAGCCTCCCCTGCGATGAGCAGCGACGTCTTCAACTAGATCAGGTTCTTCAGAGCCCCCTCCAACCTGACTTTGAATGTTTCCAGGGATGGGGCATCTCCCACCTCTCTGGGCAATCTGGGCCAGTGTCTCACTACCCTCATTGTAAAAAATTTCTTCCTTATATCTAGTCTAAATCTTCACTCTTTGAGTTTAAAGCCATTGCCCCTTGTCCTATTGCAACAGGCCCTGCTAAAAAGTTTGTCCCCATCTTTCCTGTAGGCGCTCTTTATGTACTGAAAGGCCACAATAAGATCTCTGCAGGTGGAGCCTTCTCTTCTCCAGGCTGAACACCCCCACCTCTCCCAGCCTGTCCTCCCAGCAGAGGGGCTCAGCCCTCGCAGCATCTCTGTGGCCTCCTCTGGCCCTGCTCCAACAGGTCCATGTCTGTCCTGTGCTGAGGCCCCCGAGCTGGAGGCAGCACTGCAGGGGGGTCTTCCCAGAGCAGAGCAGAGGGGCAGAATCCCCTCCCTCGCCCTGCTGGCCACACTGCTGGGGATGCAGCCCACGATATAGTTGGCTTTCTGGGCTGTGAGCTCATGTCCATGTCATGTTGTCGGCTCATGTCCAGCTTTTCATCTGCCAGTACCCCCCAGGCCTTCTTGGCAGGGCTGCTCTCAATCCCTTCATCCCCCAGCCTGTATTGATACTGGGGTTTGCAGGACCTTGCACTTGGCCTTGTTGAACCTCATGAGGTTCACACAGGCCCACTTCTCGAGCTTGTCCAGGTCCCTCTGGATGGCATCTCATCCCTCAGGCATGTCAACCGCACCACTCAGCTTGGTGTCATCTGCAAACTTGCTGAGGGTGCACTCGATCTCACTGTCCCTGTCATTGATGAAGGTATTGAACAGTACTGGACCCCTGAGGGACACCACTTGTCACCGATCTCCATCTTGACATTGAGCCATCCACCAAACAGTCCACCCATCAAATCCATATCTCTGCAATTTAGAGAGAAGGATGTTGTGGGGAACCATGTCAAAGGCCTTACAGAAGTACAGATAGACAACATCTATTGCTTTTCCCTTGTCCCCTGATACAGTCACTCCATCATAGAAGACCACCAGGTTGGTCACGCAGGACTTGCCCTTGGTGAAGCCACGCTGGCTGTCTCGAATCACCTCCCTGTCCTCCACGTGCTTTAGCATAGCTTGTGGGAGGATCTGCTCCGTGGCCTTCCCAGGCACAGAGGTGAGGCTGACAGGTCGGTAGTTCCCAGGGTCCTCCTTTCCACCCTTTTTAAAAACAGGTGCAATGTTTCCGTCTTCCCAGTGACCGGGGCCTTCACCTGACCGCCGTCACCTTTCAACTCCTGGATGTAAGTAGTGGTATGGACTGGAATCTCTTCTGTCCTTGATATTTGCCATGTATCAGTCTGTTAGTTTCTGCCAGCTGCTCTTTTTTCAGACCTTAAAAGTGGATCAGACAGTTGCTTTTATTTCCTTTGTGTCTTGGAAGTGCAAGCGTAGGATATGCTTGGCTAGGTGAAACAGGAAATAGTGCTTCAAGGAAACAAACTTCATATTGCTAGCAATTTTTGGTGTTAGGAAGCTGAGTGGTGAGAGCTTTGTACTTACACCCCCTTTACAGCAGACTAACATTTTGTTGGTGTGCTGTATCTGGAATTGTGATTTGCTACTCTATTTTTAGCGCAGCTCTTTAAAGGAGAAACTTCCATTATGGTCCACGCGAGGCATTTGTTTAACTCTGCCATGTCTTCAAACCTGACCGTTGATTTGACACTGTCATAAATACCGGGCTCATACAGGCAGCCGCGTGCCTTGGTTGCTGCGCGTGAGTGTGAGAACACTTACTAGACGGATGCTTCCAGGAGCAGACACAGGATCAGGCAACATGAGAACATGCCTTGTGATAACTGATTCACCCGCGCTGGTGTTGCTTTGGGTAAACTGCCACTTTTCTAATAGTTTCAAGCTGCAGTTCGGGCTGCCTGGTGTGCTGAGGTGCAGCCTTGCTTTTCCCAGAAGGGCTGCGCTTTGTGCTCCTTTTGTCTGGGCACGGTGGGATTTCACCTGGAAGAAAGCTTTGCCTGGAAACGGAATCATTTACAAGAAGTTGTGATCGTACAAAATTACACCGAGCCTCAGATTTCCTTATAGATGTAAAATAAATTTGTTAGCTGCGAAATGCATGAACTCATCAAAATAGTTCAGATCAGAGGGTCTGCCTTGAAGTCTGCTTTTGCAGGAGCACTTTGTGAAATCTGAGTATCTTAAATATGCACGCGATCCTCCTACACGCTCTGAGCTTTCAGTTTTTGACTTGAAGACTGCTACAGCAGAAGCGTGGCTAAGATAGAAACAGAATGCCGCTCGACTATGCTCTTCACTGCAAAAGTTAAGGAGGTACATACAGATCATAAACCTCCCAAATGGCAAACAGTCTCTGTATAATGAAACTTTAAACTTTCAAGAAAATGTTTTTCTTTGCATTAAATAAAACTAAGATTTCTTTTATTGGGAAGAGTTCAACATGAGCAATCTCAGCCGCATCTTTGGTACTCTGACCAAAAGAATAGTGGAGGCATGACAATAAAGCTTGAAAAATGCTCCCCATCCCTTGTTTGAAGAGGTGGCAAGCTGGAAGACAACCTAATTTGTCTGTGTTAAATCAAATTTTGCTAAGGAAACAGGTTGCACGTTGCAGAATTTACTGTAACATAAGATAATTAAAAAAAGTAATTCCCCCAACCAGTCAGCATTGATGCGTTGTGGCAGAAACTGCCTGCTACCCCCCACCAATGCATCTGGACCACTTTGCTTCAAGTTGGCTTGATACGAAGTTGTTTTAAAATAAAAGCTGCTGTCTCGTGCTCTCAAAACAATGAGTTCACTACACCTCTGAAAAATCAGGCTGCTTATGTAAGTACCTAAATAAGGCTGTATCATGCCAGTTTGAAAATAATTTCGTAACTTTTGCATGCCTCCTCTCCCCATGAAGGCAGATACAGTGGCGTGTGAGATGGCAGGGCGCTGTGCTTAAAGGCTCCCCCCCTCCCGTTTAAATTTAAGATACTGTTGGGATGCTGTTACCCCAAATTCTTGTTTTGGCTCTTACTCTGGGGTTTCTTGCAGGGGAAACTGACTGATGTTTTACTGACTCTGATTGATTTGCTGTGTTATGAAAAGCAGATTCCTCTGTAGGAACAGTGGTCACGATTCGCTTTTGCTTAAAGAATCACTCGTCTCTCTCTCAGGCTTTGGGAAATGAGCAGGAGCAGTGCCCAGGAGCGCCGAACTGGAGTTGTTTCGATATTTTTCTGAGATTCTGTTCAGGTCTGAAACATTTCCCTTTTCTTCTTTATCTATGACCATGTAAC
The DNA here is from genome assembly GCA_017639485.1 of Pluvialis apricaria. Classification (NCBI taxonomy): domain Eukaryota; kingdom Metazoa; phylum Chordata; class Aves; order Charadriiformes; family Charadriidae; genus Pluvialis; species Pluvialis apricaria. The sequence continues at coordinate 25,104,516 of CM030014.1, read as the reverse complement.
TGCTCCTGCTGGTGGTAACCATACTGCTGCCGGCAGCCTACAGCCGGGGCATCAGGCCTTGTAACGCTGGGCACAGGTAGCTCAGGAACAACCAGCTCTGGAGCCTCCCAGACAAGTCTAATCCAGCTCCTTCACTGGTAATGGGCTGTACTGCCATTTTTTTTCCTCACTATGCATACTCCGTGTAGTCAGGTGGAAATACGGGAACGTAAAACCGGCTCCTGGCTGTTCCCATTTGCTGTTTCTGCTGTTGGGGAGGCACTGAAGCCCAGGGCACGAGATTTTCATAGGGCAGGCTGAAGGTCTTATCTCTCATCTCTGTAATGACCTCATCTTGAGAAGTTATGGAACTGAGCTGTTCCCTTTCCATTGGCTGCGTGGTGCCTGGCCATCTCTCTCTGCCTTTCGGCGGCTGTTTGCAGAGCCCGGGACTTTGCACCCGGTGTAACTGATCTGACTTTTTAACAAAATAGTTTCTGTTAATGCCGTTTTTTTCCCACCTCTCAACTTCATAAGGAATTCAAAATTGGACTTTGTTCCATGTTACAGGCTGAATGCGCTTAATGACTTGTGCCGCGAACTTAGAGACTCGTGTTGCAGAAGTGCCTCTACCCCAGCAAAGGGCTTTGGCAGTGGGCAGCTATCGCAGCGCGACCCCCTGCTATCGGCCCGGCTCTGTAGGAAGGTGGAACTACGCTGGATTGTGGGGAAAGGGTCTTTTGGTGGAATGCATAGCAAGAGATGGGGGAACTTCTTAAAAGGGAATGCCAGCTCTGAATTTATATGCAACCTACCAGGAGCTTCATGTGGGGAGAACGCAGAGAGCAGTTGGAGGAGATGCTCTTCAGGCTTGTGGAAGGAGGGAGATCAGAGAGGAGGGTATGCTGTTCCCGTGAAGCTCTCCAAGTCTTAGTTTTTTATGAGGGTGACGTGTACACGGTTAGAGAATATAACTTATCTTGCTACACTGAACTTCAAAGGATTAAATTAAAGGACCAGGATGGTCATAACTAGGTGGAGCAGCTAAAAACCATCCCTTGGTGGACTCAGGGAACCTGTATCGCTGTGCTTTGCTTCTCTAACTCCTTGTCTCAAGCGTTTGCAGAGGAATCCTGAGCTTGTGGGCTCTGCTGGACCCAGAAACGGTGACTGGACTCAAACCTTACCTGAGCTGGGAAACACCTGGGGTGCAGCTTCAGTCTGATAAATGCTATAGTAACCACGAAGAAACAGCTCTTTGCTGCAGTCTTCCACGGTTTTGACCTTTAGGCTTTTGTTTAAAACTTGTGGTGTTTGTTTACTGGGCAATTCCTGCTGCGGGTTACCGAGAGTACTGTGTGAGTGGAGTTTCTGTTGGAATAATTTATTTGCTTCTTTTAGGGCAGTAATTATTTACTCAGTAGCAGCGGTTGTCTGGAATGTCTAGTTAATTATCAGCTCGCCTCTGTGAAAGTGCATGTAGTGAAAATATTTAAATAAAAATTTGAAAGTTGTTCTTTTTTCCTCTCGTTTCAGGTACTGGGTCCATGTGTCACATCTGAATTGTGCTGTACTGATTCTCTAAGTACCAACTCAAACCATCTCCTTGATGCACACTCACGGCATCATGGCCAGTACTCAGGAGCGCCTGAGCTTGTCTTCCTCTCCAAACTCGATCGGCAAAGCTTTCTGTGAAGATAAAGACTTTAGTAGGTTACATGATGAACATGCACCTACTGGAAACCACCCGTCCCCCGAGCTCATAGAGGATGTGCGTGAGAAGGGCTTGCTGCAGGCAGACCTCATCGAAAACATGAGCAGCCCGGTCACTGCAGCAGTGCTGACCAGCATCAGCGAGGACTCTAGGGACCAATTTGAGAACAGCGTGCTGCAGCTGCGAGAGCAGGATGAGTCTGAAACAGCCATTCCTCAGGGCAACAGGAACACTATGGATGGAGAGAGCAACAGTGGAGCGGATGATGTTAAAGTCCAGTTCAACAGATCAGGCAGTGGGAGCGGTGGGTTTCTTGAGGGACTTTTTGGTTGTCTGAGGCCCGTGTGGAACATCATAGGCAAGGCATACTCCACAGACTACAAACTGCAGCAGCAAGGTAAGTAGGGAAGCAAACCTTTACTGCGTCTGGGGCAATGTGTGGAGATGAGAAAAGCGACCCAGGGATTTTTCCCAGCTTTCCATGTGACCGTTTTTGTCTTGTGCAGCCCTATTATGGGTTTGCAATGAGAAATCCTGCACTGTATGGCCAACAGCCATCGTTTGTAGCAAAGGCAGCTAGCGATGGGGTCAAAAACAATTACCTGTCTGACCCACACCTTGGACTGCTATGACAAGGTCTGAATCTGAACCGAGTGCTTGTGTAAGTGAGGCTTAGAAAGAGTTGTGTTGAACACAGGGATTGTACCAACTACTTCATTTCTGCAGTTTTTTTCATGCCAAACGAAAACCACAGGCGGAGGGATTTTCGTCATGCCAGATGATAAACACAGGCATTTCTACCCCTGCATGTGTACGTGGAGGCTGTTTCCAGTTGACCGCTAAATAGCAGAAGTATTGCTTCTCTATGGGCATATTACATGAACCTGTATGTCTTTTTGTTCAGGAGTAGTTTTACTCTTTAAAATACCATTCAGTACTTATCTTTCCAGAAATATGTCCTTTAATGTGTATACCTTTTTTCATTTCAATGTATAAATGTGTAGGTGTAAATATATAAAAAATATAAATGTGTGTGTGAGTATAAATATATACATAAAAAAATATGTAGTTTGGGAATAAGTCATGTCCCAGTCAATCGCATACATCTATCTTTAGGGGTTAGTGAAAGCTAAAGAGCAGAATACGCTCTGCCTTTGGTGTCTCGTTTCTCCACTAGCACAGGGGGAGGGAAGTGGCAGATGGGAAAAGAACAAGCTGTCATTAGAATTAAGGAGCTGAAATGGTTGAGGCTTATTGAAAATGGGAACAGCCTGGCCACTGTACTGTACCGTGGGGCAGAAATCTCCTGTATCGCTGTGATCATGACTCAGTATTAATCAAATGGTTTTCTGGCGTAGACAAATTGCAAGATATGCGGTCAGAAAACCCATCTGAGTGGTTCATATCTAAACCCCAGAGCTGGGTTGGGGAACAGTTCCTAATAGGAGGGAACAGAGCTGTTAAATGATGTGTTGGGTGAATCTGCCTTGAAATAAACTTACTCCTTCTTCATCGAGTCAGTCGTTTCCAGATCATAACTCTGAGCAGGGAAATCCGGCCCTGCGTTGCAGAGTGGCAGGCGCCTCCGAAGCAGCAGCCTCTTGTCTATCAGACCTGTGCGCTCAGCAAGAGTTTACTTGTTTTTGAAATCCTTTGGCAAAGTTGGCTCGAAGTTTTGTCTGCATGTTGTAAAGTTGGTATGCCACATGTGGTTGAGTCTATAAATAAAAAAAAGTGACTGCAAATTCCTTGGGGAATTAACACTAGTGGGGTGATTGCACAACACGTGGAGTCGGATGTGGCGAGTTTTGGAAGGGGCTGCGTCTGGCTGGGGGCCTCCCTTGCGAAGGAGAAGGAGCTTCAGAGCAGTCGGATGACATTCTGAGGAGGCATGGTGTCGGTACGTCTGCGTTACGCTGCTCTGGTTTGGATGCTCGGTGTTTTTAGGTGAAGCTGGAACTTCCCAAGGAAAGGACAGGGATGCAGTTACATCGGCCGCTTCCAGCGCTTCTGTGACTGTCCCATAGAGCGGTGTCTCGCCAGGTCAGACTTCTCTCGTCACCGGGAGCTGCTGAGCCATCGTGTGCTTGCGTGCGCCTGTAGCTTCACGAAAGCTACCTGTGAGGCGAAGAGATCGTATTCCTCATATAATTGGGACACAGATGCATTGGAGACCACAGTGCTTTGATGGCCCACAGGGGACACTTCCTTTTGTGTGAAAGTCACGAATAAAAAAGATTGAAGCGCTAACTAATGGAAATGAGCAGCTGAGAGCATTGTTGTGTTTGGGGGGTGCACGTAGCGCTCCTCTTCATACGCACAAAAGTATCTTGCTGTTCTCAGTGTCACGGGCACGTTCAGAGCCATGGATTCATGGGTGCTTTGCAGTGTGCCGTTGGCATTAGGCCCTTCCTAAAAGGGCAATTTTGAAATGGCTGTGGGTGTGGTAAGGCTGAAGATTAATTGGAATCTGCTGTACGTGGCCTGTGTGGTTCAGCTGCATCCTCAATGTCTTCACAGTCATAAATGAGAGTGAAGTGAAGATTTCTTTTTTAATTCTTTTTTTTTTTTTTTTTTCCCTCTGGAGCTGATCAGTTGTGCAGATCTCTGGTAGTAGTACTCTCCTATTATCCAAGGATAAACCTTTTAAAACTGCTTCTGTGCTAAAGCTTGAGGATTTTGTCAGAATATTCATGTTCTCTTTTCCAGATGATCTCATTCGTGCTTCTTGCCACCAGAAAATCTTCTTTGTGTGCGTTTCATCAGCTACATACAAGCCAGCAGTTTAGGAACTGATGTATGTGATTGCTTTTATTTTTGCTGTCTTTTAGCAAGAGCACAGGGGATGCAAGGCTTGTGTTTGTGCAGGTGTTATACATTTGGAGAAGACTAGCTGGGGAAATGTCTCTGGCCCTTCCAGCAGTGAAGAGAGGCTTGCGATGGCCTTTCCTTCCCCTGGGAGCTTATTTACACCTTTGGGCTGGTGCCATAGATCTGTGCAGGTGATTTTTTTTTCTCCCCTCTTCATGAAACAGCTACTTTAAGCCTGATCCAGGAGCAGTCCTACGTGTTGGGCTGAAGCAACAACTAGGGTAGGAGTCCAGTTTGGACTTGCAGCCACGGGGGACTTCATGTTGCCTGCAGGTGCTTGCTAGTACTTTTTGCTGCTCATCAGCGTCCCCGCTCACCCGCTCTGGATCTCCTGCTAGGCCCAAACTCTAGGACATGGTGGTGGTGTTGTGGTTGCAAGTAGTAAAATATAAATAGGTTTCAAGCCCTTTGCAAATGTCTGATACTTGAGCCCAGACTGCCTGCGAAGGCTTGGCTCGCGACACGGTGAATGGGGGAAAAGATAAGAACAACTTCTACATGATCTACATATCTTCTTGTTGAAATTACTCCTTGAGTTTCCTTCTCAGCATCTGAGATGGTCATCAAGAGGAGTGTGTTTCCGTGCTTCCCTTGAGGACCCACGCTGGGCAGAGCTTTGGTCAGCTGGAAGTTGCTTCGGGGTGGTCTGCTGGTTGACTAAGCAGTGCCAATTGCTGCTGTTAATTGCTCTGCCTGCTTGGTGAGTAGTCATTCCTTCAGGGAGTGTTGGCTTTTGTGTTGTTCAATGGCTGCCAGTTGATTATCTGAGATGTAAGGATTTTGGGTTTGACCCATAAAATCACTCCTATGTTTTTCCAGTTGTTTACCCTCATTTCTAAAGGCTGTTGGTGAGTGGTTTCAGGGAGATATACTTAGTTCTTTAATTTGCGTCTACCAGTTATTTAATTTGGATTGTTGGGACCCTAGCACTTTATAGTAAGACTCATTTGTGTTTTCTACAGACTCATTAGACTTCCGAGCCATTTTCTTTGGATTAAGAATCTGTCTTGAGGAGTTGCTTTCACCTTCCCTTTCACAAGTTACGTGTTTACTGTCATCATGTGCATTTTTTTGTGCAAACCTGGGGAGCAAGGTGCTTTATGAAGTGTGCTTGTGTTTGTGGGTTTTTTTTTGTAAACCAGAGATGCTTCTTGTCATGATGCCAAAGCTGGCGAGCAGCCAGCACGGGCAAACGGCAAAAATTTGCTTCAAATAGATTGACTCAATGGCTCAGGCTGCTCCTGCATTTCTTCCCCATGGGAAACAGATTCCCATCATTCTGCTCAAATGGTTCTTAATCACCTTAGAAACGCAAGCTCTTGCGTAATTCCTGCTGCTATTACACTTTAATTTATTTAGGGGAAGTATTCCACAGGTTTCTTTAGGCCTAGAAGCGTCTGGAATAAGAACTGCTCCATCCTGGTAGGAGATACCCTCACCTCTCTTCTGCTGGAGAAGGCGGGAGCGCCTAGGAGAGCTGTAGCAAGCCCTGAAGTCTGAGCGATCTCAAAGGACATTTAGCCGAGCAATGTTAACGGACTTCTTGAACAAGGCTGGTGGTACAGTCAAGTCTTGATTAGTGTGTCCAGACGTGTCTCCTTGCCACCCTGCTGATCATCTGAGGTGTTACTCTTCTGGACAGGCGCTTTGACTTGACAGTGGTTAGTCACCATAGCCACGCACCCAAGTTCTTGAAGCTTGTTTATTCAAGTCCTTTTCTGTTTCAAGCTCTTGGTTGAGATGACAGAGATCTCGATGTCGCCTCTCACATGCTGTGTTTCTCATTGTACCTGCAGTGTAGACGTGTCGTAGCTGGGACAGCCGTAATTCACCGATCCTTGCTTCAAGGTATTGTGTGCTGTTCAGGATGGGTCTGTAGAAGCCGTGGGGAGAGCTTTATAACCTGCTCACCGGGTGATGTGCGTGGCCTCAACTTTCAGCTGTATTCAGCCAGCAGTGTGTTGAGTCCACTCTTCTCCAACCTGGCCCATTGCTCCTCTGCAGAACTGACGAGATGACTTTGTGATACTGACCCTTGTCAGCCTGTTGTCCTTGAGGGTGGTCCCAGGGAGCACATACACGGGGTCATTTAGATGTCTTTTTTGATCTGGTGGGTTTGGATTGTAGTAGAAGCTGCAGGTTTGCACCACTACTGCTAACAAACCCTGGTCTTCAGTTGAATGTAGTCCAGTGCTTTTCTCCACCAGCATCACATTCTTTGGGAAGCTTTTCAGTGCTTGATACGTTACGGGAGGCAAACGCACTGCTGATGCTGGCTGTCTCGAAATGTAGTAACGTGCTCCTGTAAAGTGGAAGGGTTTTTTTTTTAAATTTCTGTCTTACTGTTGCATTATACATATAAGGTTTGGCTCTTTGTTCTTGAAATTCCCAAAGATGTAGGATGATTCACTGATTGTTGCTATACCGATTCTTCCCTGAGTTGTGTCCTTTGTGATCAGAGTGCAAGTGGGATGTGGGAAAGGATATATCTTACCAAATAAACATGAGATGGCTGTGCTGGAGGAAGCGCATAAACTTTTTGCTTACTTTGTTTACAATCTGTCCCTGCCTTTGCCATTGCGGAGGTTAATACGTAGTATCAAGAGCAAATTAGGGCTCCTAGCTGATGGCGATACAGTTACCCATTACCGCTCACAAACTTTGGGCGCTTCAGAGAAAGAAACGATAATGTTGCATGCCTTGCATAGGAAAGGCAATCTTTTCGCATCTAAAGAAACAGCTATTTATTTCAGTACAACGGAATAGTTTCAGTGTTGCCCACATAAAAATACTGTTTGTCAACAAACACAAAAATCAACTGTATTTGTCACCTTCTTTCAGAAGCAATGCATTTGTAAATTAAATAGAAATACAGGTCTGCTCAATTTATTTGTGAATTTCCTTATTTTCTTTTATTATCCTTATTTAAAGAGCTGTCTTTGAATGTCTAAATGTCTAAAGAATTAAATGCCAGTTATAATACAAAAATTTGCTCAAGTTTATAGTGTGAAGAAGAATGCTTATTATTTTAAAACACTTGAATGTCCTGTGATCAAGATAGTGGTCACAGCATATTTCGTGCCTCGATTTCTGCTAGGTTCTTACACGGACAGGCACTTCTTGCTTCAATACCAAAGGACACGTTTGCTGGCAGGCAATACCGCCTTCGCAGCGTCACGGCATTCTTGAAAATTGAGGATAGGGATCATCCGCTGCAAATCCACGGTTACTGGGGTGGTTTAGTTGTAATGCATTTCAGTTGAGAGCTGCATGTGCTCTCTTTAATATTTGTGTACAACGTAAGGCTGCAAGCGGATATATTGGTATGAAAAATAGACTGGTGTCTGTGAAGAAACACGTGCTGAGGGGTTGAACTTTGCCCTGCCAAGTCAAAGGAAATTTTTGCTGTAGATTAACAATGGTGGTGTTTTTTTTCTGGTTCAGTGAGCAGAACGAGCGCTGGGGTCTGGCTCGGGATGGGAGCTGGCTTTCCTTGGCCATGCCTGGAGAGCAGTCATTCGGCAGGAGGCATCTAGCTAGTGTCTGACTGTGGCAGGAATGATGTGAGGGCAAGATTTGGATGAGGATCAATCCAGAGACACTTCAGGTACATAAGTTTCCCTTCAGTGGTGACAGTATCTCTATCTAAACTAAACACTTTTGCATCATCCCAGTTGCAGCCCTGGGAACACCCTAATGGCTCGGAGACTGGATGAAATGAGAAGATACCGCTTTGTACGGATCTGAAATGGGGATCTGTACAGGCGCGACTTCCGTTTATTTTAGAAATCAGTGGGTTACCTCTTGTTTTTGCTGCTAAATAACTTATTCTCTAACTTAAGCATTTATGGAGTTACAGTAAATAAATTATTGCCTGCCTCTATCATGCTGTTTGTGGGGTGTTAAGGTAATTTCAGGGTGGCTCGCAGGCAGCAAGGCTTTCTGTTCTGATGGGTACAACTGTCTTGAAACAGTTTACACAGTGCTACCAGACCACTCTGGCAGTATCCCTATGAGATGCATGCGGTACCTAAGAGGAGGAATCGTATAAGGATTTTTTTGCCTGTTTGACACTGATATACACAATGTCAGTGTGGGAAGGACCTGCTTCTGTGACTGGTGGTGGTGGTTAATGTGCTTTGTGTTGGGTACCTTGGTGGTTGCTGGTCTGCGTTTTACAACCTGCCACCTCTGACTTTCCCCTTTATTTCCTATTTTTTGCCCTGTTTTCCTGGAATGAAAAAACCCTCAATTTTGGGGTTTTTTTTTGGTCAGCTGTCAATGGTAAATGTTTTTTTTCCCCTCATCTATGCTTTTCAATGGAGTCATGGACTTTCTAAGAGATACCATCATCGTTCAGTTTTGGAGTACAGGACCTGCTCCCTAAATTGCCAGTCCAGTGTCCCTGGTATGTTAAATTGCTGGCTGCCAAGTCGAAGCGGCTCACCCGAGTGGTTAGCAGTGGTGGTGGTGAGCTCTGCTGAAAAAGCAGCTGGGAAGGAGCAGGCTGGAGGCGACTGTGATGGGGGAGAGGAGCTGGGTGAAAGGGAAGCTGGGGCTGAGCATATGCCTCGTGTGCCTCAGCTGCGCCTGTTCTGGGAGGAGATGCCATCTACCACCCCCGGAAAAATCCACCTCGAGATGTGTCCTGGTGTGATCCTGCAGCAGAACATTTTTGTGGTCTCGGTCTTTTATGTTGTTTCCTTTGCTTGTCTGTGCCTAGATACCTGGGAGGTCCCGTTTGAGGAGATCTCAGAGCTGCAGTGGCTGGGCAGTGGCGCGCAGGGAGCCGTCTTCCTCGGCAAATTCCGGGCGGAGGAGGTGGCCATCAAGAAAGTGAGAGATCAGAACGAAACGGATATCAAGCACTTGCGGAAACTCAAACATCCTAACATCATTGCGTTCAAGTAGGTTGTGAAACTTATTAGAAACACGCCTTTATCGCGTGTGTACCCTGGCCACGTTTTTAAAATCCAGGGACTAAGCTGTCTGTATGACAAAATGGGTGGTCCTCCTTCCATTGCACGTTGTCATGAAAACCAAGCTACGGATGCCATTCCCACCCAGTGCTGCACTTCGCATGCAGGCTCACAAAACGCCTGCTGTGAGCCCTACAAATCTGCAGGCGTGGAAGGTGAAGGAAACCCGCCCCTGTCATCAGTGAGGTTCCTCCTGTGCAAAGCACGCAGGAAACATTCCCCTTCCTGTCCCGTAAGGCGGTATTAGCAGAGGCTTGCCCAGGCAGAGTAGACAGGTTACTCTCCTGCCTCTTGATTGCCACCTTTGAGAGTTGCTCTGCGGCTTTTACTCTACTGGTCCTCACTAGCTCTGTGTTTTCTTTGACAGGGGAGTTTGCACTCAAGCCCCATGCTACTGTATTATCATGGAGTACTGTGCACATGGGCAGCTCTATGAAGTCCTGCGAGCAGGGCGGAAAGTCACCCCTCGGCTGCTTGTGGATTGGTCCACGGGGATTGCAAGCGGGATGAATTATCTGCACCTTCACAAAATCATCCATCGAGACCTCAAGTCACCAAAGTGAGTCACTGGCTACTTAAATGTACTCCAGTTGTGGTTGTATTTTTTTTTTTTCCTGAGGAATAGTTTAAAGTTAGATCAAAATCGCCATTATTTTTTTTTCCATGTTGACTCAAAACTAATGAGAGCGAAACTAAGGAAACTTGTTAACACTCCCCTCCTGTGCTGCAGTGTGACAAGACTGGAAATGTTACCAGCATCTTACATGATAAATAGCAGTCAGGAAATATTTCTAATGATTTGATGATGTCTGGTCCTTTTTGGAAGTGGGATATTCTGTTGCCTTCTGCTTTCTTATTTTTCCTTCTTATTTGTTCTTTTGTTATTTCCCTGGTTTTCTGAAATGCATATTTCTCATTTCTATGTTGCTTTCTGACTAAAACTGTCTGGCTGCGTATAATCTTATTCCCTAGATGTTTATCACTTTTTTTAGCCTGTGACATGACTGTGACAGTACATTAAGATAATACTTTTACAGCACAGCATGGTTTAAGGCACAGCTTTATTAAAATTTTGAAACGTCCCCAGATATAGTGAATCATGAGTGATGTGTTAATTTCCAGTTTTATCAAAATTGATTTTTGACTTGTAGCATTTAGAAATGCATTTGAGGCACAAAACACAACTACCCCAAAGAAAGTGAGTGCTTTCACTGGTGAAAATGCAGAATCTTTTTGCTTCTACTGCAATTGTGAACAGCATGGCCTCATCAACCCGTCGTGTCGGTTAAGAAGGGACTTGTTCCCAGTGGCTGTTGTGGTACAAGAAAAACTGCAAAATGCTGATTTCTTTCTCTCTTTTTTTGTTCTCCAGTGTTTTAGTTACACACACAGATGCGGTAAAAATTTCAGATTTTGGTACGTCTAAAGAGCTCAGTGATAAAAGTACCAAAATGTCTTTTGCGGGAACTGTGGCTTGGATGGCCCCCGAGGTGATACGCAATGAGCCCGTCTCTGAAAAGGTGGATATCTGGTGAGTAGTGTTAATGTTTAAGTATCTTCACCTTCTTTTTAGCCACTTGGTTTCCCAACACTTGACATACTCAGCACTCTTTTCTCATTCTAGGCATGGGGATAGTTTGCTCTGTGGTGGACTATTCCTTTCTCCATCTGCCTAGTGCCCTGAACTTTGTTACTGAACCAGGGGCTATAATGGAAGGAGAAATGACATACGTGTGTAAAATCCGTCTGTTGAGATGTGAAGGAACCTAATGAGACTCAGTACAGACTATTTGTGTCTTGGAGTAAGCAAATGCAGCAGTTCTTCCCTGTGTCATTATTCAGGCCAGGGATTTCTTCTGCTCCTCGTCCTCCGGGCCCCTCTCAGCAACTTCTGCAGCCAGGGTGTTTTTCACTTGCTTTCTACACTCCACACCTGAGCTGTAGGGAGGCCTCCACTCCGCTGGCTTGAAGAGTCTGACCAGCTTCTGCTTTCTGCATACTGGGCTTGGCTGTTATGTGCAGCCACAGGATTATAGTCCAGTGAATCTAACCCTGGATCCAAGAGGGAGGAAACCAGGCTACATTGTAAGAGTTTCGAACACCTATTTCCATCTCATGTGAAATGTGCTCTGTGTCCAAAGGACCACAAGGAAAGGTTCAGATCTCCATGCTATTAAAAATCCTTGAGAGGGGACCCAGCCTTGGAGCTCCTTTGAGATGCCCCTCCACAGGTTCCAGGGTGCTCAAGGGAATGGCATCTCTGTTTCTGCCTTGTTATTTCTGCATATTAAATGTCAGGAACCACGACAAATACCCTTCTCCCTGCTTTACAGCCAGGATGAATTTTCCTTCTTGTGGTTTTTCAGCTTCGAATGCTGTCACCTCCCTTACGCAGTGTGAAGCCGCAGGTCAAAGCTGCGGGTGGTTGATACTGCGAGCGGAGTCAGACAGCAGCCTGCTGCTCGTGTCTTAGCTCAGAGCCGGGTCGTGACTTTAAGTCAAGCTTTCCTGTAGGGAAAGGGAAGGTCTTGTAGCACGCGATATACAGCTGCTCTTGTGCCTGCAGTGTTCTGCGTGTTCATGTTGGTGGATGAGGCAGGCCGTAGCATAGCCAGCTCTTCTGGGAGAATCTCTCGGATTGTTTTGGAAAGAAAATACTCTCACCATTTGCATCCCGAGCTCCTCCCTTTGAGTCACAGGTTCACGAGGAGGGATGGTGCTGGATTTCCACCCTCAGCTTTCTGTCCTTTATTCCTGAACCTAAGCCACGCTATTGTGTGGAGCACCCTGTCCAATAAAATCCAGCTGCTAGCCCTGCTGAGGACTGTGGGCGCTCCTTTACTCCTTTCTTCAGTGACAAGAGGTGTTGCTCTTTGGTGCAAACCCAGAGGCGCCTTTGGTACAAGTTCCTCTTCAGTCTGCTGCGGTGGTGATTGCTCAGACTCCTCCTTAACATCCATTCCTCCCACAAGATGAGTAAAAACCGTGTTCGTGAGTGCCGACAACAAATGAGAACAGTTCCTAAGCTGCTTATAAGTCTGCTCTCTCTCATCTTTAACAGCATGCTAAAAAAAAGAAATCTATAATCTTATCAGGAGTCTTGAAAATCCTTTGTCAGTTCTTAATCATAACAAAGCTGAAACCAGATGGGGTTTCCCCGTAGTTTGTCGAACCACCTGGATCCCTGCTTTCCTGCAGCCCACGGGGAAAAAAAAAAATCGAGAGAAAAAAATGTTCAGATGCTGCTTCCCCCTCCCCTCCTGCCCCACAATTTGAAGCCAACGGGCTTTGAAACTGCAATGTTTTCCACGTGAAGTTTTGTTTCCTGACTGATGCTTGTTCAGACCAAGGCACTTTGTCCCTTAGATGTTCTTCTGTACTTAATAAAAGCAACTCGATATTAGTACAAGCCAGAAACGCGCTTCTCACTTTTCACCTGGTTTCACTTGCCAGCAAGCCTGGCAGGGTCGGTGTCCCGCAGATGGATGGGGCGTGCGAGTAAGGTGATATGTTTGGGTTTGAAACGGAGATGGTTGTACCTCCCCTCATATCGCAGCCTGCTTGTTAGAGCGCAGTAAGAGCCGTCTGGTTCTCAGCAGCATTTTGTTTACCTCTGTATTGACTGGTTTGTTATTTCTTTGGTGTTTTATTGGGTGAAGATTGTAAATAAAACAAATGACTGTTTGCTGTTACAAGTTAAGGTTTTGGTCCTTACTGATCATTTCAATAAGGGAGAGAAGTGAGTTTTCTTACCTGTATCTTTCAGTTCTTGTAATAGGAGGTTCTTTTCCAGGCAAAGTTCTCTTAATGATTTTTTTTCTTTCCTTTGCCTTCCTTTCTTCAGCACAAAAGGAGTATCAGATGAGACTGTATGTGCTTTTGATACTGACACTTAGGCACCTTGCGTTTGTTTGTTTATTTCTATGTTGCAGTAGTTGTAGCGATGAGCCTCAGACCTGTGAAACTCTTACCTAGGAGTACACGCAACAGCAGAGGGAGCTTTTGGCTAGAGAAGATAAAAGTAAATGAAATGTGAAAAAGCCCAGCAAAACACAATCTTTGTTCTGTTGTCTCTGAGACACGTACCAGTTCTCTGTCCTGTAGGCTTTTGACTGTTGTTGTTGGTAAGAACAGATCATCTGCTGTCTCAGGAAAGCTAGCTATCTTCTTCATTTAACAGGAGTAAGATTTCATCTATACAGAAAAGCTTCTAATGTGCTTTCAGGGTTTTTTAAGTCTCACAAAGAAACAGCAAAGGGTGGGTGAAAACTGGTGTGGCTTGGTGTGTTCAGCCCAGTGCTGGGGCAGAGGAGGAAGAGTTACCTTGTGTATGAAATAGCTGTTCTTGGTTAAAAACTAGTATGTAAACACCGTTGCACCTACTTGCAATTTCCTAACATACCTGACAAAAACAGTGATTATTTTTTTTTTCCCAAGCCTCAGATGTTTCTGTTCACAGAAGGTTTTTTTTTTTTCCTGCTTTATTTTTTCATCAGGTCATTTGGGGTAGTTTTGTGGGAGCTGCTTACGGGAGAGATTCCCTACAAGGACGTGGACTCTTCGGCCATCATTTGGGGAGTGGGCAGTAACAGCCTGCACCTTCCTGTCCCTTCCACGTGCCCAGATGGCTTCAAAATCCTCATGAAGCAGACCTGGTAAGAGCCCGAACCCCACACAGACCTTGGGCTGGCTCCCAGCTCTTGCCAGATACCCAGAAAAACCAATTCAAGGTGGGAGTGTTGAGCTTAGAGCAGAGGGCTCTTGAATACTCTCATGCTTGTCAAGAGAGCAATAAGTTCTAACATTTTGGATTCTGCTTCCTTGTGGCAGCAGGCCTGGGCCCCAGAAAGCCATTTGGAGCTTAGAGGAAGTAGGAAGAGACCTGTGTGGTTTGCTGGGTGGACTGGGCAGGGGGAGGGCGGGCAGACTATTGAGAAGGGCTAGTGAGGGGGGAAGGAGTTGAACGGGAGAGAAGTGGGGGAGTAGAGCTTGATGGGAGCCCCAGTAGGGTGACAGTTACCCGTGAGTTGCCTGTCCAGCGTGAATCGGGAGCAGGCAGCACGAAGGTCATCTTCAGTAGCCTTCACAGAGGTGGTTGCTTTGTTGTAGCAAAGCAGGCGATAAAAGGTAGCTCTGTGGGAAAAGAAAAGAAGCTGGAAGGAAAGTAGGGGTGATATTTCTTGAGGCTGGCTCCAGAGTGAAAGGAAATGATTTTTCACTCTGAAATCCCCTTATAAGTCACTGGCTTTTGCACTGGCCAAAGAGAAACTCGAGCTTTCTGTATGAAACCAAGATTCTACAGGTATAGAGATGGAAAATGCTTTTAATTTCCTCCACAAACCAGATTAGAGTTGCAATTCTTTGTCTTGGGTTATGCATTCATGCTGTGTCTTGGTAATCTTGACACAGAGTGTAAGTAAGTGGTCTTCCGGCATTTTCCCACTCCATGAGGTTTGCCATCCATCCTCCTGATGGCACAAAGGGAGGAAAAAAGGGCAAAGGATTTTTTCAAGTGGCTGTTTACCCCCCGCCCCGACCCTGAGCTGCAGCGAGTCGTGCTGTTGCAGTGTCTGTGCTCCTCCACCTGGCTGCAAAAGGCAGGAGGCGGTTTGTGCAGCTCTGAACGCCCCGTACGTACACTTGTATCCCCACCTAGTGGAAGTAGGTGGTTTGGAGGG
Organism: Pluvialis apricaria; assembly: GCA_017639485.1. NCBI lineage: Eukaryota > Metazoa > Chordata > Aves > Charadriiformes > Charadriidae > Pluvialis > Pluvialis apricaria. The sequence continues at coordinate 25,089,295 of CM030014.1, read as the reverse complement.
GAGAGGTGGCTGAAGAAAGCTGTTTCTTGTCCTGGGCGCTGCGTCCATGCAGCAAGTCTGGTGGGTTCAGTCCTGAAGCTTGAATGCCGGTCTCTTTTCTCAAAGGCACAAATGTTTTTGTACTTGAATGTGACCTTAGAGATGTTCAGTGCATTACAATTTGGTGTAGGCTCAGGCACGTACTATGTGGCAATATAGATGCGCTTGGTTTTTATATACACCTTGTTTTGTTGAATGTAAATTATTATTTCCACTAGATTTAATATTCCTGTTATAAAATGTGGAAATAAATGGGATAATGAACTGAGATCTGTTTCTTCTTGGCAAACAAGTTAAGAACAGTTTCAGTTTGTATCCTGTCTTTCACTTTGTGATCACATTTTCCTATTTTAAATGGCTTTCATCTCTTTTTGTTTCTTCAGAGTAGATCATCACAAACCAAAAGCTGAGCACAAAACACCTCTAGCAGAATAAACTCATATTCAGCAAAACAGAAAACCAGAAAAGCTCCTTTGCTCTAACCTGTTAGCTACACAATTTGGAGAATACGTTCTATTGAGAAACCCTTTTGGAAGGGTAGGAGAAGCTAGCAATGTTAACCTTACCTCATGCTTGGGTATTTGTCTGTTTTGCTTCAGGCAGAGCAAGCCCCGGAACCGTCCCTCCTTCCGGCAGACACTGATGCACCTGGATATCGCATCTGCGGACGTGCTGGCTACTCCTCAGGAAACCTATTTCAAATCACAGGTAACTGGAGGATGGCTGTAGCCCATGAGCCCTGGAGTCAGCTCCGAGGGTCTGATTTCAGAGGCTGCACTGAGTACAGCGGAAGTCCAGATCCCCGATTTCCACTTGATTCCTGGGGAGAAGCAAACCGATGGGTATTTAAAAATCTTTTACCCAAGCTTTCACAAACTGAGACATTGGCAGACTTCACTCAGAAACTCAACGTTGTCTCATTCACTTCTCCCTGACACCACTGACTTCAGATGTTCTGCTCCCAGCTGTTCTCCCGGTACTGTTGCACAGCAGAGCGCGGGACTGCAGAGAGAGGAATGGCCGCATTTATGGTGAAGATGAGCAGGGCAGCCAGCGGGACAAAGAGCTGTTACAGGGCAGCGAAGGGACTCTGAGACTTTCAGGGAAGATCTAAAAGTACATTTTTAGAGGTTCCTCTGGGTCCTATCCAGCGAGCTATTGTCTGCTCACCAGGAGGGAATGAGAATGAAACCTTGTCTCCAGTATAGAGGATCTATGCAGTGTTGGGGCAGATGTGAGGAAGTGGGTGCGTTTATTAAAGCTGCAAGAACCAGAGCTTCAAGGGGCAATCATAAGCCTTTCTGTTTACTTTAAATGCCAAAAGGGAAGAAATTGTTGTCTTAGGACAGAAAGAGCTTTAGGAATTTTAAAAGATATTTTTTAGAAAATGCAGATATGTTTTAAATGATCTAATTGGAGCAAAAAATTGGAAATACCATTTCAAAATGCTGAAACTAACCGTGCTGCAATATTGTTACCCGAAATAATTTAGCTAACAGAAATGTGTTTTCAACCCAAACCTATCATTTTCTGCAGACACAAAGAACGTTGCCTAAGAGTTTTTCTTTGGTGCAACCAGGGATCCCAATCCTTTGTAAATACCTGAAATTAAATTGCTTCCCTAGGCTGAATGGAGAGAAGAAGTGAAGAAACACTTTGAGAAAATTAAAAGTGAAGGAACTTGTATCCACCGGCTAGATGAAGAATTGATTCGTCGTCGAAGAGAAGAGCTGAGGTCTGTTGACAGTCTTTTATGTTTACTGCTCACTTTTCCCATACAGCCTTCTTTTCTCTCGCTAAATAAGCCCAGCTCCCTCAGCTTCTCATCACAGGGCGTGTGCTCCAGCCCCTGACTATTTTCATGCTCCTCTTGTACTGAGGACCCCAAAACAGAACTCAGTATTCCTGGTGGCATAAATTTGGGCAGCCTAAATTCCTTGTGAGTCCGGAAACTGAAGTTTCCATGGGCATGCCCTAGGCCTTGAGCACTGCTTGGCTGAGGGAAAGCTAGAGAGACAGAGATGGTGGAAACTGTCCCTGCTCTTGGGCGCTCTGAACAGTCTGCTCCAGGCAAGAGGGGCAAATGCTTGTGTGTTTACCAGGGGATATTTCTGCCTGAGCTTTGGTGTTTGTGATAACAGCACTGAAGCATGTACGTCCATCTCAGTGGAAAATGCACCTTGCAGTTTGCTGTGGGCTTCCTCTGCCCCGATACTTTCTTTGGATTAGTTATTTCCAGAGAAGTGAACACACTCCCAGCGCACTGGGAGTGAACACGCTCTCAGCCCAGTGACGTTCATTTTGAACGTTAGACCAACTTAAAAATGAAAGCAGAATGTTTAAGAAAGGAAAGTGTTGTCTTCTGTGATACAAATTTGCAAATACAGCTATGACAGAGAAACATAAAACAGCAAGTAGCAGTTCTACATCAAACCTGAGAAGCCGAAGGAAACCTTGTTCAGCCAGTTCGATGTAGTTGTTGGTCAGTGTTCCTTAGCCCTAGGGAGCTTTTGAGGGTCACATTTGTCAGCTGTGGTTCAAGATGTCTTCTGCAACCATCCTGCAGCTGTAGGCACATATTGCTTTTTATGAAATACAAACAGATGACTTCTTCCCCTGTTTCTTTAGGAGCTGCCTTAGCCCCTACTCTGTGCACACAGGATGGTCAGGGCTTGGCCAAAGGGCTTGTGGATGCCTGTGAGGCGTTTGCAGCTTCGCTAGTCAGAAGCGTTGCCACTCTTTCAAGACTCTTAAACGCTTTCTATCGTGATTCTTTGCTGTTTCAAGCTCTTAATCATCATTCCCTGTTAGGTCTGTCTGGGTTAAGTGCAACGCAGCTGGCAAAGTTGACTTTGAGAAGACCTTTTCCTAAAGCACCTGTACTTGTCCTTATTCTCCTCCCTTGGTCTGTCAACATCAGATTGTGGAATAATGACTTTTCTCTTTTTTTAGACATGCGTTGGATATCCGCGAACACTACGAGAGGAAGCTGGAGCGAGCCAATAACTTATACATGGAGCTCAGCGCTATTATGCTGCAGCTGGAGGTCCGTGAGAAGGAGCTCATAAAGTATGTATCTCTGGACATAACGGCATGCCACGCACGTGGCAATATGCATACAGGAGAGAAAAAAGCAATGCTTCATTTCTAAACTGCATAGGGGTACTTGCAGATTTAGTGTCACCTTACAGAGTTCCAGGGTAAAGAAAGAGCTGGCAAGCAGAGAGAGGACCCTTAAGTGTACATTACTGCGGACCACTTTGTGCACATATCTTTACCAAGTGTTTACTGACTGGGAGAAAGGCACCTTTCCCGTTCGGTGTTGGCATCCTTTGGCCCCTTCGTAAAGAGAAAAAGCAGTGCTGTTTCTGGACTGTGCGCCAGGGCCCTGTTCCAACTGCCTGATTTCTGCAGAGAGAATTTAGAAAATGACTATGTCCTTTCCCAGAACAGCATGTTGTGTTGCACCCAGCCATGGCTGAGAAGCAGGCACGCAGCGTGCTCCCAGTGGAACTGTGTTTCTGTCCAGCAGGAGCTGCAGTTGGATAAAGAGAGAACTGATCTGTGTGGGGTTTTTTTTCTTCCCCAATGTTTTAGGAGGGAACAAGCAGTGGAAAAGAAATACCCTGGGACTTACAAACGCCACCCAGTCAGACCAATAATCCACCCCAATACAGTGGAGAAGCTGATGAAGAGGAAAGGGGTCTCACATAAACCAGGCAGCCAGACTAAACGGTAAGAAGTAACAACCTAGTTCTGTGCTGAGATCCAGCGGTAGATCCCCATTGAGACGAGCAGGCAGCTTGCTTCCCTTGGAGTCTGATGACAGCACAGGACAGGGCAAAGGGGTGTTCACTCTTGGGCCTGGTCTGATCCTCAGAACCACAACTGGTTAATTATCTTAAGGTAAAAGGGATGAATCCTGCCATCCCTTCTACCTGGGCAGCTCTCTGGAACAATTTGGTCCATATGGTTGGGTTTTTTCACAGATGGTGGTGCTTTGACATGAGTTATCTAATGTGTTGTCTCAAATTCCTAACTGTCCAAGCAGAGAGCAGTTAGGTCATCCTTGACTTGATTGGTAATAAGCAGGGTGAGGGATTGTGGAAATCAGCCAGTCCTCAAGGAGGATGGATTCGTTGTTGAGGAATTAAATTGGGATTTGAGATTTGGGAGTTTGTGCTGTCCTTTTAGCTCTTCTGCATGACTTTCAGAAAGTGAGATTTTTATTTTTTTTCAGAGGAGCTGTCTATTTTATTCTTTTCTGGGATTTCCAGGAGTTAGAGAGTCCTGATTAACAGTGAATAGTCACTTCTGAATTAATACCCACATATGCTTCTGAAATGAGCAGGCTGATGGCCATCAGCAGATTGGGAGCCTATTGTGCTGAGCATTGTATATGCACATAGTAAGAGACGTGCCCTACACCAAGGTCTTAGGAGGGAGCTATTTTGGGAGCAGAACATCAAAATAAGAGCGGAAAAAGAAGAGTATGTGGCAGATATTGGAAAAAGCAGCGAGAAAGGAGTGTAGAGCATGATGGGCTGAACGGAAAGGACATTGAGTGGAGAGAATCAAAGGAAACTAAATGCAGAAGTCAAACAGCTGAAGGGGAGGGAAGCCTGTAGGTTTTAGAAAGCAGAGTGTGCTTATGGCTACAGCTGCCTCTTCATCTTGGCGCTGAGCCGATGGCATTTCTTAGTGTGGGGTTTAATGTGTATCTTCTGCTGACTGTCTCTCAGGCCAGATCTGCTGAAGTCAGAGGGCATACCCAGCACAGAAGCAGCATCCAATGGCTCACCAGTCTCAGGAAGTCCCAAAATGTCAACACTGAGTGGCAAAAGCCGCTACCGCAGTAAGCCACGTCACCGCCGAGGGAACAGCAAAGGCAGCTACAATGATTTTGCAGGGATCTTGAAAAACCAGCCAGTGCAAGATGATGCACCCCCACCTCCACCTCACAGTCATTCTCATCATCCCGGCCTCCCGCAGCAACCTGGCCACAGCCATCCCCACGGCCATCACTCACGCCTTCACGCCCACGGACAAGATATTGCCAACTGCGCAAACAACTTAAGGTACTTTGGCCCTGCAGCAGCGCTGCGGAGCCCTCTCAGTAACCACGCGCAAAGGCGGATGTCTGGTTCCAGCCCCGATCTCATCTCCGCTGCCATGGAAGCAGATTGCCGAAGGAATCTGGAGAGCAAAGAAAGCAAAGCTGATCATTGGGAGTGTTGCAAAACAGATCCATATAATTCCTGTCTTCAGTGCAGGGAAGAGGACAGTGGTCAGGTACAGATGTCGTCTGTTGAAACGGGGATGAGCCATTCTCAGTCACCAACATCTGCTTCCCTATACGAAAACGCGCAGTTCATTGAGAAGATGGAGGAAGAGGGCTTCAGCAACTGTCAGTCAGCGTCCGCCCTAGGCACTCCCCAGCACATGGCTTCCTCAGTGCTACCTTGCAAAGCAAGATCCCTTCAAAAGGTACGGGAAAAAGCAAAGTAATTTGACAAAAAACCCAAAGCTTGCTCCTCTTTTCCCTCTCCACCAAAAGGAGGTGTGGAGCACAGGCCGGTGTCTGGATATAGGATAGTAGCAAAGCCCCGTTTCCCACGCACATAGCAGTAGAGTTATGTGTACAGCTTCATCTTAAAGAAATCGCACCTATTTGAACTTTGCTTTGTGATCTGGACATACTTCTAAAGTCCGTTTCAGAGAGAAGTACTGTAGGCATATCGGAGAGTACCGCTAATAATGAGGGTTGTCACGTGTGGTTTTGATAGGGCCTTAGTTCTCTGTTACTTGCAATTTCGCCAGTTTTTGTTTGCGCTGAATCTTGGTCTACTGAATTTTTGTTGTTGAAACAGTCTGAATGTTTTCAAGCCTTTCTCAAAACCAAGGAAGGGGTAAATGCATTCTTTTGGTGACGTTAAATATCATGTACCAGATTCACTGAGAATCTGTAGCACTTCTGTGCCTTGGAACAGAAATTCATCATTTGCCGTGGTCTTTTGCTGTACCTGCCAGAAACTGTCCCTCTTTGACCAAAAGTTGTAGTTCTCATGTATTTTGTGAAGATTTTGCAAGAGTCAAAAAGATGTTACGGCACAGTTGTACAGAAATGAAGTTGTTCTTTATTCCTCCTGCTTCCATCCAGGTGGTGAGAGAAGTAGGAACCAGTCTGAGTGGAGTTCAAAGAGCAGGAAAACTGGGCCTGGGTGGAAAAGTGAAGGAAAAGAGGATGAGTACCAGACGAAGAGTGTGGTTTGAGCCCGGAACAAAGGGAGGAGGAGGACCTCATGTTACAAGGGGATGGGATGAGATAAAAGCCGAGTGTGAACCAGTTTAGATAGGATAGGAGGAGGCTGTGAAAAGAACAAGAGTGCAGGGGGTAGATTTGGATGGGAAAAGGAGAATAAAAGTTTCTGTGCTCACTGAAGTAGGTAGTGGAACAAAACTCAAGTTTTCTAGTTGGCGAAACCCACCAGCAAAGGCTGTGTCATCCCCCATCCTGCTCTATGATGGACTTGTGTAGAAAAGGATCGAAGTTGTAAAGCCAAGAGTTTCCAGATCAGCTCAATAATTTATGTGGGTTTCAGTGTGATACTAATTACTTGATTTGCTTCTGTAAAAATCTGGAACGTTGTGTACTCAGTGCCTGCTGAAGTACTCCAGTGTATTTCAAAGTCAATCACTTCAAATTCAGAAATGGCAGCATTAAGACTGCCTGAAAATAATCTCCTGGTAAGAAGATGTCTGAGTCAGTTTTCACTGATACGCAGGTCATTTTCTTGTCTAGATTGTTGCGGCCCGTTGACGCAGTGACTTTGTCCTGGAGGGCCAAGGGGCAACCGTGCAGCTGCACATTTGTTCTTTCACAAATGTGATATCATTCTTGTCCTTGTTTTCTGCCAGAGCGGTGATGACTCTTCAGAAGAGGAAGAGGGCGAAGTAGACAGTGAAGTGGAGTTTCCTCGTAGACAAAGGTAAAAGGTGAATTCACTCTAATCTCTCTTTGGTGGGACAAAACTCAGGAGGAGAACTGTCGTAGCAGCTGCATACCAGCACTGAAACTGTGGAAGGTCCTGGCAAAAGAGCAGAGTCACATTCAGCGCATCCCAGCCACCCTCAGTTGTTCACTCACTGCTTTTAGCCTGTTGGGCGATGTTTTCTCCAGCACGGCTTTTCTGCTGCAGGCTGTTTGTAGCACAACTTGACCACACTTGATAACATTATTCAGCTTATAAAAATAAGCTGCCGCGTCCGTTTCACCAGAATCAGACTTACTGAATGTTGGGACCCCTTGTGGACTCTTTCAAATGTTGTTTATTAATTGTTGCTGCAGTGGGGCTGACTCCAGCATCTTTGTAGTGGAATTCAAATAGGATTGGAGAGCTAGTTGATAATACAGCCGGTCAAATTTCATGGCGTCGCCTGTAAAATAAGACTGAGGGGGTGTCCCTACCTAAGCCTATGTAATAGTGGGCTTTACAGTCCTGTGGAAAGAGAACATGGAATTGGTGCTGTAGCTTTATGAAAGCAGCTGCTTGAAGTGCAGCAGATGATCCAGCGGGCAAATAGGTTAAGGGTGGTTAGGGAAGGAGCAGAGAAGAAAATAAAAGCTGCTCTGCCATTGTATCCATCCACGGCACACCTGCAGCTTGAATCCTAAATGCCACCTTCATTGCCCCAGCTCAAAGACCATGGTAGGATTTGAAAAGGTCCTGAGAAGTGTGACGAGAATGGTTAGAGATGGTTTCCGTAGAAGAAGAGATTAAATCCATGAGAAATCTTTGTCTAGCAGAAGGAGAAGCAGTACTGGAGGTGCATGAAATTGTGAGTTATGTGGAGAAAATAGAGAAGGAATGATTACTCACATTCATGTTAGGGACACCTAGTGAAGCAAACGGGGTTTAAAATGAACAGAAGGAAGTGCTTTTTCCATCCGAAACATTTTCAGATGTGGAGCTCATTGTCAAGGTATGCTGGGGAAATCAAAACATAAACAAGTCGGAAGTGTTAAATTTATGGTGTATAGATCCATCAGTGGCTGTTAAGCGCTGTCAGCCAGGTTTGATCTCCAGCTTGGAAACGTGATCTGCCGAATGGTACGAACCAGGAGGACATGCCAGGAGAAAGCAGGCTCTGCCTGCACACCCGGTTCTCATACTTTTCCCAGATTATTTCTTCCTGCCTCGGGTTGGAGATGGAATACTGGGCTATATGAGTTTTCTGACTTAAACACTTTTTGTGTGATTATTGCTGCTTCTGTGATTTACTAATTTGGAAGACAAATTGCCATTCCTGAATTCAATGTGATGACCTGTTGTGGGTCTCCTGGCATGTTCAGTCAACAAATATTTTGTACAATTACTGTTGAATCCTGACATGAGGCAATTTCCACATTCACATAACTCTGAGCTTATGTTTTGAGCGCGCATACCTAAATTCTAGCCTGGCTGTCGGGATGACTGCCAGGTAGTGCAGATATTCCCAGTTGAATTAGCTTGAACCCTACGGTACAGCCTTTCTTTAGGAAACAGGACTATTAACGAAAAATATGCTCCAGGGCAGATCAGCTACTATGAACGTGTAGCAGACAAGACCAAATAAGAACAGATGAATTTAAAGATGCAGCTCTTGAACGAAATAATTTAAAAGATGGTAGATTTCCATAGCTCCAAGATGTGAAAGGCAGCCCGACACTTTGCAGAGCTCTCGCTGCCAGCCTTGCAGATCAGTGATGACTCAGCTGGAGATGTGTTCTTAAGGTGGGAAGAGGCTCTTGGAGAGTTGATGTAAAGCCTTTTGGAAGGCTAGCAGGCTAAGGAACTGTTTTGCTCAGAGACATTTTTGGAAGGATCAAGCCTGTAGCCCAGTGCGGAGGAGCAGCCAGGCAGTATCGTGTCCGCTGTGCCTGAGCGGTATCTGCTGGGGAGAACAGGACTGAGCGGCCCGGGCTCCCTGTTCCAGTGAGCGAGCTCTATTCTTGTTGGGCTGAAGATGGCAGTTAAAAGTCCAGGTGCAGAAATGCACTCTGCATTGCACGCTTCACAAAGGAAGAGGAGAGGTTTGCTGGGGGAACCTGTGTAAGGATGCATAGCAGCCACTCTGCATTCGCTGCGCTACTAATGTTTTGATTGTAGTATACATCTCGAAAGCAAGCTGCCTGGTACCTTGCTACGTGTCAGAAACAGAGCTCCTTGTGCTCAAACTGTAACGCTGCGCTGGCTCGCCAGCTCGTTCTTACTCTGTGCAGTGAGAGCACGCGCAGAAACCTGTCCGCTGAGAAGCTGTGACTTTTCTGGCTGGCAGTGGGCTCCTGGGGACAGGCTCACCCGGGGCTGAGTGGGCACCAGGAGTCGAGGCCAGTTGTAGCAGAGTAGCCGAACGCAGCACCCAGGAAATTGCTTTTCCTCTGCAATCAGAGGCACTGTGATTAAAAACTGAACTACTCTTCTGGTTTGCAGACCTCACCGCTGCATTAGTAGCTGCCAGTCCTACTCAACCTTCAGCTCGGAGAACTTCTCTGTGTCAGACGGAGAGGAGGGGAACACAAGCGATCATTCGAACAGCCCGGATGAGCTGGCCACCAAGCTAGAAGATGAGCTGGCTGAGAAGCTGGAGGACATGTTGTCCCAGACTCCAGAGATCCCCATTGAAATCTCCACCCAGTCCGATGGGCTTTCAGACAAAGAGTGTGCTGTGCGGAGAGTCAAGACTCAGATGTCTCTGGGCAAACTTTGTGCGGATGAACACAGCTGTGAGGTGAGTTCGAAGTTCAGCGATCCCCCTTCTTTTGAGTTAAAAAAAATAAAAAAAAATGTTATGGAAAGGAATCCAAGGGGAAGAAAGTTGGATGACTGTGTAGGAAATGCCGTGGTAGATGTACTACAGCAAAGCAACTGCTTCAGTACCCAGTCTTTCTCTTGCTTGGCCAGATTAGTAGACAGGGGAAAGTAGCACAAACAAAGCTGAACATAATTTGCCGGTCAAGATGAGTGTGATATTGGGAGGCCATCGGATTTGCAGTTACATTAAGTGGGATAAAAAATAGCACATGAAGTAGGTAATGAAACGGAAGGGTTATAAACTGTCTGCCTGAAACTTAGCCATCGGCAGCCTTGCTGACGAAGCTAGAATGATTTTCTTCCTCTTACTGTCTTTCAAGTATTTGGGAGGAGCAGGGCAGAGCCTGACGCACCATCTTCTCATAACTCCGTCTGTGTCTGGTGGTGCTCTGGCCAGATATTCTTCTGCTGTCCCCTTGTTGGGGGGAGACAAGTGACTTTGGTAGGATGCTTGTGTGTTGTGGCTGTCTCCTGTGTGCTGCCAGTCTCTCCTCCTTTGCCTGAGTGCTGTTACAGATGAGGATGGTGTGGTTGATCTGCAGTGCAGGAATGTTGCTCATGTCTTCCCCTTTCCTTTTTGCTTTGCAGAACCCAGCGCAGTTTGGAGAATCAGACTGTGACTCTTCTGAAGGGGAGTGTTCTGATGCCACGGTCAGGACCAATAAGCCCTGCAGCTCTGCTACTTGGTAATACAGATCTCCCCCAAAGCTTCCTGGTACTGGCATTTTGATTTCCCTGAGATTCCACTTCATTCCCCTTCATCACACTTTACAGGAAGAGAAGATGCTTCTCCTTCCCACCCCAGGAGTGATTTGCAATAACCCGAATCTCTGGAAAATGTCCAAATGAAATTAATTCTCTTTGAGCATTTCAATCAAGAATGGCAGGGATGTATTTTATTGAATAATCTAGTTACTGTAACATGGATATTTATTTTTTTGACATTTTAACACTTTTTACTGTAAAGAGTGGATTGTATTTATAGACACACAGACTTGTTGCAAAAAAAAAAAAAAAGTTCAGAAAGCAAGCACATTACAGAGAAACATCCTGGGAGTCCTGCCTGGACAGCTTTGTGTACAGACGCGGGGGGATTCTCTTGCTGCTTTCACAGGGGACCAGGCCTCGTGGCCCTGAAGATTGGAGAACAGATCAAGAAAACTAAACCACTCAGTCTTATCAAATGAGGAAGCGTAAAAAGACCTTACTGTAGGGTAACCTGTGAACAAAGCGTATTCAGTATAACCAGCTGGGTCATTTTTAATCAGAAGGTGGACATGTTCCTGGAGAAAATTGGTACCAAGGTGCTAACATCCAGGGTCTTCTGAGTCGATACATCCCCAGGAATGTAATAGTGGGTTTTATTTTACGGATTTTTAGTTTCTTTTTTTAATCAGCATTTTGTTGTGAGATCCTGCAAATGTATTCTAACCTCGTCCTCTCGAGAATTGGTATAAGAGCACTTCTTACCATCGTCCTTGCTTCACTCTGGCAGTGTCGATCTCCAGTTGAGCAGGGAAACCTCTTCCAGATGCAGTGTGCCATTTCCCAGTTTATTTCCTCCTCTTACCTCCTGTCTGTTTCAGTCAGTCAAAGAAATCAATCAAATCAGTGTTGGAAAAGCAAGAACTTGCAAACCGTGGGAAGCACATTCTGCAGAGCCTGAGCACTCTTCTGGGGAGGAAACTGGAGATGCCTGTACTGGACTTGGAGCAGCAGTCTCTCACCCGCGACAGCGTCGATAACCAGCAGAGAGCTGTGTGTTGAGGGGGAAGACTGGGAATCACTGGCCTAGATAAGAGCATCAGCCCTGCTCTGTCTCCTTATTCACTGTACGTTCTTGAAAGCATTAACAGCTGCCTGCCCATCACGTCGGGCTTTGTGCAAACCAGGTTGCACAGGGAATCGTGACGGTGGCTGTGGCACAGCTGTGTCTCGGGCGTACCCCGGGGCCTCTGTCTCTCCCTCAAGCTGAAACTCTGCAGGTGCAAGTGAGGATAGTACTCGTATGTGACAGGCCGAGGCATTGGCAGATGAGAAAAATTTGTTTTCTGATAGAACTCATAGTGCCTTCCCTTCAAACACTACTCTTCTAAATCACTCTTTAAAGAGAACAAAACGATAGAGCACGTTCATTTCCTCCCTCCCCTGCCCCTTAGTTGATGTCCCCCTGCAAGAGCTTTCACTCTGCCCTTGCTAGCGTGCCGGCTGGCGCTGGGCGCTGCTCCGCAGCCTGGCACGCCAGCCCGAGCTGAACGGCAGGAACGGGCCATGGACAGGTACTTCTGTTGCTTTGTTTGTTTACATTTTATGTTAAAATACTGGTTTGAATTTAACTGTGGTAATTTATAGCCTCATGGCAAAATGAAGGAAAATGTCTTACTTATACAGAGAGCAGTATTGTATGAGTTAAATTATCCCGTATTTTTAAATTTTTGTAGCTGGACTACACACAGATCTTAAGTTATGATGTTATTTTATTATTTATTATCATTTCTGTAGATCAGAAGGTTGGCTTCACCGCTAGCACAATTGTAATCTGTTTGTGTGACGTTACCTTCTCCCTGGTCGCTGGGGGGGACGGGAGACGAGCTGATCTCAGCGGCTGGCAGTAGTTGCTGCCTCTCGTGATTTCCAAGGATGCTGTTATACCGGCGCAGAGAACCTGTCAAGGCCGGTCCAAGAGGGATGGACGCAGTCAGCCCCATGGGCCCTGTGATATTCCTCGTGGTCGATGCTGCGATTTGCTCGTATTGCCGGTAGATTTGGCAGCCCCTCAGCTGGTGGGGAATGGTGATCCGGGAGTGAGTGGCTTTTGAATTGATCACGAAGTGAATAACCATCACCAGATCCCCTGGCAAGAGCATCCGAAAGGACAAGCGGAGAGGAGGGCAGTTGCTCCGGGCAGCGGGTACGAGATCAGGGGTGGCCAGCAGTAGATCCACATGGTGGATCACTCATGCAGGACCAAACGGGCTGCTGGAGGGGGAGCGACCAGCTCACCCCTGCCTGCAGCAGCAATACTCAGCTCTGGGTGGAGGCAGCATGCCGTGGGGAGTGAAGCTCTTTCCTGGCTTGTTTCTTGTTTCCTCTTCTCTTCCTGACCCTCATTTCACCTCCTAAATGTTCTCTGTCTCTCGGCCAGCGGCAGGAGGAGGTGACAGGGCCAGAGATGGCTTTGCTCTTGTGGTGTGAGAGGGGTTTTGGTGTGGAAGAGGTGGGACAGGTGGTTACTCGGGAGGCTGGAGGCCGGGATGCAGGAATTTATCAGTGGAGAACTGTGTGCACGTAACATACGCGCACAAAGAAGACGACTAAACTAAAGAGAGGTTGAGAACTGCCCTCAAGTGTCCCCCCCAGCAGAGGATGCCAGGCCTTGCGCCCCTGGAGAGGCTCTGCCGCTCAGATCTGGCAGGCTTCCTGAGCCCCCGCAGCAGGGCTGTGGGCTGCCTGTGGGCAGTGCGGAGTCAGCCCAGTCCATGGCTCTGCCGTGCCCGCTGCCCGCAGGCAGCACTGGTGTCCCAGGGCAGCCCTACAGCAACCGGCCCGAAGCAGAGCTGCCTCCAGAGCCTCCCTGCAGGGACTTCAGTCTGAGATGATCCAGTGCCTAGCAAAAAGGTCCCAGAGGGGCTTGGGTAGCTGTGGTCTCTGCCTTAGAGCTCCTCCACCGTGTGATGAAGCTCCTCTGGGCTTGCAGAGAAGTGTAGAAGCTTTGATGTGTGGGATTTTGAGACCCTTCTGGGCCAGCTGTCCCGGGTGTGTGCTGATTCCTCCCCGTCCTTACCCGGGGACACGCTGGCCCATTCTGAAGCCTGGAAAAGCAGAGCTGAACCCTCCAGGTTATAGAATTGCCGAGGTTGGAAGGGACCTTTAAGATCATCACGTCCAACCATAATGCAACATAGGTTGTGTGCTGCCACACTTAGCTCTAGTTTCTATACACTGTTACGGTCCAGCATCGCTTCTCCTAACTGCTGCCTACTGCGCAGCGTCCCTCTGGGACTGCCACTAGGGCTGCCCTCCCCTTGCCTAAACGCGTCACCCTCTACCCGTGGAGATGCAGTCTCAGCCTCCCCCTGCCCACGCAGCTCCTGCCCTCGCCCGCCTGCGGGCAGGGGCGGCTCAGCAGCCCTCCGCCTTCCTGGGGTGGCTGCTGCCCGTCCCGCAGGAGGCGATACAGGCGTTTTCCGTAGTGAAACCTCCCCGGCATTGCACAGGGAGGTGATCTCCGCGTTGCTGTACGGGTGCCTCTGCTGCGGTTCCTCGCGCTTTCTCTCCTCGCAGGGTTTGGGGCTGGGAGGCGTAAATCGGCCTGCTTCCTCCCGGCAGTAACACCGCCTCTGCAGGACAGAAGTAAACCGTGGGTTCCCTTTTCAGCATCCCGACTACCCTGATCCAGTTCTCGTGGCTGCCGACAGCTCCTGAACACTAGCCTAGATTTTCTCCCAGAGCTGAATGTTGCCTTCCCCACTGTCGTGTTAAGTAACCATTTCATCTTGGCCCTGTCCAGTAGTGTTCATCTCTCTCCTCCCTGCTCTGCGGATTCCTGATACAAACTTGATTTTTTTTTTTTTTTTTTGTATTGAACAGTGTACAGTGATGGAAACAAGAATGACTATCAAAGCAAACAATGCATGGAATAAAAAGCCAGTGTATTTCAATGCTTCTCAGGCTGGTCTGGTGATCTGGGAATGGTTTCTCATGTACTTTGGGATAGCGTCATGAAGCCTTTTAATAACACAATGTTAGCGAGCAGCTGCTTGTTCCCTGTCTCTGAACACAGCTAAACTGGAACTTTAGTAGCAGGGCAGAGGCTTGGTCGGACACACGTAGCCTACCAAGCACCCAGGTGTCTCTTTGCTCTTGTCAAAAGAGTGATTTTTGCACAGCTGCAACCATGACTTCTCATCCGGGGAACCTTGCAGTTCCAACCCTGCTAGGGGGGAAGGTGCTAAAATGGATGAAGAACTCTGTCAGCTTCCCGAGTGCTCCGGGGTCTCCCGTCTGCCCCCTTCCATGCCAGAAAAGTTTACTTTCTCCCTGAGTTTGCCCTCCATTTGAGGGTAGTAGAGCAAGGAGGTGCTAATAGCGAAAACCCAGGAGCATGTATCATCCCTGGGGGCCACTGTTCTCCAGCAACTGAGACAGAGCCTGCCTGCTTATTTGGAAACCTTCTAGTTCTACATGAGCAAACATGTAGGTTTAATGGTTCCTCTCAAGGATAAATCACTGCCAGCCAGGCACATCTGTTCCTTTTCCCCCCCCCCCCCCCCCTTTTGGTCTTTGTGGGGAGTAGCAGCAATCTCGTGTGTTGTGACTTGAATGACACAAACAGGCAGCTCATAGCTGGCCCCAAATCCTGAACGCTTTTGCTGCAGGATGCGCTTACTTAACAACTAAATGACAGAGGAGGAGTATCCTGCATCTGCGCAAGCTCTCCTACAGAAGGTGCAGGGACCCTAAAACATCATTACTTTTGTCTCAACTTGGTACTTGTACTACTGTACCTAACAGCACAGAAGTTCATGGTTTGTCATTTTAGGCCAAAAATGCTAAAGAAGTATGGGTTTGGAGAGGGCAGGAGGGAGGAGGGCCTGCCTAGAGCTGGAAAACGCTGCTCCCAGTGGTGGTGAAAACCAGCTCAACAGAGCCCCTCCTGCTGCGGCCTCTAGGTGCCGAGGGATGGGGCTGGGCAGAAAACCAGCCTGCCTTGCTCTCAGAGCGGGCAGCAGCTCTCTGCTGCCACATCAGTCACACCAGCGAGACTAGATGGGCTCACAGAGCCGGACTGGGCTGGGAAGGTCGGCAGCCCAAGGGAAACCGGTGATTTTTGCAGGCAGGGAGAGAGTGCGGTGCTTGGCCCCCGTGTTCAAGAGCTGAGAGGGACTAAGGGGTTCTGATTTGCCTTCCTCACAGGATGCCAATACTCCTGATATTTTTTTTCCATTGCTAATACATTCGCAGTGGGCTGGCAACACCCTCAGGCACACCGGAGACACAGGCTGATTTAAAGGAAACAGGCACGTTAACTTGAAGTGTTCACAAAGCCCCTGTATAGCGCTCTCCGTGCAGATACATGCACAGTTATACATTCATTAAAAATAAAAACCTTACACCTCCTCTTAGACGAGAAGAACGATTAAAAACTGCAATTGTCCTTGGTCCACAGTGGCACAGAGCATGCAGACTATAACCCACAGGAACAGAGGCCTGCAGCTTTTGCGAGGCAGTCCCCAACGTCTGGGGCACCTGAGCCATCACAAGCTCTTTTTGCCATTGAGTAACTGGGCATGCTTGGCTTCGTCCAGCTTCAAGTGCTTCCTGCTGTATTTCTTGATGAGGGTCCCTGGTATTAATGCTGCCACAGCCATCGCAAGCAGTTTGAGCAGCGTGTCCCAGGAGAAAATGGCATCCAAAGAGGTGATTTGTGATAGAATGGCTCCTGTCTGCACACAGATGAAATTATATGGTGTAAGACCTGAAAGAATCAGAGCAGAAAAAAAGCCTGTTAGCATCCTCCCCCAAGTAAAATTAGTTCAAACATGCCCTCGCCCAAAGCCAGACACGGGGATCTGTGTTCATAACAGGAAGAACGGGGTGCGATTCAAAACGTCGCTGCATTGGTGATGCACACGTATTTGCAAAATGCTCCGAGACCTGCGAGTGTAACAGCAGCACGAAGGCAAACAGTTAAATGGGGCAGAGTCACAGCTACGATCCTGCCGCTCTGCCTTCCCCAGCTCAGCATACTACCCCAAGGCTCGGTGCTGAGCAGAGAGGCAATGTCACGCTGCCCCCTCAGTCTCCCCAGGCCTTACCGATGAGAACAGAGAAGAAGAACTGGGACACAGGGATGTTTAAAATGGGAGCTGAGAGATTCAGAAACCAGTTTGGTGTCATGGGGAACAGCCTCAGGAACAACAAGAAGAAAAATAAGCAGCTCCTGTTCTCTTCTACCTGCCAAGAGAAACATTCCAAATTATTTCTGCTCTTCAGACAGCAGTAACACCTGAAGTGTCCATGATACTAAAGTGAATTTAAGTTTTCCTCTAATGTGCCGCAACATAACATCAGTTCAGAACTGATGAAAAGTGGCAACTTTATGTATGTATGGCAGCCTAATAGTGAGCCAGCCCCTTCCATGCAGGTGGTGAGAATGGGATCTAAGCTGAACGAGAGATCGGGAAGTCAACAGTCAACAAGGGAGCCACCTCCAGCTGCACAACGCAGCACAGGATAGGTGGAGGCAGTTCTGGGGCTTCCCAATCAATCCATTATCTTACTTCTGATTTTCCTTGGGATCTGGGATTTTCCATGCCCCCGCCTTTGCAAACAGGCTTGCTCCCACCAGAGCAGTCTGCTCCTAGATTGTGTCGGAGGAGGCCCTTAACCGACCTGATGCATGCCCTGCGCGTATTCATTGTTTTACCAAGCCAGCCCAAAAGGCAGCTTCATCCAGGGGCCATCCTGGGTGTCTGCAGAACGGAGCCGGTCCTTACCTTTCTTTGCAGCAGAGCCACTTTATCAGGGAAGTAGTAGACGACGAACTGCTTTCCGAACGCCCCCGAGAGCAGGTAGCAGAAGGTGGCTCCCACCGACGTCAGGGCCGAGCACAGCACCAGCCCGGTCCACGGCCCAAAGAGTGCTCCGGCCAGGACGTTCTGCCAGGGCACAACACCGACTGCCAGCCCGGGAGGGGACACATTACACACACACCCCCACACACAGACACGGTGTCCCCTCAGCCCGCCTCCCGTCAGCCTCGCTCGCTCTGGCTTCGAGGGCATCGGGCAGATCGGTGGAGCCGTGACTCACCCAGCAAGGCACCGACCTTGCACCTTGTCCCAGCAGCCAGCACCGGGGACAAAGGGCCCTTCTGAGATGTTCCGACCACCTCCCGCCCCACATCCCCCCCCCCCTCATCCCCGGCCCGGCCCCGCCGCCCCCCCCCCCCGTACCAGCAGGCTGGAGCCGGGGATGGCGAAGCTCTGCTTGTAGAGGTAAGCGGCGCAGAAGAGGGCCAGCGCCGCGCCCCGGTGCTGCCTCTCGTAGTCCCGCAGCGCCTCGGCCAGCTCCCGCAGCTCCTCCAGGTCCGACGGGAACCGCAGCGGCCTGAGGAGAGGGAGAGGATGGCGGCGGGAGAGCACCGCAGCACCGACCCGCCTCACCCCCTCACCACAACCGCCCCCTCCGCACCCACCTGCGCGCCTGCCCCGCGCTCAGCCGGGCCGACAGCAGCCAGAGGGCGGCCGTGGCGGCCGCGAAGGCGAGCAGCAGCCCGGCCAGCCGCCGCCACATCCCGCGATGGCCCCTGCCACTGCCGCCGCCGGGCCCCGCCGCCGCCGGACCGCGCAGGCGCGGGGCGGTGCTGAGGGCGGGGCGCGGCCGTTAGGGCGGCGCGCGCAGGCCCTCTCCTCAGCACACAGGCGGCCCGCCAAAAAAACCAAACCCACACGACGGCATAGTTTGTTTGTTTCTTTGTTTTTCTTTTTTTTTTTTTTTTTTGGTCACTTCTGCAGGCCCGTTTATAAATCTCTGCGTTGACAAAGAGGGGCCCCGCGGCTCGGCTGCTGCAGAAGGCGCCCGAGGAACTCGCAGGTGAGTCCCTGTGGAAATGTCCGCCACATTTCAGGCGTAAGGTGCAGAAATAACAGCGCCTTCGGGCCTTAGCTCCTGCTCCAGCACGGGATGGGCTTGAAGGTTTTTTTGGCGTTCTCTGTCAGGACGAGGTCGTATCTGCACAGCTGTGGTCTGTGTAAAAACAAGCCAGCGCCAGTCAAAAGTGAAAAATTGGTCTTTCTGGTATTGTCCCCCATGCAAGTCTCCCAGCCTGCGGGAGGCTTATGTAAAATAAGTCATATTGTCAAGACGACTGGCTTGAAGCCCACCTAAAAGGAGATGGACTTCAAGCCTTACTGAGGTCAGAGATACCTTGAGCATGCTTTCATTCTGTTCTACATTAGCTTCTGCTTGGCCTCATGGAAAAACAAAACAGCAAGCAAGCAAGTGTTGGCTGCAGAGTTCACAGTTCCCTTTCAGCCCATTTGCACTGACATGGCCACCGAAGGGGTGGTCCTTCCATCTCCCCTTGCCCACCTGTGTGTTCCTGCCCGTTCCCTGGTGTTAGGGATTGTGCTGCCACTCTGAGCTGAGACCAGGCATTGATCTGGCTTAGAGCTAGCCCAGCCAACAAACAGAGGAAATACTTAGGTTTTCACCTGGGGCCATGTGAGCATCAGCCCTGGCACAGGGAAGGAGAGAGAGCAGGACATCCCTCCCTGTCGCACTGATTCATTACTTAATGGTGTTAAAATAGTCATGAAACTGGACTCATAGCCTGTGGCAGCCCCTCCTAGGGGAGAGTGGACAGCCTCTGGTGAAATGTTTGGGCATTTGCATCTACTTTTTAAAAGACTAAATGTGGATCTGGGGCCGGAAGGGACTGTGGAGATGTAGGACAGGAGAAGGGGAGTGTCTGTGAGGGGGAGCTGTGTAAGGACTTTGCTTATTAGACATACACAATCTTTTCCTTATTCTAAGATTAAGGTAAAGGTAGCAGTCCTTCGTGAACTGCAAAGAAACGTGTTCTGCAGCTCTATCCTTTTTTCTGCTCCACCCTTCTCGCTCTGTGATGTGCAGTCCTTGTTTTAACCTAAATTTAAAGCACGTATGGCTTGATGTCCACATGCTGTCCTTGCACACAAGGTCAGCCTAAGAGATTCTGTACTTGCTGAGCTCAGGCAGAGATCCCCTCCTCCAAAGGTGCCCTAAAAATCAGGCAAGTTTAAGGGTAGGATCATAGAGCAGACAGAGGTTAACAAGGTGACTGACACAGCTGTAAAAATCTCATCAGCAAATGACCTCGTAGGTACCTGATTATGTTGGGGGTAGTAGTCAGTGCTTTGGGGCATAGCAGTTCCCAGGTACTGGAATTCCAGGAGTAAATGAATCTCCCTGTTTGACTGGACATAGAAAATGACTGGGATATAAAATGTGTATTTGGGGCTGGACATCTGCATTTCCCTGTGAGCTGCATTTACTTTCAGCCCAGAGTTCAGGCCTGGGCAGCTTCTCTGTAGCTACTCAAAGGTCATTTTCCTCACCAAAGGTTAAAATGTCAGACCACGTCAGAGTCAGACTGCTAATTACATGTTTTCAGTACAATAAGACAACCTCTGTGTTCAAGTTCAGCTATGGGATTTGTGTGCATGCACCAAAGGCAGAATTTATTCCCCAGATATGAGTGCAAGAATTATTAAATATGAAATAAATATAATTCTTCTGGACGAACTCAGCCAGGTCAGTCATCTGGGAGATTCATTTACTTCTGTCCAGTTTGCAACAACAGAAATGGTTTGTAAATATCTGCTTACCTTTCTGGATTTGTAAGTGACCGGAACCTCATTTGGAGAATCCTGAGTTTGAATTTTGGGCCAATGACAGATCCTGTGGAAAATGTCAGGGAAATTCTTTCTACATTTTCAAAGTCCTGGTCGAATCCAATTAGCAAAGTGATTTGGTTGTACCGCTGAAAGGTTGCAGCTTCTCTAAAGATAAAGCAGACAAGGTGTCAGAGAGTCACCAAGGGAATAGCACCATTTTTAATATATTCAGTGTAATATTAGGAACAGTGCTACGGGAGGAGGATGACTGAACTTATGATTAGTTTCTGATTTACAGGAAATGGATATGGATTCAGGTCTCCATTTGTGAACCTCCTCCGCCACTTTTGTACTCAGTTATTTGGGGTGGGAGCGGGGACACAGAGGTCTGATGCTGTTTGCTCTGGTCCCAAAGCAGAATCCTCACTGTGATTCTGCTTTGAACTTGTGTGGACTGGACCCAAATGATGTTCATACCTGGCTGGCTGTGCAGACCTGAGCACCGAGTCATCCGTGGAGTTTGCAGGATAAGTTGACGTGTATAAAAATCGGTTTGTAACAGCGCTGTATGGCTGAGGTAGCTCTACACATGGAAGACTACCTTGGGGGTATTAAGGCCCCAAACTAAATTTCTGATAGTTCTCTTCTGGCAAATGCAGCAGCAGCATCTGTGAAACAATGCAGCCTTGACCAGAATTAACTGAGAGTAATTCAGCTTCTCAGGATAAGAAAATAGCGCAGACATGAAGCCTTGCAGGGCTGGGGTTTGACCTTGGTCCTTTTTGACAGAATGGCCAGTCCCGCTTTGAGAAGTGCGTGAAAACTGCACCAGTCTTGGGGCAAAAGTAACAGAGCTGCTCACAAGAACGCTGTGGCCACACAGCACATGCTTTATATCACCGCTTGTACGGCCACGGTTTAAGGTTTCGCTTATGAAGGTGAAGTGCACAGATGTGACTGAAAGTGTATGCCGGTTGCAACATTCAAAATGACTGGCCTTGTTTAGAAGCGGTAGGTGGCCTGACAAATAGGACAAGTTTTAACCTGTCAGAGGTGTTTACGATGTGTGTGTGTGTGTGTAGGTGTGCTGCCTGGTGGGCTGTCAAGTGCTCAACAGAGCGGGGTGGTCCTGTTGTGCAGCCCCAGGGAGCTATGCAGATTGCTGCTGTGCAAGAAGATACGACTGGGTGAACATGCAGTTAGAGATGCTTGGGAAAACTAGTTGAGCAGGACTTGTTTGGCTGAAGTGTGTTTAGATCAATCAGGAATTTGCATGTCCACATAAACACCAATCGTTAATTTGCCTCTCCAAGTGGAATGAATTGATTTGGATGTTCCATATTCAGTCTGAGGTTCATCCCAGTTGTCTTGGGCACCTGGAGCTGGACTGGAACACTTCCAGGAAAGGGAAGGAAAGAGTGGGAGATAGGTTTTTCCGCCTGCTTTAGTGGAAGCCTAGGACAGCCGTGCCGCTGGCTGAGATTGTCCACTTCAGTCCTTAAGGTGACTGAGAAGGGCCCAAACAAAAGGGCTGAGCTGTCAGCTGGTGTGCACTGGGGGAGTCTGTGACAATCGCATAGCGCCAGGAAAGCCCTAAGGCATGTACACTATCAAGTGTCAGCAGAGAAATTAGAGGAGGAAATCCTACCTCCTCCCAGATGCAGTTGTACCCAGTGATTTGCCAACATTTACAGATGATCAGATCGGTAAGACTTACGGATTAACTTTAGATTCTGCTTTCTTCCCAGTTTCATCAGCTAGTACAATGCTGAAGGTGCCTCTTCTGGTGTCTGTGTTCCATGTAACGATATCCACAAAGTAGTGATAAACTGAGGTGAGAGAGAGAATGCACGTGGTGAGACTCTGCACGCTCTGCTTTCCAGCCCGGCTCTGCGCCGGTCTGGGAGCCGAGCTGCAGGTGGAGGACGTCTTTCTCCAGTTGCTTATCTGACACAACCCATTCAGTTTATCTGTAAAAACTCTTTCTTCTTCCTTTGCAGAGATTTCTAACAGAAATATTAAGAGCTATCTGGGAAGGCACTACAGCAAGGGTTACACAAGTGGCATGCAAGGTGGCCTCTCTGTATGGCTTTCAGCGTGCTACCTTTCACTCCCTGCCTTCCCTGTTTGTTTTCAGATTGCCTTTTCTGTCTGCTGTCTGCCTCTGATCCCTTTTGTTTCTGATCTCATTTGTCTTCCGTATCACGGAGCAGAATCATCTGCTCTTTACTCTGATCTGTAACTCACTGAATTCACTTTCTGACCACCGCTGGAGCTCAGGCTGTAATCCTTGCACAGGGCTTGGTATGTTGGTGATCACGAGGGTGAAACCTTTTTTCACCGGTTCCCCCTTGCCTGGGCCCTTTCCCCGTGCCTTTCACTTTTGTCCAGGGTAGCTTTTTCAGCTCAGAGCACGTCTTTGACTCTCATTGTTCCCACGCACCTCTTGCACACAAGAGTGGTGTGTTGTTTTGAAACACAATGTAGGAACAACCCTTTTATGTTTCATTTGCATGTTCTCAACAAATTTCCTAGCACTGTAAGCAAGATGAGCCTGTTCTTGCACATCTCTAGTGAGTAGTTGGCTTTCACAGCACCAGGCAGGTTTGCAGATAAGGAGTGTAAGACTGCAGATGGACACAATTTTATCCAGCAGCCACTGGCTTTGTTTCTAAAATGCTGGCTACGATGCCAGTAGCAGCTAAACCATCTCTGCTCGGCTGTTGCTGAAGGAGGCAATACACAAAGAAAAATCATCTTGGAAATCTTAGTCACTTACTGCAAAATGGCTCTTTGTCCGCTGTATCAAAAAACATACTTGTCACTGGATGGCTCTGTTGCGTTAAATAGCTTTTCCACTTATGGGCATAGTAACCTATAGATGACAGTTTGAAAATGAAACAGAGTTACTGCACAGGTATATAAGCAACTAAATTGCTGAAATAATGAAGCAAGTATTTAAGAAATAGTATATTGCTTGCCAGCTGCAAGTTAGTACTATGACACATCCTTCCATACTCTGTAGACTTATACCAGGGCTCAGTTTTACTTGTGTAACTGAAGCCAATTGAGTGTCTAAATATGCCTGGTTACTGTTCAGCACTTATTTTAAGATTGATCTTTTTCCACATCTGATATCCACGGTCAAGAAGGATTTCATTTTGCAGCGCAGCATGGAAATCATCCCCTTAGCTTTACAAGTTCTGGAAGTGTCAGGTGTTTTAGCAGCAATGTTTCAGAAATGGCAGCTTGAAGCTGGGCTGTCACATCCAGGCTGGGACACCTCTCTGGGTGAGTTACAAAAAAACAGAATACCCTTTGTTCACACCTCTGCCATTCCTTTTAGAGACAAGAGGGGTTTGCGGTGCTGAAAATTTCTTAGAAAAGATTCTGTTTTAGCAAGAACATGCCCCCATCCCTCAAACTCTGCAACTAATGGTCTTTAATTAATTGTTTCTGTGACTTTAGTGTAATGATCCCAAGTCTTGTTTTGGCTTTTCTAGTTCTGGATCATTCACATGTGGATTTCTGTTCTAGATCATAATGTGATGTGACCGTACAAAGAGCAGGGAAATTTCTCAGGCCTTTTTGCCTGCAGCAGAGGGTTGTACCTCTGCAGAAGCCAAGGAGAGACCATCTCAAAAACCTCAGTGGAAATAACTTGCATGCTTTTGCAAAGCACAGTGTTGTCGTAGTCCTTTAGCAAAAGATAGGTCACACACCAAGTTAGAGGAATGGTGGGCAGCTCTGTCAGACACGTGTATTCAAGATGTATTTACATTCTCTGGATCCTTACCTACAATGGGGCATGGCATAGGCCAAAAAGTTTCACAGCTTGTACATTTGCCATTCCTGTAATTCCTGTAGGAGTCACACGGGTATGCAGTGATATTGCAGCTCTGTTTCAGGGATGACAGGAACAGGAAAACAGACCTCTGGTGGTCACATTTAAAATACTGCAATCCTTAATCATACACAGGGAAGAAATATTTTGTTAGCAATCCTCATGCTCAGGAAAACAGCATTAATACACTAGCAAAAAAGGACACACCAGCAGACGGTCACTGACCAGTCTGAACATGACAGATTGCACTGCATAGCACAGGGCTGTGGCTGAACAGAGAAGGGAGAGGCTAGTGCCCACTTACTGTGTGCGCTCAGCTCTGCCTGTTTACTTTACTTTTCTTCTTGTTTTTTTTGGTTTTAAAACCATATTTGTTTGTTTTGCTACTGCAGTTCCAGAGGAGCCAGCTATGGATCCTACTTGGTCTCAGGTGTTCTCTTCTTCTCTCTGAGCTCAGGCCCGACAGCTGGATATTGCCTTCCATTTTGGTGTAAAAAACTCTTTAGAAAGACGTAACTAATAAAATGAGCTGTTGCATGAGCAGCAAAATGAGTGAAGCCTTGTTTCCTATCGATTTTTGTTTCAGACTGGTTTCCTATATAGATTCTCTTGGGTCTGATATGGGTTGAATTCATGTTACTGCCTTCTAAGATACTAAGGTATCTTCTTCACCCAGCTTTCACAAAACCAGTTCTGCTGCTGGACTGGAAAGGAAAGAAGTTTTCTTGCATTCAGGACTAGGGCTCTATCTGCCAGTCTGCACTGTTGGTCACTGCCAAGAAAGGCGCATTGGATTTGGTATAACAGCCTACCCCACATTCATCTTGAACTTGTTTTCTGAACAGGTTCTTGCCATTGCTAGTCCTTGGGGTTTTGTGTGTGTGTTATAAGTAATTAAAAAAAAAAAAAAATTCTCATGAGTTTTCTAAACGTAGTCACAAAATGAAGTCACAAATCTACCTGATGACTCTTTGCATGGAAAATCAATCCCATTTGCATTTGTGACAGAGAGCAGAAGGGTCACACCTGACTCACGTCTGCCTGGTACACATCAGCTAAACTCCTGTTACATCAGTGTGCCACATCAGTGCTGGGAAGAGATTGCTGTCATGGCTTTCCCAGCATATGGTTTTCATGTATTTTCTAAGTAGTGATGACAAATCTCTGGCCTTCTCCTCTTTTCTGATTGGAAACATTTTGTCAATGTTTGTGCAATTCAAGGCAGAATTAATTACCAGAAAATATTGTCAGTGGACAGCCAGGCTGGTCGGTCCCGCCGTTGGGGTAGAAGTCTATGTGGCCTAGTGCTTCTGTGTAACCTAGTCCTGACAAAAGAAAATATTGGGGGTGAGAGGAGGGAATATTAAATTGTAAAAGGCAGAAGAAGGAAACATAAGAAACTAAATGGAAAAAATAATTGTTACTTAGCTCTAGGATGCCTGCCTGTGCAGGAATATTAATGTCATTCATCTCTTTAGGCAGCAGGCCAAATGGTTGTGACCCAGCTGTGTCACTTAGCAATGGTACCAAATACCTAAAATAAGTCTGTGTGTGTGACAGTACAAAACTCGGCTTTTTGTGTCCCTGCTTGCGGGAGAGGAAAAGGGATGTGAAACACTGGGTGTTGCTGTGCTGATGAAGTCCAAGTTCTTGGAGGGTCTGGGAGAAGACAAGAGGCAGCGATGAGGTGGGAAGCCAAGCGCTGTGGGTAGGATGCCAGTGGGAGCAGAGCGGAGGGTTTGCATCAGACCGCTGGCCTGGCTGGCAGATGTGAAGACGTGCTCTGCACCAGCTGAGAAAGGAGAGGGCCAAGGGAGATGCCAGATTCGCCCCAGAGGAAGGTTTAGCCCACAGGAGGTGGGATGAAGGCTGGAAGCATCACACAGGGAGCCACGGGGTTGGGGATAACTGATCTGCTGTGCACTGAGCTGCGTGACTGGCTTTTGAGATGCTGCGTGCTTGGCGGCAGCCGGACCCCACAGTGTGACATTACTGTGGAACTGCTCTGGCAGCACTGTGTGCTGCGGTAGCAACAGGGTACTCCTGCACCAGTGCCTACGTCCTTGTACTTCATGGGCCACGAGGCTATTATTGCTATAAAACAGCAGCGTGTTTTGAAATGCAAATAAAACAGCAGCTCCCGAGGGAGTGCTGAGCACAGTGTGGGCAACATAGCACCACAGAGCCCTACACAGCAGCAGTGAAGGAGGTTGCTGTCCTCCGGGGCCAAAGGAGCAAGGATCCCGCAGCACTGCTGCCTACCAGAGCGCCCACTTTCCTGTGCTCCCTATCAGTCTCTAGGTTTCCTCATAGTGGTAAAGAGGAGAAATGTCACGTACCATCGGTGTCTGAATGAATGACATCAACAAACTGTGCGTCTGTAGGATCCAGCCTCTCACTAGGCGGCTTTCCTCTGTACAGGGGGCCTGCTGGGTCAAGGCCTGCAACACAGATCCATGCGTTTGGCATCACTTCAGTGCTGTGCAGCTCACTCCGCTCGCGGTGGACAGCTACCCTTGAAGCTGAATGACTGACAGGAGGAAGGGCTTACCTGTGATTCTTCCAAGTGTACCATCAAACATCTGTCCCACAAAGCCAGAGATGTGTGCTCCCAGGCTCACTCCTATCATGTGCAAGGAGTCAAGTGATGCTCCATCAACCTGAGATTTAAAAGTACTCGTGGTCACAGATTTTGGCCATGTGAAAGGCATAAAAATATCAGGAGAGGGAACATAAATGCATCTCCCTACTTTTCCCCTTGGTGTGTTCCACTCTGTGTAAATATTCCCCATTTGATAGTCCCACAGTACAACCAGCACTCACGTTTGAGGCCCATATCTGAGAGAGCTGCGATGAGAACAGTTCAGGCAATGGTTGTATTTTCTTGAGGCAGTGACTATAGGTGTGCACAGGAATGAGTATTCATGGGCCCCATCAATACAACTGCAGTTGCCCACGTGTGTTTCCTGCAAGGCATTCGCAGACATAATGATCTAGTGTCATCATTGCCTGTGCAACAGCTTAGAGGAGCTGCGAACTGTAGCTGATCCTCATAAGCTGACTTTTGGACATCCAGAAAGCGGAAATAGAGTTTTTGTGTATGGAAAAGCATATCTGTAGAGTTTTGTATGCAGAAATGTAGAGACTTAGAGTGTAAACTGAATATTGCAACAAAATACTGTTGTACCAAGTCCAAGGGTAGAATTTGGCACTACAGTATAGCTGCACTTCAAAAAATGAATGCATTCCTTTTTAGGAGTTCTTTTTTTTTCAGACATCCTGCTGTGCTTAAATGGTTCCATTGTGCCCTTTACATAATGTGCGTTAATGACTATATCCTAGGGTGAATGTTCAACTTACCAACATTTCATCAATAAGTTTCTTCAGAACGTCAGCAACTTTCTTGCAGTTTCTGGAAGCATTACTGTAAATGAGAGTTGTTGCCCCCTGGTTCCAGTCCACAAGGATGACGTTCATGTCTTCTACAGAAAGCAGGAGATCCACCAGCTCAGGGATCCAGACCGGGGCAGAGCCTGTGAGTCGGTATCCGTGGATGATGAAGGTAGTTTTCTTGGTCACATCTAGATACTTGGAGGCTGTTGAATTGAGCTCTTCAGCACAGTTTGGGTTCTGTCTGGTGTAGAGCAGCAGCTTCACTTTGAGGTCTGTCCCTATCAAAGCATTGCCGAAGTTGAGAGCTGTGAATGCAGGGCATGTCTCCCCAGGGTCTGAAAAGAGCACAGTGTGGCAATCCTGAGGTTAGTACCAATGCGTTTGCTTTGACCTTTTCTACCTGCCAGCCCCGCACAGGTACATACGTTGTGAGCTGTCTGAGCCGGGGCTGCTCCTTTCCTCTCCCATCATGTTCATGACTGGAGTTACCCTGAAACTTAGGTTTTCTTGCTGTGTTAGAACAAAGACAGCAAGTGTACCTTCTTGGAGCAGCATTCCCTGAAACAGCACCATCCTGCTTCCACTAGCAGCTGGGAGGTGGCATGGACTTTCTCCAAAAATCCCACTAGTGTGAGGAATGTGTTAGAGACTGACAACTAGGACGGTTGCTATATTGGTTTGAGAGCACACGCAGATGTTCTGGACAGGTTCTAAGGTAAAGAGGTAGCCTCATGGTTTGTTAGTAACTCCAGTCTGGAGCTGACAAGCTGCAGAGGATCTTGCTGTTCTGAGGGTCACCTCAGTGCTTCATTTGTATTTGCAGATGCAGCAGATGTATTTGCAGATGCAGCCTGCTATTTCAGACTGCGAAATGGGACACCCTTTGACTGCATGAGATACATTACTGATACGGCTTTATACACAGCTGAAGAGTAACTGAATTTTATGTAAGTGCTGCTTTATGGGACAGTCTCTGCCATTTGAAAGCCTGTCTTTGTTCCTTGCTTTTCCAGCAGAACACCAGCTGAGCCTTCAGAATCCAATACAATCTCCAACAGGCCACTGGCAGGGAATGGAATAACTGTCTCCAGACAGACACTGCTTATGAAGGCCCTCCCGGGTTTTGTAGCCTCTTGCTGGCTCACAATCCTTTTCCTCAAATCCCCTTAATCTTATTGAAGAACCTTGTGGGAGAGAGTCTGTCTCTCACACATATGCCCTGGGCTGCAATAATTGCTCAGGCTGCAGTTGCTAGAGAAATCTTCCTGATCTTTGCTGCTTAAAGGCCTGTGCAGTAGGTAGAATGGTTTAGAAAACCTGCAGCTGTAAGCTAATTGTGCTTTAGCAAATCTCCAATACTCTGTGCATTTTAATTTCTAAATGATGAAACTCTCAGTTTCTGTGAGGAACTTTCCCTTTTCTCCTCCTATGGAAATCAGGAGCATGAGAGTGATACAAATGCTGTGTGCCCAGCACATAAAATGATCTGCTCAGTTGCCATAGTTCTGCTAATTACTTTGTAGAAGCCCCAGGAGCTCCAGAAATAAAAGTTAATAGGCTAAAAGGATGTTGCAGTTAAGTCCAACTGGATATTTTAAATTGCTGCCATAAATTCAGAAATAAATTATAACATTTGAAATCCACGGAGTCCTTCCTGTATAAAGCCTATGATAAAATATGAATAGCGTGACAGGAGTGGTGGAATAGGAACCCTTAGGCAGGCCCAACGAACATCGGTTGAAATCAGTGGCCTTTGAATAGAGGGTGTTCTGCCTCTGTAATGCTTCAGTCGGGGCTCCCAGAGGCAGTGTGACTCTGGGCCCTGCTTGCAAGAGTAAGAGTCACCTGGGTGGCTGTCTCCTGACCAGCTCGCTCTCACCTCGTTCTTACAGTGCCAAGATGCTCCAGAGAGACAGCAGCAAGAGTTCTCCTATGACACTGCTCATGTGGAGATCTCAAAGTAACAAGCAGAGAAGTTAGCATTTTTTGCTGGTATACACCAGCATACACAGTGATACTCAATGACTGTCCTCTAGGTGCTACTGCAACATAAAAAAAATGCAACTATATTTAATTTTTACTAATAACTAGATTTTTTTTTTTTTTTAGTTATTGTAAAGTATTATTATATAGTATTGTTAATCGTGTTTACCGCCACTGAAGCTGTCATAATACAGGCAGAAATGCCAGGCAAGAATTACTTCTATGTGGTGCAAGTTTGCACTGATTACTTAATTTGTTTCTGTATCTCCTGCATTGTGCTGAGACTTGCCCAGAGGAGTGCTATGTTTGTCACCAGAACATCCCAAACCTTCCGGTAAAGGAGAGCTTTTAAAAGAGCTGATCGGCATTTGCTAGTACATAATACAGGAACTGTTTAAAAAGCCTTGTTATAGCTGCACCAAGTCTGTTAGATTTGTTCTGTTTTGATTAACAAAATCAGATCAGTGCTAATAGCGGGGGGAAAACCTGCCAGCTTCTCTTCTGGCAGGCTGGTGCATATCACAGACTCATCCACCATGTGTTACAAAAGCTGACACATGAGGACAGCCAGTTATCCTGGCTTTGCTCTTCATTCTGATAAGCCCAGTGAATCCTACCCCAATGGCTGGAAGTGTCTTTGAAACTCCAGCAAGATTTCTCTGATGGGGCAAGAGGCTTATTGAGATTAACTCTGCAAGCAAATAAGCGAGGTGGAAACTCACAGCCTGGCACTGTACTTAACCCATGTCCAAGGGGCCACTTCCCTCCAGGAAAGGTGAATAAATGTGGCAATTAACCCAGTATCCCATTAACTTGCTCCCACCCCTGTCTTGGCCATTAGCTTGCTGAACAGCCTTGGGCAATTAACTTTTCTCCCTCTGCTCAGTTTTCTGATGTGTAAAATAGGACAGCAAACAGCAGTTTCCTGGGCAAGGTTCTCTGACATCTCAGCACCTGTAGCAGGGGGCATACCAATCTGTTTCCTACGTGGGAGCTGGACATCTTTTGTCTTGAGCTTGAGATCAGCCTCTGAGGTGCTATTGCAGCAGGAGGGGCGTTTTCAGAATAACTTGGTTCTGAAGTTACATATATATATATATATATTCATTCTGAAGTTATATACTCCCAGCTGGAGCGTTGTGGTCGTGAGAATGATCCCAGGCAGACTCCATGGTATTTACTGCAATCAGTACTGCTTAAGGCCTGCATTCCCCTGGTCTCTCTCATTCCTTTCATGGAGACAGTGTTTGGAGGCTTTTTCTTCCTGGATGTTCATCCTATAGACAGGCAGGGTTTGCAACAGTTGCATTTTGGGGCTGTGATCCTGAGGCTGTCATGCTGAACTTAACTCTGCCAGTCTGTCCTCTTGCAAAGTGTAGTTCCAACAGATTTTTCACGTCAGTGGTCACTTGGTGACCACAGATTGGTAGTTGTCCTAGCTGTGGTCCCTGGGAGACTCTTGCCACGCAGAGCCCGTGAAGGGGGCTGCTCACCCAGTCAACACCTTGCGTGAACCTCAGATAAGCGTGTTGCTGCTTCTGCGCCTGTCTGCAGTTTCACTGACACTCAAAACACTGTCACCTTGCCTGGGCGTTTTACAGTGTGTTTCAACAGACTGGTCTTATGCATCAAGAATGAGTCTTCAGCTTTAAGCACACTTCACAACCACACAGCAAATCTCGGTAGTATTAGTGAAGGTTTCCGTCACTTCTCCACAGAGAGAGTGTGCCCTCTACCTCTTAAACTGGTCTTCAGTATCTCACTGGGCTTCCTTGGCGCCCTTTCACACAATTCTCTTTTTCCACTTCTTATGACTACATTTCCTACAGCATATTTAACAAACGAACGAAAATGCGACCCCAAGATTACTCCAGAGATCCTTATGAAATACAAGTTAGTATTTATAATACTACTGTGGTTTTTTTAATCCTGTTTGTTTTCCCTACAAGGCAGAGAGCTATAACTTGACTTGCTCCCATGTGTATGCTAACACAAGGCAGTACATTTGTTTATTGTTACACAGGTTGATTCTTCATAGGGCTGTGAGGCTATCAAATGAAGCTTATTGTTCATAAATGGTAATTCATCGTTCGCGTCTGTCATATAAGACACTGCTGAAAAGAAATCATTCTTCTCTGAAGATTTCGAATGACATTTTCAGTGTCGATGGATAGTACTTATATAAGAGAAATGTTTGCAAAGTGAGGAGAAGATAATAAAAATGACTTCTGGTTTTACATTTGGAACTCTTAGAGCTGACTATATTCATGTAACCAGTATAATTTGCTTTGCCAAAATAAATAATGCTAGTGACAAACCCTACGCAGCAACTATCATGCAGAGGGTAGATATATTCATGTTTCTGCAAAGCACGGAAAGCGTGTTACATTTGACAAAAACAGTCAAAACAAGCGGTTGATTTCTTACCTGTTTTCACCCCATACAAAAGGTAGATGAACACGACACACCACCGCAGCATATGGGCTTCCACATGGAACTTCTACAGGTAAAAGATTTTAAGGTTCCCACAATTTCTTTGGCATGTGTTTGCTGTCTCTGACAAGAGTTTGCTCTCTTTCTCTGCCAGTAACAGTAGGTGTGGTGAAAGGAGGAAGTTACCAGCCAAGAAATGAAGACCAGTCTTCAGTTATACAACTAAAGCTTCTTCTTAAAAAGGTGGGGCACCTTCTATTCTACCAGATTTCCTTATTTTAAATATAGCTCGCCCTGGGGAATGACTAATCAAAGACACAAGCAGTTTGGTATCATGCTGTAAGCAGTAATTTGACTACACGTGTTGAAACTAATGAATTTTTTGCACCTCTGTTTGTCTTTTGCAAAGAATGTCAAAAGGCAGCAAAGAACGTAGGTGTCACTGCAAGTCTGATAAGCATCTGGGCAGGGCCAGCACTTGGTTTCACAGGGCCTTACCTATTGGTAGCATTCGTGACAATCCCTACTCTCCCACGTCCCTTCAGCGCTCCTGAGCACTGTGGCCCAGCATCCCTTCTAACCTGATGACCTCTCATCTCAGGCAGGAGGTGGATGCACAACGCTATGTCGTGACAAAGGGAACGTACCAGTTCCAGTCAATCTGGGTCTCCACCGGGCTGCCGTTTTAGATGAGACTCGTACATCTGGCACCCCCACCACACTTTATTGCAGCCCTGCTGGAACCTCATGAATCCAGCTGTAATTCAAGTTAAAAGGCTTTTTTTTTTGTCCCTGCTAGACAGGAGGAAGAAGATGGCAGATGCAAAGACAACTGTGAGGGGCTGGAAAGGAAGTCTGAAATTGGAGCTGGAAGATCTAGTGGCAAAATTGGAAAGATGAGGGCGGTGGGGAGGTTGTAAAGGGGTGAGAGAGGGGAGGGGAAAACAGAACAGGGATGGCTGCTGGATAGAAGCTGTGTGGTAGCTTTTCCTAATATTTTCTTAGGAAATTCTCTATCGTAGGCCAGTGAAAGGGGACATGGGGAGGATCAGAAACACCTCATTAAGTACAGGTTCTGTTTTTTCCCCTAGGTGATGATCCAGTGAGGAGCTGAACTATTACCGTTCCCAGCTGCATAGCTGTTCCTCTGCTCCGTACTGTACGTATTAAGCTTTTTGACTTTGCTAATTCTTGGGTTAATCCTTAACTCTTGCCTGCTGGCTGTGTGCAGCTCCTTCTTGTTCAGACAAGTGCGTGCTGCTTGTCTGGTGCAGGCAGGGCTTACACCTCAGACAGAGGAGCGCACCCAGCAACACACCTGGCTTTTTCACAAGCACCTTGAGCTCTCCATCCTCATGCAGCTCAGCAATCACAATCTCACAGGACATGCGCTGTGCTGTGACCCTATTTGGTAATCACACATGCAAAAGTTGGGTTCTGTTATTCTGAATAGGATAAACATTGAGGAAAAGACACCAAAAAACTTCTGTGGAGTCTGGAAGCTGCAAGCTCCAGGAGAGTGCTTTTTCTGCTGCACTGGCAAAAAAAAATAATTCGAAACATTGTTTTCCTTCCAGTTCCTTTCTCACCTCTACCAGTAATCCTAAACTCTGTCAAAATATTTTCTCCTTAGCAAGTTCTGCCAATGGTGCGAAGAAATCGGTCCAACAGTGAAACATGCAAGATGAACAGAAGGCTTTTACCTATTGCAAAAGACATTTGAGAATCAGAGATAAAATGAGATAAAGAAATCAAAAGGGCCTTGCCTTTCTTCTCAGCATAAAAAGAAGTAACAATTTATTGCCTGAAGCTAAGCCCCACTTGTTTCTTTTCCCCATCACTTCCCTCAGATTTCCATTTCCCATCTGAGAGAGCTCATCCAGGCAGCTATCAGTCAACAGGTGGTACATGGGGACTGCTCGGCTCGTCCTTGCAACTCTCAATCACCCCTCGAAAGAATGATTTTGAGTAGCCACCATTTTAGCATAAATTAGACTGTTTATGGTATGCGTATTGGCAAACATACCCAGGATGTCAGCGCTGGAAATGCCGCCTACCACCACCATCAAAACCTGAGATGAGGCGTTCAAAAAACCCCATGTGTACAGATTACTTCCAGCTCTTGAATCCCGTGGATGCGTCTTTCGCGCCTGCCCCACACAACCTTCCTCAGCCACACACTGGTTAAAGATGGTAACAACTGACTTAGGGTTATTGGATTTTTTGTACCCTGAACTCTAACCACAGAATACACAGGAATACTTGTTGGGACATAAGCCTTCAGGGTCAGAAACGATCCCATCGTGAGCTTTGAAATCAATAACAACTTGAGACAGTAAAAAATAGTTCTTTTATCTCAGGTAGAAAACATTTAAGATCAGAATTGGCACCAACTTAAGAACAATTTAACAGAAGGTATGAAATAATTTTCCCTAAGAGAAACGTTCTGATATTAGCTCTGAGGTGTCAGATAGTCACATTTCACATTCGTTATAGGAGGATTTTACACTGTGTTTGGTCACTGTGAGTAGAACCATTGTTTGAATCCAAGCCTTTTTCAGAAACGTTGTTTCCTCCTTAGAGAAGATTATGACAATGACGGTCATCTGAAAAATATTTTTTATATTGCATTCATGCATCCACTGCATGAGATCTCACTGATTCGCTAGTTTCCCGCGGGTGGAACATTTTCATGGAGATACTGGAGAGCCAAATCTGACCACTTCATTTCTTGCTCTTTCACAGACTCAGTTGTGCCACCATTGTCTTGCTCTGGTTCAGGAAGCTCATTCTGAGAACAAAACAGAGGTACAATGCATTCCACACATAATACGCTACCTGAAAGGAGCAGGTTACTAAGACTTCATATGGATAAATACAAAAATCCACAACCGAGACCAGAGGGTGCATCTGTACAATACGTATCATACGTACTGATCCACTTAAAAATATTACTAAGCCCTGTTATGAACAATATTCTTTTCACACGAATATGGTGCTTAATCTGAAAGGTAAATTGGTTTTCCAGGACCCTGGGGCCGTGCTATACACTCAGACTGCACACACAGTGAAGAAGAAGAATATATAGCAAAAGAAAAATAAGTAAATAATAGTACGATGCAATTATTCCATTGCTTGTTTGCAATATGTTTCTTTTGCTGTTGCCAAGAATACAGGCACTGCATTTATTATAGCCGTTATTAAGACAACTGGTTCTGTGACATGTTACTTTCCTGTGGCAGGTGAGAAATCCTTCCTCCTTCTACATGCTGAACTCAGGTGTGGCTGTGCTCTATCAACAGTAGAAGTCAGAAACCCCTACCAGGTGCAACACAGAGCTGCTCGCAACACAGTAAGGAGGAAGTACACTTTAACTGGGATTTCATTTTCTCTCCTTAGATTATTTGTTCCCTGTACTGCTGTACTGGTGCAGTCGCACAGAGCACGCGTTATTCTGCCAGGTATCATTTGGGCAAGAATTCTCAGTTCTAGATCTCTGGAAATCCCAGCATGAGCTGAGCTAAACATTTCAGTTTTGAAAACAGCACGTGATTCGAGCCCGTTTGAGTTCTTGGGAATCTTTCGAGTGGGCACTGGATCGGATGCTCAAGACAGGCTCAAATACCACTGTACAGCCATTCTGTTTGCTCCTTTACAGCGCTGCTGAATAAGCCTCCTGTGAATTTGTCCTGGTTGTTCTATGTGATCAGAGCCAATCCCATCCCTGGGGACCTTTATATCCACAGCCAGGCCTTTCTGTCTATTGTTAGTTGGGCGAGGCTGCCTGCTCTGAGGCTGCCCCCTGTATATGGCTGTAAGTAGCTCGAGAGATGGCTGTAAGGAGAAAAATGGTAATGTTGCTTGACTTGGACTCAGGGTAAAGGCAAATGTCAGCAAGGAAGTCGTTTATAATGTTCGACCTGCCTAATAAAGGTTATCCCAAACAAAGCGGGGTTTGGGCTCTCGTATCGGAGAATCACAGTTCTGCAAGATCACTCCCTCAAGCCCAAATCTTGGCAGGAGAACTTGTATGCCATATATATGGATTTTGGAGGTGTGTAGCTGCTCCTTGCCCTCTCTGAAAATACAGTGGTGTGAGGGCTAAAGCTTGAGCCATGTCGCTGGCAATTTGGAAACATCTCTGTGCTAGAAGTAACCAGAAGCCTGTCAGTCCCCACGATCTTAGCATGACTGCCTTGTCAGCGCTAGCCAGGGTAAAGCTTGTGTACCAGAGAGAACGAGGAAGGGGAAAATCCTCAGATACCTCTCACTTCCCTGCTAGTTTCAAAGTGGCTAAGGCAGGCGTCAGTGTGGGAGCTCTGAAGCTTCAGCTCTGGCCTTGGCGCGGGGCTTTTCCCCAGCGGCACCTCTCTGGCCTCGCGGCTGTACAACAAGCTGTACAGTGGATGGAAAGAGAGCTGCCACGCGTTGGACGCAGCGCTGCAAGCAAAAGTCCCACTGCAGATGGCAGTTCACTACTATCCTTGAACTGGCAACAGCAACAGTGTATTTGGAAAAGACTGATTAGGAAGGCACTTGAAAAAATTTCAGCTTCTTCTACGGGAATTTCAGAAAGTGGAAATAAAGTGTCACCAAGGCTGCAACTGTCAGCGTAAGACTGATGCTCTCTGTTCTACAAATTAACTGGAAAGCCACTTCAAACACTAATAATGTGAAGGGGAAGCATAGAGAAAAGACGATTATACTTCTCCCTGATGCCAAACCCAGAACTGGGTGACGGGAAGGGCACTCCAGTTCGGAGGAGATTTGGCAACTGGTCAGGGGAAGGGAAAGAGAAACATGCGCATCAGGTTGCGCACAAGAATGACTGGCACGTAGGACAGCAAAAGAGTGAGCCAGATCCATCCTGGGAACCTTTTTGTACACATGAACTGCACCACAAGCAATACTGGCTGTGCTGTTTCGTGGAAGGGGATGTGGTAAACACACCGGTCTTAACTCAGATTGATAAGCAGCAATTCACCTACCAGAGGGATAGCCACATCCTCGTACGGCAATTTATCTTCCCTCCATGCATCATCAATCAAATCCAGGATTCTGCCATCCCTTTGCACTTCGCTGTCCATCCTTGTAGCAGGAGAGTACAGCTAAACCTGTGACACACAGCAGATGCAGTTTCTCACACCCGTGGCTGGTGGTTGGGCTATGGGCTTGCTCTGGGTTTGATCCAATTTCTATTAATCTAAAACTTTTATGGAAAATCTTGATTTTCCTAATCCACTCAAAAAAGGGAGAACTACTTCAGGTGAAAAAAACACTACCAAGCTGAATTGCAGACTGATGAATATATAAAACTAGCCTGTTGTTATTGTAGACATTTATATGCATTTATAGCTACTGACCTTTAGAAGTCTCCAGATGAACTTGCGACCCGCGGCTCCCCCGTCCCCTCCAACTCTGCCCAGACCCGTCGCTGGCGGTGTGCTGCCTACTGGCTCTGGGTGCCGGATGGGTGCCGCGCCGTGCCCGCGCCGGCCTGCGAGAGAGCCAGAACCAAGCGTTTAACGCCACCCAAAGCGCTGCCAAACCCCGAAGCCCAGGCAACTGCTAACGGAGGAGGAAAATAAACCCTTCCTGCCGCCCTCAGCCGCGACGCCCGTTGCAAGGGGTCGGTTTGGTGGGCGCTGCCCTCCTTGACGCTCTCCCCCCTGTCGCCCCCCGCGGGGCAGCAGACAAACCAAACCGGGCTCGGGGCTCTCGGCAGGCCGCAGGAGCCGCCCGGCCACTCCTGGCTACCCAGCCGCGCCTTCAACGGGCCTCGCCTTTACCCCCGGAGGCGTGGGGGGCAGGCGGGCTGCGAACGGGCCTAAGAGCATCCCGGTACCGGGGGGAACGCGGCCCCTCATCCCTCCCGGTGCACCCCTACCCTGCCCATCTCCGGGAAGCGGCCTCGGCGGCGGCAGTGCGCAAGCGCAGTCCCCGCGCAGGCGCAGCGGGCCCCCGCCGCGGAGGCACCGGCGTTGTTCCGTCCGTAGGTTGGCAGCGGCGGGGGGTGGAGGGGCCGACCGACCGATAGAGCGATCGATCGATCGGTGGCGGGGGTGCTTGCGGGGAGGGGAGCCAAGCCCGCCCCGCCCCGCCCCGCCCCGCCTGGCCTGGCTTGCTGCCGGGGGGGCGCCGCCCGCCGTCGGTAACGGTCGACAGGGGCGGCGCGGGGAGCCCGGAGAGCCCGGAGCGTAGGTCGGCCCCGGTGGGGGCGGGATCGGGGGCTTCTCCCCGGGGAACGGGGCTGGGGGCCGACACGCCGCCCTTCGGGGGGCTGCTGAGGGGGCCCCCGGGGCACCCCTGGCCCTGGCGAAGCGCCCGCTGCCTCCCGGTGTTCCTCGGGCGGAGGTGGCGCTGCCGGCGGCTGGCGGGCCGGGGGCCTGTTTGCGGATACTTTGGGAAGCTCTTGCTGCCACGTGGGTCCTGCTTTTCTGCTCGTTGTAAGCTTGTTTCCAGCAGCACTTGAAAATTGACTTGAAAAAAACACATCCTGCTGTGGGGTTTTACGCTAAATAATCCCGACTTTTTCTCATGGGCAGTGTTCTTAAGTCCTGCATATTGTCAATTTTTTTCCACTTAATGGATGCAATTCTTTCTTGAGTTGTGATGTGAAACCTTGTTGATTTTTAAATGTTTTATCTCTTAAAAAAAACCAGCTTCCTTTTTCTTCAATTTCAGAAGCAACAGGCCGGCTCTGGTTGCTTCAGCTGTAGTCAATGGCAGAGATTGTTTCCTGTTGTTGTGTCCCTATGGATCCTTACTTGTTGCCTGTAACTTGCGTGTCATGAGTTGCAAGCTTGATAGGTCAAAATATAATACTAAGTCAACAAACCTGATGTATCATCGATACTGGGTAGAGGTGTCTGATTGTAAGGCTCTTCCCCCAAACCAGGGTAAGCTGGCAAGGATGCAAAGCTGGCAGAGTCAGGCATCTTACCTTGGGGGCCCTGCTTAAAGCCTAACAGAAGCAGGATTAGATGCTGTCTGGCTCCTTGTGGCACTAGAGCCTTCAGCGTTGAACTGATCCCAACCTCTCATGGAAGGAGCTGCTGATAAAAAGCTTGGATTGCTCTCGGGATTTTCTGTGTGAACTGTAGCAGACGTTCTCTGTGGTGGACAATGAAATCTCTCTGCTACCCACTGAAAATCAATTCTGTGAGTGTGATTAGAATCAAACAGAAGAGCTGCTACTGTCCGCTCTTGCCACTTGGAGAACTCTCGGAGTGCTGTCAGCAGCTCTGAGGATCTGCTCATCTGCTCTCCTCAGCAACTCTGCCATCAGCACTACAACAAAGATGTTCTGCATGCTGATTGAATTTTGTTAAGCACAGCTAGGACCAGAGAAACAAAACACTGTATCAGAATAGGGATAGGATTCCCCCCCCGCCCAGTGAAATATATATTTTTTGTATGTGTGTGGTTTAAAGTAAAGCTGGATTCCCAAGGACAGGCTTTAATCTCTGGATGGAGTTTTAAAATGCTGTAGGAGCAGGATAGAAGCTCTGATGGAAGTGAAAGAGAGCAAAGCTGAGTCTGCGTTTCTGAGGGTCTCGCTTTCTGTGACCTGCTCCCCCTTTTGTTGATTGCTTAATGCCATCTTTGAGGAAAGATGTTGTGAGGAGCCCTCTCTAAATACTTGACAAAGTGCATAGATGTTTTGGAAGGAGAAGATTGTGTGAATACCTCCAAAGAGTGAAACTGACATGTAGTTTTGTATCCTCAGGGTGAGTTTAACCATTTTTCTGTTGGAGAGCCACAATTTCTTGGAAGAGCCACTGAAATAAATTCTAGCCTTCCGGGTGTGGTTCCATGGTAACTTTCTTTTTTTTTTTCCCTATTTTCGCTTTTAATGTAAAGCAATGTGTCTTCAATGTGGTTATAAACCGTGTAGTCTGTTAAACCTAGGCTGTAACAGAAACCCGGGAGAGACCTAACTTATGGATAGATTCTTACTGCTGCTTGATACAGGGCGCTCATGGTTCTTCCTCTGAAGTGACACATACCTCTGTTGGAGGTGGATCTTGGGCTGGCCTGTTTGGGAGTCCCCAAATGTCGCTGCTCCTCCGCAGTTTGGTGCGTGCAGGAGCCAGGGGATCTGCTAGTCCCAGTGTGTTGAGTTCGCCTGTTTGCTGAAGTGCTGATTCTCTTTCACTGCTGCTGCTGTTTGAGTTATTCCATTCATTAGATCCCATGATTATATCACTGCAATTTGGCAGCGCTGAATGGTTGCGTTGGGGCTTGCTTTTTTTTTTTGTGGTAGAAAAATATGTTTTCCTTTATTTCCCAGACACTTGGCTTGTAAGTTCATGAAGGTGACTGCAGTTCTCCTTACCTGTAATTGTGTGCTAATTGTAATTTTTTTAACGTCTTTCCTCAGTGGCCTTCTGCTTGTTCTGCAGTTGGATGGAGAAGTAGCCTTGTTTGTACATTGCCATGGGTGACCGCTGCTTTTGTCTACTTGCCTAGCTGCTAAAGCCGCCAGGATTGGGTGATGGAGGCTTTACTGGAAGGAATGCAGAGAAATGGGCAGGGGAGGTATGTATGAGACAGTATACAACAGTCATTCAAAATCATTTAAGTATTAACCTTCCCTCTCATTCAGAGTCAAATCCTCTGGTATCAGACAAAGCTTAAATAAGGGCTTTGGAGTTTGTCCACTAGCGCATGCTGGTGGACAAATACAGTGCGCAGTGGCCTTCAGCTGGTGTAGAAGCAAAGTCGCTGGGTAAGCTGGCTTTGCAATAATCCCTTATCAGATATTATAGTCTTAATTGTTAGAAATTTAATTTTACATCTTCCTGAAAACCTTACCTCTTTTTGTTGTTGTTGTTGTAAACCCTTCTTACCTTCTGACTTCAGGAGCAGTAGTAGTTAAAGGTGTGAATAAATATTTTTTTTTAACAGCCTTGCAAGGTTAATGAAACATGACTTTGTTATCTGCTTTTATTGAAAACATCTGATTATTTCCTGCTGGTGTTGAAACTGCAGAGTTCCTGTTCATTTCTGAAGAATCCTTAATGCTCTGTCTTAGGTGAAGGTATCTAGACTTTTGGATCCCAGGGGGAGACTGTAGTGCCAATAATGGAAAAAATAATGTTTTATGTGTTAAACAAGCATGAAGCAAAAGTCCCTGATGCCATTTTCATAGTCATCTTTGAGAATGTGACTCAAGTTTACTGATACCATATCTTCTGCAGATAACTGGCTGCAGAAATCAAGTTTAGACTTAGCTTTATATTAGCAGATGCTGTGAAGGAAATGTTCTTGCTTTGCATAATAGCTGCTAATTTTTGGTTAACTCGCAGGACAGGGTGAACTTCAAATTTAACTGATGTTGGCTCCTTTAAGAAGTATTTCTTTCCCTATAGAAAATCTGCCAAGTTGTGAAGTGTGCATATGCTCTGGGGGAACAGAGAAATTTCAATCCCTTAACCTATTGATTTCCATTTCTTTTCAGTACTTCCTGTTTGACAGGCAAATTAAAGGGGTAAAGATCATCGTGGAGTTCACCGCCCTCTAGGGCTGTATCTTGCAAGCCTTAATATTGTCCCTGGCTTAGCAGCTTGTGAAGTTTTAGAGGAGTTAGTTGAATTGGCTTCAATAATTACTGCACCAAATTAGAAATTGCAGCATCGCTAGGGAGCATGCTCTCCCCAATGGATTGCAAATGTTTTATTATTCATTATCATGTTGTCATCCAACCCCTTCTACTTAGGGGTTTGTCTGCATTTGTGATAAACTTCTGTTGTCAGGAGCTGATAGCTTGGCTGTAAGATTTCTCTGGTGACTGAAAGTTGGTATAAAATGCTTCTGCCTGGAGAGCAATTAAGGCAAATACAAAATATGGATAAAACATGCTCCAGTTTACTTAGATAATGCATAGTACCGAGACAAAGGGATAAGTGTTTATAGGTGCTTATAATGGTTCTCTGAATAGAAGACAAACCCCCTACATTTAAAGTGTGTAGGTCATTTGTTCTCATGGGGTTTTCACAAGTGTCTGCAGTGGTCATCATTGCCAAATTTGGGTCACTGCCTGGTGATACGAGCATACCACTTGTGAGATACTGCATTAGAGAATGGGATGAACGCATGAGTATTAAGTATATTTCTCCACAAGCTAATTTGCATAGAGTTCAAAGCATTGCACGTGCAGAGTTGTTCCCTTGGTGCAAATCAGTTTGTTCCACTGACTGTGTTGGTATGGGACACTGTACCTGTGCTGGGTGGTGCCTGCTTTGTAACTACAAGCTCTTTCCCTTCCAGTGGTGGATTCTTGACTTCCTGTGAGGCTGAGCTGCAGGAGCTGATGAAGCAGATCGACATTATGGTGGCTCACAAGAAA
The DNA here is from genome assembly GCA_017639485.1 of Pluvialis apricaria. Lineage (NCBI taxonomy): Eukaryota > Metazoa > Chordata > Aves > Charadriiformes > Charadriidae > Pluvialis > Pluvialis apricaria. The sequence goes on along the minus strand of CM030014.1, from coordinate 25,047,016 downwards.
TCCGAATGGGAAGGACAGACACAGGCTTTGGAAGCTTGCCTGAGTGTTCGAGAGCAAGAACTTTCCTCTGCCAGGGCTGCTCTGCAGGAGAAATATAAGGAGGTACCTCAGGTTCACACTGTTTTCTGATTGGTGTTGGCCTGTGTGTTTTACACGTTACAATACAATATAAAGACTGAACCTGAATTTCAGAGTTTGGCTTTGCATGGACGTGTGTTTTGGGTACTGTTTCATCAGTTTTGACTTTTTTTTGGTAATGTTTAAATGCTAAGCCAAAACAAGGGGTTAACTTTAGTTAATAGCTGTGCTAAGCAAAACAGGAGCCTGTCTCATAGTTGGAAATCAGGAATAGAATTTACAAAGGAGCCTGTTGGATTTGTAATTCAGTCAGAGTCAAGTGATCAACTCTCTAAGGGTTGGTGGAAGACCACAGATTGAATTGTCAGAGTTTCTAGGGAGAGCCCAGAGACACTGAATCTGGATACAACAGTAACCAATGGCCCAGCAACCTGCAGTCATTGGTTGAAAAAACATTTGAACATTTGTAGAAAAAACTACACCAAGATATTACTGAGAGATTCTCCAAGGGCTGTTTTATGCAGCTGAGGTTTTGTAGCTTTTAATTAAAGGCCTGGGGGAAGTGCAAAAAATGTCTGTATTGATGGAGAAGTATCAGTAAGTGAAATTTTTGCATAGGATGTGGACCATAAACTTTCTCTTGTGCAAATGAACTGACATATCTTTTCTTGGGTCAGAGGAAACCGGCAGGAGTCTGGGTGGCTGTATCTTAAGATCTAGCCACATTAACTTATTCTGAAAGTGTTTAAATTTTGTCCTTATATTTATAGTTGCTGTGTCCTATCTTTTGGCAGACTCTTTGCTACGAATTGTAGTTTGGCAGCGCTCTGAGGAAGTTGCTTTGTCTTCTTGAATTGAAAGCCAGCTGATACCTGCACAAGCAGTTGCTTTGTTAGGGTTCAGCTATACTACATCTTCAGAATTACCCAAGTACTGCTGTAGCTTTTAGTAATTTTGTGTGGAATCTAGTAAAATGAAGAGGAACGTGACAGGGTATAGCAAGGGTGGGTTAACAACTCTGTAGTTTCTTGTTAATATGGTCAGGTGCTTCTACTGGTCCGCATGGCAAGTTTTGGAATGAGTATCTTTGTTACAGGGTTATTAAGTCTGCAGTCACGCCACAGGATTTTAACTTCAAAACTGGTGATTTTTATCATATATGTTAGCATGTGTTCTCTCAAGACAGTTTTGAAATACATCTTACCACCAAAAGCAAACATTGATTTCAAAACTGAACTGTAAACTGTGGTTAAAGTCACTACTGCTTTTGCATGCTTTTGGTTTACTCGTGTGAATTTTCTGTGGTGATTTCTTTTAATTTGTTGGCTTGCTGTCCTTTGGACCTGCAGTTACAAAGGTGGCCACTCTGGGTTGTGGATGGGAAAAAGATGAGAAAAAAAAAAAAGAAAAGGAAAAGACAAAAATCAGTCATGGGAGAAGTTGAATCAATGTAGGAAAGTCTTCCCCTTGAGTTTCAAAGCCCTATTTCTTTCTTTGTCCCTCTCATCTCCATGCATTATTTGCAATCTCTGCTTCACCTGAGCTTAGTAAGACAAGGACATGTCCGCCTTTTCTTTTGGTACATAGCTTGAAATCATAGTGCGTGTTTATGAAGAATTTGATGAAAATACCAGATAAAAATAGCCTTTTGACATAATCCCAAACTGTTGTTTCATCCCAAAAAATTAAAGCCAAAAACTGGCTCAAAACAAGAAGCCAGAACAGAAAGAGTTCCTGCCCCAGCCTACCAAAGATTTAGGGCTTGACTTAGTCTCATTCACAGCAAATGACCCCATTGAAACATGCAGTTGTTAACAGAATTAGGATCTTTTAATAGTCATTTACCATTCCCGCTATAATGTATATTTATGAAATGAAAACTAATCCCAGTACCTACTGACAATAAAGCCCGCTTCTATTGTTTTATTTATTTGCTTTTTAACTCTTCATTCAGGTTGCCATGTTGCGTCACCAGGTAGCAGACATGGAAAAAGCCAAACAGGACATGGTCAGAGAATATGAACAACAGCTGAAGAAATTTCAAGAGGAGGTAAGTTGCAAAAAGAGAAGATTGGGTTTTAGTTCCCAGTTGGTATATGATCTGATAGGTGAAATACTTTGCGTCATTGCTTTTGTTTAGATGCCATGCTTTTAAAACTTCCCATTCTTTTAGTGTTTATGTTCTTACAAAAAAGAGCATTGGGCCTAAACAAAATAATATTTTTATGCTTCATTAGGCCTGTTTTTTGCACTTTGGAGGAACTTGGTAACGAACAGAAAACTGTTGGGAGTAGAAGTGTCTAGTAGATGTGTTGTTGCAGTTTTCACGTGTTAGACATCTACAGAAGTTTACTGCCTGCGTTCACCCGTCCTAGTCACCATAGTGCTTATTCTGAAGTTGCTATGGGTACAGGCAGCAGCAGTTTGCTCCTTCATCGTTTTGTGAAATTAAAACTGTGCGGTGGTGTAACTGGCCTTGATTGTATGAGATCAAGAGATGAGAATGGTATGTAGTTTCATCTTCTTTTTGCCTCCGTTGACTCTAACTTTGTTGGTAAGGATTTTGTTCTCTCAAGGCGTATTAGTCTTAATACACTTAATGAAAACTAAGTATACTTAGAAGATATTTTTTGAAAATAATTGCAGGGCTTTCATCTCAAAAAGCTTCTTATTCACCGCAAGGTGGTACATGTGGAATGTCCTGCAGGTGGTATAACAGCATTCCATGTTTATGCCTTAACTCTTTTCCTGTCTCCACTTGCTTGTCAGTAGCAGTGGGTTAAATGGCACAAACAGCTAGTACAGCATTGACCTGTGTTCTCTGGAGGCTTGGGCCTAGTTCATGCTCGCTGCAAACCATAAGTTAAATTAATTTGGTAGTCTCTGCTTTGACGACAGAAGGCATCTGTCCTCATTTAAAACCCCTTACTATTCAGGATGACTAACAGTCTTCGTTCACTAGATGTTCCCACTGGAATTGTGGATAAGCTGCAAAGCAAAGGGTGCATTGGCAGATCTGCCTAAATTGCTAAGGCTAAAATACAGTGTGTGTGTTGTGGCCAAAATTGCAATGTGTTGGTATTTTACCCACGCAGCATTAAGCTTCAATATTTCTCAGACTTCTGTTCTTAGTACTGTTTGGGGAAAGTCTTTCTGTCTCGGTTTACCACCAGTACCAGTAAAATTGCAGGTATGGTGTGTAACTCGCTGAGATTGTTGAAAGAATAAACCTGTAATCTCCTGACGTTTTTGGCAAAAGATGTTCATAGGTTAACTCTAAGCCCGTACATCTGCCCGTTCCCATTGAACGTGCATGCCTAAGTACTTTAGTGACTCAGGGTTCTGGAGAACCTTTTGTGACCAGTGCACGAGGTCTTGATTCAGATGTTTTTTCTTCTCACAGTCCTGTTCATCCACGGGCTTAGCTTTCTCTGTCAGTAAAATGGGAATGATGACTTCTCAAATTCATGTGGCCGTTTGGAAGCTTAATTTATTTAATAGCTGAGTTGCGGGGAGCTCATGAGATGGAAAATCCTGTGCAGGTTGCAAGTGACTATTTGCTCGGAGGGTCATTTAAATGTCAAGAGTTTTTTCCTCATTCCTGCTTCTGATATGACTTTAGCATTCTAGCAGTAGGCGTAGGAGTGATATTTTCTGTTGGCATTCTCCACTCATTGTGAAATACGTAGCGTATCTAAGCAGAAAATGACAGATGAAGTAGTGTTGATGTTATGTATAATGGCAATTCTCAAGTCTTCCTTCTCCCAGTAAGCAGAAGAGTTCCAGTTCCCACCGCAGCTTCACAAGGGTATTTTAATCATGTAAGAAATTGTACCTCTGTGTAGAATTACCCCCCACCCTGTGTGTGGTGTGATGTGCCCCTCTGTATGAGGACATCAACTGCAGGTACCACCTGCTATTACTGTGGCTGGGAGCCACCGGTAGAGAGACGGGTGCCGTGCTCTTGCTGCATTAACGGCTACATGTAAACCTCCATCTTATCAATATTTTAGTCATGTTTTAATAGTGGTAAGACAGAGGTCTAATTAGAGCTGCTGATGTCACGACTTCAGTGGCATCTTGCTACTCTTATACAATGCGGCATATTTTGCAATCCTGTTGGTATAATAGGCTCATTATACAAATAGAAGTCTTCACTTGCAAGCTGTGTGGCCTTGATTAGGGGAATTGTTTGTGTGAAGCCATTTTGTGTGCCTTCTTTCAAAGTGCTGTTTAATTCTTGCCGTGGGGACTTAACAAAGTTGTCTCGTTCACTGAATTCCTTGCAGTTGTCCAGGCTGAGGAGGAGCTATGAGAAGCTGCAGAAGAAACAACTAAGAGAAACTAGAGAAGAAGCTAGCAAGAGACAAGGGGAGGACCAATTTGAAATGAGCCGACTGACCAGGAAGCTGGAGGTATGTAGTGAAAAAGGAAGTGCTAATTGGAGGTTGTATGTATTAACTGACTTTCTGGGCTTCGGTGGCGACTGAATAGTCAGCTATGAAGTGGACTGTGAATCCTGCTTAAAAAGTACTCTCCGTCTGCTCTCCAGATGTAGCTCTTCTCAACTGCTTGTGTAATAAAGGCAGTTTGCTGCATTGGGACCTCTGAGTACACAGAATAAACTATGCTGCTGTTCTTATTCTTAGACTAAATAAAAGGAAGAAAGTGCTGGAAGGGTAATTAATTATGTGAATGGAATGAATTCCAGTGTGGTGAGGTTGTCACCTCACTTCTTTGAGGAGGAGGGAGCTACATGTCAAACTTCTTCTCAACCCTGTCTCATCTTTTAATCTTTCTGCTATGCTGAGCTCAACCACACTCAATTTTCTTTTACTGCACCCTGAAGATGTGGCTAACAAACACATCTGACTGATGTAGTGTCCAATTTCTGGAGCAGAGATTAGCATTAACATTCTGTAGTTCGTACTTGCCATCTTAGTGATTTCAATAGCAGCATGTTTTGGAAGCTAAAGACAGTCTGAATTCTTAAACCTCTGACAGCAAATCCATGGAACTAGCCGTGAATCTGTTAGCACTTAACATTTGTAAACAGCAGTAATTGACACTGACGTTTTAACTCAGGAGGGAACGAAATACAGCAAGCACAGTATGTGAGGGGTTTTATACTGCTGAGTTGGTGCATCAAATGACTGGCTAATGGTTTCCCTGCTGTGGGGAAAGGTGCATGAGGGTATGGTGGAGAGAGAAAGCAAACATGGATATGAACTAGAAGGGGGCCTTCTTGTCAACTGCATGGACGTACTGCTCCAAGCCACCCCTGCTGTCCTTGCAGGAGTTTCGTCAAAAATCACTTGACTGGGAGAAGCAGCGCTTGCTTTACCAGCAGCAGGTGGCATCGCTGGAAGCACAGAGGAAGGCTTTGGCTGAGCAGTCTGAGCTCATTCAGGTACAATTAATACGTGCTGAAAGTTTTTGTTTTGTTTGTGGCAGCAGGCTGGAGGGGAGGGAGGGGGAAGAGGGAGAGACTAACAAAATCTCTCAGACTTGAATCCAGTTTAGGTTGGCATTGAAATGACTTTTAATGTCCCGGTGGAATACGGTTTACTTGTATAAGTGCTGTATGGAAAAAAGATCTGGAGTCTGTCAACAGCGGTTAGATAAACCTTGTGCAGCTCTCCCTGCCACGCTTCCCATTTGGAGAGAAGATAGTAGGATGAAGCTTTCCCGAGGAGGCAGAGACCACAGCACATGACACTTTAAAATAGCTGTTACATCGCATCGTCTAGTTCAAACCTGCGTACCTGCCAGTAGCTAAATATGTACCTTGTAGGTCCAGCTCAGGGGATGATGTTGGAAAATAAAATAGTCTTCCCCTACGACAGATACTTCTGCAAAAATGGCAGTTTTCAGCCCCCCTCTTCTTTTTGTTAAAGTCTCTTAAAGGCAAGAAGTAGTGGGGCTGCTGTTCCTGAAAAGCTAATCGCTCGGTGAGTTAGTGGTGCTGCAGCAGAGCAAGATGAATTGACCTAGAGCGCAGCTGTGAAGTCACACTGACACAATCACAGCAGACACTGATAAGAAGCTCTTGCTGGGGGCTTTACACTTAATGGGCTCCTGAGTTGCTCTTGAGTGGAAGCTCCTGCAAGGAGGAAGTTTGTGATGACAGGATTGAAGCTGGCTCTGACAGGGGCTTTGTGAGAGGCTGACACTAGGAGATCTGCAAATGCAGAGAGCGCCATTGAGCAGAAGGTCTTGCTGCTCTGCTGTCTTTGTATCATTGATAGCTCAATTGTCTGAGAACAGATGTGTCCTTGGAGTGCAGGCTGGTATACTGGAGCGCAGAGGAACTCTTCTTACTGTGCAGCAGAAAAACAGGAATTTTGGGAAATTTTTCCTAAGTGGTAGAGATTACTTAGGTGCATAGGTACTGTGAACAGACTGCCTGAATCCTCAATGTCTTTGAAAAGCCCAGCGTGAAAGGGCTAAATTTTTGCCTTGAATGTTTCTATGCGTCTTTTCATGCTTGGTTGTTTTTCTGGCACAAGGTCAGGCTGAGATCTGTGACCACAGAGTACTTCCCCGTTCCCTTCTTTCAGCCGGCTTCCCCTCATATCTCTCGGTGCAGCTTAGGGAAGCCTGGCATTCTTACCTGGTGATGAGCACCTTCCTGTAATGCCGGCAGCCTTTAAAGCCAACAAGTGAAACTTGGAATTCTGTGCTGTCCTGCAGGTTCTGTGGCTGGAAATAAGCGATAGCTTAAATGTTTCCTTAATGCAGAAATAAATATTCAGGTAGTCTGGTACTCTGATTTCTTGGGTGGAGAAAGGCTGTACTTTAAACACTTGCTCCTCCTGATTACGTTTTCTGTCATGACTATTCAAATAATGAAAAGGCTGTAATCAAAATTATACCATAGTCTTCCAAATGCACAGTTCCTATAGTTTTCTCAGTTATGAGGCATTATGTGTCAGGCAGTAAATCAAGGCATGTGGTGATTCTGAAGCTGGCAGGAATTGCTACTCTTAGAAATTGGGAGTAAAGGACTACTCAAATATTTTGTTTCAGCCTTTAAAAATTACAAGGTACTATACAAAAAGGGAATACATGAAGTAAATATTCTTAGAAGCTTATATGAGGGCTGGCTTGTTAAATTTCACCAGCTAGCTACGTAGAAAGAAATGCTATGAAATGAAGTACTTTGCCTATAAATAATAGAGCATGTATCATTTGCTAGTCATATGTTCCTCATAAATTTTTTTTTGTCTGCCATTAAAACAATGAAACATTCAAAGTGAGCATTCTCGCAAGCTGTTAGAATCAGATATTTACTGCATAAAGCAAAACATAATTGACTCTTAACATCCAGTTTGTATTTTCATCTCTTTGGTGGTTGTGATTTTTTTCATTGTGCTCCCAAGACCTGCTTCCACACCTGTCCTGGGGTGGAATCGCCGATTGGGTAATCTCTAGCTTGGTTATGGTATTTACAAACCTTACATGTTGCCATTTCTCCTGGTCTAGCCTTAGGTTAATGAGCAAAAAATAGTGGGTGGCTTTGTTAGACAGTTCATACTCAGGCAACTTGAGTGATTTGAGATCCTCTTTTCTCAGATTCCCTTTGAACCCCCTTTGGAATCAGAGGGCCCCCCTCAGGTTTTCTTTATTCTGTTCTCCTTCAGAAGTTTTACCCATCGTGTAACCGTGGAACAATACTTTCCATAAGTCCCTGCAAGGTAGTGTTGCTTACTTTGAGAATGTGGCCTGTTACACAAAGAAATCAGTAGTTGTTCTAAATGTAGTTTGATACACTGTGTTTTCTATAATTTAGCTTTAATGGAAACCAATTGCTCCTGGCAGACTCAGCTTGCCAATCGGAAGCAGATTCTGGAGTCGGTGGAGCTGGCCAGCCGATCGGAAATCCAGCACTTAACCAGCAAGCTGGAGAGGGCCAATGATGCTATCTGTGCCAACGAGTTGGAGGTGGAGAGGCTTAACATGAGAGTGGACGACCTGACTGAAAACAATAGGATGATCCTGGAAGATCAGCAAAGAGTGCAAGAAGAACTAAGGCAATCAAAGAAAATGTTAGAGGTCAGTGGAGGAACTGTTAGGGAACTGAAGTGCTTGTGAGAAGCAGCAGGAAGGCTCTTTATCCCAGAGCTCCTGTCTCTTTCTAGAGCCATTGTAAAGTTCCTGATTGGCTTTATACCCATGTGGTGCTCTGCAGTATTTCCAAGGGTTCCTTAGAAATCTGATCAACCTCTCATGGCATTACAACAAACTGATTTGGTCCATCTTGCAACAGTCATTCCTTGATGATCCGAAGGCTGGAGCACCTTTCCTATGAGGAGAGGCTGAAAGAGTTGGGGCTGTTCAGCCTGGAGAAGAGAAGGCTCCGGGGAGATCTTATTGCGGCCTTCCCTTACCTAAAGGGGGCCTACAGGAGAGCTGGGGAAGGACTTTTTACAAGGGCATAGAGTGATAGGACGAGGGGGAATGGCTTCAAACTGAAAGAGGGCAGGTTTAGATTAAACATTAGGAAGAAGTTTTTCACTTTGAGGGTGGTAAGGCACTGGAACAGGTTGCCCAGAGAGGTTGTTGAAGCCCCGTCCCTGGAGGTGTTCAAGGCCAGGGTGGACGTGGCCTTGGGCAACCTGGTCTAGTGGGAGGTGTCCCTGCCCATGGCAGGGGGGTTGGAACTGGATGATCTTCAAGGTCCCTTCCAACCTAAACCATTCTATGATTCTCCCTCCCGTGCAGGTTCTGCAGGATGAGAAGATGGAACTTAGAGCCACCTTACAGTCTCAAGAAGATTTCATTGACAGCTCCAAGCTGCACCAGGAACAGTTGCAGAGAGAGCTGGCCAGGGTGACCGAAACTCTTCGCACAAAAGAACTCCTCATCAGGTAGCATTTGTGCCTCACCAGCACTTACACTCTTGAATCCAGATCTGTATTTCAGGTTCTCCCACTGAGGACGGTAGAGGCATTTTCATCCAGCTGGATCTATGTTGGTTGATATATAGAATGGTACACTGTAGTTTCTCACAAGTGTTGTGCTTCCTTGCAGCATTTGCCAAATTGTATTGCTTTTGAAATCAACTGGTGCTCGATGAAGAACGTGGAAGGAATCAGCTTTCTACTCAGCTAGGTTTCTGGAGGCAGCACTGGGCTTTTGAGCTTTTCCCCCAGGCATTTCCAGTCAAATGCTGAAGGCCTTCAGGATTTGATAATGTGCTTATTAATGTAGGTGAAAGTTCTCACTGATTTAATGAGTTACCTTGGTAAAGTAACTACATATGTGACAAAATCATCTTGGCCTTCCCCTGCTGCCCTGGCAACATGCAAAATCCATAGGGTTCTGATGGCTGTGTTGAAAGGTTTTGGCGTATATTACCTGACGGCCACGCTGTTTCTTGCAAGCTGAATGTCTGCTAACGGCAGGGAAACTGGATCAGGGAGGCCAACAGCAAAATAGGATGTCATCTTTTCCAATCAGCCTGAGCTCAGCCGGGGGGACTGTCATCCAGTTGACATCGTTGCGCATTCACAATGCATGCAGGTGTCACCTAGCGTTGGGTTTTATGTATTTTTCAGAAAATTCAAAGAAAATGGTGGTTATGTTTCCTGTATTAGTGAACTCGGGCATGACATTTTTGTACTGAGATTAAAGTTCACGTTTCTGCTTAGGGCTTTGGAGGAACGCTTGCAGGAGAAGCAGTTGTCTTCCCCGGGGCTAGAGCTGGAGCATATACTACTGCAGCTGGATGTTGCCCAGAAGAAGGAACAGCACTTACAGTCAGAGGTGACTCATCTTGAGAACAGGTAGCTGACTGCTTGCTTTCCCGGGATGTGCAATGAAACTCGGATAATAATATAATACCTAATATATTGTATTCATCAAGTTAATCAGTCCCACTGAGTTTTGTAGGCTTGTTTTAAATATCAAAGGGCTGAAGAAATCAAACGCTATTCATTTTGCAGTTTAGTAGTGAGACTGTTTTGCTAATTGGTTGGCTGCTTTTCACCACACACTGTGGGTGTTTTCAGAGTTTTAACTTGCTTAGGCTTAGCTCCTTCATTGGTAATGGGTTAAGGAGCCTTTGTTGGTCACCTAGGAAGAACCAGATCTAGACCTTACTGTGAAATAAGGATTATAAACAAGTCTTCCTCTCGGAGTTTGTGGTTTTCAGACTAATGTTTGCATGGGAAGTTTGTGATCTTACTATGGTAAAGAAACAAACAAGAAGCAGCTATTATCTATCAGATCAGTTTCCTGATCTCTTTCGAAATTATTTTGTTAAACAAAACCAAAGGATTGGTAAGGAACTTCTCGGTTAAGAGCCCGGTTTCGGTTATGACGGTCATAGGAGACTGCTCAGAAGATCAAAGTTTCTTTGACCGTGTCCTCCTCCTTGGGGTATTCTAATCTGTAGTTTTACGTTTGGCACCCAGCCTGGTGTCTTCAAATGCGAGGTGTGTACAGCTGAGTGAAGAGCTGGATGAGAGTATCAAAGAGCTGCAGTCAATGGAAGAACACCATACTGAGTCAAAGGCAGAGATTAAAAAGGTAATGTTGCTTTGTTCCTGGAGAGTGGGAAAGGCACTTGTGGAGTCAGCTGTTCTGTGCGTGTCATGTCCCTCAGCGGAGGCTGCAGTGCACAGTTAGCAAAGCTCCAAATGGGATCAAAGGCCAGGAGCGTTGTGGAGGCAATGGTATGCTGCAGGGTAAGGAGCAGATCTGACAAAGGAGGAGTTGAGAGGGTGGGTTTGCAGGTTTCTGTGCACGGCTGTGTGGTTTACTTTGTGAGCATCTCTTGGACCTCCCCCTACTGCACGCAGTACTTCTCTACAGCGTGAAGATACTTGAATTAGTGCCGGAGGGGAAAATATGCAAAGAAATAAAGGCCTGGAATCCTGAGCTTAAGCCTAGTACAGGCTCCCAACAGGATGAAGAACAAGGAGGGAATGGGTTTTGCTGTAATATATCCTATCACACTTGTGACAGGGCTTCAGATGTGTTCTAGTCTGTAGGTGAGTGAGGGAGTTGGTTTCAGACTTGATACTGAGACGTGAACTCAGGGGCTGGAATAAACGGAGCAGCTCATCTGCCACTAGGGTGAGGCCCTCGTGCTCTGTGCGCCTGAGGGAGGCAGGCCCCCCAAAAGGCTTGACTTTTAATAACGGTCTAGATCAGTTAGTGTGAGAGCTTTCACTGCAGCATGGTTAGAGTAGAAACCTTATTGGACTTGAGTGAAAAACCTCACTTCTGTGAAAGTCTTTCATCTTTTATTCTGATTGTACAGAAATGCAGATCTTGCCAGAGATGCGTGCTTGGTTACACATCTAAACAGCCACACAATAAATGAATCTCCTACAGGCTGCTGGGGAGGAAAGAAAGATTTATTATGGTTGTTTCTATTTTATATACTTGGGAGGCATTGAGGTGACGTGGAGATAAATCACCATATGTATGGTATTTACATGGCTAGGCAGAGATCATCTGGTTCAATTTTCTAAAATGCTTGTAATTCTCAGAAAAATCCTGGAGGTTTGGGCGGTTAATATTTTTGGCTAATGGAATGGAGTACTAGGGAAGAAATTATGCTATGTTGTTGTTCTCTTATGTCGCTGAATAAATATACAGTGTGTCTACCAGAATATTGTATGCAGTTCAGGTCTTGCCATCTCAAAAAGGATTGAACAAAACAAGGTAAGGTATGGAAAAAGATGACCAACAGGATGGAGTGTTTTTTATACAAGGAACAGCTGAATGGGATAGGACTTACCAAACTGGAAAAGAGATAAATGAGATTGAACGTACTAAAAATAAAATCATGCCTGTCATGTGGAAAGCAAATAGGGAATGATTATTCTCTCGTAATGCAGGGACTAGTGGTCATCAAATGGAGTTATGAAAACAAAGAGGTGTATTTTTACCCTGTGAATAGCTAGCTTGTGGACGTTTGCCATGGGTAGCTTTAGTTGCTAAAAGCTAATACCGATTCAAAAGACTTAAGACAAATTCATGTAAGAAAAGTCTGACTAGAGCTATTTAAAGATACCATCTCTGCCTTAGGAAGGCGGAGTGGCAAATTGCAAGGTTATATTGTGAAAGTGTTACTGTGCTTGCCCAGTTATGCTAAAACCTTGGGTAACTGTTACTGGCCACGGAGGTACAATGTTGAGCTAAAGAGACTGATTTGATCAATTATGGGTCTTCTCGAGTACTGCACAGCATGTAACTTATGTCTTGTCCCAGTTGGCGGTTTATGGTGTGGAAAAGGATTGGGATGAGGTGGTTTTCAATCAAGAAGGACAGGCATCCACAGAGGGCTTGTTACACAAAGCTTTTTGTTTTCCTGTACTTAGGTGTCACATTACCATGTGCTTTTTTGCTGAAACGTCTTAAAAGCTCATGGGTGGTGTGTGCATATCTTCCTCCAGCTGAAAGAGCAGCTCTCTCAAGCTGAACAAACTCACAACAGTGAGCTAGAAGGGATGAAAAGGGAAATCTCCAGGTTGACGCAAGAGTTACACCAGCGGGACATCACAATTGCGTCTGCAAGTGGCTCCACATCAGACCTAGAACAACGACTGAGAACAGAGATCGAAAGAGCAGAGAGGAAAGCGGTGGAGCACAGGGTAAAAAAGGCAGAAGGCTCTTACGCTGTCTCTTTAAGGCATCTGAAGGCTCAAAATACCACCCTAGTTTTTAGCTGTGTTAATAGTTTCCTTCTCTCTTCAGCCTTTGAACAAAGACTTTGAGAGCCTTCTGATGGAATCTAGTTTATGGTGTTCACTGAATCTGTCTTGCTGCTTCTTTTCAAACCTGTAACTGGTTTGAAATTCTTTCAGAATTCTTTGAGATCACTCATGCTAACTAGGCCTGGATGATGACATCTTTGGGGAAAAAAAAAAAAAAAGTCAGTGACTGTGCATGATTATTTGTATGGTCTTCTCTATAGGGTCCCTGCAGAACTAACGGCCTGAGACTTGCTTTGTACTCATGCTTGAATTGAGAGTGGAAAATGCCTGTAGGATGTTGTGGGCATGTGTTGTGTCGTGTTCTTTTTTTCTGAGCTTGTTGTTTGCCTCTGTTTCTTCAGGTAATTCTGGTCCAGCTGGAAACCTTGAGGCTGGAAAATCGTCATCTCTCAGAGATGCTGGAAAAAATGGAGTGTGGTATGCTAGAGGTATGCATTAGGGACCAGAGATGGGAAGGGGCTAGCGTTGTGTCTCCCCTACCTGGGAACAGTAATAGTCTTTGCCCAGGCCTCTCAAAATGCTTGCTAGAGTTCGGTGAACTTAAAACCCAAGCAAAAGGGGCAATTTGTGAGGAAATAGGCCCAGGAATACTGAGCATCTTGTTGAGTCACAGGGTAGCGTGGAGAACTGTGGAAACAGCCCTCATCTCTTGTTTCTTCTCCATTGGGGTCTGGCCTGTGGTTTTTAGTACATCTTGTTACATTTCAGTTTCATGCCAGTTTACCTCAAACCTCTGATTCTAAATTTGTGATGTCCTTTGGACCTGTCTCAGAGCTGTAACTGCTCTGGTCCTTGTGATTTCTGGGGTGAGAGCATGTTCCCCTCCTGGTGAGGAGCCATTCAGCAGGGCCGTCCCTTGCACTCCACAGGCAGATTGCAGCCTGGGGATAGAACCTGGACGCCTTGGGACAATGTGCTGGGAAGGGGCACTCTGGTGGGCTCCGACCAATGTGGCACTCTTGAGGTTAGGTGAGGCCACCTCGTCCAGAAGGGGGAAAGGGAGCCTGCATGGAAGAGGTGCAGTCTTGGCAGGAATAATTCACAGAATCCCAGAATCTCCTAGATTGGAAAAGCCCTGTAAGATCATCTAGTCCAATCATTAACCTAACACTGACAACCCCCCACTAAACCATGTCCCTGAGCACTATATCTGCACGACCCTTAAATACCTCCAGGGATGGGGACTGCACCACTGCCCTGGGGAATGCCTTCCAATACCTGATGACCCTTTCAGTAAAGAAATTCTTCCAGATATCCAATCTAAACTTCCTTTGGCGCAACTTGAAGCCATTTCCTCTTGTTCTATCACCCGTTACTTGACAGAACAGTCGACTCCCACCTCTCTGCACCCTCCTTTCAGATAGTTGTGGAGAGCAATGAGGTCTCCCCTCAGCCTCCTTTTCTCCAGGCTGAACACCCCCAGTTCCCTCAGCCGTTCCTCATAAGACTTGTGCTCCAGACCCCTCACCAGTTTCATTGCCCTTCTTTGGACACGCTCCAGCGCCTCAATGTCCTTCTTGTGGTGAGGGGCCCAAAACTGAACACAGCACTCAAGATGCAGCCTCACCAGTGCCAAGTACGAGGGTAAAATCACCTCCTTGGTCCTACTGGCTCCACTAGTCCTGATACAGGCCAGGATGCTGTTGGCCGCCTTGGCCACCTGGGCACACTGCTGGCTCATGTTCAGCCGGCTCTCAATCAACACCCCCAGGCCCCTCTCTGCTGAGCAGCTTTCCAGCCACTCCTCCCCAAGCCTGTAGCGTTGGTGGGGGTTGTTGTGGCCAAAGTGTAAGACCCGGCATTTGGCCTTATTGAAACTCATACAGTTTGCCTTGGCAAATTTTTTGGTCTTTTAATTCCTTAAAAGTGGTTGATTTTAGTGCTTGCAGGAAGGAAGAAATGGCTGGTTTGCAAGTTCTGTCTCACATAATCCAGAATGGATGCCTCACAGTGGCAAGGACTGGATTCAGACAGCTGAAAACCTGATGGGAATATATCATCAGAGCTTTTATCCTGTCAGATCTGTGGGAAGGAAATACTCGGCTCTTAATATAAGTTTGGAGTGATTATCAAATGTGCCAAGTTCTTGGGAAAGTGTTGAACAGAAGCTTGTGGCTGGTGAGATGGAGAAAAAACAAATCTTTCTGGAGGGCTGAGTTGAGACTGAAATGATGTAAGGCCCAGTGCTTCCTGCTTGAAGTGCCTGGTGGGCTTGTGCCTGCCTGACTTACCAAAAACTTGATAGCAAAGTGCAAAGCAAGAAACACATTGTGTGTTGGGTTTGTTTTTTGGTTTTTTTTTTAAAAAAAAGCCCCACAGCCCCATGGCACAGAAGCTACCAATCTTGACCAGGTTCTTCTAATGCACATTTGGAAAGTCCCTAGTTACAGCAGTGCTGAGAATGAATTACGCATCTAAATTTAATAGTATGGGCAAAAAAAAAGTGTGAATGTCACAGGAGTAGAAACAATGGAAATTCTATCCACCTAGCCTAGTAAGGAGAAGATGGGGAGAAGCAAGTTGTTCAGAGTTTCAAAAAGGAAAAAAGTAATTCACTTTTACCAGTGAGAGTTTCTAAAGGGCTATGGGTCACCCCAGGTGGGGAGGTGTATGCACAGCCATTTGTAATTATTACCGTAGGCCTTTGCTAATTTGAGTGAGGGGATGCAGGGGTGTTCCTGCAAACAGCTTTGCTGGCAGGTCACATGGAAGGTGGTTTCTCACTGAGCGTGGCTACTTCTTATCAACAGCTGAGCTGCTGGGGTATGTGTTTCTTCACACCGGTAGGAAGTACCTGGCAGAGCCTGGAGAGTTGCTCAGGCTGAGGGGGTGCCACCTGTGTCTTCCCAGTGTTGGCTGAGAGGCTTGCATCTTAGCTAAGTGAGGGAATCCTAGAATATACAGCTGGAGGAGAACTCGAGGTCATGTAGTCCTTCGCATTATCCCAAGGCCCGAGGCAGATACAGCTGAACTATTCTTGGTCTGTATGTCCCTGTTTTCAAAAGCACCCAGTGGTGAGAGCGACTTCATTTCCTAGGCAGATCAGTGCAGCTTGTCTGCATGCAGACACAATAAGGCATATATAATTGATTTGCTTTTATGAAAGCCTTGAAAATTTTGCCAGTGAAAATTGAGATTAGAGGATATGCCCCAAGGAATCACTTGCTGGCCTTTGCTCTGGATTTGACGATGGTGCCTTGTGAATCAGAAATTTCGACTTCAGCCTTTTTCTGTCTGTTAGGGAAAAGATGTCACCCCAAGAGCGCTCAGTGAAGACTATGCTGTTGAACTAAATAAATTACAATCTGAGAACCAGCAGTTGCGGAAGGATCTAGCAGAGGCCAGAGCAAAACTGGAGCTCACTCAGCAGGTCTGCCAGGATGAACCCGAGGGCACTGCTCAGCAGATGCAAGACAAAGAGGCTGAGGCCAGGGATGTGCAGTACAGGTGAGTGTTGCGTGACCCCAAGGACGTTGCTTCCTTATTATGAAGGAGAACAGAAGGTGTGGGGATGTGTTGGTTTTTAATGACGTGCTTTATGTATATTGTCTATCTCCAGCACATAGTACGTATGGGAGAACACAAGGACTGTTTTGGAATCTGCCGTTATGCTTTAAGTAGTGCAGTAGCTTTTAGTCCCAGCTGGTTTGCGTTCTGCAAAGACAGCTAGTATTTGATTGTCTCTTGATTGCCTTTGCCTTTTTCTTTGATTGAGAGGCAGTATGTGCTCTTTTTGGTGAAGGAATTAGATTTGGCCCAGGTGGCCATGCTCCTTTCTTTTGCAGTACTAAGATGTGCAGACTGTAGTTTTTGGTATCTGCAATAGCAGAACAGTGAGGGAGAATTCCCTAGAGACTGGATGTGCATCTGGAAGTCCTATGGAAACAAGAACCAGTTTGGATTACCAGGGCTATTAGTAACCTGTATGTTAATTATTATCTCTGCGCAAGTTTTTGCTGAAGTTCAGCTGCTAAGAGGCAAACAGTTATGTGTTCAAACCTGCCTTCCAGGACAACTCGGGAAGCACAGCACAAACATGATGAACAAGCAGAGAGAATACATCACAAACCTGATGGGACTGTTCAGGAGCATCAAGGGGAGCCCCAGAGATGGGGGGCTGCTGAAACGGGAACTGTGACCCCTGAGACGGGTGAGCTACCCACCCAGACCAGCAGGAAGAACTCCATGGAGTCACTTGCTTTGGGTGCCTCGCTGGGAACAGATTCTTTGCTCGATGTGCTGGATGGAAACAAAGATTTTGCCGATGAAGCATCTAAGCAGTCCATCTCAAATCATGAGAGGGAGTCTGTGCCTTTGGTAAGCAATTGTGTAGAAGCTGGTTGCTATTCAATGGCTGAGGATATAGCTGGGTTCTCACCTGGCAGAGGGAGCCAGATTTTTGCGTGTATGATCTGGCTGGTGTGTGTGTGATTCTGTAGGCATACATCAAATGTTAAAACAGGGAGGAAAAAACACTGCTGAATGGTTAATACTTGGATGACGGGAGCCATGTGGTTATTCTTCAGAATTCTCTGGGGAAGGACTTTGTGTTTGGTATAATTGCCAAGCTAATTCCAGAAGCTCTTGGTTCTCTCCATACTGGTGCTGTACGTCAGTGTGTACCATGAACTGCTTTTGTCATGTCAGAGTTCTGCTTCAGCTTTTGGCTTGGGTCTGTAGTAGAGGCTCAGAGTGGATGTAGAGTGATGAGTATTTCAACATACAGTTTCTGGGTGAATCTGAAAGCTGGTGCCACACATCTACGTTCACTGTAACGCAGAGGGTGAGTTTGACCCCTCTGAATGGGACTGCAGTAGTCAGCATACTGAACTTAGAGCCACTTATGCTAGCTGATAGGAAAGCCTGAAATCGGTGCTTCACTGCACAGGGGAGGCTATTATTTTTCCTAGTTGCTGATCGCACTTTTGTAGTAGGAAGCACCATTGGCACTTTGTCTGTCCTCTTACCTCAGCTCAGCTGCTGGAGCACTTGCCCAAGATACAGGAAACAGACTCAATCACTTCTTCCTTTGGTATTTAAGACCATATATCCCAGTACCCACTGTAATGACCAGGCTGTAGACTGACTTGAGCAGGGAGGGGAACGGAGGACAGACACTGAGAGTAATTGTTATACCCTGGGTCAGACAGGGCTGTAATAGTTCAGGGAGGGGAGAATCCTGGGTGCTGATCCTTGCTCCAGGCGTGTTGCCACTAGCAGTCTTCAGAGTATTTTCTTCTCTGGTTGTGTTTTAGCAGTGACAACAGCTACTTTTATTTTGTGGGGAGCCCAGAGAAGAGTCTCTAAGGCTGATGCGCAGATAAGCGGAGGCTTGTCAGGTTTGTACATCTTGATGAGGTTTACTCCCGAGAATAGGTCTTGATTGTTTCAAGACTAAAGTAGCTTGTGGGCATGTCTGGAAAACAAACGTTGGGAGCTTAGGGAGCTGCAGTATTCTAAATGGAAACTCTGGATTGCAGGGTTGGAACTGAAGTGTGAACAGTTCTACTTCAGGGTCTGAGAAGCTCTAGGGCTTGACGTTTAGTAGAAGAGAATGTGCTGCTTTTTCTTCTGAGAGGTTGAAATAAGGTTTTTAAGGAAATGCAAATATTTCTCCTAGTGTTGGCTGGGACTTCCTGCTCACGGTCAGGCTCCAGTGTCTTTAAACTCAGTTCCTGAGTAAGAGAGGGCAATTCTCATCAGTAGGCAGTAGTGGGGTAGGAGAGATTTGCTTGTTATCTGCAGCCTTTTTTCTGCTTCCCTTTGTTCCGGGCTGTTGATAGAAGACCAGAAAACCACAAGACTGCAGGATTTTGAAGTAACCAGTTACATTTTCTTGCCAAGACACTGAGGCAAGTTTTCTGTAATGGGAAGCAGCCCCTTAGTAACTTTATAATTCACCTGCCAGCCCCTGTGCAGGAAGCTTCCCTTCATCAACTCGTAAATTAAGCCTGGTTTCCAATGCTTTTTGTAAGTTAAGAACTTGTGGATAAGTGATGTGAGTAGCAGGAATCGTTTTTGACTGCAAAGGTAAAAATCTGGGGTAGTTTATTGACCATTGCTAGCTGAACTGAAGTGGTGTTCAGTGAGCTGTGATGGGAGTTTGGTCTGTGCTTCCCCTGTGGGATTGTAGCAGGAACCAATTATTTCGGGGAAGAAGAGGAGGTATGTAAAAGAAAGCAGAGATATTCCCAGTGCTGGTCCAGTCTGGCAGTTCTTTCCCTTCCCTGGAACCCGTATTCTGAGATGATACTGCTCGCTGTGATTTTTATGAAGACAAGGAGCAAGACATAGACCTTAAGTGTGAGGCTGCACCCAGGACAAAACCCTTGGTATTTTGTAGTGACCTTCTCTAGACTTATGCTGTGATTGCACATGCCATGTCATTCCCTCTTATTATTTGAAGTGGAAGGGCTGGTAATTGAAGTGAATCTCCAGTTCCCCTAAGTAAACAGCTGATTCCTATTGATACCTCTGGGGTCAGGGTTCCGCCTGTGAAGTGCAACGGTTATGTAGGCGCATGGAGAGCTTGTTTCTGTTCAGTGCTAGCCCTCCAGTGCCTTAGAGAAGGGAACTGCTGGAATGGAAACGTGTGCTGAGGTACTGATTTTACTCCCTGCAGTTTTGGCAAAGGCTTGGGAGGCTTTCACTGTTGGTTGGAGACTGTTGGGAGGGACATTTACCTATGATACGAGCATGAGAGCTGAGTGCTTAGTCTGTCCAGCAGGACAAAAATTACACAAGAGCCCTTTAGAAATGTCTTTAGTTGTGTGGTTTGCGGATCGGTAGTGTTTCTGGCTGAAATTTGTAATGAAAGAATGCCTGATATCCCTTTGTTTCCCTTTAGTGCCCACTGCCTACAGCTTCAGTTGGATCGATAGCTGCAAGATACCTGGAAGAAGAAGAACTGAGATCCCAGCACATCCTGGAGTGCCTAAATGCTCACATTGAGGAACTGAAAAAAGAGAGTGACAAGATAGTGAGACAATTTGGACACCAGGAGTAATGTTTCTCACTGAACTTGAATGCTGGTTTCCTTCTGTGGTTCCAGACTGTGACTGGGCAGGTACCTATAAACCAATTGCCGTTGGAGCTTGAGTGAGAGGCCATATCTCCCTCTTTGAGCTGAATCAGCAGGATGGATATTGAGGAAAGGAAACTTCTCTCTAACATGTTTGATCTGATGGAGGGTATTACACCACAAACAATTTAGTCGGCTTGCTGTAGGTCAGAAAGCTGCATCAGAGGTGTGTTTGTGCACTCGCTTACAAAGATTACGTTGTTTTTAGAAGCAAGCCATTTGCTAATTTTAATGTAAAGTATTTTAAGTATATTTGATACATGTAAAAGCATTGAAATAAAACAGAGTGGAAAAATGCCTCTTTTCTTGTTCATACAATTATACAGAGTAAATGTCTTTTGGCTTATCTTGCTTTCTCATCAGGAACTTTGATCAACACCTTTTCCATCCTTTCCCTCCCAGAGTAGCTGTCTTCAAGGAACAAGGAATGTAATTCCTCTTTCCTTTAGGCTATCTGTATTTTCTCCAGTTAATTTCCCTTTAGTGGAATTTCTTAGTATTTCCTGGTTCGTGCAACTTCTGCCCTTTACTGTTTGTATAGTATCTGGTGTCTTTATCTTGCCTTGCACTGTTGCTTGAAGTACTGCAAAATAGCTGAGGAATGAATGACTGAATCCTGATTGTAGTCACAGATCTTACAAAAGAAAGGGGAGTAGCTGGAACTGGAAATGAAATTGAATGGGAGGAGAACAAGTGAGATTCGTCTGTACGGCAGATGTAATTGCAGCTGCTGTGTAAGCTGGTATCAGCCTGTTTTGAATCTAGGCAGTCTCGGACACTGTCCAGTCCAGTTGAACTGCTACATTAAAATACATCTGTGACCTGTTTTGAGGAATATATTCAGTCCTACCTTGAGGAAAATGAGTGAGCAGAACCTGTTTCCTATGGACTTGCCTTTCCTCCATGGGCGTTCAGCAGTTCTTCCTGTGGCTGAGCCTTCACAACCTTTGTACAGGCAGACCTAGGGACGGAGACAACCCTTGTCCATGTCTGTAAGCTTCCCGTTTCTTTCCTTGTCCTAGAGCAGCTTAAGGCTGTCAAGAAACAGGGATTCAAAAGCAACATACGCATGCAAAAACCAACCAACGGGTCAGGCAGATGAGTTCAGCAAAGGCGCTGCCTGTCTGCAGACTGCAGCCTCTTTGTCATGCCATCGAATGGGCCTGCACTTGGTCAAGCAATTCTGCATTCCAGAGTTGAAAAGCATTTGAACCAACACGTCCTTTTATTTGGGCTTTCTTCTGGAGTTCTTTGAACAAGGATTCAAACCTTCAAAACCATTCTGGATTCTCGTTGTGCAGTCTCTGTAATGAGGTGTTGAACTGCCCACAGCTGGGGATAAACTGTGGTTGTGCATTTTGCACATAGTCAACATTGGTCTCGGTTCCTGCTCAGAGCTGCCCGCAGGTAGGTAACCATTTTTGGAACTTCCACCTGAACTGTCCAGATCTCAAGTGAGGACTTGTTGGTCATGGGGCATTTTGGCAAAAACTGGACGGCTAAATAGAACAAACTGTTGTTTCCCCTTCCTGCATGAACCTATAGATCCACTGTGTGGTATGCCAGAAGTCTTAGGGATTCCTCATGTCCTTCAGTGGTGACAGCAATACCATTTTTTAAATGATACCTTAAAAGCCATTTTATATTTCCTGAAGATTTGTTAAGTTACATCATGCACTAAATAAGTGTTTTCAGAAGTTCAGAAGACATTTTGGCTCATTAGTGATGTTTGCTTCCATATCCCTTTCCTTTAGCGATATTTGGCAGTTAATCTTCACGCTGGCAGAAGTGAAGAGTGAAACTGAAGATGATCTATTTGTTTAATTAGCAGCTATAATCCTACAGTATTTATCAATTTCTAATACATGTAATAAGCAGCTCCATTCAGGGAGTAGGCCGTAAAAATTTGATCTAAAGAGTAAAATTTGCAACAGGGGAACTGCTGAATTACTTCTCTGTGCTGGTGTGTGTGCTCTGGCTTTCCCACCTTCTGGCTTTCCCACCTTCTCTCTTTGCAGACGTACAGCGCCACGGAGTCTTGTGTGCCTGGAGTTGCTGTGCACGGACAAGAGGAGAGGAGAACAGAGGCTGAACAAGGCAGAATGATGAGTTGAACAGTTTCCTGCTCTCACTGCACTGCTCATTTTTTAAGTGTGTGCCATTCTCACAGCCGGTGTGGAACTAGCAGAGCACCTGATTGTGTACTACAGTTCTTGTTCCGTGGGTGAGGAAACTAGCTTGTGAGTGGATGGAAGTGCAGAGATACACTTGCCAGAGATGTTCTACATATATTTAGTTTACCTTCACTGAGAAACAAGATGTTTGCAAAACTGAGTGATCTGAATTCATAGTGCTGAGTAATTGTGCCTCTTGGTGGTGTAGGGATTACAAAATCTGTTCCGTCCTAAGGCCTGCCAAGGGAGAATGCTGGCTGAAAGGGGAGAGCTGGTGGTCCCGAGATAACTGAGAAGTCTGTTCCAGAGGTGTTCTCCTGGTGTTAGACTCGGCTGCGCTGAAGAATGTGCATTTTTTATGAGGGGGAGGAGAAAAAGACTTGTTTATCCTGGAGGGAGATGTCACAGCAAGTACGGATTTCTGAGGTGCTTTTATCTGGGGCTGCAGGGTTTCTCAGGCGTTCTTCTCTGCCTTTGCAGTGTCAGACATCCCTTGGAATAATCACCTGGCCTTGGCAGCTTTATAATTAATGAAGCTAGAGAGGGTTTGGTTTTTTTGTGTCTTTGAACTCATGCCTTCGATAGCACCAAAGAATTTCTTACATATTTGCAGGGCAGAGCCAGATGTTTGTTTGCTGTTTGAAACAAGAAATGTGGAAATTTATTTGCAGTACTTCTGTTGGTACCAGCCTAGCATCTTGAAAGTGGGAAGCTATTGCAGGCTCTGCCTATCTGTAGTGTGCTACAGATGTTCTTCCGTGGGTGTGACAGTGCCTTGGGTCACTCTTTGCTTTGAGGGGTTAAGTGAGTCTGTGCCTGTATGCATGTGTATAGCTGCAGGTGTCTGGGTTTTGCAGTGTTGTGCAGGAGGAGGAGGGAATATTCCCTAATATTTTGCTAGGTAGGGGGCAAGAGCGTTTAAACTGGCTTCTCTGCTCCCTTGGGATAACTTCCCCCCCCCCCCCCCCCCGCCATCTTGAGACAGAAATAGAGTGTGTGGGGTTAGAGAGAGACCTTGTGAAAGGGAGTCTTTGAGACGAGGAGCAGGGACCGCATTCATACTTGCGTAGCCCTGCAAAAAGCGGCTTTACCATGGCTGCCCACGAGTTGTGCCTGTTTGTATGTGTCTAAGCGAACACCCAGTATGTGGAAAAAGTAGTTTTCTTTAGTTGCTAAGCTCCCTGGGATGCCTCCTTATCCTCCCATTGTAGAAGTGACGTATTTGACTGGATCAGCTTGACCTGTAACATGAAAGCTACTGAAATGTGTCCTCCTTGATCTGACAAATGGGATCTAAGAAAAAAGAATTCTTCTGCTAGGCACCAAAATAAACCAGGGCTGTCTGTGCTTACAGACAAGGCGCGCTTTAGCCTTCAAGGTCCTAGGCAATCAAAAAATCCTCGAGTCTTTGTTGCATCTGCATCTGTGCTGTTGAGTCTGTGTTGCTGTCCGGGGAGTGGATGCCTGCTGGGCTACAAGGCTTGTTAGTCTTCCTGCAGGGAGGAGCTGCTGCTACCAGTTTTTGAGGGCAAAGACACTTAACTGTTTGGAGGGGGACTTAAAACCTACTTTTATGTCACGTATGGAGCCTCCTTGTCTCCAAGTATAAAAGGACCCCAAAGCACTGCTGTGCTCCTAAAGTAAGCTTTGTTAGCTTACACGTTGTATTTATACGTGCAACTGCAGTAGCCTGCGTCCTCACTGAGAGTTCTGCTACTCGAATACAACTCCAGGTACCTGCACGCTCACTCGACTTGTTGTAAATGGGGTCTTAACCCCGGTTGCTGGCGTAGAAGGAGTAATGTAGGAGGGATTGGAGGCAGCAAGCCTGCTGCAGATGGGCAGCCCTTCGCTACCGTGTATAACTTCTGCCACCCAGTCGCTGAGGAGGAGGGGAGTGTAGCACCAACCCATATACTTTGTGTGGAAAATACAGCAGCTTTGTGAAGAGGAATTCTTATCATTTGTCAATGAAACAGAATGCAAAATCATAACAGGTTTATTTTAAATTCAAGCTCAAACATAATATCTCTTGGGTCATGCTAACATTTATGGACATCTGAATAATTTATGAAAATATTGTTTGATCTTATGATGTGTATTTGTGAGAATCACTAGAAGACCACCTTTGCCTTGCGCATGTAGGGGTTTTCCAAGAGTACAGCACCAAATAGTTTTTTTACATTATAGTAACGTCACTCAGCCTGCTATTCCACATAACCCTTTCAGTTTTTTAGTTGCAGTATTGCATAGAAAAGTTGGAGTAAGGAGTGCTTTTTTGAGAACTTTACTCTCTATTTTACTGTAGTTTCAGTTATGGAAACACCTATATGCTTGAGATATGGTTACAGTGTAAATATTGCAGAAAAAAAGAGTTTACAATTCAAATACTCTAATATAAAAAGGTAAAAATGATTTTGTTTATTGTATTTAAGAGTCAGTGTAAAAAGTATTTCGCAGTATCACTTAAATTTGTAAGACAATGAAGTGCGCAAGAAAACTTCACGTTGTGTCTTCTTCCTAATGCTTCTCTCTCCTGGGATTATTTTGCAACTTGACTAAAGATACCCAGAAGTTCGGTTTAAATATCCTGAAGCTCCTCGTGTCCAATATTGCTGCTCAAAACCAGGGTGTACTTTCTGCATCCTGCCCCATAACTTGGTGGGTTCTTCTCGGAGTAGCCATTGTAAGACTTTTCTTGTGGTCCATAACTTGGAAACAAGTAATTGCTGCTGATACCGAATGACCTATGGCCAGACAGTCAGTTGTTTTCTTCAAAATGTTTGTCTGGACAGTGTTGCTGAAACGGAGGTGAGGGTTTTATTTAATTTCTTCCACTGCTGCTCCCTTCATAACAGGATTTTCTGCTTCTTTGAACTTCTTTGAGCCCTTGGTCTTGCAAAAGCCTGCAAGCGTCCTGCATTCGTTGAAAGAACAGATTTGATCGAGAGAATGAGTGATCACCTAAAGCTGTATTGGTTTTGGGCACATTGGAAAGGTTGGTTCATGGAGGTGAGTGAAAGAACAAAGAGGGGGTGTTACTGGGTCTCAACTTCATATTTCAGGGCGTGTGAGTAATAGCTGTGGTTAGCATTCTTTTGCACCATCACAACCACCTCTTTGCATCCCGAAGTGTTGCAGGTTCCCTCCCAGTAGCCTCCCCTCGCGGTGAGAGGGAGGGTGTCCTTGGCTTGAACTAGCACCTTTGCTATCCCATGCATTTTGAGTTTAAACTGAACGTTGCGATTCGCCGGCAGCAAGCCGGAGAGTGGCTCCAGTATTTCATAGTCTTCCGCCCACTCGCTGTAGAGCTGAGGGAAAGCTGGCCACTTCACTTCAGTGTTCAGGCAAGTGATGAGGTAGTTGAAGATGTAGGTATAACTGCCAGGATCTGACTTCTTCTTGGCATAGATTTCCAGAACAAAGCTCCCTGCGTGGGGGAGATGGATCTTCAACTCAATTTGGTTCCCACGATGGATTTGCATGATGTGCTGCCTTCTCATCTCCTTTGTCAGGCTGCTGTTATCAGAGTGCAGTGAGGCTAAGACGCTTATGTCTTTGCCCAGGGTGAAGGTGACAGAACACCGCCCATCGTTGGTGTGAATGATGGGGTCGGGGTGTGACGGCCTCAGGAACCCTTGCCGCTCTGTGAACCAGCTTGGTCCAACAGGCTGATGCAGGTCCTTTGGGAAACGCATGGCCTTGTCCACAGACTTGCACTCTATGATGTATTCTAACACAAATTGGTAGACATTGTCTGAGGCTTTGGAGGGCTTGGCAAAGATATGCAGCTTGTGATTCCCTGTCTTCTGTGGGTAGATATCCAGCGTCATTCCATGTTTTTTCAAAGTCATAAAACCATTCTCCTCTGTTCCCTTCAGCTTAAACATAAATAACATGGCAGAACGGCAATCCACTGATATAGAGGCTTTTCCATTTACTATGAAATATAAAAGGAAAGAAACCACATAGGAGTTTCAGTGCATTTTTTGCATGTACACTCTGTTCTGGGAAGACTAATCTGTCCCAATAAATTGCTGCTTCTCTAACAGTAAAACAAAGAGCTGCAATTGACAGGTCATAGCTTGTCAGCTGTCTGCTTAGACCAGTGTCCCTCAAAAAGAATGAGGTGAAGAGTGGCCTTTGTTTTGGAGATGTGCATTTATTCTATTTTGATATACACTGAAATGGAGCTGTGGTACTAAAGAATATGAAAGCCTGTGTGAAATATAACTGAAAGGACTGTCAGCCCATGTGCTCGAGAAGGGCTTAATTAGATGTGATTAGACCTGATTGCTAGTCCAGTAGCTGTTCCAAGAAGCTTCAGAGAAAAGCACAGGAACCCTCCAGTACGTAGATATAAGATAATCTACCTCTGTATAAGTGCATTCCCAAACAGCTTGAAGACAACATTAAGTCGTAAAATGTTGTTGCCTTTAAGTTTTAACTCTTTGTTCTTAGCATTCATAAGTTAGCTAGCTAGTTGAATACCTACACTCTTCTAAAATCTGAGGAGGGTGATCTTAAATGTGGGCCCTGTAGTTCGGTGGTGTTACCTGAAGAGTTTTGTGTTAAAAGAGCTGCTGCACTTACTCAGGGTGCTATCGCATCGCATAAAGAAGTGCCTGTTTATCCATCATTAAGGAAGTCAAACGTTTGGAACATCGTAAAAGGTGTTAATCTCATTTTCAAGCCAGAGTTGCTAATAAATAATACTCATACTTCTAATTTTGCACCACGGGTGCTGGCTGATAGTGTAACTCATACTCAGCTGCTGACTGAGGCTTTCTTTTAGACCCCTACAACAATTTTTTTCACAGCTTGAATATAAAAAAGAAAGAAAAAAGAGAAAGAAAAAAGACCCTCCTCTGCCCCAAGAGCTTTGAGTGCACTCTGCTTGCCAGAACCAAGCTGGAAATGTAATTCACTACACGCACGGCAGCGTGTGGTGGATGCAGGGCTGCAGAAGGAAAGCTGCTCTGCAGCTTCCCCCTCTGCGGGGTGTTACCTGTTTGGATGACAGCTGTCTCCGGCTGTGCGGTCAGCAGGCCCAACGTGTAAAAATCACTTTTGTACAGCGCATTTTTCTCAAAATCTTTCAGCGTCAGGGCTGGTTTAAGAAGCTGCCAGTTACTGTTTTCTGGGAAGTGATTGTTAATGAACAGAGCTGGGTGAGTCAGAAAATAAAACTCATCGTACCTGGAAGAAGGAGGAAGAGATTAAAAGAAAATGGGTAATTAGAAATAGTTAATTCTTCCCCTGCACAGTGGTGGTGGTTTCAACAGGAGGAAGTCAGAGTGTTTTGGGCTGCTGAGGAACTGAGGTTGGTGGGTTTGAAATTCTCCAGGCTGAGAAGGAACCTGAGCTTTGGTCTGCCATTTCCAGGGCAAATGGTGAGCTGAGAAGTACCCTTATAGGGGTATTTTATCAAACCAGGGTATTTGCACTGTCCCCTGCAACCATGGGCTCCTGATGAAAGAGGGAGGCACTGCTTGTTGTTTGAAAGTGTGGAGGCACCACCTCTCAGGCAGCTGAAAGCTATGACTCACGTGTCACGTAGTAGTGCATAAACTGAAGATGTGACAAGCAAAACAAGTTCACTTTTAGCAGTTATGCAGCTGGCTGCTCAGGGCTGTTGCCTTTCCACAGGTACGTGCTCTGTCCCTTGTCTAGGCAGTCCAAATACCTTGCTCAGGGCTTTGGGTCTTGCTGTGTGACCTCAAATTTGTCACGTTTGGTGTTTCTTACCACACCCGTCCGGTTTCTTCTACCTTTGGGGTAGGTTTATGTATTAACATGGGGGATGATTTCTTTACCTGAAAGTGAACTTTGTGCAAGAATCATCAGCAAAACCACTTCCCCAGGTGCTATCGAGTAAATGCCACCTTCCGTCAAGGTAAACGGCGTTCCAGGCGTGGTCAGAGTTCCCCGTGAAGGTCTGCCCTATCTTGTACCCATGCCCCTTAGAGTATCCCGATATCTTCATGCACTGGATTCCTGCAATACTAAAAGGAAACAACAGGATGTAGCAGGAGACTTCTGTTTTAAACCTGTCGGCATACTTTTGCAGAAAGACAAGAGGAGGAGCAAAGTCCAGCATGTCTGCAGAACTTCAGTCCTGTGGAGCAGCTCCATCAGCTCCTTAGGTGCCTCCTTGCAGCTGAGTCCCAGAGAAGTTAGGGGTTTTCAATGTCTAAGTGTGCAAGCGTACCTCTCTTTGAAAACTTGAACTTCTGAACCTGGTGACAGACTACTATGGCAAATGTTTTGGTTGTTATATCTAGAGACAGGCAAGTTCTCCCCCTTGACAACCGACCTCATGTAAAGACTGTATTCTTCTGGGCTGTGCTAAGTGAATGGCTTCATATGGGGTGGGCATGCGAGAACAACCCAAGGTGGTGATGCCTGAGGTGTTGTGTAGGGGCCGTTTTTTCTTGTAGCCTTTGCATAGGCACTTGGAGAGAGCATCCCACTGCAGGAAGGGGCTTTTCTCTTCCAGTTTTTGCATATTCCCTCTCTTTTTGTCTGATGCACCATCAATTCAACGTTGTTAGAGGAGGATGACAAAGATGAAGTGTGCGTAATTGCTCTCTGTCTTGTTACTCAGTGGAATCCCTTTCATGCTGTCCACAATTAGCCCATGTAATTATAAATTAAAAGTGCGTCTGTTCATGCTTGTGTTCTCTTTGTGATGGTAGGCCCGGTGTTTGACACCAACTAAGATATCTTAGACCTCATGGGATTGTGGATGCTGTTTTAGTTGCCATAAAGAGTGAGCTTGTGCTTGTCCAGGGTACAAATGATTAGTCTCTTTATAAGAAATAATGAATACCTGTGTTGATGTGTAAATAAGATTTAATTAAGCACTGTGTTAATAAGCTCTCTGCTGTTGACAGCAGTGGATTCTAACATTGGCATCTTATTTCAGCATTAATCTAAAATTGCTTCACTTAGAGGATTGTCTTTTGTGTAGGATGGTATTGACATTTTTCCTCTTCATTGAAAAGTACATTAAATGGAACAGCTACCTTAAGTAATAAACTGTGCATGCTTCAAGAGCAAGATAGTCTGCATAATGTGGGTTTAACTCAGAAGAGAAGTGATATTTATGGGAAAGATAATTAGCATGGTTGTTAAGAAGTCGAGGCCTGATAACAGATCCTGGCTGGTAATTGGCAGTGCCGTAGTGCTGATAGGGAGGAGCGCTTTTTTCACGCAGATGATGCTGGCTTAAAGGGGAGGTGGTCACTTCAGCTTCTCATACAGGCTTACTGAACTCAACCCTGGACGTCTTTCTGTTATGTAGTTATTTGATACCATTTCTTTAAGAGTATAAAATTAAATTATTTCTTAAATTCTATAAGAAAGATTATGAAAAATAGAATCACAGCTGCAAAGGGCTGATTGAGAGCCAGCTGGGAGCTCACGTTGGGTAGCCTGCAGAGAGAAGACCGAGTTATACGGAGAGGAGAAACGTGGCAGTACCCCATCCTGCTAAAGATGGCTAGCAAAGAGGAGAAGGGAGCATGCAAGCCAGCTCTCGTTTAGTGTGGGCTCTTACGTGGCAATAGCGAGGCGCTGCCTGTCACATGAGGTATTCAGAATGAACGTGGCAAGACTGGAAGGAATGCCATTGAGAAACCTGGTGTCGCAGGTGGTCTGTAAAGTCTTTGCCAGCCCGCAGTCGCCTGTGAGCCAATTTCTAACATGGAGCTGGGCAGTAAATCTGGAGCAACTCCACTGACAAGACTGGTGAGAGCTTGGATTTACATGATGTAACTGAGACTAGGAGCTGGCCTGGGAACGTTCAGGAAGATTTGATCCTAGGAGTTTCAAAGGGGCCTAACAGGAGCTAAGTACCAAATTCCCACTAATTTCATGGGGATTGGCATCTAATCCTTCTAGGCTTCTCTAGACGTTCTTGTTAGCTGGGATATTCAGAGAGAACATTAAGGGACAAGTTCTGCCCTCTGTTCTCTCTGTGCTCTCACTTACGGTGGACGTTAGCAGAGCAGCAAGAAGAGTGTGTGCTTGATGTATTCAAAGTCCCTAAAAGAAAGGTCAGAGCATTTAAACAGTGGTCTCGCTAATAATGGACAGACAAAAAGCCAGGCTAAAACATCCTGTAAAAGAGCAATTCTGTATTGGTGAAAAGAGTGATCATGTCTCTGTTCTTGTGTAAATCACTTTATACAGATAAATTAACTGAGCAGAGAGAAGATTGAGAACATCTGCAGAAATGCTTGGAGTGGCAGTGTGATGGTAGAAGAGGAGCTAAGTACAAGGTGGACTGGAAGAACAGTTGGCAAAATGTGCTTGGTGCAGCAAGGAAATTAAAAGCTAAGTTGCTGTTCTGCTTCAAAAAGAGTAGGAAATAATCCAGATCTTGCTACAGGTGTTGCTGAAATTCAGTGGAACCTTATTCCCTTTGATTTCAGGTTGACTTTGATGATTTAATCTAAAAAAAGCAAATCTGGCTCCTCCAGAGGGAGAAGGAATGATTTATACTTGTGGTAGATAAGTGTACGCTCCTGTGCCTGAAAGGAAGGAAAGCTACTGACTGTAGAAAACAGGAAAAGCAAGAGGATGTGAAACCTGGATTATTTGCAGACTAAGTATGAATAAGGAGCAGCTAAGTGGTCAGATCCACTGTAGGGAGTGTGGTCAGCCTTGCTCCCAAGGGTGGTGTTGAAACCTCTCAAGTGCAAATAGTTGTTTTGCCTTCATCGTTAATTCTGGTGAGGGAGTTTCTCCCCAAGTCCGGACTGCTAGGTTTTGCCCTAAATTGAATTCATGAATTTACACTCCCTGATTCACTCTGCCACGCAACCTCCTCGAGTTTGGTTGTCGGCTGAGAAGCCAATTCTTGATAAATGCTGCTAAAATATTGATCAGAAGCCGTTGTTCACATACATTGTTATTACACCTGATGTTTGGAAACTGATGTTTTGTGGCCAGCTTCCCACTACGCGTGCCCACCTTTCCTCTGCGACAGGAGTCTCAGCTACTGGGAAGAAGCCTGGCTGCCAGAGCTGTGGTCGGAGCTGACAGTGTTGCATCTGCAACAGGAACTCTTCTCTCTGCTGGCACTGGGACAAGTAGGACTCAATCAGTGTCAGCCGTTGACTCCAGTGAGAACTTTGAGGGCAATCCTGGTGACTGGCAAATTGGGTTGTTTTTTAAAGTTGCCTCAATGGGAGCAAAAAGGTCTTTTAACATTCCTTTTTTCCCCCGAAAAACTTGGCTCTGAAAAATCTCAGTGTAGGAAGCCTGCTCTTTGCCTCTTGCCTTTATGCTTAGACTCAGCATAAGACTTGAACGGCACACAAGAAGAAGGGATGAGGAGATCCCCTTAAAAGAAAGAGGTGTCTTTGGTTATAGTTTTTCAGGAAAGGGGCTAAACATCTAGCTAATATTTGACAAAAGTAATAGGCTGAATGACTGGGAGGTTTCCTGAATCACAAAATGAATAATCAACCTGCAACTGAGGAATTAAGAGTAAATCAACAGAGCCTTTAAATAGTAAAAGATATCCTTGGAAAGATTAATGTTTTAATGAACTAAACATATGCTTTTTAATGAAGAGATGCAAATTTCCCCCACTTCTAACTGCTAATAACTGTTCCATAAGATGCAGTTATAAATTCGTACTTCATCATCCTATTTCTGTGTTTTACTCTTTAGAAAGCGAGATCAGATATCGTGGGATATGCTATTGGTTGGAAGCATGCACCACATTAGCATCTGGCACAGTAGTATTATTTTTTAAAAAAAAATCTGTCCTTTTCCTTGTAGATTTTGGTTGTTTCATGGTGGAAACCTCCCCAAATCGTTTTGCATGGTGTGGAAAGCCAGTTGTTACTTACGCATGCCAATTAATAACTGGTCTTTAATTTTTTTTCCAAAGCGGTCTTGTAAATGGAAGCTGCTCTCCTGAGAAGATGCTCCCTGGGAGACCCACCTTGGCAAGCCCACGCTCTTAGGAAAGCACACCATTGCTTTCTGGCATTCGGAAGCCCCTTCCAATTTTGTGTCCTGGAGTTGTCAGGTCCAGTTTTCTCCTCTTGGAAAACCCTTCTACGTAAGGCTGGTCCCAAACTTACCAGGCACCTTCATTGCCTTCACTACTCTAAGCCAAGCTATTGTATACAGCTGCGAGAGGTGAGATGCTGCTCCTTGCTGTGGTGCTTGAGGGTTGCCTTGCACAACGGCTGTCTCCTTCCTTTACTGGGTTGGAGAAATGGGAAGAAGGGATTTGCGCGGCATTTGTATGCAAGGCGCCTGTGCTCCCTGCCAAGGAAGGGGCTGCCTCTTCTACGCAATGGCTTTGTGATTGTAAAGCCCTGCTTTGTGGGGGAAATTACACTCATTTGTGCAACTAATCCCCAGTGAAGTCAACAAGGTTTGTAGGCAGAGAATGGATTTCAGTTATTGAATGCCGACGTAGCTATAAAATGGGGATGACAGTCTCGGCGTCAATGGTGATGCACTTTGAGACTGACTGCGGTAAGCGTGAGGCAGTGTCCCTGTGGCAATTCTGTAGTGGAGGGGAGAGGGTATCTCCAGAAAGTTTTGGGAAAGCTCCTTCTGGGACTGTGCGTACCTCTTGCATGGGAGCGTGTTGGAGACAACACTCCTTGTTTAAGTCTTGCCATGCTTTTAACCTTCACATGCAGATACTCGAAGGAAAAGCCTAACCTCTTCTAACCAAATTAGCTCTGTGTTTTCATCTGCCATTATGTTAATGCAATGCGAAGCTCAGCAGATGGCACAAAGTAAATTATGCTGGGGGGTGGTGGTGGAGGGGGTGGAGGAGGAAGCAAAATTGACCTTTCTAGGACTTGCTGTTTTTCCACAGCATGGTTTGAAAGCTAAAGTTCCATGTCCTGCTTAAAGTCACATCAGTCAATGCAAAGGCAGGCAGAATAGGCACAGAGCTGACAATGAATGTTAACTCTCCCTGGCATTGAATGTTTCTGAGCTTAATTTACCTGCACATTTTTTCAAAGAGCCTGGCGTATCCCTCACAAACGCTCTTCCCTGTCCGAAGCACATCTATGGGTTCGCTCGACCGCTGGTTTTTGCTATGGTAGCCCACAGTGTCGTATTCTGCGGGAAGGAACACAGACGAAAGTTAATCCAAAAGCCTGAGGCAACGGGATCGAAAGGCAGCAGGAGCAACGCTTGGATTGCTTTGCATCTCGGTGAGCGCGAGCAAAGAGAAACGAGCCGCAGCGTGAGCTGCACAAGGATGTCGTAGACGGCTGGTGGGGGGAGAGGGACAAGGTCTGTCTCTCCTCAAACCTTTGTTCCAAGCCTGGGCTGGGATTCTGCAGTCAAACCCAAGTGGGAGGTGGAAAAATCTGCCGTTTTGTATAAAGTGGGCCTCCCCAGAGCCTGCCCTCGTGCAGGGGGATCTGCAACCTCAGGAGCTCCCGGTAAAAAACAGAAGGCTCTGCATTTGAAGGAGTTGGACTCGTGTTACTGTCAAAGGAAATTGTTGAGCTTTTTGCACTCTTTACAAGCAATTTGTATTAATAATACCTGGAAAGTAGCTTGTTGGGAAATACCTGAAATGGTTTGTTGCAAGGGAGCCGTATTAATACCTGGAAGCGTAGGAGATCTTAATTTGTTTGAATGAACGCAGAAAAGCGGCGCAGCAGGGTCCCTTCAGACAGAGCTAGAGGAACTGGTCTGGGAAGGTTAATTCAATACCGACCAACCTTGGTCATGTCTATAACCTCCTTCTTAAAATACTAACGTATTTTTCTGACAAAGCTCTAAGGAATGTGGCATCAGCTGGTTCATCCTCCCTTTAATGCTGCAGAAGAGGGGAGAAAAGCTGGCAAGGAGCTGTATTTGTGCTTTGATGAAATGCTGCAACCACTTGGCTTTTCTCTCAGAGACTCCGCTGACGGGGTCGGCTCGTGGGGCTGCAGGGAAAGACTGGCTTCTCAACCTGGCCGGTTCGCTCACAGCATCTTGAGGGGTTTGGAGTGCTACCTGGCTGCACGTGGCTCTCTATTTATGCTAGAAATGATGGCTAAAATAATTTATTTTAGTGCTACTTCTGCATGGAGGTAGCAGTCCATCGCAGACAGGGAGTTGAATTGGGTGGGGAGGGATACCCAGGGAGCAGCGCTCTCGCTTAAAATCCAAACAAGGAAGGAGTTTATACTGCCAGTGCTCTTCCAGGATAGATACATTGCATTTTTGTGAGCCCATTTAAATTCTTAGCACTAGTCTTTATTTCCCATGCATGTAAATAGGGGTCAGTCTCTGCAGGAATGAAAGAGAACCGGGGCCAAGGCCAATCCTGTGAGGAGATCACAGCATACCTGTTGGGGCTCAGAGGCATCCCGTGAATGCGTGTAAGGTAAATGGACCGACTGAAACCAGACCGGCTGTCCCAAGCGGGATCTGGCCCGGGCAGTGGCAGGCAGAAATGAGTTAATAGCATAAAGACTGAATGATCAGCAGCTGACGGGAGCTTGGCACTGGGATGAGTCAAATGCTCGGTTTCGGGAAATGCAGTGAAATCAGCAGTCTGCATGTTTAAGGGCAAGATTAAAGCTGCTTGGGATTGACCTGACTCTGCTAACCGTGCAGTTGCTGGCAAAGCTCTGCCGATCTCAGTGGGTGTGAGATTAGGCCGGTGCTTCCCAAATTGCTCTTCTCCTCTCCATCAGCTGGCCTGTTCAGCTGGCTAACTGCACTAGAGCCCATCAGGGCGCGTAAGAGGTGAGGGCAAGAATAGCTGTACTTCTACCCTCTACCCCCAAGAGTTAATGGGAAGGAAACATTTTCCCACGTGCTAGGCAAAAAAAATGCAATCCCGTTGCACATCCAGTTTCCCCCCACCAAGGAGCCTGGGGTGGCAAGAAGCCTTTTGCCCCCTCTGATGTGCCAGACTGGAGAGGCTACAAATGCTGCCTCCTCCTCCTTCCCCGTCCCCTTCGCATCTCTTGGTTACTTCTGAAATGCCGGTGCCCCCTGGGTTGGGGTTGGGTAGGAAGGGGCAGGGAAAACGGGGTGACTGCAGCTCTCGGGAAGGCTGAAAGGGCACAGGCAGGAACGGTGATGGAGCAGGTGCCAGCGCATTTTACAAAAGCTGGCCTCTCTGGTGAGCTGCAGCTCCGGCTGCTTAGATGATAGGGGATTGTATGGTTACACCTTCGAATAGGTCAGGCAGGAATTACAGATTCATCATGTGGAAAGAAAACATTTACCCCCAGACCTTTAGGGCCCAGTGGTGCTAGGAGAGGGAGTATGGAAAGAGAGATGGCGAGAGAACCTCGGAATACATTTCTGGGTAAATGCACCCAAAAATCCTTCTTCCCACCCGCCACGTTAAACTAACCCACCAGATATATAGTAAACTGCAATGGCAACGTGACGGGGTGACAGCAACAGCCTTATCTTCTCAGCTGAAGATCTCAACCTACCTATGTGATGGCATATCCACATCCATATGGCTCGGACTTTCTCCAGATCGGTCTGGGCTTGTTGAAGCAGGGCTTTAACAAGTTCCTCTATGCTGTTCTTGACACCTACCTGTTTGTGAGGAGGAGATAGCATTGCAAGATGGTGGTGAAGAAACTGCCATGGTAGATGTCCCTTCCTCCCCACTCCCTTGTTCTAAAGCTAGTGAGACCCCACCTGCCAGGATACTGCTCTAACTCGAGCTTCGTTAAAAATAGAAATACAAAGCTGTAGTTCCATGTTTCAAGCAAGTATTTTTGGTCATAGTTTCCCTCCTAGAGGTGGGATCTCTGTTGCTGATGTTTGCAGGGAAATGGTTTTTCACGTGTTTGGGAGATTTTGAGGCACTTGCCCCGAGAACTTGGACTAAGCTGGTGTTAGTGCTGGTAGCTAGGGTTCAAGGAACATCCCCGCAGGGCAGCTGAGAGGAGGACAGAGGCAAAAGCAAGACTTACTTTTGATGCGTAGGCATCCAGCTTCTCAAATTGCTGCAGATCTACTGGCATGGATTTCAAAGAGGATTTGTCCCATGGATACGCTGGGAAGAAATGAGTAGTTGTCATTGTCTCGGGAAGGGAGGGGATATTTTTCCTGGCTGTACGCTCAAACGAGGAGACACTGCAGAGCTCCTGCCCGACCCGCAGAGGCATCCATCAGCGGGTGCTTAGGGAGCAGAGGACACGAGGGTGCTCGCAGATTGTCCCTGCCAGCTGCGCGGAAAGCAGGAGCCATCCTGTCTAGTCTGGTACAATTTGGGCAATGCTGGAGCGGGAGGTGCTCCTGCCTCTTTGGCACTGTGCAACAGTGTAGAAAACCCCAGGATATTGTGCAGAGGCGCACGAGGTATAATGCGGGAGTATGAGGGAACAATCTGTGCTGTGGAAACCCTGGTGAAAACATGACTTTCTAAAAAACTCAGCAAAGAGCTGCATTTCTTCAGCAGTTTTGCTGAAAGCGATGACTGTTTTGCATGGTCAAGGGCCACGATTCTGCACGAATTCAAGGGCATGAGAAACACTACGTGGGGAGCAGTCGGACCAAAACTGGTGTGCCTGCCCCTCTGCCTGTATCTTTGCAGGCTCTAGGCTCCTGGGTCTACTTAGTGTGAATGAAGGGTTAATAACTTGCCCTAATTAGTCAAATAACTTATTTTTTAACAGCCTCTGAATGAGCTGACGCTGTTCTGTCTCATCAGTGAGCCACCCGAGTGATCCAGCTATAGCTCGGTGCACAGACGGATCGGATGGACATCTCCCCTGGACCGCCGTCTGCTCAGCCCTCCCTTTTCTTCTGAGCTGGTGAGAGGAGAATTGAGCTCTGCAGCAATCTCTCCCCCTGTCATGTGCTGTCAAAGCCATTCAGGACTAAAGAGATTCTTCTAGCTATCTCTGTAGGATTGCTATTTCTCTGGAAAAAAGGATTTAAAAGAGATCACAAAGTGAAAATGCTGTTGCGTGGCTCCCAATTGCACGGAGAGGTGAACGAATGGTGCCACAGAGCTGCTGTTTGCCTGGAGAGAGGTGACAAGGAGGAGTGCATTGCTTTCGGCTGCGCGTGGGGGCACAGAGGCTTTGGCTGGTTGCCCTCTGCTTTATTCGTGCCCCTTGCTAAGCAAGCGGGACACCCCTCTGCTGCCCGCTCAGCGAGTGCTGCTGGGGGCAGGATGCTCAAGAGCACCCGAGAGCATCTTATCCTGGCTGAGAAGCCGGCAGTGCTTCTGAAATCTATATTCATCACCTGCTCCCTCTCCATCTCCTCAAAACGGGGCTCTGGCCCCTTTGCCGCCAGCTACAGCCCAATGGGGAGGTGGCCAGAAGGTGTTTTGCTAACGTGAGCCCTGCTCTTCTTGGAAAACTCTGCCCCAGGGAGGGGTTATGGGGCATCATCCCACATCCTGGTGACGGTGCAGCCTGCCAGGCGGGATGCAGGCACATCCCTGTGCCGGGCAGGTGTCCGTCTGCTAAAATCGGTGTGTAGGCACACGGCGTCTGTTTCTTTAACAGTCTTGTTTGTTTATCTCGTTTTTCGCTGAAAAGGACTATTACACTGACCTAAAGAGAGATAAAGCCGATTTACGCGTTTAAAGGTTCCCACTCTCTACAGCTCTGAAAATTACTTTTTGCCTTTTGGGAATGGGATTTTTTTTTTTTTTTTTTTTTTAAATTGGTTATCAGTTTTTGTCTTTGTCAGGTTGTAGCTGCAAAGGCTCCCCGCAGATATGGGACCGCAGTATCTCATGTAGCCCCGGGCAATTAGGGAGCGTGCATCGTGCCTGTTTGCGGGGTAGCCTGCCTTGGGTGCGGAGCCTTGGGAAGGTCTCGGGCGCGTGTGACATTCCCAAAGCCGTCCCCATCTGCCGCCCCGATGAACAGAGGGTTGGGAAGCTGAACGTTACTCATGGTAATAGAAATTAAATCCCTTGTCCATGCACTTCAGTCTAGACCTGGAGCAGGGCAAGCCCTGTTTCTAGGACTGATGGGCTTTCCTATCTGGGGCTGCCCTGTGTTGTGTCCCACCGTGCCACTGGCATTGGGGTGAGGGGACAGCCGATAGTTACTGTGTAGATCATTTCCTTCTGGTGGCCGCCGGGCTTCGGTCTCCTGGAAACCTAGAAAATTGGGGAAGGGAGCGTGAGGTGAGCAGTTGTTGGCAGGAGAAATAAAGAAAAACAGAGATAAGTGATTCTGGGGGGCAGGAGTGGGTGGGAAAAAGCTGAAATTGAGGCTTTTCTTTGCCCATTCCCTTGTGTGGGGACATGGATACCAACAGCCTGCGGAGGGGTGAAGCAAGCCGCCTGGACCACAGGGTGTCCCCCTCTGTGTCCCTTCCCTGCCATCCTGCGGCTCTGCAGAGGCCACATTCCCCAGCAGTCAGGCGTCTCCTGTTCTGCCCTGAGGGCTGGGGACATCTAACCCCTGCCCACCACCCGGCCAAAGCCCCCAGGCGTGGAAGAAGGGAGAGCCGAGCTCCAGAGCTATTAGATGATAACCCTTCAGAGAGCTCTGCGGCAGCTGGAGCATTTCTGAGGGACACTGCGGCCCCCAGACTGTCACCACCTGCCTTATCCCAGAGCCTGTAGAGGAGGAGACCCCCGTCTTGCCCCAGGTGCTGGCAGGGTGCAGCAGCATCTGCCCGGCAGGGAGAGGGGCACAGGGGTTGGGATCCTCTCAAGAGCCTCAAGCTCCCGCAGGGAGAATGGAGCCTGTCTCCTCCTGGGAGCGACCCCCGGGGTGAGAGCTAGCTTGGAGACACGCGCCATGGTGGAGCAGAGCCTCACCTTTGTTGTGCTGACCTCTCAGGCTGGGCAGCCTCTGGGAACCTGCAACAAGCCCAGCATGGTTAGTGCAATCACCGCAACCCCTGCCCTGGCTCGAGGCGGGCAGCATCTCCTCGAGCTCCTGGAGCGTTTCTTGCCCTCCATCCTTCTGCGAAGGGAAGGATGTGGTCCCTTCTCCCTCCCACCCTCCACCTGCTCTGCCAGGGGTAAAACAGAGCATCTGTTGTTCGTTTTAGTGGGCAGCCCAGCTTGAACCACAACAACGTACCTTTTCTAAAGGAGAGTTTCTTGAGGAGTGTTGGGGTGGTATTCTTGGGATGAATCTCCACTGT
The DNA here is from genome assembly GCA_017639485.1 of Pluvialis apricaria. Lineage (NCBI taxonomy): Eukaryota > Metazoa > Chordata > Aves > Charadriiformes > Charadriidae > Pluvialis > Pluvialis apricaria. The sequence goes on along the minus strand of CM030014.1, from coordinate 25,007,861 downwards.
CACTTGGGTTCCTGCAAGAAATGATTATCAGCTCCCTAAGAAAGGGAAGACTAAGCAATGCACGGAGGAGAATGGCAAGATTGCCTGCTGAGGCATCGCTGAAGCCAATTCTTAACTTTAGCAAAAGAGGCAGCAGCTCTGGCGATTGCAAAGGTACCGAAACCCTTGGCTTTCCAGGCAAAACAAAGCACCCTTAAGATAAACTGTACGGTCAGAAAGCCTCTGGTCACCTCCGGTGTGATTTGTAATTCTCAAAAAATAAAAGACAGCCTGTTATAGCCTAACAGGTGATAAAGCAGAGCATAAATAAAGCAGAGGTCCTCAGTGAGGATTATGTGGCAGCTTAAAAAAAAAAGGTTTATCACAATATTAAATAGCTCTTGATGGAGATACGGTAAGCAGAGAATCAATTTCTTTCATTGATTTTTCTTGGAATCAAACAGAAAAAGGCTCAAAGCTATGAAAATGGTTTGACTTGTGATAATAAAATCTTTGGCAAAGGCTGTTGCCTGTAAGAGGCAGTGTCCTGGCAGAGCCAGCTGCGGTCCAGGCCCCCTCTGCATGCCATGATGCTCCAGAACAACCTCAGATGGAAACCTGGGGCTCTTGTGTGTAAAATTTCATAGAGAAAAGAACAAGGAAAAAAGTTAGGGAGGGTCTGATAAGAATTACCTGAACTTTTTGAAAGACACTGCATTTTGTTGGGGTTTTTTTTGGCAAGTATTTCAGAAGGTTTCGCAACCACCGAGGTTCCCTGGAGGACCTCAGCGTGCTCGTGGGTTCCCCGTTTCACATCACACAGAGGTTACTTTGGAGACTGAAGGTCAAGATGTTAATGCACCTCGGGGCTGCCATCCAACCGCACGTGCTACCTCCGACAGCTTTATCGAGAGTCTCGACACATTTGGGGTTTTCCTTGAAAGCCAGCTCTTGGAACCAGCTAATTAGCTAGGAATCTGCACATTCATCAAAGAGAAAGTTCTTCCTCAGCACTTAACTTTTAAAAAAAGTTTTTCATCTCCTGTGATTATGCAGAAAAGTTTGATGTCCTTCAAAGCCTCAAAAGCAGAAGGTAAGAAAAACTATAAAAACTGTAACACCCCCCCTCCCTTTTAACTCCTCTAACTTGACTCCAGTTCTGGGTTGACTGTGGATATCAGGGTGTCAAGAGCTGGTTGGTGTATTTTGTAAGTTAATTTGAAGGTAAAATGGAATTTTTTCTTAAAGGGATGACCATGCAAAGGGTATGATTTCCTTACCATGTTTATAATCGTTAAGGGGGTCCTTTTTTATTTCTCAAGATTATTTTTCTCTTTGGGTTGTTGTCAGTTTTCTTGCCAACTTCCACTTTCTCAGTTTCTCCCCATAAATTAAAATTCTTTATTTGCAAGCAACAAATTTAACAATGAGGAATGCCTTCTTCCAGTAAGTTTAAAAGGCATTTAACAAATGAAAAAAAGGTAATTCCACAGAAATTTTTCAAAGTGCTACATCCATTGCTTTAAAAACTGATGGTATGAAATGGTTACTGATGTTTTTCTGACTTTTTTTTTTTTTCACTATTGCTAATCAAGACATCCTTCATAAAGAACCGCTTGCTCTTCTCATTCTCTGTGGCCAGACCAGTCCTTGGCCAGCGAGTGCTTTGGGGCGCAGCTGCCCCAGCGCTGCCCCAGCTCTGGTGCAGGGACGGCTCCTTCCAAGGAGCTGCCCTATGAAAGGACTTCTGCAACCAGCTGTCTTAAGCTAAACTCCTGCCAATATTGTTTCTTTCAGCCCTCGCACCCCTTCCATCAGCACTGGGATATCTGACAGCAGCAGGAGTATGTTCTTACCACGCTTTCTGATTGCGTCCAGGCTATGTCCTGGTGGTCAGGGGGATGGTGGGAACCCAGGTGCTCCAGGACCCACCTCCGTACACCCACACTGGAAAACCCAAAGACTCTCCAGGCTCCCCTGGGATTTTTAATTCTTTGTGCTCAAGATCACTAAATGGGCAGGGTGGGGCTTTTTTGCTCTTTTGCGGTGTTCTGAGGTTATTTTATTACAAAAAAGGCTTGAGCGGGAGCTCACTGAAGCCCTGCTCTGGAAAAACCTTATCCCTTGCGTTGCTTCTTACCGTCGTTAGAGTATGAAGTAACGACTTGCGTCTGCTTGCTGGACTCCCTGGAGGCTCGCCGGCCTGGTTGTACAAAGAAAAACATCTCAGCGTGTTGAAGAGAGCGGAGGTGCCCGGTGTGGAGGCGGATTAAATCTGTGCCTTTGCTCGGCAGCAAAGTAAGTAACGACACGAGAAGCCCGACCCCGTTCTCTGGCTTGGAAACCCAATTGCTCACGGTCCAGGGGCACTTGGCCCTGCTCCGTAGGGATGCTGCAGCCTGGGGAGGGGCTGGAGCGGGCGCTGCTGCTCAGGGTGGGGGGTTAAGGTGCTCGGACCAGCAGGTGCGTGTTTGGAGAGCTGGGTGGGAGGGAAGGGCAGCGCGAGGAGCTTGGAGGAGATGTGGACCCTGAGCGGGAGCGTGGTGTGGTTCTCAGCATCTCGTCCCCATCTCCACCTCTCCCTTCTGTGCTCTGGGAGGCCCTGTCTATCTCGGTGATGCCGCTGGCCCCAGGGTCCTTGGGGCAGAGGGAGGTGTGGGGAGCACCTGGCGAGCCTGGGGAATCGCCGGCAGCATAAATCCGCTCCCCTGGGCTGCGCTGACAGTTAGCCAGGGCGGTCAGCAAATGCCAGGCGACACTGAGCCCTAGCTCCTGCGCGGCTTCGGATGCTCGACCCTTGCTGGAGGCGGGGTGGACGTTGGCCAGCACGCCAGGGCGATCCCTCGCTCTTTTTTCAAAGCGTCACGGGATCGCTGTCCTGCCAGCCACCAGAGACCAGCACAAGGAACCTGGTTTTCACGGCTCGTCCTGAAGGCCAGATACCAGTCGTACCTCGCGGCTGTGACAAGGATCGGGCCCCTGAATGGTGGGATTTCGTGGCGCGGCATGGGGCCACAGCCTGTTTGCCTCGGTGGGGTTGGGGCAAGGCTTATCTAATTCAGTTTGTAAATATTGCGGCCGCCCCAGCTGCTCGCTGGTGTCAGAGGCTTCACCAAGATGCTAACGCAGCTGATTAAAGGGGAATGTATTAACCCCTGCGGTGCTAGAGGAGCGAGAGCTCTGCCTGCTCTTCTGGCATCTGAATTCCTTAGTAATCCTCACGGGGATGTAAATTGTGCCTAAGGTGGAGCTGCAAGGAAAGGCTTCCCATATGCATACTAAATAGTCTTGCCATTAGTTCGGGGTGGTAAATGATTGATACTGTCCTCTCGCTTGTAATGGTGGCTCTGACTTGTGCTCTGCAGACCCTCTTGAGCATGATGGAGGAGCAAGAGAGTGTTGAATATTTATCTGCTTGCCGGAGTGGAGGCTTATGTTATCTCTTGTCTGAGACAGTCGGATTTGTGGGAAAAAAACCAACCACAAAACCACCCCGAAGTTGTATCTTGCCATGAAATATTGCTTGCTGATGGTCTGTGAGCACCATCTGATTTCAGAGGGGCTTGGGGCGGGGCTCCTATCAAGCATCGTAGTGGCTTTTGCGTACTGCTGTTGCTTGCCCTGTGGAAGCAGAGCTCCTGGTTGGTGTCACTAGAATCCCCTGTTTGGGACCACGAGAACTAAGCGCTGTCTTGCTTTCCTTTGCCGTTCTCCGCTAGACACCACGTTAGGCTTAGACTACCGGGAAGGCAGGTCGGACGGTCTGATTCCCTTCCCCGGGAGCTGCTCCGTCCTGTTGCATCGCAGTCCTGCAGCCTGGCTGCCTGCAGCCGGGGGTAACCCCTTCAGATGGCCCTTCTGAACAGTTGCAGGGCAGAGGGGTGAGGAATTGGCAGGGGAATATTCAAAACTAGTGGCCACCTCGTTCCCGGATAGCAATCACACCTGCCTTGCACTCAGCAATGTCTGAGTGGGGGAGATGAAGGCAGGGCTGGTGGATTGATGGGTTGAAACCCCAAAGTTTTCCTGCACGCCCCAACCTCTGCTGAAGCTGTGTGAGCACTGGGAAAATCTCTGGAAGCTCTGTCTGCAACCGGAGCAATTTGGGGCACTGAATTTCCCCTGCCCTCAGCTGGCTGTGAAACGTAAGAGCTCGGTGCACCTGAAATATGACCGAGCTCCATGGCAGCTTGCAGGAGAGTCCCCCACAGATGGCCATGCGTGGGCTCTGCAGTGCCACCGATGTGCATCCTGGCCACCGGGCAGAGGAGAGCCCGGAGGGGATGCTTCCCGTGGCACGTGGCCTCTGCATGTCTCCGCTGGAGCCCCGCAAAGCGCTGGAAAGGGATGGGTTGTTTCAAGCATGGTGTTGCTCGAGAGGCACAGCTGGGTGCTAAAAGCTTGCAAATGGGTTTTGTGTACTGTGGTTAGTTTATCAGCCGAGTGAGAAGATGACATACCGTTAAGGTCTCTCTCCTGAGGTGTCTGTGATCTGCTGTTTCCGTTTCCATCATCCTGCAAACCTGTAAGATACAAACGTGAGATTGGCAGGCTGTCCTCCTGGGAGTGAGGGTCTGGCACTGCCTGGAGGCCAACCACCCCAAAGCCTTCCACGTAACCCATCGTTCCAGCTGAACCTGGGTGCCATCGGGATCCACCTTCCCTGTCTCGGCTGCAGCGTGTGTTGCAGCCTGTTTTGCCAGAGCATAAGATAGCGGAAGGAAGAAAGTGCAATAGTCCACGTCTAAGTTGCTTCCATAGGGCTTGCTTGTATTAGGGTAGGTGCTGGATGTCCCGTTAGATGAAGCATGAGCACAACTTCTGTGTTAGCTCTGCCTATCCTTGTTAGCCTGGAACCGGTTGTCTGAAAATCTAGCTTTTCCCCAAGGTTTTAGAGCAGGAATACTCCTTTTTCTCCTTTTACTTCTGCAGAGAGGGTCCCCTTACAGTTGCAGAGCGCAGCCTTGGCTTTTTGGAATATCCCCTGAAGGATAGGAGCCGGGCCAGGGAGACTGTCCCAAACTGTAGCTATAAATGGCTCAGGGTAATCATCCTTGGAGACAAAGCCTAGACACGCTTCAAACAAAACAGTTTTGCCCCTGCGCTCTGTTGTAGTAGGTGCTGTTCTGGGGTGAAACTGCCGAGCTCTCGCCCTGCTCCCCTTGCGCAGCCCAGAGAGCCCGTGGAGGCGTCTCAGGGCCACCACGGGACAGAGCGAGGTGCAAGCACCGTCCGCAGATTAGTATCTGTGTGCGTGTCACCTCCTCCCGCGCCCTGGGTTGTATGCACCAGAGCCAGACACCGTGCAGCATGCAGTGTTGCACGAGCAAGGGCTCTCCTGCAGCAGGAGGACTGGCGAAGGCATGCTGGGTTTTTACCAAAAAAAAAAAGAAAAAAGTCTGCAGTTTGGGGTTTTGCAGCATGTCTGCAAAGGAAAAGAGGAGAAAGAGGTGGGGGATGGAAAGCCCAAACCCTGCTCCAGAGCTGCTGCTTCGCTTGGCCGTCTCTTGGGCAGCCGGTGCTGCACCTGCAGCCCTCCCCTCCCTCGCACCCGCTGCAGGCGCGACGGGACATTACCTGCGCCTCGGCCGTCGTCCGTCTGCCTCCCTCTCTGCCCTTTCTGCTTGCTCGCTGCCTCCTCGGGGCGGACAATAAGCAGCAAATTGATTGTTACTGCACTGGGATCTGCCTTAAAGTCCATGGTACCCATCAGAGCATGGCCAGGGCGCCGCTCCTCCCGCGGAGCTGCTGCTGCGGCGAGCTGCCGTGTTTATTTTCCACCCTTGGAAAGGCGAACGCGCTTACCCCCCTCCTCTTTCCTTCCCCACGCCGCAGCACCGGGCGGGCTGGCCCTGCCAACTGCACCATGAGGGCTCTGCCAAAGCCGACCCTAATGAAGAGGTTACGAGTCACCTTTGAAAGGAAATCGCAGGAGGGATCCGTTTCCCAAAGCAGAGGAAGGAGCTGCGTTTCGGCCAACGCAGGGGGGGTGGCGGTGGTGGTTCTGGTTTCAGAGCGTGCCCCTGGCTCCCCCTCCCACCTCTCTGCCCTTTTGGGCTCTAAGCACTTGTCTACACTCAAATCCCCCAGCAGCACTGTTCGCTGGGGGGGATTCGCTTCCCAGCGCGGGCAGAAATCCTTAAAAGGCTTTCTCTCCTGATCCTCTCCCCCCGGCAAAAACTTAAAGGATGCTTAGGAGTATAAATAATAACAATAACTGCTGCAGGAGGAGGGCGGGAGCTGCGGCAGGGGAGAAAGGGGCTAGAAACAAGGCAGGAGCAGCCCTTTGGCGGCGGGGAGGATCAGCCTTTGCAGGGCTGCTCGGCGTGCAAAGCGACAGCAGCGAAGGGAATGGCAGGATGCAAGCTGGGCTGTCCCAAAGGGGCCAAAATAAAAAAGGGGAAAAAAAATTAATAAAAAAATCACCCTCCCTCTGCCCCCATCAGCCTGCGAGCCCGGCTCGCTGGGGTGGCTGGAGACCGCTAATCAAGAAGGAAAGCCGTGCAAATCCCCGGCTTTCTAGAAACTCTCCCAGCCTACAAAATGGGGGACAAGAAGGGTTACAGTGCGGGTTAGCAACCGGGCTCAGCTGGTCCCTGCAGCTCGGAGAAAGGGCTGGCAGGGAGACACTTTCTAATTTTACCGCTGGCCCCTGTCCCAGCCGCCTTGGCCGGTGGTCCCAGGGGAGCGATGGCACCTGTGGGCTGAAGGACTCTCCGGCAGCCTTAGGAAGGGCTGCGGGGGCGCGGGAGGCACCGGCTGGTTTCGGGAGCTTGGCACGGGCAAGGTGCCTTTTTTTTTTTTTTTTTTTTTTTTTGGTGGGTGTCGGGAATGCTTTTCGGGCAGGAGTGTGGGAGAGCTGGGTTCCTCTGGCATGCGGGCTGGGGAAGTTGGTGTCCCGGACCCGCAGGCAAGAGCTGGTACTACTGCCCGGTGTTAGGTTACTCCTGTTCGCAGACACGGGTTTTCCCCATGGATCGCTATATAAATCCTGTTCCCTCCCCATCTCCTGCCCCTTTTCTGTTCCTGAGCCCCTTCCAAAGCACAGACAGCCGATATGCCCTCGTGCTTGCCTGCAAATCCAGCCCTAAGCAGCTCCTCAGCAGGTCCAGAAATAGCGTGCGTGGCTGCGGGGAACCTTCCTCCACCCAGCTTTGCTGGTGCACCCCTGTGTGGTGCTGCACCCTCCGTCACCCCCTGGGTGGTGCCCGCAGCATCCCTGCCAAGGGGGGAGCGTCAGGGATGGGATGTTGCGTGTAACCCCCAGTGATGCCGCCAGAGTCCCGTGCCAGGGATGGTTAATACCGTCCTTGGGGTCCAGGTGGTGGTTTTGCTCTTTAGCTCGTGCGTTGGAGCAGTTTCAGGCTCGGCGGGGTTCAGCTCCGGCTGTAAGGAGCTAGCTGGAGGTGGTTAAACCTGGTGAGGAGGAGGGAGGGAGGGACAGATGCGCGCTGAGACGCGCTGGGCTCTGCCAGGCAGACTTTCCAAGCCATCTGGGGCTTGCCCGTCTCCGGTTCAGGTCCCCAAGATTTATGGCTGGAGTGACTTTCTAATCACAGTTTTGCCATCTGCCCGTTGGCCTTTAGCACCCCCCTCTCACCTGTCACCCAGCCCTGCTGCTCCTGCCCGCTCCTGCCCCGCGCCGCCGGCGAGGAGCACCCTTTCCTCCCCGTTGCCCTGGCCGCTCGTCCGAGGTGCAGCCCTTGTTCCTGCGGGTCCCTTCTCCCTCATCTTCCCGGGTGGGATGCTCTGATCTTCTGAACTACTCATCGGCACGGCTGAATCCTCGTTCTGCTGTCGCCCAGGTCCTGCACCAAACTCTGCTCCAGCCAATGCATCTTTCCACTGACCCCCTTCGCTCTGCTGCCGCCCCACATCGGGGGTGATTTCCCTGCTCCTCCGCCAGGGCTGCTCTTAACCTCGTTCCTCTGTGGCTCCAGAACAGCGATGGCTCAGTGACGACAAGAAGGAGAAAAAAAAATAATCTGGCTGGGGACATCGGTAAGAGAAGAGGTTTCAGTGGTGCAACCCGAGTCCCACTGGGGACATGGGCTGAACTCGGTGCAGACACCCAAATGAATGTTGTGGTGGCACCAGGTGATGTTCAGCTGATGCCTTTCTTCCCTGGCAGCTCTGAGCAGGAGCCTCCGCGGCCGAGCACGTGGCGGTCATGGCTTCAGTTGCGGCTGGCGCTTTCCTTCCTGGCGGGCTGTAAAAATTAGTAGCGTCTCATTTTATTTCTCTAAACGGTGAGCTGGCTGCTCCTGGCCCAGCTGCCCGCAGGCAGCAGCGCTGGGGGCTGAGCACCGCTCCGCCGCCTTTCCTCCAACGGCCTCGGCTGTGTTCCGCCAAAATGTGTTTCCAGCACAATGAAAGCACCTGCAGGAAGCTTCTGCTTCCCTGGAAATAACGATCGTCAGGGAGAAGGTAGTTGGTTTTGGAGGGCTCTTCCACATTTTCTTTTCTTCTATTATTTTTTTTCCACCCGAGAAAAGCACACCTTCGGAAGGGAAAGGGATGGTTTCCGATCGCGTTTTGATGACGATGCCATGAGCACGAAGGCAAAGGCTTTGCTTGCGGTGGGTGCTGCTACCCGCCCCCCGCAGCAGCGAGCCCTCCGTGCCAAAGAGGTTTCTATAGCCGTGGGATTTCTTACGCCGAGGAAGCCTGTCACTGGCCTGAGATAAGGTCACGACCAGCAGCCTCTGCCTGGGTGCCAGGATATTTTTGAAGCTAAAAAAAAATTTTTTTACATTTTGAGGAGGGAAAGGAGAAAGTCTTTTATTGCTGTGTTGATTTTAAAATAAAGGCTGCTCTTTGAATTTCCTGCAGGATTTAAAATGTTCACCTAAGTCCCAGGGAGATGAATTAATGGCCAGAGAACAAGAGAAGCTATCAGAGTGGCATGATTACATGTATTTACCACATGGCTGTCATTTCTCCAGGGGTGATCTGGGGGAGAGAGCGACCGTACAAATGTAGAGCAAGAATTAGGTTATTTGAATCCCATTGGGTAGGAAGGAAAATTGCAGGCTGCGTTCTGCGAGAAAGCGTTTTAACTCTTCTGCGGGTGTTTTGCCTTCGCTGTGGTCCGTAAAGGCTCCAGCAGAAGGTGCCGTGGGAAGATGCCCTGCCTCCGCCGTGCCAAAGGGTGGCCGCTGGCCACCTCGGTCCTGGCTCAGACCATGGCTGAGGGTGCCCAAATGCTTTTCCATGATTGTTGTAGATGCCTGCGCCTGGAAAAAGTGCTAGGGCTGCCCTTCTCCTCGGTGCAGAGACGTGGGCTGTGTTCTTCTGACCTGCCCTAGCTGTCCACCCTGGGGGAGATGGCTCACACCCCGGTGGAAGGGGTCTTCACTCTCTGGAGAGGAAGCCTGGGCACGTAACTCCAGTGCAGGCAACACCAATGTCACCTAAAGATGAATGCCAGCCCCTTTAATTTAGCTTGGAACTAACATGCCCTTGACGACACCTTTGGTAATTGTCTTATACTCGTTGCTTTAAAACATTTGCCTTTCATTTGATGCTTACTGGTTCTTGTGTTAGGACAAATAATATCTCTATTTCTCCCATCTGTGCCGTCCATGAAGGCATTAGCAGTAGTCACCTCCAAGCTCTAGCGCCTTTGTGCAGGGGTTGTTCCCCGTTGCTGCCTCTCCTCCTCCTCCTCTGCGCCCTTGTAAGCTCTACCGTACCCCTTTTGAGATGGGGGATCAGGGCCGGACGTGCTGTTCCACGTGCAGGCGTACCAATGATTTCTGTCTTGTTCTCTGTGCCCTTCCCCTTAAAGTCCTGTCCCAGCATTAGCTTTGCTTTGTTCGCCCGCTGCCGAGCGCGTGTTTTCACAGAACTATCCACAAAGACGCCCAAGATCTGCCTCCTGATTCAGAATTGCTCAATTAGAGCCCATTATTGTGTGCGTGTGCGTATATATTTGGAGTTTGTTGTGTTGGGGTTTTTTTCCAGGCATTACTTTGCATTTGTAGACGTTGAATCTCAGCTGCCATTTTCCCTCGCAATTGCAAGTTAACTTTGGAGCGCCAGGACGCGGTTCGTGTTGTATAGCGCATTACAATTGCACTCTGATGAGTTTTAATCTACTCTTTTGGCCTGCCTGTCCTTTCTCCCTCCCTCCAACAGAGCTGCAAGACGCTGCACTTATTCTCCTCCCAGCGGCTTCCAAACCACAGACCGCTCAGATGCTCTGTTCATTTTGCAGCTTCTGCTGTGTCAGCAGCTGTGCTTTATGATTTAAGACGGCAGCAGAACTTTCCACTGAACTATAAACCCGTGTATTCAGTTTCCTGGTATCCACACAACCGGGAGGCTAATTGATGGCCGGGATAGTCCTGCGAGGAGAGGTCAGGACGTATTTAGATTGCAGGGAGACAATGAAGGTTGGTGCAGGACTGAGTCGAGTGCCACAACGCCCAGGAAGAGACGCGGCACGGGGGATGCTTTGAAGCCGGAGTCTACCTGCCTCCTTGCTGGAGTCTCCCTGCCCTGGGGAAATAGCTGGCCCCAGGCGGGAGAGCCTCTGGCAGGCGGTGATGCATCTCGGGTGGGATTGCTGGTCCATAAAAGCCAAGCCCGGCTGGCCCCTGGCTAGTGGTACGGCACAGCACTCGTTCCACTGGGGAGCGCGTGGACCCCCTTGCCCTGGCTGCCTGCACAGGGATGCTGGCAGCAGCCCTATGATGAGTGTGGAGTTGGATGGGGAGCGGTGCTGTGGCTCAGGGAATACGAGGAGAGTCACATCTCTGTGCTCAGAGAGAGGACTGCAAATATTTCTGCGCGTTTCTGCTACTTTCTATTTTTCCCAGTGAAAAATGACATTGCCGTGATGAGTGCTGCTCTTTGTTCCTTGAAGAGCAAGCTTTCAGCAACCGAATCTTCAGCAGATGTTTTGCTAAGGTTTCTTAAAAATGAAAAATACCGATGTTGATGCTCAGTGGCCTCGTGTCCTCGGCCACTTTGGGTCGCTTTGGCAGGGCACTCCTCCTCCCCTGGCGCGGTGGCAGCGGGATGCGGCTCTGCCTGCAGCACAGGCAGCTGAAGGCAGGGCTGCCTCTGTCCCCAGCAGGCAGGGCTGCTGGAGGGAGCGAGAGGGGCTGCTGGCAGGACATTTGCCACCAAAGGTTGCCAGGGCTGGAGAGCTGTGCTGCCTTGTCTGTCCGAGCACGGATCTGCTGACCTTCAGCATGCTGCTTGGCTTACGTTTTGTTGCTGGCCTTTCTAGACGAGGAGAGCGGTTCTGGCCGGGCTTCATGCGGTCATTAAGACATTAATCCTTTTATAATCTTCAAATAACTCATCCTTTGAAGGCAGTGAGGGCAAGTGTGATGGACCCCTGCCCCCTAGCCCCGCGGGGAGGCCAACGAGCTCTCCTGGCTTCTGCCGGTCGCTGGAAGAGGTTTTGTCCTCTCCCAGCCACCACAAAAGCAGCTCTCAAAAGAGCTCGTTCTGCTTTTCCAGGGACAGTCTGTGTTAGCCTTTGGGTACCCTGCAGAGGGTTTAGGGATCGTTTGTTAAGGTGTCCTGGTGACCTGAATTATGCATTAGCCGTGCCCTTGGGCGACGTGCTTTATTGTTAACCACTTACCATAAAATTGCCCTCAGACAAGCTCGATTAACGAACGATGCGAAATGCATCTGAGATGGTTACAAATGGCTTAAGAGACATAGGTGAAGCAGTGAGGGGGGCGGGCAGAAAACACGCTATATCTACTTACAGCAGTGCGAAATATGACGGGGGTCTCCCCTCACCGCGCAGACTGGCTTTCTCGCCATAGACCTCCTCTGAAATTGTGGCTCTTGTACTGTCCAAGTCTGGTGGAGATTGCATAGGCCTTCTTTCCGAGAGTCGTCCAGAATACCTAGGCAGGTTTATTTTTTCCCCTGGAAGGCTATTTCTGGTTTATTCAGGAGGGAGCCTTGCCCCTTCTAATTAAATAAGCAGCATGTCACTTCCTGGGAGATGCAGAAGGTGCTTTGCTAGACGAAGCATCATCTTTTGCATTTTATCAACATCTCTCTGCTGCAGTGATGAGTAAAGCCCTTCTTGTTGACCCAGTAGACAAATGAGTTATCTCCTCTGCCCAGTCAACCTGATATTTTCTAATACAATGACAAATGTAAACGGAAAGCAAGTTTGGAAAAAATACGTGCAGCTCAATCGGAGTACCGATGTTTGAGGGAAAGCAGATGTAGTAATCAACCCTTCTGGAGTGACGGTGGCCGTGGGGGTACTAAACCCCCAAACTTTCCTTCCTGAGACACCGTAAGAGTTGTTGTTCCTCGGGAGCTTTGTCTGCAGGTGGGCAAGCTCCCTGGTTGTGTTTAACTGCAGCCAGAGCTAAAGGACCCGAATGGTCATTTGGAGGCAAGGTCATGAAACAGTTCTCACTGGGGTTATTTCTTCTTAACCCAAGGTACCGGGATGCCGTGGAAGGAGCTGGATGCTCTACATGGTGGTTACGGACACCTGAGCTATTGGATGAGCTGACGACACAACGGTGGCAACAGAAGCAGGTACGCCGATGACTTGGAGAAGCTATTGAGGAAACCATCTCTTGTCTTTGAGATGGTCTGTGCACATTTGCTGCTGGTGGGACATACTGCAGTGTCAGTAGTAAGGGCTGAACAGTTCGAATTTGCTGTGAGACCTCTGGAGGAGTAACCCTGATGTTTCAGAGGGTGCCTCTCTGAACTATGTCTACCAGAATGTCATTGCAGGTGCCCCTGAACAAAGAATCTGGTGTTTGTCAGGATGGAATGAGGTGTGATGATGCCAATAGGAGATGGATAAACTTAATTCAGGGCAAGTCAGGCCTGGGTTTGCTACATAGGGGTCCTTGAACCCGGCGCGCTGCTGACTCCGTGTGTTCCCAGGACTAGGAGTGACATGAAGGAGTTCTGCTCTGTCCCTCACAACAGGTGAAGCCACCTGGCAGGAAGAATGTGTCCACAGGGAGGCAGGACTATTTCTTCCACACGTAAACTCATATTTTTTTGGCCAAGGACCAGAAGGTATGTGCTGCCTGGAGCTGCCCCTTCCTTGCGTTACACCTTCCTTGTGTTACACCTGCCAAGTACGGGCTGCCCGCGCTCGCTGCCGCTCACCCTCACCATTCGGTCCAAAACACCCAATCATTTTTGCACCGGCCAAACCTTCACGCTTCGCCAGGTATTTTGCTACCAGCTTGCAAGAGCTGGCTGGCCGGTTCCCCAGGTCGAAGCCCCCAGGCGTGCTGGCGTGCTGCTTCCCCAGCAGCCTGGGAGTGCCTTGAGAGGAACCAGACACCCTCTTGGTTCCCATTGCCCTTCCAAAAGGCGGTAGAAGATGAACCTGACAGCCTGCCGCTCCGACACGGTCACTGCGCCCGGCTCGAATGAGCATCCCGGGGTTGCCATGGAGATGCCTGATGGGCATCTCTAACTTTTCAGAGACCTGGCAGGATGCCGGGGCATCCTCAGCAACATTAGCAGTGCTGAAATAGATCCCCTCTGCTCCAGGAGACCAAAAAGTACTCAGGGAAGACTCCTCCACTCGGGAGGGAATGAGCTCACCTGTGGAGCTGGGCTGTCTGTCTTGTCCAGTCACCGTTTCCACCTTCACATGAGCTGTTGGAAATAGGAGAAAACATTATTAGACTTTTTCCTCGAGCAGCTGACCAAAAATCACATTATGCTTTTCTCTCTGCTTGCATAGTTTCAGGAAGCTGGGTGCCGAATGGCATGCCGCTGCGGGTCTGGAGAGATGCACGGTGCTTTGTTCAGAGAAGGAGGAAGTTGTTTTCATAAAGAACTGGGGGGAAAAGAGGGGGAGGAAAGCCCAGCCAGTGGCATAGCACATCGGCCTGAGTACTGCAGCCAGACCCAAAGGGTTAAAGCAACCCAGAAAGCTGAAGAGGGTCCCTCAGGATAGCTCCCGAGCAGACTCAAGTAATGAATTTTCACTTCTGTACTTTCATTATCATTGTTCTTAGCTGGAGATTTACCATTTGTCCCCCTCAGCTCTGCGGCACATTATTGGTGTCATTGAGAGAGTTGCAAGGACAGTGCTGTTCGCTCAGCTTTCCTATTGGAGACGTGATGGGCTCAATTCCTGCAGGCTCCTGCTAAGCCTGAGCTTCGGGGGAGGAGGAGAAGTGTGCACGGACTGTTACGCCAGGAATGATGCTCTGCTTTGCCTTCTCTCTCCCACCGGCTCCTTCAGATTTCCCCAAGAAGTCCCAGGCTCACCAGAGCGTTGGAACAGCCACTGTGCTCAGCAAAGCCCATAATTTGGTTCTTTCGAAGATGAGCTGGTGACTACCAACCGCCCTCCCTTCCCTGGTAATCCAGCCAAGCGCACTTATCACGGTTAAAGGCCATAGTGCTTACATTCAGTGCAGCCAAACTGGGTGGGAAGGGGTATCAGTCACTTCATCTCTAAAAATGTTTAGTCTTTTTTTTACAACGCCGTACCGGAACACAAGCGGCAAAGCTTTGTGGTACTACAGCATCGCTTCGAAATCAAATACCTTTTTGAATCATTCATGCTATTTATTAGCTCCCTGGAAATTATGGAACCAGGGAGGCGACACTGGTAGTTTGTGTATCACTCCCTGATGAAGCATCACTTGGAGTTTATCCCTCCTGTTTGGTAAGATCAGGGAAAGCTATTTTATTTTTCCCAAGACCCCCAGAAAGCGGAAAAGCAGGAGCGCTAAGGCAGTGTCCTCCGTGAACAAAGCCTCCCCAGCGTGCTGTACTTCAGGTTACATTTGTAGACACCAGTGCCACCTAATCTACTGCTGGCGCTGGTCCCACAGCTGACTTACTGAGGTCATCGTCTTTGTCTTCATCTTCTGTTCTACAGATCCGGCAGATCCTGCAAGGATAACACGACTGTCAGTTCACAGGTCTTGAGCGACCAAGCTGCCCTCTTGAAAGTAAGTAGTTCTCCGTCAAACCTGTGTTTTGCCTCTTTCACCCCGTTTATCTCACGGGGGAGCCACGGGGGACATGCCTGTGGCAGCATCTTCTGCCTTCTCACTGCCCCGTGGCTCGGGGCTGCGTTAGGAGCCGGTGCCTTTGGGCTGAGGGCACGTCTTGCTCTGCTAATGTGTCCCCCTGTCTGCTTTAGGGTTATTCAAGCAAAAGAAGACCCAACCCCTGTCACCAGCCCCCCGCAGAGCCGAGGAAATGAGGTTCAATGAGGGAAAATGCTTTACTGAAGAGACAAACCATCTTCATCGCTCTAAAAGCATCCCTTAAAGAAGCATCCATAAAAAAGGTAGGATATGGGCTCCTGGGCGTTGCACGTGAGGGCTGCACATGGTGCACTCAGTGTTTGGAGCTCATCTGCTTGTGAACGCTTTGCACCAGTAAAGCCCGGAGTTGTGCGGGTGCCGGTGCCGGCGCAGCTCCAGTTTGCATCGGCGCACCCGGTCACCAGCGGTTCCGCTGTCGAGCTGCCCACGGCCGCTCCCCTGCGAAACCACCGTCAGCCTTCCCCGCTTGGCCACCAAATGTCAGCGGATTCAAATCGCTGACGGCGACCGCGGGCAGCCAGCTCTCTGCTCTTTCCATCAGCGCTGGGTCAGATGACAGACCCCCCCCCCACGAGTATTATTATCCTTATTTATTTGTATGGTGGCAGTGCCTAGGAACATCCCCCCTGCGGACCAGCAGCCTTTCATGCGCACGCCACACACGTCCTGACATGCATCAGCAGAGTAAATACTGCATGCCATTGCAGCAACGCCTTCTCAACTGCCAGCTTTGAGGTAGCATCCAGCCGCCACCGTTAACGCCTTCCTCGATTCTGGTTAATTTGATGGGCCGAAATGGTGGGGAACTGGCTGCTCCTCGGGGCCGGGTTGTAGAGCAGCCCGGGAGTAATGCGAAGCTCCGTCGGCCAGCACGGCCCTTCTAACCGTGACCAGCAGGCTAACGCAGGCCAGAGAGCGTCTCCGGATAGTGGGGATGTGCAAATTGTCCGGTTCGGTTAAAGCAACAGGTCTCCAATTAAGCATAACGGGAAGGAACTCTTTCCCTGGATTTTGCTCGGCGAGACCAGCTGTCTCAATTAACTGGCTCCCCTTACAGTGTTTTTTCAACTGTACAGAGATGAGCCAAGGACACATGAAGGTAACGTGATCTGGGAAGATTCCCCGAGTGCCAGGAAGTTGGAGCGCGGCCGCCTCCTGTCCCGCTGCCCTGCCTCTCCTCTTTATGGACCTGCGCGGCCCGCGGGGCTCTGCCGGGTGAGGTTCAGGCTCTCACGTGCTCACGGCTCTATTAACACTCCCAAACCGCCACATCACCCAGCCCCTGCGGTGCCGGTACCGCTGGGGATCTCCTGCAATTGCCTGGAGTGGCTGTTGCTCTCAGGGGAAAAAAAAACCCAAAAAACAAACAAAAAAAAAACCCAAAACCAAACCAGTTTATGGGTGGTGGTACAAAACCTCTAAATCATGGGGGAAACACCGGAGCGACGCACACTGCTAATCTCTGCACGTGGCTTCTCTCCTGCCTAAGGCTACAAGACCCGTGTCCCCAGCCCGTGTCCCCAGCCCCCTGGGGACGATGGGTCGTGGCCATGCCCAAGCTCCCCACCAGCTCCTTCCCTGTTTTTGGGGGGAGACCGGCTGGGTGCAGGACGTACTTTCTGCCCTTGCTATGGCTGCCTCTCACCCTGCTCCTCCTGCAGCCCTGGCCACGTGTCCCCCCTTTGCCATTTTCTGCCCCTCGTGCCCTTGCCTTCGAGGCAAACAGCGGCAGCAGACGCTTCCTGGGACCTCTGGGCAGCCGCCGCAGCAGGACGCAGCTGCATCAGCCACGACCAGTGAGAGGAGGGAATTACTGGGTGACAACAAGACTTTTGAGGACCTGCCTGAGGTCCCGCCGTCCCTCAGCTTTGCCGGGGGCTCCTCTCCCTGCCAACTTCTGCCCACCACTACCCCGAGCCCAGCGCTCACGCTCCAGCAGGAGCAGTGTCGTGCGTGGCAGGGGGAGACGCCGGGGCACCCTGCGCCAGATGGAGATGCCGGGGCACCGTGATTTTTGGGAGCGTTCAGCGGTTAACCCCTGCCACGCCAGCAACTGCTCTGGCTTTGCCCCCGTTTGCGTGGTGCCCTGCCCAGCGCGCAGGAGGCCCAGGTGGCACGGTGGACATCATGTGAGGCAAGGAGCCGGGGTCTGACAGCGGCCCGGGGCCAAGTCGTTATGACCATCTGCTCCGCGCTGTGCCAGGCTGACGGCTGCTGTAAAGAGCGTGCGTGCCGTGGAGCGCTGGGGATCTGGCGGTAACAGTAGCTGAAGGACTTCGGAGAGAAGCTGACTCTGTCTTTTCAGCTCTGCCTTGTGTATATTTATCTGTACGTACGAACAGAGAGCGCCGGCCGAGGTGGTTGGGCATTGCTAAGCCGTGCCGGGCCACCCTGATGGCTGCCAGTGTCCTCACGCTGTCAGCTCCGTCTAACCTTGGTGGGATGTGGAGCAGGCGAGGGGCTGGCAGGGCAGCGGCCAGTGAGGCAGAAGGTCGGGGTTGCCGAATGTGGGCAGCAGGATTTGATGGTTTTCGGTGCCCGTTTGCAATCCGGAGAAAGGAACGTGGGGGGTGCCTGCCGGCTCACGGCAGCAGGTAAAGCCGGGGGCCGTGTTGTGATGGTGAGAAAGCTGGGGGAGAGCAGGAGCAGACCCCGTCCTCTCGCTGACGGGAGCTGCAGCGAGCGCCTCGGTCAGAAATGGGACTTTTATCTAAACCACACACCTGGGCAATGCGGAGGGAAAGTAGGAAAGGGCTTTCGCTCAATTCTATAGAGCAGCCGTCAAACACCTGACTCTACATTTTGATTTGAGCCAACAAAATTACTGCGGCCCGACGCAAGGCTTTCTCTGAGCTCAGTTTTGATTTTTCAGGAAAATGTGTTATCAAAGGCAGAAACGTGGCCAAAGAGTTGAGTGAGGACTGCCCGGGTATTGTGCGCCCGGGGACGTGGTGCAGCGCAGGGCTGTGCTTTGGGACCTCAGCATTAGTGAATTTTCTAATATTCCGTCCTTGAATCTTAGTCCTCTCCTTTCTGTGGAACTTGTAAAATGCATAAGGCCGTTCCTGGCTTGGTGGAAAGAGATTTTCCTGGTGAGCCGACTTGGACAAACTTCAGGAACTGCTTAATGCTGGTTCTGGTCAGGCTGAGCTTCAAAGGGAGATTAATTTCAACCAAGCTTTAAAATCTTTCATGAATTGGCTTAAAAACAAGGATTATCAAAACGTGCCAACGCTGAAAAGACCTACTTAAAAATAAATCAGCGCTTGCCATAACTGAATTTAGGGGACCAGAAATGTAAAAGTGGGAAGCAATGGGTGATGGTGGCTCCCTGCAATGTTCCCTAAACCTTACAAGGCCTTTTATTTCCACCCCAAAAGCACAGCGAGAGTCAAAGAAAAAGAAACCTGAATCTATTTGACTTAAAGGTCATGAGACTTAGCATCATGATATTTGAGGGTCTCGTGATTATTTCTTTTTTTTTTTTTTTTAATGTTAATACCGCAAGCCCTGCATTGGGAAATTCACTGCCACCAGTTATCAGCTGTGACCTGAAGACTCAGCTTGTTTCCGATCTGCTGTAACAGAGGTTTGATGATGGAGTTATCAAGTTACCCGTAGGAAAGGTCTTTTATACAAGGCCCATGAGGAAGTGTGAAACTAGAGATTTTTTTTCCTCATTCCGGCAACGTTTCTGCTATGTGCTGACCAGCCCCGAAAGTGTTTCATTTTTTAGGATTTGGGCAGCTAAAGTCACCGTTGCACCTGTAGTTTTTGTTTGGTTTTTTTTTGTCCTCAGGGATCTCTGTGCACCTCAAAGATCTCATCTGAGCTCCTGCCCGCATCGCGGAGGGTGAGGACCAAAGTCGGGGGGTGAAGCATCTCGTGAACCTGCTGCACAGCTGAGGTTAGAGGCGCATTTCTCTTTACTGCTTGGTTTTCTGAGCCTGCCTCTTTTCTCCTTTCCCCAGCCCTGAATTTTACCGACACGTCATCTTGAAGCTGTTGGCTGAAATATTTCATATCTGGTTTATATGTAATGCTGAACAAGTGCACGGGGCGGCTCTTAAAAGGTCAAGTTTGTATAAATGTATAATGCCTAGATATAAAATATATCATTTTAGAGTAAATTCTGAACCACTGTAAAACATGGGAAGGTTTTCTTAGGGTAACCCATTTCAATGCTAGGTCAGAGGACGCCTGGACACACCGTATTTTGATTTATAAGCTTTTCTGGCCAGGTGTTGCTAGCAAGAGGCCAAAAAGGAGTTGAAATTGTTGGTGCTTGGAGCCGTGCCGTGGGCTGTGCGACCCCGGCAATGCTCACAGGCTGCAGAGGCTCCCGAGCTTCCAGTAACGCTCCTGCCCTATTGTATCGCGTGTTGTGCTGCTTAAAATGATAAAAGGTGATTACAGGGTCATCAAGAAATGTTGTAACTCACTGCACTGGTGATATCAGAGCCGTTGTCAGTTTTAATTCTGACACCGTGAAGAAGTATTGACCATGCTTTACAATAAAGGCCCAAGACATGGTAATTCTGCAGGATCTTGGCTGACAGAAACAGAATTTTTGTTTTTCCAGTAAAAGGGCCAAGCATATTTCCGAATTAGACTAACAAACCGTCAGCGTTCATTCTGCCGCAGCACTGGCAGAGTGCGGAGGAGCCCAACGTGCAGCTGGGCAGCGATGTGCTGAGCACAGGGTGCAGCTGCTGGAGCCATGGCAGGGCTGGCCGTGCCCATCACCGTGGCATCCCGGCCCTGTGTCCCACCCCGGCTCTATGCTGAGGAGCGGGGGCAGGCAGCCCGCCGGCAGTGCAGCACCTCTGGTGTCAGGTAGGAGCTTTCTGCCTTCAGGTTGTTTCATACAGACGTGTGTGTGTATGCGTGTATGTGTCATAGACTCACAGAACGGTTTGGGTTGGAAGGGACCTTAAAGACCATCCAGTTCCACCCCCCTGCCCTGGGCAGGGACACCTCCCACCAGCCCAGGGTGCTCCAAGCCCCGTCCAACCTGGCCTGGAACACCTCCAGGGATGGGGCAGCCACAGCCTCTCTGGGCAGCCTGGGCCAGGGGCTCACCACCCTCGCAGACAAGAATTTCTTCCTAATATCTCATCTAAATCTCCCCTCTTCCAGTTTAAAACCATTCCCCTTTGTGCCATCGCTCCTCTCCCTGATCCAGAGTCCCTCCCCAGCTCTCCTGGAGCCCCTTTAGGCACTGGAAGGGGCTCTGAGGTCTCTCCGGAGCCTTCTCTTCTCCAGGCTGAACACCCCCCCTCTCCCAGCCTCTCCTCCCCGCAGAGGGGCTCAGCCCTCGCAGCATCTCCGGGCCCTCCTCTGGCCCCGCTCCAACAGCTCCGTGTCCTTCTGCTGTTGGGACCCCCCGAGCTGGAGGCAGCGCTGCAGGGGGGGCTCCCCAGAGCGCAGCAGAGGGGCGTACATGTAGGTGTTGGCACACTCCATCATTGCACCATTGCAATGGTTCGCAGTTCTATTTTTTGTTTGCAGCCCTGCAACGTTCTTTGACTTGTGAAGCTTGAGGCTTCACGTGGATCATCTTATCCTCCCTCCCTGGCCTCATCCATCTCGTAGCACCGATACAGCTCAACCCCCTCCTCAGAAAGCCCTGGCTCTCCAGCCCATGGCCGCACCGGGCATCCCGCGCAGGGCGGATGCTGATGCCGCGCTGCGGCTGCCCGTGATGCAGCACCATGGGGCTGACACAGGCACCAGGCCCAGGCGTGGGTGTCCCCTGCCACCAATCTCTGGCCCTTCCTCGAGCCCTCTCCCATCTCCCCCCTTCCTGGGAATGGCTCCAGCCTGCCACGGAGCGGGTGGCCTGGGCCATGCCTCCGGCTGCTCCGTCACCCCAGTGCTGGCTGTGGAGGTGGCACTTCTCCTCCTGCAACCGCACATGATGCTCACCCGGAGCCGGGGCCACAAACCCCCAGCAGCAAATTCTCCCCTCAGCAGCTCTCCACGGGGGCTGTTTGCTTTTGCAAGGGATGGGGGTTTCCTTCCCGGAGTTACTCAGCATATAAAAGTAAAGGAGGCGAAATAGAATTACGGTGTCAGCAGAAAGGCTGACATCAGGCCCATGACATCACAGGGCCAATGACATCACGGGGCTGGGTGCTGCCTGACTGACGTCCTTTCCAGCAGAAGTTACCGAGGGGATCAGTTAGATGGGGAAAGGCATCCTCAGTAACTCAGTTACTCAGAAACGAATACCGGTGATTAAATGTCGCCATATATTACTTGGATGAGGTGAATTCTCGTTCTGCACTTAAATACAGAGGGGCGGGCGCGCAGCTGGCGTGAACGCATCTGCCTGGGAGGTGTAAAGTAACCCCCATACGTCAGGGGAGCTGTGGTATTTACAGCAGTGGTTTCCTAACCTTTAATGCATACGTGCAGCCAGGAAGCCTCTCCGGTGATTGCCCGCGTTATGCCTGGTGCCTGCCAGTCCCTTACCGCCACAAACACCTCATTAATTCCCATGCTTTTAAGGAAATGAAGCCATACAGAAATATGCCACCAGTAACAAATTACACAGTGCTGATGCCACCAATTAATGCTGCAGGAAATAACACTGTATTTCAGATGCTGAACGGTTGGTTGTTTTTTTTTTTCCCCTCCTAAATTAATTTGTCACTGTACAATAAAATAAGGATACTGTCCTGCCTGGATGTTGCTAAATTAACATTCAGACAGCGTCCAAAGTGCTAGAAAGGGAAAAAAATATAGGGAGCATAGATCTTTACTTTTTCCCCCCCTCTCGTTTTTGTGATGCCTGAGAGCAAACCGCCAAATGGGCACATAAGTCTGCCGTGCCACCAAGGGATTGTAGTAACTGTCCCAGTGCTCCCAGCCTCTACCGGCACACCTCCCGTCCCAGTGCTCCCATCTCACCTCTCCAGGGAGCCAATGTATACTGCAATATTTTCTAAAAAGCTGCTAAGCTGGCACGGGTCCCTCAGGCGAGCAGCCCGCTGGGTTTGTTATTACCTCCTTGCCCAGGTGATGCAGTGGCTCCCGATGTTTCCCATGCAGGCGAGGATGCGAGCGAGACCTCCAGGCTGCTGGTACCCTGTGAAACGGCTCGCAGCGCCGCTTTCCTTAAGTAGGATGAGTTATGGCAAAAGGAGGAAATGCGATGAAGTTTGTACTCCCACCAGGGGTGATCTTTGTACCCGTGAGCGTGGGTCACGGTGACAGTACCACTCACGTGAACTCGCAAAGGAGGAGATCCCTGTACCTGGCCAGGTGCGGTACAAGCGCACAGGCTGAGGCGGTTTATGTGGCTGAAGGCTCATGTGCGAACACAATGGGAAATGCCGATACGCGCAGGTGCCATAGTGCAGAGAGAGGCATCGGGGAAACAAGGTGGGGCAGGTTACCTGCTGCTTCCCGGCTGGCCCGGGAGGGCGCGGAATGGAAAGCAAAAGGGAAAGCACGTTTGCTGGGTGGTGGCACCGGCAGCCGTACGGGGAGGAGATCCTTACCGACATGGGCTGGGGCTGCCTCGAAAGCACTCTTGGGTTATCACCAAGGTGCTGCACGCACACACCTCAGAACCACTGCTCCAGGAACACTGATAGGATTCAGAGCCAAATTAATCACACTTCTGTCAGGCGACAGCGACGGGAAGCACCACCAGCGTAGCAGGGCTGGCGTGCAGAGTGTAGCCCGTCTCTCTTTGCAAGGATTAGCTCAAATTGTTGGTACTTTTATTTATTTACGCATTCTTTAGAGCCTTTCTAAGTGTGGGATGAAGAAAAAGCAGCATCTTGAGATGTTTGCCCTTCCCCCTGGGTTGCGGCGCGGCTCTGGTGGGTGGCGGGTGGTGGTCAGCGTGCGAGGGGCTGAGCGGGTGGGCGGCATCGTTCCTGTAGGGCCATCAGAAGCAGTCTCCAGGCCATCAGCCGGGGAAGCACCTCCCGCCAGGGCACAAACGAGGCCTAGAACAGAAAGCAGGCTACAAATTAATTAGCAGGAGAAGAGAGCTGCCTGGGTACAAGAGCTCTTTAGCAGGGGCTGCTGCGTCCACGGCTCCCAGGTGGTGTGGGCGATGCTGCAGGCGAGGCGGGTGGCAACCCGGTGCGGTGGGGATGGCAGCAGGTGCTGCCAGTCCCAATGTAGAAGAGCTCAGCTGGAGAAACGCAAAACTAAACCCGCTTCTGACCCTACAAACCAGCTCCGAGAGCAAAGGCAGCAGCTCTTACAAGGTGGTTTACAAACCGGTGCCGTGCAGCAGCTCTTGAGTCAGAAATGGTAGCGCTTCCCCCTGCTCGCCCCGGTCTTAATGCTCCGTCCTGCCAAGACATGAAGTTAGTTAAAAAGAGGTTTTTCTTTAAATACCACAGACTCTGATGCGGAGAGGACAGCTGTCAGCGGGGTGTATTCTCAGTGGGCTCTCGGCGGCTCGGCTGTCTGGAAGGAGCATTACGCAGCAACGTCGAGGTGATCCACCCGGCTACCCAAACTCCACCTGCCCGAACGGGTAATTA
This sequence comes from Pluvialis apricaria, assembly GCA_017639485.1. Lineage (NCBI taxonomy): Eukaryota > Metazoa > Chordata > Aves > Charadriiformes > Charadriidae > Pluvialis > Pluvialis apricaria. The sequence continues at coordinate 24,984,331 of CM030014.1, read as the reverse complement.
GAAATGAATTTGATAATGTGGAAAATCTGGGCATTATTGAGAAGTTAAATCAGTCTCCAACTGGATTAGTTCACTGCCGGTAGCTGGAAAAATTAATAAAGTGCAGGTCTCTATCAATCTAGGCGATTTTCCGTAAAGCCGTAAAGTATGAACATTATCCATCACAAACTGTTGGAATAGCAGCTAAGGCTCGGACCCGCAAGGGGCTTTGTGTGCTGGGGTGCTGACTGTCACCGCGCACCCCCCGGAGCGTGTCGGAAAGGGGCTGGGAGGGGTGTCCTGGCTTCCAGCCCCTCCGCCCGGGCTGGCTGGACATTCGGCTGGGTCTCCCCCCGTCACCAGCTGGCTGCCCGGGCGGCCCCGCTCTCGTGACGGTGTCTTTCTCGTCTAAAAGTGGAGCAGCACTGCGAGCTGGGCTGAGCGTGCCTTTCTCCTGCTGTCCCCGATAGCCCGCTGGCTTTTGCCACGCTGTCCTGAATGCGGAGCTGTACGTTTAAATCCCTTTGGGTACCGAAAGCACCGACATCCCGGATACCAGCTTCAGGCTGTGGCTTTCAGAAAATAAAGCTGGGTGAGTTGAAGTTTGACTCCCTGACTGCAATGAGCACAGTGGAAATCTATTAAATGCTCTTCTGGGGAATAATTTCCCACCTCGTACCGGACTGAGCGCAGATGGGGTTGGAATTTGGGCTGGAGACTTAAAAAATATACAAATGAAGCTGAGAGGTTTTTGGGGTTTTTTTTTGCACCTGGCAAGAGGAGAGCATTCAAAAGTTAAACTGGCCTTGGCTTGTGTTAAGGGGAGTTATCTGTGCTGGCCATAAATCGAACCGGGATGGCTTAATTGCTCATTCGCAGTAAATAAAGCTATAACTGAGATGTCTACTCTATAATATAGAGGGGATCTCCCAGGCTATGGAGGATGATAGCTAGCCGGAGAAATCCATTCGAAGGCTCTTTGGGATCGATAAGCAGTTAAGAGAGCCGCGGGAAGATGACATTGCCTGTCTTTGTGCACAGACGCTCGGAGAGGTGCCGGGCTGTTAAAAGCACGAAGGGCATCGCCTGGGCTCGGATCCATCAGGTTTAAAACACGGCGATTTCTAGCTGAGTTTCCACTTGGCGTCCAAATACAGAGGGGTGGGAGCATCCTATACATCAGCGTAAATGGCTGCGGACCCATCCGCTTCGGTAGCAGCGCTCCCACCCTCGCCCTGGGATGGTGTCAGACGCCACGGTGACGGGCTTAGCCACCGGGTTCATTAATATTAGTGAGGTCTGTGTGGCTCGGTGAGCATCCGAGCCCCCCCCGGCGCTTGCAGACAAGTTTCAGCTCATGCGGGTAGCCAGCCCCGGGGCTGCCTAACGTCGGCTGGAGCAAATCCACCGTCGTGGCGGAGGGAGCGGTCAAGAGGCTTAGAGCTGGTTTTTGCCGAAGGCTCGCGAGGTGCCGTGGCGGGGCAGAGGCTCTGTCCGGGTGCCCGGGAAGGGTCTTTTCCGTTCACAAACGTCCGGCTGGTGGGGTGGTCTGTGCTGCTGGCGTTTCGCTAGGTGGGCTGCGCTGTTTCTCCTGTCCCTGGGGCGGTTGGAGCCTGCCATCAGCCATGTGAAACGTAAATGGCAACGACCGGCTCATCCCTAATAATTTACTTTGCAATGCTGTTCTGCGGAAGGAAGATCAATTGCCACTTAGCTTCCAGCTCCTGCCTTGCCCGTCTTTTAAAGGGGAAATATTACAGCTGCCTTCTGGCCCCGCTACTCCTCACCTGGCCCACGTTTAATTTTTAATTCCCCCATGCCGTGGGAGAGCTGGTGGGACTGCAACAGGAGCTGGACCGCGCGGTGGTCCCTCCAGCCCCAAACCCAAACGAGATTCAGAAAAGACCAGGAAAAAACAAGCCATGAAGCAATCGCTGCTGTGGTTCTGCTTAGTGATACGCAGGGGTTTCACCCGGCATCTCTCCCGTCAGGGACACGCACCTTCCTCGCTCCGGTAATGCGGGATGCTGGCGCCCGCGGGGGGGTACCAGGCTCCTGCCAGCCTCAGAAGGGGTGAGAAAAACCTTCCGTCCTCTGAACTAGGTCCATTTAGAAAGAGGAAAGTTCTCCCTGGTGATTTTGGAGCAGAAGCACCCAGAGCCGTGGTTTGCCAGCAACCGCTTGGGAAGGTTTGGGGTCAGGGCGTGGTGTGGAAAATGATATATTACGTTTTCCCTGGTGAAGGTGTGAGAAAAACGGACCAGCTCACAATGGCTTCACAAGGATAGGAAGATGTGAGGCTCACTAGAGCCATTATTTCCAATGACTGATTTGCTCAGCCTTATTTAATTAGCTGTCCTTGCGCCAATCTGCTTCAGTGCAGCGAGTTTACCCCGACGCAAAGCACAGACTCATAAAACTAGGGCTGGATGAGGCATCCAGTGTGCCATCGGTGCACCTTGACCAGCACCTCCCTTGATTATTTCCTGCAGGTAAGCTGTCTAATCCGGTCTCAGCAATGCTAAGGAGAATAAATTTTTGGGGGGGAAGGCGGGGTACACCTAGGTGCTTGTAGATCTGGGCTGTTGAAGCTGGACGAGCTCAGTGGTGGAGTTCGAGATACAAATCAGAAGTGCGCTCAATGAGCTTGGCTGGGGTTTGGCCACTTAGCTGCACCGGTGGAAATATTTTTTCTTATTATTTTCTTTTTTCCCTGAAAGGATATTGCATGCGTTTGAGCAAGTGGTAGTGCCACGTTTCGCAAAAAAAAACCCACACCAACCAAAACCCCAGGGAAGCTGAACCGGGGAGAAAACCCAGCCTAGCTAACTGCGTGCCGTAGGGACGCTGACTGGAAGCTGAGACGTCTCATCTGCAGACTGAAATATTGACCGAGGCAAAGCGGGTGCTGTGCCCGCGGAGGGGGAGCGGGGGTTGCCGGGCCTCGGTGCTGCCCCGCTGCCCCCGGGGGGGGGACACAGGGAGAGGCTTTGCCGGGTGCGTCGCTGGGAGGGGGAGCGGGATTCGTATTTAGCTATTTCTACTTGGTTTTCCCTTGAACCTGAAATAGGTATGGGTGTAAAGGACGCGTGCTGAGCAGCCACTAGCCAGAGAGGACAAGCGGACGTTGCGTCCCGGGGTAGCAGACCCCCACCACAGCATCTCCCCCACGGGGTTTGTTAGCGGGGCTGTCCGCGACCTGGCTGTCTCCGCTTCCTAGAAAGCGTAGGAGCGGAACTCCCCTGAGACATCCCCCCGCCTCCGACCGGGCTAAAATTAACCAACAGGTTCTAAAATTGCGGGGTGGGGAGGGGGGCATGGATGTGGACCTGCTTCGGTTCCCAGGGAGGCCGGCTGCAAAACCTGCTCTCCTGGGAAAAAAAAAAAAAGTCCGTGATTTGCCCTTTGCCCATCGGGGGTGTTTCCTGATTAAAATGAAACTTTGACTGTTTAAAATGATCCTGCCCTTATCTCTGTGGCTTTATTTAGCTCTCCGCGCTGCCTCACATCCCTTCCTCCCTCCCCGTGCCGCCCCGGTGCCCTCTGCGCTGCCAGCCCTGTCACAGCGGCACGTAGCATCGTGATGTTGCACATGTACAGGTGGCGTTTCCAAAAGCATCCGTGGGGACGGACGCTTGGATCCCGGGCTGTCAGCGAGGACAGGACTGGCTGTCCCATGGGAGCATCAGGCTACTGTCCCCTAGAATATAAACCCTTCACAGCATCGTCCTCCAGCGCTTTCCTGCCAAAATCCCTTCTTTGCCCTCGTTCCTCCTCTGCTCTGGCCTCAGGATTATGTGGGTTTGGTTTTTTTTTCCCCAGAAATAGCAAATGTTGAAATATCCCCTGGCATTACACGGCCACATGTGAGCTGGAGGGGATGGCAGCTTTCTCCCTGCCCTTGGCCGCACCAGAAAATGTGCTGCCGGCATTGAAAAAACCAAGGCAGGGGTATGGCTGAGCCCCGCAGCCGCGCAGGAATCGCTCTCCAAATTCAAGATGTTCTCCGTATTTATTTTTCTGTCTGGCTCCGTTTGCTGACAGCGAACAACCCGTGGCTTGGGGCAGCCAGCGCCTGCGCTACATGTTTTTGTTCATCCGTCCCTCCCTGCCAAATGCTGAAGTCAGAGAACTGGCTCCGGCTGGTGCCAGCTCTGGTTGCTCACACTGGGATTAGCACGTAAACTGGTTCAGTCCCACTGCGGCGGCCGAGCGTGGCCTTCTCTTTTACCCCGCCGGCTGCAGTTGCCTCTGTAAATGATGTCTGTTATGACTTTGCTTTTGACTTTCTGCAAGGGGCCGTTCTAATAAAGGTGGGTTTTTTCCCCCGTTTTATTTGCAGATGTCTTTTCAGCCTGCCACACACGGGGGAGAGCATGAACGCCTCGTGGTCCCCCATGTCTCAGGCTGGCCCCGTCCTCAGTCCCTTGTCTGGACACCTCTTTAGAAGGGATTAAGGGGAAGTGTCGAACCTCCAGGAAAACAAGGAGGAATCTCCAAAGCGCTGGGACACCTAAAGAAAGCAAATCCTCCCCGAGACGGCGAACGCAACTGAGCTTCTCAGTTACAAGCAAAGCTGTTCTGGTCCGATCTTCTGCTTGCAGCGTTTACCCTCTCCCCAGGACGCTGCGAACAAAATTAAAATGAGCTGAAAACCAAAATAATCGAGTATCTTTTAAAACTTGTTAACTAAATGTTCAGCCTCTCAGTTTGCTTAGAGCAGTTACAGATGGATTAGCTGAATGGATGGGGTTGCATTTTGCTTTTTAATCCGTGGAGGAAAGCGTAGGACCTGGGCTGCCCCTGCGATGGTGCGGGGCAGAAGTCCTCCCGGTGTGCTGCAGCGCAGGAGCTGCCCTCACGTGTGCGCTCAGCCCCATCCCAATATGACCGGGGTCAACTCTGCTCAACCTACGCAAGTAGCTCAGTCCTCGTTATCGCTTCCAAATGCCTGCCCGTTATCCCGTGTCTCTGAGCTGGACTGGCTCCCGAGAGCCCGGGGGATGCTCAGGGTGTCGCTCGGTGGGTAGCAGAGGGCTGGGCACGAGGCTCAGTGCCAAGCGGGTCCAGCGAAGCCCCCGCCCACTTCAGCACATCTGCTCTCTGTTCTCCTCCCTCTGAGCCCGATTTACGCTTCGTTTTAGCCCGAATACGTGCCTCCCGGTTGAATTTCTTTACAAAGAGAAACTTCAGTGAGAGGCTGTGAAACGGGAACTGGGCAGATGATGGCAGAAGACGGTAAAACCAACACAGAGCTCCCGGGCCACCTCATCAAACAGCAGAAGCTGGCGTAGGGGTATTGATTTCTGCAGAGCTGTGCCAGTGTACACAAGTTAGGGCTTTGACCTGAGTAATTCACCGTAATAAAGATAGCCAACTTCTGGAAAACTTCCAGGAAAACCATCTCCTTTGATCAGGTCAGTTACCGATATATACACATATCGATATATATGCATTAACGCCGTCTGGGGCTGTAAAATCCCGTATTTAAGGCAAGTTATAGCTAGATTTCAACTGCGCTGGGTGGCTACCTGCGCAACCTGGCAGAGCGAGGTGTTGTCCTTGGCAGGAGCGAATTCTATTCCTGTTCTCCGGTGCACAGGGAAACTTGATCTTTGCTCTTCCCATCACCCCGGACCGTGACCTGGGAGAGGCTGAGACGCTGGCTTGCTGCGAACCCGCTGGCGCGAGGGGTATCGTCGGGGCGGGAGCGCGGCTGTGGCGCAGCTGGGGCAATGCGCAGGCTCAGTCCTGCCCGGACACTCCTCCTTGGAAAAGCCAGGGGAGCACAGCTGGTGAGGAGGGGGCTCATTTCGGGGTCCCCAGGCTGTGACCCTGAGTGCCCGCGGCTCAGTGGTGCTGTGTCTTATTGCAGGGAGCAGCACTGGCCTGTCTGCAGCTGGCTGGGGGATCCCAGGGCCCCAGCGTGGCACCGCGCAGTGATACTGGTGCTGCTGGTCCTGCCTGGGGTGACAGTGGATGCTGTGCCTTTCATCCCCACCCCAGCTGCCGTCTCAGGGCACCCCAGGAGATGCTCTCGCAGCATGGGTGCGGGGCGCGCAGCGCCTGGGAGCAGCCTGCAAGTTCCAGGACTATCCCCTGACGCCTGTTGAGATGCCAAAAAAAAATTTAACCACGTCTAAGACTTTATATTTCCCATGCTTCAGATAGGTCCCTGCGAACACGGAGCCAGGTACTCGGAGGTCACTTAAGTGGGTATGGTTTGCTTCCGTAGAATATTACACCTATTTTGACCCATAGAATATTACACCCATTTTGACCCACCTTCTTGCCACTTTTTACGTAAGGCCCCCTCCCCTCGGAGCAGATCGCCTGCTTGGGTCTAATTTCTTTCAATGGGACTTCAGCATGTGCTCAAGTACTTGGCTGATTTGGGGCCCGAGTCATTAGCTTTACAGTTGATTACTCAAGTGGATTTTAGGGTGGGGGAACGGGAATGCTAACATCCAGGGAGAAGAGTTGAGCCGACACCCAGGCTTGAATCCATACCCGCCTCAAAGTATCAGCGCGGTCCCGTCACGACCGGCGGTCAGCCCCGGGTCCCGGCATTGCTCCTCACCACCTTCATCTCCCCGCGGCGCCCGGGTGTCCTGGAGCGTCCGCTGCAGCGCCTGGTCTCGGCAGCAGCCTTCCCCTGCTCCATTTAACAGTTTAATGGCGTTTGTCAGCTTTAAAATTACAGTCTTAGCAGCTTCACCCACAACAGAGGGGCGAACGCTGCAGCGCTGATTGCGTGCACTAGAGGAGCTGATTACCTTCTCAGCGTTTCAGATCATCAGAAATGCAAACAAGCTGGCACTGTAAATATACATACATTTTTAAGGCAACCAGATCAGCAGCGCGCACATGCTCTCAGGCCCTCACCAATTACCCAAATTGGTACGTTCCACTCCTTGCATCGGCGTACTCAGATATAATATATCATATAAAAATCAACGGCTCACAGCTAAGGTTGTCTGTTGTACTCTGGTTCTCAACTTGTTGATTTTTTTTTTTTTTAAAGCAATAAGTAGATTATTTTATACATGCATTTATGAAGTTTGTAAAATTGTAGGTACAGTTCGGGCTGGCGTGCGTCAGCCCCAAGGCTCTGCCTGGCCCCAAGGCAGCAGCGTTGCGCCCGTCCCCGTACACCGGCAAGCATTGGCCCGGCTTGCTGGTGGCGAGGGGCAGGAAAAGGTTGTTTCTTTAAAAAAAAAAAAAAAGTGATTGATGGATGAGTTACAACCAACTGCGGGGGCTTGGATTCTGACAAAATGTCAACATCCAGCACAAACGGGGAAAAAAAAAACCTGGGTATTTTCGTCCCAGCGCCCCCAGTTCAGTCTAGCCGGCGTGCTGCAGCCTCCGGCTGCCAGCCGCATGGGCTGGAGCAGCAAAAGTGGGGCGAAACTTGGGTTTTACACCCACGATGGGGCTTGGGCACGCTCTGCAAGCAAGCACGCCCCGGGCTGAGCACATGGCACGCTTCATTCTAGCTGAAAAGTGAGAAGTTTCTGCACAGCATCTCCCTTCTTGCGCTTCCAAACCAGCACATCTCCCGTTCTTCATCTTTTTCTTTTTTTTTTCCTCCAGTTGCAGGTTGGCTGCGGTGAGGACTGCCCGCGGTATGGCACAGCGGGGCTTTGCTGGTGGCTTTGGATCAGCCCTCAGCGTCCTTGGCTCTGCAGAAAACATGGGGCTTGCCGAAAGCCTCAGCTCTCCGTGGGAAGGCTGAGGCAGGCGGCCGAGGACCGAGGAAGGCTGGCGTTAGTTTGGGGGCCTTCTGGTGACACCCTCAGGCACAAGGAACAGTGAAACGGTTAAAAAAAATAAAATAGACGTTTCAGCAAACAGCTCGGTTTTGAGTGGGAGCAATTTTAAAGATTTTCCGAATTATTTAGAGAGAGATGAAGGGAATAAACTAAATGTAACACTGAATAGCCTCAAAAGGGCTGAGTGTTTTGCTTCGAACACACTCACACACACAAACCTGCACAGATGTTCTGACCTTTGGAAAAAAGCACACAGACACAAAAATCAGCTAATCTGAAATGAAGGGATGATTTCGCCGTTGCCAAAGAGGCTGAAAAGCGTCGCTTCGCTCAAGCTGTTATCTCTTCTCCCTCTCCTGGGTCGTGCTCTCGTGTTGTACCGTCTCTGTACCCCGACGGTGGCAGCGTCGCACCTGCGATCTGCAGATGACCTCTGCGCCTCCGGCTGCCTCTGCCCGTCCAGCCCCGTTTCTCCCGTTAGCGTTTCGGATTGTAGCTCTTTTCACTCTGCTGGCGTGACCCGAGCATGTTCGTGGGTGTGCGGACTCCCACAGATTAAACGCTGTGTTTTGAGCCTGTGCTAAAACGTATTTTCCTATACATCTTCCTTTTCATATGTACATCCTTCTCTGATAGACATGGACATGCACCTCATCCCACGTAACTCTGCTGTACCTCTGTTTGGGAGTTTTGCGGGGAGGTTGTGAGGCTCAGGTTGGGCTTGGAGCTGCTCTGATGCCGGCATTCGCTCCCCCCGTGGAGAGCACCCCGTCGGCACCCGCTCCCCACCTCCACGCTGGGCACGAAGCGCTTCCCAGCGCAGCGGTGGGGCTCTGCGGGCTGCTGAGACGTGAACAATAACCCCCCCGAAGCAAGGAGGTGGGAGATGAAAAGAAACTTTGATGAGAGAAATGAAAAGGCAGGGAGAGGAAGGGGGTGTGTAGCGCAGTGTCGCCGGGAGATGCTTGCAGCTCTTGGAGAGAGAGCGGGAGCAATGCTATGGGTGAGCGCAAGTCGCTGGGTTTTAAGGAGATGCTGATGGGTGGGAGCAGCGAAGGTGCTGGTGGCAGCCCTGTGGCTGCCTGGCCGTGTTCACAGCACGGAGCAGTTTGGGTTGGGAGCGTGTCACAACCTACCAACCCAGCCCAACCTCCCTTCCCGCTGCTTTTGAAGCATCTTCCTCAGCTCGGACAGCCCAGGAGCTCCTCCGCAGCTGGTAGTGTCTGAGAGCTGTGACCTGGTGAAGGGGAGCTGAAGGTGGGGTGACAGGAGAGGTTTTGCCCGCTGCCTGGGGGCTCTCCAGCCCAGCTGCAGAGGAGCCCTGTTAGGCAGAATTGATGGCAGCTGAGATGCGGTCATGGAATAAATAAGGGCCCAGGTGCACTGCAGGAGGTTCTGCTGAGCTACGGTAGTGCTCAAGATTGCAAGCAGCTCCAGGGATGCGATGGGGGACTGTGTGCAGGAGGGAAGCGCTTGTGGTTGTTGAGCGTTTGAGGGGGGTGCCCTTGGTTTGGGAAACCTGTGTGTCTGACAATATTGTGCCGTTGTGTGACACAGGGCTTTTGCTGCATGGAGAATGCCTGAAAGGAACAGCAGGAACCTGTGCCTTAATGGCTCTGATGACATCTCCTGCGGTGACGGGGTCAGGAGAAAACCCCTCGCGCCTGCCCTCTCCCCGTGGGTACCACATTGGGTTTTCCTTGTCGCTTCCCAGCAAAGGCGGCGGGGATGGGGCAGAGCTGGTGTGCTGCCCCAGCGACTGAGGGCCTGTGTTGGGTGCTTCAGAGAGGGAGGGTGGGACGGGAGGGCAGGGCAGGGCAAGGCTGCCTCCTGGCAGAGGCTTGCAGATGGGTAAAGCGCTTATTTTCCTCTCTGGCAAAGTAGGGACTGCTTGTTCCTTTCACCGGCGCGGTGGCTTGACCTAAGCATCCCTGCTTTGTCACCCTGAGACTGGGCTCCGTGACTGAGCTGTCTGGGAGCCTGTGGTACGGGACCGTTTTGGATGTGGAAGTTAAGTGCAGCTGCTCGCTCGCAAAGAGGCGCCTGCGTGTCAGCAGCGTGCTGGGCCCCATGTCCCATAGGCTGTGCCGACTGTCAGCCAGCTTTTGGGGTGTCACAGCCCTCCCTTGATGGGGAGAGGAGGGAAGAGTTGGCTGTCCTCTGCCAGGTGTCCTCCGTTTCTCCTCTTTGATCCCCCCAATCCTGGACTTGTTACCTTTCATCTGCTTCCACTCATTTTTGGGAGTGATCTCGTGTCAGCGCCTGATGGACCTGTCCTCTTGTTTGTGCTTCTGCCGTGAGCCCGGACCTTTGAGAACACACCCAGAAATGTCATCTAAAAATAATGAGATTGATGATCCTCACCCAAAAGTAAGGCTTTTGTTTTCCTAGAGAACTGGATGAAAACCAGCAATGAAACCCCTTTCCCAGTGGGCAGGAAAACTTGTTTCCAGCTAGCAGAGAGCAGGTTGTAGCCCGGCCAGGAGCCCTCCGCCCTGCTACAGCCCCATCCTGGGGGAAAACACTCCTTTTTGGTTAATATTTAGCTCCTGGCACAGAACAGAGCTGTGTCCCTGAGCATTGGTGGCTCTCCTGCCCATGCCCAAGGAAACGTGTCCCTGGGAGGAGATGTCAGCCTTGTCCTGGCGGAGCTGCTGCCTTTCCCTGTGTGGCTGGGGAGAGCTGGAGGATTTCTCCCGCTTTCCTCCTTCGGTATTTACCTTTCCGGAGCAGGTGAGGGAGAGGTTTCCCTTCCCTGCTGCACACAGTGGGCTTTGCTGGGGGTTTCTGACAGGTCTGGATGAGGTCTCTGCCCTGCTTCCCCTCCACACCAGGTAACCCTCCAGTCCACTTGCCTACGCTCTTGTTGATGTCTTTCATTTACTGGAAATCTTTGTATTTACCAGGAATGCTGAGATTTATGCGGGACCATGTCAGATTCTATGTAATAAATTTACCAAGGGTGGTTTTTGTTTTTTTTTTTTACATTACCAGCTTCTCCTGACCTCTGTAAATTCAGTAATGATTTAGCTGTAAAGGGTTTGCTGTAGTGTCCTTCAGATGCGAAACAAGAAAATGACATTGGAGGCTGGCAAAGTGAAACGCGGATTCATTCCTGTTACCAGAAACGGGGCTTACTTGTGGACAAATTGGCACAAACCCCGTAGCTTTTAAACTGGCCAAGCAGGCTTTAGAAATTAATCATTTCCTATTAATGAGGAAGGTCCTGCGCTCCTGCGTGCCTGCAGGGAAGGAGAGCAGCGCAGGGGGTGGGTGCGTGCCTGGCGCCTGCAAATATTTGGGGTCAGAGGGAGCATTTTGTGCGCAGACCGCTGGGTCCTCACGCTGCATTGCTTTCCTGGGTTGTTGGTTGGCTTTTTTGTTGTTTGTTTGGATGGCAGCTGCTAATGCAGAGCCCCAGCGCTGCCGGTTGCTGACCTCCAGAGGCTGGTGGGAGAAAACCTTGGTCACCTGCATGCCCAGAGGGGACTCGGGGGGGTCCTGGTCCCCAGCCTGGCGTGCAGCGCAGGCAGTGGCAAAATGGGGGGTCTGGACTCAGCCTGACGGCGCTGCTTGTCGATGAATAACTGGGGAGACAAGGCTGGCCTGGATGAAACCCAGAGCAGCTCTCCTTGCTTGGGTGCTCCCCAAGGGCTCTCACCTAATCTGTGCCAGCAAGGAGCCCCCACCTCTGGTCTGAGGGGTCTCTGCATGTGCCCACCCACGGCGGGGGCTGGAAGCTGCTGCCCAGGCCTGGGCATCTCGGGGTATGCCGAGAGTGCAGGAATGGGGACAGACCTTCCCAGTAACCCGTGCTCGGGTGCAAAGCTTTTCTGGAGAACCGCCCCAAATGCCGTGCTCTACCGGGCAATGCTGCTGAGCTGCCCTTGAGCCAGGGATGTGCAACCTGGAAAGGGGTTTGGGATGGACCTGGTGATGGTATACGTCAGAAAAAAAAAAAAAAAAAAATATATGGGAGAAATGCCTGCAGAGAGGCAGCATATGTGTTCAGACTTCATTAGGACAATTTCCTCTGTAATTAAAAATCTGCCTCGCTGCTCTATTACCCCTTCCCGGTGACGACCGGCACCTTCCCAGGCTGGGCTGCGGTTATCCCAAGTGGCAGAGAGGCAGGGGGCAGAGGATGCTACTCGGGTGGAGACGATCCTTTTGCCCACAATGAAATAATCTAGGTACAAGCGGATGGTCTTGCACAAGCTGTCATAGCACATGCTTGTTAATTTTCAGAATTACGCCTGAATAAATTTCAAGTTTTGGCTGAAAGATCAGCACAGGCTTAGCTTTCTTTTTTTTACCCAAACCCAGATTTTTCTATTGGTTGGATGTCTGTAACCAAACCTCAGTGTTTGTAAATGGAAATTATTTGGTTTCCTTCTTGGCTCTTTTAAAATGGAAATACAGGTAACAGTTAAAAGCTTTCTTTGTAGACTTTGATCAAAAGTCTTTGCAGGTTTTGATCAAAATGCTGTGATTTTGGTCAAAAAAGCTGTTGTCTGTGTTTTCCCCTTCCCCGACCTGTATCCCCTTTCTGGTCTCCTCCCCCCTTCCACTTAGATGGAAAAAAAATTTTCCGTGGGCTCAATCAGCATCGAAGAGTCACTTATTTAAAGGGAGGAAGAATATTGTGACGTTTGACTGCCTGTTTTGGATTCTGTGAAGGAATTTCATCCCCTCCTGGTTGCCGTGTCTCTGGCATCCCTCCCAGATCCGAACTCTCTGGAGGACGGAGGCAGAATTATCTCTGAGCTTTGCAGCTGCCAGATGTTAACCGATGAAACGGCAGCCTCGCTGCTTCCCTCTTTACTCCGGGTAAACCTCTGCCTGCCTGCCCTGTTTGAAATGCAAAGCTTCCTCAAATCCCCTCTTGTAGGGTTCTTGATGTCTCTTGCCAATCAAGCCTGACGGAGGCTCGCTTCGTTCCTTTTCCAGCTACTTGCCTTAAGAATTGCACTCGAACGTGGCTGTGTAAAGTGCCTGGGCATCGTGAGCTGTGGTGTGGAGGGAAGGAAGTTGAGAACTGTGCAGTTATTACATCCCCTGAAGGTAAGTTTCCTCTCCTGCCCATCAGAGCAACGAGACGAAGTCTTCCTCCCCTCCGTGTCGCTGGCACAAAGCGGAGCTGGGGGTGCGCAGGTCACTAGCAGGGTTATGATCGTGTAGACCCCGGCTGCCAAACAGGAGGTTGTGCACGACAGGAGCCAGGACGTGGCACCTTGTGGCCTTGGCAGCTGGTCCCTCGGGAAGGGCAGCCTGAAGGTTGTCAGCCGGCCCTGTGACGCCCGTCATACCCATCCAAAAGGGCCCCCGGGGGCTGCTGGGGCAGTTTGAATGTGTGTCTGGGATACACAGAGGGGTAGCTTTGTAACGACTTTGTCGAGAGGCAGGTTTCTCCTGCAAGCAGTCAGACGATCAAGGCAAAGCTCGCCGGGTGAGGTTTAGTGTCTATGTAGTTTGGTTGCAGGGGGTGCAGCAAGTCCTTCTGGCCTTCACACCCATCCATCTGCGGTATCGATCATAAACACATCAGGCAGGCTACGGTGCCTGCAGTGACATTCACTTGCCTCTGTGTGTGTCTAGCACGTGGGTTTGTAGGCTTGAATATTCCTGGTCTTGTTCCCTTTACCTGGGGGAAAAACTCCTGTTATTCTGCCCTGGTGAAGCCAGCAGTACCAGGCATCGTGCGCGAGGCCGTGTGCTGTGCTCTGTGCAAGGGTGCAGGACACATGCTCTTGCCCTTGAGTGCAATCACCCGTGTAATTACCCTGTGAGTGATAGGAAAGGGGAAAAAAAAAAATTCATATTACCCTTATGATAGTGTTCATAGGACCATTGATCAAGGTGACAATTGGAAATTCATCACGATGTAGTAGGAAAAATGGGAACTTTCCTGTGCGTGAGATGGGAAGCTGATCCAGACCAGCCACCGCGGCCAGCTTTTTGCTCTCTAATGGGTGATTTCAGGAGAAAAAAACATCTGAATGGGACCCTGAAGCAGCAGACACGGAGTAGGCTGGACCGTTCTCCTTCCTCCCCGCTGCTTTAGACAGACTTGCACCTTAAAAACTTCACATCTCCTCTTTGCCTCCAGAAGTAGAACCACAGCTCAGACTGCAACAAGCCAAATGCTGTGATAGAGTGAAACTCCCGTGGCAGGTTCCCTTCCCCACTTTTTTATTTTTTTTTTAAAGCTTTCAAAGATAAATCGCATTTTGCTTCAAGATAATGAAATTTCCTTGGAGGAGAGACATATTTTTCTCTGGCTTTTGCATCCGGAACATGAGAGGAGTTTTTATTTTAAATCTCCATTGAAAGTGTTTGTCTGTCTACATTTTGCTTTCTTCACCGTGAACGCTCTGACTTCACAGAGCCAGCAGAGACCCTGAGACGGAGTGTTTCTGTCACTTACTATAGCTTGCTTTGGCATAAAATTTAATCTTCAGAATTTTTTCATCCTAAAGAAATGAAAGTTGAAGTCAGATTAGAAACAGATAAAAAGAAGTCATCCATCCTCAGACAAAGGAGTTTTTGTTTTTCTCTTTTGCATTTGCCTTTGTTAATCCTCTGCCTTCAAAGGGAACAAAAAGAGTTCCTTCCACCTAGAAAGACTGGAAAAAAAGGAAAAACACGGAGCAAGTAGCATGCCTGATGTGTGCTTGTGTTGCCCTGCACCTGGCACGTCTGCTGGGACTTGTAACCATCCTGAAAAACCCAATTAAAGGGAAAATGTGGGAAGCAGAAATTGCTGCATCTATGAAGTCAAAGTGAATTTTTTTTTTTTGCTTCTGAGAGGGGAACTTACCGATCTTTACCTCGTCCTGCAGAGAAAGGTGGTCCTGCCGTCCGTCGCTAGAGGAGCGGGCGTCTTCCCTGCCTCCGCAGCTGGTGGCAGCGCGGAGTGGAGGAAGCTGCAGGTCCATTGCGTTATATGATGCCTGGTGTCACACCAGAGCCTGTCTTAATACCGCTCTCATCTTTTGTTCAATCATGTGTAGTGATTAATATGTTCTCAGGCGCTGAGAGGCTCGAGGCACTTGGCACTTGACTGTCTCCTATTTCTGTACTTAATAAACAGAATATTCCACAAGAAGAACTTGCAATTTATCTTTCGCTCCTGTGCGGGGAGTTACTCAGAGTCCCGGCTCTGACTGCATCTCTCTTTTGCCCAGGGAATTAATAGACTCTTCCATACCCTGGCTCCCTCTGTTCTCACTCCGGTTGCCAAATTAACCTTCATCTCACCTACTTTTTCTTCACGTCTCGCTTCAATTTAGTCCTCAAATTGTTCACATGACAAAGGAGTCGTCCTTCCTACAGCTTCTACTTCTGCTCTGATAAGATACCTGAATTTTCAGTGAATGCCTGAAGAGGAGAATAACAGCTCTCCCCCCCTTTTAGTTTCCCCACGGTATTTTAAGTCCAGAAGTCTCCCTGAGGTTATTCCTCCTGGGAGTACAGCAAGCAGTTTGGACTGCAGTGTGCCAAGTGACTGAGTTGTGCCCGGAATACACTGAGCGTTTACTGGTGCTAATTAATGTTATTACATCATATTACATTTATTTGGACTCGCGGGAGGGGGGTTTGACTGCAGAGGCTGGATGCTGCTCACCAGCATTGCCCGTGCTTACCTGGCTCGCGTGTTGCGGCACACTAAACAAGTCTGAAATGCTGGAAAATTGAAGGAACCTGCTTTTCTTATCAGGGAGAGGATTTATCAGCTCCTCAGGCTTTGGCTTCTGGGAGGACGCTGTAGGTGCATGCTTTTTCTCTGCAATTAATGCACAGGCAAGCTGCTGGGAGCAGCCTGCGCTGCCTTGGCAGGATTAGGGATGCAAGAGCACTGCTGGGGACGGCTTCTGCACTGTGCGGGAATCTTTCTGCCCTCCCCACAGGCCTGGATTCGGCTTAGAAAATAAACGAGGAGCGTCACGGCTGCTTTAGCGCCTGTGCTTATTCTGGCTAGGGGAGGCTCCCGTGTCCTCTGCTCTGCGGGGCTGGCGCAGGGGAAGGCTTTTTTTGACCTTTATGCTGCTCTGAGCCGCTCCTACGCTAGCGAGCAGCTTGCCGGGGACCTCCTGCCACCGAGGGCACCTTCCCAGCGAGCCCCCTGGTCTAAGCTGGGCGGTGCAGGACAGGAGCCTTGGTCACCCTCTGATGGTGACGCACCTATTGTCGCAGGAGGTGTCAGGCTCCCAGGGATCGAGCTTGCTGCTTCACAGCTCAAAGGATTTGGGGTGACCCCCTCCAGAGGTCCCCTTGCAGCGTGGTACCCACCACTGCACATACAGGGATGCCTGGTTGGGATTCATCTTCATGCTTCGGCTCGTCCCTTCACAGCTGGGGCAGTGTGCTGGGGGAGGACAGGGACAGTCACAAGCTGTGATAACTTTGGTCCCAAAAGTGGTTTCAAGGGCTTTTTTGAGGAGGAGATCTGTGCTGCGGCATATGAAAATTCTTGATGTTTTCTTTCGCTGGGATCCCAGATCTTCATCCTCCAGAAAGGGTTTGGCATCGCCTGAAGCATCATCAGAGAACAAAGGCGAAGCTGTTAATTAAGACAGAGCTAATTCTGGCAGCTGACTGCCGCCATCTCGATGTGCTGCCGGCTGCACGCCGCGGGAGCAGAGGGGCCGGCCGTGCTCTCTGGGCATGGGGCTGTTGAAAGCCTTCCCGGAGGCTGTTTGTGCTCTTGGCAGGGCTTTGCCCCGTGTCCTTCCCGCATGGGTACCTGGCGGGCGGGACTGGAGGGTGCTCCTGGCCCAGAGGGGTGGTTGCTGAGAGCCACGGCATGCTGCTCTTCTTGCCTGGGGTTTGGGGCCTTTTGCTCTGCTGGGAGCTGGTGGCAGCTCTGGGGAATGGCATCCTAGGGGAGAAGCAAGTGAGGTGGGACCTCACTGGTGGCCTGGGGTTGGGGACCTGGTGATGGATAGGGCGCTGTGGGAGAGGCCTCCCATTGATGGCCGGCTCAGAGGGGGAAACGGAGCAAAATGCACCAAATTGCACCAAAAAGCCAGCTGGCTTTAATGTCCTTGGTGCGTCCTCCAAGGGGACACTGGTGGGCATGGTCTCTCCAACCGTTCTGGGGCAGCTGGTGGCCACGATCCCATCAGGTAAGCAGGAAAGAGTGGCCCTGTGGGACAATGCTGCTGCTATCCCGCACCCACCCTCCGGACGGCAACACGGCAAAGAGGCTTTTTCTGAGCCGCTGCCTCCAGGAGAAGCGGAGCGTTGGTGTTCGGAGACCCGAAGCAAGGCTGACGGAACAGAAAGCTTTTTGAACAAACACAGCTGGCTTTTACCCAGCGCAGCCAACTCTTTGGCCAGCTGAAAAGAAATCAGAAGAATATTGATGTATTATTTTTCTTTTGCCATACAAAAATTTGTCAGGCTTTTTTTTTGGTCAAATGTTAGTTTCTGAATGCAAGTTTTTCAGTTGATAACAATTATTTGGGGAAAAAAAAAACCCCAACAACTGCAACCAACTGAAGCAGTCTCTGGATAACTCACAGGCTCAGCTCTTCGCCTCTTGTATTTTCAAACGATTAACATTTTTTTGCTTTGCACATCATGAATATTCTATACTTGAGCTGTTACTGAGTTGTGCTAGATCAGATAAATAACATGGTGTTGCTTTTGTGGCAGACTGGATAAAGATGCAAATAATACTGACATTTACTTCACAGTTTTCTTTCTGTGATCCTCTGAGTGAGTAAACTGGATTGCTGAGATATTCATGGGAAGGAAATGAAGAAGGGTTGTCAAGATGAAAGCAAATTTCCTTAAAACTTAGCCAGAACGTTCTTGGCAATTTTTTTTTTCCCCGCTGTTATTTGCTCAGATGAATAGGAGCTGCTCGAAATATATTTTGCACAACACTGAAAGAAAACTCTTGGTCCTGTGGTACCCCTGAGTATTTTTTTTTTTATTTTTTATTTTGGTGTGCTTTCACTGAAAAGCTGATGATTTTTTTTCCAGTGCTTGGTACTTCTGCGGGGTTGCTGGTCCCACCGTGGCAGGGGATGGTGACCCCAATGAGCCCTTGTTGCCTTCCCTGCCCTCATTTCCCCCCCCCTCTTCTCCCTCCTGTTGGGATGTGGGATGCCGTTGGGAGGGATGGATGGGGTCAGCTCCACAGCAGGCGAGGGAGAGGAGCCGAGGGGGATGCTGAGCCCCAGGATGCCGTTGGGAGGGATGGATGGGGTCAGCTCCACAGCAGGCGAGGGAGAGGAGCCGAGGGGGATGCTGAGCCCCGGGAAGGGCAACCAGAGCCGGCATGGTGTGATGAGGGGGACAGGCCCCATCTCCTTCTGGAGGGCTCCTTTCAGCGGCAGCAGGTGACGCCCCGAGGCGGGTGCTGTCCCGAGGCGGGTGACATGGCTGGTGGGCATGAGGCCACGGTGCTGGGTGGCCCCGGGGACCGGCGGAGGGAGGCTGTGGGCTGTGGGCCCCGGCGTCGTGTCCCCAGCAAGGGAGGGCCGGCGGGCAGCCATCCTGCTGCTCCCGGCTGCCCACCCCGCGGGTGAGGAGGGTGAGAACCCCCCCCCCCCCTCCCCGTGTTGACTCCTGTGAGCCTGAGGTGGGAGCCGCCATGTTTTTGGGGGGCCGGGCCGGGCCGGGGGGCCGCCTCGGTGTGGGGCTGTTTGCCCCGGCTTCCTTTTTTGGGGGGAAAATGAGGCGATTTGGGTTGCGGCGACGTGAGCCAACAGTCCGTTCCCCTCCCCTTTCCCCTCCCGGGGCCCTGCGGTGGGGCTGAGGGTCCGCCCCGTCGGGGGTCCCGCTGAGGGGAGCGGGGGGGGGGGTGTGTGAGGGGGGGGGCGGTCCGCCAGGGGGCGCCGTTCCCCTTCGGACGGCAGCGCGCGGCGGGGCGGGGGCGGGGCGGAGGCGGGGGAGGCGCGGCGGGGATTGGCGGGGCGGCGGCGGGGGGCGTGGCCGGGCGGCGGCGGGGGCCGGCGGCGGCGTGGCCGCGCGCCCCACTCGCGGCGGCGATGTGACCCGGGCGGCGCGGGGAGGCGGCGCGGTCCCGGCCCCGTCCCTGTCCCGCCGCACCGGCACCGGCCCCCGGCCCCCGGCACCGGCCCGCCCTGGCCCGCGGACGCACCCCCATGCCCGCTCACGGCCGCCCGCCGGTAGCGGCTGAAGCCTGCGGAGCAGCGACGCGCGGGGCCCGGGGAGGCGATGGCTGCGGATCTGGTGGTGCTGCTCTGCCTGGCCGCCGCCGCGGCCGCCGTGGAAGGTGAGGCGGGGACGGGGGAGGAGGAGGGGGGGGGGGATGCTGAGCCGCGGGTCCCTGCCGCCCGCCGCCGCACGCGTGGGCTGGCAGCGGCGTCCGCCACCGGGGAACCGGTTCCCGCGGAGGGCTGCGGACCGGCGCGGCGCCCGGCCGCTTCGAGGGGGAGGCGCGGAGCTCCCCTTGGCGCCGGCCCTCCTCCCGTAGCCCCCGCGGGAAGCGGCCCGCAGGCGGTGCTGGCAGCCCCGGGGCTCGCCCACGGGCCGTGGGTGGCCTCGGGAAGGGGAAGGGGGGGTGTGTGTTGGGGGGGGGGTTACAGCTCTCGGGGACGGCTCTGGGGAGCCCGTCCGGGTCTGCGTGGGACGGACGGCTCCTCGGGGGACACCCCCGGGAGTCCCCTCCCTGGTTGGGCTCTTTGCGGAGGACTGCCTCTGACCACCCTCCTCCTCCCGTGGCTCCACATCACCCGTGGGAGCTCGGGAGAGCTGTGTGGGAGAGAAGGATGGAGGTGTGGGGCACGGGGGGCTCCTTCCCTTGGGTCGGACTGGGCCGGGAGGTGCGTGGCCCCGCTGGTGGGGCCGCGGGGCAGAGGGGCGGCCGTCCCTTCGGCAGGGTTTCCCGGGCTGAAGCCCTTTTGCCCGTCACCCGCCGGGCCGTGGGGCTCGCCGCGCCCCGGGACGGTGCCCTCAGCCCAGACCCAGCCTGCGGGCGGTGGGCCCGGCAGGACAGCCAGGTCACCCCAGCCTGGCGTTGGTGCTGCGTCGCTGCTCTCCGGCCGGCGGGGCTTTCGGAAGTATTGCTTATATTATATATTCTTTTTCCCCCTTTTATTTCACCCCTGCCTCCTTTTTATTTCCCCCCCACCCCGGTGCGACGCCGGCGAAAGGGCTTCTGGCAGGGGTTGCCCAGCGCTCGAGCGGTGGACGTGGTGCCGGTTGGTAGCGAGGAACGCGTGGTTGCGGAGAAACGATGCACGGGGTCTCGTGGGCGGACTGAGCTGCCGGCCGGCGTGGGGCTGGGCCCCTCCTTGGCGGGGGGGGGGTGTGTGTGTGTGGATTTTAGCTGATGTGAGCACGGTTGCAGCTGAACTGGAAGCTGCCGGAGACCGGAGGCTCAGCTGCCGGCAGCGCGGAGCCGGTTCGGGGGCCGAAATGCTGCTGCGATGGTCTGCGATGGGGTTGGGAGCGGAGTTGGCTGCGGTTGGTCTCCCGCTCGCGAGCGTGCCTGCGGGATTGCGGTGGGCAGGCCCACTTGCGGCGGCGTCTGCTTTTCACCGGCTTTTGACTGACCCGGGTGTTTGGTTGCTTTTCTTGTGTCTCGGGCTTCCTCCCCCCGTTGCATCTCCGCAGAAATCACCTTGCGATGGAAATGCCGATGCCTCGCCAAAGCGTGATGCGAACAGGCGCATGTTTGCTCGGTCGCGAAGCCCCACGTGAGAACGCCGAGACCTGTTAGCAGCGCTTTGCCAGCCGGCGTTTGCAGCGTCAGCGCCGAAAAATCGCAGCTGGCTGCGAGACCTCGGCTTGGTCCCTGTCTGAGAGCGCTCCTGGGTGTCGTGTCCCGTGTGTCACGCAGGGTCTTCCCCAGCTTGCCCTGAGCTCCCCCCAGGAGCACGCGCTGGGCTGGCAAGGGGCAGCGTCCCTGCCCGGGACCGAACCTGTTGAAGAGCAGTGTTCTTTCTACTCTGCCGAGGAAATTGCCTGGATGGTAAAGTAGGATCCTGGGAGAGATCTCAGATTTAAGGGAAAATTCCGGAGGGGGAATTTCTGAGGCAGGGCAATTGAATCTGATTTGGAGTTAAGGCGACAGTCTCCTGGCGGAGTCGTATAAAGAAAACACCTTTTTATGGAGCTTATTTAAATCTTATGGATCCTCCTGGTGTGAGGGTTGAACTTGCTAGGTTAAAACCTTGGGTTCCTCTCTAACTGAGCTGAAGCATCTCCTAGAGCCTGACCTGCCCCAGGCTCTGCCTTTCCCCCTGGAGCGGCCGCGAGACCGGTTTTGCCGGCAGCCCTCTCCGGCAGCGAAGGCGAAGCCACGGCTGGAGCCCGGCTCTGCCACGGGCTGCAGAAGCAGCTGCCAGAGGGATGGCTCCCTGCATCCCAAATCAGCCGGTGAGACAAAAAGAAGTCTTTCCACCGTGGCGGGGTGGGGAGGGAGAGGTCTGGGGGTCTGGAGGCGGTTGGAGGGGAGGAGGATGCAGCCAGGGTGAGGGCCGGGGCTGCCTGCAAACATCGCTCTCTCTCCTCCATAAAACCTTGCTAACTCATTCCTGCAGCACGCGCACCTGGAGACCATAGGGTCGCTTATCCGAGTTTTCTTACGGTTACTTGATTTTTACCGAATCCTGTGGCTTGGCTGACTGCTTTCTGCCGGATGTCTGGATATTTATAGTCTTTTTTTTTTTATTTTATTTTTTCGTGGACTGTGATGAGGAAGAGGGACACGAGAAGATGACGGGAACAAATAACTCCTTCTCTCCCACACCCTGCAGTCACTCAGGAGCTGCTCGTGTGCTCTCTTGCGTGTTAGCTGAACCAAATATAATCGCATTTAGCATACAGAGAGGGTGGTAATGGGCCGGCGTTGTATGTTTTAACTTGGGAGCTGTTGGAGTTTGAGGTGTCGGTAGGTCAGATGGGGCTGATGTCCATTTTGGTGCAGCTCCTCCATATATGTTATATTCTCTGCCTACCTGCTTACCTATCTGTCATCTCCCTGCCTCACGCCTGCTCTTTTAAAAAAAAAAAAAACCCTCAGGTTTTTCTCTCCATGCTTGCCAGCATCACGATAAGCAAAGCGCAGGGAGGGAGGTGGAAAGCTCCGCTTGGGGCTGGTGGATCCAGCTTAGTTTTGCTTCCCGTGCTTATCCTCTCGCTTGCCCGCCCGGCCTTCGGAACCGCAGCCCGGGAGAGGACCGGGGATGGGGGTTTGCTTCCAGAGCCACGTCCCTGGCTCCTGCTTCTTGCGAGCTGCCTGCCCCGCGCGCCCTCTCTCCTCCCGTTTTGGCTCGGGATGCGCACATCTGTTGCAGGCATCCTTCAGGCTTCCTCCGCTTCCCCCGGGCGCTGGAGCGGTGCCTGTGCCGAGCAGGCTGAGAGCTGGCGGTGGCCGCCACGGCCGCGCCGCCCTTCCCATCGCCGCCGCCACCGGCACCACGTGGGCTTCCACCTTTGGCCCAGCGGCTTCACCCGGAGCAGGGCGGTTTTCAAGGAGAAGCTGGAAATAAGTCTTCCAAGAGAGAATTTGCAAATGCTAGTATCCTGCCCGGGAATGTGCAAGTGCCAGCATCCAGCCGTCCATCTACTTTCACTTTTTTTTTTTTGCACAAACTATCTGGGGGGGGAAAAGCCTAAGGGGAAAAACCTTATTCTTGGTGTGATGAGTGAGCCCAGATCTTGTCAGCGTGAAGGGAAAGCATTTTGTCAAGTCATGGAAAAGGGGCCTGAGACTGCAGATGCCTGTGTTGCCTTTTTTTTTTTTTTTTTTGACTAATTGCTGGTATCACTGACTCATTATGCCTTGCCTCAGTCTTCCTCCTCCCTTCCCGTTTCCCTCGTGCTTCGGGCTTGGAGATGGAGGTGAAGGAAAGGTCTGAAGGTCCTGCTGGCCCGAAGCTGCAGGTGACCTCGGTGGCTCATGCCCCACAGTGGGACAAAGTGCTGGAAAACCTGAAAACGGCAATTTTTGTCCCTGCGATGCGTAAACGCAGCTCAACTCATGGCGGAGATGGCCATGGAACGGCTGTCCCGGAACCAGTGGTGGTCCAGCTCAAGCCCATCCCGCGGGCGACTTCACCTGCATCTGAATTTCATGTTGGTCTCCTTCCTTAAGGCCTTGATTTATTTTTCGCCTTAATTAAAGCTTTGAATTTCACTTTCCCTGAGCGTAGCGCAGCCGAAAGTTGAATAACTTACAGTGCTCTGGTGGCTCAGCTCTGGAAACCTATTAGAGATGAAAACGAGCAGCGGCGATGATGGAGAGATCAGGAAAGCAGCGCTGAAAATGGAAAGGCTGCCTGTTGGGCTGTCGTTATTAGTATTTATTTGACACTGAAGATGGTCTTGGAGCAGTTAATGCAAATAAGAGCCCTGAAGGAGCTCCGTGAAAGGCAGGCGTGGAGGAGGTGGGGTCTGTGATAAATATATTTACTCTTCTGCTCTTTCTGCTCGCCAGCTCTGTGTGGAAATTGGGTTGCTACCCTGGGCTCCCGTGTGTTTAGCGGCCACGTCTGCTGTGGCATGTGCTGCCAGGGGGGTTTGTGAGGTGGCCGCTCGCCCATCCCGGGTGCAGCTCCTGGCATGACAAGGCAGAGTAAAAAAAAAAAAAAAAAAAAAAAAAAAAACAAAAAAACAAAACCCCAAAACTTTCACTGGTGTTAAAAACCTGACAAAAATATCGCTGTTTGATGAAGAAGTCGCCTGAATGCATTTGTCTGGCTCTGGATCCAGGCCGCGGTGCTGAATAATAGATGTTTCTAGCAGAGATGGGTTCTGCAGGCTAAAGAAATACTCAGGTTCGGTGAAAAGGGGGAAAATCGTACCTCAGGCAAGAGGTAACTCGGTGCTAATCAGGTCAGCAAAGCCTGGGAGACGCTGGTCCCTGGTGTAGCGGGAGTGCTGGGGGATGAGGCTGATGGAGGAGGTGCTGGGAGCAAGGCTGAGGCTCGTGGAGTTGCCGCACTGCTCCGTCGGGGTTCCAGCCAGCCTGAGGAGGCTTTTTGGTTTTGCCTCTCCCAAGTTTGGGTATGAGGTCATGGTACTTTGCTGTGAAATGGCTTCGTGCAGAAGCCCCAAACTTGTATGGCGTTGCCCGAAGGATGCTGCGATGCTCCATTCTCTCGAGACAGATGCAGTCGGTACAACAGCGGTTCAACAGCGCAGCGAGGCCCAGTAAATAGCTGGGGTTGGGGGAGGGAACGTTTTCCCCAAATATCCATTAGAATTTGAAAGCGCATTCCAATTTGACCTTGTGCTCTTTCTGCAAACACTCGAGCTGTCAAGCGCGAATACTTGCGCGAGGCAAATGTTAAGCTTGGCTGTTTGCTGGGTGGCAATTTGGAAAGGTACAGCCTCGGTGGTGATGTTTGGAAACCGGAGCGCACGTCGCTGTTGGAGGTCGCTGGAGTTGGTGTGATGGAAGCGGTGCAGATAACCCACGTGGTGGGAATTCGGGTCCACTGGTGACTGAGAGCACCTTGCAAAGCGGCGCTGGGCGGTGGGAATGGCAAACAAATGTGAATCCGCAAGATATTCAGGTGCATCGTGGTCCACGTGTGAATTCTGCTGGCTGAGCCCTGGGCATCTCTGCCCGCTTCCCCTCGCGGCGGAGGTTGGTGTGGGAGCAGAAACACACAGGAAGGGATGGAGCGATGTCAGAGCAGTGTCAGGGGAGAGCTGGGACCTTGGGCGGCCACGGGACACCAAGGTGGTTAGTGGGCAGTCCAGCTTTTTGGGGCTAAAGGTATAGTCTTTCCAAAAGCGAGCGGCTTGAGAGGCTGCTTGGGAGTGTGCAGGGGAGGGCGCAGGGACGGGGCTGGTGTGGACACCACCCAGCAGACGGGAGAGGCAACACAGCCGTTTCCTCGGGGACAAAAAGAGCGAACTCTTGCCCAAATCAGCCCTATGGCTTTCCAAATAAGTGGCAGATGTGGATGGGCTCCCTCCTGCACTGTAAATACAGGCGCTCCCAGCCACACCTGATTTTTGGGGTTTTTTGGGTTGGTTTTTCTTTTTTTTTTTTTTTTTTTGGTCCCCATCCATTTTGCACACAGTCACATCTCGAGAAATGGTGAGAAAAACGGGACGTGTGTTTGTCGGAGCTAAAGGGTCTGTGCTTTTATTTATTTATTTCTCATAACTTTTGAATTATTAAAGTGCGTTCAGCGGAGATTAACTTTCCCTGCTCAATATTTATTATTGTTTCATTTCCCTGGAAGTTGGAGCTATGAGAGCTTTGATAAATGGACTGAAAGGTTCTGTAGTTTCTCTATAGCTAATCTAAATATCCCCGTATCCTTTGCTGAAAAGCTAATTTGTAATTTCCTATGGTAATGCCGCTTAGTGAATTATAATGATTCACTGAGGTCTGCTTTTCCTCCCCGGTTCTCTGCTGCGGGAATAACGCTACCATCGGAAAATGGTGTGAAACCTGGAAACCGGCCATTAGTTCCCCTAAATTTTTTGGTCTAATAACAAAAATCCAGAAAGCGTGTGGACCATATGGTCTGTTTTCTCACGTTTGGCCTGGAGAGCATCTGTCTCCCCCCCAGTTTGGTTTCTGCAGGAGGGATGGGAGCGGTGGCCGGAGCCGTGCCGGAGTTGGTACCGTGTGCCGATGCCATGACCCGTCCACCCGTGTGGCTTTGCATCCGCGATCAGAGCCTGATGACGTGCAAAATCCCTGCTTCTGGAAACCTCTCCCACCACCCCAATTATAAACAAGTGTTATCAGTCTTCTGAATAATTGAAGAGGCTTTCTGTTGAATATTTAATTACAATAATATTTGGTTAGCGGGGGTTGTTGGTCTCCTTTTGTGCAATTGAGAACTGCTGCAAGAAAACAACCTGTTAAAAGAAAATGTTGTCTGTGATCATTGATTTTTCTTTTTCTTTTTTCTTTTTTTTTTTTTAAGCTAATCAGTTACTCCGTTGAAATTGGTTAATTAGCTCAGCTCCATTAAGACTCTTTGGCATTTAAACTTGATGTTTCTAAATAATTATAGTTTTGCCTGCTAAGCCCACAACCCAGGGTGACCTAATTACGATTAAAGCGTACGCGCTTTGGTCTGGCTTTAATAAGTTCCTGCTGGGAGCCCTGCAGTGAAAAATCACAGAGGTGACAGTTCAAAGGGGAAGGGGCTCTGCGCTGAGCCCCGGCCGAGGAACACCACTTTCCTTCGGCCTCGCCTCTTCTAACCTAAACCCGGTTTGGGTGGGATGCTCCCGGTTTGGGTGGGATGCTCCCAGGGGAAGGAGAGGAGCCTGAGAGCAGCCGGTCCCTGTAGCCCCCAAGAGCATCCCCGGGGTGGGCATCTCCAGCCCATCCACTTTTGGGGCAGGTGGGAGGCGACGGGGAGCGGTCGCCTGGAAGAGGAGAGGCTTAGGAGCGGTTTTAGTTAATGAGTGTTAATTTGCTTGTTTTCTCTTCTAAGTTGTTCCCTTTAATAAGCAGGTGGAGTCCTTTTAAGGTCTTTGCAGATGAGGGGCAGAAAAAAATACAGTATAAAGTTTATCTTTTTTTTTTTTTTTGCAGTATTGTATATATTTTTTAATTTAATTTGGAAATAGCTGTGCCAAGTAATTAGGGGTTAGTAAAGCCTTAGGTATGCGCTTGTTAGCGTAGTGAGAAAAGCGCTTAATATCTGGGGAGGCATCCAGGCAGCGTTACCGGTGTTCGAAGCTGATTAAGCTTTGGTTTGTTACGCAGCGAGTAAACGTGGTGGCTGGGAATAGGTAAGGGGCTGTGGAAATCCTCACTTCTAGGCTGTTTCCTCCCATCCCGGATGGAGGCTTCGTCATGACCTTAAATGATTGTTTCATGAGATTTTCCTCCCCAAAAGTTCTTCTCGCACCCTGCGCGCCTCTCCGATGTGCCGGTACCCTGCGTGCCGTGTCCCAGCAGCAACTGGGCACCAAGTTTTGGATTGTTCAGACCCAACCAAACCCATTCCTTGGCTTGCGTTGAATCTGGCTGGGTTTTGGTGTCTTCGCCTGGCTGTATATTTTTTTTTGAGGCGAAGGGCAGCTTGGCCCATTGCCCCGGTGTTTGGCAGCACTGGATGCTCTCTGCTCTTGGCTCTGCCATCTCCGGGGGAGCCTGTCCCATCCTGCGAAGCCCATCCCCTGTGGCGTGTCCACGTTTTTGCCACCTTTTTCCTATTTTTTTCCTGTCTGCAGGGCAGACCATGGGGGCACCTCTTCTTTTTTTTTTTTTTTTTTCCCCCCCTGGCCCTGCGTGCCAGTCCCGGAGCAGGGCAGGTCACCTTCCAGGCTCAACTCCTGATGGCGGGATGCTTCTCCTTAAGCCCCAAAACCTGGGAAAACAGTGCTGCGGTGTCTGTTTTTGAGCACAAGGTCAATCCTGCTGTGGGGTGCTGCGAGTGAGCGGGCAAACAACACCCAAAATGCAGCCGGGGTGGCAAAGCAGGAGGGACCCGGGGCCAGTGTTGGTCCCATTTCTCTCGGTGCTAAAACCTATGCCGTGGGTGGAGGGATGGAGCGGGGAGCGGCAACGATTGAAGTTTTTATGGAGGTTTTTTATTTCTTTCTTTTTTTTTTTTTTTTTTTGCAATCAGAGGCCGGGAACAGACCTTTGATTACTAGAGGCCTCCACTTGCTTCAGTCGCTTCCTTAGCCGCGGGGTCGGAGCCGACTCATTATCGTCCTTGCTAGGGTCCTGTTGATATGAGGATAATTGCTTTTTTGCTCAAAAGACGTTAAATTGCTGCGGAAGAGGCGAAGGGGTGTGAATGACATCTTCCGCGGGAAAACGGGGAGCCGAGCAGAAGAGCTGTGGAGGAAACGCTGTCCTCGGGCAGTGGGAGGAGAAGGGGGCTGGTGGCGGGGGACTGCTCCGGTCCCGCTGGGCAGCCCCCAACCTGCCGGCCGGGGGGAGCGGGCAGCTTGGTCTGCTTGACGGGGGGACACGAAGAAGGACTTGGTGGCTGGCCTTGGTGGGTGGCTGGGCATTTTAATTTTCACCTAATACCTGTAGCTTCATATTTCATAGAATCATAGAGTGGTTTGGGTTGGAAGGGACCTTAAAGACTATCCCGTTCTGCTTCCCCGCCATGGGCAGGGACACCTCCCACCAGCCCAGGTTGCTCCAAGCCCCGTCCAACCTGGCCTGGAACACCTCCAGGGATGGGGCAGCCACAGCTTCTCGGGGCAACCTGGGCCAGGGGCTCACCACCCTCAGAGTGAAAAATTTCTTCCTCGTATCTCATCTAAATCTCTCCTCTTCCAGTTTAAAAGCATTCCCCCTGGTCCCATCACTTCCCTCCCTGATCCAGAGTCCCTCTCCGGCTCTCCTGGAGCCCCTTTAGGCACTGGAAGGGGTCCGAGGTCTCCCTGGAGCCTTCTCCTCTCCAGGCTGAGCACCCCCCCTCTCCCAGCCTCTCCTCCCAGCAGAGGGGCTCCAGCCCTCGCAGCATCTCCGTGCCCTCCTCTGCCCCCGCTCCAACAGCTCCGTGTCCTTCTGCTGTTGGGACCCCCCGCGCTGGAGGCAGCGCTGCAGGGGGGGCTCCCAGAGCGCAGCAAAGGGACACAATCCCCCCTGCCCCGCTGGCCACAAATGCCCGAGGAACGAGATTTCCAAATGCCCAAGGAGTGAGATGGACACACAGGGACAGAGCAGGAGCGGGTTGCTCTCAGCGTGCTCTGTGAGGCATCAGCTCTGCTTTTCATTTGAAACAGATGTGTTTGAAAAGAAAAAAATTTGGCTTTTCACAATTACCGGTATGTTGTCAGAAGTACTTCTCACAATGTTTTTGACTAGTTGAGGACCTTTGCCTCGTGTAGCGTGTCCGTGGTGCCAGTGAAGTTGCTCCGTAGGTGGTGTTTGCTCATGGTGCGTAGCAGCACAGAGGTGCCCTCACCACGTGGCGGCTCCATCCCTATGCTTCTGCCGTAGTTATTTTTAAAGCAGTGATGTTGGGCATCCTTTATCAAGTGCTGGAAGTTATGGGCATGACCTGGCTGCGGGCAAGCCCGAGACGCGCAGAGCTGCTCCCCAGCCCCTGGGGTCTGGCTGAAGCTGTCCAGAAGCTTCACGCAAATAGGGTGAACCTCCTGGAGATGTGTGACCTTTGCTGTCCGTGCTTTGTCCCTTGTGATGGAATTGCTGGTGGGGATCTAAGCCGTTGTAGCTTGTCAGGCTCTTGACAGAGGTACTGTGAGGTCACATGTAACGATGTCGCTGGGACCAGATATGAAGCCGTAAAGTGGTAATTTCTGGTACAATAAAATTTAGGAGGATCAGCTCCATGCCGCATTTCCTGCGGAGGGACACGAGCCATGTGCGTTGCAGCAGGTAACCTTACTCTTGCTCAGCAAAACGGAGAAAAGCATCAACTGTGCAGGAATTAAAGGCACCAATTCCTTTTTCTTTGGACCCATCTTGGGGTAGGGTGTCCCCGAGCTCTGGCTGTCGGCAGGCGATATCCCCCTGACCCACGGGTGCTGACCTTGCGGAGGACAGGAGGTGGATGCAGGCCGGCAGGCGCTGTAAGGTCACGAGCTAGTTGTGTTCAGTATCTTTCTAAAAATTGGCGTTTATTATCCCTCCTCGGGCCGTGCGTGGGTTATTACTGAAATGGCTGGCACCACTGCGCGCACGCGGGAGTCTGCCGCGCTGAAAGGCTCGCTCGAAAGCCTGCCGAAGGCTATAATGAGACGCTCATTAACTTCAATAGGCTTTGGCTGAGGCCAGAGAAAATGGGCTGCTTTGAGAAAGATGCTGCTTAGGGCACCCTCCAGCTCTGCCTTTGTGTGCCGGGACCGGGCTTCGCTCGCCGGGGCTGACCGGGCATGGGGAAACCCCTACTTTTCGCACCCTCTGGTTCTTTAACTTGTGAGAAAACGGTCCTTCGACCGGTGGGACCCGCTTGGCGGCATCCCCGGGGCTCCCTGCCTTACCCTGTGCCCTGATAACCCCCGTGTTTTCTCACCCCGTGCCAGGCATGGACCCCACCGGGTTGGCGTGCCGCTCGGTCGCTCCCCAATGTGATCGCTTGAGTCACCAGCCCAGCAGATTTTGGGGGGGGTGGGGGTGGGTGGCAAGGCACATTTTTATTTATTGCTTTAAAGCTTTGCGATGTTCAGGGGAAACTGGGATGCCTTTGAAACGTTTAAAGTATTCCTAATAGGTTACCTTGAAAGCTTTCTTCAGTCTTGAATGAATCAAAGTGCAAATGTTTATAATGCAACACCCACACAGGCTGGGAGAGGAATTTTATTAAGGCAGGAGAGTCAGAAAACAATAATAATAAAACATGTTTTATGAAGTTGGCGAGAAACTTATAAACTAGGTGAAGTTTTACAGCATATGAATTTGATACAAGTTGTAAATTTGAATTCCCAGGCTGGTCCTCAGGTCTTGCTCTTTATTACCTGAAATAACATTCTCCACTTTTAATAGCTGGCTGCGGCAGAGCGAACGCGGTTTTATCTTTCTAAATGATCCGCCGTGCGAGTCTTATAATCAAACTTTCACCTATCCCGAACACTTCAGCCCTTTCCTTGAGCAACGCAGCAGCTGTTGCTAATTAGCGAATAGCTACTACTTGCTCTGCTGTGGCAGGGAGGGACCTTGAAAATCCTTTTGTACATCCCCATGTCTGGATTATTTAGATTTTTTTCTTTTTTTCCAGCCCAAACCACCTTACTGTCTGATAAGAGAATAAGCTTTGTTAATACATCGGCAAAAAGGGCTGGAAAGGTGCTCCTGATAAATCAGTGCGTTGCACTAACAACCCACTGCGTTTCCCGGCTCGTGGCGCCGCTGGGAGGGACCCGGGCACTCGCTGGGCCATCGTTGCGAGGTGACCGATGGCCTTTTGGGGCTCTGTGGCCGTTTTCCCAGCAAAGGAGGTTTCCTTGGGGTGCAGTCCAGGGACTGGCGAGGTACCGCTGCCTGAGCTGGCTTTGTCCCCATCCCAGGGGTGGCATTTAATGAGCCCCTGCCCGCTCGCTGTGCCTCTGGGTCCTTTGTGCCACTCAGGTGCGAGGGAAGCATATAAAAATGGTTTGTCAAACCCCTGTCCTGTCTCTGCACGTGCCAGCAGGTTATTTCTCCTAAAAAAAAAAAAGAAGAAAGTATGTGATTACTTAAGTAAAGCATTTTAGCTAATCGCCAGATTATTCCTTTTAAAATGGGAAAGTAATTAGGGATGTTTTTTTAAATAGTCTTCCCACCCTTGGATCTGCTGGGATTAGCGTAGGTGGGTGTGTAAATATTTAGTTTCCAAGGCTTTTTTTTTTTTTTTTCAACTTCTTCCTTGAAGAAACAGCAATGATAAGCGCTTGAAATGAGGCAGCGGCTATGCTTGGGCACTTCCCCCAGCCTCCAAAATATAATTGAAATTAAAGATGACCCACAAAGGAAAACGAAATTGAAGTTCTGCTGGCATGATGCACCACGCCGGCTTTCGAAACGAGGGCTTCCTCTGCTTGTGTCTGAAGCTGAAGAGGAGAGGTTTTGGTGCTGGGATGCTCTGGGGGACGGAGAACGAGTGCAGCCCTGAGTCAGTAGGAGCTGTGGTTGAGCATGGGGCGGTGGGCTGAGAGCAGGGCTTTGAACAGTTGGCTTGGGGGCTGCTTTTGTTAATCCCCTTTTAATGTTTTCTGCTGAACTAATATTTTGGAGAGAAACAAAATTCCCATCCTGTGAAAAATCTTGGCCTTTCCAACGCGCCTTCGTTCAGCGTTGGGGTGAAAAGTTCACCTTTCTGAGGTGAAACCTCCGGAAGAAGCCTCCTTGCTGTCCCCTGCTCTCCTGGGGCGATGCTCGTGCGTGGGAGGAAGGAACCCCCCAGGGTTTGCCTCCCTCAAGAGGGTGGAGGTGCAGGTGGGTTTGTGCCCAAGAGACGTTCCTCAAAACCAAGTAAAAGGGGGAGGCAGCTGGGGCACCTTTGACCACATCTGTGGCCGAAGCAGGTTGATGTCTCATCAAGGAGACCTTCCACCCTTGCCTTACTCCAAGTGAGCTCGGTTGAGACTTCTGCCTCTCGCTGCCTGCTAGCTCAGGGGGATTTCTGAGCTCGTTTCCATTCATGGAGGTCTCTCTTTAACTTCCAAAGAATTTAGACTTTTTGCACTGAGGCGCTTTGATGTTTGGATTCAAAACCATGTCTTGTTTTGAAACTTGTTGCAGTGTTTGCTATGTGTTTGCAAAGCTGGGAAGGCGAGTGAAAAGAAGCTGAAATCAGAGGCGAAATATGTAGTTAGATGCAAAAATGGCTTTAACCGCGTGATCTGGTGGAACTGCGGATTAAAGGAACGGTTGAAACCAACTGTTCTCACGGCTCTTGTAGAGGTCCGCATCCCTCGAGACCCCCAGAGCTGCTCCTACAGCCAACAAATACCCTCGCCAAGGCAGGGAAGGCCAGAACTTGCGTTCCCCATCCATCTAACGAATAAACCCCAAGCCCTAGTGAGGTGTCAGAAAGCCACCAGAAGAAAACCTGGCTCGGAAGAAAACCTGCCCAGCCCCAAGGTTTGGAGGTTGGGAGCCGTCCCTGGAGTGCCGCGGGGCTTTGGTCCCCGTCCTGCTGCTGGGAGATACTTCTAAGCTACTTCTGGGCTGTTGGTGCTTAAAATGCTGGTGCACCCATTGTTCCTCTTTCTGGCAGGGGTTATTTATTGCAGGCATTGACCCAGGGCTGCCGTTCGGGTGCCTCGGTCTTTCTTTTAAAGATGGCATTTGTGCAGTTCAGCTGTAATTGGCAACTTTTGGACTTTTTGTTTGCTTGCCTGCATGCTGGAAATCCTTCAGAGGTTGTTTAGGAGGTGAAGGGAGCCTGTAGAACTAAATTATTTTTTTTTCTTTGGTTGTTATTATTATTATATATTATTATAATTAAAACATATTTTTAGCAGCTGAAATTCTAGCCCGTCTGGGTATTTATACAGCAAGATGTTTTGGATGAGGAATAGGCCAAGGCAGTCATGTGGTTGGGGCCAACGTGAAACAAAAGAATCCATTTATTATCCAGGCAGGAAATTTGTTCTTCGGGATGTTGTAGCTGCAGACATAATGATTTCATTTCCTCCGGTTCACCCAGATTAATGGCTTGTGCTCTTTTGTTTGTGTGCCTGTGTTATTTCTGCAACGCGGCTTCCCCCCTGCTCTGTGCTGGCGTGTGCGAACACGTGTGCGAGAGCCCTGGGCCAGGGGAGGGGGACCTGGGGTCTCCAGGTTGGGCTGCACCAGGCTGGTTGTTTTTTTGGGAAGGAGTGGGATGCTGGGAGAGCTGAGTGAAGGCCGTGGGACTGTCTGGGCTGTCCTTCCCAGTAGTGATGGATGTCCTGGTGCACATGCATCTCCGGGGTTCTCCTCCTCCCACATCTCCGGGGATCTTCTCCTCCTGCTGTGGTCACCAGGGTAGCGAGAGGCATTTTCTTGTGAAGTTAGGACAAGAGGTAACAGGCACAAACTTGAGCATAGGAAGTTCCATCTTAACATGAGGAGGAACTTCTTTCCTGTGCGGGTGGCAGAGCAGTGGCACAGCTGCCCAGAGAGGTGGGGGAGTCTCCCACTCTGGAGCCATCCCAAACCCGCCTGGACGCCGTCCTGTGCCACTGCTGGAGGTGACCCTGCTGTGGCAGGGGGTTGGACTGGATGATCTCCAGAGGGTCCTTCCAACCCTGACTGTTCTGTGATTCTATGTAAGTTGTGATGGGATGGGGGAGATGGCGAGACAAGCGTGAGCGTCGATCTTATGGAAGGCATGCGAGCAGCATGTCTTCTCCTTGGTTATGGTCAAGGTTGTACGTAGTTGTTGTCTTTGGTGGTAAATCTGTACCTTTGCACCTTCCCAAATATCACGTCGGGAAACAGGTCCTTTCCCTAGGGAGCTGTGGTAGTGTGGAGGGATGCAGGCGTCAGCTGCATGGCGATGGGCGAGCAGTTCCTCCCTTGCCAGCTGGGTTGGCTGTTCATGCCAGGCAGGTCCAGCCCCTCAAGGGGCTGCTGGCCATCTGGAAAATGGTGGCACTTACACTGCCTCCTCCATAAGAACAACAGACCCGTCTTTGTGGACGCTACAAGATTCGCAGCAGCCTTAATTGCTCCTTTTCTTGCTTTCCAAGTGTTTGGCTTTCAAAAGTGATGTGACAGGCAAACGATGCCTTTGTGTTGCTATTGCCTGAACGGTCCTTACGGGGTTTTGGCACAGAGCTTTCAATGTGAAGCGCAACCGCAATCTTCTGTTGTGGATTACTCTGGAGTAACCTTGTGGAGTTGGAAGCGCCAGTCTGCGATGAGGAGTTGAGCATGGTGCTGCCTTGGATCCAAGCTGGAGAAGTGACCATCTTGCTGCCCTCGTGTCCAGCTCTTCCCTCCTTCCCTCCCTTAGGTGTTTAAATTTAGGGAGGAGAGTTTCTGCCACGCCTTCTGGAGGAGGTTTCCCTGCTGGGACATAACTTGCTGATAGAAGACCCTCTTGGCCATCAAGGTGTATCTGCCATCGTTCCTGCAGTCTTCCATCTTCTGGGTGCTTGCGTGCAACGAGCCCATCTTGCGTGTGTGTTACACCTTCTTGCTTTTGTTCTTCCTGAGTTTTGGTGCCGTGGGGGGTGTGCGTGGGGCTGAAGGTGTGAGCCCACCATCCGAAAGCTGCGGAGGAGAGGGGGTGGGAGCTCCTGGTACCCCGGTGAGCTGCAAGCGCTTTCTCCCCACCTGCCTGCCCTCCCAAATCGCTCCCGTGTCACCCGAGTGACAGAGTTTGTGAGGATGTGACAGCTCCGTTGCGCAGAAGATGATGAACAGTAATGAGACCCAGAGCACAACGTGCACTTAAAGTGATTTATTTCAGTAAGGAAACCACAATCAGGGAGGATGGGTCAGCGTCATCAGGAAAAGAGGTGGGTATGGAGATGAGCTTAGGGGGAACTTTATCATCAACCGGTGTTGCTTTAAAAATGAGCAGAACTGGCGTTGCGTGAAATGGAGCTGTGCCGGTCACACCGGGACCATCCCCTCGCCCGTGGTGGACTGTAGGCACCTCCCGGCGGGTCGGCCGCTGACCGGGCAGGCAAGCTGCTGGAGGTGGCTCTGGTAGACTTCTGCTTGCTTACCTCCCTGCAACCCCATGCTGAAGTTGGTTTCTTTTTTTCGGTGAGGTGTCACCCGTGTGTTAAGTCGGCTCTACCTGTGCTCTCAGGAAGGGGACCGTCCTGGGGAGGAAAAATAATCCCCCGAATCCGCCTTGGCGCGGCTCCCGGCGCGCAGATGGCTGTCCTCATGCTCGAGCCTTTTCCCAGCTTGCAGCCGCGCAGGCGCCGGGGCTGGAGGCAGGGGTGTGCTGGGCAGGCCGGCTGCCAAGCCGTGCCTCCTGCCAGCATCCTCCTCTTCCTCCTCCTCTTCCTCGCCGCCCGGGACCGGTGGGAGCTGTGGCTGCTCAGCAGCTCAACCGGCTGCTGCAGCTTGCAGGAAAAGCTCGGTGTAAGCACGGTCCCGAGCAAAACCTTGCGATTTCAGGTTGGCTTAGAGCAGTGCTTGTTTTTCCTCTCTTCTCCCAGAAGACGGATCCTGGTGGGAGGGGGGATAAGGAGCGATGGAGGACCTGGTACTGCCTCTGTGCACGCTTCGGGTGATGCACTGAGAGCTTACCAAGAGGGCTCCTGAAGCCCCTGCTGTGCACCCTGTTGGGAAGAGCATCTTCCAAAGGGGTGACTGCAGTCGCTGGTAGCCATCGGCACATTCGGGTTTAACACGGCCCTGCTAGCCCGTCAGAGCCGGTATGGCACCTTGCGTGAATGGGTGTTTAGAAATCTTGGCAAACGCATTTTATCTACTCAACGGACCAGCTGTCATGTGCATACATACCTAAAGATGGCTCAGATTGATAGTAAAATTTTGGGGAGAGGATGCGGGATAGTTACAAATCCTGGCCATGGGCTGTTTTGACCAAATCTGAAAGTGAAGAAGAAAAAAGAACAGAAAAAGTTAAGTCCCAGACAAAGCTGGGAGAGCCAAGGGATGGGTTTGCGGGGCATTTTGGGAAGCAGCATTTGGATGCGGGGCCAGAGCAAAGAAAAACCCCAAAACCCAGTGGGGTCTGCTCATGGGGCACTCTGACCTCTGTGAGGGACCTGTTGGCTTTGCCACATTCCCTTTTTCCCCAGGATGCTCCCCATCCTCTCCCCTCCTTTCCCCCGCCTGCAGCCTTACGGCGGGGAGGGCAGGGCAGGCACCGGGGCTCTCTGCCGAGGCGTCCCCCAGGGATGCAGGCAGAGCCTTTCCCCATCCCGGCCGCGTCCCGACGGAGGCTTCCCCGTGCTGCCGGCAGCCCCGCGCGCTGCCACAGCGGCACAGATTTATTTCCTTTTGCCTCTCGCGCTCTTTGCCTCATTTGCACTCGCGAGCTGACTCCATATGGTGCAAAAAACCGGAGAGATGATGCTCGGCACGGCGGCCGGCGCGGGGAGCCGCTTGCCGACGAGTTTTTTCAGTTTCTTCCGTTTGAGGTTCAATATTTCCACCTCCTCCCCTTGACGGCTGATGCTCCGCCGGCCGGGGCTGAGCTCGACATCTCCAGCAGCAGCCAGAGCATCCCTGCGCGTTTCCACCCTCGCTCCCCTGCCTTCCCTGCTCTCCCCCTTGAGATACCCAGCGCGCGAGCAAGGGGTCTTCGGGACGCATCCTCAGACCGGCAATGCTGTTGTTGGGTTCTTATTTACACCTGAAAATAATTGGCCGTCCTCCCTGAAGGCTCTAATATGCGTTGGATGCTGCATTAAAAAGTACGGGATCAATCTGGCGGCGGTCGTTCTGTGCCGGAGCTGTGCTGCCAAGCTCGCCCCGCGCTCGCTTGTCCAGAGATGGGTTTTTTCTTTGCAAGCCTCTAATTTTGGTGGCGGGGGGGATTTGGTTTCTGGCTCGACCGAGCAGTCTGGCTTTGGCTGTCAGCAGCTGGAGGTTCGTCGTGGTGAAAAGGGAGGCTTTCCCCCCACATTTTGGTGTCTGAGGGAAACACTGTGGCTACGTTGGGAGGAGGTGTGCATGGGCGAAGAGATGCGGTTTGCTAACCTCGAGTCCCCCCGACGGCGCTCGCTCGCTGCCTGAGCAGTCTGTCATGTTCGTAGCTCATGCAGAATCCCTTTGACATTTTAAAATAAGATCTAGTAAATAGGAGCCGGACGATGCCAGGTGCATCTCTCGTAGCGAGGGCTCTTTGACAGCAACGGCTGGCATTTTAGATTTAGGGCTCTATGAGATGCATGTTTTTGTAGCGAGCTTGAAGCTTTTCTGGAGAACACGGTCCAAGACAGTGACTCATCCTGAATATCTAAAGAAGTGATGGTGTGTAGGGAAATGCAGGATAAATGTTTTGATTTTTAGAGCTTACCTCATAGGCGGTGCTATCCCGGAATAAGGCAGAATAAATCCAGCAGGAAAAGGGGGGACAGGTCTGGTGCGTTAGTTCCCCAGAGCTTATTGCACCTGCTCTGGCGTTGCCTCTGCGCTGGTGGCCTTGAAGGTTGGCTTTGTAGCCGAGCACGGTGCAGCCATAAGACACGTGTGAGCACACTGCTGGGGAGATCCCCCTGCAGTCCCAGGGGTGAATCTCCTGTGCGCACCCAGGCGTGAAGACTGTGCGTCCTTCTAATTTATCCTAGCCCTTGTAATTGCGGATGCTATTGATGTTTATGGCTGCTCTGTCTTCTCAGTTGACTAATTCTGTATTTAGAGGCTCTCATTTCCAAGGGAATCCCAGTTGATTAGAAGCCCAATTCCATTGAACTCGTTAGGCTTCCATGGCCCTTGTCTGTGAAATCTCAAACCCTGCTTGCTTTTCCCCCTGCCCTTTTTGGGGTTCCTTGCTTTCTCATTGCACGATGAACATCAAGTCCCCGCTTCGCAAGAGGAGAGCTCCTGGCAGGGTGTCCTCCTCTTGGTTGAGCTCACTTGCTTCCATTCAACCTGGCTGGAGGACAACATGTGCAGCCAACACTGGTGCATGGCTGTTGACCAAGAAATGAGCTCCAGAAAAAGTAGCAGAAAGTATAAAGCTGTTGACATCGCTGCCTGATGTTCGGTTTATCCTTGCCATCCCTTAAGGCGCTGTGCTCTTGCTGGGATGTACGATGGGTTTGGGGATCCTCCTCACTCCCTTGGCTGGTGAGATGGTTGTCCAAGCCAGCTGGTGTCCACCCAAGAAGTCCAGTGGTGTGAGGCTGCCATGCTCAGCTTGTGCTGAAGCCACCCAACTGCGTGACAAGGGATAGAGTGTCCTCAGGCTCCTGACCTTCAGTCTTCACCTGCTTTGGCGTGTGCTCCTGGGTGGTGATAGCACTGGACGGTGAAGAGTGGACGATTGCCCTTCCACAACCTAAGCAATCCTTGATTCGACCCAGACCTCCTCACACCACTTAGCTGGACCTCGAGGTGGAGAGCGCTACTCCTCCTGGGCAGCCTCGCAAGCCTTCGGAGGGTAGGACTTCTGGGAAAGCCTCTGCCCATCCCTGGGTGGCTGAGTTCCTGTTCCACATCTTCTGGAGGATGAAACGAGTAACTGCCAAGCTTGACATATGGTGGTTTTCAGGGCAGGCTGCGGCACTCAGTGAGGTTTGCTGGCAACCCTGCCTTGAGAAAGCAAAGAGGAGGATTTAAATGCACAGTGACATTGTTCTGGAAAACGTTCTCCTGAAAGAGAGAGCCTTGTCGTCTTACAGCCCTGTAACGCCGCTCCTCTGGTGGTGGTGTAGCGGAGGCGCTGGGCTCTTGGGATGGCTGGCTCTGTCTTGGTGGGCCGGAGTGTTCGTTCAAGTGGTCACTTGGCCCTTGGTGCTGCTTGACTTTGCGTTGCTGAACGCATCTGCACCCAGCTGTAAATGCTTACGTACGGACTGGGATCCATGTGTATAGGATGTGTGGATTTTGTGTATCCGTGACCTGTGTGCAATTACAGAAACTATGCTATTGGCGGCTGACTTCATCACTACGGGGGCAGATGAGCTCCTTATGTTTGGAAGATAGTGGGTTACCTGTAACATGCCATCCTGAGGTTTTCTTACTGGCTCCGATGTCTGCTTTGAGCTCGGTGGATTAAAACTTGTTGCCAAATTTTCTAAAGTAGGTTTACAATTTGGAAAACAAAATATTGAAAGCCCTGTCTCCTCTCTCTTCATATTTGATTTGGTCCCCTTTGTCTTTTGTTTCCCCTGTGATGAGTGCATTTTTTGGTAATTCTGTCGTTTCCTTCCCTCCCTCTTATCTCTCCCTCTGCAGTTCTCTCTCTTTTCCTCTCTATCCCTCTCCCCCTCTCCCTCCCCCCTGTAATTTATTTGCAGGCAGGTTGTCTCTTTGATTTACTGTATGTCTCCTCGGTGGGATTATGATAAATGGATTGTATGGCTGCGGCGGAGCTCATCCGACACCGCGTACCCACGCTGGGTCAAGCCCCTTCGGGGTGCGAAAACCAAGGGGAGATGCTGGGGCTGGGTCTCCGCGTGGTCTGCGGGGAGGAGGGAGCCTCGGTAAATGGGACTTGGTCCTTACAGTCCAAACTCTACATCACCTCCTGAACTTTTTTGAACCTGCGTTAGACGTGGGGCTCGGCAGAGGGGTGTTTGTCCGTGCTTTTTCTCTTGCCTGGTACGCTGGGTTTGCTCTGTGCGTGTGTGCGTGCGCACACGTTGGCTTGCAAAAAATTAAGCAGGTATTTTATTGGGCGCTTTCAGGCACATCAACCAGCATATTTCAATTTACTATATCCTGATATGGATAGTGTTTGCTGCTTGTAATTAGAGCGTTTCATCCTGCAGTCGCAGCAGGCAGCGGTTTATTGATAAAGTTGTTATAGAGTTGCTGAGCAAACACCCCCAAATCTGAGCTTCATTAAGTTATCGCCTGCCCTGCTGCGATGCATCTTCATTGTGTGCTGAAATCCATGCCATTGACGGGAGATCCCGGAGGAGGTCTGGGGCTGAGCTGTGCGGCCGCAGCTTAATGCATCCCGTCACAAATTGACACAGCGTGCTCATCCCTGGCTGATAGATATAAATTCTTTCCCTTTCCAACCAAAAGCGTGGGGTTTTTTTGGCCACCGTAGATCTTCTCATACTGGCTGGTGGCCGTGGCTGGTGGTGTCACGGCTGAGATGTCTTTGCAGAGCAGGGCACGGCTGCTCCTCTCCCCCGAGAGGTTCATACAGACCCCAAAGCATTGGCAGTGCCCTATAAAGTACGGGTAGAAAATGTTGGGTGTTGACTTGTTTTGTTGTTGTTTAGTGCACCCTCTCCCTTCTCGACTGGGTTTGTTATTCCTTGGGTAATCCTTCATAACAAACCTGCGGGAGATTGATGGGGAGAGCTCGTTATGCACTTCCAGAGCAGTTTCGCCATCATTCTGTAGCAGCAAAATGCACCATTAAAGGCAGAGAGCCATGGAAATGATGGGACGTAATTAGTTGTTGCTGTAATATTTTTGATTGAAAGTGTATAGATACTGTAAGCGGCTCCTTCGGAAGCCGACGCTCTCAGGAAACTGTTGAGAAGAGCAGTGCTTATCAAAGGGGAGAGGCTGCTCCTGCTCGTACCCTGCCCACCTTTCCAGCGCTGTAATTAAACCGTCTGGGAGGTGTCACCGGCGTTCACGCCGCGCAGCCGCCGGCTCCTTCATGGCACGAGGGGCTCGCAGCGGCGCTCCCTCCCGATTAGCAGCAGGAACCAGATGGGGAGTCCTCCTGCAGAAGAGACTTTTTGGGTGGGATGTGTGCCCAGCAGCTTGCCGCATGGATCTTCTGTTCCTGCTTTTCTTTTTTTTTTCCCAGCTTAGTCCG
This sequence comes from Pluvialis apricaria, assembly GCA_017639485.1. Classification (NCBI taxonomy): domain Eukaryota; kingdom Metazoa; phylum Chordata; class Aves; order Charadriiformes; family Charadriidae; genus Pluvialis; species Pluvialis apricaria. Next base: position 24,943,827 of record CM030014.1, on the reverse strand, counting down.
AAGTTCAGGATTTATAGAAACCTTGCACGGGCGAACCTGGTCCGCGTCCGTGGGATGTTGTGGTCAGAAGCATGGTCGTGGAGAGCAACCTGGAATTATTCAGGCAACCTCCTGGTGTGTGCTTGAACCCCTCCCTCTATGGGGAATAGTGAGAATTAAATCCAAATTATTCCCCTGGCACCTGTGGGACTTTCTTGCCACTGACATCGAGAGGTGTGATGCCAGCCACGAGTGTCTGGGTAGCGGTGATGAAAGCCATGATGCAACCTGGGCTCAGCTTGAAGTCACCACAGCCGCGGGAAGGCAGAGCTTGTGGCATCGCAGCGGTTAATGCTATTTAGCACTAGTCTTTGTAATAAAGCGCCTTGGCTCTGTTTCTCTATTGTTCCCTTTCTCTGGTAATGTCACCAAACTTGGACAGAAGCTTCCCAAGCTGTGCGTTTGCCTTGGGCTGATTTTGCTGAAGCTCTCGGGAGAGAAAGAGGGGCTAGGAAGAAAGCTTGATGTTTATGAGCATGGAATAGAGGGGGAAAATATGGTGCTTGGCTTATGAAAAAAGGTCTTGCTTTTGTTCCCCTTTGGAAAGTCACACTACGGGCCTGGGGCCGCCCGGGGGACGTGCCCTGGGGCTGGACCATGCACTGACCCGTCGGCGCTTGCTCAGGCTCGCTTTGTGCTCTGCGAGGGCACATCGGGATGAGACTCCGACGATCCCACCCGTGGAGCATCCTCTGCCCCTCTGGACCTCGGACCTGAGCCCCGCACGGCCACGCGCGCCCTGCCCCTCGCTCGACAGCTGTCCTCCCATCTCCCCTCTCCCTCCGAAGGTTCAGCTACCGACACGCACCTCTCCGCTCCCCATGCATCTCGGGGGGCTTATTTCCAGCAGCTGGCATCCTTTCCAAATCTCCCTCTACCCATCTGTTGTTATCAAGCCTCCTCTCTCCTTATTTTGCTTAATTTCTATCTTTTTCCTCTTGGTCGTCTTAGATATGCCTGCGTCTCCTTGCATATGCCCAAGCATTTGCTTTCGAGTGCCTTAGGCGGGTTCCTGCCGTTATCTTCTTGCAGGAGCGAGAGCTGCTGCTGCTTGCTTTGGGAGAGGGACCGTGTCCCTGAGGCATCTGTTGAAGAGTGCAGCACTTGCAGAAGTTTCTTCCTGGCCTCTCTGAGCAGAAAATTTGTGTTTGTATCACTTTCTTTGCAGATGACAACGTCGAAAATGCGATTGGGTTGGGTTGGCCTCCTTGCCTCCATCTCTCTCTGCCCATAGCCAGACCCAGCTCCCTGCCAGGGAGAAGTCACACCTCCTCACGGCGCGATCAGCAGAAGAGGCCCAAAACACAGGTTTCGGGCTGGGGATGTCAGGAAATAAGTTCCAATTCGCTTTGGGTAGTTCAGAAAGGGTTTTTCTGGAAGAGGCTTAAATCCCATTGGGAAGGGTGGTTGGCAAGACGGCATCAGCTGGTGCGAAATGAAGGCTCGCGCCACGGATCCTGTGCTGCCCTGCGCTGTGCCCGGCTACTCTCACCCCAAAGAACTCAGTTTCGCCCCGCCGCTTGAATGATGCCAGCCCACCCTTCGCTGCCCTGAGACGCGGCTTATCCCGCCGCCGGCAGCGGCTCCGGCCGCATCTCGCACCAGTTTGCCCGGGAGGGCGCGGGGAGCCCGGGATGGCAGCGAGTCCTCCCTGCCTGGATCGCACGAGTGCCATCACAGATGGATGCGCTGCTCGGCGGCGAGGATGCTGGTGCATTCTAATTGCTGGCATCTTTACTCGTTACGAGTGTAATTGTGAGTAGACGTTTGTTTTTGTATTGATAATTAGGGACTGGAACAGATGGCGAAGGCTTAGTTTAAAGTAATGTGTCCATTAAAGAAAATCTACTGTATACAGCTGAAGATTCTTCACTTTGAGAGCTCAGCTTGCCGTAGCAGAGCTCATCTTCTCCCTAACAAGGGCTTCAGCCATTACAGCCTGGTCAGCCGCCTTCGATGGATGCTCAGGTCCAGAGACTTCTCCTGGCGCGGGTGTTGAGCTCCCTCCTGGGCAGAGCATCCCTTGGGCATCCATTGCGCCCACGTGCAGGCGGTCAGGCATAGGAGGGACCTGGAGCAGGCAAGGGGATGGCAGCATCTTGCCCGCTCTCACCCTGCTGGGCTCCGGGCCCGTCGGCTCGCACGGTGGAGGCGCGGGCACTGGCTGGTGCAGGTGGACAAGGTGGCACGTGGTTCACCTGACATGGCTAACGATGCTGTGCTAGATGTAGGAGGCCACGAGGAGATGATGTCCCCCTCGGGGGGAACGACAAGCTCACCTCTGCCAGCAGGACCCCCCTGCCCCAGGCAGCGCCCTCATTAATTAACACCCAGTGCCAAATCATTGAGAACGGGTCCTTGCAGCAGGACGAGGCAGGCGGGAGGAGAGGTACGAGGTGTCCGTGTGGCTTCTCTGCTGATTAGTGATGCTCGGGCACTGGTCCGCAGTAATCCCCTCGTTAGCAGGCGGAGCAAAGGCGTTTTACTGCCTGTCCCTCCTTTGCCTGCTCCCAACTGATGGATGGGGGGAGCCATCCCCACATCCCCCCCACCAGCAGCAGCGTTTTGCAGCCTGGAGATGGGGACGTGAGCGCTGGGTGACTGTCCCCCCCCACTTTCTCTGCGGGATCTTGGGGCAAAAGGCGTCCGCAGAGCCACCCCCTGGCTGAAGGAGGGGCTCGGCAGAGCCTTTGCCAGCTGCCTGGCCATAAATGTCCCCGCGGGGTTTCCCCCCGGGGTCACAGTGTCACTCCTACGTCCCAGAAAACTAAGTAAAATCCAAGATTTCCTCCAAGAGGAAATAGCGGAGGGCAATGGGAAGTCCTTCTGGTGCCAGAACCTCTGCAGTCACGGGATTTGGGTGAGCTCAGCAGGAATTTGAGCTGAAAGGAGGGGATTTAACCATTGTATTTTATTTTATTTATAAAGAAACACCGCCAAACAAACCAAGCTGTTTTGCCAGGTTGTGGCTCTTCTTGTGTATGGCCCTGTCCCCGGGGCAGGAGGTGGTCAGGCAGTTTAGCGGTGGCTCTCAGCCCTCTTTTTCCTTTGGTTTGCAAATTCCTTTAGGAACATTTGGAATTGTTAAAGTGCAAGTTGTGCATTTGCGGCGGAAACTTTGCGAGCACGACCCCCCTGGCCACAGGCCACGCCGTGCCCTTATGACTCGGGAAAAACCTCTGAAGTGAAAGCTTCTCTGTGGTTCTTTTCTATTTATTCCTTTATTTCTCGATTCACTTGGTTATTTTGAAGGACGCTGCTGCGTGCCACCCCGGTGTTCCTGCTGTGCCTTCCCGCTTTGTTTCCGAAGCGCGGAGCCTTTGGGGAGGAGCAGAACAGGAGGGAAGGCGTGAGATTTGGGGAAGAGGGGACCCCGAGCCGCTGGGAGAGATCCCGGTGGATGCCACCTCGGAGCAGAGCCGCTCCTCGTGTGCTACTGTCCCACGCTGCGGCTGTACTTTATCAAAAGTACATTCCTCTGTCATTGCCCCACTTAAAAAAACAAAACAACCAAAAAACCAGCAACAAAAGCTGCTGGGGGAAGGAAGCTGTAAGTGTGCGGAACAGGCGGGGAGATGATGGAATGAAAATCCTTTCTGAATAAACCCGTGCCAGAAGGGTCTGTCCTCGAACTGAGCGTATCCTTATTCACTGCGGAGGGTGGGTGAGCCGGGTCCCAGCCCGGCCACGCTCCCTGCGTCCCCCGGGGCTCCGCTGCCTCAGTTTCCCCGGCGCGGCAGCAGGACAACCCCGCCTGATGCGGGGAGAAACACCGAGCGTTTTAGGGGGTGCTCTGGGAGCATCCCTCCCCACGTAGCCCCGCCGGGAGGAGGGACTGGGAGATGTTTGCACGGCCTTTCGCCTCCACCTTCGCATCGATTGATGCACGGGCACGTCCGCCTACTTGTTTGAAGGGCCATGGCCAGGATTAATGACTGCTTAACGAGGCGCGGGGCTGTTTGCAAGGGAAGGAGAGCTGGGTGGCTGTGGGATGGCAGAGGGCGGTGGGAGAAGAAAGGTGTGGAGCATGAGCTCCAACAAGGAGTTGCAGGTGGGACGTGTTGTGTTTTAGCTGGCTTCTGCCAAACAGAAAGGGGCCGAAGCTGCAGAGGGAGACGTGCGGCGGCGGCGTGAAGGCCACCACGCTTTTCTGTTCCTCGCAGGTACCGGGGGTGAAACGTCTCCTCTCCGAGGGCACTGCGAGCGGGAACGGGCTGGCGCCGTGCAAAGCGCCCTGCAAAACACGGGGGCTGCGGGCTTTGAAGCCCCCCTGGCAGCACCACAGCAGCATCCCAGGGACCCGTTAGGGGCGCAGAAGCTTCTTGAGCTCCCCAAGCGCCTTTTCACTCCATCCAGGGGGGGTTGCCTGGCTCTCCAGGAGCCCAGGCCGGGTCGGCAGCTCCGGCGGCGATTTCACGAGCGGGGAAAGTTTATCACTGGCGACAGGGTGGGGAGTTGCCGGTCACGCTCCTCCGGCTTCCCCTCCCGGAGCAGCCGGCAAAGGGAGGGGTGGGAAGATTAATAGGAGTCTCGTTTCCCTCTTGCAATTGCCGGAGCGGGTGCGGAGAGATTAAAAGCAGTGGTCCGGCGGCAGTTCATATTCCTGGGCTGAGTTTTATTTCCTGACCTTTATTTCTTTGGTTGCACCCCTTTTCCCGGCGCTGCAAAGCTGCCGTGAGTACCCGGGACCACGGGGAGGGACGGAGGGGATGTTCAGCTACGCCAGCCGCTGGCGACGCGTCTCCTCTTCCCATTTGGGCGAGACAGAGGAATCGAGGAAATTAATCTGCATGTCTGCTTGCTGCAAACAAATAAATAAAACCTGGAGGATTTTTCCCATCTGTTTCTATATGTTGTTGCTCTCGCTATTATTCTTGTTGTGTTTTTGTTTTCTTTAAAAAGAAGAAAAGTAGGGAAACATCAGCTGTATTACAGCTTTTAAATATTTCCCACCAAATCTTCCATCAAAAGACCCCCAGTAGAGGAGCGCCGCTTTAACAATGTGATTTTTATTCGCGTATTTGAAATCACTCTGACAAATAATAACTCTGTGCGATGACAACTCACGGCACCAGACAGATGTAGTGCATAAAATGGGATGTCTAGTGTCACGGAGCGAAGCAAGTAGCTGCGAGCGAGGCGGATGGGACCCACCGAAAAGCCTGTACAGAGGCGCTGGGGGAGAGGGTGGGCTCTGCCGGCGGTGGGAGACTTTCCCCCAGCATCTTGCCGCTTCCAGGGAGTTAATGCAAACTCGCTGCTTGGGTTTAGACTGGGTTTTGTATGTGCAAGTAATGCCTCCACGAAATGCAGCATCCTCCTTAATTTTTTTAAATTTTTGTTTTTCCTTGCGAACGCTATTTTCCTTTTCTAGGCTTGGGAGGGTCAGAGATAGCGGCGTGGGCTGGGATCAGGCTGTGACTTTTTGCGAAGAGCCTTGTCCTGCACCGTTTGCTCTGGAGTGAAGCTGCCCTTGGTTTATTAGATGTATTAAGGCAACTGCTGCTTTATTTCTGAGCAGCTCCAAGGGTCAGATGCACACTCTGTGAAAGCAACTGAACGTTTTCCTGTGGCTCTGTGCTCGTAACATTGTCAAACTTTGGGAGTAACTAGTTTGCTTTCTTTTTCTTGTGTTTCCTCAGAAACCTTGATGGATACGCGGACGGCGACAGCCGAGCTGGGCTGGACCGCCAACCCTCCTTCGGGGGTAAGTACCACTTGACCAAGCTGATCTTTATGCAGTCTCATGGGGTTCACATTATTTATCTTAAAACGGTGGTGGGGAGCCGGGGAAGTCGCCGTGGGAGCAGCCGTGCCCCATCAGGCTGGCATGGGGCGGCCAGGGCATCGCTGTGCCGAGCTCCAGGGCTGAGCATCCCTTCCCTAAGCCATCCCGGGGTCTCAGCGAAGATGGAGCTTTTCTCCATCCCCATGCTCTCTCCTCTCCTCCTTTCAGGTGAAGGGTCCGGCCCCATCACCACTCTCCATCCCCCTGCTCATGCTTTCCCTCTCCCTGTGCCAAAAGGCTTGTAATTAAGAAACATTAGCAGGCTCAAAACAGCTTTCATACCTGGAACATCATCCGTAATTGCACTCGGCAGTGCTCTTCCCTGGCTATTAATGTCACTTTTATGAAGTAATGAGGAACAAAACACCCTGAGGCACTTAAAACATCTTTTTTATATAATACGAGCCTTTGAGGAATGGAAGCATAAAATAACCTGACTCACATTCCCCTGGCAGAGAAAGTAAGAGACTGAGCCGGGGAGGGGGGAGAGGAGCGGCGGTGGCAGGGGATGTGAGCTGATGGATGGGCATCGTGCTGGGACAGACAGCCGGTCTCAGGCAGGGACCGGTACGGCAGCGGGGCCGTTCCTGGGGCCTCCGGGATGTGGCACCAAAGGGGGAAGGGTGCCAGCCCGTGTCTTTGGTAGGCTGTGACTGGCTTGGCCGGGGCTTCGAAAGAAATGAGGTTGCACGCCGTCACCAAAGCTGAACCACACACGCAGTGGGCATGAAATCCTCTCCAGGCGCATCGGAGGCCCTTGAATTGCTTTGGAAAAAATCTGGACCTAAATAAAGTGCTGGCAAAATGCAGGGGGGGGGTCTGCACGCAGGTGATGGAGATGGGATATAAATAGCTGCCTGCAGCTGCTATCGCTGAAAGCCTGCGCAAGGCAGGCGCGGAGCTTGCGTTGTAAGGCACGGCGGTCTCGCCCTCTGCGGAGCGGCACAGTGAAACCTCTCCCAGGCTGGCATCCCTCTGCGTGCATCCCGGCATCCCTCCGCGCACATCCCTGCATCCCTCTGTGCGTGCTGGCTGCCAGTCTCTGGCCCTGCCTCGCATCATCTCAGGGTGCCCTGAGCCCGTCTGCGTTGGGGTCCGGCATTAACACTCTGTCTCTTGCTCCTCTGAGAGCTGCTGGCGAGTCTTCTCCTTTACAGGAGCGTATATTAAATCTTGCACAAAGTATTTTGAAATACCAAGTCCTTTATTTAAAAGACATAGGGCCAGTCTGTAGCGTGCGTTGGAGAGCCCTTGCTCGTGGCCTGGGCTTTTTTCAGTAGTGCCAGGCCCTTTGCTGGGTGGATACGGAGCATCTTAAAGTGTATTTGGGACTCCTGGAGTGAACCCCCCTGTAGGGATCGTGTCCCAGCCGAGGTGTGCTTTGGAGTAGGTTGGACACCAGTTGAAAATAAGCAATGTCTTCCTCTTGCTCCAAACGTGCAGTAGTCTTTATTAGCTGCCCGGTTACAGCACTGGGTTTTGGGGTTTATCCCATTTAATAGTTCATAACGAATATTTGAGATGAGATTTGTGCTGCTTCTTGGCTTGTCCGGTGGTAATGGCCAATATTTGGGTGAGGCTTGTCCGGAGTGCGGGTGCCAGGGAGGGTTTGCAGATCCTGACCCATCCAAGCAGCCTGGCGTGGAGGTGCTAAGATACACGTGGGAATTTCTGCTTGTGGTGGAGTAGATGAAGACCCTAAATTTAGTTGGTCTTTTCTTGGTTTTAGCCTTCAGTTCCCAAAAGCAGCCAACTTAGGGTTGTGTGATTTCTTTTTCAGCCCAAACTGTTGAAAGCCAGGGTAAGAAACCAAAAGCTTCCCCTCTGCCGTGCCTTCCTCCATCCAAAAAATGAGTGTGTGCTTAGCAGCCTTGCTTTGGGGCTTAGCGGCAAACCATAGCATTGTAGGAACAAGCGAAGAACAGAGAGAAGCAAAGAAACGGGAGGGAGAAGAGCAGCAGCCATCTGTAAATCATGGAATGGTTTGGGTTGGAAGGGATCTTGAAGATCATCTTGTTCCACCCCCCTGCCCTGGGCAGGGACACCTCCCACCAGCCCAGGTTGCTCCAAGCCCCGTCCAACCTGGCCTGGAACACCTCCAGGGATGGGGCAGCCACAGCTTCTCTGGGCAGCCTGCGCCAGGGGCTCACCACCCTCACAGGGCAAAAGGGAAAATGGGACCTTCCTGCTCCCTGGGGCAGGAGGGAGGAGATGGGAGAGGGGCTCCTGGCTGTTGCTGGGGTGTCAGCGCCTTCTCCTGGGCTCCTCTTGCCTCTCCTGGGGCTGGAGGTACAGGGATTTGATGAGCCACCTCTCCTGACCCCCCGGGGTTGCCATCAGCATGGGCTCTGTGCAGGCTTTGGGTCCCTTTGGGTGGTGGCATCCTCCCATGGCGTTCACCCAGGATGCTGTGAGAGTGACTGTTCTCCTGGTCTTGCAGATGCATCCCGGGGCTCGGGGGGGAGCTGTTGGCATTAATGCCGGGGCATGGATGCCAGCCGGGCAGCAGGGGCTGCGGTCCCTGGGGACTGGCTCCAGTGGGATGCGGGCTCTCCTTCTGCCTTCCTGATGGGTGTGCGTGAAATCTCAGCGGAGATGCAGAAGAACATTGTCTTAATCCCCGGCTTCCTGTGAATGATTTAGTGGGATCTCGTCAAAATGATGCATTTGTCGCTGTTAGAGCACCGATGGCAGCAGCCGCCGGCACCACAGGGCTTTCAGCCCCAGGGACCTGCTGCTTTTCAGTGCCCGGTGGCAGGAACGCTCAACTCAAGGGATGCCCAAGGAAGCAGTAGGATCCGCTCAGGTCCCCTCCCGTGCACCCGGACGGGGTGCGGGAGCCAGCGGGTGGGATGAAGAGGAGGATTCCCGCAGCGGAGCAATGGGGCCGGCGTTACGCCGGTGGGCGAGCGCTGGAAGAGAGCTCATTGTCTGGCCTTAATTGGATGACGGGGCTGTAACGCAAAGCCCAGGTGGGAACGGGAAACAATGCCAACCCCCTCACTCAGGGAGGACCTTGCAGCTTTCTCGTGTGAAAAGATGCCGGGTAATGAAAGGGCATTGAATCTGTACGTCTTGTCCAGGTTGGAGAGGGGCTTTGGCAGTGCTTTCATGGCGTGGGATGAGAAGGGAGAGCGCTCAGCTGGATGCGTGAGGTTTTATCGCTGATTTGGTAAACATCTCTTAACAACAATGCGCAACCTTGAGCTGTGATCTTTGCTTAAGCTTAGCAGAGCCGAGTAGGTGGACCTGGGAGCAAACGTTCGGCTGTGCTTGTTGGCAGCGTGCAGAGGGATCAAGCTTTGAAAGCAAAATAAAAACCTGCTTTTTTATTTTTATTTTATTTTTCTTTTACATCAGGGCTGTGATTTACAAGGGGGGAGGCTCGGGGAGGAGGTGAGGGACGTGGTGGTTTCATGGAAAATGGAAGCGGGCACAGCCCGCAAGGTTGCAGGGTGTGCTGTGGTGCATCGGCTCTACGGGAAGACGCAACGCCACGGGGCAGGTTGGTGTCACCCGTCTGCCGTTGTGCCCCCGCGTAAGCACAAACACGCGTGAGCGCTGCTATAGCATCGCTCCTGGAAATTATGCATGATATTCAGAGTGCTGCTTAAAGATTGCCATATGAATAATGCTGTTATGAGGAGACTGTAAACATGGATTAGTTAAAATGAATGGATTATGAGGTTGTAAATCTGTCTGTAGGACTCTAATGCCATCATAGACTATTCACAGTTTGCCGCTGTCCCTTAATTGAAATTGTAGCCTGGATTATATTAATGCCCTTCTATAAATCGAATTGCAAATCTATATTCCCTCTCTCTCCGCAGCGGTAATGTTTTATTTAGTTAGTTTTCTTTGCCGGGGGAAATGATCCCATCGTGCCGAGAGCCCGGGGTCAGGCTCGCTCTCCAGCCCACGTGCTGGCTCGGGCTTTAATGAAGCCGCAGCCTCGTGTGCTGCTTTTCCTCCCACCTCCGGGTGCCTGGACCATCTTTCTTCACATTTTAAAGTCCTCCCAGGATAGCTGAGGCAGTTGCCTGTGTGGAAGAGGGTGTTTTAGCATCAGCTGGGGGAGGTGGGGAGAGGGTGCAGGGGCAAGAGGGTGCAGATTTCTTCTTGTGCCGGCCCGGGGGGTGTTTCTGCACGTGTATCACATCTTGTGTGCACGACTGCATTCCCGGTCCCCTTTGGGGCTTTGGGACCCTCCTTTCAGCCCAGCCCTGCCCTGTGAAGGGTTAGCGGCACCTCCATGGCTCACGGGCCACTGCTGGTCGCTCTGTCACCCTCTCACAGCCTCTCTCCCTTCTCCTTTGTGCAGTGGGAAGAAGTCAGTGGCTACGACGAAAACCTCAACACCATCCGTACGTACCAGGTGTGCAACGTCTTCGAGCCCAACCAGAACAACTGGCTCCTCACCACGTTCATCAACCGGCGTGGAGCTCACCGCATCTACACCGAGATGCGCTTCACTGTGCGGGACTGCAGCAGCCTCCCCAACGTCCCCGGCTCCTGCAAGGAGACCTTCAACCTCTACTACTACGAGACAGACTCTGTCATTGCCACCAAGAAGTCCGCCTTCTGGACGGAGGCACCCTACCTCAAAGTGGACACCATTGCTGCTGACGAGAGCTTCTCCCAGGTGGACTTTGGGGGCAGGTTGATGAAGGTGAACACAGAAGTGAGAAGTTTCGGGCCCCTGACCCGCAATGGCTTTTACCTGGCTTTCCAGGACTATGGGGCTTGTATGTCTCTGCTGTCCGTCAGGGTCTTCTTCAAGAAGTGCCCCAGCGTGGTGCAGAACTTTGCCATCTTCCCAGAGACGATGACAGGAGCGGAGAGCACCTCTCTAGTGACTGCCCGTGGCACCTGCATCCCCAACGCCGAGGAGGTGGACGTGCCCATCAAACTGTACTGCAACGGGGACGGGGAGTGGATGGTCCCCATCGGCCGCTGTACGTGCAAGGCTGGTTATGAGCCGGAGAACAACGTGGCTTGCAAAGGTAAGGTTGGCCTTGGGTAGCAAGGCGCTTTTCTTGGTTTTAAGCTCTGCTTAACAAAATATTCATCCCCAAACATCTGTTGTGAAACTGGTTCTGCACCATTTACCTGCCCTGAAGCCCTTCTGCTCAGGGGACCAGGCAGAGATTTGGGAGCAGTGGTCAATCTGCGGCTTCTCGGTGTGCTTCGGTCAGCGGCCAAACTCGGCGAGCGGCGTGGCGGGGACACGGGTGCTGGTGCAGCCACCACTGCGAGGCCGCTGGAAGCCGCCTCTGTGATCTGCTGCCTTCAAAGTGCCGCGCGGGCCGGCGCTTGCCGGCTGAGCTGCTTTCATCTGCCTCGTTATTTCCCCAGCAAAGCTGCGGGAGCCGAGTAGCCGCCGTCGGGCCCGACTGCAGCGAAGCCGCTCTGATTCTCGGCATTAATTGGAATTTTTTTGCTGGTTTTTTGGGTTCCCCCAGCCACGCCGCCAGCATGCTGCTGCCTGCTGGAGTCCTCCGCAGCACGGGATTATAAATATGGAAATAGCGCGTGCTGCTTTTCATCTCCTTTTCGCCATTCTGATGCCTATTTCCCAAATACCGCTGGAGGATTATTTTATTTTTTTTTTTCTTCTATTAGCTTTACTCGCTGTCCTTTCCTTCTCCTCTCCCAAATTAAGGTATTTTTTTTGTGCGCTGCTTGGAAGAAGGGAAGAAGAGGGGGCTTTTTGTGTGAGAAGTTAACCCCTTTCATCGGTGCTTTCCAAATAGCTTCTGGAAGGTGGGCACCACCAGGTCAAGGAAGGGTTGGGAAGAAAGAGAAGGTCAGAGGCTGGTGTCAAAGTGCTTTAGGGCTGGTTTTGAGGGGGGAGGTAATGGGAAGAGGTCTGATTTGGACCTCTTCTGGTGCAGGTGGCAGCATGTGTACAACCAGGCTTGGCTGTGACGGATGCTCCTTGAGCTGCCCACCATGGTGTTTCTTCCCCATCTGTAACTCTGGATATATGAAATTGGTAAAGCTGGGATTCAAGCTATGGAAAAACATGTTTATTCATTTGCTTTAAACCTGGGAACTCATGTAGGTTTTCACCGTGAAAAACCGTGTTCCTGCCTGGCCAAGGTGGGGATGGTGATGCCTTCTTGTGTCAGGGCTCCGACAGGTGGGAAACCACCAGATTGCGCGTGCTCACACCTTGCTTTCACATCGAGCGGCATTGCTGGGGGATTCCTTTGAGTCGTGTGGTTGACCCTGAAGGTGGTTTTGTTCCCACCAGGAGATGGTCTATTCCCGTGAGGAGCTGAAGCGCTCTGTCGGAGGGAGGGCTCTTCGCAAGCCGGAGCGTTTCTGGCGAGACGTTCCTCTGCTATTGAATAAACAAACAGAAAGCGCACATGGTTGTATGGCAAAATGACATTTTTCTCATCATGGAAAAATAAATACTAATTTTAACTAAAGACTGGAATTGGGAAATAATGTCATTTTGCCAGAAATGTAGGAAAACAATGATAGTGTAAAACTGCTGGGGGTTTTGGTGGTGTTGACCTTTCTGTCTGCTGCCGGCCGGGGCAGTGGAGGAGGTTGGGGCCTTGAGCACCTCTAGCTCCCTGGTGACAGCATGCTGCACCTACCCAGTGCTCATGGTTTGGGGCAGGGATGGAGTAGGGCAGCACCACATGAGAGTGACAGGAGCAAACCTGCTCGGGGTGGGCGTTAGACCCATCACCATGACTTTTTTCGTTTCCTTTTCTCATGCAAACCCCAAAATGGTCATGACGTGTTCATGCCATCAAAGCTGTGCCGAGCAGACCCCTGTGCATTGGGGAGCTGCTGAGTTTTCTGTGCTGCGGCACCCGTCTCCAGCCACTTCTCAGCAGCGCTGATGTTGAAGGAGAAACCCCTTGTGCCACCCGAATGTGGGCTCTGCGGAGATCCCAGCAAGCATTTTGCCTTTGCGTGGGGAGGACGCTTTGCATTTGGGCTCCTTGAGGGGAAAATTCAGGACCCTGGCAGATCTAAGGGAGTAGAAATGTCCTTTATGGGTCAGCCAGCAGCATTTGGGACTCTGAAAAGCACCAAAGTATGCTGTGGGTGCAGACCAAGCGGGTGGTTAAATGGTACCAAGCACATACGTGATGACAGGACCATCTTTTTTGGATGACCCTGTGAGCACGGTCGGGTGCTGGTATGCCGCTGTCTCCGTAGCAGAGCTCCAATTCCTCTCCTCTCCTCTCCTGTGAGAGCATTTCCCAGCTCACACGTCAGGAGGGCGGACAAAAGGCTGGGATTGAGCATGGGGCCTGCGCGTTTGAAGGTCCTGCTTGATGCTGGGTGAGGAACTCCAAACCAATAAACCCACCAGCCCCTCCTGGAAGCTCGCAGTCCTAAAAGCCTGAGCCAGGGCTTACGTTAGGGCTGTTGGAAAATTAACTGCGTTTGAGTAAAAATCTGACCTTGAGTTGGACTCTGGCTTCTTGGTAGCTCATGTGCACCCTTTGGCTGTCAAGTTCCTCCTTGTATCCCCGTGGACCTTGGAGACCACAAGAGAAGACCTGAGCCCACTGCTGCCCTTCCCAAAGGTCGGCGGGCAGGAGGTGGCACAACGCAGGGTTTGGAAATAATAATTTCTTGGGTTTCCATTTGTCTTTGTGCTCTTGAAGGGGTCGTGTTCATCTGCTGGGTTCACCTCGCAGGGATGCTGCCAGGCTCACATCCCGGCTCCCGGGAGGCACACGCTCCTGACATCTGCTCAAAGCCTTCGTCAACCTGAGACGAGCCACTTAACAAGCCTGGGGGAATTGTCACCAAGGCAAAAAAAAAAAAAAAAAAAAAATTAAAAAAAGAAAAATCACTCGGTATTTTAAGGCTGAGAAAATGGGCTTAATTCCTCAGCGGTGTGGGAAAAAAATAGGGTTGAATTGTTTAGCTCCCCCAGCCCTCTCTCATCCTTCCCACCCCCTGGGATGGAGGCGCTGCCTATCACGGGGCTATTAGACCGGAGCGGTTTCGTGCTGACAGCAGAGCTCGGGGCCGCTGAGGGATTCATTAATACCAGCTTTTATCGGCACTTAGCCGCTCGTGAAAGGCACAGGCAGAGCACAATCTTCATCGGGGGTATTTTGAGTCCCGAAGAGATTACCGTCATGTTTTAGGGTCAGAGCGATGGGGGGTCATTACCACCACAACGTGAAGATGGGGGTGGGAGGGAGGGAGATTTTCTTTACCGATCTGCCCCGTTTTTTTGTTTCCGTCCCGGGCTGGTTGGGGTTCGGCACTGCAGACCTCCTGGCTGCGCGAAGCCGCGTTGCTCTCAGCCAGATGATGGCACGCTGCAGCCGAAAGCCTGGTGGGACTGCCTACCGCATCCTCTTCAGCACCTCGTGCCCGTGAGAGCTGTGGGTCAGTGCGAAATGGAGGCTGTTATTGAATCCAAAATGAATAATTCATTTGGTGCAATAGCCCACACTTCGTTCGGGTTGATATTAAATCCATTCGTCTTGCTCTGCCCCGTCCCTCAGCCTTGCTTTATGGCTTCCTTGCATGGTCAAGGTGCAATGCATCATCGTGCTGGGGAGGAGGTGGGAGGAAAAGCGGGAGCGGGAGTTGCTGGGAGGCCGGGAAAATCATTTGAGACCTTGGATGAACATTCCAGGTGGGTTTTGCTTGTTCTCTGTGAGGAAGATTATTAAACCCTTTCTCTGCTGGTGGTTGACTCTGAAACCTAATGATGGCAAGGTGACTCCTCGCTAGAATGATGGCAGTCGTGGGTCTCTGGGCTTTTATCCCTTGCGACTCCGAGGATGGGGCATGGTATTTTTGTCTGCTGGCATCACGCTGACTTTCTCTCTGACCTTCCCAGAACCAGGCAATAACTCAGTTGCGCGGAGAAGACGGCGAAGGAGAAAGTCTGGCTCTAAAGCAGCCTTGTGCTGAATTTTCTCTTTGTATTGATAAACCCAGGGCGAAGGAGTGAGAGCGATCCCGCTGCTTCCCGGGCTTCTCTCGCTTTTGATTTTCCCCTTCTGGCAAATTCCTGTCGTAGCTGTAGCGCGGCCGGGAGCCTCCAGCCTGCCGTGGCTCGGGATAACGAACCGACCTGCTTGCTCGCAACGGCTGGAAATCTGAGCGAGCAGGGCTGGCAAAATTGAGAAAAATACAACCAACCCACAAAATGAGACCAAAACTGGGCTGCGACGCAGGGGCTGCTCCTCGAGCATCCTTGCTCCCCGGCACGAGGCAGCCGGTCCCCTGCTCTGTCTGCGTCTGGGTCCCCTCATCCCTCCTTCAGCTGCCGACCGATGCGCCGGGCTGTGCCGAGCCTTTGCCAAAGCGGCGCCTGGGGTTATTTTAGCCGCCTTCATCCCTTTGGCTTTTTTGTCTCCTTTCTCCCCTTGTCCTTCCCTCCTGCCTTGTGTGTGGAGGGCTGGATTTGGGGAAGGGGTAGCAGAAAGGGGGACACGTCCAACCAGTTGAATGTCAAGGAGTGAGCGGCCCCACGCCGGTCCCCCCTGTTACCGTCCCCTCCCGCCGAGCAGCCCTGGCGATAATTAGTGATTTCCTCTATTTATCCATCACGGAAGGCTGGAAACAATAGCAGAGTGCGGGATTTATAAAGTGATTTATTTTTTAATAATAATAATAATAATTATGAACATTTTGTAATTAATAGCAGCATAATTTGCTAACACTTAAAACAAGGGAAACCGCCAAGTTTTCCCAATCAAATTATGGCTTGTGCTGAGAACCGGGGTTTGTTTTTTCTTTTGGTCTCTCTGGCTGTGCCTTTCCTTTGCCTTTTCCCCGTGCCGTGGCCTGGCCCGGTGTCCCTGTGCTGTGTTGGGGACACCCGGGAGAGGTCGTCTTGGGTGAGGAAGGTGATGTTGGTTTTGTCCCACGGGTGGGTGACCGCAGGGGGGGGCCGTGGGCTGCCTCGGGACCCCGTTCCCCTGCACCTTGGGGTGCACCCTCAAGTCTGGATCAGGGTGAGCCCTCCAAGCATCCCAAGGACTACAGAAAGGCCCTTTTTTGCCTTTTTTTTTTTTTTTAGGGTGGTGTTAATTTTCTGTTTTGCCTCTGTGCGTGCCTTGCCCGTCTCTCCCTCTGCCTGCCCTCGGATTCGGTTTAGCGGAGCCGCGGCTTCCCAGCTTGCTTGGCAAGCGTGGCATTCTCCCCGTCCCTGGTTTGGTGGCCGCCGGCGTTGCACCGGCTGGTGGAGGGGTGCTGTGGTGTCCCCCGGGGTGCGATGGGCACCCAGCCCTGTCCCAGTCCCCGGGCAGGGTGCCTGGCGGGGCTGGCAGCACCCTGGAGCGGGGTAGGCGCCTTGAGGGCTGGGGTGCCCACGGAGACCCCTGCCCCGCGACCCTAAATTATTGGGCTGAAAAAACAGCGGAGCTTCCTCAAGCTCTTTCCTGGGGACCAGGGTGAGGTCAACCAGACCGGTTTAAAAAACCTTCCCGTCTCGATCTGCACCCGCGGGCACACGGCTGAGGCGCCGGCGGGACGTCTGCCCGCCAGCTCGCGTGCAAGGGAGCCTCCGTGGCCGATGCTCGCGGTGCTTTAGGTGGCTTTGCGGGGGAAAAATGTTTCTCTGCGGGTTTGGAAGTGGGATTTTAAGCTTTTCTCCAGTTTAGCATCCCAAGAGGGGGTGGCCGGGCATGCTGGGGCTGTGGTGGGTCTCCCAGTGCATAGCTGTGCCTCCGCTCCTGCGGGGCTTGGGCGCCTGGCAGACACTACCCACCGAAAAAGCTGCTTTTGTACCAAAAGTGAGAGCATCCACGCAGCTGGAGCACCCTCCACCCTGAACAGCAGCGAGAACATCCGCAGGCTGTTTTATTCCAGGTGTAACCAAGCCAAAAACCTCCTGACCGCTCAAAATGGGCCTTTTCCTCCTTTTTTTCTTTTTCTTTTTTTTTTTTTTTTTTTTTTTTGCACAATATCAAGTTTCCTGTCCCCTCTCCCATCCTGCGTCAGCCCAAGCCGCCATCCCTGGCTGGGCTGCGCTGGGAAGCGGCGGCTTTCCCGGCTTATTTCCCTGTGTGAAGGCGGTGATGCCGGAGGGATGGAGGGGGGGATGCTCCCCTTTGTTGCGGGGGCTTTGCCTTCTCCTGGCAGCCATCTCCCCGCTTCCACCGCTGGGTGGAACAGGCAGCCCAGTTTTACCACAGCCACGCTGCGGAGGAGAAGCATTTGAATCGCAGTGCCGCCAAAAAAAAAAAAAACCAAGAAAGGAAAGAAAAAAAGTGTGATTTATTTTTTTTTTTTTCTTCCTTAAATTATGCCTTAATGAAGGCATCCATTAACCTCCGTAATAATTTTGCACGGAGAATGTCCAGGAAAACCTTGTTAAATTTTTTTTCTAATGAGCGTGATGGGTTTTAATGGAAATCTTAATTAGCCATTATTAGCCAAAATGTTCCTCTGGTGGATTCGGGCCCTTTTCTCTCCCCCGGCGCAGGGATGGAGAAGGACCGTGCGTCCTGGCTGCTGCCGGCGGGGAGGCTCGGGCGCCGCAGCCACCGCTCTCCAGCTCTGTCTCCCAAATCCTGAGCGGGGTCTGCGAGGTCCGGGGGGGTCATCCCTGCCATCCAGCCCGCTCCAATGGAGAAATGAAGGAAAAAGCCTGGAAAACGCCCTGGGGAAAGGATGAGCAGGGGCCGGGTGAGCATCGCAGGGCTGGGCGTCACCTGGCCTCGGAGGGATTGGGGAACAGCCCCTGGGCTGTGATGTAGGGCTTTATTTTTCTGCATATCATGTGGTTTTTTCCTCCTCTAATTGTACCACGGGCCGTTTATGTATTTCCCCTCCCCATAATGAGAACTTTTGAGTGTTATATTGATTCCAGTCTTAAAAGAGGAAGAAAAATCCCACCTTGGTCTTCCGCCCCCCAAGGGTCTTTTCATGAGCCTTGTTTACAAACGGGGGCACGAATCTGCTTCCAAACCCTTGGCTTCTTAATGGTCCAGCCTAGGAAACGTTATGTGGGAGCTGAAGTGCTTGGCAAAACTCATCTCTTTTGGGGGATATTGGGGTGCAGAGCTCCGTGTGCGCTTGCAGGGGCTGCCCTGGGCATGGATCCGTGAGCATCCCCGCCACGGCAGTGCTGCAAAACCCACCCGGCTCTCCTAACCCCATCCGCTGATGCCAGCCCAGGAGAGCCGGCTCCCAGCCCACCGGCATCACGTCGAAGGCCCTTTGCTCTCCGACCGGAGCGGGGATTGTTCTCCCGGACAATGGGAGAGCTGCGAGGAAGCGCAGGATCCGGCCCGCATCCGGCGCCTGCATTGTTCCCACCCTTGTTTGCAAATGGCCAGCACCTGGCAAACTCAGTGACTCAGCCCAGGGAGTTTTAAAGCCTTTCTATAACTTTTTTTTTTAATTATTATTTTTAAGTCACGAGAGAGCTCCTTTGGGAACGGCTTTGGCTGGCGCCGCTTTGCTGCCGTCTGCTTGCAGGGGATGGGGTTCTTGCCCATGTTCAGGGCTGCACCGCATCGTGCAGCCCATGGCAAGCGTTTTAAGCCTTTCTGTAACTTTTTCTTTTATTTATTTTATTTTTAAGTCATGAGAGGGCTCCTTTGGGAACGGCGTTTGCCGGCGCCGCTTTGCTGCCCTTTGCTTGCCGGGGATGGGGATCTTGCCCATGTTCAGGGCTGCACCGCATCGTGCAGCCCATGGCAAGCTCTTCGGGGGCTAGCATCTCTCCCAGCTAGCTAGTAATAATAATTAAAAAAAAAATATATTTTTTTTTACCCCAGCTAGCTAGTAATAATAATAATAATTTTAAAAAAAGGAGTTTTTACCCCAGCTTGCTAGTAATAATAATAAACTGGATTTCCCCCCCCCCCAAAGCCATGAGATAGCTCATTGGCATTCCCCCGTGCAGGGCATCGTTTGGGAGCCGTGCCCTGGGGTTGCAGTCAGGCTTTGCAGGTCTTCTGCAACCTCTGCTCCGGCAGACAGGCCTTCGCTGATCGATCGTGGTTTAATAAGGGGAAGACTCATCGTGTAAACGCCCGCCGTGAATAAGCCATGGGCTAGGCGGAGCGAGTCACCCTGCTGCCCCTCGCCTTGCTTTCCCGTGGCCATCGGAGGAGTTTTGCGTGGGTCGGACCTGCCAGCTGGCGTCTGGGGCACTGCTGGTCTGTGCAGAGGAAGGATGGAGCCCACCAGGGGCAGGGAAAAAGAAAACTAATCAGCACGGATTACTGAGGTTTTAATTTTCTACCTTCTCCAAACCCCCTGCGTCCTCTACCCGGGTCGTTCTGCACCCGGACGGTGACAAATGGAGCGGTGCCGTGGTGTTAGCTCCCAGTGTTTTAAGAGCGGTCGTTTGTCACGCCCGGTGTCTTGTATCTCTGAGGACGCGTGGAGAGCAGGAGCGTGGTGATTAAATCAAAGCATTGCTCAGGCACTTAAGCAGGGCTTCGGAGGAGGGCTTCGGAGCCATGGGAAAATCCATCCCTCTTCAGCCGGTGCAGCAGACTCGCAGCCAAGAAATGATCCACGCCTTGTCTATCGGAGCATCAGACCAGACTGAATATGCAGTTGTGGGCACCTCCAATTAAGACACGCAAGCCTGCACGAGGAGGGAATTGATGTTCCCCCAACCTGGGGCTCCCAGGGGAGCCTCACCCGGCGAGCGGCAACTGAAAAAATGTCGTTAATGGCATGGGGTGGAACCGCGCCGCTTGGTTTTCATGTTAAGCCCAGGACTCGCCTGCTTGTACCATATTTGTCATATGAAAATGGTTTTTAGGAAGGAGAAAGCTGTGGGCTGGTTGGTAGGAGGTGGTAACCTCGGTGCTGTCAGTGTGGCCGCATCCTGCACGGATATCACGGGGCTCCCAGCAGCAGCATCCCCGTGAGCAGGGAGTGACGCCTGGGCTCACGCTGCCCTCGTCTCGTCTTCTCTCATCCCTCCCCGCGGCCTCTCGGGGACGATGCTCTGCTTGGTGCGTGCGAAGCTTTGCCATCTCCTTGCCTTTTTTTTTTTTTTTTTTTGGGCGAGGGCTGTGAACTCTGCGCTGCGCTGGGGGCAGGGAGCGCTGACCTCGACTCTGGTTTCTGGGCTTTGCTGTCTAAAACTCGTCCGTAAAAGCAGAGGCGTCCTGGGGAACCAATACACCAGGGGAACTGGGAATTGAATTTCTGCTGTAGCTCGACTGGCTTTCCTCTGCTGGGTCTGCAGCCCAGAGGGTCAGCTGCCTGGGAGGTGAGACTTGATATCGACTTATATTGATCCGATTTTTTGTTTTAATTTATTTATTCCCTATCTGCCTCCAGGCATTTAAAACCAATCCCTCGATAAACCTGCCCTGGACGTAGCTTTGGGATGGGTTGATGCATGCTGGTGTGCGCGTCCCCACCGTGGCACGGAGGGAGCTGGTTGCCCTCGGGAGCAGGGATTATTTTGATACTTGCGGGTTTTGCCCTATTGCAAAATAGGGAACCTGTCCGAAAGCTTGAGACGATTCTAGGCACAGCAAATATGCTTCTCTGCCTGTCTGGGTGCTGCAAGGGACCGTCATCTTCTGGCTAAACCCAAATCTCCCTGTTCTGCCACGGGCACGTGTTTAAGCGTGCCGGGCGAGCAGGGCTGGCACTTCCCTGCCGGGATGAGGGCATCAGGGTGAGACCTGGAGATATCGCAGACCTCCTGTCTCCACATCCGATCTGCTCGCGAGCTCTTGATCACATATTATTATTTAAGACAACTTATTCTTAGAGAGCCCAAGGTGCAAATTATGTTTCACAGCTAAGAAAAGCTTCCAGAGCTGCCTACGTACAGTAAATCCCTGCAATCTCGGATGGCTTTGACTTATGCGTAGCAGATGTTGAGGATGGAGGAGACTATTTCTTTTCCCTCCCCCTGCTTGTTGTTGCTGTCGGTGTGGGACACGGGTCGGGATTTCGGCGGGGAGAAGCTGGCTGTGCTCGGAGGTGGGGTTAGTGAGTGTTGTCCTACTGTGCGGCCTTGGGCACCTCTCCTGTCCCCGACGGTGGCACCGATATGGACAGTGCCGGTGTGTTTGTGCCGTTTGCAGAAGATCCTTTCCCTGGCTGAGGGCTTTTGAGCAGGTTGACTGCTGATGAGCCAGTGCGGGAATTATAGAACTGTGGAATGGTTTGGGTTGGAAGGGACCTTCAGAGATCATCCTGTCCGATTCCTCTGCCATGGGCAGGGACATCTTTCATTAGGTCGGGTTGCTCAAAGGCCTGAACAGCTTGACCTTGAGTACTTCCACATCTGTGATGGGCCCCCCACAACTGCTCTGGGCAACCTGTTCCAGTGTCTCACCACCCTCGTCGTAAAAAAGTTATTCCTTATGTCCCAACTAAACCTGTCCTCTTTCGGTTTAAAACTGTTTCCCTTGTTGTGGCACGACAGGTCTCGGTAAAAAGTCTCTCTTGTCTTTCTTACAAGCCCTCTTTATATATTGAAAGGCTGCAATAAGGTCTCCGTGGAGCCTTCTCTTGTCCAGGCTGAACATCCCCAACTCTCTGCCGTTCTCCACACCAGAGGGGCTCAGCCCTCGCAGCATCTCCGGGGCCTCCTCTGGCCCCGCTCCAACAGCTCCGTGTCCTTCTGGTGTTGGGACCCCCCGAGCTGGAGGCAGCGCTGCAGGGGGGGCTCCCCAGAGCGCAGCAGAGGGGCACAATCCCCCCCTCGCCCCGCTGGCCGCGCTGCTGGGGATGGAGCCCAGGATGCGGGGGCTTTCTGGGCTGCCACCGCATGTTGCTGGCTTGTGGCCAATTTGTCACCCACCAGTCCAGCAAGTGCTTCTCGGCAGGGATGCTCTCAATCCATCCATCCATCCATCTATCCCCCAGTCTGTACTGATACTGGAGATTGCCCTGACCCAGGTTGGGGCCCTGCCCAGCAACTTCACAGTTGTTGAACTTTGAGGTTCCCATGGGCCCACTGTTCAAGCTTGTCAAGGTCCCTCTGGGTGACATCCCTCCCCTGTAGTGAATCAACTGCACCGCTCAGCTTGGTGTCATCTGCAAACTTCCTGAGGGAGCACTCAATCTTATTATGTCGTTGATGAAGATATTGAATTATTTTGGTCCCAGTATGGACCCTTGAGGGGCACTGCTTGCTACTGGTTTCCACTTGGACATTGAGCTGTTGGAACGCCGCTTGCTCCAGCTCCATCTTGCTTGGCAGTGAGCTGTGGAGGATGAGCTACCATAGCTTTCCATCCTCACGCTTCAGCCTGGAAACTGCTTTGAGATGCTCCTTGCTCTGTCCAGCAATGCTTGCAACCAGCAACAACCCCATGGTAGTAATATCGGAGCTGAGTTGCGTCCAATTACCATAACCTGTTGTCTGCTTTGAATTCTCCTTTGAATTCCTTGTGGGCTGGGGTCTCAGTTGGTTTGTGCCGCTTGACCCTGGCAGCTGCCGAGGCAGCTCTGGTGTATGGGATCTCCCAAAACACCAGCATGTCCACTGCGGGATGAACATCATCTCCATCTCCTCCCTTTGCTCTTGATCTGCAAGTCAGGCTCTGCCCTTGGGACGGAGCATCTTTTGCAAGCCAGCCTCATGCAGGAAGGCGAGGGTGGAAATTTGGCCCCAGCCAACTCTTCCATCGGTGGGTGCGATGCTGCAGGAGAACCTTAAACGGTGAGAGACATGGAAGGGGATCCAACTGTTTTGTCTTCCTTGTGGTCCTCTCTCCTCTGCCCCCGGCAATGCAGCGATGCCCAAGGAGCCTGTCTGTTATTTTCACTTTTTCATCTTTCCTCGCTTCCTATTTCTCTCTGGTAGTGGAGCCCAAGTGCCACGAGAAAACTTTTTTTTTTTTTTTTTTTTTCCAAGATATTTCTTTTGTAGTGAATGCCGTTGGCCGTTGTGTTGCCTGGTGGCGGCTGGGCTCGGCTGCCGGTGGGTTGGGATGCTCCCGGGACTGGCTCTCCTGCCAGCTGGAGCGGGGTTGGGAAGAGTTTTTAAGCTCAACTGTGTGCGGAGAGAGGGGAATTCAGAAGGAATGTCAAAATTTCCACGGTCCCCCATGCTTTCCCATGCTGTTACACTGGGGGTGTTGGAAAGCTGGGATGAAGGCAGTGAGGTGGAGACTCCGCCAGCAGCTTACTGGGAAGCAGTGCTTGGAAGTGAG
This sequence comes from Pluvialis apricaria, assembly GCA_017639485.1. Classification (NCBI taxonomy): domain Eukaryota; kingdom Metazoa; phylum Chordata; class Aves; order Charadriiformes; family Charadriidae; genus Pluvialis; species Pluvialis apricaria. The sequence continues at coordinate 24,920,898 of CM030014.1, read as the reverse complement.
CAGTTTGGACTGGGAAAATTTTAAGAATAGAGCAGAGAGAGAGAGTGTTGATGGGGAAAAATAAATTGGTGGGATGGAGACAAGTAAAACTTTCAGAAATTGCTTTTTAGGCGTTTTCTGGCTCCAGGAGATTTGGGGCGATAAGAGCTGCTCAGCAGGAGCAGGGCAAGTCAACGGCAGCGGCCACTGTTTAACTGCTTATGGTGGGAAAGGAGGCGTTACTAAAAGAGAGAGAAATCGTACAAAATATATGTAAGCGATGCTCGCATATAGGAAATAATAGTAAATTGCACCCGACTGTGGGAAATACGGCTTGCGCCAAAAATGCCACCCCCGGGGTGGAAAGGGAGCGCTTTGCTCCGGCCTGCGTGGGATGACGGAGGCAGTTTCCCAGGGCCGTGCGTGGGCAAGTACGTGTGACGGCAGGAGCCGCCGGTGCCTCTGGTCCCCCGGTCGGTGCCGCGTTTCCCCTCCCCTCTCCGCGGCTGGGTAAGAAGGCGCCTTTCCACCCAGGAATAGTAATTATGGCTCGTTCCGTTATAAATATTCATAGGGGAGCTCTCTTAATTACTTTTCTAATTAATTCCATGCATGGGGCTTTTGGGGTGGAGGTAGGATGTGGGAGAGCGGTTGCGTCTTGGTCGGGGTGTCGTCCCCTCGCTGCGTCTGCCGTCCCCGGACACGGTCCTTGTGCAGTCAGCCAAACCACAGTCCCCGAGGCTCATCCCTGCCGGGATGAGGTGGTCCTGCTCCGCGATGGAGCATCCCACCACCCCAGTGCAACCCAAGGCATGATGTCCTCCAGTGCCGTGGCAGGGACATAAGGAAGCCGTGTCCCTGCCTGTGCTGGCATCCCTGCGCTGGCGGCGCGCGCGTGGACCCATGGCTGAACCTCTCCTGCAGCCCCATCCTGGGGTGACTCATCCTTCGCGGCGTCAGCACTAACGAGGAACCACTTCAGACGTAATTAATAAGCACTTGATGTTCTCTAGATAGAGGGGATACTGCGTGGCGTGAGCTGGCGAAGGAGGAAAAGGTGCTTAATTAGTTCCTATTAGGAACGGGAGACGTTTGCTTCCCAGCCAGGAGGGGTTTGTGCTTCGGGGAGCCCGGGCGCGATGCCGCCCTGATTTCCCAGTTGGAAGAGGAGCTGGAGTGACATCGGTGGCTTCCGAAATCCCCAGGGAGGCTTTGCCGGTTGCAAAGCGAAGATGCGTTGTTTTCAGGGGGGCTCTAACTACAGACCGTGCCGGCACCTCCGTACCTGGGGCGAGAGCTGCTCTCCGAGATCCACCGTGAGTTTTCGCGGCAGCTCGCTTTCCTGCTCATTAGGTGGCTCGATAGCTCACGCAGGCATTGAGGGCTGAGCATGGTGCGCTGGGTTAAGTGGTACATGAAAGTATCGGCTCTTCCATATGGCTTCCAGTCCGTGTCCATCGACTCCCAGAGTCTCACACTGCTGTGCTTCACTCGAAACCGCAAATAATCGCGCTCTGTGACTCCTGTATCCAGCCCGATGCCTGGGGAGGGCGTAGCGCATCTTCTGGGGCTTGTGTTTTTGGGACATGAGTCCTGGCCTGAATCTTGATTCCCCTCCAGTCGTTTGCTCCAAGCTCGTGGAGAGGATCTTTACTGGTGATGGTGCAGTGCTGGGGATGTATGTTCTCACCTGGGGCTGGTCCTGGTGAGACCAGCAGAGATGGAAGCGTTCATGTATCGGGGCAGGGAAGCCCAGGAGTAGGGGGTTGGACACCGCTGTCTATTTACTGGTAAATCAATCTCCCCTTTCCTTACATCGCATCCCCAGGGAGAGCCGTGTCGTGGCATTTAATTTGCGGCGCATATTCAAACAGCTCCCGGCCCCGCTGCTTGCGAGGGTTTGGGGCAGCAGCGACAAGCTCGGCCCTGGCAGAGGGAAGAGCCCGTGGCAGGCTGTAGCCGCTAAATCTGTTTTTTAAGAAGAGCATAAAGAGGTTAAATAGCCTCAAATCATTGCTGAGAACTTCATCCCCCTTCATTTGTTGACTGAGATTAATAAACTCGGGCAGCATTAGGATGATGAGAGGCATCCAGCACCAGTCACCGCTGTCGCCATGCGACCGCCGGTCGCTCCACCGTAAACCTCCCTGCGTACGTGGATAAATTGTCTAGCGTTAGATCAAATTATTCAGCGTTTGATCACTGAAAATGGGTCCTCAGAGAGGCAGTGCTGGCCTCATCCTTCCCCGCAATGCCTCCCTCCTCTTCTCCATAGGGGTGCCGTCATTCCTGTGGAGGAAGAGCTGAAACACCGGGGAGAAATGGAAATGCGCTGGGGACTGGAGGGTCTCTGTGAGCTGTGTTTCACCCCTAATTCCGTGCGCAAAAGTGCGGGAGCAGAAGGTCAGGCATCGTTCTTTTGCCGGCTGGTTTCGGGAAAGGAAGGCGAGCCGCGGCGTGAGAGCGGGCGGCCTTGCACCCGTGCAAAGTGGAAACTAAAGTGGAGCAAAATTCAAGCAGGAGAGCAGTGGTTTGCGAAATTGACCTTGAGACGTGGTTTAATTTCTCTTCCCCTTGCCTGTTTTGGAGGGCAAAGCGCGTTTCCCTGCTCTGCGGCGAGCTGGCAGCCCTGCGGCACCCTCTGCCCGGGGCGCGCTCTCCCCTTTCCCAGCCAACAAACAGATCTGGGACGGGTTTTGTCTTCAGACCTTCAAAATTCCCCTGACCATGAAAAACAGAGAGAGCGAAGCCCAGAGCGGTGGTTCAATGGGCGAGTGTGGACCCGTTGGGAGGATGGATGCCGTGGGTGGTGAGCAGCAGGGCACGTGGGAGCCAAAACCCCCTTCTTCCGTGCCCTGCTCTGGGCTTGAAATCATTCTTTAGGGTCACGGTACCAGCTAAACAATTAGCATTGAAGCTCTTCTGCATCCAGAGACCCTTAATTTTCCCGAGCCCCGTCTTCCTGGAGGAGAAATGCTGCTTCTGGGTGAGCATCGGCTGTGTTTCGCTCGCAGCCCGGCGCGTGTGGCTCGGTCTGCGAGCACCTCGATCTGCCTCAGGGGAGCAAATCCGTGGGTGATGAGGGATGGGGTTTTTGGGAGAGGTGAACGTGGATGTACCCGCACCCTGTTGCCTTTAATTGGCTTGGCAGGGCTACCTGCCCTGCAAGCGCCTTGGAAATCCTGCCCTGCACCTTCCCCCTTCCATTCATTTCTCATCCATGAGAAGAAAAGGGGAAAAAAGGAAAAAAAAAAAAAAACAACCAACCCCAAAAACCCTGAGAAGGGAAAAACCACATTGAATTTTACTTTTCCTCCATGAATAAACCACGGCAGGCCAGGCTCAGAATCCGCTGACTTTAATTTACATGTGTCCCAAGGCGGATCTAAACCCATTCCTCCAGAGGTGAAGGGCTGGTTTAATTAACTGGCTGCGTAACGAGGAGCCGGGGCCTCTTTCCTCCGCGCGTCGGGGCGAGATGCAGCCCGTCGCCCGCAGGATGCAAACCCAGATGCTGGGAAGCTCATGTTTATCTCATGAGTTTCTGCCTATACGTCGCTGAAATACAGAAACAACGCGACGAGGCGGGCGCTGGTTGTAATTAGGTCGGGCGAGCGCTCGGCCCCGAGGCGGGAGCAGCTCGGGGTGATCCGGAATGGAGAAAATAGTGACGTTTGCACCCAAATGAGGTTTTATCCCTCCCCGGGACAAAGCTTTGCTGGGATGTCCCGTTCGCAAGGTGCTGCGGTTTCTGGCGTTGCTCGGAGGTTTGTGCTGAGTTCCCTCCTTGGAGGAGCCAACATCCATCCATCTGTCTGTCTGAGGGTGCTTCAGGGCCGGGGATGCTCAGGCATCCCTGTTTCCCCATTCTGGGTCACGCTTCTTGCCCTGCCCCAGGGACTGGATGTAGGAAGGGAGATTTGGTGGCTGACGGGGTGTTTCTGGGCCGGTTTTGATCCCTGTCTCCCTTCCCGGCAGGGTCAGGCAGGCAGGATGCGTGCGGTGGGTACCCTGCCAGCCCTCCTCGCCGGAGCGCGGCGTTGCTCCGAATACAGGACCCTCTCCGGATTAATTTGCAGATGCCTCGTGGAGGGCGGCACGGCAGCGCGCCCGCCGGCGTTGCCGGCTGCCTGCTGAGCTCGCTGTGGCTGTGCCAGGGCTGAGGCGCTCAGGAGAAGCGCTTGGTTTGATATAAAAGGGAATGAGATCATTAAAAAGTAGAAAGGGGGGGGGGGGGGGATAAAAAACAACCCCACAAAACAACCCTCCAACCCCCTTCCCAACAGAGATGCAGGAGGGGAAGGGATGATGGGAGAGTGTCAAGTCAGGGATGCAATTAAACCTCTGGGTACCCGCTCCCTGCTTGGATGTTATGGGGGGATAACGAGGGAGATGAAAGCGGGGTGGGAAGGCAGCACCCTCGTAGCCCTTTGAAGACGGGGAGATGGCAGCCCCCGCTGGGAAGCGCCGGCGTGTGGGTGACAGCTTGCCTGATTTTGCTGCTTTTTTTCCCCAAAACTGTATCCTGCGTCACTGGTGTCGGCGACACATCAAAGGGATCGAAACCTGAAAGCATCGGTTGTGTTACAGCCCGTGGTGGCGTTGCAGCTCTGCAGCCCGGTGTGTGCGTTCCCACGGGGAGACACGGTGCCACCGGTCGCCCTCCTGGCACTGTCTGCCTGGGAGGGTGAGCAGGAGCCGAGCCGGCAGCTGCCCTGGAAAGCCGTGCTGGTTGCTGGAGTGCCTGCCCCTGTAATCACAACATCCTCTAAATGTCGTTTTTCTATCGCACGCAATTGCGCGTGGGTGTTTATTTGCCTGGATGGTGTCTTTCAGCTGAAAGCATCTAGGAGGGCTTCCGAGCCTGCGTGCAGGCGGCACGTGGAGGAGAGCTGCCTTGCCGCGAAAATACCCACGTTTGGGTCTAATCTGTTGGAAGGCTGAATTATTTATTTGTTTTTTTGGTGTGCTTAAAGGTTTTGCGCCAAAGGTGCCTGCAGAACGTACAAGGGGTTTTCTAGCAAGCGTCTCCTCTCTTGTGATCCTCCTGCATAAAGTGTCCGTTTTAGGAGCCAGTTCTTTTCTTCTTAATGAAAAATAGTCTTTACAGAAAGGGGGAAATGGCCTTGAATCCTTTTCCAGTAGGCTCAAAGTGCAATGAGCCACAGTTCCTCCTCTGTTCATGGCCCGTGGTGTCCTTAAACCCAACAGGGCACCTTCCCCTGCTGCCCATCTCCTGGGGGGAGTTGGTAGGTGCCAACCACATGTCTTTTTGGAGCAAGGCTGCATCATCCAGCCTTTCTAGTGCCTTTGCACGTGGCAGTCCTCTCCGCACCTCCGGCTTGCTCGAGGGCATCGCCTTGTGCAGCACCATTTCTAACCCATTATTTCTTCGCCTGCCGCGCTGCTGTGTCCATGGGCACGTGCGTGGGCACGCTTAAAGACACCGCTTTTGCCCTGCAAAGGCATCGGACCCGAAAAAGAACCCGAAACAAGCATGAATTTGGGAAAACCTGGCAAATGTGGTTAGCTCTGCCCCAGCGGGGCCGTCAGGGACGAGGGAACGATGGGACGGCGCAGGCTGGGTTTGCTGCGAGCGAAGGGAGCTGCACGGGGTGCCGGGGAGGCTGGGGGGAGGAGGTGGGCAATCGTAAGCTGAAGTCTGTAATTCTTTGCAGAAGCTCCTATTTTAAAACCTGATAAGGAAAAAAATGCCACTCCGTGTCCCTGGGGAGCTTTAGAGCAAGTTAATATAGAGGAGATGTCTCCTTCCTTTCTTTCTTTCTTTCTTTCTTCTTCTTTTTTTTTTTTTTTAACTAAAGCTTCCCTGAGAGAGTAATTAAAAAGTGCAAGTTCCAGGCGTTAAGCGAGAGGATTTAGTTTGAAAAATGAAACGCTTGGATACCCCCGCGCTTGCACCCTTTCGGCAGAGCATCTGGTGTGTGGACGGTGGCTTGCCTTGGGCAGGAGCAGGGCTTGGATAGGCAGAGAGATCCTCCCCTCCTCCGCCTCTTTCTAGGACCCCCGGCACCCAAAATATCAGGGTATTGGATTGTCGTGGTTAAGACAGGAGAGACTTGAGGAGCGAAAAAACTCGCGATGCTGCTGCCTGCTGCTACCGCTTCAATAATTCATCCCATCCCGCGCAAGCTGCGGAGCGAGGAGGGAGGCGGCGATGGGGACGGAGGTCTGCGGTGCCTTCGCCGCGTGTTTTGCATCCCCACCCCAAGGCTTTAGCAGGGGGGTAAGAGGGGCAGCTCCAGTGGGGAGACCCCCAGCTGCATCCAGCAAATCCACCCCTACCATCACCCCTCAGGCATGAGAGCGACTTGCATCTATTTTGGCTTTTTTTTTTTTTCCCCCAAAAAACCTCCAACCTGCAGTGATGCTCCCTCCACCCCCAAATGCCTGCGTCAGCCCTGGGAAAGGAGTCCTGATGGCAAACGCCTGGCCCTCGCCGCCCGGGATGCCCGACATCCCCGGTGTGCAGGCAGGACGGACATCCCCGGTGTGCAGGGAGGACCACCGATCCGAGGGTAACTTTGGGTTTTGGGGGGGTTTAAGCGCTGAGCCAGCAGCCCCAGCGAGCACTGAAGCTGCTGAGCGGCACAGCCGGCTTTCGTGCCTCATCGTTTACAAACACCCCCTTAGTGCTTAAACGTGAGGAAATGGATAGTTAAGCACATCATTAATCTTATCCAGCCCACGTAATCAACAATCAATTAATTCTTCTCCGGGCTGAAGGGATGCAGATCGCGCCGCAGCCAGGGCACCGGCAGCAGGAGCCCGTTTCCGCAGGGAAAGCCCAGGCAGAGCTTCGTCCCGTGCTCATCCGAGATGCTATTACAGACCCAGATCTCACCAGCTCTGGGAAACTTTCTTGCAGCAGCCCTTAAATCAAGGCAAACGCTGCGCTTTGCCCTTAGTGGGGTGATTTATTGCTCCCTCCCGGGCTCGAGCCCTCTCTCCGAGCCTTACGCCTGGGCTACGTGTTTACTGTCCGATGGGTTATGGGTCCCATGCTGCGGGGGTTTCCATAAATCCCACTGCAGCATCGCAGGGGCGTGGGGGTTTCGGCTTCGTCTTTGGTGTGAGGTTCGTGGTTGGGCTCCCCCAGAAACAGGGGGGGGACGCGGGCAGCGGCGAGAGCGGAGGGCTGCAGCCCACAGCAGCTTTGGGATGAAGGCGGCATCAGCCTCCCCTGGAACCACAGGAGGCTTTACACGAGCACAGTGTAATTACAGGAGAGAAAAGCTAATTGGTAATAATAACAATTAAGAGCCACGTGCCTGCAGATTACAGGAATTTGCAGATAAGCAAAGTGATAGAAGAAACCTGAGGACACCGGGTTGCAGAGTGTACTTTGGTCAGGTATTTTGACAAAGCATCACTTGGCTTAATTACAATTAAAAATTAACAAACCCCTCAACCGACCCAGCAACATGCCTCTGTGCTTAAAACCGAGGTGTGTTCATCGCGCTCCGACCCTCTTCCTCCCTCCCTCTCCCCTCCCCTTCCATTAAAATACGGGCAGCCGTTCCCTGGTACTGCTGCCTTCTCCTTCTTGCTCCTCCCAAGAGCCCAGCACATTTCGGGCACGTTTCTGAACGCGTCCTCCAGCTCTAGAGCCCACAAGTCACCCGTTGCATGTCTCATGGATGCTAACGCTTGCTGGTGGGAGTTCAATGCTGCTGGGACACCACGGGAAGGTGCTGGTGGGAAGGGAGGGGTGAAGAAATGGAGATCCACCTTGAAGTCTTGGTGCCCACGCATGGTTGTATCTCCTGCCTTGTGCGTCTGGTGTAACTCTGTGCTTCTTCATGGTGTTACAGGGCGTAGCGCGGTGTGCGTGGCTCAGGGAAGGGTCTGCATCCAGCTGCCTTTTGCTCTGGCATCCTGATGTTCCTCCTTGAGCCCTCACGTGCCCACCCAGCGTCCTGCAATGCGTGGTGACCCTGTGTGTCCAGCTGCCTGTCTGCAGGAGGTGGTGGGTTGTGGCCCTAAGTGCTTCTGTAGGAGGCCAGATGTGTGGGATGGCCGCGGTAGGACGTGGAGGACTCGGCAGTCCTCCTGTGGTGGAGGAAGGGCAGCGTGAGGTGGTGGCTGGTCCCTCTGGGATGCTGCAGCCCCACTTGGCTGTTAGCACCGTTGGAAAGAGATGATTCCTCGCAGCCGGTTGCGTGCCTCAGGCAGGGGAAAAAAATCCCCTGCATAATAAAATTGTAAAATATTGTTTTGATTTATCCTTTTTGATCATCTTTTAATATCTGGAAAGACTGTGTGAGCAAGAGGCCTTCATGAGTTTTGAATGACAGGTTAAAGGGCTCCAATAAAGATTAGATGGTCCACTATCTCTCAAGGAAATTGCATCAAAGTGGTTACTCCTGCTTGCTCCTATTAATTTCCTCTTCGTGGCTGCTAGGAGATGCCTCATATCCTGATGCAGCAGACAGGGGCTAAGAGGCACTTTCCATTATCTCAATCATCGCCGTGTTTATGAGACACTTAGGGTATTTCTCCGCAGAGCCATGCCTCGGAGGTGACAGCATCACGGGGGCAGAGCCGGGAGCCAAACGGAGGTGGGACCGCTCTGTGTGCGAGGCCGGGAACCCCTGGCTGGGTGGTAGACCTGGATGGAAGTTTGGTCCCTTGGGTACATCTGCCAAAATACAGATGTTCCTTTCTGCAGCCTTCGGTTTTGTAGGGGTCACTGGAGGGTTTTGTTAGACATCAAGGATGGATGAGCATCTGATCATCGGCGCCTGGTTGGTAAGGACCAGTGGGGTGGGACAAGGATGAGGGACCACGTCTTTGTCACTCCGTCATCACCCTCGAAGGGCAGAGCGGCGAGACGGTTGATTAATGAAACCTTCCCCCCGTCACTGATTAAAGCCCTGCCGTAACTCTAACTGGAGCATCTTCTCATTTATGAATTAGTTACCATTTCCTGCTTGAATGAACTGGGAGGCCGAAGGCTGGGAAGGTTATTAGCCCCAGCCCCGAGCTGCGGGGAGATTAACGGGATGGACCCATAAGACACTGTCAGGGGCGTCACATCAACTTTTTAATTAAATATTCAAATTTTGCAGGGAAAAAGAGATGCAAGACCAGAGCCATGCGGTTGGGGTGGCGGCAAGAGATGTTTTGAATCAGCAGAAGGGGAACACTGTCCAGCCCCTGTGTGTCTGTGTCCCCATGGGCGCTGCTGGGGACGGGGGTCCCTGCCTGGGTACGAGTGGCGGGGAGCAAAGCAGCTGCTGCAGCTCCTGTGCTCTGCCTGGCTAATTACTGGGTCGTTGCGGAGAGCGTGCGTGTTGTAATTAGGCTTAATACCTGATTCGGACCAGGGCTGGCTGGTGCCTTGGGGGTCTCTGGGCAAAACTTGCCCCTTGCTGGGTGATCTCAGTGTTTTCCTGGTGGCTCCGGAAAGAATTCATGGCCAGCGTGGAAAATTACGGCTATCCCAGCTTTGTAGGAAGGTGCTACCCCGTTTAGCTCTGATACAGGGGTGGAGCTTTTCCATGTCTTATTTTTCTTTTATTTCTCTATTTTTCTTTCTCTTTTCTGCCCCGTTTCAAGAGCAGGACCCGCTTTCGCCTTCTCTCGGGGACGATTCGGCACCCAACCGCTTTCCTCTCCTTTCTCTTGCAGCCTGCCCGGCGGGGGACGTTCAAGGCCAGCCAGGGCGCGGGGGTCTGCGCTCAGTGCCCCCTCCAACAGCCGCTCCACCGCCGAGGCCTCGCCGGTCTGCACGTGTCGTAACGGCTACTACCGGGCGGATTTTGACCCACCGGCAGCTGCCTGCACCAGTGAGTAACGGCGTCGGGGTTGGCGGGGGGAAGCTGCAGGGTCTCGCTCCCCTCTGCTGCTGGGGAAGCAGCAGGGATAAAGTCTCAACGCACGAGGTTTTTCATCGTGTTTTCTCCTCCCAACCTGCTGCGGAAAGGGAGAGAGCGGCTGGGTGGGCGTCTGGCAGCCAGCCGAGGTCAACCCAACCACGAGGGTTTAGCATTGCGGAGGGGCAGGGTACCCGTATCGAATACCCATCCCTCTCCGAACGGCGCGGCACCTCCTCCACGCGCTGTAGAAACGCTCCTTGCACCAATGCGAACCCCTTCACCGCCACACCGGCACAAGCGGATGATGTCTTGTCACCCTTTGCTCTGCTTTCCCGGGACACCGCCGTGGCACACACCAAACGATGAGTGGTGGGACGGCCCCACAACCTGCCTCTCCGGCGGCTCTTTGAATTTATACTTCACCCCGGCAGCAGCGGGGATGGCAGGGGGAGATAGTCCCCAGGATAAATTAGAATTTAAAGTTATCTGCTGTTGCTGTCTTGTTCATAGCCTTGCAGATGGAGTGGCTTTTTATAGGGGGAAAGGGTGCGTTCAGCATTGGTATTCAGCACGGCGTTGTGTGCGATGCATCGCTGCTCGGCTGTCTGCCTGCGCCGCCTGGGATGGCAGCAGCGGCCTCCAGCCTGTCTTTTGGTAAGACAAGAGCCCAGGAGAGAAGAAGGAGCTGCTGTGCTCTTCAGGCCGCTGGGAACACGGGTCTCAGACTCCATTCCCTCCCGCAAAATACACCCCAGGCCCTTGGATCAGCCCGTCAGGGAGCTTTAGCACAAGGATGCTTCGGACCCTTGGTGCTGGGGAGTGCCCGAAATGCACGTCGGAACCGAGGAAAGGACTTACACGTTGTCCCGGGTCGCTCGAGCTCTCAGACCGGAGGTAGTCAGTAGGTAGCACAACTGCAGATAATCTGTGTAGCTTTATTATGTCTCGTTGCACAGCTGATTTACAGTATTGCTGCGCTATAGGAATACAGTATAAAAAAGTCTGTTTGCTGATTCTTTTTTATTTCTTCTCGGCGATGCTTAATTTTACAACGCTCTAATTTGAGATGCCAGCTGTTTACCGACAAAAGTTTCTCCGTGTCAGAGGAGGAAATAAGAGCGTGGAGCTGCAGGCGCTGCCCTGGACCAGAGCCCTTCCCGAGGGGAAGTCCCTGCCCCATACCCCTGGAGAGGGGAATTCGGGGACAGGGTAGTTTGTCTCTGGGCTGGGGAAGAAAGTTGATTTTCTCCCTTTTTCTTGAAAAACAGCTTGAAAAGGTGCTGTCTCAAGGTACAAAGAAAGGGATTGGATTAAGGTTCGTGAGACAGGTTGCAGCTTTTTGGGGGTAGCTTGCTATTTATTGATCCTTCTTTGCGAGTCCTCTGGTCTGGTTTCCCCCAGGGAACTGGTGTCCTTCCCCCCGCTCCTGCCCCTGATGTGTCCCCTGCCCCCGCTTCTGTAACCCCCGCCTTTGACATCTCCGCGACCTACTAACGGGATTTCGGGGGACCCCCACAATGGGATGTCTGTGGTGCCTCGAGTCCACGGAAGCCCTTTCCAGCGAGGATGCTGCACTGGTGACTGCTCCCCAACACGTGCGTTTCCTCCGCTAAAGGGGAAAAGAATTGAAGGGAATGGATTTTTTTTTTTTAATTTTAGAATTTATTATTTTTTTTTTTTTAATAGGCTGTCATTTTTCTAGGCGTTTTAACAAAACGCTTTCATCTGCGGTATCCGCAGCAACGGCTCAGAGCGGCTCCCGCAGTGCCTGCCTGGGTGTGCTGGAGGGAGCGGGGGGAGAGGGCAGCACGGGCAGGGAGCCGGGCAGGGGTGGCCACCCACGGCCCCCCCCGGGCTAGCTGGCAGCGGTGGCCGGAGCGGCGTGGCACCTGGAGCTCCTGCACACAGGGTCACCTCTCCATCCCACCAGCCACCTCCCCTCTGTGCTGACGGAGCCACCTCTGCCCAGCCCATCCCTGTCCCATAATGGGGCTAATTTATCCGCAGCCGCTAATGATGTTCCCCAGCTCTCACACACACATGGACGGCTCCCGTGGGATGGTTTTCCCCAAGACGGAGTGTACTTCACTCTCTTAACCTTTCCTCGCAGGTCAAGTCCTCCATCATTTTTATTGCTCCCCCCCCATCAAGGCAAAGTCCTTTTCCTTCCTGGGAGGCGCAGCGCCGAGCCCTGCCGGCACGAGTAATTAATCGCTTGCTTTATTTAATATAACCAGCAGTCGCATTTTGTTGTTTTGGCTGCGGAGCCGTCCTGGCTAACCCCAAATCCTCCCCCAGCCCTGGGCAGACGTATGTTTGTGTCTTGATGATGCTCTCCTGCCTGGATTCCTCCTGAATTGCTCCCTGTCAATTCCGGCCCCGTTCCGGCAGCGCTTGCAATCGTAGTTGCGTTCGATTCCCGTCCTCCAAAGCATTTGCGATGGCTCCTGGTGGATTTGATCAATGCAATTTTGATCTCTCGGCCAACACACGAGCTGCTCGCAAACCAGCGAGCGGTGCCGGGTGCAGAGGACAGCATTCCTCTGTGCCGTTGAATACCCAGGCCCCCAACTTGAGATATCGAACCGTTAATAACCACTTTTCATTCTTGACTCTCTTTTCGCGTGCCGCTCCTCTGTTTCTCCACGGTGCCAGCTAAGTGGCGTTTCTCTCGCTGTGATAATCTGTTTGAGGTGCTTCTCCACGTGAGCACTGGAGCTAACTCGGCATCTCCCGATCATTAAAATGAGTCCATCTTCGCAGATGGGTCTGCGTGTGCTCTGCAGGGGTTTTTTTTTGGAGACTGAGTGGGTTTGTGGCATGGGAGTTCTCATCCTCAGCCGTGAAACCCCTCTCTGCGGCGGGTGGTTGGCATTGCTGATGGGGAGAGCCTAACCCTGAATCAGGCAAAGCCACGGAGACCGAATCCCTCCTGAGGCAGGAGGGTGATGGGTAGACCGGCAGACGGAGCTGTGGGGTGTCCTTCTCCGTGCCAGAGCCCCACGGGGCTCCTGCTGAGCCCCCGGTAGGGCTGAGCATAACGTTTTGGGCAAGGGTCCATCTCGGGTGCTCTCCTTCCCTGCAGGTGTCCCATCCGGCCCCCGCAATGTCATCTCCATCGTCAACGAGACGTCCATCATCCTGGAGTGGCACCCGCCGCGAGAGACGGGGGGTCGGGACGACGTCACCTACAACATCGTCTGCAAGAAGTGCCGGTCGGACCGACGCGCCTGCTCCCGCTGCGATGACAACGTGGACTTTGTCCCCAGGCAGCTGGGGCTGACGGAGACCCGGGTCTTCATCAGCAACCTGTGGGCGCACACGCCGTACACCTTCGAGATCCAGGCTGTCAACGGGGTTTCCAACAAGAGTCCCTTCCCACCGCAGCACGTCTCCGTCAACATCACCACCAACCAAGCCGGTGAGTCCGGGGACGGCGCCGTGCCGGGGGTTTTAAGCCGTATGCTATGAGTTACAAGCCCTGTGTCCGAAGGAAAAAGCTCCCAGGGTGCGAGCGGTGTGTGCTGGCTGCAGTAAACCTGCACCCAGCCCTGGGTGGGCTGGGGGAAAGGCGGAAAGTGGGGAGAAGGGCCAAGAAAAGAGGGAGGGAGAGGGATGGGGGAGGTGGAGGCCTGGGCAAAGCCGGAGCTGGGTTGTGGGAGGGGAGGGGGTGAGGACCGATACCTACTTTTCATCCCCCTCTAGATTGCCTGGGGGTGAAACGGCGTCGCCGTTTCCCTCCTTTGCCCGGGTGGGAGCAGGGACGGGGGGGAGGATGCAGCCTTGGAATGCAGCTTGGCTGCACCGCAGCACGGGGGGAGCAGCATCCCAGGGCTGAGTCCGGGCTCCATCTCCTCTGGCCCATCCCTCTCCCATCATTTTCCTCTTGTCCACTTTTCCATCCCTCCTCCCGGTTAGGCTTTAGGAGCTGAACAAGCAGCTCTGGGCCAAGCCGGGCTGCCGGCGGGATGAGGAGTGCGGATGGCAGTGGGGTACCTGGTCCCGGGCTGCAGTGAGGAGCGCAGGGAGCAGCGGGGATGGAAACCCGACTGCTTTGGGCAGAGAAAGGGGATGGTCATTTCTGCTTTGTGCCGAGCGCGGAACGCAGGCAGTCTTCGCCAACCCGCTCCCTCGGGACAGCCCGAGACAGAAACCTGGCGTAAATATTTGAGTCTGCGGGCTCTGGGGAATACAAATCGACTCTGGTGCCTGGCTGGCATCGCTGTCTCCTGAACCGCATGCAATCGAACCTGCTTCTGCTTTCCAGGCCTTTTCTCCTGAGGTGGGGTTTCTGGGGGGCTCAGCTCTCGCCCTCGGGCTGCCCGGGAGCTGGGAGGAGCCAGGGCTCCCAGGTCTGTCTGGCCGTACCCCCGCACTCCCTGGTTGTCTGGCAAAGGCTGAATGTCGACGTGGAAATGCTCCCGGTGCCGCAGGACGGGCTGCGGGGTAACCTGGTGGAAATGCATCAGGTGTGTCAAGGGCAGGATTGGTGCTGTTCCTCTAAAATCCTTCGCAGTAGGTTTTTCCACCCGCTTTCCCCGCGCGGGGCTGGATCCGTCTCACCCTACAGGGCTGCCTCCAGCCCCATCCGCCCGCGCGCCGCCATCCACGCTAACGGGGCGGGGAACACAGCAATTAACAAAACAGCAATCAAGCTAAGTGTTTAATTTCAGCCCACGAGCATCTTCTCGGAGCGGATGTGGAGAGATTTAAAAAAACCCAACCAAATAGGGGATTAAATACACCGGGTAAACAGAGGTGGTGCCAGGCTATAGACATCTCCCAGTGTGGCCGCACGGAGCGCGGCAGGGCTGCCCCCACGTTCCCTCCACGGCACGATCCTGCGCCCTGAGCCAGTGGTGCTGAGCTCAGCTCTGCCCCAGATCCATAGGGAGGAGGAGGAGGAGGTGGCATTTTCCCTGCCCAGCGCTCCCTACGCTCTGGGCACTGTGAGGAGGAGGGCAGAGAGGGCTGGACAGGGAGCTGTGTCCCTGCGAGCAGGTCATGCCAGCACAGCTTTGGCTGTGGAGAGGCTTGGGTACCTTTCTTGGAGGCTTTTGGTAGGATTAAGTGCAGGATCAGGGCCGTATTGGCTGGCTCTGGCCCTTTCCAGTATAACTTGGAGGGCAAAAAGCCTTTGGAAAAGTGGCTCCTGGCTAATTTAGCGGCTTGGTGTCCTTGGTGGTCGAAGGATGGTGGTGCTGCTGCCAGGGATGCTCAGCTCTGGGGTTGCTGGGCCCTGGGAGTGCTCAGCTCTGGGGTTGCTGGGCCCTGGGAGTGCTCAGCTCTGGGGATGCTGGGCTCTGGGATGCTCAGCTCTGGGGATGCTGGGCTCCAGGGTGCTCAGCTCTGGGTATGCTGGGCTCCGGGATGGATGCTCGGCTTCAGGATGCTCAGCTCTGGGAGTGCTCGGCTCCGGGGTGCTCAGCTTTGGGGATGCTGGGCTCCAGGATGCTCAGCTCCAGGGATGCTCAGCTCCCTGGCAAGTGCAAAACAGCCCTGGGTTTGCTCCAGTGCATGCGGAGAGTGAGGCAGGGAGCAGCGGCAGTGGGCACAATGTGTGGGGCGGCTATTTTAGGCAACCTACTCGCTTAGCTCAGGTCTGGAGCGTGGACTGCAATATTGGGGGCGGCTGTGCAGAGCAGTGTGGTGTGGCCGGCAAGACTGATCAGAAGTGCATGGCAGGGAGGGAAGGGGGTTGGACAAACCGTGCCGGGCTCGCACCCGATGCTGACTGTGTGCTTGGCCAGTCCCAAGTGTCTTGCTTTCTCCGGGGATGCTGCGCCAAGATGGCCAGGACCCCTTGGTTTGCTGCCCAGGAGGTCTCGGGGGCTGCAGGGGTGGAGGCGCTGCCTTTCGAGCACCCTCGTGCCGTGGCCCCAGGGCGGGTGAGGAGCTGAAGGAGGGTTGGAGACTGTTCTGCAAGTGTTCGGGCTTTGGAAATAAGACTCCCGGGAGGAGTGCGTTTGGGTGCTGAGGATGAGCATCCCCTGAGAGCACCTGAGGGTGGACCCAGCAGCTCCTCTGGGACAGGGCTGAGCCAAAGCTGTGCTACGGGCTCCAGCGCCCTGGGTTCCCCTTGCCACGCTGGCATGTCCCTGCCCTGGTTTCCCATCATCGGCCTCAGGGTGGGCAGATCTGTGCTCCGAGGTCCGATTACTGACAGTCCGTGGGGTCGCAGCCATGGCACAGGCTCCCGCGGTGCTGGGGGCTGGCTCCCCCGGAGAGGCTGTCACGGCAAAAGGTGGCAGGCAGAGCTGGAGACCGTCATCGAGCCTTGGTTCGTCCCTGCTGGGGAGAGCTTTGCTGTCTTCCCCCTGCAACGGGAGACATCCTTGGAGCAAGCAAGCCCAGGGAGAAGAAATACCAAGGATTTCTAAGCCTCTAATTAAAAAGACTAATTGGTTTAAATGGCAGAAGTCCCTTGCCGGCTCGCTGCTCTGGCTCCACGTAAGCTACTGAGATGCCGCTCTTCCCACTGCTAATGTGGGAGCGTGTCCCACGAGGCAAACAACTGCAGGCGTGGGGGATTCGGGATGCTCCCTGTGCCCAGGAGATTATTCCCCCTTCCCAGGGCAGTCAGTCCTCCCCCTCTCCGTTAATTTTCCCTCCCTCCCCGCTTCCTCGGCAGCACCCTCCACCGTCCCCATCATGCACCAGGTGAGCGCCACCATGAGGAGCATCACGCTCTCCTGGCCTCAGCCCGAGCAGCCCAACGGCATCATCCTGGACTACGAGATCCGCTACTACGAGAAGGTGAGCCGCATCTGCACGCCCGACGTCAGCAGCACCGTGGGCTCCAGGCCGGCAGCGGTAAGCTCGGGTGGAAAACCTCACGATGGAGGGTGGGCTTGGGGGCCTGCGGAGCTTCGTACGGTGCTGCCGGGAGGCTGCTCGGGTCCTGAGCTTACTGTGAGGGGAGGAATACTGATGAGCTTTGAGTCAGGCTCTTTGGGAAGGGTCTGGATGGTGGGACAGGCTGTGGATGGGTGCCTGGCCGCCCGCGTTGGCTCTGCAGGGTGGGAGCAACACGCAGCCAGGGGAAGGGAAGCAGTGTTGCGGCTGCAGATGGTAATTCCTCCCCTGCGGGCAGCATTTTCTCCAGCACATCAATGCCCGTGTCTGCCTTGGCTCTGGTATCTGCTAGGGCGAGCAGGGACCCGCAGCGTGGGGACAGCGTCAGGAGGAAAGGAGGGGCATGGCGAGGACCGGTGAAGGTTATCAGTGTTGTCCCTGTCCCGGGTCACTGCCTCCCGCCCAGTCCTTTCGCTGGCAGCCGTCCTTCCCCACAGGGGACACACTCTCGACCCCTGCGGCGAACCGTGCCGAGCCCAAGCTGTTCCATCCCTCCCGTCTCTTGCCAGCTTTAATGAATTCCTCTAAATGTGAATAATTAGATGATGTCACCAGCGGCCCCTTTACAACAGATCACCAGGGAACGTTGCAAAAAATGAGATTTGAGACACATGAGGTTTCCACCAAGGTTTAGCACGAGGACCCCGGCCAGCAGAGCAGCGGCTGTAGGGGCTGGGGCTCTCAGAAGAGGCAAGCTGCCCCTCAATCTGCTTGAGGAGGGTCTCGTAGGGCGCGTTACGGCGTTTCCATAACTGCATGATGTTTCTGAAATGTGCCGGGACATCAATGGTTCGAAGAGGAGGAATTTACTGCTCATGAGTGGGTTTGCCCTGGATGCTCTTATTGTTTCCCCCTGCTGCTTTGTGCTCTTTGCTATGGTGGGACTGGGGGGCTGCCGGGGAGGCACGTGCTCTGGGGACCTCCCAGAGGCCAGCTCATGGGTCCTGTTCCTGCGGGATCCTCCGTGGCAGGGGCTGAGGGCGACCAGGAGGGTCCTAACCACCTTGCCCAGGCTCCGGCGCTTGTCCTCCTGGAGCAGAACCAGGGCCACCACTTTATCCTCCTGCAGATAGACCTCATCCCTGCCGTCAACGGGGACGGGTGGGCTGCAGGGCACATCGTCCCCCTCCCCGTCCCCCGTGCCCGTCCCCGCTGACTGTCTCTCTCGCCCGTGCCCACAGGACCACAACGAGTACAACTCCTCCATGGCCCGCAGCCAGACCAACACGGCCAGGATCGAGGGGCTGCGACCCGGCATGGTGTACGTGGTGCAGGTCCGAGCCCGCACCGTGGCCGGCTACGGCAAGTACAGCGGGAAGATGTGCTTCCAGACACTGACGGACGGTGAGTCCGGGAGCGGGGAGGGGGGGACGGACAGGGAGGCAAAGGCGGGGTGGTTGTCTTTCCCAGCTTCGGGCTTTAATTGGATTAAACGAACTTGTCTCTGCAAACCTCCCTCCCAGCGGGCAGCGTGGCAAAAGCCAGGTGATTTACAGCGATGTCTTATTAATCGCCAGCTGGAGGAGTAATCTGCTTTAGATCTCTTAGCTCTGTTTTCTCCCCCGCTATTTAGCTGCGGTTTTGTCTTTTCTGCCTCTGATCGTGGTGGCAGAGGGGCACCGGCTGCAAGTCCAGTGCGGCGGGGGCTGTAAACCCCCGGAGGAAGGGATGCTCTCCTGGGATGCTGTCCAGGGGGGCTCTCCTGTGGTGCTCAGAGCCGCATCTGAGCCATCAGGGCAAAGCTGGAAGGGTCAGACCCATCTCTAAGCGCTGATTCTCCACCCTGAGGTGGCGTGTTGAAGGGAAAGGGCCAGCTCACAACCTTCATGGCTTCTTCTGGCCTCCTCACCAGGGTCGTGCTGTTGTTCCTCTGGCCACAGCCCTTCCTGCACCCACAAACACTAGGTCCCTTTAGAGACTAATAACTCATGGGAGGGTTTTTCATTAATTTGGGACAAATCCGTACGTTGGTGAATGAAACAAGGCTCCTTCCGTGGTCCTCCTACCCCTCCAGACACTGGAGAAGCTGAAGACCCTGCAAGGAGCCCCTTCCTTGCCTTTGCTAGCATGCTTCCTGCTCCCCTTAGGTGACACCCGTGGGTCCCAGTCCCGCTGGCTGTCTTTCCTAAAACTTTCCTTCTTTCCTAAAACCGGGTTGCCCTGTGCTTGTGCTCATGTTGAGTGCCAGCCAGGGCCGGGAAGGAAAACCGCGCAGGGAGACCAAAGGGGAGGAAATGGTAATAACTCCCCCCCCAATGCCTCGAATATTCAGAATTAGAGAAGCGAGAAGAAAACTCCTGCCTCAAATAAGCAATTAATTGAAATTTAATAAGAATGGATAGTGCAGATTATTAAATAATAATTGATTGTTAGATGAGAATTTCTCAGGATTTAAGCGGTGTGCAAGAGATAAATCTAGTTGCTAGTAATTAACTGCAGAGTAGAAAAATACAGATAAAAGTGTGCTAAATGCTTCCTTTTGGAGTGAATTTTAATTTAACCCTTGCTGGTGGCTGCTGGCACAGCCTGGCAGACCTTGCTGGGGACGACTGGAGAGGGGGGTGTTTCTGGAGGGCTGCAGAAACCCCCAGGAGTTGTGGGGTCTGCTGGGTACCATCCACCCGCACGGCTGTGGGTACCCACACCGCTAACCGGGGCAGGGCAGGAGAAGGGGAAAATTGCAGGGGAGGCAGGTGGAGGTGGCAGGTGGCTTTCTCAGGGTTGCTCCAGGCATGCCCAGTCCTCCCTGTGCCCCCTCGGCTTTCCCCCCAGCCTGCTGCTGGGGGACGCGGGGGGTGGCCGATGAGGTGCGAGGGGTTTGAGGGATGCTCGGTGGGGAAGGGGTGCTGCGGTTGCCCGCAAAAGGAGTTGGCTCGTGCCATCTGTCGAGATGTAAAAACCTACCAGCGGACCTGCAGCAGAGGTGCTCAGGTTCTCCTGGGCGCCTCTCACAAGGTTAAGTGTTGCGTGGTGGACTCTCTGATGTCTAAGATGAGTGAACTCTTGGTGCAGCCTTCCCTGGCTGTTTGGTTATTAATGGGGTCTTTCCTCCTTTCCTGCAATGTGTAGGAACTTTGTGTCTGTGAGACCCCATGTTAAATTGGGTTGAAATGACCAACAGGTTTACATTTATTGAGGGAAGAGAAGCCCCAGAGGCACGGACAAAGCCACCTTGTGAACCTCATCTCTTTGGGAAACTGTGCCCATGCAAGTTGGTTTGACTCAAGTCTTTGGACTTTCTCGTCCATATTTTTTAACCCAAAGCACGCGTGAGCCGAGCATGACAATCCTTCCTTGTGCAACACAGCATCGGCTCATCATGTGCCTCAACCAACGCTCCTGCCTGGATCCCCCTTGTCCCACCGCCCTCCCACGGGAGCAGCACCCACGAAGTCAGAGCGCACGTTACGGGAGCCCTTCCCAGGAGGCTCCTCTCACTCCGTGCGCGTGCAAGGGAGAATCCACCCCGTCCCTCTTCTCTTGCAGATGACTACAAGTCAGAGCTGAGAGAGCAGCTGCCTTTGATCGCGGGGTCCGCAGCGGCTGGGGTGGTCTTCATTGTCTCGCTGGTGGCCATTTCCATCGTCTGTAGCAGGTGGGTCCCCGTGGGATGCTGCGGCCGGGGAAGGTGGAGGTGGTACGATGCAGCTGGGAGAGATTTGGGGTAGGAAGGGAGGGATGGGGGACCCCCATAGCTGGAGAGAGCACTGAGCTGCCACCGCTCAGTGAGTGTCGCTGGCAGGAGAGCCGTTTGGGGCTGTTGCCAGCCGCTCGTCCCTCAAGCCCGGCTGTTTTCTCCCCAATTCTCGCAGGAAGCGCGCCTACAGCAAGGAGGCGGTGTACAGCGATAAATTACAGCACTACAGCACCGGGCGAGGTGAGCGGGGAAAAGCGGGCAGGGGAAATGCTCCTAAACCCATACCCGGCATGTGCTCCAACCTTCAAATGTGCACGGTGGGGGGATGAAAGCCCCGTGGGGCAGATGGAGGGGACCGTAGGGTGAGAGCAGAGAGATCCACAGCTGTGTGTCAGGGTGTCTCGTGGGGGGATTTGCGGTGGTGCAGCATTGGGGGGGGGAAAAGAGGAGCAACAGTGGAGATTAGGGAGATGGGGATGGATTTGGGGCGATGAGGGGATGTGAGGGGCAGGGGAGACGTAGTGGGATACGGGATGGGGAGAAGATGATGTGAAGACTCCCACAGGAGGAAGGGAAGGAGAGAGGCAGTGTGTGGAGGGGGATTGAGCTCCTCATCTCCTGCCAGAGGCTCTGCCCGGGCCAGGATCAGCGCTGGGCTGCTCTTACCGCTAAAGAGACTCTGGATTTTGGGAGTGTGGTCAGGAAGTGGGGGCTGGTGGCCGGCATTGCTGCTGTCCTGGCCGCGTGGCTGATGCTTGCCCTGCACCCTGCTCTGGGGAAGATGTGCGGCCAGTGACTGGGAAGGTTTAACTGGCTTTGGGCTGCTGATCCCCTTGGCAAACAACTAGGAGAGCCGGAGCTCGAAGGGCCTTTTCCTAAGATACCTCTGTGGGTTGGCGGAGCTGCGCACCGGAATGAATTTGAGGTGTCTGTTGTGTATAATGTGTGCTCAGGTGCTCCGCCAGCTCCTGGCAAAGCAGCCAGCGGGCCGTTGGGATTGAGGGAAATGATAATAAAGCAGCAAAGCAGCAGCTTCAGAGGGTGAGGAGTTGCTACCCGGTGCCCGCAGGCTCCGTGCCCCGTCCCTACAGGACGTAAATCCCATTTACGCTCTCCTAGAGATGCCTCCCAGGTGCATTTTTCTGCCTTGCGGGAAGAAACCATCCCTGGGTCCTGGGCATCTGCTTGGGGAACAGGGATGGCGGCGGGATGCAGGGCTGGGTGAAGGATGGCTGGGGCAGCAGGGAGCAGGGGTGGGCGGAGGGGAGGGATGGAGACGGACCGATCAGCCTGGCAGAGGAAAACCGGAGGGCTGACAGGGAAGAAAAGGGTTTGGAGGCAGCCAGGAGAGCCCAGCCAAGCTGGCACCAGCACGCTAGGTCTCTTTTGACCTTCTCTTGAACCCTCCCAACGTGACGGAGGGGCTGTGGGGGGCCGTAAACCTCCCAGCAAACGATAAACTCTTTTCCAAACATCACCGGGTGATACTTAAATACGATGGACCTGTGCTTTTCCTCCCGCTTTTCTTTGTGTTTCTGCACCATGGGTGGCGGGGAGAAGATTTATTTGATGCCTGATGGCTAAACCTATGTTGGGCTGCAGGCAGACTGCTTTTTCCCATTTTCCCCCTGTTTTGAAGCATTCCCCACCCCGCGTGCTTCCTTAGCTCGCCCCGAGCACCCCAAAACCCAGGGTGTTCGAACCAGGTAGGAAAGCAATGAAGTGGGTGCCTGTGGTTAGTTTTTCAAGATGGGCGATGTGAGGATCGGTGCCCGAAACCGGGGGGTGTCGGGGCTCCTGGCTGCGCAGCAAAACCCTTTCAAGGTTAGGGAGCCTCCAGGCGCTCGGTTATTGCAGATGCTCAAGCAAAACAGGTGGGAAATTTGTGGCGAGCGACTTAATGGAGTAACGAGTGCATCCGCCGGAACAAATCACCCGCGTGTTTAGCAGCACGGCAATTACAGCCTCTCCGGCACGGCTCCGGGAGCCCCTCGGGGATCGCCTGCTGCTGGCGGGGACTGCCCCGCAGGGAGGTTTGGGGTGAAATGGGGTCTCTCAGGTTGCAATTTCTCATGCTTTATCCCCGCCGCTGCTTTGCCGGGAGCTGCCGGATAGGGGGAATAGGGAGAGCGCCCTGCTGAAGCCGTGGCGGTTCAGCAGGCGAGGGTTTTTCTCTGTCCCGATGACGTTTATACCCGAGGAGAAACGGTGTCAGAAGGAATCCAGCGCCGGAGGCAGGGTGGCGGTGCAGAGCGCTTCAACTTTGGAAGAGTGCTAAGAAATTTGCCATCGTCTGCGAAAGTGATAAACGGCCTAATCCAGTTTCTAGGAGTATCGGGGCGATTTTAAGAGCACAAAAGCTCTCCTTTGCAGGCGGGTTGAGCGCGGGTTGCCTTTGATGTTGCGCTCCGGTACCCGGCATTTAGCCCAGCTTTTGCCGACGTGGCCAGGATGAGCTGGTGGCTGAGGTTTGCAGAGATGAGTAATGGGTTTGGGTGCCCTCATCCCACTCATTCGGATGAGAAGGGGACTGGGGGGGAGCCCAACCTGGTGTTTACTGAGCCCACGGGCAGACCCCAGGGCACATCAGAGGGTGTTTGAAAACCAGCCTGAGTTGTCAGTGGGCAGGAAACTTCGGCATTATTGTCTCCTTTATTCCTTCAATATTTTGATCAGTGAGTCAGTCCCGGTTACGATCCTGTAAATCCCTTTGTAATCCTGGCTGGAGCATCAGCTGCTCTTGTAAAAAAATTTATGGGGCAGTTAAAGTGTATGAGACAGAACCGTAAAGGGATTTATGAACTGGGAGATGCACAGATGGCTTCATTGCAGCCTTCCGCGCCTGCCTCTGAGGCGCAGAGCTTTTGCCCCAAATGCCCCTTTTGGGGGGACGAGGATGCTCCTGCCTGGACCCTCCCGAGCCCCGGGGGCCCCGCAAACGATTCTCCCTCAGTGGCTGTTTCGCAGCAGCAGTGCCGTGCTGTGAGGCTTTCGTGCCTCCTCCCGAATTACTTGCTGGCAAACTTGCAAAGCAGCCGGGAGCCGATTTAGATTCCCGGTGCGGAGGTGATGCCATGGTCCATGCGTTCATCTGCACGTCGGCTCTAGAAAGGTTCTGAGAAGCGCCAACGGGATGGGATCGTGGCCCTTGGCGAGGTCCTTAACAGCGTAATCAAACCCTGTTAATCACCGTAACGCGAAGGTACCTCAGGGAGGAAGACCAGGCGGCGATGTGCCTCCTGGTCTCCACCAGAGATGACCTTGAGGGGCTGCTGTGCCACCCCGTCTCCTTTTTGAGTGAGAAATGGCTGAAACTCCAAAGGGGCATCGCAGCCCTCTCCCCTGGGGACCGCGGTATGATGTTGGCGCCCCACTGAGCCCTGGGGTTGGTGGTGGCCGTGCTCTGCCCCATGGCCATGCCCCCTGGGAGCTCTGCAAGCCCCAGGGCACCCAAAGGTGATGTCTGCAAACCCCGTTTGGGGAATTGGGGGGCCTGTTTTGGTTTTTCCCCCATTTGAAAAGGGCAAGAGCCCGCTTGCTGCCATCTCCCTGCGGTGCGGTCGGATCCCGCTGCTGCGCGGTGCCCCTGTGCGAGGGACCGCACGTTGTCACGGAGGCTGGCAAAACTGTATTTTACGGCTCCGTACAGGTTGTTGATTATAATTGCCGCACTCTGTCAATTTAGTAGCGGCCACAAAACTATCAGAGGCCTTTTTGGGTAAATAAATATTTCTCCACTAATGCACGGAGCCTCGTAAAGCCCTCGCCGTAAAGCCAGCTAATTGTAGTTCAGGTCTGTAACTGCTCCCCGTCGCTGGGGAGGAAGGTTAGGAGGGATAAGGGAGGAGAAGCAGAGGGCAGAGAGGGAGAGGAGCGGATGCAGGGGAGGGTCGGGTGGATTGAGGGGGGACCAAAGAGGACAATAAGGGTCTGTGGAGGTAGCACAGGTGAGCACAGCGATAGCCACCATCGTAATGGGCGTATGGAGAGCATGAGGACACGGGGATCTCCAGTTCTTGGCTGTTGCACAACTGCTCTTGGTTTTCTCTCCGTTTTGCCATCGCTCCCAAATTTGCCACGACAAGGGTCTCCAGGGATGAAGATCTACATCGACCCCTTCACTTACGAGGACCCCAATGAGGCGGTCCGAGAGTTCGCCAAGGAGATCGATGTGTCCTTTGTGAAGATTGAAGAGGTCATCGGAGCAGGTGGGTCTCACCATCCCCTGTCGTGCATCCCTCCCTGCCCTCTCCAGTGCTCCTGCGTGGCCACATGCCCACCTGGAGTAATTTTCTGGGGGTGCACACATGGTCCTTCACCGGGAAACCCTCAAGGAAGCCTTGAGACATCAGGCTTTCCTGGGTTTGTGATGGATTAGGGTGAGCGTGAGGTTGGTTTCTGCTCTTAAAGTTCCTCTGAGGTGGGAAAGGCTCCATGAACGTATTCGCTGGGTGACCCCGGGGCCTCTCGGGATTTCTCAGTTGCCTTTTCTGTGAGATAATGAGAAAAAGCCAGATCTCACTCTAGTCTCTGCCATATTCCTATACATATGCATATATACATATGCGTGCATGTATCTGTATGTCATCTGTGCTGCCTTTATTGCCATTTTTGAATAACTGTCATACTCGTATAAGAGAAAGTGAGAAGCCGGGGGGGGAAGCTGCAAACAAGCGACGAGCTACTTCGGTGGGGATCAAGTTCAGTGATGTATCAGCCACCCTTTGCTGCTCATCAAGGCAAAGCGGCTGCAAACCTGGCTTAAATGTAATCCCTCCACGGGCAAATTTTGCCTTGGCGAAGGAAAAGCTCTCCCTCTGCAAATGAGAGGACGCTTTCTCTGTATTTTAAATCAGAGGGAAGCAACAAAAACAGCCCAATTATTTTCCATTCGAAGATAAGCGATGTGCAAAAAGGCAGCCGAGATGATCAACGCCGACACCTTGTATTTGAGGTAACCCTTAAATGTTGACACTCTTGCTCTGCAAATCCTTCTTGTAGGGGTTTGCGAGAGCGGCCCCAGCCTCTGCTGCTGTCGGGACTGGGCTCTGTCACCTTGGAGAAGGTCGCAAGCCCAAACACGTTCTCAGCAGCAGACGTTGCCCCTTTTAAAGAGAACGGGTGAGTAGATTTATAGAGGAGAGCGTTGCTGAAGTGTTAACCGGCTGACATTTCTCAGCTGGTTGGTTTGGAGCCCAAACTGCTCAAGGTACCATTACTCTTTGCAATGTTTTATGCGGAGGAGGAGGTGGTAGTTGGATGCTCTTGCGCTTGCAGGGGAGTTTGGAGAAGTGTATAAAGGACGCCTGAAGTTGCCCAGCAAGCGGGAGATCTACGTGGCCATCAAAACGCTCAAAGCTGGCTACTCCGAGAAGCAGCGCCGGGATTTCCTGAGCGAGGCCAGCATCATGGGGCAGTTCGATCACCCCAACATCATTCGGCTGGAAGGGGTGGTGACCAAAAGCCGACCGGTCATGATCATCACGGAGTTCATGGAGAACGGGGCCCTGGACTCGTTCCTGCGGGTAAGGCGAGGTGGGGTCGTGTGGGCTGGTGGGATTCGGGAGTCAGATGTTGGTATCCCATTCTGTAAATCCCAGCCTGTTTCCTTAGCTCGGGAGCTGGTTGCGGTGTGCCGTACCCCCCCAAAACATGGGTGTTTTGGTGCTGGCGTGCCTCTGCTTTAATCCGGCAGGGCAGGGCAGCTGGGTCGTCCTCTGGGGAGGTGCAGCATCCTCATGAGGTTGGGGGTGAGTGGCTCCGGTCCGCACGCTCACCCCGCTGCCTGCTCTTTCCTACCGCAGCAAAACGATGGGCAGTTCACAGTGATCCAGCTGGTGGGGATGCTCCGAGGAATTGCCGCCGGGATGAAGTACCTTGCAGAGATGAATTACGTGCACCGAGACCTGGCTGCCAGAAACATCCTGGTCAACAGCAACCTGGTGTGCAAAGTGTCCGACTTTGGCCTCTCGCGCTACCTGCAGGACGATACGTCCGACCCCACCTACACCAGCTCCTTGGTACGTACCTCTCGCAAGATTTTGGTCTTGCCCAGCATCCCCCGTGCCTTCCCTGTGTCCGCTGCCAGCTGGACCTGGGAGAAGGGTGCTGGAGGTATGCCCTGGAGCTTCTGCCGTGGGTGGGAGCATATCAGGAAGGTTCTCACCACGTAGGCTCGTGGCCCAGAGAACCAGTCTGTGGTTTCCACCCATCATCCTCTTTTCCTTCCTTTCTCTTCCTCCCTTTTATGAGTTTTCTGCCTCCCTCGTCCCCCAAGCACCTTTCTGCCCTCAGCAGTTTCCAGATAAGCCTCTTCCCTGTCCTCCCTGGGGGGAAGGTGCACGGAGGAGTCCCTGGAGAGACCGGGAAGGGGAGACGGGGAGATCACAGCACCTCCCAACGGCACAACTCGCCTTCCCCCGGTGCTCCAGGTCTGGTCTGCCTTTCTCTGCTGGAAACTTGTTCCAGGCATTAATTAAAGAGGCAAGCCTAATGGGAGCTGCGCTGTTCCCCAGCCACCCTTCTCTTCATTAATTAACTTATTCGTAGCTAATGGCAGCCCCGCTCTCCCCTTGTTCCCCGCTGCCCCGGGGGACACCCCAGCTCCCCGTCCTCCTGCCCGCGGGCTCACAAGACCCTCGGTGTTAAGGATGAATGGAAGAGAAGGGGGTGAGCAACCCGTTGACCTCATCTAATGGATTAATTAAAAGAGCGTGCGCTGGCTGCAGGTGAAAGGCTGCGCCGACTCCTGCAAAAGCGGCGTCCCGGGCTGCCGCGCTGGGCCCAGGTGCTGGGGTCGGCTCTGCCCTCCAGAATGGGAAACCTGTGGACATGCCTTTGAGGCTGGCTTCGTGTTTTTGGCCCACTTGCGGCCTCTCGCCCTTCCTCCCCTGCTCGCGGGATGTCTCCCCCTACTCCCGTCCTGCAGTCCGCGGCCTTTGAGCAGACACCCATCCTTTATTTTTTGTTTAAAGACCCCGGGCAGTAGCTGCTGGCATGAGGCCCGGAGTAGCCTTTCCCCACCTTTAGAGATAAAAGAGATTATCTCATCTGTGTTTTTATTTAATTTAGGCCATAATAGATCTCCCCGGCAGCTGGGAAGTGATGCTGTGCCTGTGATTACATCACTCTGCCTCCCACAGCAGGTTTTTAGCTCTGGGAAAAAGGCAGGAAAAACAACCTAGCAGTTAATTTCTCCATTTGTAGTTATTCAAATCAAATTTTTTGCCATTCATCCTTCAAGAGCAGCTGACGCTTTGTCGGAAAGGCTATGGAAAACAATTGCGCTAAACGATTTACAATGCAGTTCTGCCCGGAGTAAATACCGTGCCTGTCTGTGGTTTTTCTTCATCCCTTGGCGTTTTTTTGGGCGGTTATTTTAGCGGTGCTTGCGCAGGGAGCCGTCCCTCTATACGTGCTGCCCACTCCGCAGCATCCCTGGCCCCTCGGCCCTTCCTGTCCTGCCAGGAGCTGGCACCTGCCCTGACTTGATGGGGTGGCTTGGGACCCTGAGCTCGATTTTGAGCTTTTAGGAGAAACGAGGAGCGCTCTGCCAAAGGCACTTTCCTATTCCAGTGCTTTCCAAGTCTCCTTTGGGGCTTAAAGGTGTTTTGCTTTTTACCTCCCGCTCCAAAAGCGGGGCTGGAAGGACGTGGGAGCCCAGATGATGCCGTAGAGGATGCTCTTAGGTTAGACCTTGTTTCCACTGAAGGCCGAGGGATGGAGATACCTGTGGCTCCTTACCTGAGATGAGCACCAGCACAGTCCTGCGAGGCCCTTCTCACCTGATGTCTCCCTGGGAAGGGACCTGGGGACAGGCCACTGATGTGCCGGGTCCTGCAGGGGAGGTGTCACTCGGGGGTGACACCTGAGTGGGATAAACCCTTGGAGATAAACCCTTTTGTTTTGTTTAGCTAAGCCTTTTTGTGCAGGTACGACAGGTACAAGGTAAATTCATGGAGGTGTTTTTGTCTCCCGCCTCCTCGTCCCATCGGGTACCTCTTGCCTCCTCCTCATCGGGGTCCCCAGGGATCGGTGGCCGGGGGTGTGCAGGATGGCTCCGACGCTGGCTCGTGGGTGGCCAGGCTCCTCTGCCAAGGGCGCCATTTCTCAGCTGCTCTCCCTTTTTCCGTAGGGGGGGAAGATCCCCGTCAGGTGGACGGCACCGGAGGCCATCGCTTACCGCAAGTTCACCTCGGCCAGCGACGTCTGGAGCTACGGCATCGTCATGTGGGAGGTGATGTCGTTCGGCGAGAGGCCCTACTGGGACATGTCCAACCAAGATGTAAGCACTGGGGGTCAGCCACGCAGCTCGGGGGGGTGGGTTCCCCAAAGAAAGCCCTGCCGGAACGGCTATCTGCTCCTTCCCGGAGCCTCGGCAGCACTCGGTTTTGGAGATGAAACAGGCTGACGAGCGAGAGGATGGAAGGAGGGAAATTGGGAAGAAAAGCCAGTGGGCTGGTAATTGGACTTCAGCAAGCTGCAGGGCCTTTGAAAATGTTCAGAGGGTTTACGAGCAGGGAAAGAGCTTTGGTAGTTGGACTGCTGTACTCCGATGCGATCCGCCGAGATAATGAGTGGCAGCTCTCCGCCGGGAGGAACTGCGGCACGCGAAGCATCAGAGCGGAGATTAACCTCCGAGAGCCCCGGCTCCGTCGGAGCTGGGAGCCGTCTCCTCCCGCTCCCTTTGCTGATGATCAAATGGGCTGGCGGCTGCCTTCCCGGCCTGCGGCACCGCCGCCTCTGGCACCGCTGCCCGCACAGGCAGCTCGGCTCGGGGAGAGGAGAGGAGCAACGGGGGTGGCTCAGGGTTTTCCCTACACAGAAAGAGACCTCTGAGTCGCTCGTCCTCACATGCTGCTTTCTCCCCCGCTGCCCTGCAGGTCATCAACGCCATCGAGCAGGATTACCGGCTCCCGCCGCCCATGGACTGTCCCGCCGCCCTGCACCAGCTGATGCTGGACTGCTGGCAGAAGGACCGCAACACCCGCCCGCGCTTCACCGAGATAGTCAACACCCTGGATAAAATGATCCGCAACCCGGCAAGCCTCAAAACTGTGGCTACCATCACCGCTGTGTGAGTCTCCCGGCGCGCGGGGGATGCTCTCCTGGCAGCATCCCATGCCGCGGCGAAAGGCTCCCTGAGCGGCTCGTGCTGCCGCGGGGGGGAAGGAAAGGATTCATAAATCGTTTCCCGGGCGCAGGGGGTTTTTGTCTTTGCTCTGCCTGACAGTCAGACAAAGAACATGTAGTTTTCAGTCGAGAAACAGCAATAATTCTTCGCTATTGATTCTTTATGGCGTGTGACCATGTGGGCGCAGCGTCTGCGCTGCCGGCGCCTGCGTCCCTGTGGCTCCGGCAGCTGGATTACAACGTGCGGGGCTGGCAAAGCGCTGCTTGGCGGAGCGGTATTCCCATCGGACAAGCCTTCCTCATGCTCTTTGTTTCGGGCACGTGCCGGGAGCAGGGCTGTGCTGGGGGGGAGCACGAGGGCGCAGGTGGAGGGCACTGGGGAGCGTGTCTGCGCACCGGCTGCGCTCCTGCATGGCAGCCCCTCGGCGCTAGCCGGGCTTGTCCCCAGCGGTGTGTCCTCTTGCAGGCCTTCTCAGCCCCTCCTCGACCGCTCCATCCCCGACTTCACTGCCTTTACCTCAGTAGACGACTGGCTGAGCGCCGTGAAGATGAGCCAGTACCGGGACAGCTTCCTGACCGCTGGCTTCACCTCCCTGCAGCTTGTTGCCCAGATGACGTCCGAGTGAGTTGGGTGCTGCGCCAAGGGCTGCCCGAAAGCTGGGGGCTGCCTGGGGCGGGTTGGGGCTGCGGGGATGTGGGAAGGTGGGTGCAAGGCACCCGCAAAGGAAGGGTGTGAGCATCCATCACACCGAGCGGCAGAGCCTGGAGGTGGGCACGTTCACCATCGGGGGTCAGCGTGCGGGTGTCCCCTGCTCTCGGTCCCACCTCACCCCCCCGGTGATGCTCACGGGGCTGCGCTTGGGCTCTGCGGCTGTTCTTCTGCTCAAAGGCACGGACCAGCTGAGCTTACATCCCTCGCCTCACTTAGAAGCAGCAAAATGGATACACCAACCCTCAGCTGCCCATTGATATTCCTCCGTCTGTCTGTCTTGTCTTCCAGAGACCTCCTGAGAATAGGGGTGACTTTGGCTGGGCACCAGAAGAAGATCCTGAACAGCGTCCAGTCCATGCGAGTCCAGATGAGTCAATCACCGACCTCGATGGCATGACGGCCCTTGTTCGACGGGGAGGGGACGGGGAGGGCACGCAGCGGAGGGGCGGAGGTGGGAGGGGAGGAACTGACGGGCGCCGCGGGGCAGCGTTTGGAGAGGTGCCGCCGCTGCCTGGGGACTGTGACCGCAGACGAAGGATGTTCCTGGGACTCATCTCTAACTGGTGACTTCCGTTCCTCACCAACAGAAGCACACTTACCAATGTCATGGGGAACAGCGTATAAATATATATAAATATGTACAAATCATATATTTAAAAAAAAGCAAAACAAACAAATGAACAAAAAAAAACAAACACAAAAAACAATGAAGACAAACCAATGTGTGTTGGGGAAGCAAACCCAAACCCTAGAGGCCAGACTCCAATCCCACCACCAGTGAGCAGTGGTCGAAACTGAGAAGGAGGAAGGGGCTGTTGGGGAAGGGAGAGGCACGAGATGGAGCATCCTGTCCGGAGGAACCACCTTCCTTTTCTTTTTCTTCTTTCGCCCTCCCTGCCCGCCCTGGCCCTCCCTGCTCACCCCCGCTCTCCTCTCTGCTCATGGACCGGGTGGAAGTGTCCTCGGACGTCTCCGCAGCTCCCTGCCGTCCTGCCTGGGTGCTGCTCCGGCAACTACCAAAGGACTTCGCTGACCACTGCATGGGGGATCCGACTCAATCCAGTTAATGTCTTCATATTGAAGAAGAGATGTACCTTCAATAGAAAACCTTGGGTTTTTGGTTTTGGTTTTGTTTTTTTTTTCTCTTTTGCTTGCATTTTTTTTGCAAAAAGGAAAAAAAAGGATTAAAAAAAAAAATAATAATAATAATAATCCATCCTGGAAAATGGAAAGAGGTGTTCCCGTGTGTGTGTGCGCTCGTGCGCGTGTGTACGTTGTCAACTTACTGTGGACTCACTGCTTTGTCCATAACCGAAGATCATCGCCGACCCTGCGGCCAGCGGCCGGCCGGTTCCCGGCCTGGGGGTGGCCGGGGGTTGTTCCCGCGGCCCCCGGGAGCGGGAGGCAGCAGGGAAGCGCCCGACGGCGAAGCAAGCGCTCAGCATCCTGCAAGCGGGGAGGAGGACGCCGAGGGCCGGCCGGTGTGGCGGGGACGAGACGGGACCGGAGGAGCCGCCGCGTGGTTGTGACTGGGTTGGTGACTGCTGGAGAAGGAGGAGAGATGCTCTGGGAAACAGACTGCTAAGGCCTCCAGAGCCTCGGCGAGGCGCGGAAGATGGCTATGGAGGACTTTTTTTCCCCCATCTTGCGGACCTAAGGATTTTGATACTGATTTACAGACTTAGGTTTCATGGCTTCAGAGGTAGGTCCGTTTGTCTCGCGTACTCGGTCCATGCATCTGTCCTCCTCCTCTGTATTTTTTCTGCTCCCTTCCTTAAAACCTCTCCCGGTGAACGCTTCCCTGTGTTTAATTTGATTTTTTTTTAATTATTCTTTTGTGTTCCACCGTTGCTCTCCTTTGCAAATTGATCTAGTTAAAATTGCTAGATGCGTGTCAGTGTTTACAGAGAGTGTTGTAAGACTGGGCAATCTAACTTCCCTCTGTGGATCGCGCTGAGAGTTTATAAAATGAATGAACTCTTAATAAGGCTTTTACTTAGGCGGTTGCGTGCGAGTTGTAATGATCCATCACCGCGCTCTCGCGGGCACCACGCTGGCAGCAAGTGGCACCCGTGTGGCAGGGGGAGCGGTGGCACGGGCGGGCTGCCCGGCTGTGCCTTGAGGGCTGCCGGTCCCTGCCGTCGTTTGGTGGCGCGGTGGCTCATACGTGTATGAGAAATCCTCTGTCCTCCTCATGCATCCGTCCCCGCTGTAGGGATGCCCCACATCTGCTCGCGCCGTGGGGATGCCCTGCATCCATCCAGCTGTGCCGTGGGGATGCCCCTCATCCAGCTGTGCTGTGGGGGATGCCCACATCTGTCTGTGCCGTGGGGCTGCCCCCTGTCCATCAGTGCCACGAGGACGCCTCCTGTCCCTCCATGCTGTGGGTGTTCCCCTCGTCCGTCCTTGCCGTGGGGATGCCCCACAGCCATCCGCATCGCGGGATTGCTCCATGTCCATCCATGCCGTCGGATTGCCCAACATCTGTCTGTGCCATGGAGATGCCTCACCCGATTTGCTTGCTGCCACCAAACGTGAGGGGACAAGCCCTTCCTCTGCCTGCTGCCGGCGCCTGTCCACATGTCCTGGGTGGGAGCATTGTCCCCCACGCTGGGGTTACTGGGGGGGCACCCCATGGGGACCACGTGCTTGGTTCGGGAGGATGGTGGCTGACACCACCAGCAGATGAAGAACCCAGGTGATGAGGTGCTCTTTAAACCTCCAATTTTATTTATTTAATCGCCTCAGGAAGATGACCCGCCGCTCTGCTGAAGAACGGGAGCTAACAAGATGCAGGAATGAGCTTGTTGCAAATCACCGAACTCCCCCCAGAGAAAGAGGCAGAGAAAAACACCCCTTGTTTACAACAGCAGGGACTGCTCCTCGTCCTGTCTGATAGGCGATCGCTAATACCTCTCGGGATACTCGCGGCCCAAATCTGTATTCCAGGATGTTGTCACACCGAATACAACATGCAGATGGAGCGGGCGCCGTGCATGCTAATACGCCGCCTCACCACATTGATATTCGCCGGCGGTGAAGGATCCTTTGTGGGTTTTGGGTGTTTTTTTTTTCTTTTTTTTTATGATTTCTCTTTTATTAGAAGGAAGCTAAAGGCATTTAAAGAAACGAATGACAGTGACACAGGCTAAATATCAAAACTCCACCTTTACGACTCCCTTGCTGCATGTCGCCTGGCCACATGAGCGCCTGCGAGGCAGCTGGTCCTGCCGCCCCGCTTGGCATCCGCCCCGCTCTGCGCCTGGGGCTGGAGGGACGATGCGACGGCACCGCAGCCCCTTTTTTTCATATCAAACCTTTGATAGAAAGCATTCAGCCCTGCCCGTCCGGCCCGGCAGACTGGGTACCCACGAGCGGATAAAGCGGCTGTCCAGGCGCGTGGATGTTCTCGGAGATGCTGAGTCCTGCTCTACATCGTGGTTTGATTTCCCAGGGTGGATGATGCTCGTCGCCTTCCCCGGCCCTCGCCTCGCCCGTGCTGCAAAATGCTCGTGGACAAAGTGCGGCCGCTCGCCCTGCGGGCAGGAGGGCGGCTGCGGGCGGGTTTCTGGCTAGGGAGAAAGTTGCGCTGTGGGCATCAGCGTGGGAAGGAAACACATCTCTGCCCCAGGACTGCTGTCGATGGAGCGGGGAGCAGCTTTCGGCTGAGAGCAGAGCAGTGTTTGCACAATGCAGGGAATGGGACAGCCCATCCTGACCTCTTAAAATTTGCGGGATGCCTTCCAAACCCTCGTTACACCCTGCTGACGGCTTAGCCCAGCGCTCGCCTGCTCTTCTTTTTGGCCGGAAAGCAAGGAAAATGGAGCTGCGCTGTGAGTCGAGGGCTGCCCCGGTGCTCCCCAGGCTGGGTGAGGATGCCAACAGCATCATCGCCGGAGGTGATGTCTTCCAGACCAATCTCAGCCCCAGAGAAGCTTCATGCACCATCCTAAGCCCACCTGTAAGGAGACCAGCAGGAGGTCAGGGTGGCAAGTCCCCTCGGGAGGTGACACATGGCCACAGCGGTGCCCAGTGAAGATGCCAGGGCTCTTGGGCTTTCCACTCTGCTGCTCTTCCCCAGCTGGCCAACACTGGATGTCTCCTGGGCTGTGTCATGGCAGGTGATTCCCATATCTCACCTCTTCTAACCAGCCCTCTCCATGAAGGTGGCATCTGCCTCATGCTGGGTCAGCGGAGTGAGTCCACTGGTGGTGGCTCGGGGGCCTGGAGACGTCCCCTCCAGGGTCACGCGAGAGCCCAGCAGCAGATTGGTGATGCTCAGGGCCGAGCAGAGAGACTGAAGGTGGTGCAAACAAATCCCTTCAGTGATGAGGCATCGTTGGCCAAGGGGGTTGCCATCAAGACGATACCCGAAGAAGGGCCACCATGGGCCATCTGCTCTCCTGCCTTTCAATAAAAGGCTTTTCATCCAAAATGGAAGATTCCACCAAAGGCTGTCAGTTTTCAGGTCTGATAATGGAAAACAAGGGGGAGAGTGCAGAATAGCCATGTTTGATTTTTGCTTTTTATTGAAGAAAACTGCATAAAAAATTCAGAAGACTTCTGTTGGACCATTTTGTTTCTTTAGAGCTATTTCTTTGAAGGCAATTAAGTTTTCCAGACTGCGAAGCCTTTCTGTCCGGGAGTGACAGCGGTTATCCCTGCCTGGCCACGACAGCAGGGTTGTGTGTCTTTGGACTGGCCCTTCTTTTCCTTTGTCAGATGCCAAGGAGGAGGCTCCTGCTGGGGTAGGAGGTGCAGGGCACCATCGAAGAGGTGCCACCTAAGTCACGGCTTGCTGCCAACATTCACTTCTCTGCATCAACAGGAGACTCCCGGCCAGTTGGCCATGGCGGTGTGGCCGCACTGTCCAGGTCATTTAAGAAGTCTTCTCCACCAGCAATATCATGGAGAAGCAGTCGAGATCCTCCAGCTTTGCTCTATGCAGAGATGGGGCAGGAGCCACAGGCAGCGGTGGGACCTGGGGCAGGAGGCTCGGCCTTGCAGCTCCTGCTTTTTTTTTTTCGTGGACCGAGGAGTGATACAGATCTGGGTCTATTGGATGCTTTGCCAATGTGGAGAGGCTCTGCCAAATGTGGGGAAAGAACAAGTGAAAAAAAAGAAGAAAAATGAAACCACTAAGTGTGGTCTAAAAATGAAAGCTCCCATTTCACACCACCTTCTGATCCATGCTGTGGTCGGCGTTGGAGTTCATTTCTTTGATCCCAAAGGGGAAGGGATGGCTCAAAAATAATTTTTTTTCCCCCAAAGTTTTGGTTTGCACGGAAATAAAAGGAAGAAAAAGGCGTTTCTGATGGAAGTGAACCAGCTCCGCAGACCTTTCCTCCAGGCTGCTGTTCATCCATCATGCAAAGTCCCGGTGGGTTCACCTGCCAGGTGCTGGTGCTGGGAGGTGTCCTTTGCTGGTGGACCTCTCTGGGGCGGATCCTGGCCCCCGGCCACCGCTCATCGCTGATGCTTGGCCATGACGTCTTGCTCCTCTGGCTGCATCCCGCCTCCGCGCGCAGCAGCGGTACCCAGATGCGGCCACTCGCCCAGGTCGCCTTCGAGTGAGCCCACCTCGTGCTTGGCCCCGGACCCGTCCTTTCACGGAAACGCTTTGCAGTTGTCAGCTCCTTCTCTACATTTCTATGGCAACTGCAAAAACCTCAGCCCTTTTGTGTCTTTTTTCAGGGTTGGTTTTTTTTTTTTTGTGTGTGTGTCTATGTTGGCTTTGTTCTGTTTTGCATACGCAACATTACATCAAAAAAAGGGACTTTTTGCTACCAAAACCCCGCTCTGAGCTTAGCCCAAGGTCTCGGTGCGAGAATCGATGGGCGTCATGTCTGGACTGGGTGTTGCCAACTGGCTTCAAATTGCCAAAAATCACTTCAGCATCCTCCAGCGCTGGCCCCGCTGTGTTGCTCCCCACATCCCACCCCCCAAAAAAATCCCCATTGGCAATTCAGCTGCAGCGTTTCCCCCCTGGGCTTTGCCGTGTCTTTTATACAACCCTGTCCCTGTGGGGCTGCGCCGCCTGCGACGGAGGAGGCAGCAGCTTTCTCAATAGCAGTAATTAAAATGAGACGGCGTGCCGCTGCCAGCGAAGGTGAACTCAGCCACTTGCGCATCCAGGGCGAGAGCGAGCTTTTGAACGGGGAAGAGGAGCGTGTATTAATAGCATTATTATGTGCCTCTTTCTAGAAAAAAAAAAAAAAAAAGAAAAGGAATGTATTTTATGCCATTTAATGACCTTCAAATTAACAGTTCTTTGAAAGCACTTATGTATATTTAATTTTAAATGTTGCTGCAAGTCAGAGCGGGGCTTGCGATGAAAACAGCAGGCGGCCGGTTTTTAAATAAGAGCGAGCTCAGACCATTATTTCTCAGCCTGGCAGCTTTTGGTGCTTGCAATGCTCCTTTCCCTGGGAGCAAACAGGGCCGCCGCTCCCCCCGGCCCCCTTCCCTTCTCCTCCATCTCCACTCCAGGAGCGCCCCGCAGCATCTTCTCTCCTGCTTCCCGCTCCTCTGCGGGGCGATGGCATCTTCCCGACGAGCTGGTGCGGAGGATGCTGCTCCGGGGGGTTAGATTCCGAGGGAGGGAAGGGTTTTTTCGGGGTTGGTTTGCAGAGGTCTCATCAATAAAGCTGCCTGCATCCCTGCCTGCATCCCTGCCTGCTGGCTGAGGACATCCCGGTGGGAGCCAGGGGGGAGCATCACGGGTGGCCCATGGCCAGGGATAAATCATGGGGCATCACCTACGAAGGTTATGTTGCACCAAATTTGCCACCAGCGCTGCCGTTTTGTGATGGGGACAGACACGTTTGCGTTTGTTGGGGTCTGAATTAAGGCTTTTGCCTCCGATCCATAAATGCTGCTGATATATTTGAGCCGCTCTGTGTTCGCTTGGAAATCATTACACTTAAACATTGAATTCGACTTTAAAAAGAAAAGGATCAATGAGTTTCTAAGATGAAGAATGGATTTACAGACCCTGCGGCGGATGTTCAAGCTCTCAGGAACGTAGGGTAGCTCCAAGGCCACCCATCCTCGTTAAACTGCGGATGGAAAGGCAGGTGGTTGGGGCCAGGGTACCACATCCAGCTCAGGCGCTCATCCAGGTGCTGCGGGTCTCCTGCTCCCGGAACGTCCCCACTGCTCGAGGAGGTTATTTGACGCTTGTGTCATCATCTGCTTTGGTGTCTCTTTTCGGAAAGATCCTGCTAGGATGGATGCTGATCTAATTACGGCTTGGGTGCCTTCCAAATTATTTTTCAAAGAGCCTGAAGGAAACTTTCCCCAGTGGTTTCCAGTGAGGTTCCTCTTGATTTCAGAAGAGCCAGAAACTTCTCAAGTGATGATGGAGGAGAGGTGAAGTCCACACCGACGGGACTCGTGTGGCGAGTTGTTTCACCCCGTCAGCATTTTTCCTGCTGCTCCGGTTTCAGCTTATGTTTTTGATAGAAAGCTTTGGGTTGGAAGGCACTTTTAAAGATCATCTGGTGCAACCCGCCTTCCGGGGGGGACAGGCTGTGCCTGTCCCAGCTGAGCTCAGCCCCCCCCAAACCCTGTCTCTGGGAGGTGTGAGAGCTGCTGTCGCGCTGCGTTCTCCCATTTTTGGTGCCCTTGGGTTTTGGATCTGCATCCATGTCTCGGAGCAGATCTGCTGTCTCGTGTCCATCTGTTGCTGGACCCTGATGGGCTGCGTTGCCATCCCTGGGCTTGGTGTGGAACGAGGAGCAGACACGGCCACTCTGGACAGCAGAGGACATCCTCTGCTTTGCGTGGTGGGAGATGTGAGACGGGAACCAGGTATGTGCCGTTGGGGACCATAAGCATCCATGCCGTTGCATCTGGTCTCTTGGTTCGCATCAGAGAAGTGGATCAGTGCTGGGGAGGGGAACGATTCTGCCTGTGGTGACCATGGTGCCCTTCACCTGGGCCTTTCTGGGTTCTCAGAGCTGCTGGCACTCTGGGGATGGTGTCCCAGGGCCACCCACTTTCGCTGGCTGTCCTCCACGGAGCAGCATGGTGAGCATCCCTCCAGCCCGGGCAGAGCTGCCCTCACCCTCCTGGTCTGTCTGAGCATCTCTGCTGCTTCTGCTCTCCTTCCTCTGGCCGTTGGCATTTAAAAACCCCATGAAGCCCCTGTCTGTCCATCTCCTGCTGCGTGGATGTGCCATAGTGGCTGTTCCAGGGACATCGCTGGGTCTGAGCGGTCCCTAACACACACAGAGCAAGTGGAGGAGAAACCAGCTGCCTTGCTAGGTGAGATGACCATGGACGGGGCGGCCCCGCCGGTGGCAGAGGTGGGGATGGCATTGAGGTCTCCTGGCCCGTCCCTGGAGGGCAATGCTGGAGGAGGTTAATCTGACCAAACCAGCTGCCTGAATTTTAACTGGATTAGTGGAACTCCGCTCGTTCCCGAAACAGATGTGCCCTCTCAGGGCGGATGTGGAAGTGGATTAGGCAAAAAAATCTACTTAAGGCTGCGTTAATTCTAGATAACTGTTAGGGGGATTAACGCCTATCCACTTACAAAAAAACCCCAACGTAATTGGAGTGAACTTTTCTCCGTGTCCCCAAGTAAAAAGGTTCGGCAGCTTTCCCCGTCCGCTGGCCCGGGCTGTGGCCTTCCCTCCTCTGCTCTCCCGTCCCCGCACATTGCCCAGGAGCTGACATCGCGGTGGGGGGAGAACCTGCTCCTCTCTGGATGATTATCCTCAGGGGTCTCATTAGGCAATTGAACCCTTGCGCGAAGGTGGGGAGAGAGGGCAGGAATATTACGGGCACCATCAGTGCAATTATCAATGCTAATTAGCACCGAGCGGGCCTGACGGCTGGAGGTGTAGACCATGCCAAGCGTTGTCTGAGGAGCAAGGTGAGCCTGGCGTCGGCAGCGCGGACTGGAGCCTCGCGGGGGCATCCACGGGCAGGCGACCGCCAAACGGGCGCGCAGCAGTTTATTTGTTTAATTTTTCCCCCACCAGGCTTTGGCCGAACTCTTTTCAGGTTCCCCGGCCTAAATATTTTGGGGAGGTGTCCACAGCCAGAGGCTGACGGTGGTCGGGGATGAAGGCTCCGTGCCCGGGCAGCAGCACCGTGTCCTGTCCCTGGATGGGGATGGGGCACTGGGAAGCTCCTGCCCTGATGTCCCGGGGGAACGGCAGCGAGGTGTGGGTTGCTAAAGGGTTGGGTGAGGGGGGTACCATGCTGGTGTCCAGGACCGGTTAGTGATGCGGCGATGGCTTTGGGGTGCTCCCAGAGCTGGGGTACTGCTCCGCGTGTGCCCTCATCCCTTCCCATTCCCACCCCCCGCTCCCCGTTCCCGCGGCAGCGCTCGGGAACAGCACCTGGGTTTGCCGGGCCGTCCGTCCTCTGATCGTGTTGAGTATTTGCCGTCCATCCTCTGATAGTGTCAACTATTTCCCTTTCTACCAGGCTGCCCCATTGCCGAGAGCGCCCCGGGGCCGGCATGCTGCCCGCATCCCGACCAGTGGCCTGCATCCGCTGCAGCCGCGCTGATGCTGATGACACCTTCCATTACGGGATGCCTTCTCATCTCGCACGCGTGGCCTTTTTATTGCTATTTGTGTCACGCCAGCACTCAACAGGCTGAGACCAAAGTACCCCTGCGCCCCTTCGCAGGGGCTCCCACGCCGGAGCGTGGGGAGGAGCGTCTGTGACAGGGGGATGATTCGGTGGCTGCGTACCTGGTGTATGCTGCTCCCAAACTGTCCCTCGGGTCCTTCGGGATCGATCCTTTGGGATCAGCCCAAATCAGCCGTAGCTGCCCTGCGATCATTTTTGCCGGGGCGAAGGGAACAGCTGCAGCTGCCGCGGGAGAGCCGAGCCGGCAGCCACCACCCGGGGGAAGGGAATTAAAAACCCCCAAAGCCTCCCCCGGCTCCGCTGGTGCCGGGCGGGTTGGCAGCTAAGTGAGCTGGGAAAGGCCGTGGGGGGAAGGCGGTGGCAGAGCCGGGAGCAGCGCCCGGGGCCGGAGCCATCGCTCAGCTTCAGCTTTAACGTGGCCGAAACCGCAGCCGATATCAATCACCGTCGCCCCACTGGCTTGGGGGCAACCACCCTGACTTACACCGGTCCCCCCCCGGTTCGGTAGCACATTTGGCATCGTCTGCCGTATGCTGCGTCTGCTGCCTTTGGTAAAATGTTATTCGTATTTCTGTTGTCGCTTTTTCCCCTGCCGTTTAGCTCTTCTGCTCCCATTAACGTTAACGCGAGCCATGAGACCAAATCTCCGAGCGTGGCACCAAAAACGGACCCCGGTGCGTTAAAAAAAAAAACCGCAGTGGCATCTTTTCCCCCAGCTGAAGCTCTTTTTTTTTTTTTTTTCTTTTCTCGAGATAATCTCAATTTCTCTTACCCTGTCTCCCATGGCCCTTTTCCTGCCAAACTCTAAATTATGAAAGAAAAGTTTCATTACTTACCTGGGTTTGCTAAAAAAAAAAAAAAAAAAAAAATACGATTTTCATTCAGGAGAATGATGAATTTTAATAGGAGTGAAATGTCAGACACAGCTGGAGTTGTTTTTTGAAAGCATCGGTATGTTCGGAGAGGCACAGAGACACCCGGCAATAATTATGCCAGCGAGCCCCGGTTATCAGTGGCCGAGCGAGGGGACGCAGCGGTCAACTGCTTTGTTATTTAATGTGGCGCCTTTATGTTTCCAAGGTGCAATTATATATTAAAAGCATCTTTGCCTCTCCGAAAGCGGCTAAATAATGGGGTTTTGCTGCTGCGTGGCACTCCTTGGGTGCAGGGTGAGAAGGAGGTGGGTACTCCCGGAGCCGCTCTTTTGGGCCGGAGACCTTCTGGCTTCCGCCTGGCAGCGGGGGGAGGGAATGGGAGAGGGGTTTGTGACATTGGAAAAAAAGCGATTTCATGGTGCCTGGTGGTTTGTTTCTGCTTTTGACCTGAGGGGGCTGATACTGCAGTGTGAGGGGGGAAAAAAGCATCTTCACTGCAGGGGGAAGGCGGGGGGAGGACCCGGTAACACTCTCATCCCCAAAATGAAGTCTCACCCTCCGCTCTCCGAAGCAGCTCAGTTTCACAAAGAAATGCGTCTCTTCCATTCCTTTTCTTCTCTTTTTTTTTCCCCCCGAGGAAAAATTGAGAGCTTTCAGTGAAATCGTTGTTTTTTCTGACAGCATATTAATTAATCCCTGCTTTTTTTTTCTTTTTTTCTTTTTTCTCTTTTTTCTTTCTTTTCCTTTTCCTTTTCCCTTTCCCTTTCCCTTTCCCTTTCCCTTTCCCTTTCCTTTCCTTTCCCTTTCCCTTTCCCTTTCCCTTTCCCTTTCCCTTTCCCCTTTCCCCTTTCCCCTTTCCCTTTCCCTTTCCCCTTTCCCCTTTCCCCTTTCCCTTTCCCTTTCCCTTTCCCTTTCCCTTTTTCTTCTCTTTTCTTTTTCTTCTTCTCTTTTCTTTTTCTTCTTCTCTTTTCTCTTTTTTCTCTTTTTTCCTTTTCTCTTTTTTCTCTTTTTCTCTCTTTCTTTTTCTTTCTTTTTCTTTCTTTTTCTTTCTTTTTCTTTCTTTTTCTTTCCTTTTCTTTCTTTTTCTTTCTTTCTCTTTCTTTCTCTTTCTTTCTCTTTCTTTCTCTTTCTTTCTCTTTCTTTCTTTTCCCTTTTTTTTGAGAGAGAGTCTGTATCTGCTCAAAGAAGCCTTTGGGTTCCGCTGGGTGCAGTCCCCACCGGCCGTGGGACGAAGGGGCTGCGGGGGGGGGGGGAGGAGCTGAGCTGCGAAAAGGAGCCACCGGTGGGTTTTTTTGAGGAGGTGCTGCGTCTCCCAGCTTGGGACGCGCTAATTCTCACCCTCTTCTCCTTTCCCTCCCTCTTTGCCTTGCAGGGCTGTTGAGTCCAGCATTGCAGCCGGGCAGCAGCGCCAGAGGAAAAGGGGATTGACACCCACGAGACGATGATCCGTGAGCCCCCCGCAAGTGCCCCGGGAGCCCCGTGTCCCCCCCGAGCCCCGGTGTGCCCCGTGCCAGCCCGGCCGTACCCTGTCCTGTACATAACCAGTGAGATGTCTGTAAAAGAGTTCACCCCTTGTAATTTTTTTTGCCCTTCTCCCCCTCCACCCCCCAAACCTCCCCTCTCCCCCACCCCCATCCTTCCCCAATTTGTTGATTGTGTTGAAATTGTCGGAGTTTGTAACAGTAACTTTCAGAGAATATTGTACTAAAGAGAAAATTGCACTCAATAAAAACAATGAGAGAAGCCTG
Organism: Pluvialis apricaria; assembly: GCA_017639485.1. Lineage (NCBI taxonomy): Eukaryota > Metazoa > Chordata > Aves > Charadriiformes > Charadriidae > Pluvialis > Pluvialis apricaria. Next base: position 24,878,509 of record CM030014.1, on the reverse strand, counting down.
ATCCCCTCTCCTTCCCCTTTGCCAGGGGGGCAGCCGTCCTGCTGCCCATTTCTGGGTGAACATTGGCTGTGAATGTTCATTTGGGGAACCATCGGTCGCTCCTCGCCGTAGCCTCAAATCTCCGTGTCTGGCAGGTTTGGCTCTCCCGTTTGTAATTGTAAATGAAGGGACTTGATTCTCAGCCATCCCTAGCATCCCTGCGAAAAGCCAGGAGAAGGAATTTTCTTAGCACAGGGGTTTGGTTTGGGTTTGTTGTGTTTTGGGTTTTTTTTTGCCGTGGAGTACGTTTCGAAGCCTCCCCCCATGCCATCGCTCAGGGAAGCCACGCTGGAAGCGCTGCCGGGGATGAAGGTGCTGTCGGGAGCGCGGCGGCTCCTCGCTTCCCCGAGCTGTGCTGGAACCTGTCGATTCAAAGGCTGATGCTCAGCTTGAACCCGCTTGCCTTAAGGATTACTGTAAACGATTGCAGGAAAACGGATTCTTCCTCCGGCATCGGCTGCGCTCAGGCATTTTATCCGGCCGGGACCACGCGGTCCATGCGGGTGATGCTGCCTGCGGGTGCTTGACCCTGCCGGCGTTGGGTGACCACAGGGAAGGTCCCCCAGCCAGCGAGGAGGGCTAAACCGAGGAAGTTTTATCAATGGGTAGATTTAGAACTGCGCACCCCACCACCCAGGTGGTTTGGGGTTTTGGAAAGAGGAGAGCTTTCGAGGTGGGGGGTAGGGGCTTCCCGTGCGCCATGGTTTTGGGGGGATCTAAGAGGGGGAGAGAGGCGTCTGCGGGTTCCGCTGGTGGTGGGGCTGCGGTCGCTGAGCCCTGTAGTTCTCACATGGGTGGCGTTGCTGGTGTGGGGCTTCCCCAGGGCTGCGAGCAAGAGATCTCCCTGGGGTCTCGCTCCGGCTCCGTGATCATTAAGAGCTGGGGGGCGGGAGGTTTGCTATAGGTTTTTTTTTGAGCTGGTAAGTTCAGTGTCCTCATGGTGACGGCTCCTGGGGAGGTTTGCCTCACGCTTTGTACGCAGGGGGAGAACGGCAATGGGGTTTTTTGGGATGTTTTGGGTTGGTTTTGTTTTTTTTTTGGCCAAGCCCATCCTGACAGATGAAACCAGAGCGCCTCTGCCGTAACACCCAGCCTCCAGGCTGCAAGATGCAAACGGGCAGCGGCGGACGGAGGGCAGAGCTGAAGCTGTTTGTTTGTGCGCTCTTAATTGAGTAGATACTTGATTTAACGGGCTGCCAGTGCGGTTTAAATGAATGTTCACGTTTCTGGAATCCTCTGGGATGTGGGGTGCGGAGAGGGGATGCCCCTTCCGCAGGGTCGCCCCGAGGTTTTCCCGTTAAGGAAAAAAAATCTCCCCTTCGTGGCTCTCAGGTTTGAAAAACGGAAGCAGCGCGTTGGCTCCCATTAGTCCGCAGCAGCTCCCTGGAATTTCAGTATCGCCGATGCTCCGGCACGCCGGCTGGACACCAAGCCCGACTCAACCGCTGCCAGGTACAGTAACTCCTCATTTCCCCCACCGCAACCAGAAAATGGAGCCGGGACCGCTCTCGGCACAGTGCGGGGAGGAGGAGACAGCTCCCTGGGTGGGATGATGCTCCGTGGGGTGCAACGGGGGGCTGCCCCCGGGGGGCATCTGGTGGGAGACCCTCGCTTTCGAGGGGCAAGATGCTCCCTGCAAACAAGGGCGAGGGTTCGCTTCAGGCCCAGTGGGAAGAGAGGACCGGGGGCAGGGTACGGGCTGCAACCAAGAGACGTGGCAGCGAGGGAGGGGGGTGGCCGGAGGGTCCTCTCCCACCCTCCCCTCCCCTCCCGCGCTTGGGTGTGAAAGGCGAATAAAAGACAAAGCCCAAGAGGGCTACAGGCTAAACTGTAATCGGAGCGGTATGGGCCGATTATGAAGTTACGTGCCAACCCGCGTTCAGTGGCCGCGTGTGCCGGAATGCCGGGCGATGCCTCAGCGCCTGTTGAAGGGCGCTGGGTTTTTCCTGCGGGCCGGGCCAGGCGGGGCGGCAGCGGTGCCGCAGAGCCTGCGCCGCAGCCAGGAGGGCTCAGAAGGAGCAGGGCTGAGGCTGCTGCTGCTGCGTTGAAATCTCCTCTGCGCCCCGCGGGAGAGGTTTTTGGGGGATGCTCTCAAGAAAGCCACCTCCCGCCCCCAGCCAAATTGCTTCTTTCTATCGATCAGGTCACACCGCGTACGCACAGCTCGCATCCTCCCTGCACCCCAAGGTGCCCGAGACGGGGTGGGATTGACATCCCTCCAATTGCTTTTAACTGGTTTCCAGTTGCCGCCTTAATTAAACATGCAGGGCCACTGCCCTCGCTGTCCCCAAAGTCCCCGCCAGCGCCAGGAATGGAAACCCCCAGCCCCGTTTCAGACCAACCCCTTGGTGGGATCGCTTCCCGCACGAGGACACCCGTGCATCTCCACGACGGGATTGCCTGCGGCATCCCCTGTGCCGGCGCCGCTTGGGTGTGATGAGCGCAGGGAGCAAGCAAAATTGATGGCAACAGCTTCAGCTTGTAACACCTCGCCTCTGCGGAGGCCGTCACCGGGCTTTTCGCACAAAGCTCCTGGTAACGTGCTCTCACTGAGCGAACTGAGCAAAGGGGTCCACCTCCTGTGATCCGGGCGGGAGGGAAGAGTTTGAGCTGGGAGCCGGGCTGGGATGGAGAGGATGGAGCTGTCGGGGATGGAGAGGATGCAGGATGCTCCCCTGCTGGACCAGCCCTTGGGCAGCACCTCTCGCCCCTGTCTGGCCCTGGAAGAGCGGGCAACGCTTTCCGCTACCAGGTGCAGCAGGGTGCCGGCGTAAACCTGGGGGGGGAATTGTCCCTGCCGCCACCCCAGCCTTGGCGACTGTCCCTGCTGTGTGCGGACCTGCTGGGGATGCTGGGGCCTCCTTGCCCGGCCCCCTCCGGCAACGCAGCGCTGCAGGTGGGCTTGGGGAGAGGGTTAGCTTCAGCCCGGCTCGTGTAGGAGCAGCAGGGGCAAGCCCTTATTTCTGGTTACGCACAAGCCAGAGGGCTAAAGGCAGGGGGTCGGCAAGGGGCCCGTGGTCCTGCTGCACCCCGCCTGGCAGAGGCTGCTGCCCGCTCCCCAGCCAGCTGGCACCGAAGCGTCACGGAAAGCGCAAAGCTCCCCAGGACCCCAAAGTATAGCCCTCGTGCCTTGGCGCTATGAGGCGGTCGTGCATCACCCCAGCCCAGAAGAGGGGTTTTTTTGCCCTCCCTGGACCGTCTGCCGCCCGTGGCACGCGGCGCTGGAGCTGCTCCCGAGCCTTTTATCTCCCGGCGCCACGCGCAGCCCATGCATTATTTACCGCACGCCTTCTCAGCACAGCGCGGCACGCCGAATTATTCATTTCCCTCGTGGGCTTTTTCCATGGCTCTCTAATCAGAGTTTCTTAGTTCTTTATAAACACTAATGAATTTATTTCCCGGTGCCCTTATATGAGGGAGATGGGGTATTACGTCTTCTTTATACGCAGCAAGTTCGAGCACAGATTCAGGGACTTCAAAGCCACACGGGCACCTCGGGAGCACCGGTTTGCCGCAGATCGGTCGCGTTTGGCACCCGGCGCGTTCAGCGCATCGTGCCATGGCTGTGAGCGCTCAGCCGGCTCCGAACAGGAGCTCAGATGATGCCCACCCCAGTGCTGGCCCCCACGCTGGTGGTCCCCGCACATCCTTCATCCATCCCAGCAGCATCCTCCTCCTGGGGCGGTGGGGGAGGACCCTTCTTCCCTCCGGTATTTAGCATTTATTTGAACACTTGGTTCTGCAAGCACAGGGGTGTGATATCGCGGACTCCACCACGGGGAAGCCCCTCTGCCTTAATGCCGCAGAAGAAAGTGCAGCTTTGTGCGCCGGCCAAGTCTGGAATAGCTCCACAAACTGCACGTCCAACTACAGGGCATGAACAGAGGCGGCCGAGCCTGTTCTTCAAGTGGCTCCCGACCGGTGCGGGTCACCAGGCAGCGCACGCGTGCGATTTCTTACAACAAGCGTAATCGGATGAAGCATAAAAGCACCTCAGCAGCTTCATACGCCACTGTGGGATTTTTTCCCCCAGGAAAAGCCAGGGAGAAACCCACCCCCGGGTTATTTATTTGCGACCCGCTGTGTGGGGGCACAGCCGTGGAGCTCAGCTCTGTCCGTAGCTGTAACCGTGGCCCCGGGCTGGCCCGTGGGCACACCGCAAGCCATCTGGGGTGCCGGAGCATCCCGTCATCACCTGGTCCCCATTCCCGTCTGCTGCTGCAGTCATTCCTGGGTAAGCTTCCCTCCCCTCTTCTCCGCTTTCTGAATTGCACCAGGGTCCGACAGACGTTATTCGGACCTCTTCCCCGGGCGCCGTGCGCTTCAGCACTCCCGGTGCCCCGCGGGCTCCTCGCCGTCCCCAGCTCTCCGTGCTCCCTTGCTCTGCGCTGAGTCAGCAGCTTCTTGCCACGCTCGGTTCTTGCCACGACCCCCCGCTCGCTGCTCTGCTGGACCCCTTTCTTTTTAGTTTTTCCCTCCTGCTGAGCCCAAACTGACTGGACCAGGGGTGTGGAGAGAAGCGGCGCGTACCAGGGCAGGAGGTGGCAGGTCAGCATCATTTTTAGGCTCGGGGAGGGTTTATTAATCGAGGTGCGATGCGTGCGATAGCCGGGAACCAGCTCGGGGCTGGTGGTGCCGAACCACGCTCACGTGGCGCTGAGCCGCGCTAATAAGCCCTGGTGACAGGCAAGGTCGCCTCCGAGCCTAAACTAATTAGCGCCAGTGGGCTGTGCTGCCGGGGTGTCAGCCTGCGAGGTGCCGGGGGGTGCCGGGAGGGAGCTGTGGCCTCCATGGGGCCGGGATGGACAGAGGTGTCAGCAGCCGAGACCCAGCTCTGCTGGAAGAGGTGGGCAACGCTGCACACCCCCGAACCAGAGGAATCCTCCTGAGGAGCAGCAAACGTCGATCTCCAGCCCGATCTCTTCGGGAGTGTGAATGCACCTCTGCTGCTGCATGTAGGTGTGGGTGCCACCGCCATGCACAGGGACAGATTCAGCCCCTCTGAGGGAGCCTCCCACACGTGGTGGGCGATTTGCCCCTGTTCCCCATGTCTCTGGGGTACGAGCCGCCCAGGGAGGTGGCAGCTGGGTGCCACACCGGTATTGCCAAGCATTTTAGCCGGGCCTGGATCAATAAGACAAGGGGTAATGGTTTTAAGCTGAAAGACGGAAGATTCAGACTAGACAGAAGGAAGAAATTTTTCACACTGAAGGTGGTGAGACACTGGCCCAGGTTGCCCAGAGAGGTGGGAGATGCCCCCATCCCTGGGAACGTTCAAGGTCAGGTTGGACGGGGCTCTGAGCAACCTGATGGAGTTGAAGATGTCGCTGCTCATGGCAGGGGGTTGGACTAGATGACCTTTAAAGGTCCCTTCCAACCCAAACTGTTGCCCCGAGAAGCTGTGGCTGCCGCATCCCTGGAGGTGTTCAAGGCCAGGTTGGACGGGGCTTGGAGCAACCTGGGCTGGTGGGAGGTGTCCCTGCCCATGGCAGGGGGGCTGGAATTCGATGATCGTCAAGGTCCCTTCCAACCCAAACCATTCTATGATTCTGTACTGAGCAAAACAACCCCAAATGTGTCCAGCAGCGTGCGGAGGAGATCCGGCTGTGTGTGTGCCCAGTGACACAATGGACGGGGCACAGACCTTGTGCTGTTGGGCAAGCCAAGAGCCTGAGCATCCTCCCCTCCCTACTCCCATCTCCCCCTAAAAACGCAAACAAACGTCCTGCTCCTTTCTGAACCTGCACACGCCAGTGCCCGGGTTGTGGGAGAGCTCCGCGCCAGCCTGTGGCCGTGCTGTCCCGCTGGCATGCCGTGCGCAGCGCTTCATCCCAGGGATGCTTTGTAGCTCCAGCGCCTGCCTGCCCTGCTCGCTCTCGGCAAAGCTGCCTGCCAGACGCTGCGCTCATTAGAGCGGAGACACCAGTGCGGATAGCCATGACAAGCCGCAATTATTGCGCTGACAAAATAAAAGTTTTGAGTTGTTTTGCAAATATTTTTGAAGCCCTGATACAGCAGCAGAAGTAGGTGTAATTACACATAAAAATGTATCTCCTTTATAGTCTTTTAATTATCTACTCAGGTGAAGCATAATTTGAGGGGAAAAGCTTTAAATCTGTTCATTTCTAATAATAAAAGACGAGGTGGGAGAGTGTTATTTTAATGTAATTAGGAGAAGATCGAGCTGGATGGATGGGCTAGAGAGCAGGGATCTGGGCTGTGCTCCAGGGACCGTGGGCTCTGCTCCCTTCACTGTCACCACCCGTGTCCTTTCTCCTCGCTGGGCAGTGTGCTAACGCCGTGCGAGTAATAAGTTTCTATTCAAGTGTGGTGCCAATATGATTTGGGGCCACTACTAAGTAGCTGTGCCATCAGCCTTCCCGAGCCCAGCCTGGCCGGGACCTGCTGCCCTGTAAAGCCTGGGACCAGCGGGGCACACCCCTGATGCTTGTCTGCTCGTGTAGACCGCTCTGCGGCCCTGTGTCGGCAGAGCCTCTGGAGGCCAACGTGGGACTGGGAGCGGGAAAGGGATGGGGAAGGAGGAGCCAGCTGGCAGGGCAGTGTCTGCCGGGGGTGGAAATCCCCCAGGAAGACCTGGGGTCAGATGGGTTGGGAAGCTGAGGGTTAGCACCAGTTGATCCAGTTGATGCTAAACCTCCCCGATAGACGGCCTCTGTGATGCCATCGTCTTTCTTTCCATAATGTGGTTATTCTGCTCACCAAGTTCATCTTGGCTTTCCAGCTGAGATCCCCTTGGGGAGCAGACAGGCTAGGCTCCTCCCAGGACTTGGGACTCCTTGCTGGGGACCAAGGTGCCCACACCAGTGGGGGCATTTACGTTGCTCCAAGCTGAGACCTGCAGTAAATCTGGTTCCAGAGCTCTAGTTTCTGCCGAGCAAGGCTTACCTGAGCCACTAACCACTAATTGTTTCCTTCTCCCCTCTGCCACTTCAATTTCTGAGCTGCTGTCAGGTGAGGCACCTTTTAAAATAAGTTATTTCCATCCAGTCTGCTGCAACGTACAGCTTTCCAAGAGAGGAACGAGTGCTGAAATTTATATATCTTCCAACAGCTCCTCAGAGCCCCCGGTGAGATCAAAACCCGTCTCTTTCGGGCTGTGCGCTCCACAAGTGCGGTACGTGTCCTGCAGAGCCTGCGTGCAGAAGAGATGATCCAGCTTCTGGGGAGGAAAGCTAAGGCACAAGGGGATCATACAATAATAGAATGATTTCAGTTGGAAGGGACCTTGAAGATCATTGAGTTCCAACCCCCTGCCCTGGGCAGGGATAAGGTGGCTTTTCCAGGAGCCGGACCGTGGTCTGTCCCAGGGATGCCGCAGGTGCTCCTGTGAGACACGCAGCTCCCTGCATTCACGTCTCCCGGGGGCAAACGGGGCAAGCCAGGCTGTTTTTAGCAGTGCACAGAATCCCAGAGTGGTGAGGGTTGGAAGGGCCCTCTGGAGCTCCCCCAGTCCCACCCCCTGCCAGAGCAGGGTCACCTCCAGCAGTGGCACAGGACGGCGTCCAGGCGGGTTCGGGATGGCTCCAGAGTGGGAGACTCCCCCACCTCTCTGGGCAGCTGTGCCACTGCTCTGCCACCCGCACAGGGAAGAAGTCCCTCCTCAGGTTTAGATGGAACTTCCTATGGTCAAGTTTGTGCTCGTTCCCTCTTGTCCTGTCACTGGGCACCACTAGAAAAAGACTGTTCCCATCCCCCTGGCACCCTCCCCTTAAGTATTTATAAGCATTGATGAGATCCCCCCTCAGTCTTCTCTTCTCCAGACTAAAAAGCTGCAAGTCCCTGAGCCTTTCCTCATCAGAGAGATGTTCCAATCCCCCCACCACCTTTGTAGCCCTTTGCTGGACCCTCTCCAGCAGTTCCCTGTCCTTCCTGACCCGGGGAGCCCAGAACTGCACACAGTACTCCAGATGCGGCCTCCCCAGGGCAGAGCAGAGGGGGAGGATGACCTCCCTCGCCCTGCTGGCCACACTCTTCTTGATGCACATGCCTGCCCAGAAAGGCAGAAGGCCTCGCCGCCTATCCGCGCCGCTCCCGCTATCGTGAATGTCAAGCGCTTTACAAACAGAGGCATGAAAATGTCAGATCCCGTCCCTTACAAGCCCTGCTTGTAATTTGAATGCCCAGACATGCCCGGTGGTCATCTCATTCCCGTCTCCTTCCCCTGATAAGTGGCATGCCTTTCGCACCGCTGCGTTTTGAGGCGAGACCGCAGAGCAGTGCTCTTTACGTCGCTCCGGACCTTCATCCCCATGCCTTCAGCCTCCCTCCCCAATAGCTGAAAATACTCAGGGTCGGATCTCCGCCCAGCCCTCTGCTTTAGGAATGGGAACGTGCATTTTGGGGGCGGCACTGGGATGCCGGTGGCTCTGGCATCTCCCTGTGCTGGTCCCTTTAACCATCAGACCCAAGCCCTCCCTCGCAGCTGTGTTGGAGGCGAGCTCCCCTCCTCAAAAAGCTCCAGGCTGCAGCCTGGGAACTGTTGCTCCAAGTTTTCCTGTGTGGTTTTGCCCTTGTTTTTCCCTCGGGTAAGTGAGACGAGGTGCACTGCGTGCATCGCTCACATCTCATGCTGCAAACTGTCTTGTGGCTTCTCTCCCTTCCTCTGGTTTGTGTGTGTTGTTTTTTTTTTGTTTTTTTTTTTTTTTTTGGGGTTTTTTTTTTGGGGGGGGGGGTTTGGTTTGTTTTTTTTTTTTTTCTATCAGTTCTCCATATTTGCTGTTATTTTGGATATCAACGCTGCTTGTGGGGCGATCCAGTAGGTGGGGTGGTTGTGCCCCGGTAGGGATGTAGACAAAGCTCCCCCGCTCCTGTGTTATTGTTTGTCCTGTTGCCGTACACGCCAGGTACGGCGTTGGTGCCTTTCCCACGCCTGGCGAGGGAGAACAGGCCACTGCTGGCTGCCCAGCTTCCGGCTGCTCGTCTTGATGTCAAAGCTTCCCCTGAGGAACAAAGACCGTGCAAAGCTCCAAGCGCAGGGGTGACATAGAAAATGCTGAGCTACGTCCGTTTGGTGCCTTTGGGACAGGGGTTTCTCATTTGCACCGTGGCACTGACACAGTAAAATAATACCTAAAACACACGTAACAAATTAAAGCAAATGCCGCAGGCTGGTGGCCAGAAATCTGGAACTTGCTGCATGCTCAGTGCAAGCTAACAAGATGCATTTTAATAATTACAAATGAACCTGTGGCCAAAAGAGCCTTTACCGAGCACACCTGTAATGAATGCTGATGCTGCCGTTCCCCGCAGAATGCTGATAATCACATTTGCCAGTGCATTAGAGCTGATTTAGGGGTAAACAATAGCTTCCATCTGAATTTGTTTTACAACCTATTGACTGTAGCATGTAGCTTTTTCTATTATTGAAATATTTGTAAATATTTTACCAGGCCTTCCACACTGCAGTTGTTTGGTTGTTGTGTGTTTTGGGTTGCGTGTTTTTTTTACCTTTTTTTAAAATTTATTTTATTATTTATTTATTGTGAATTGACAACAATTGTGTTCACCCTCCATATAACCCAAGGAGCTCACGGTTGGTTCCCCCCCCCACTCCATCCTTTGTTAGAATAATTGTTCTTCCCACAGTGACTGCCGCATGGTTTGTAAGCTTATTTCAGGCTCAACTGTGGGGATTAGTGATAACACTGCCTATTGTACGAAGGTTCATATTATTTAAAATTGGAACTAGAACAAAGACAATTCAATTCCAGCTCCTCACTGCATGGGTAAAATAGCATTTACCGAGCACTGTCCAGGAAAGAACAAGGTACGAGCTGAGCTTCTGCCTGTCTTGAGTCTGGGTTAAGGCAGCTGATATGCAGCTGGCAGCGTGTGTTCAGGTGTCACAGCTTGGGCAGGAGGGGTGCATGGCTTTTCCTTGGGGTCGCCCCTTCCATGAGGGTCGTTATTAATGCCCCCGTTAAGCACTGCCCGTTGACCTATAGATCTCCAAGTAGCTGGTGCAGCAAGGAAGGGGGACATGGTGTTGCAGCAAAACCACTCGGGGTTTTAATTTCTCTTTACGCCTTGGCCAAAAGCTTCCAGTATATTAGGGTCTTTGGGGGGCATTTCAGTAGGTCCACAACCATCAGCCGGGAGTTGGGCCAGGGGCTGCTCCCAGCTCCAGTGGCCATGGCTGGGTGTCACACACATGACCCTGCTGTAGCTGGGCTTCTGCTCAGCCCCTCAGCTGGCAGCCCCTTCCCCGTTCTGCACGGCCGGGAACAGGAGCCCAGGTCTCCAGCAAAGAGCCCGTAACGTGTATATATATGTGCTTTAAGCCAGGTTGATGCCAGGAATGCATTAGATGGCGGTGTGTGTCCTCTCGGTGCGTGGTAGAGCTGGGTTGTCCTGGCATCGGGTGCCTCTCAGGAGGGTCTTTTCTCTGGCCTGGGTTAGGCCAGAGAAGCTTGTGTGCAGGCAGTGCGTGGTCATTCCGCCTCTTCGTGGTGGGGGAAGGCTGAGAGTGCGAGGAGGTCCCAGGCTGGTATGGGCGGCAGCATTTGGCCTCTCTTTGGACCTTCTCTCTTGGGGTTATGCAGTCCCAACCCCCTGGCAATTTGTGTCTTTTGCTCTTTAAATTTCATTTTGACTTGATGGGATGAAGGCAAGATGCTGCCGTCTCCCCTTCCATGGAGCTTCTACAGCCATTGAGGTTCTCAGGACAATATTTTTGTCAGCAGCATTCAACCCTCTGCTCAGCTCTCTGTCTGCCCCATCCCTGACCCATCCAGGGTGCTGCGTTCCCTGTGCCCTGCGCGGTGATGCTGACTTCTCCTTCAGGCTGTGACCTACCCTGGCCACCGCTGGTCCATAACCTGCCCATCATCCTCCTCTCCTACCCCAGCAGCAAAAGGAGCAGAGAGTGGGGGGCGTGCGGGTGCGCGCGGGGGGCGGTGAGAAACCCCAGAGACACAAAAGCCGGAGGAACCACCAGCAGCTGTAACCCTGGCAACTGTGTCTCAGGATTTGAATGTAATTATACCTCGAACGTGATAAACACTCCGAAGGACTCCTTATGCAGAGATCATACTAAACAAGTCTTTGAAATTGCCCTCATCAAATATTGATAGAGGGAGAGTTTAAAGAATAAAAAAAAAAAAAGGAAAGAAAAAGTGGAAAAAGAGAGAGAAAAGGCGGAATTCTTGCTCTTGCCCCTGGGGCCGGGGGTTAATGGGACCTGTTGGTTTATCACTGCGGTGTAAGCCCCACCGAGAAGCTCTGGCACACAGCAGAAATATGAAAAGCGGGGGACGGACGTGGGGGGGGGGATAAAAGAAATAAACCCATCAGGTGGGGCAGCCGCATCGATTGGCATTTTTGCTTTAATGTTTGCACGTGAGGAAGCGATCCGCAATCACCACCATTATCTTGCCCAGCCAAGGCAGTGGAGGTTTAATTGCTGGGGGGGGGGGGGGCGGGGGGAGCTCCATTTCCACCCTCTTCTTAAGGGAGGGGTGGGTTGCGAGGGGTGTACTTCTTAAAAACAACAGCACGAGTTGTGTTGGAACCGGCTGTAGCACTCGGCCCGTGCTCTGCCAAATGTGTAGAGGAGGTTTGGTGAGCAGAGCAGCTTCTTGTCTCTGAGTCATCGCCCTCAACAAGACGCGGGACTGGGAATGAAATGGGCGAGGGACCACTCCCGCGCAGAAGAAGGGGAGCAGCTCAAACTCCATCAAAAGGCTCTGGAGATGTGGGAGGAGGAGTAGAGGAGAGGTAAACAGCTCCTCGACTCTGTCTCTGCAAGTGGGGGAGTGCCAGGAGAAAGAAGGCTGGCGAGAGCTGACTCTTGGTGAATTGCTGGTTGGGAGGTTACTGGATGCTTCCATGGATTTGCATTTGATGCAGAGAAGAGGCAAACAATGGCCTACGCGCGTGGGAGGCCCTTGCTGTGTTCTGCTGGTTGGGAGTGCTGAACGTTGGACCACGAGCTGACCGCCACCAGGGCTGATGGAGACCCAGGAGGGGAAGGGAGTGTTTGCCCCAATGTACTGGGCTGGCGGTGCTGGACAGCGGGGTGGTGGTTTGAAGTGACAGTGAGTTGTGTCAGTCAGTAAGCGTTCGCAGAGGCAAACCCGGGCAACAGAAAAAGAGGCAGCAGCTGCCACCTCGACGGGGTCCGTCAGGGGAGCAGTGGCCAGCGCTGCATCCAGGGTGACTTGAGAGCACAGCAAATGGGGGTGCTTCAGCGTTTAGTACGGATGATGGAGGCACGGTGGGGTCACCGGGCTTAGGTAGAAAGCCATACAGACCCTGGTGGCAAAAAAGCCGCATGACCCACACAACCCTTAGAGAATCACTGTTTTTTTCTGGCAAGCCTGGCTGAACCTGCACTTAAAAGCATCTCTTGGTGCTCTCTGAAGGGACCTAGGCAAATGTCTCTCGAGGCAAGATGAAAACCACTTTTCAGCTCCAGCCACCCAGACCTGCAAAGCCAATCTGCTCAACAATGAGACATGCCAGTGCAGATGGAAGGTTTCCCAGCCTGTCACCAAAGGCAGTGCAGCTTGTGGCGGAGACCCATGCTCCGTGCCCATCGATCTGGTGCCCTTAGCTCTACGCCAGCCCAACCAGCCATGGGTCACTGGGAACAGCAGGCGAAGCAGTGGCGCACAAACACCCAGAGCCTTATCAAGAACAGCTGCCTATTTTATGGGCTGCTTATAAACACTTGTGAACCTCTGTAATGCCAGTGCTGAGCATTAGACGCTGGTGGTGGAGCTGGGAGAAGAAATACAGGGGGAACTGCATCTCAAAGGATTTTTCCTGGGTTGTTGGGGTTGCCAGCAGTGACGCCGAGGGTTGGCTTTATGCAGCACGAGTCGGCTGTGTCTCAGGCTTAGCAAGCAGTAGGTCTGGTAGACTCCTGCTGCTGGGAGATGATTGCTGTAACAGCACGGAGTGTGCCGGAGGGAAAGAGCTGCAGTGTTGTCTTCAGAAAAGTATTTATACAAATGGCTTAAAGAAAACTGCACTGAACCCATGGCTGCTGTGCCTCCTGCAGAGCTGCTGTCTGGAGTAGTTTCCCCGTCCACGAAGGGGAGCAGGGTGGATCCTCTCTAGTATGTGATGGTGACTGCTTCGCTGTTAGCTGGACCAGCGAAGAGGGGGTCTGGACAACATTTCCTATCTGAAGCCTTTGAGGAGGGATCCAGATGGTGTCTGCATCTCTTGTTTATCGGAGTTAAAAAAGAAAAGAAAGAAAATAATAAAAAGAAATCTCAGTCTTCTTTTCCTACTGGAAATTGCCATGAATTCCTCCTTCTGCAGCCCTTGGAAGGGATGAAGGAAGTTGGGTTCCTATGCAGCACCCCTGGAAAATGCTCCCGCCATTGGCAGAAGGTGTCAACGGCTGCCGAGATCCTTCTGAAGGGAGAGCTGCTGTGCCATGGAGCTGTGAGAGGGGCGAGACGGAGGGCGGATGCAGGGGAACATCACCAAAGAGGAAATCTCCACTGAGGTGACAAACGATGCTTTGACCTTTTGGAAGAGCTGTGTGCGTGAGGTGGCCGGGGTGCTGTGAGTGAGAACAGCTGGATGGTTGGGCTGAGCCGGGCAGAGCGTCCCTGCAGAGGAGCCGCCTCTCCCAAGGAGGCTCCCAGAGTTCACGTTCAGATGGTTCCTTTAAAGGTTCCTTCTTGCCGGCAGCATCTCGGAAAAAACCTGTGCGCTCAGGTGGGAATTTGACCCCCCCTTCAAAGGGTCTTTGTGTTTGTGGGTTTTGGGGGCTTTGTTTTTTTTTTTTTTAAAATGTTAAATTTTGCTCTTACTCATTCTTTATAGGGGGAGGAGGGAAAAAAAACCCAAAACCCCCAAAGCTCTGAGCCTTGCCTCCCAGCACAGAGGCCCAAAGAGGAGTTGGTAGCGGGGCACGCTGCACTCGCCCCCTGCTCCAAGGTGGCAGAAAAAAAAGCTCCTGCAGTCATCTTTTTTTTTTTTTTTCCCTTTCATTCTTTCTTTCTCTTTTTTCCTAAGAGTTGCATTGTTTAAAACCTTCCTTAGGGGGAAATCCAGGTGAGCGTAATTGCTCTGGGTCTCTGACTCTGGCCCGCTGAGCCGCTTGAATTTAAGTGGGTGTTTTGGCATCCTAGCGGAGCCTTTGTGGGAAGTGACCTTCGCCTTCCGCCGCTGCACGTCTGCAACCTGCCGCTAATTAGGATGGAGTAGAGCCCTCCTTTGTTTTCAAATACTAGTTAGCCTCCGTCTTCGCTTTCTGCCGGGAGCTGCCCGGCGTGACTTCGGTGCATAATGAACAGGGCGCAGCAGATGGTAGTGACTCCAGTGCCGCGCAACACCACTTGTAACACCGTGAAGCTGAGCGGGAGGGAGAGGCGCAGGCTTTGGAGGGCTTTGAGTCTATTCACAGCAAAAGCCTCTCATTAGCCTGCGTTGGAATTAACGTCTGAAACGATGCTTTGTTTAAAAAAAAAAAAAAAAAAAGAACCCTTAAAAAAATTCCTTTTCCATGCCGTTTTCCCTCAATATTTGCAAACTTGGGAGGCTGAGATGAGGTAGGGGCATGGCTGAGGTCCGCAGAGATGTGCAGGGTTTGGGGCAGGTGGTGTAAGGCTGGGTCCACAGCCCGTGGCAGAGGTGGGCTTCATCGGCTGTTGGACCATTCACCTTCGGGTCGTCTGTCCTGCGTGCAATGGTCTGAGAATTAGCGGGACATGGTAAAAGGGCGAGGAGGAATTTCTGCCTTTAGAAAGCACCTTGTTTCCAACCTTAAGGAAAAAAAAAAAGGGACAAAGATGATGAAGTCTTCAAAGGTAAAACTCAGCACCTCCCCTGCGGGAGAAACTGGGATAGTGGGGGCACTTAGAGGGTTTTAAGCCAAATTTGCTCTTAAAGCGGATTAGTTAAACTATGTTAAATTTCTGTTTGAACGCCCTCATTCAAACGTAATCCGGTTTTATCACATTTTGCTTTGGAAATGAGTTTGGTAACCCAATTAATGTCACTTCAATTCTGAATGAGAGCGCCCCGTTAGGGATTTACTAACTTTGAAGTATCCAATTTAAATTCACGACCTTCAGCTAACACGTCCAAACTTTAGCTCGCGCTCCTTGTGAGGGAGGCAGTTGAGCCACGGTCTGGTGAC
Source organism: Pluvialis apricaria (assembly GCA_017639485.1). NCBI lineage: Eukaryota > Metazoa > Chordata > Aves > Charadriiformes > Charadriidae > Pluvialis > Pluvialis apricaria. The sequence continues at coordinate 24,863,349 of CM030014.1, read as the reverse complement.
AAGCAAATGGGGCCCGTAAGGAGACCAGATTGATTTGGATGTGCGAAACACATCTGCCTGAGCTCTAGATATAGTGTAGAACCCAATTCTTCTTGAGACATCTTGGATCTGAGGGCATTCTCTCCCAATAAAAAAGCATTGGGCACTACGAGTGTGGTGGAGCAACAGGATGAGGAGTGCAGGCTCCAGACAGTTCTGCTCCAAGGAGGACCATCTACGCAATGCGAGAAAACACATCTTCAGGCATTGGGCTACTGCAAACCGCAGTCGCTGGCACTGCTTGCACGTGTAGCTCGGTGACCCCTGGGAGACCGGTGTGGGCCTGTAGGGCCAGTGAGCTCCGTGGATGTGGGAGTTCGTAGGCAATGCATGGTGGGGCCTGAAAAAGCAGCCTTCCGGTACCCTTTGATGGGCAGAAGCGCATTCTTCGGCGGTTGTCCTGTTGGTGACCAAGGGGGTTGCTCTGATGTGGCCGGCACAGGAGCATCTGTGAGAAGGAGCGGACAAGAGGTTTGCTGCTGCTGGGCCCTCAGCCTTGGTGGTGTGGCGGCTGTTGGGAGCAAGCCTGTGGCCACCCCTGCTCTTTGACAAAGCGGGGGAGGGAGAAACGCTTCAGGTTGTATGTAGATAAGGTGGTGTGGGCTCGTTATCATGTCCAAAGACTCCAGGTGTGCACCTGAGCAAATAGCTGGCATGCTCCATCAAGCAGAGGGCACCTGCTTGTCATGCCGATCCGTTGCACGCTCCTCTACTCTTACTCAGCTGTAGGATTGCCTCAAAATGGGAACAGGGTACCCTCTGAGGCCTCATAGTGCTGGGCAGCCAGAAACAGGAGCGGAGGGTGTGTTTGCCCTGGGATCAAGCAGGGGCTAAGACCATCCTTTGGTGCGTACTGGTGCCTCCTGGGCAGGTGGTGTGGCCAGCTGTTGGCTGGAGCAGGGGGACAATGCCCTACACCTGAAGCCACGGGGAGAGCTGGATGGGTCAGGCGGCTGGGCATGGTACCCAGTGGAGTGTGACGTGCTGGAGAAGGCGGCGTAGAGATGGAGTAATCCACCCTTGCAGGGACCCTCAGGACTGTCACGCCACGTCAGCTCTGCCGCAGCACTGCTCTGTGGCGTGGTGTTGCCCGGGGGTGAGCGTTATCTGGAGTGAGCTTTCTAGGAATTGCCACCCAAGGAGGAAAGCGCTTGGCAGAGCAGGGCGCGGGCCTGCCTACCTGCCGTCTCCTTCGGCTCATCAACCAGTTTTCCTTGTGTCCCTAGACACCGCCAAGAGATATCGAAGCTTGGGATAGAAGCGCCGAGTTGGCAACTTTTAATATTGCTGAAACATAATCAGCTTTTGCTTCTACAGCAATTAGCATGTTATTACCCATAATGTTTTGCATGGCAATTTTGTTGTAAACATTTGTACTAATTCACCATAACCTAATTATTTTTATGACAAGTAATTATGAAAATATTTTTGGAGGAGGAATGGTTTTCATTTCCTATTTATACCATTATTTCCTGAAGTGTCAGATATTTTTAACATCAGGAAATGGCATCTCCCCCCTTCCCCAGTTAGACCTTTTCTATTTACTGCCTCAACTTACGGGGATAGCGCAGTAGCTGGGGGACCACGCCCTTATGGAGATGCATGATGGATTCCAGGAGAGACTAACTGAGCTGGAATTTGTCGTAGTGCCGCGGTTAAATGGAAGAAAGTAACAGGTGGTTTTCTTTCGCTGCTCGGTGGGTAGATTGACGAGCCCCAGTTACAGCATCTGCCAGAATGTCCCCTTCCTAAGGATTTAAGGAAAGAACGGTGCCATGAAGGCATTGCCTGAGGACCACGACCTTCATGAATGTAACCGCCCTGAAGTGGGAGGCAGGACCTCTTGAGGGGAGGTGCTGGTGGGGTTTTTGACATCAGCCACCTCTTGCCTCAGGCCTTGCGTCTGGGGGGGGCTGGCATCCCTGGACCAGAACAGCTAAGAGACTCCCCTCAGGCCACCCTGTCTTCTAGCTTGGCATGATTGAGTCAGTGTGTGAAGAGGATGGTGATGCAGGGTAGCCAGTAGGTGGGTGGTGGATGCCTGTCTCCATTGCTTAAAGCCTGGGATGTTGGCAAAAGAAGAGCGAGGGGCAACGTCCTGTGTTCTGGTTCAAGCTCCAAAGCAAGATCCCTGAACCCCAAGCTACAGATACAAAACCCAAATCAGTGCCCGGAGCGCAAGCGGTGAGGGGAATCCAGGCCTTTAGAGCACTCTGGGGGATGAAGTGAGAGAGTGGGGTTTTGAATCCCTGCAGCCGGGGGGAAGGAAATGTGAATTTGTCCTACTCGCTTGACGCTCATATTCCGCAGGTTTGGCTACCGCAGTGGGCAGGGAGCTGCTTGCCCCTGTTTTCCAAAGGGTGCAAGCAGCCATCGAGCGGCTCTGGGTTGCGCACACTCAGCCAATGCTTAATGGCAAGAGGCCTCCCTTAATCTCATTCACGGAGGGCACCCTATAGAAAACGCTCAGAATTCAGGCTTAATCTTAACAAGTATGAAACTTGGCAGGCTGAAAGGCTTGTATATCTTGCCTGATCTCCAGTCTGGAGAGGTCTCAAAATGGAGGCCATGTGTAGCACATTGACATCCTAGAAGAATTTATAAAAAAAAAAAAAAAAGGCATTTTTAGATGGCTGTATGCCATATAAAATGAGATTTATTTCGATGCCTGTCATGATAGTTGAAGCAGGTAACAAAATGCAGTAATTCCTAGCCCTGATGGTCGCATAAGCTCTGAATGTTTAACTCCCAGCTACATTTATACAGCAACTTTTAGGTAATACAGTCAATCCTTTGCCCATTTTTATATCTCCTGGCTGGCATACGTGTAGCTGTACAGTGTGGTTAGCCGTTTGTGTGAGCATGGTGAGTGTTGCAAACGCAGGCTGCAGTCTCAGAAGGCTGCCTAAAATGATCTGTTAATCGTGTGTTTACTGATGAGGACTGTGGAAATCAGGTTAAGGAAAACTCACTGGCATTTAAAATCACTTTCAATGCTGGATATTAGTGCGAAGTCACACTTCCAGATGCCCTACAAGTATCAGAGGTGCAGATCGGAAAGGATACAGCAACTTTTTGTGACGGCAAGAGCTGAGAATGGAAGTGGGCTGTCACGTGGAGGAGGTTTTAGCAGCTCTTGCCCTCCTGAATGCCAACAGCCTCCCCCAAATTCCCTCAAAAGTGGAGTTGTCCAACAGCCCTTCTTAAATGAGGTTGCTTTGTTCTTGGGTGTTATTCATTGTCTGTGAGAAAAAGAGAAGGTACTTGCAAAAGTCCTTTCATGCTCTAAAACCAGTGTTATCCTTTCATCTTTCTGCAGAAGTAATGATTGAGATTGCATATAGACTATCTTATGAAATATCTTGAAAATGAAGTGAGAACTCTGCACCGAGTTGTGATTCGGCCCTACACTGCTACCGAGGTTTCCTGTAGTTGAGTATTTTGTGCCCAACTATCACTGTGATTTTTTTTTTTTTTTTCAGGAGTTATGCATCAACAAGGTTATTCTGTACATCAACAAACAAGTTAAAAATGTGTCAAAACTTGATATCATGTTTGATGTCCCGATCAACTGAACTCCCTTAAACACACCACTATTAAGCATCCTGGCCAGGGATATTGAGAATAGGTCAAGGATATCTAGAAGGTCCCAAGCAGTCGGCAATCATTTCCCCATCACACCGATAACACAGGGGGGATCACTTTTGTACGTGATGAGTTTTCTACATGGGATCTATAAGCCTTTAGCAGGACAAGTGTAAGTTGGAACTGATGAAAACGGAGTCAGTCCAGGCCATTTTAAATACATATGGGGAATTGTATCTTGCAACTGGGTGGGATCAAACAGAAGGATATTTCTGTATTTCTGAGGTATCTGGGCAAAGATCAGACTGTTTGCCTAATCTACATACTATGGGGGTCAGGAAATTGGAATGGCTGTCTCATTGCGATGGAGAAGGTTTCCTAGGTTATGACTGGAAAACAACACAGTCAAGAGGTCTCTGATATTCTTTGATATTCTAGGAGATAACTATCAGTTGTGTCACTGCTTTGTTTTTTCGCAGAAACAGGTAAAATAATAAACAAAAAGAAAAGGAGGCAGAGACAAGGGGGCACCTCATTGGTATCAAGAATCTTATGAAAAATCCATCCCTTATCTCTGCTGGAGGTCTTATGAAGTCCGAGTTAACTGTCTGTAAGACCACACGAGCCAGATTGTATTTGTGATAGTAGCGAGACTGGTGTCACCTACTCATAAAAACATCCCAAATTGTTTTCCCCTTCATCTTCACTATCAGAGCAGTTCGCGCCCCTTCTCTGGTGTCACCTACTGTGCTGCATGCTTATACATATATGTGAAAATAATACTTTATTAACATTATCGCTGCGTGCATTGGTAGAAGGGGGGTGGAGATGGGCAGCCTGGAACGGGTGATACGTTCTTGGAGCATCTGTGTTTAGAGTGCTTGTCAAAAACAGAGTTTGAAATGACTTTTAAAGGTCACGCGAGTGTCAGGAGGTTAGTCTATTGTGTACCCATCTGTGTCAGCGTGGCGGCGAAGGAAACACGTGCATGAGTTGACAGGTATTCCTGAAAACCCCAAAGGCCACATGCTTGCGATCTCATACCGGCTGTGAATTTCTTTTATTTGCCGTGATTATGCCTGAAATGTGCTTGTGGGGTTTTGTAGCACCGGGATGTTGAGGGAGCATCGCAGGAGCCGACAGATGGGGCTCATTATGTATAAACGGAAGGTGGCTGAGACATAAGTGTTTGAAATTTATGGGTGGCCATAAAAGACCTGTGGAAATGATTTGATTCTGCTCATTGCTCATGCGGATAATGAAAGGTTTTAGAATAAAACAGTAACTGTTAGCCTCTGAGCTGGGAATTAAATTCCTCCTTCCATGATGTCATCATGCATGTCATACTTTTATTGCCTATAATTTAAAATCTATCTGGGGCTCATGGCTGTTGTCGCCATGCTGGGGTTCATGTGCGTGACAGCACATGCGGTGTCAGCTCCGGGCCTTTGATGACAGTGCTCTTCTAATTGTGATTTAAAATGCTTTCCTGTCCCTGATGGGGGAAAGTTACTGCTTTCTCGGGGTCATATCATGTTCTGGGCAACCGCTGCCGCTGCTGAGGAGGAAGCGTAATTTGGAAGGGTCTTTGGAGGGCAGTGAGTGTAGTTTCCTCAGATGCTGTGTATTCAGAAAAATATGGGTTTTGTGGCCTGGAGGTCACTGTCAGGGTGAGAATGATTGTTAGGGGATGAAGGTGTGACTGACGCGTGTCATCCTCACATCCTTTGCCTCCTCACTCCCAAAGGAACATTGGAACTGACGTTCTCTAAGGACAAATAGAAAGGCGAGGAAATACGGGCCAAGACTCATAATACGGCCAGGTTGTTTGGCAGGTCTTCATGGTTCTCCATTGGGACATACCTTTTCCTGCTCAAATGAGGAATCTGAGAACAAAAATGAGCCCAGGTGATAAGTGTTGGTACTTCTTAATTTTAATAAGATGTTTCTTCCTCCTGTCCCAGGGAAGTGTCTCTTGCCTCTTCCAACAAAGGATGAGGAAAGGGAAGACCCCCTGGCTCTTGAGGCCTAAGAACCTGTGATCACAAGGGCAGGTGGACACACAAGCAGTTGAAGGCAGCCTGGGGATTTAGTGAATGATTCTGGTTGGTATTTGGTTACCATGGTGATAATGATGGTGGTTTCTAACCTGGATGGATGGATGGAACGGACAGACGGACGGAGTGTTGTACGGCAGGGGTCCCTAATCCTGTGGTCCCAAGGACTTGTGCTTCACAGGAAAGCACACCAGGATCTTGCTGTGGTCTGACCATAGTGAAGCTGGCCGAAAGCCTGGAGCAAATGTTTAGCCATTAATCTCCAGCGCTTTTGTTTTGGAGAGGACGGCTCTGGAACAGGTCACTTGCTTGCTAGCATCCCCATGCCTTTTGTGTTATCCCACCAAGTGCCCCGACAGCACATGGTGGTCCTGTTCAACTCTTTGGACTTCTGTCTGCAAACCTGTGTGCCGCTTATTTTTAAGTGCAAGGACTATTTTGACACCTGAGCTATGTCCCATCCTCCCTTCAGCCTCCTCTCAGCTGGCTGAACTGTGGTCTGGGTTCCCTCGAACAGAAGGGTAGGCACAGGAGCAAAGTCTGTCTTTTTTTTTTGTTTTGCAAAGCCTGTGGCAGCAGATTGCAGCGTTTTCTGTCAGTTCGTTAATACGAGGGCATTAACTTCCAAGAGCAGCAAACACTGGGAAATACCAAGGTTGCTTCTTGAATGTTATAAATAACATATGTGGGTAGTTCTGAATTGTGCAGAGATAGCTCAAAAGCTGCCAAGTTTACCTGGTAATACCGGGAGGTGGGTGGGGCTCAGAGGCAACGTTAATGGGAAGAGCCCATGCTTCGTTGGCCAACGCAACTCGTGCAGTATGGAAGCAGTAAAGAGTAAATGTGGGATCCGTGGTCTTGGAATGACAGGTTTAAGCCTTGAAGTAAGCCTGCTGCCAGCATATAGGAACAACCCTCCAAGAGGAAAGTGGTATTATTTTTGATTGTAGCAGATACGCTGTCCCCAAACTGCACAAGAAACTGTAGGAGTTACAGCAAAAATCTCACTGATGTTGTGAGCTTAGTCTCTTTGGTGGGTGCCAGCTACTGCAGAAGGAGAAAACCAAATCATTAGACATAGCAACAGCAGCAAAGGACACTGATTTTTAAAAATTTTTTATTATTTTATTTTTATTTTTTTTAAAAAAAGTGCCTCCAGTGGCGCAGCTGGCTACTTGCTCAGTGCAACAGCACCAGAGAGGAAATTCCTCCCAGTGCTCACAGGGTGATCAACTTACACATTGAAGCATGAAGTTTGATTACCCTTGTAACATTTTATTAGCTTGCATAGCTGCAAATGTTATTAATGCTCATAAAATTATCCAGTCCCTTAAAATGTCATGTTCCACTGGTGGCGCGTCTCCGTGACTTCCTGGGGTAGTGTATTCCAGAAGAGACTGTGCTGGGTTCAGGTCGTATTTTTCTTTTATTTCTCTCAAATCTGCAGCCTTTCTGTTCAGCAAGTAACCCCTGTTTTGCTATTAAATTAAGGGGCAGGCTAATGTGAAGCAGCAAACTGGTTTTGATTGCCAGCTTTGCTCTTGAATTGCTTTTATTTTTTAATATATAAATCTATACTTGTTATATAATTCTATTTTACTATATGTATACAATTCTATTATGCTTGTATGTAATTCTGTAATTCTATAGACTTGTATATCAATTCTGTGATTCTATGATAATGTATGTATAAGTAATGTTATTTTTGTGTCTATATGTAGATGCATGGCATATACATGCAATATGTGCATCTATATATGTACACACACATACACATATACAGACACGTGTATTTACCATGTCACTTAAGCATCTTGTTGGTGGCTTGGGTGGCCAGCGGTCTGCTGCGGGGACCACCATCCCCCCTCTCTGTGCCTCAAGGGATGCTCTGGGAGGCAGAGTAATAACAGGGAAGAAAAATATTGCTCTGAGCGTGTTGTCAGCAGACTTCAGACACAATGGGCCCGTGTTTCCAGACAGCCTTTTTAGCTAATTAGCTTAGTAAAAAAATCTATTTCTCTTCTTAAAATTCCCTGCCATCCATCTGTCTAATAGAGTCAAGCAGCTATATATTGGTGTTGGTTGGGGGGGGGGGGGGGGGGGGGGGTATGCAATGCATCATCTATCTCCAGTATTTATCTCATTGCTCCCAGCCCGCCTCTCCATCTCTCTGTCCACAGGAGCTGCCAGGTTGCCCACTCTGGCTGCTCCCTTCTGCCGGGTGACTGTCATGCAGAACGCGCTGGAAGTCTCCTCCCTTCTGGGTTTCCCTTTGCTGTCCTACAGCAGCTCAACCGTGCCCATGTCCTTGCTTGCCCGGCTTGTGTTCCTGCAGCAAACGTTCCAGAACGCAGAGACTCCTGCAGCTGTGTGGTCTGGGTGACCTTCTCACCCTGCTTTGTGCAACCTGCATAGGGTCTGAACTGGTCCCAGCTCCACTATCACCTCTGGAGCTGGGATGGGGCTTTGGGGAAACCAGGGAGAGCTGCTTTGGCTTCAGCGTAACTCAGGCAGAAGGATGCGACCCCCTGAAATTTTGGTCGCATGGCCAACCACTTGCAATTGAGTGGGAACATCTCTTGCTGGAAAGGCATCTAAATCTCACAGACCCATATGGCAACAATTTTCACCTAATGTCCATTTCTGGATGTTTCAAGCTCAGCCTCCGGCTGTTGGATTGCAGTTAGCGAGATTAAAGAGCCGCTAATATCAGAAATTGTATTGTGTAGGAATGTGCGAGACCAGAGTCAAGTTGCTTTTTAACCTCCTCCTTTGGAAACTAAATGACTGAACTCCTTAAGGTTCTCACCTTAAGGCTGGTTTTTCACACCCTAAATTATTATTGCAGCTATTATCTGAACTCTCCCTTTCTGACTCTTCTTTTTTGAAAGTGTGAATACAAAATCTGGACACAGTTCTTGCCGGCACCAGGTACTGACGTGAAACACAACTCCCTTTGTACTCCAGCAGGCGGCGAGGATGTGTGGTGAGCCTCAGCTTGATGCTCGAAAGCTTGTGTTTAGTCAGATGTCTACCCTGACCTTTGCTCGCTGCCGCCCCAAAACAGGGGGTCACTAAACCCTCCTCTACATCCCGGTGAAGAGCGCTGTGCTCGGAGATGATGTTGCACTTGTAGGTTGTCAAGTACTTGGGGATGACAAACGCTTGTGTAAATGGTGAGCTGGTTGCTTCTTTCCTGGGCTCTGTTTTTGTTTGCAGCTCTCTAGATGTTTGAGTAGCGTGGAGTCGGCTTCTCTGGCTGGAGGAGAGACGCTGCCGCATTGAGTGGGGTGTTTGTCTCGAATTATTATGTTTTTTTAATCTGTTTACAACCATTTGCTTGCATGAAATTGTTGATACCCCCCTGTTAGTTTACCAAAGAAAACGTGTTTCCTACAGATTGGTGACCTGCCCTTGTCTGGAGTTACCGTGCTATTATCCTTCGTGTCTCCTGCAATTGCTCTCAGCCATTTTCCAACGCGTCGCTGGAAAACCCTTGAACGGTAGCAGTGAGCTTCCATCCCCCTCCTTCCCGTACATCATTTTACTGTGTCGCTTGTTTTAATAACAGAAATTAAAATGTTGGGCAAACGATTTCTAAAACTGTTTAAAACAGAAACAAAAACCCAAGAAAATTCTGGAACAGAATGCCTTTGTTGGCGAGAGTTAAGGTTTGTAAATATTTATTCTTCGTGAGCAAAAAATATCAGGCTGTTTGTGATAAGAAAAAATCAGGCAATTCAAATTTAAAAGTGACACGCCCCGGGAGTACGGATCGTGGGCCTGCAGAAATGTCAGCAGGTCAGAACCGAGGCCTCGCATCGGCATGCAAGCTCCTCCGTCATCGAAATTCATGAGAGTACTTTCTACCCTATGCCGTAGTTTAAAAAAAATACACGAGGGCATTTGTGTTCTCCTTCTGCGCTCAGCTTGCAGTGTGAGCCGCCTCTCCCTGGATGCCTCCTCGCATGGCCCAGAGATGCTCCACCTTCTGCAGCCTCATTTCTTGCCTGTTAAAAACGCAAAAGCTTCAAATCTGTATTATCTTAATCAAAACACCTTTGCCATAGGTACTCTGCAGTGTGCTTGATTGTGAAACATGGATGAGAGAGGCTCAACCAAACGATACTGTTGGGCAGGACATATTTACCGGACTGATCGACCTGCCCTCGTTAGGTGTGGGTTCTTCACTTGGCCCCCAAAGAGTGTGGTGGTAGCTCTCTGCGCTGGCTCGCCGCAGGGGCACGTGAACCTCTACCGGCAGCTCCTGGGAGATAATTCTGTGCTGTGTGCATGCAAGGGGAAGACCTTGAAATGTTTTTCTGAAAGGAAAACAATATCCTGCAGCAACTGGTTTTTGACTGGCCTGCGGAGTGTTTTCTGGGTAGAGTAAGGCACAGAGGGGGTTGTGCCCAGCAGGACTTGCGTAAATCGCCTTCTGCTGCGATGCAACGGGGAAGCACAACCACGCAGCTCTCTGCTTTCCCCGCTTGCTCTTGGCTCTGCTTCTCTGCCCGCGTTTTGGAAGAGTGATCCCAAAAGACCTTCCCTGGCTCCTGCAAAAGGCTCAAAGTCCATTGGTGGCCACTCGCTTGGGTGCAGACGACTGGCACTAATGCCCAGTTTTTCAGCCCCAGCACGGGTCTATCTAGATTTTATCCGGTGTGGTTGACAGCGAGGCAAAGCGCAGAACTTTTGTGGAAAACCAGCATAGTTAAAAGAAATTCTGTGTGCCTGTTAGCAAAGGTTTCTAGTTCCAGGGGGAGAAAAACCCTGGGAGCTAGGTCTGTCCTGCAGCAGGGGACTTGGATGCGTTTTCCACCCGTGGAGAACAGGAGCTCACAGGTATCTCCCTCTCCATTGCCAGAGCTGAAGTGTGAGATTTCCTGGGTGACTCTGCCTGGCTAGAGCCCCTGGAAATGGCATGAGGGAAGGTGTGTGGGCATCATGGAAGGTCTGCCGGAGGGGTTTGGTTACACGGGAGCTTTGCTTTCCTGCACAGGAGGGAGGTTCCTATAGCGTTCTTGCATTTTGTGAAGCCAGAGTTGAGAGCTGGGAGTTGGGCATAGGAAGTTTTTCCGAAAACAAATAAATAAATAGAATAAAAGTCTGGGAAAGGAACTGAAGACATGACAAGGCAGCCTTTGTTCTGCTTTGTATTCTCGCCTAGGAATACTCTGTTCTGCTCTGCATTAATCTCTGGTTTACTGCGCGGGCCTTGGTTGCTTAGACGCCGAATCCTCAAAGGAAGCATGTGTGAAGATATTCATGGAGGTCACTTCACCCCCAGATCTTCGGGGCGGCGATTCACTTTTCGTGAGCAATAATTCATTACCACTGCGGTACCTTGATTTCCCCATCATAGCCAGCGCGCCGCATTCGGGACAGCAGGGAAAGGAAAAGCCGAACTGAGCAACGACCTCCTGCAACTGGAGCAGCCGTGATGGAACAGCTGCAGCACGGAGCTGGAAAAACGACAGGGGCGAGGAACCTGGCGTCTCCTTTGGCCATGACCTTCGTGATCGCCAGCAAAAGGTCACGGGCTGCAGCAGATCCTTTCAAAAAGTAAGATCCTCTCTGAATCTAGCGGCTGAGAATTAGGCGCGGGGCCAGTGGGGAGCTCGGCGCAGGCTCCGGGCTGCGGTATGCCATGGGCATCAGCAAGCTGCCTTGTTTCCCTGCCGCCTTTCTTCAGAGATGCTGTGTTTGGCAGGAATTAATGGATCTGGAAAAGGATGCTGTGGTTGCAGTGCCTGGGTCAGGCAACAGCAGGCCTGGAGGTGACCGAGTTGGCTCCGCCAGCTGTTTGACCATCCTGCCGGCCGCCCAGCATCCTGCAATCAGAGCTTCACAGAGCGTATTCCTGTGCTTCCAGCTCCGACGCTCCTAATTTTCAGGCCCCCGCTACTTGGTCCTGTGGGCACGTTCCGCTTTATGAAAATGGCCACCTAACGTGCCCCAGATGATTACGGTGAAATTGTCGCCCTGGTGAGTATCTGTTTCACCATGGATGCTCTGGCTCCCCTGCCCCTGTGTCAGGCTTCCGCGGCGGCTTTCTTTGCGCCTCTGACTTCTGCAGGATTGGGGAGAGCAGGGAATTTTTATCTTCTCCCGGGCGGTTAATTAGGAAGCATTCCAGTTTGTGCCGTTTGGTGGGGAATGGTATCCAGGCTGTTCAGAGACGCTAGCAGAGAACAGACCTCGCAGGAGAAAGTAGGAATTCCTGATACCGCTACCTAATTTGGGATGAGCTCAAATTCACCATCCAACACGCTCTATACCCTTTAAGTCTCAAGATTGCAGCCCCTACTGCAATCATTGGCACTGGTGAATGGAAAAATAAATCAAAGAAAAAGAATATTCATCAAAGAGAGGAGAGGTTGATCTGTCCTCAGCCTGGGATAGCTGGCTGACTGTGTGGTAGGTAGGTCCTCACCTTAGGACCTAATCTTAGGACCCTTCCTAACCTAAGATTTCCTTAGGTCAAGCAATTGGAGCAGGACCTTAGCTGACTGAGGACACCGAATTCCTGGGGAAACAAACCCGCTTAGCGACTCCGAGTGGCCTTCACGCAACACGTCGACCAGCAGCTCTTGCTGGCAGCTGTTGGCTAAACAAACTGAATTTGGTGTCCCAGGGTAGCAAACTTCATTAAATAGGCCCTTGGGATCAGATGATCTCTGTGATGGGATTAGGCTGTGCCCTGGAGCTCCTGGAGAAGCTCCTATGCTCGGGAAGGTACCTCCAACCTGAGCGTGCAGTGAGGGCGCAGGCATGGCACCACGCAACGTCCAAGCGTGCTTCCTTATTCTGCGTTTTCCTCACCAACAGCTGCTGGAGCCTCATGAATGGGAAAGGCAGGCAGCCCACGTGCTTTGGGCTGGGCAGGGTAAATCTATTTACGTGTGATTGACACCGGGAAAACACTAGTGAGCCCTTGTAGTAGGGTGGCAGCTCATTGAGATTCAGGGCCACGCTGCGCTCAGTCGCTATTCATCCTCTGAAAAATGCACCACCTGGCGGGATCATTCACCTCCACCCACTCAGTGACAGAAGGAGATAGCTACCAGCTCTCGGTCACCAGTGGGGGCATGTCCACTGGAAATAAACAAACTGGGGAGTGGGGGGGGGGGAAGGAGCAGAGGGTAGGGAGAGGAGCATTGCCCGGGGAGCGCATGAAAGGAACATCTGACTATGATGAGCTCAGGGAAAGTGGAAAGAGCAGCTGCCGTCATGCAAGTACCGTTGTCCATCCTCTTCTGGATAGGCGGGCGAGAGACTCCTGCCTGCCACAGCGTGTGGGGATGTGCTGCTCGGGGGGCCAGAAGGCTTGGAGATGGAGCGGCGTGGGGAAGAGCAGCCTGCAAGCCAGACCATTTTGGGACAGAAATGCCTCACTGGAGCCACACCAGTGCTTCACCTAGCCCAGCTCCCTGCACTCCATCCTCATCATCAGATGCCCTGTGGAGAGAGTACGTGGGTCGGGCCCCTCTTGCCATCCATCCCCTCGTGCGCAGCATCCGCAGTCATCGGAAGAAGGGTATTGAAGTATCTCTCTGCCTTGTCCCTGTAGTCCCCGGGTTTGGGTGGTTTTTTGATCTACCATCCATGAATCTGTTTAGTCCCATTTTGCTGCCTGGTGGCCCTGTGTTTTGGCACTGATTTACCATCACCCACATCCCAGCTGAGTTTGTTGCTGTACTCCTCGCTGTTGTAGGCATCACATCTGTACAAGGGCTGAAGAGCCTGGCTCTCCTCGCCTTCGCCAGTGAAGGGAGATGAGTGATTGCAAGCGCAGTTGCTATCATAGCAGTGTTACCCGCATCTTCATGGCAAGCCTTGAACTTCAACCGTCTTCAGCTGACGCTAGTTTTGCCGCAGCCTGGCTGGAGGGAGGCTGCGCTGCCTGGTGCTCTGCCAAGCCACTGCATGTGGGAAGTGGCTGCGCGAACATCTGCTCTCTGTCCTGCTCCATTCCCACCTCGTGCCCTGCTTAAACTTCTTGGCTCGGGTAAGAGCTCCTGGAAGTAAGACGTTGTGTCATGAGGGTAAGTGGTCCCTTGCCGACCTGACTTGTCATCTTTGCTCCTGCGTTAATTAATGATGGCCCCGCTGACTGTTGGTGTCTTGTCCACCCAGAACTGAGGGGGCTTTTTCTGATACCATAGCTCTTCCAAGCTGGAACTCCAGGCAGAGGGATGAGAGATGGTACTCTGCCGGTGGCCTGTTGTTAATCTGTGTTGACATTGAGCTCCAAGTGGATCACTCTCTTCTGGGGAGGCACTCGTTCATAGTCATTAACCTTTATTTGGTTTGGCTTATTTACTCAGGTAGCGAAATTAGGTCAAATTTGAAGTGGTTACATTAAACTGAGCAATGGCCACTTGAATCTGGAGTGACCATGTCCACACAGAGATTAATGTAGTTTAACCCAATCACTTTACATCTACCCGCACTGCTGAGAGGATGGATTTCCCATCGCCCGTCCCCGCACAGGTCTGTCCCTTGGTGGGGCAGAGGAGGAGCAGCAGTGCCTGGAGAGGGCAGCGGCAACCTCCCTCCTTGCCCTAGCTGCCCCTCGAACCGTAAGCCCGGTTCTTGGCAGTGCGGATATCTGTTTCTGTGCTGATTTAGGATGCGAGCTTGAAACAAAATGAGTAACGCTAATTGCTGCAGTTGGACTCCTTTTAGTCTCTATATGATTTTTACAGCTCTTTACCATGCACAGGACAGAAGAATGAGGTTCCCAAGAGGGCATGAGTAGTTTAACTGGTGAAGTAATAAATCTCCTGCTTATTGGCAGGTGCTGGAGGGTTGTACTAGCACTGTAAGTTGTCCAGGTTTTTGGCTGAGTAATAATAAACGATCAAAAAAAAAGGAACCCCAAAGCCCACGCTCTGCTGGGAACCTGGACACAGGCCAGCCGTGGCAGCTCTGACCCAGGCCCATTTGTTACAGCTAAAGCAGAGTTTTGCCTGTGGTGTTCTCCTGTTTGGGGATAGTGGGAGCTTCTCTCCAGTTGCTGGTTCTCTTCTGCAGCATCAGCTGTGCGTAAGACCATTGCGGCTTGCCAGGGCTCCTTCTGCCTCTGTAGTTTCAGGCCAATGGATGTACCCCCCCCCCCACCTCTGTCTCCCCAGGCGCTGTACGTCTAAAGACCGCAAGGTGTGACCATACTCTAGCAAGGTTGGATGAAGAACTACCCTAGATGTGTATAGGAGACAAGTACTTCCCACTTGGGATCCTTCCTAAACCTGTGGCAAACAGAAAGCCTTGGTATTAAAACGCTGGACCAAGCAAGCGCTTTTAGTGCCCAAAAGTCTCCCCAGGCAGCCGGGCTTGATCTGCAACCATCATCTTGAAACGGCAAGCTACCATCCTTCCCGCGCTTACCATTCGATGACCCTGTTGCTCCTGCGCAACACCAGACGTGATCAGCAGCAGATCTGCCGTGAGATGGGTCAGCCAGGATCAGTCTGACGCACTGGCCTCTGCCAGTGCCTATCCCAGCGCTTAATATCGCGGGTAGGGCCCTAACGTTAATTAATTGTGCTGAGCCTTCAGGAGGAAAGGCTGCTGCGCAGAGCTTGGGCTAGGGGGGAGGAGAAGCCCAGGCTGTGATTTCTCACAAGCCGAGGCTGGCATTGTGCCTTCCATGGGATTTGGCCACCCAGAGCCGTGCCCAGCTTGGACAGATGCTCTGGTCCAGCCCTGAGGAAGGCTCCGGCTAGCGGGAGGCCCGTCCAGGTGGCTGGGATGGCTTTTGTCCTTGAAGTTCGTTTGCTTTTCTTTGAGCACCTCCCCTATGAGGAAAGGTGACTTTAATCTACGAGCGGAAAGGAAGGAAAGGGGAAGGGGAAGGAACCAGGATGTGGCCGTTGTGGTGGCCGAGATTGGCGGGAAATTGCAATTGCCCTCCAAAATCTGCAAAAACACGAACTTCCCAAAAAGTGTAGCACCTTGATGTGGAAGGAAGCGAGGAGACCGATGCTAGATTATTACCCTAATGAATAAACAAATGTTTTAGGAGACGGACTCCTCGTGCAATGTGTTATTTTTAACTTAGCGGCAATTTGCATGCTAGTCCAATTTGCATACATTAAATACATCTCCCCTTCTGCATCGGGTTCCCCCTCCCCTTCAGTATAACATCTCATTATAGTGCTGCTGGGACTGAGGAGCCGATGGCTCTGGAGGGGATATTATTTTGCCCAACACATGCTGTGTAGGTTTTTATCGCTTGCTGCACATTGGACCTGGTGTCTTTGAAGTCGCTAGTGCCTCGAAGGGCCTTCTGCTTGAGGTAGTCGAGATGGAAGAGAAAGAAAGGGGGGAGCTGCTTGGAGGAGAAACAGGCAGGGAAGAAAGGAGATTGTTTAGCTCGAGTTAATTCCACCGGGAAGAAAATGAGCAACGCGGGAACCTCTCCCCTCTGCCAGGGAGCCTAGGCATCCTGGGTGGGTGGTTGGTTGTTTTGCTTCTTGTTTGGGATGAAAATACGCCATCTTCCTGGGAGCCATGGAGGAAGGTGTTGGGAGGAACGAACAGGCCAGTGGGAGCCTCCAGAGGAGACGATGGGGTGGAGGAATGGCTGTTCTCAACCAGCCCTTGGCAGCGCATGGTGGCTTTGGGGCCTGCTGGAAGGCTTTCAAGGTGGATGGGGAGGTTTGTGCGTAGCAGGCGGTAGGACACCCCATCATGGTTTAGTGTGTGGAGATCCGCATGGGGGATTTGGGAGGCGGCAGGTTCTCCGCTGCTGTGGGGGCTGCTGCCAGCCCGTGCCTCAGTTTCCCCATGCAGCAGATAGGATTCCTGCTGCTAACCGCTCCGAGAGTGCTTCAGGAGCTGCTGTGAAGATGTGCTGCGGGAGAGGTAGGGGATACTCCACGACCTGGATGTCGGTCTGAGAGATGTCTTGGTGAAAACATAAAGAGACACTGTGACATCCCTCTGTCTTTGATAGACAGAGAAGTCATTTTGCAGCCGTAAGATCAACTCACCAGCTTTCAAAATGCTGCTGACGTTGTGGAAATGGCTTTTGCTCTTGTACAGTGGAGCCCAGGGTTTTTTTTTTCACAGTTCCAAGTACTGACCAAAAACCCTGGAAATGTTTTGGGAAGGAATGAAAAAGAAAATTTCTTTCAATTAGTTCAGCATTTTTCAACCAGTTCTGGTTGCAATCAAGAACATTGTACTGAGCTCAAGTATTTCTTTGAAAGAGCCTTAAAAAAAAAAAATAAATCAGCTGGGGAAATGAACAGAGGAAGTGACCCAAGTCTAATCTAGACTGATAGACTGTAGAAGACATATCTTCACCAAGTAACGAGGTCTCTTCACTCTTCCTATGTACTGCTAGTCTTAGCCAAAACTCCTGCAATGTGGCAATTCAGGAATAAATGTCAGCAGCTCCTTCGTGCCAAGAATATTTGGATGTCAGCAGAAAGGAGAAATGTTCCTGATAAACCGATGCAAATGGGATGCCGGGATCAGGGGGTGAGATCAGCCCTGGGTTGTTCTGATCTCATGCAATTTCCATGCTTTGAGGGTACCGAACCACCGCAGAGCAAAGGGTCTCAGGCAGCTAACGGACAACCTACCCCATCCTCCTCGAGAAACCTTTAATGTAATAGCTTGTTGCGCTCAACATAAATACCAGCCATGGGGCGTGAAGAGCACGACGTGTGGGTTTTGTTTTGTTTTTTTTAATTAGAGAGAACGTGAAAATCCATGCCCCTGATGAAGCAGGCTTTGCTCTGTGTGCCATCTGAGCACACCAAAAGCGAGCTCCTGGCCTTCCGAGCGTGTGGGCGGGGCAGCAGGCAGGCAGCGGCGGTGAAAAAAAGGTGCGTAAGGGTGAAATATCTCACCCCGGGTTCAGCGGGGGGCTGAAGGAATGGTGATCGTGGTTGGCCAGGAATAGAAAAAAAAAAAAAAACCACTCCATGATACTTGTTGGAGGATGATCAAGCCTATTGTAGCTGGAAGCCGCGAGTCCACTGCAGGTCATTTCTAGGTCCTTTGGACCAGAGGTGGGTGTAGAACTGGAGGAGGGGTGCCTGTAGGAAGGCTGATCTTTGCCCGGGGTTGTGGCACGCAGCTGCTCCTATCCCTGGCTGCGCACCGGCAGGGTGAGATGGAGAGGACCGGGCTATTTGTGTCCCTGCCCAGGGCAGGGGGTTGGAAATCAATGATCTTTAAGGTCCCTTCCAACCTAAAACCATTCTATGATTCACAGCAGCTTGGATCTGGGGTTGGAGAGGCTTGGTTGGAGATGCTGTGTTGGGTGTGTTGTGATGGACTCTGGGCCACCGGGGAGGTGTCCCAGAGGTGTCCCGTTGCACATCGTGGGTGTCTTTGCAGGGGGGAAGCCCACCTCCCATCCTACAGACATCCCGATCAGAGCCAGTTCGCACTGCCCTCTTCTGAGGGCTGCTTTTCAGAGGGAATATCGTGACACGTGTCCTTCAGAGGCCGCCCGGCCGCGCAGGATATCGTAAGAGCTGCCGAGTGAAGTATCCGGCCCCGGCTCCCTCCTGGCTGGCCCCACTGGTGGGATTGTTTCCACAGCAAGAGAACAATACCTCCCCTTCCATCCAAGAAACATTTATTACATGATACGTTTCAGATGTCTCTTCGGGGAGGAGGGGAAAAGCAAAGGAGAAATAGATCTCTCTTTTTTTTACGGCGGCGCGGCATGTTCCATCCCGTA
Source organism: Pluvialis apricaria (assembly GCA_017639485.1). Taxonomy (NCBI): domain Eukaryota; kingdom Metazoa; phylum Chordata; class Aves; order Charadriiformes; family Charadriidae; genus Pluvialis; species Pluvialis apricaria. The sequence goes on along the minus strand of CM030014.1, from coordinate 24,844,959 downwards.
ATGGATTAATTATCCCCGCACACAGGCGGGGCGGAGGGAGGAGGGCGGGGGGGGGGAGGCAACATTCGGAGTGAGCGCCAGGGTTGCCTTCCAAGCGGAGCAGACGCAGATATTTCTAGCCTCCTTTTCACAAAACAAAAGGGGTAATTAATTAATCGGGAAGCTTTCACGTTCATTATAATTCGCTCCCTCTCCTGCTTCTCCTTTTCCCCTCTGATCGCATGAGAGGCAGAGAAAGGTGAGGCGTGTAGGAGCCTGTTGTGCTGCTCTTTCCCGAGCCCTTGTCAATCTCCCTGCTTGCCCTTGTACCTCTGCCTCCTTTTCTCTCCCGTGAAAGCCCTCAGAGGTCAGAAGCATTTCCTGGTTTTCTTTTGCGTGCCCTGAAGGAAATGGTCTGGGCCGGATTATCTGCCGGTAGAAATCGGCACTGATGTACAGACTTTGGCCAGCTGAATGTTTCACCGCACTTCTGGAAACTCCCTTCCATCCATCAGATGGTCTGGAGAGGAGAACCGTCCCTCTGGGCCTCCTCCTCTTCAGCTGGGGAGGAAGGCATGGGATTAATGCTGACAACTGCAAACACTACCCAGGTAGAATACAGAGGCTCCAAAGCCCATGAGGTAAATGCTGTTACGATGCCATTTCCTCGGTCTTTCTCGTTTTTTATTTCCACCTAGCCAAGCTGCAACTCAAGCAAGAGATATAAATCCTGCTGTCCCTCGACTCCATCTGCTCGTGGAGCTAAAGAGATATAAAGCATGTAGCTGGAGCGAGCCAGTCCATTAAGGAGTATTCTGTACAGTGGGCTGAGCCAGAGATGGGGCCAGGGATTAGAGGACATCCAGGAGCAATCCGCAGCCCCTTTGACCAAAGCGTGGCTTCTCCAAGGCCCCTGACAAAAACTACCTTTCCCAGGAACCGAGAACTGGGAAAAAAAATCTCTTCTCAGAGCTATCGGTCCCATTTATTTTAACATGGTGAGGCCCAGAGATGGGCTGGTGGGGAGGTGGTGTCAACTGAACCTCTGCTGGGAGGTGAGGAGCCCTCAGCTGAAGATGTGGGTGCTTGCTGGTGCTGGTCCATGCCTGGCTCACAACCCAACTTTCAGCAGGAGAGCTGCCAGACAGCCCAGCCCAGAAAAACCCAGTGGTTCTTGAAGCACGGTTGCTGGTCTTTTACCTCCCCTCCAGGCAAGGAAGGGATTTTGACCTGCATCCAAAAGCGAGCCCTGGCTGTGGAGCTATGAATTAAAACCCTAACCATCATCTCGCTCCTTACCTGGTCCTGTGAACCTCTGACACAGTTGGGCTGAAGGTTAAAAAAACAATAACAGAACAAAAAAAAAATATCCCCTGCCAGGGCCACCACCTGGTGCTTTTTTTTTTGCCCCTTTTTTTTTTTTTTTAAATGAAAAAAATATTCTGGTGATCAGGGAAGGAATGCACTGTGGCTCAGAAAGCCTGTTTTATCCTTTTTGTCTGCCTGCCTGCCTGCCTGGTGTGCTCGTGCGTCGTTTGCTGATCTTGGCAGCAGGTGGGAGTTTGTGGAGGGAAAATGTGAAATTTCTCCCTCTCCTGCGCCGGTACACAGCTCAGAAGGATGGGTTGTCCTGGCTGCGTCCCTCCGAGTCGCAAAATAAATAACGGGGATATGAAGAGCTGCTGTCCAGCTCAATGTTGCGTTGAAAGGCTCGTGGTTGACTGAAGAGCGGGAAAGGCTGTTTCCAGTAATAGGTTACCTGTTGTTCTTCTGCCCGAAAACGGGTTTAATGAAGCATTTGTTCTTTTACTGCCCTCTTCCTAACTGCGCGGCTTTCCTCCAGAGCTGGGTGACAAAAGCAAAATTGTGGCCTGATGTGTTTGTTTGAATTCTTAAGTGAATTTGCTTGGGCGATATTCCCAAACTTTCCCTGGGACCTTTCCAAGAACATTTAAGCAATGAGATTTTTACTGGCAGGAAAAAAAGAAAAAGAAAAAAAATAAAAATCCTGAGAAGCAAATTTCAAAGTCACATTTGCAGGTTGTTTTTTTTTTTTTTACCACTATTGATACCTGCAGCGCTAAAATATCCTGACATGGTCTTAAAACAGATTGGAGAAGATTTTGATGAATAATGAATTGTGATTTCTTTTTATTTGCCTTCTGGTTCTGGTTGAACTCTTAAGGCTCTTGAGTTTTTCTTTGTAATCGTGGGTCCTAGAAACTGATTTTCTCTAGGTCTGAAATGATGCGTCTTTGTAGCTGAGTTTGCTGAAATGCAGATGTTGGTCCCTCAGCGCCTCTTCAAATGTTGGGTTTGGTCCAGTTTGGACCAAAAATGGATTTTTATCCCCCCCCGCCAAATTTTGCTATGAACAGGCAATTCTAGAAACAAACTTCAGCCAAGTTACACGTTACATCCCTCAAACTCTGCTGCTGCTCTGTGTAACCATCACTTTTGTCAGCTTCATCTGCACTGGTAAAGGCTTTCCTTGGGTCATACACTGGGACAATTCAGGTGGGAAGGGACTCAGGAAGTCTTTAGTCCAACCCCTTGCTCAAAGCAGGGTTGGTTTTGAGATCAGACCAGGGTTTGAAATCCTACGAGGATGGAGACTGCACAGCCTCTCCAGGTAACCTGTACCTCCGTTGGACTGTCCTCATGGGGACTGTTGTTACGTCTAGTTGTTTCTACCTGGCTGTTCCAGTTTATGCCTGTTGTCTCCCATCTCCATCTTCCTGCTGAATCCCTGGCTCTGTCTTCATGGTAACCCCCGCGCGGGTACTGGAAATCTGCTGTTAGGTCCCCCCTAAGCCCAGTTCCCTTCGCCTCCTTATGGGAAAAAAAATCCCTGGGACACCATTAATCTGGATCCCCTATGTTCCCCCGACTCATGCCTGTTGTAGGACTTCCCTGGCTCAAAGAAGGTCAACCAGGCCAAAATTTCCCAGCTTGCGGGTGGAGATGTGGAGCAGACACAGGTGACGGACACAAACATGTGGCCACAGCCTGGGAAAACAACCAGTAGGGATTTCTGAGAGCTGGATTCACACCGGCAGCCTCGCCGTGGCTGCCGCAAGTCATTTGGCTGTGGGGTGTTTCTGATGAAATGTGTCTGCTTCCATGGGTTATTGCTTTCCAGCAAGATTTGATTTCATCAGAAGACAACTGACCAGCTCCCTTCCTAATAAGCACCACCGAATCATCCGGTGTTATCAGCAAAAGAATGAGAACTGGCGAAAATCTGATTTGAAATGCAGAAAGAACTAATATTTGGGGGGGGGGAAACTAACTATTCCACTCCGCTGGGGACTAGTGCAATGCCAGGGGATTCACTAAAGGGCGCAGTTCATATTTTAAATATTTGCTAAGTGAATGTAGAGGCAATTGTTTGGGGAAGTATTTGTCAAATAAACTCAAACAACAAATGCGTTTGAGGAAATTGGATTTGTCCACCTGATATTGCAGGAACAGGAGAAGAGGCTAAATTCATCAGATAAACTGTTCGTCTGAACTGTTTGTTCTCCTCTATCCTCCCTCCAATCATTATTTTAGAGAGACTACAAGTGTTGCAGGCACTGTGCAGAGAATTTATAGGAAACAGATCTCCGGCTGCCGAAGCCCTCAGTCTGCACGACGGACATGGCAGATAGGGGAAGATTTAGTGCTCGGCAGTTTGGGGAAGGTGGGGAACCGCTCTCCGTCTACGGAGTTATGGGTTCTAGCCCTGGCTCCATATCAGTGATTCGCTGAGTTCATTTCGGTTTAGCTGGCTGCAACACAGTGGCAGCAGCCACCACCTTGGGCATCCTGGTGTGGACTGAACCCTGAGCTGAAAGGAGAAACTGCCCTTTGTGGAGAAAGGGTGGGTCAGGTCCTTTGGGACTTGAGCACAGATTGGGAGGTGTGGGGCACTGCTTCCTGGTGGTTTCAACAAACTCAATCACCCCGGCTTCCTCACAGCACCCGAAATGAGGAGGTAATTGCTCTGGGGCCTCACAGCTGTGGTGATTTAAGTCTGATGGGGCTGGGTTGTGGGCAGGTGTTGCCCATCTCCATCCCTTAGATATAGGACGCCTCTGATGAGGTGCTTAAAATGAGATGGGTAAACGTGACCTGCTTTATTTTGCAGGTAGAGGCTGCAGAAATCAATTTTATAGCTGCCCTGGCTTCACGGGGTGCCAGAGGTGGAGAGGTGCTCCTTGGGGTTAACTGCTGGGATTTGAGGGTGCTGGGACTGCAGAGCAGAAGGGGTGGCCACAGCCTCCAAAGCAGCCTGGAATAGTTGTTGAGAGAAGGAAGAGAAGAAGGAATTGGATTCCCAGAAGAGCGAATCCAGGGAAAGAGCTCAAAGATAGATTCAGGAAAAGGAACGGTGCAAGATTGCTGTCATCAGAGCACAGACTAGTTCCCAAATGGTGCGGGAAGCTGAGACCAAGACAGGAGGTGACTGTAGTTTGGAGATGCAAGATGCAGGGTCAGGAGCCAAATCTTTGAGCTGCAGAAGGCAGAAAACTGAAGCTCTGGCTCAGGCTTGAAAAAAGGAGATGGAGAAGCGATGGAAGAGTGTGTGACAGCAAGAGGGGACAGACCTCAGCTGGGGTGGATGCAGCAGAGCAGGTAGGGTATGAGGTTTGGTGTGCAGCATTTGTTGTGTTGACTCTGTAGGGGTCTTGGCTGAGATCCTGAGGTCTGTCTGGGTACCAATCTCTTTTCTCCAAGACCTGGGTCTCTACAGTGGGGCTAAAATAATGCCTGTTAGGCTGGCAGGGGGCTTCCTTTGCTCTTCCTGCACACAGAGAATTTCTCACTAGGGCTGTCAACGTAACGTCTTCAGGAGCAAGAAAAATTCATGCCTCGAGCATCAGAGTAGAAGCCTTTCATAGTGAAAATGAGCAAGGTATAGAAATTCCTAATACAGTGAGATAAAAATCTGAAGTGAAAGCCTGGGGGTTGAAAAATGCAGGTCTTCCTGCTGTGTTTGTTCCTTGGGTCTTTCGGTAGTTGGCTTTCACCTGGTTGTTCCTTGAAGAATTGGGGTACGTTCACTTTACGTGGTAGCAAGCTGGAGAGGGTCCAGCAAAGGGCTACAAAGGTGATGAGGGGTTTGGAGCATCTTTCTTACAGGGAAAGGCTGAGGGACTTGGGGCTGTTTAATCTGGAGAAGAGAAGACTGAGGGGGGGATCTTATCAATGCTTATAAAACCTTAAAGGGAGGGTGCTAGGGGGATGGGAACAGTCTCTTTTCAGTGGTGTCCAGTGATAGGACAAGAGGGAATGGGCACAAACTTGAGCACAGGAAGTTCCATCTTAACATGAGGAGGAACTTCTTCCCTTTGCGGGTGGCAGAGCAGTGGCACAGCTGCCCAGAGAGGTAGGGGAGTCACCCACCTGGATGCCATCCTGTGCAGCTGCTGGAGGTGTCCCTACTCTGGCAGGGGGTTGGACTGGGGGAGCTCCAGAGGGCCCTTCCAACCCCCACCACTCTGGGATTCTGGGATGGGATGGACTGCCGAGGGATACCCTGGGTCCGGCGGGGATGGGGTTAATTTCCCCAGGGATCCAGCAGGGGTCACAGCCATGCCATGCCCGGGCTATGGGGGGGCGCTGGCCAGGGGTGGGCAGTCGTGACTGGGGCTGCCTGGGGCTGGGCGGTGAGCAGGGCTACCGGAGCGGTGTCTGTATGTTCTTCTGTTGGTGTTATTGGTGGTGGTTTCCTCTTCCCTTCGCTGTTGTGTTAAACTGCTCACGAGTTTTGCCTTTTTCTCCACTGCTCTGTGTGTGTGTCTGGGGGTTGAGCAAGCGGCCATGTGGTCCTCTGTTTGAAGCCAGCCCCTGGGTTGGTATCTGCGGGGGCTTCTCTCCATGACCCACCTGCTGGGTCATGGTCCCTGGCCCCATGCTTTCAGCTCGGTCTTCGGGTGCGTTGCGGCTTTGCCGAGCTAAACCCAGGTACCATCCAGAGACCCCGGCTCCTGGTGTACACGGAGTGCCAAGGACCATCTCTTCCATCTGCATGCTCTCCTGTATGGCCCAGGTAGGTACTAAGACTGTGGGTACTTACCCACGTTAAACCAGACCTGAAATGTGTCAGGCTGCTGGCTGCAGGCTTTGCGTGGCTGACCTTGGCTGCTCTCCTTCTGGGTTCCTACTAAAATCCTTGGCAGTGGTCTGCCCTGGAGGGATGGTGGCTTCATAGCCTGATGAAATGATGGCTTCTTTGATTGTGAGTGATGTCTTCCCTTTAATTTTAACCCCTTCTGCATCCCTGAGTTCTCTGACCCGCCTTCCTGAGTGGCAGAGCAATTGGGCTGTACCCATAATAGAGCTTTCATGGGCATCTCAAAAAAAAAAAAAAGGCTTGATGCAATCACAGGCTGGGCGCTTGTGCTAGAAAGTGGCTTGTGTTGGCTCTGTCAGCTAGCAATGAGAGGCACAGAAGGATCCCATTGGAGTGGGAAGAGCTTGAATGCAGCGGGGTGCCTACAGGAGTCTAACTCCTGGTTGTTTGAGGCTTGACAGTGGCAGAGGATGGATGAGGATGGTGGTGGGGATGGCCAGGAACGACTTTTCCTCTGTGTGGGTCCGCAGACCAGCTCCTTGGTGGTGGCCAAAGCAGGGCAGGCTGTGCTCCCCAGTTCTGTGAGATCTGAGCCAGATACGGCCCAGTTAGGGCTGTGGGAAGGGTTTGCTTCCCCTACTCCAAAAGTTCAGGTTAGTGAGTTTGGCTGCTTTTCCTCTGTGTTCAGCTTTGACGGAGGGATTAAATTTCCAAGAGCTTGAACAGTCAGCGTCAGCAGCTGAGCCTTGGATTTGGTTTAAAAAATAAAATAATAATAAATTCTTGACCAGAAACATTGAGCTTCTTGTCCTCCAAGCTCATGTTCTGCTGTTCCAGGAATGGTACCCCAAGAGGTGCACCCACCCCAGCTCCACCAGCTCTGGGGCCTTGGCTTTCCATGGGAGGTAGGAGGGGGCTCCTTAAGGGGACCCTCCTCCAGGCAGTCACTGAGACCCAAACCAAAGCCACCTGTTGGAGCTCCGTGCTGCTCTGATGGGGACCAGATGTGTGTTTGGGCAGGTGTGCTGTGGGACTGACCACGTGTTTCCAGGATGGACAGACCCTCCAAAGAGAAGTCTGCTGTTCTGATGAGGGGGTATTAAGTGGGGTTGTTTTTTGCTGCAGGGCAAGCGGTGTCTAATTTGGAATGCAGCTGCTGATGAAGTCACGTCCTTATTCCTGGGAACTCTAGAAAGAGGCAGATCTGGCCTTTTTCTGTCCAGTTAGGTACTGGCTTGCCTGTTTCCATTCTGGGGCTTGCACCCTGCGTAAGAAACTTGTCTGGGCAATATGTCAGTTGATGGCAAAGATAATCTGCGCCATGCTGGGCAGTATTGTTATGTCTCTAGGTTGTGGTGGTCTCACCTGCATGGCGTTGTGCAAGGTGTGACTTTCCCTAACGCGTGCCACACGGTCAGGTTGGTGGTGCTGCACCTTCCGTCGTGTGGCTGCCTGCAGGGTATGAGGGTGACAGTGGGTCTCACCTGCATGGCGTCGTACGAGCTGTTCAGCTTTCTTGCCCTCGTGCAAAAAAAAAAAAGTCTTAGCAGGACTCTGTGTGTGGAGCATGGGAGGAGGCCATGGCTGCCTGCAGGGGCAGGAGTCATGGCACTGCTGTGCGTGTTGCCCCTGGCTCTACTGATGGCTTGGGGTTGCAGCCAAGAGCAGAGAGAGGAGGATGGAGCCTTGCCTCTGCGCTAGCAGCATCTCCTTTGATGCCCGCACTTCAATTCTGGGCCAGATGTCTCGTGCCGCTTTAGTCCCTGGCCCAGCTATATTAGAAGCAACACTAATCAGCCTTTAAATGCTGGAGACATTAGGAGAATTATCTCCGTATTTTAATAGCTCTCTCACGAATATTTTGGTGCGCCGCAGATGCTAGACTGTGGGTACAACTCACAGTGTGGGGACTCCGCTTTACTGCGGGTCATATCCTGGGGTCTTCCCCATATTGCTGCCGAGCTCCAGGGTGTAGGGATATCGAGTATTCTCCAAGCCCAGATTATCGCGCATGGCCCTTGTTGTATGAGACCGCAAACGAGCGTAGGGGCTGCCTGTTGCAATAAAAGGGCAGAGGAATTAACTTGATGGAGCAGGCTGGTGAAGCAGCTTGTTCGCCGTCTCCCCGAGGAGCTGCAGCCATTCAACGCCTTTGTGCAGCAGGGTCTGTCGCTCGATTCATACGCATCCTGTACACTGCTGATGTATTTACAACTCCTTTCATACTTAAACAAAGCAAGAACACAAAAAGGCTTCTCCAACACACCGAAGCCAACCCTCTCTGGACTTAAAGCTGATCCGCCGAAGCTTCTGGAAAGCTGTGCTTGATGGTAATCCTTCCACTTGTGCTGTCAGGTTCTTCCCGTGCGTGGTTTCCCCCCTGCCATTTAACTGCATGAATGAAGTCAGGATTTGCTTTCTTGGCTCAGCCCCCTCGCAGCAGTGGCTGTGACCTGATCTAAGGGCCTCTGCTGCACCAAGGGGTCTCTAGCAGAGCAGGCAACAAATTAGGGGTTGTAATGTCCCCCCCGCCCCCTTGCCCCTGGAGACAGGACACTTGTTGAGGAACACTATATCCCCCCACCCCAATTGACCCCGCTTTGGTTGATGCGTTGAGGATGGAAGCCAACCCAAGATGTTGCCTACTCCTGTCCCCACAGTCCTGAGGGTGAACACGGGGAGCTCTGACCTCCTCATCTTAGGGAAGATCCTGAAACCACAGGGATCTGATCTCCCCACCTTGGGGATCAGCCTGAAATGCGATGAGCCTGTTCAGACCGAGCGCATCTCCTCCTTGCTCCCATCTGAAGGGCGAGTGCTCAGCAGGATGCTTGGGCACGGGAAAGCTTTCCATATGTCGCTTGTCTCATTGACTGCAGCGGGATGCGCTGTGTGCTTACAGCTTGGAGAGCATTTAAACAGCTTCTCCCCCTGCCCCAGCTTCCCTGCCTGCAGGAGTGAGTAGATTTTTTTTTTTTCCTTATTGACCTCAGCTGTGAAGGTGGATGAAAAGAAATTGCTTCAGGGCTGTATTTGCACTTTCTGCTGGACATGCTGAGCCAGTCAGCCTGAGAGATTCAGGACATGGGGAAGATGGGTTAGAAACCTGCCACCCACCCCTCTCCAGCAGCTTCAGCTTGCTTTGTTTTCCCTCACAGCCTTCTGAGAAACGTTGGGAAGAAGAAGGTTAGCCTTTTTCTTATAGTTGAAAAGGAAAATTATTTTTTTTTGAAACAAAAAGCAAGAAATAGAGAATTGGAATAATTCTCATAACAGTTAGACTTTGTCAAACCCCCATTTTCCTTTGAGAGGGGAGAGAGTGGAGACAAGGCAACAAGGACACAAGGGAAAGCGTCTAACTCATGCTAGGTGCTTCCATAATTTGTACAGTATTTCCCTTTGCTGCTTTCTCCTCTTCCTCCTCCTCTTCCTGCCACGTGCCCTCTGGCAGGGCCTCCCTTCTGATGCTCTTCTGCTTCTCATGTTCTGAAAATCGATTTCTCCAGAGGGCTGGCTGTTTGTTTGTCATACTCCAAGCTCTTGTCACCTCAACTTTTGGCCTCGAAACTTCTAGATGGACTCTTGCTGCTGTATTTTCTTTTAATACCCTTCTTACCGTAACCGTTTCTGTTCCTCTTCCGCATTCTCTCCAACCAATTCAGCAAATCCCTCTGTGTTGGCACCCCTTAATCATCTGCCCTGCGTTAAAGCCTCGGGAGTGATTGCTGGGGAGGACACACTGCTCGTATGGCCAGTGATGCAAACAGGGGTGAGGAGACGCTGCTCCACGCTCCTCCCGGCTGTGCCTCCACCGGCGGCGATCTTCACTTGCAGGGGGATTTTCTTGGCTCCTCTCTCACGGTTCCTGGCTCCTCCGCTCAAATCTGAAGCGGTGATTTAGCAGAATTTGTTTTGACAGAAGCAAAGGATATTCCCAGCCAATTAAAAAATATGGTAATGGGAAGATGGGAAAGAAACGTGGCGCTTCCTCTGCTCGAGGGGTTTGTTGTTAGCTGTCGCTGTGCTTAGAGGGATTAAAAGTGCATGCTGGAGGTCCATGTCAGATTGAATGCTAAGCTCCCGAGCTACAACCACGCTCTTGGGAGCGGGGAAACAATAATTCATTACTGATGGGGGATGGAAGGATTACTTCAGTAATTTGCTTATTGACTTGTATTCTTTCTCATGCAGGCACATACGTGCATATACACAAGCACACGCAATTGCAACGCTCATTTGATTAGTGGCTTGTGCTGTGGGTGATTGAAATCTAGGATGGTTTGGATAGTTTGCCATGGCATGCAGTGACAGGGACGGGCCGAGTGAGGAAGGCTAGAGGTCTTGGAAGACCTGGACTCCCATCCCTCCCCCCGCCTGAGGTTTTTTGCCTCTTTCTCTTCAGAGTATGTCTGGCAGCCATGGGTAATAGGTGGCCTGAATTGCTCATTGTCCTCTTCCTCTTCGATACTGCAATGAGTACTCAACGTAGTGTGAGGATCCTGAGCAAGCAGTCTGAAGGCAGCACTGAGTTTCAGTGCCTCCGTTTGCTGTCTGTGGTAGAGCTCTACGTGCAATTCCTCCCATGGTGTTGGGTCAGTTGATGACTGTGGTGGCTGAAGCCATGTAAATACATGAGAAAGTACAAATCAACTTGTTAGAAGTACTTGTGAAGGTTACTTTCAGCTGTGCACAGGGTGTGCCCGGGCTCCTAGAAGTCTGTGTCCTGATTTTCGTGGGTGGGTCAGTAGGCACAGGCGGCAAGCTGTGGATAGTCTTGAGGTGGCACACTGGGCTGTTTTCAGAGATGTCACTCTTAGCAGAAATCAAGACTATGGAACGGAAGAGGTGGCGTGAAACTTGAGACACATCCTTCCTCTTACTCCAGGAGAACGGTGTGCTAGAGAGACAGAGGTCCTTGCCTTCACAGACAGGATTTCTGATCTTGTCCTTTCTCTTTTTGTCTCCCTTGTGCTCCTCATCCACTGCTATTTGGTCATCCTCTTGGGTTTCCTCTCTTACTTCTCCTCAAGGGTTAAAAGTCCCCGGATTGGGCTGGAGTTGTCAGTTACATGGGATGTGTCCTGCCCTGCTCACTGGAAATGAACCTGGTGAGAGGAGTTCAAAGGTGTTGGGCAGGCTTTGTGGTCCCACTCTCAGCTTTTGTGTGGCTTCAGAGAAGTCCCTGTGCTTCTGCTCCACTCAGACTTGTTCATTGTGATGGTGAGGATTTGCCTGAATCCCTCTTTGTGAGCTGCTGGCGGAGGAACGCTGAGGTCCTGGCATCTCCTCTGAGACAAGCTACCTCCCTGCTACCTGGCCTGAGGGTGCCTGAGTGAAATCTGTGATGGTTGACGTGCAGGGCGCTAGAAGGTCGAGTTGCTCTCTCGCAGGTGGCTGGAGAAGCATGGAAAGGGTTATGTCAGACAGCGAGCAAAGACAGACTCCACAGCACTGCTGGGTTGGTTTTTCTTTAACAGGCAGCCCAGGCTTGTAATATCAGCACTTACTGAATTAATTTGCTACGTAGCACCAGTAAAGCTCAAAGTTCTTTCGGTGCATTCCAGTTTTTGAGAAAAATCAAGAAAGTAATTACTTGGTTCGGTCATTAATTACTCACTACTGGACATTTTCAAAGGTGTAGTATGAAAAGCCTGAGGCAGCTATTAAGAGTAGCTCTAATGCTATTGATCTATTTGTGTTTATCGTGAAATTTCTCTGCTTTTTTATGACATTTTATTGACCTGGGGGATACAGGTGTGTGGAGCTGGGCAGCACGAGCTGTTTTCTCCCACGCTTGGCTGCTGGCGATGCCCTCTTGGTGGGGAAGCGGTGACTTCCCTGAGCCTCCCTTGAAGGAGAGCCTGGCAGGATAGTGGGCACTGGGGACTCTCGCTGTGCACATCTGCACAACCCGGGCTGTGCTTGGGCAGGATGAGCAGTTAGCGGCATGGCCCGAGGCAGGGGATAAGACAAACCCACCACAGGGGGGGAGGGAGAAGCGGAGCCAAGCAAAGTGACTTGCCTGGGACATGCAGAAGGTCGGTGGCAGAAGAGGGAGCAGTGCGCAGATCTCCTGGCACCCAGATCTGCACCGTTCTTAAATGGGCCAACTGGCTCTTGCATCCCTTTTACAGGCACTTTCTTTGCTGTATCTGGCTGGTGACAGTTCTCCAAGCCTTCCCCCTGCTGCAGACAACTCCATTCCTCCCCTCCTGTGGTTCAGTCCCACCATAGCCATTCACTGACATGCAACCTTCTTTGGAATTGGACATGGTCTGGAAAAAACAAGTTATCTACCAAGGAACTGGGGGGCGGGTAGAGCATGCCTAGGCAGTGGTACGTGCTGCTTTGCTTCGTTCCTCTACAGCCCCTGAGATAATCGTTTTGTATTCCCTCAAATCAGCACGGCCGAGCTGCCATCCCCGACCGCTGTACCGCAGAGATGAGGTTAATCCTGATGGCAAGTGAGAAAGGTGTAAGGCGACAGCAGCGCGGCTGTGTTCTGGTGAGCTGGAAACGCAGCCAGGAATGGGTGGCAGCTTCTAGAAAAGGGCAGGATTGTAATTTGGTTTCTGGGGGGGGGTGGGGTGTGTGTTTCTCAAGGTGGACCAGGGTTCTCGTGAGGTTGGTGTTAAATCAGGGTTTGTTCTGGCTTTGTTCCTGGTGGTGAAAGGTGCGGGCTTTCCATGTACGAACTTGGACAGAAAATGCCACTGTGCCATTATTTTATATATTTTATTTTTTTTCCTGTGCCTCAAAGCACTGGAAAAAGCAACACACATTTAACAGTGCCAAAGGGATGTGGCTGTTCAGCCTGTGCCTCCTGGCCTTTCTCCTTCTCCCCTTGTATTTGGTATGCAAAATTGAATCACACCCTTCTCACCCGCTTCCCACGGGGGGAAAGGTGGCCTTTAAATCATAATATGATTGCAGACGATGTTGCAGAAGGGGAAAATGAGATGAACTTTAAACTCCCCTTTGCTTTACAAATTTGTTCATGTCTTCCCTCATAGCTGCTTAGTCATGCCTATTAGATTTACCGTTTTCGGGGAAGGAAAAGTGGATGTGAATTTTATTATCTATTCAGCATCTGACTTGGTGCCTTCCTCTCCTCCTTTGTCTGGTTTAATCAGAAATTTGCAGCGGTTTTGATTGGACTCTTTTGATCAGAGTGCAGAATCCCCCAGGTATGGGCTCGTTAGTTCTCATTAGCAGAAGAAACATTTTCCCGTGATGGTGCACATCCTTGTACAGCTAATTGAAGAATCATCCCGGTGACTTTATTGCCTTGTTACTTTTCGCGGCTACCTTAGATGCCTCCATCAACTGACCAGGTTGAAAAGGAGTGGGATAGAAAACAAAGGACAGAGGGGACCAGTTGTTGAATTAATTAGTGACTGCTAAAGGGAACCTTTCGTATCTTTCTGTGCAACACAGTGCTACTGGGTGAAATTAAGAAAATGAAATAAGGAATTTGGCAAGTTTTATAAGGAGGCTGGGTCAGTATTTGCATATCAAAAGTAGCCAGAATTTTTGGAACAGTAGCGCACGTTTTGAAAGGGATTTTGCTCTTTTGTGTTTGAAGAGTTAAATCAGTTTTGGGCTATTAAAGACTGCAGAAGGAGACCTGATTTGCATATGTGCTGTCGGTAGGAATCTTATACTTCAGCCTGGCACGTCCCCAAATTGGACACTGGACAAGATGGCCATGGGCCTGCTCCTGCCTGTCAGTTCCCCTGGTCTTGGATTTGTGGTGATGGGGTGGAGGAAATGGAAAGGAACGGGCAGGAGGGAGAATATTTAATAGCAAAGAGGAACATCTCTGCAGCGGGCCGAGCGCCAGCAGGTCTGCATCAGCCGCGGAGAAGCCTGTGCTCGGAGCAGGTCACAGAGCTGGATCTCAGCCCTGGCACTTCTGCAGCCATTTCAATTAATGTCACCGTTCAAGGCAGAGCTTGGGGATGGAAAATCTGCACTACTGTGAAATGTGATAGCGTTGTGCCCCGGGGCGGTTCTTGGGAAAGCGCTGAAATACGCAGCGCCTGGTTTCTTGAAGTGTAGAAGGTGTGCGAGAAGAACCTGATACCCGAGGGCCCCTTCCCAGGTGGTGCCAGAAGGGGACCCACCCATTCAAGTTGAAGATAAGAGACCCCTGTCGGAGCAAGACATGTTTTCTTCTTCTTTATATATTTCCTCTTTATCTGCACAGGAAAAGTATTTAGATGCTGGAACAGATACCCAGTAGATGCAATCAGTTCTCTCTTGCTGGAAGTCATTCAGGCCATGTTGGATACCCACGTAAAAGATAGGCTTCACCAGAAGTCATGGGTTCCATGGAGGATGTTTTGCCAGGGATGGGTTAAATAGGCCAGAGAGCAACATCAGGCCCTCCTGGCCTTAAAGTCTAGAGCTGACCTCAGCAGCGTGATCTGCACCATGTGTTTTGTCCCAGACCCTGTTCCAGTCAACGCTTGCAACTGGATTTTCAAGTCCCCTGTGCGTAGCTGTGCCCCTGCGTCAGTGGACAGGTCTTCTGGCCATGCTATGCCAAGTTGTCCTTAAAAAGCTGGTTGTGATAGCTTTGTCCCAACCGCCTTTTCAGTCAATTCTAGTGCGGAGGGTTTATAACACAGGTGCTGCTCTTTTGGACTGGAGACTAAAATGGTGACAGACCATGTTTTGCAAAGCTGTTGAATGAAGGAAGGCTTTTCTTGCAGGGCAGTAACCCACCTCATCTTCCTACGTGTGTCCAAACGGATGCCTGAATACTTTCCCTCATGAATGAGGGGATGAGAATGGTGGTGCAGCCTTGTGCCATTGCCTGGCTTGAAGGACGCAGCTTTGTGGACCTCTGAGAAGACTTTGAAACAGGTCAGAATAAAGGCTGTGGCACTGGTTGGCAGGACCTGTGTTGTACGGCACAGCTGGCCGACCATGAGCAGCAGAGATGCATTGTGGTTGTGGGTGAAGCTGTTGCCTTTTTGTGCCTTCCCAGTGGGGAAAACTTCACTATTGCGTCTGCTCTCCGGGAGGTGGTTTGAGGACCATGCAGAGAGCTGTGGGATGCACCACACTATCAGGCTGGGATCAGTCTTTGCAGGTGTGAGAGTTTGCAGAGAGCCTCCAAAGACCTTACGACAGCACTGGCTGGTGCTGATGGGTCTGCCATGTTAGAAGGGAGCAGTGCAGGACACCATCTCAAAAATCCTCTTCCTTCCGTGTAGCCCTGAGATAGCTGTGGTGGACACTGTCCCTCTTGGGGTTCCTCACTCTCCAGTGCAGCACCTAACCATCACTGAAACACAGCTGGGGCTGAAAGTCAGCTTTTGGGTTCAGAGAAGGATTGGAGCGGCCCATGGAAGGTAGTCAGTTCAACCCAAGGAGGTGCATGATGCTCATTCTGTCCTTGTAAGTCCCTAAAACAGCCTGGTGGAGGCCATGGGAGGTGCTTGCCCAATTTAGTGTGTCTTTTCTCTGTTCATTTAGGAGATCAAGGGGGCACAGGGTAGCCCAGTCTGCAGCCTGGTGTGGTCCTGCCATTCCTGTCATATTCCTCAGTCGCTGGGCTGGGGATGTGTGATCTGCCTACAGTGTCAAACGCAGGTGGCTTTTGGGAGCGGAAGGGTGCTGAGTAAGTACTCCCCCCTATTTATCATCCCATTTTCCAGGTCTGATGGGGGGCAGTGGGAGAGAAAGGTGCAAAGAAGGTGTGAAAGGCATTTCTGAGCTGTAGCTGTTTATCGCTGTTTCAGAGATACTCCAGCGCAGCAGCCAGACAGACACGCACACTCCCCCAGCCTCCTGATCACGTTATTGTATTACACCTGACATTCCTTTCTTCCACTAATATGTTATTTTTGGTCTGACAGCTTTATGAAGGAGAAAAGAGAAATAGAGAGAGAGAGACGTGTACCCGGACAGACACAGACGGTATTCATTCCTTATCAGCAAGGAACGGGTCTGACTCAGACACGAGAGATCTGCTGATTGAAACATCTTGCTGTCTCCAGCAGCTCGCACTCTGCCATGGGAGGGAGATTCCCAGAGCTTCCAGAGGGCAGGAGAAGGGGCAGGATCTGTTCTGGAGGATCGGTCCTCCAAGGACCTTGCCTTCCTGGCCCGAGATGCTCCCTGAACTCTACTGGGATGTCCAGTTAGTGGGAGAAATCAAGTTGCTGTCTTGGGATGTTGCCGACATGGTGGGAGGGTGGTCGTCTGGTTGACTACATCCATCGTGTTGAGTGCTGGTTCTTCTGTTGGGTGGAGAAGGCTCTACAGAGGGTTATGGCTTCTGGAGAGATGCCCTGCCTGGGGTAAGGGTTGGTGGAAGGGCGATGACCCCAGTGCGTTAGGAGTCCTGATGCTGGTTTCGTTTTGCAGAGAGGAAGAGGGGAAAGGAAAAAGCGTGTGTGTGTGGGAAATGCCGTGTCGGACATGGCCACTGGTTATTGTGTTTCATTCAAAGGCCAGCGGGCAGAAGGAAGCGTGCAGGGGAAGTGGGAGAGGCAGGAACGAAACCTAAAAAGACTGTGAAAGTGATAAAAAAAGGAGTGTGAAACGGGCAGGAGTTCATTTGAGCTGGGTGTTTGCTGGCAAAATGTAAAAAGGAAAAGAAGAAAGAAAAAAACAAAAAAAGCCGGGAATGAAAATGAGGGTGAAAATGTTCCAATATGGAAAAAAATGCTGACCTCTTGTTTGTTCTGCATCCCGTGATTCACCAGGTGACCTGGAAAATCCACGATGTTCATTCTCATCGCTGGAGAGGAGGTTACGGGCCACCCTGGGCTGCTGGTCGGTGAGGGACCAAGCCTCGGCAGCAGGTCCCCTCTGGGGCACACTGACCCCAGGAGGGCTGGCTGGGCAAGTGTCTGCTGGAAAAAGAAAGGAAAGACCAACCAGGTATCCTCTGTGTCCATATGCTCCTCTGCTTTTGGCCCGTACCCTTTCCCCGGGATGCCCGACCTCACTCAAACGCATACTTCTGCGACACTATCTGCATCAGGCAACTCTCATGGCTGTCCCCAAAATAGCCCCTCTTGCTGACTGCGTACTGGGCTGTGTTCATCTGCCAGGGAGAAACAGCTTCAACCCTCTCCATTCCCACATTGCAGCGAAAACGCCTGGTTCCCAAGCATTATGGGAGAAAGGCCGATCAAACAGAGCAATTAATTCAACAAACAATACAATTAAGCCATGATCCCAGTGTAGTTTCCACCCAGAAACAGAATAAACAGCCTTCCCAGCATGGATAAATAAACTCGCAGATGGAGGCTTTTGTGACGGGCGAAGCTTTCCCTCCACAGCCTTCTCGAGAGCACAGAAAAATTGCGGAGTACATAAATCTCTGGCTCTCCGTCCTCACGGAGCAGGGAGGAAGGAACGGCGTGCCTGCTGTGGGGCAGATGTGCCTTGGCTCCAGACGGAGGGAAGGGACCTGGGGACAGCGCGGAGGCGTGCGCGGCGAGGCTGCGGGCAAACAAAAGCTGCGGCAGCTGGCTCTGCCGAACGTCCCCCCGAGGCCAGCTCTTGTCACGGCCATGACACAAAGCACACGGAGCGAAAAGCTGCAAAGGAGGAGAGTGACCTGCTTCACACTTGGCTGGACTCACTTGTTACTTCAGGAACTGATGGAAATCCCCCTTTCTCTTTTTTTTTTTTTTTTTAAAAAAAGGGGTTTCAAAACACTTTGAGCTGATGGTGGAAAAAGAGGCATCTGCGGAGTACAGAAAGGAGAACCAAGCGAGTTGTTTATCCAAGGAAAAGGGAGATAAATATTCCCAGGGCTGATGCTGGCTGTGTGGAGGTGGCGGGGTCCAGGTTGGCTGCTCTGAGCCTTCCCAAAGTCAGCTGGAGACCATTCTGGGAAAGGCTTTTTCCATTACCAGTCGGTAGTGGCCTCCCTCCTGAGCTGCTGGAGTCAGTGAAACGTTACCTCCCTTGAGGGCTGGCTGACAGTGGGATGGTCAGGGCAGCGTGGGGAGGGAGGCTAGGAGGGTTTGGGCTGGACACCTATGGGAAGAGCAGCTGGAGTGGAGGTGCTCTGCTGGCATCAGGGGTGGGAAGGATGGAAAGGGCAGGCTCGGGTTATATTGCAGCTTGCACAGGGTTGGGGGGGGGTGTCACGTCTTTCAGAAGGAGCCCGGTTGGAAGCGGGAGGGAGGCGTGCAGTTTCCAAGAGGTGGGAAAAGCCCGCGTGCTGCGTCTGCGGGGAGCGATTGCGGCAGTCTTGGGCGCAGGTGGTCCAGACAGAGAAAGGAAAGGCTTTCCGCCCCCAACCCCTGAGAAGAACCTACACAGTGCTTGCTTTATGACCACTGTTCCGCTGGGGAAGGCTGGTGGGTGACCAGGGAAGAGATGGGCACTGCAGGTGAGCTTCGTTCAGTCTCCCCGAGTAGGGACTGGGGGTGGCAAACCCCGTGCCAGCCCCTGCCACTGCTGTTTGAGCCTTGGCAGGCTGTGGTGCTGATGGTGAAATTAGCTGGGGAAACCACTGCCGGCCTCAAACTGGGTAAATCTGAGGAGTGGGAAGAGCTGGGCCAAAGCGGTTCAAGTTTCGGGAATGTCCCGTGTGTGAGACACAGGGTTTTGGTGCCTGTGGGTTGGTGCAAAAGGGCGCTTGAGTCTGCAGGCGGCTAGCTAGTGCCATCAAAGTGGTACAGATGTGGTGTGTTGGCTCCTGTGTTTGCAGGGAGGAGGTCCTTTTGCACCAAAGACCCCAATCTGTCTTTGCAGAGCTGCCCGTCAAATACAAAGGATGGGTTCTCAAAATAAAAACCTTCAGATGCATCCGTTCAACCCAAGTCCCATGGTGAGGGCATGTGTGCTGTCCCCTGGCCAGGGGTTTCTCACAGAGGTGTTTGCTTGAACTGATCTTGTATGTTCAGGGACCTACGCTGCGTTGCCCTTGCGTTTTGGCATTGCCCTGGTGTTTTGGCATTGCCCGTTGAGCAGCGGTTTTGGTGCTAGCAGAGGAACCTTTCTGAGCCTGCGTGTACCTGAGGTGGGGTTTTGCCTTGGAAGACAAAGAGGGGGGAAAACATTCCTTTTGTCCTGACTAGTGGCTTGCATGGGTTGAGATCGGAGCTCATCCGCTTCCAAATAGGAAACAGCTGCCATGGCGTTCATTCTCCAAGAGCTTCTCAAACTGGCTGTCCTCCAGCTTCCTGCAGAAACACCCTTCTGTGAGCCGGGATGCTACAGGTGGGCCAACGCTGTGACCCTGCCGTGTCCCTGAGCCCGGCTGCGGGCGCTGACACAGCCAGATCCTGGGATGGAGGACAAAAAACCTCAGAGTTATCAAGCAAGGGCGTAAACCGCAGATGGCTTGAGAGAGGTAGCAAGGGAATGGCCACGTAACGTTTCGATGTGTGCCTGTGCTCTGAGCTGGCCAGGAAAAAAATCTCATTGCGGCTGCAGTTCTGTGGTGCTGAGCTAATGAGTTTCACTGAGAGGCAAAAAAACTTGGACACTTGGCTTGGCCTTGGCACCCAAGTCTAGTTTGGCTGCGTGACTTTTGGCCATCTCAAAGTGAGCTCATGTCTGACAGTAAAAAGTCATGTGGCTGTGCTGTGTGCTACGGGAAGGGGTAAGAGGGTTGCTCTTGTTCACCATCATGGCTGCTAAACTTCATCCAACTGAGCAATTCTCATCAGAAATCTCCCTAAATCAGAGCTCATACTTTTCAGGACAAGGGTCTTGCTCAGCATGAAGGCTTTCATTTTTCTTGCCAACTTGCCAGTTCAATAGAATAGACTGCTTCAGTTGGAAGGGACTGACAATGACCATCTAATCCAAGTGATGACGATCATCTAGTCCAACTCTCCATGTGGGGCTCTCACTGTTTACGGGCAAACAGGCACAAAACCCTCTTCCTCACAGAGTGTGGTTCATTTCTTGCACTGTGGCAGGAAGCCTGCGATGCAACTGATGATGCTGATGTGTATCTGTCCTACTGGCACAAGAATTAAGGTGGAAACCCATCTTCTGGAAGCTGGCAAAGGTCTGGCTGAGAAAGGAGCGGCTCTGACCACTCTATGGACATTAGTTTTACTGGTATGTTCTTATTAGAGAGCAGCAGGCTCTCTAATACGTCTTAAAAGTTGTACTTGTCCTTAGCAAGGCGTTAGCATTAAGTTGTTGCTAACTGCTTGGTCCTGGTATCCTGGATGGTATCTAGTCAGAAGTCCTGCTGGGTGACGGAACGTGGCTGGTGTGTCGCCTCCTCGTCCTAAGGAGGCTTCATCTGTGTGGATATGTTGTGTTTCTCTGCAATGCACACTCGAGCTGTCCCAAGCTAGAGGCAGAGCAAGGATGCGGTCGGAAGACCACGCTGTGCCTGCTTTGGGTACGGTCCGCAGCAGGCATCTCACGGCAGAACTGAGTGGTGTGGGTTTGCACAGGTAAGCCACAGAGGAGCTGCGTCTCCCTGACCCTCAGTCCTTGCAGATACCTTTCTGTTGTCGTTTACAAATTCTGGGGACCCTTTTAGCCCCTTTTAGCGAATACTGTCACGGCTCCATGGCAAAGTGCGCTTCCCTTGCTGGCATCAGTTTTCAGATGTCTGTTGGACAGACTGTTTGTAACTCATTGACATAAAACAAACTTGACTGGGATGAAATCATTTATAAAAGTCATGAGAGGATTGGGATATTAGCGGTTCATTCCCTGCTGCGTTCACCAAGCCGCAATTAGCGTGGACCCGAAAGCTGGCACGGTGCTACTTTTCCCGCCTGTCCTTTCATGCCCTCGCTTCCTTTTTTTCTTCCTCATTTCCTTCCCTTCTGAGCTGGCCATATCGCACATCTCCATTTTCACATGGATTTTTCTTTTCTTCTCTCTTTCTCTGCTTGTTTGATTCTCTGTTTTGCTCTCTTCCCTCCTCTTCTGTGCTTTCTTTTTTGCCTCTTTTCTTCCCTCGTCTCTTGTATTCTTTTCTTCCTTTTCACTTTATTCTCCCTCTATATTTAAACCCAGGCAAAAACAAATTATTTATGAAGGGCTGTAATTCATGATGCGTTCTTAATGTCTTGGAAGACACAGATAATTTATTTAATGAGTAAAGACATGATAATTCACACATGATGATTCCAGTCAGAAAATTAGTTTCATTAATTTGCTGTAAATTCTCTGCGTTGATTTAGTGCAGAAGGAGTTCCCGAAACCCAATGCAAATCTCTGCCACGGTATTGGGTTGGTTTTTTTTGTCATCGCCAAACCAGCGTGGCTTCCCCACCCCTCGCTATCTCCGTTGCGCTCCTGCTTTCTGCTTATGTCCTACCAACAGTGAGCCATGGAGAGCAGAAGCTTTTTTTTTTTTTTAATTTGCAGTGCACGTGGTTGGGAGGTTGAAGGGAAACAGGGATGAAGGTGGCGTTCCCGTTGCCGGAGGTGATAAAACAGGCAGCAACGGGCTCAAAAATGTTTGTTTTGCAAAACCGCATGCTGTTCCCCGAGCTTTTGCCCGGTAAGTTCAGCTCTAAGAGAATAAAAGAGTCGGTTTGCTTTTTTTAATAGAGTATAAAAGGTACTTTTTCAAATAAATTTCAAGGCAGATGATTTTACAAGTAGAGTCTTGCTGATAACTGCAGTATATAGAAATATTATAGGAAACCTATAGAAGTGATTCATGGTGTACTATTGATCCAATCAGATTTAACTAAGTGTTTGCATCATGCCTTATTAATCACAGATAATAGGGCTCCAAGGACACCTTGCAGAATCAAGGCTTTGCTCTCCACATGGCCATATCTTCCTGGGACCACTGTAGTCCATGGAGCTTCCCCAGGGATGAGCTTCCCTACCGTATTTCACATTTTTCTAAAATAGGGCTATTGTTGGTGCTCTCAACCACCTTATCAGGGACACTTCTGCCTAATTGATGTCAGGGTAAGAAAGTTTTCCAGCTTTTCCGGTAAAAAAAAAAAAAAAAAAAAATTGCAACATGGATCAGCGTTTCTTCTGTAGATCGCGATGCGGGGTGGGGGGATGTGTGCTGCTGCTGGGACCGAACAGTGAGTGTGCAAAACACGGAGCCCATCCTCTTCCCTCTGTGAGCACGGGTAGATGAGGTGCTCTGCCTTGAGCGGGTGGGCAAACTGAGGAGTGTCGGAGGAGGAGATTGACCAATGGAGCTGTGTTCTGCCATCTCTGGTACGCGCAAGGCAACTGGGCATGGCCACTGCTGAGGTCGGCCCCTGTTTTGTGCCAGGATGAAGGATGTGTTATGAGGGACAGGGAGGGGTGGAAGCAACTTACTGCATGCAGCTGTAAGAGGAACCCCTCCTTGACCTCTCATCTGCCTTTACAGAACAGGTCTGATGCTGTGGGAATGGCAGGCAAAGGACACGATGAGGTAGGAAGAGGAGGAATCTGTGCAAGAACTCTCACCAAGGTCAGATCAACCAAACCCTCACATCAAGAGCTGTATTAAGACCAACACTGACAAGAAACAATGGCAAGTTACGGTCAGTTGAATGTCCATGAGTCTATGCAGCTGGATGGGATTCATCCCAGAGTACTGAAGGAGCTAGTGGATGTCGCAGAAGAACCCTTCTCAATCACCTGCCAAAGGTCTGGGGAGGTCTCAGCTGACTGGAAGCTAGCCAATGTTATTCCAGTTTGAGAAGGGCATGAGGGAAGACCCAGGAAACTACAGACCTGGTAGTCTAACCTCAGTGCCTGGGGGGGGAAAAAAAATGGAGATCATACTGGGCACTACTGAAAGGCATTTAAAGGACAACACAATCATCAGGCACAGTTAACATGGGTTCACAAAGGGACAGTCCTGTCCAGTTCTGTTCAGTATTCTTGTCAGTGATCTGGATGCAGGCGTTGAATGCACCATTAGTAAGCTTGCCGATGATATTAAACGGGGAGGTGGTCTTGACCATCTTAAGGGACAAGAGAACTTGCAGTTCTAAGTATAAACTGGGAGGGGAGTGGCTGGAGAGCAGCCCTGGAAAGAGGGCCCGGGGGGTGCTGGTTGGCAGCAGGCTCTGTAGGAGCCAGCATTGTGCCATGGCAGCCGAGATGGCAAACCGCATCCTGGGGTGCATCAGACACAGCACAACCAGCTGGTCAAGAAAGATGATTATCCCACTCGATTCAGGGTTGGTGTGGCCTCACCTGGAGTGTTGTGTGCAGTTCTGGGCCCTACCACTTAAAAAAGGATGTTCAGGTACTTGAATGTGGGTGGTCAAAGACTGGAACAAGCTTTCTAGAGAGGTGGTCAATGCCCCAAGCCTGTCAGTGTTCCAGAGGCATTTGGACAATGCCCTTAACGCATTTTGACTTTTGGTCAGCTCTGGAAGTGGTCAGGCAGTTGGACTAGATGATTGTTGTAGGTCCCTTCCAGCTGAACTGTTCTTAGCCCCATCTCGATGGTCGCATACAGAGGAGTCTGATAAGGAACAGGCTTAGGCTGAAGGATAATGCTACTAGCAGATAATATCAGCCCCGGTGGTACTGCATGTAACAGAAAACTGAGCACAGGGTGAGACCCTGTTGGCTCCTTACAGGCTGGGAATAAGCTGGTTCTGGGATTTGTGTTTTGAGTATCTAATCTCTGTGGACCACGATATGTGATTCCCCAGACGAGCTGCATCATGCCAGTCTGTTTTTCGCATGCACTGGCTGCCTAGCGGTTTCAAGTGAGTTGCCTTTCTCCTTGGGTTTGCCCTGCGGCTTGTGTATTTTGATAACCATAGTTGAGTTGATATAAGCAAGTCTTGAAAAGATGTTTTAGAAAGTTATGAATGTGCATCAGACTTGGAGATTCCTTCCCCCCCAACTCGCTACCTATGAAATCCCATACGAAGGATTGCTCGGTGCTCTGCTTCGTTTGTGGAAGGTGAAAATCTGCCCTTCTGCTGGGGTAGTTAATGTGAAGTGAAAGCCTCCAGGAATTTGGGCAAATGCTTGAAAAGCAGGGGATCAAAAATTTGATTAAATGTCCAAACCCTTTTGAAAAAATAAGCGATGTTGGTGAGATTTGATTGTGCAACTCTTTCAGGGTCCTCTGATCAGCTCAATCAGCAGAGGGGCAGTCAGCAGGAGCTGATGAAGAGTTGCAAAGGATGATTCCTTTCAATGCGAGGTCTGGGAGGTCTGTCACCTATTTGCTGCCTGTTCTTGTGCTTCTTGAGCTTGGGATTGCTTTTCTCTTGCTTATATCCTGTGGGCCAGACCCTTGCTCACCATGAGGGTGGTTTCTCATGGGTACTTGCACCATGGAAGCAATGATAGCAGTCATAATGCGGTTTGGCAGAGGCTCTCCTGGAGTGAGGGGCGTGCAGGTCAAGGACTTAGCTGCCTAGGTCACATCTGATGGATGAGCCTTTTTTTGGTGGGAGTCTGAGCTACAGTGGTTCCGTTTTGGCCTGACAGAGCCTTGCATGACTTCTAGTTGCTCCTTGGGAGCATGTGCACCTGTGGCTCACCCCATCTCGCTTCCTTGAGATGCTCTGAGAGCAGCCTGGTGTAAGCTGATGAGCTTACGGACATTCAATGAGCACCTGGACATTCAAATGGACCATGGTGCGTCCTTGTCTAGTGCCTTTGGAACAGGAGCCTTCATCTTGAAATATACTCATACCACCACCTCACAGCTCGAGGCTGTTTTCTAGCATGAGAACAGTCTTCTCTTTCCAAAGAAAGCAGTTTCAGAGAGGACATGATGGGGGCTTCCCTGTGCCAGAGGACCCTTGTGTGGATGGGTTGTGTGTCCTGGGACCTGCATGCTGAGCTGCAGAGAAGGATGGGACGCAAGACACTAGTCTGCATTCCTGTTGCATGACTCTTGAACCTAAACTCTTCCTGCCCTCTGTGTAAGGGACCTGTGCACTGGGTTTGAGACTTGCTGGTGTGAAATTTGGGCCTTACAAGAGCTGGCGTGTGGAGGGCCTAAGTGGTGGGAACTTTCTGGGTGAAAGTTGCCGTTGCCTAGTGAAGGTTGGGGGTCCAAAGCCTACTCACAGCTTGGGAGAGCATAGTTTTACTGTGCTTGGCTCCACTGCCGGCCACGGCTCGCTCATCCTTCTTTACTAGCAGTCATCACAATGTGACTTGATTGAGTTGTACTTTATGAGGAGCAAGAGCTAGATCTTGGCAGTGTTTGTCTTCCCTCCCCTACACGCAGGATGAGGCCTCCCCAGGTGCTGTCTCAAGTGTATGCTTGTGTTTGAAACCTCTGCTTGGAGCTCGCCAGATGAGGAATGAATATCCCGTGCAAAAATGTCCCGCCTCCTCCCATGGCCGTGGTTTAGCAGCATGTTGGGACCAGCTGTACAAACACAGGAGCGCGGCGCAGCCATTAGCACGTTCCTCGGCAGTCCTCCTCCCCAGCATGTCCCCTTCATCTCTGACTCTTTCTGACTCTCTGAGGTGGTGCCAGGTTTGACTCCAGGTCTTCAGATTGGCAATATGGACTCTGCCTCCGGCCAGGGTTGCATGGCCGGTGGGACTGTCCCTCCCAGAAGCAGTTGATGCCCCATCCTGCTGAAGGAGCAGAAGAGCAGCCAGATGCAGTATTCTTGACTTCTGTTCAGCCCTCGTCTCTCCACGTAGCTTCAGAGGACTTGATGTACAACTCAGATATTTTGGGTTTGGTAACAGGCCAGCTACTGTTCTCCAGAGTGGTCAACAGGGGGGACTGTATTGGAGTTTTCTGCGGAAAACAGGATTCAATATCTTTCTCTCTGCACCTGTCTGTAGCGCGGCCCGTTTGCCACATCCAAAAGCAGTGGGTTTTGTCTAATGTCTGCTTAGCGGCATGCATCGCTGCTCTTGCCAAGACAAGGTCTCTATCCTGTTGCTCCCGGGCTGGCCATACGGAGCTGCTTCAGCCTAGTGGGAGAGAACAGTGCTTGTCCTTCAGCTTATTTTATGCTGCTCTTGGTCTCCTTCAAGCTCTCAAATCACCATTTTCCTAACAGCAGCACAGAGCCCAATCCTGCCGCTTTCCTGATCTCATCCCTCTGGTGTCTTCCCCTGAGCATCCCTTTTTCCCCCAGCGCTGTGTGCCATGGCGATGTCTCGGGAGTTGTACTCGCTGAGCTGTGAGGGGCACAGGCTGCTGTGGGCTGTCCCTGAAGGGTAACAGTGATTATTCCTCCCCCCTCCCCCCTTCTTTTTTTTTATTCCTAGCTCTTCTGAAATCTCTTTTCTCAAGGTGGTATGAGATTTTTTTTTTCAAATTTTTTTTTTTTTTTCCTCAATTCTCAAGGTAGGCTTTGGCAGCTGTGCCCGTGTCCTCAGCAGTTCCCTGGGGCTCTTGCATTTGGAGGAAGCTCCTCTCTTCCCCATGGATCCTGCTGCACCTGCCTCACTGCAGAAACGTCCCATCCCACCAGTCAGGTACGGTGTCCTTCTGGGGTTGGTTTTTTTTTGGGTGGCTATTGCTTTTCGGACTGGCATAGCAGAATCTGCCAAGAAGGCACCAGAAATTGCTTTCCCTCCATAGCTGCAAATAAATAACTCCCAGGAATTCCTGCCTTGCTGGAGCGTCTTGGCTGGAGGTGGGGTGGGTGGCTTGTAGAAGGATCCACCATCTCCTGAAGACGTCAGGCTGCACTGGGAGTTTGAAACACAAAGCCCTGAGGTTATCGCAGTCCCAAATGGAGCAGATGATCAGACAGGCTCCCTGGGGAAGGTTGTGACTTGCCTGCGTCCCTGGTGGCGAGGAAATAGGAGCCTCCCAGAGTGGCTAAATGTGACTTCACGGCCTGAGACCTTTTTCAAAGCACGCAGAGGGATATCTGCCTAGGGACGCCAGTAAGGAGCTAGTCCACAAAGTAATCTGTTTGTTTTAATCTCATATGGCACAGAATAACAGTGCTCAGCACTGGCTAAGTGCTGGGCAAATATTAGTGTCTTTTTTTTTTGTCCTTTTTTTTTTTTTTCTAACTTGTTGCAGAAGCTGGAGCTTGTCACACTCGGTAAGTTCCAGTGTCTGCTCCTGTGGTGGGGAGGGATGGCAGGAGCCTGGGTTTCTTCCTGGAGCACCTCCATGGGTCCTGGGACAGGATGCTTCAGAGGGGTAAGTAGGAAAGCCTGTTCTTACTTGACTCCGGTACTAAAGTCTGTCCTGGTTAGCAGCTCCCCACACCTTCTCCCCATAAAAATCCCCCTACAGAGACTCACAGGGAGGGTAACCTCGTGCCAGGACTTACGCCGGCGTGCAGCACACTGTATTTTCCTCTGCTCCGGTGTCGGTCGCCCTCTTTCTGCTGGCAGCGAATGCCAGGCTCTTCATTGCCATTGCTCCGCTTCGTACGGAACAAGGTAAAATGGAGACAACGTCTTCCGCTGCTGCTATGCCATCTGGGAGCTCATAAAGGCTAAAGCGCTTTTAATTATGAGCTTGTTCCGATTATGCCTAGCTTTCTGTTTCCTCCCGTAGCATGGGCCAGCCCTCTGAGGTCAAGCTGAACCTCAGATGCAGAACTTCTGGCACATGGGCTTAGGAAAACTGGAGAGTTTCCCCCTCCTAAAACCAGGCACCTGCAATGTGTGATCTATTGCTCCCCAGAGGCCCGTTCTCCTGGCTATAACACTGCTGAAAGCAGAACAAACACGTTTATTTCTGGACACGGAAGAGCCTTTCTCTTTTCCCTCTGGCACTGCGGTGCAGCAGAGGACCCCTGTGGTCTCCTCCCAGCTGTGAGATGGTGGGCTCTGAGTTCGAACTTCTCATTCCTGGGCTGGAGGTTGAGATTTCCTAAACTAGGCTCACTCCCTACACCCTGAACTTTAGCCGATGTGAAAATGAACTCTGAGCCCCCTCTGGAGAGGGAATGGAGGGGGCTGTAAGCAGAGGTTCAAGCTGGGAGACCCCTTGGGTCCCCCGCTCTGGGTGGAAAAGGACAGGTCAGGTGCCAGCAGCCTTGTACAAGGGGTCTCCACCAGCACTGAGAGGGCAAAAAGGTCATTTTATTCCTGCTTGAAGCAGGATTATTGGGGAAACTTCCAGTGGTACAGCATCTCTGTCTAAGCACTGCTGCCCTGTGTTTTGCTGGATGCCAGTACAGCTGTAACGGTTATGGCCAATTAATTAGAACCGCTTCCCCTTGTTTTCCCCTTATAAATCACTTCCTCTTTAGTCAGCCCGCAGAGAAAACAAGGGAAGAGTGAAATAAGTCTGAAGTAAAATATGAACCTCCCTTTTATTCCATATTTCAGACAATAGCAGTCTGCAGGACACCCGGGGAATAGGCTTTCTGAGCCAATGCTCCGTGAATTCACACTCTCTTTATGAGCCTTTTCAGTGTATAAAGTGAAGTTTTTAATGGCTGTTGCTGTTCCTTTTGAATGGCTGTGAAGTCTGGGTCATCGCAGATCACAGTAAATTCTCCTCCTCTTCACTGCCATCAGAATTAGCTCCCCCCCCCCCTCCCCCCCCCAAACTGCAATGCCTGATGAGGGCGGGTCAGCTTGGAGCTTGTCCATGATGAGGATCTTAATCAGAGCTCCAGCCAGCGTGCTCGCCCTGATTGGGAAGGAAGAGTGGGGGTGCTTTTTTTTGTGTGTGCATGTGTGTCTCCTTGCTCTGCTTAAAGACTTTCAAGAAACTACCTTTGGCCAGCTCTACAAGGTAGAACGCTCTGCCACTGCCTAGAGGTGGGTCGTCTCTGTTCTCCATGGAAAATGGACCAGGCTCTCTGTATATAGCTGTGGGGTACATAGGGTGTGTATATGTGTGTATATAGGGTGGGATGAGTCTGGGCCTTTGTACTTAGCTGGGTAGAAGGTTTGTGTGCTCTTGGCTTGGCCTCTTTACTATCCCAGCTGAGGACTCTCATCCACGTGCACCTCCCTGTAAAAGGCCAGGGTTCTGTATGTGATTTGTCTGTAAAGCAGTCCATGTGAGATGGGTGTTGGTATCCCGCACTGTGGAGGGACACGATGCGCAGCACTCTTCCCCCTTCACCCAGTCACTCAAAGAAATAACCCATCTCTGCTTTCCAAATGTCTTTGGCAAGGTCTCTCCCCTGAGGGCCATTGAAGGTGGCAGGGTGAGGATGAGCAGTATGCTACTGTTGGCTGTAGATCAAAAACTGGCCAAGAGAAGTACACAGGATTGCTGGATGATTGCAAAGCTGTGGCCACATTGAACTCTGCCACTGTCCCTTTGTTCCCCACATTGTTCTCTTGGGGGTTCATCCTTTACCTGTGTTCACTACAGGAGTGAATGTTCCATTGCCCTGAAGACCATTACGTCTCTTGGGTCTAGAGGAAGGCTGGAAGCTACAGAAACATGGGTAAGCCTGAAGAACGGGTGCCTCTTATGTGCTGCATTCAGTCTCGGGTCTTCCTGTATGGAGCCTCCACAGGCTTCACAGGCAGCAGACCAGCACACGGTAATCCCGTCTGGGTGACCTGGGCAACTGTGCTTCCTGCTGTCAGTCCCGATAGTTCTGGAGAGGGCCAGGGCAGACCTTCAAGAAGGCTATTCTGATCTAGACTTACATCTTCCACCTCCTGGGGGACTTTATCTATAGCTCGGAGATCATCCGTCTACAAGATGGCTCAGGTCAGAGAGCTTGGCCATTGGTGTTGCTGCCCCATTGCGTGAAGTGATCACGCAGTCTGCTGATCCCAACCCCAGGCTATTGATGTGCCAGTCTTGATTGTTGCAAGGTGCTGCCTTCTGTTTTCCATGAGCTGTTGTTTCCAGCCTTTGTTGGCTTCCCAGAAACCTTTGCAAGCATCCTCCAGCTGATGATGATCCGCGTGGCCATACGTACTTCCTGGAGCTCTCATGAAAGGGGAAGTCTGGGCACTATGGGAACTAATCTCAGTTTCTTTTTTTTATCCAAAATTCAGAAACTTTAAACAAACTCGCCCCTTGGCATTGTTCCTAGGAAACCACTCACCAGGCAGTTGGAAATAATCATACACATAATTTACTTGAACGCTGCCAATATGCACATTTTGGTCTTCTCTTTCTATTTCAAAAGAAATTGGGAAGAGGGGCAGTGTTACTGACTTTTGAGAAATAATAGAGGCAGAGGGTTATGCAGGCAGCGATTCTTAAACATCTTTTGTGGCGTTAAGGGGAAATTTAAAAAAAAACAAACAAAAAACCAAACAAGCAACAAGGCACCCAACCTGCAAGTAGGAGTAAGTAAATTCTGTTCTTTTTTAATATAGAACAAAGTTAATTGATTTTTTTTTTTCTTCTTCTGTAAAAGTATCTAAAGGCTATTTGGAGTTGTAATGAGATCTGATTAGGCTCTTGTTCTGAAGAGGGACTAACAAAGAAGTTTGGGAGGGAAGCAGATTTTGGCTGACATGGTTGTATTGTTGCAGTCTTCCCCCCCCTCCTAAGTTTTCATCTTCCAAAACTACAGTTTTTAATTAAAAAAAATAAAGGGGGAAAAAATCTCGGCCTTTCAGCTCTGCAGCACATACAGACAAATAAATTAAAAAGTGGGAGAAGTGGAACTAACCCAATAATCCGTGAAAACCTAATTTCCCTCACAAGCGTCGCTGACGCAAGCGTCTCCCCTCTCCCTTCCCCTTCTCCAGTTCAGGGGCAGTGATTGGAGAAATTGGCTAACAAGATCAGAAAATTTAATTACCGTTCTGCCTCCCCTTCCCAAGAAATTGGATGTCACACTTCCTTGTAGCCTGTTTTTAAGGTGTGCTGTAGGCGGTTTTCACATGACTTGAACCTGACTCCCTACCCTCTCCCTCCACCTTCCTCCCCCTATTCCCCATGGATACATCCATCCAATACAGCTTATCCTTGGACCAGGAGCTGAGATGTGGGAGACACCACGGCTGTATTGAAAGCCGTGGTAAGACTCTGCTTGGCCTAAAGGGAACCAGTTTTGGTTCCTGGTGGTGGAGGGAGATTCAAAGGGGAGAGAGGAGGGGTTGGGACGCACCATGGAGCATCGTCTCTGGGCACTCCCCATCTCTCCCATGTCAGGGTGGAAGGAGCGAAAGGAGAGGACCAGTTCAGCAGGGGCTTTGGATTTGCATTTCTCTTGCTCCTCTGGTTTTATGCCTGGGCCACAGACAGCACAAGTAAGAGTTTTCCTGTCTATTCAAGCTGCAGGTCTCAGAGCGAAGCTCCTTCTTTCTCCCTCCTTGCGCTCAGGCTGAGGCTTTTGTGGGGGCCCTGTGGGTACCAAAGAGCGGAGGCTGTTTCTGCTCGGCTGTCGGGAGGGTCCGGGCAGGGCAGAGATGAATGCGGTGCAGAAGAGAAGGAAACATGGCTTGCTTTGTAATGTCACTTCTATCATCGGAAGGGATCTCAGACGCGTAATTAACTAAAAAGGAGGCTGTTCTGCATAACACAAGCCTGTTGTATCCAGCTCAGCAGGCCTGCTGACCCAGGCTTTGGTCTCATGGCTGGCGATGTCACCAGAGTCCCCTGGTAGCGGAGCAGCCTCGCCGGAGACAGCTGCACTATTTATTTTTCCATTTGTATTCCCAGCATGTCCTGTTCTGGTGCTAACTGTAAGCCTGGCTTAGAAATTCAGTGCGAGCACCTTATCAGATAATGAATAATGATTTATTGAACATATGGGTAAACAGCATAGATAAGATATAAATACACTTCGGAAATGCAGTTGCATTTGTCAGAATGTATTCCGAATCAGCCCCATGGCTTCCGGCTCTGTTTGCGGCTGCCACAAAGGCATCTTCTGCACGGGCTGCCGTGCATCCCCGCAGGTCCCTGTCTACGTGCACGTGCCCATGGGAGAAAACTAAGGATGAGGCGCGAGGGACAAATTCATCTGCCAGGAGAAACTCCTGGGGACATGGGCGTTGGTTTGCTTGGTGGGGTAGGTGTTAAGGGCTAGCGCTGGCTTACAGAGGTGGGTTCCTGTCATTGAACCCTTCCGTGCGTATGAAGCAGCTTGCTGGGGCACTCTGCCACCCTCTGCCTCACGTTGCGGCGTGGTGGACAGCTCGCAAAGAGCACAGCTTGCTCTGTGAGCACGACGTGTGGGTACCCGCTGTGGCTGCCTCCGGAGGAGGATGGAAGGCAGGGTTCAGTTGTTAACCACGGAGTTATGGGTACGAACATGGCGAGTAGTGCCATTTGCAGCACCCTGAGTGTGGAAAGGCTAACTTGCTTTTCCTTGTGCTGTAACTCCTCCTCAGCAGATACCAGCTCGCTGGTCTTGCTCAGCTAAACTCGCAGCTGTCTGTGTGCCGCATCTTTGCCACTGAGTTTGCGGCAACTCTTTGGTGGAAAACCCATTTGGCATCCAGCATCCTCTTGCGATTTTAAGAGCTGTCCAAGAGTTGTGGTGGTGCTCCATCCCTGCCGTCCTCAGGTGTCCACTCACCCTGTGCATCTTCTCCAACATAGCACCAACTGCCTAAAAGTGATCTCTTCCCCTGTGGTCCTCCCTGCTGAGATGCCTACAGCTGCCCTCGGTGGCCAGAGGAGGAGTTGGATGGCCAGTGGTCAGCCCACCACCCTGGATATCTACTCCTTTGCTTTTTGGCCAGCGGCTCTGCGGTCAATGAGCTGCTATTATTTGCAGCCCCCTCCAAGGTCACGGATAAACGATAGCCACGTTTTTTCCCCCTCCGCTTTAATCATCAGTCACCAAAGGTGGTGGCGTTCGGATCCTTTAAAGGAGATGGAAGTCCACCCTTGCCAAAGGGGTTGTTAGCGTCTGAGCCACAGATGTGTCAGGGTTAAAAAAGACTTGGCTAACCAGGAGATATTTTAGTTCAGAGCCTGGTGTTTTGATTGTCGGGGTACTGCCTTTCGAAGCTGGGGGAAGCGGACAGAGGTGACGCCGTTTTTTTTATTTTCAAGATAACGTGTGATAATCCTTTAAGACACAAAGTGAGACGTGCAAATCCTTGAAGACACAAAGTGAGCATGGTTCAAGAGTCCTCTTGCATCATCTTTTGCGTGCAGGGGGGGTGGTGCGCTGGGTGAGTGTGGGAATACAGCTAGTTTGGGGTTTCCAGCTTCGGTCCTGCCACCTGCGAGTGGAAAGATGGCTTGTTGCTTGGTGGGGTTTTTTTCCCATGTGCTCTACAATAGTGACTGTGGCATAGCTTTCCCTGAGGCTTTTGTGGAGACTCGGCGTATTGCCTTTTTTTTTTTTTTTTTCTTCCTTAACCTTAAGATTTTTCAGTGTCTGGCTGCGTGAATGCCTTCCTCTCCCTCCCCCTCTGTTTGTGCTCATCATCGCCTCGTCTTTCCCCAGCGGGCGCGGTTCACCATCGTGTGACTTTGGGGCTAAAAGGTAAATTACAAAAGCCCGGGGACCCGAGAGCTTGATAAAGCTCTGTGATCCAATCTGTTGGTGAATACAGCTGCAGAGAGAATTCGATTTGCATACATTTCCTACCCTGAATTCCTCCGGTGCTGTTAGGAGTCACCATAGCTAACACAATCTCTGAACGGTGAGGCTTACATGCATGCAGAAGCACACCTATTTGCTGTCTTGGAAAGAGATTTACTGAAGCGTTTTTCATGTTTATTGTCCACCCCCCACCCCTCTACCCTCATCTTCCCCATCAAGGGGGGGTTTGTGCTGCTGCCGAGACTCTTTGATCCGAGTTAATTCTTTGATGAAACTTCACAAGACAATAGAAAAACGGAGCGCTGCTCTGGGGAGAATCCTTCTTTGCTCAAAAGAAAAAAAAAAAAAAAAAAAGGTGGAAATTGCACTCGCTTGGCAAGGCGGTGCTGCCTGAAGGCAAAGAGCCTCGCTTGCTGCGCTCCCAGGGTTATTTGGCTGGTGGGCACCAAGCTGTGAGTACTGCTCCGGCCAGGGGGAGGATGTGGGGAAAGACTGGTTGCCTGAGGTTTGTTTTGGAACTGCAGAGGTGGTGGTGGTTGGAATTAGGGTGAGGGGATTATCAAAGTGCCTGCGAGGAGTTGCCTGGGTGGAGGTATACAGGCTGCGTGCGCTCTTGTTGCGAAGATGCTCGAGGGAAGGGGTTTAGAGCTCACAGCAATCTGAGTGGTCAGAGGAGAACCCTGTGGCCTCTGCTAGTTTTGAGTGAGACCCCTTTCTATTTCAGCCAGGCCCAGGGGCTGCTGTTAAGAGGTGTTTCTGGAAGTTTTAAACCTGAGCTCTTCTTTTTCCGAGGTCTCTTGGCTCTCACATCCAAATTGGAGTTGGACATAGCTGTGGATTCGGGTCCTGCCACATCAGCCTCCTCTCGCTGATCTTCACCTTGGTGAAGCATCCGCCAAAACGAAGCTATGTGCCAGTGCCTGCCCCAAGTCGGGGGCTCTGCGGGATCAGCTCCCGTGGGAAAGTTAGTGAGCTGCGTCTTGTTGGCCTTGGTCTTTCCTCCTTCCCCTTCTTGTGCCTGGCTGCCCCGTTAATTGATTACTCCACTGCTCAGCTCTTGCTTCTGGAGCTGAATGCGTTCGAGTTTAAACTGCGAGAGCAGAGAAAGGGAACAGTGATTCCGAGTGCCAGGCTTGCATCTGAAAGATTACGGCACAATCTAATGAGCTCATTAATTTCATTTCATTAACCAAACAGTGCTTGTGGAGAATGGCAAATATTTAAAGAAGCACAGCAGGGTCAGAAACACATTTAATTAATGTTGTCACATGATACTGAGAACAGGAGGGGGGAATAAATCCTGATGCTATATATTAACATCCATGGTGACTTCTCTTTTATATTTAATGGGCTTCTTTGGGTGAAAGTCCTCTCGCTCATGTGTGTCTGCCTGACTCCGTTTATCACAGTGCCTGAGCAGCTCTGTGACCTGAGTGTGGTTTTTTCCCCTTTCCTTCCAGGATCCATGGAAGTTGGACAGTGCCATTATCCCCTTTTGGAGGGGAATGCTCGAGGCAAGAGGAGAGGACTCCGCCGCAGTTGCGCAACGGATCTGTGGCAGATGATGCTGGTTTTCCTGTGGCTCTTCTCTTCGGTAGGCTATGCCTACTGTGATTATCACAGTAAATTAATGATAGTCCAAGCTCGTCAGCTTCCTGTTCATCCAGCTGGGTGCCCTAGATGTCACAGTGTGAGTGAAATCGGGAGCGCGCACAAATGATAGGATTTGACCCTCTCTCTTCCCTTTCTCAAACCCTTTGAAGCCTGGCACGCTTGGCTTGGCTATTTGTAAAGGCTGGTGTGAGTCACCGCGCTTATGAAATGGGTTCTCATCCATTTCTCCCCCATGCCTAAGGGAACCTGGATCTGGGGATTTTGGCGTGAACCAGACGCGTGTTTGTTAGTCTGTGTTGTTGAGGTGGGCTTTGCTAAAAGCTTGCTTTGATTTGGGGGAGGATATCTCATTTGTGGTTTTGTGGCTCGGTCCGCTGTGAGGCGTTTGATAAAAACTACATATTGCTTTTCTGATTGTCCTGGTACACTCTGCTTCTTCAGGGAAATTTAATTAGGATGGATACCTGGCATGCAGCTGAAGGTCTGGGTTTCTCACTGGCAAATTATTTCTGTGGCTTTGGTTTCAAGAAGCACCCAGCTAAAACAATCCCAGAGAGGGTGGAACTGTATTTTTACCCCAACATCTGCCGGCGCTCCTGTGTTTGTGCATGTACTGCTTTGCGATATATTGGGATGCTCTTAGCTCTGCTACGGGGTTATTGAGAGAGGCAGGAGGTGGCTCTGATTTAGGGGCAGTGGTCAACTGAGCTTGCCCGGGATGTTGATGAGGGCCAAGGCTGCAGTACCATGAAAATCAGCTTGGCCAAGGACTCCTAAAGCCAAGTCATCTTCACTGTAAATGGTTAATTTGACAGAGTGCTCGAAAGAAGCCATGCCTTCCTGAACTGCCAATACCTCTGTGTTTAAATCGATGGGTCACCCGCTGCAGAGCGCCGGGGCGGCCAGGGGTGAATTCTTCTTAGCTAAAGAGTCTGAGTGGGATGGCTTCAAACGCCTGCCCGAGGCTGAGGCTCCCCCGGGACACCTCTTAATCCTCCTGCCAGCAAACCGCAGGCTTCCACCCATGCCGTGATGGAGGAGGAGGAAAGGGATGCCTCTGTGCCAGCAAGACCACTTTTCCCTTGTCGTAAAAGCAAAATGCACTCTATTTGGCAATATTCCTTAGTAGTGATTATACCAATGTTAAAGCATCTGCAGGTGTTTCTGCTACGATCCAGTCTTAATGCAATGACCTCGAGTACTGCGCTCAGTTTTGGGCCCCTTACTGCAAGAAAGACACTGAGGCACTGGAGCCTCAGAAATGGCTGTTGACGCGATATTGATAACGCATGGAGTTCAAAGGAGTGGGGCTTTCTGGCTGGCCAGGTAGAGAGCAGGCAGGGCCAGGGTGCGCGCGGAGGGTTGCTGTCATTAATTGCCACAGCCGGAGGAAGCAACCGGGTTGTAAGGCCGAGCATAAATTGTGAAGCGGCTATGAATTAGTCCCTTGCTGACAGCTTTGTCCTACAGCTTTCTCGGCATCATCTGGCACTTCCACAGGCAATTGCAAGGGGCTGGGGAGCGGAGGAAGGCAAAGAGCAGGAGAGGGTCTCCTCTCACTTTGCTAGATGGCAGTTCGCCCATTACCCCATCGCTCACCCCTCGGCTTGTCATTACTTGGTTCTTTATTGCAATAAAATGAAGCTGTTCTTCGGGCTCGTGAGTTCATCCTCCATCATGGAGTGCTAACCCATGTGGCTGGAGGCCAGGCGCTATGTGATGCGCTCAGCCAGAGGCGGCCTTGCTGGGCAAAACTTCCTGCTGCTGGAGAAGCTGGGATGGATGGATGGAGCACCTGGCTGGTGCTGAGGGGTCTCAGCATTGCTTTGGAAGTGCTGACCACCCCAGCGTGAGGCTGTGCCGATGTGATGAGGGTTTCATCCCCCTTTGCTGGGGACTTGGCAGTGCTGGTGGTCCAGGTGAAGTCCCTTGGGGGATTCCAAGGAGTTGGCTGCTGTTACTGCTCCCTGTGAGAGGGGGCACAGTACCCACAGAATTGGTTGGAAGGGACCTTTAAGATCACAGAGTCCAACCATCAACCTAATGCTGCCAAACCTGCCACTAAACCACGTCCCTCAGCACCATGTCTGCCTGTCTGTTAAATACCTCCAGGGATGGAGACTCCACCATGTCCCTGGGCAGCCTGTTCCAATGTGTGACAACCCTTTCAGTGAAGAAATTTTTCCTGATATCCATCCTAAACCGCCCCTGGTGCAACTTGAGACCATTTCCTCTTGTCCCATCGCCTATTCCTTGGGAGCAGAGACCGCCCCCCCCCTCACTACACCCTCCTTTCAGGGAGCTGTAGAAAGCGATGAGGTCTCCCCTCAGCCTCCTTTTCTCCAGGCTGAACAACCCCAGTTCCCTCAGCCGCTCCTCATCAGACTTGTGCTTCAGACCCCTCACCAGCTTCATTGTCCTTCTCTGGACATGCTCCAACACCTCAATGTCTTTCTTGCAGTGAGGGGCCCAAAACTGAACATGGTACTCGAGGTTATTGCATTAAGACTGGATCGTAGCAGAAACATCTGCTGATGTAAATTCCTGCTGGTTATTTGGTTGCAACCTTTCCGTTCACCTAGACAAAAAGTCTCTGCAATGAAGTGATGGAGCCTGTGTCCTTGGCTGGCAGATGTTGTCTGCAGGGAGCCCTGGGACTTGTACCGGATGAGTATGTGATTAGTGCCCGGGAGGCAGATCATAACAATTTCCACGGTGAGTTGCTTGGACTGTCCTTCCTGTTTTCGACATATGGGCCTTGGGCAGGTCCAGCTTGTGCCTTGTGCTTGGGTGGATATCCCAATACCCAGCCCAGTGTGGGAAGAGGCAAAATCCCTCCCTGCTATAGGGCCTGCTGTGAAGACCTCTCTTGCCCTTGGGGAAAAAGAATAGTACAGCATGACCTGGGGAAAGGTCCCTCCAGGTCCAGCACAACCGTAGGACAAGAGAGGTCCTTCTCTTGGCTGATGTTGTGGCCCAGAGCAGGAGGTGTGAGCTGCGGGGAACCTGGCAGGGCTGAGCCCGGGTTTGGGCGATCTTGCCAAGTGCTTGCGGTGCTGGGAGGCTGATAGCATTTCTGTGGTCGTGGTGACATGTGTTGCCCTTTCTCAGGAGGATCTGTTGTTGTCCTCTTGTTTGGAGCCAGTGTGCAAGCGTGGGCTTTCTCTCCTGCCCTGCAGAGCGGCCGCCCACCGCATCCTGCTGCACCGCTTCTCCTGCCTGGGGAAAAAGAAAACCCAGTCCTCCTGCATGAAATCACAGGGACAAAAAATCTCCGGTGGCTGAGGAAGCAGCCATGCTGTTTTGTCGCTGTTTCTGTTTGTGCGTGTTGAAGCGGCGCTTCCCCATCGCTTCCTGGCTCCCTAAAAAGCCAGGTCGCACCAGGGATGGGACAGATTGGCCGGTGACCTGGAAGGACATCAAATGGAAGGATTTAGCTTCTGGAGGGGGCTTGTCCGGGCAACTCGTGGGTGGAGAAACAAAAAGCTTTCCAAATACCAATGCTGTCTGTTCTGCTGCTTCTCAGAGAGAGGAACTGGAGTGAAAGAGCACCTGACAGCAAAACGCTCCCTGAACTGCAGCTATTTCACATAATTCCTGTTCCCAGCCTCTTTGAGTAAGCGCTTGACCATCTTTTAAGGTGTTTTCTAGTTCACCGGTGTCATCTGTGAGCAGATTATTTTTTTTTCTTGCCCTACTCTCTGAAATTTGGACCACGACCAGAAGTTTGCTTACCCCTTTTATACTCTAGGTGCTTGAATCGGCCGGCTTGTGGAAGTGGAACAAACTTTTCTTTTAAACCTTTCCAGCCCTGTTTCAAAATCAGAATATTTATGGGATCGGGGCAAAAACAGCTTTGCCAGTAGAAAATGGGAAGGTATAACGTAAAACCAAAATTGTGGATTTCAACAGAAAGTAAAATAATACTGTTATATATATATTTTAATTTTTTTTGTCTTTTCAGGGAGAGAGATGTTGCCTTTCAGCTCAAGAGCAGGGAAAGATCTTTTTTTTTTTTTTTTTTCCCAGCTCTAATAGTGGCACCTTCTGCTGTCAGAATTGATGGCTTAGATTCTCAAGATACTTCAGGCTTCAATAGTTATGCTCCCTTAATTGAGGTATTACAGATACTATGGATTTTTTTTTTTTTAGCACATCCTTTACTTTTTGTTGTTTTCCATGGTTCAATGGTTGCCTCTGTGGGTGAATTTGGAGCTCTATCCAGAAGGTAAACAGAAATCCTTAAAAATATAAAAGCAAGCGAGTCTAAATATAAATCTGTCAAAATAGGACTCTTCCCTGCAGCAGCATTAAAGGAAACCAATTGATTGCTGGTATCTGTGTCCAAGAGCTGAGCGAGGGAGCTGGGGGGAATGGCCTCCTCTTGGCTGTCGACGTTGGCCCTGGCAGCTGTGGTACCAGGCGTCCATCCTGGACGTGGAGGCAGATCGATGAACTGCGAAGAGAAACCGCACGAGTAAAGTCCCGGCTCTGCTGAAGCCTGGGGCAAAAATCCCATAGGCTTCTGTGGGTTCCACCTCTTTTTCCTTCAAGTTTGGCCCAAGCGTTTACTTGTCTACCACCTCCAGTTATCGGTTGTCAGCAGTTTTGATTTTCAGAAGATGCTGAGAACCCACCTCCAGAAAACCCAGTTTCTTTACTCCTAGGAGGTGCACGCCCAAAGGCATGGACAACTTTTGAAATCCTCGACCTTGCAGAAGTCCACAGGAACTGGTTTTCTAACCAACACTCTGCGTAATTTTTGGTAGGCCAGCACTCAGTCCATAAAACACCGTGCTTCCCTGCTCTGGCTCTTCTGTCACAGCTGTCCTTAGGCACTCTGGCAGTCATTTCAATTCACGACATGTTGGGCTGTGGCTGAAGTATTTTAGTTTTCACTTTTTTTTTTTTAACCAGAGAAGAAGAAGAAGAAGAAAAATCTTTTTGTTTCTTATAGAAAAGTTTAGACAAAAAATGGTTTTCATTAGAAACTCCCAGGGGGAAGGAATAGGAGACGAAATCCTGTTTTCTGACTAACTCTTGTTTCAAATACCGAGGCAGAGTGAATCTTTTATAAGCCCTTTTAGAGGGAGGGATTGTAAACAGAATTGTCCATGAAAATGGAAAACGTCTTGCACATCCTAAAAAGTGCCGGCCCATTGTTGTATAGGGGTCGCTACTGCTCCACCTCTTCTGATTAAATACTAACACACTGCGTTTAAGCAAAGCCTCCAGGCAAGCTTTCCATATTCATAAGACAACGGTTTTATCAGGAACGGAGGCATTTTGGGGAAATGTCAATATGAATATTACAGTCTCTTTGCTCTTTGTATTGTCCCCAAAATCGTCAAAGTGAAGTCGTCGGAGATAATGTGCAATTATGTTGTCATTAAAGTTTGTGGAGCCATTTGTGGGAGCTTTTGAGAGAGATCCTTCTAGCCACGGTGGGGCTGCACCTTCCCATCTCTCTACCGTACTTCAAAATGGACTGAAAACTGCATTTCGCTGCCGGTGTGTGGGAGACTGACTGATGTTTGGGAGTGAAGCACGCTCACAGAATCACCGAATGGTGAGGGTTGGAAGGGACTTCTGGAGATCATCCAGTCCAACCTCCTGCCGGAGCAGGGTCACCTCCAGCAGTGGCACAGGACGGCATCCAGGCGGGTTTGGAATGGCTCCAGAGTGGGAGACTCCCCCACCTCTCTGCGCAGCCTGTGTCAGTGCTCTGCCACCCTCAAAGGAAAGAAGTTCCTCCTCACGTGAAGATGGAACTTTCTATGTTCAAGTTCCTGTGCTCACTGCCCGCTTCAGCGGTGAAAGCAGGACACGTGTTGTGACTCGGGGCTTCCAGAGGACCAAGAAGAGGAGATCCTGATAACTGCTTTTAGGAACATCCTGGGCTTCCTAGCAATCACAGCCTCCGTGACTCAAAGGTATCCAGTGCCATCCTAAGGACATGGCTTCTCGAGCTGGTGTGGGTGGAGGGCTGGCAGTCCCATCTTGCCTGGCTCCTTCTTGCACAGGGACCAGATCTGGAGGGGAACTGGAGGGAAACGCGGGGAAAATGTGTTTCTTGTTTATGCAATTACGCTGACAAGTTCTGCGGAGGACTCTGTGGCAAGAGAGTGGAGGTGAGGCTGGTACCTCGCTTGCTGTGGCATTTTTACCACCCTGGGGACAGACTCCCCTCGCCTGTTTTGGTCCCCATTTAGGGATAAATAATATTTTTCCATTCTGTTTTTTTATTTACTTCCCCATTTAATAGTTAAATGTGCTCAATCTTTAAATTGCAGGCTTTGTAATGGCTGGAGCTGGGAAAGCTGGTGAGCCAGGGGCAGCATTGTGTAAAACACAGGCGTGGCCAGAGGGTGTGGGAGAGCAGGATGGGCAATGGGTTCAACTCCCCTGTTTCTGCTGGGATGGGTTAACATCTTCTGTGCTGCTGGGATACGTGGGAGGCTGTCCTAATGGCTCTTTCAGCTGAAACGAGGAAGGTGCTGAGTGCCTGGCACAGCAGCTTAGGGTGGCATTTAGTTGTCACCCATGTGGGCTCGCACAAGGCTGCAGCGAGGACCTGGGACTGCTGAGCCAGGAGGTCTCTCCCACCTCTTCATTTTCCCCTCTCAGAAGGTAAAACCCGCTCATGCTTGACAGACCCATTTGCATCGCAGCACGGAGCCAGGCTAACGCGTCGTGGGCCTCATCTGGGCTGGGGCTGAAGCTTTGTCCTGGCTGCCCAGTGCCGGAGGGTTGGAGGGACATGGCGGTGAGGATGGACCATTCTTCAGTCTGGAAGAGCCAATCCTTAAAAAACAGTCAGCTCTCCTGGACCCCTCCTCTCTCCCCCAGACCATATTCCCCTTCCAAGCAGGCCCCCAGACAGGTCAAATTCTGCTCCTCTGTAGTCCGGGGTTATGATCCTGCTTTTTGCCTCGTTCCCTCCTCACAGGATCCTGAGCTCCATCACCTCATGGTCACTGCAGTCAAGACTGGCCCCGACCTTCATATCCACAAGCGGTTCTTCACTGTTCTTAACTATCAGCTGCAGCAGAGTGTCTTTTGTTGTCATCTCTCCAATGAGCTCCCAATAATCAAACCACCCCTTTGCTTTTACACTAGAAGTTCTATACCCCAAGCATGCTAGAGCATCGTACCAACAAGTGTACTTCTTGCCCTCCTCTGCCCTGCGTCCTGCCTGGAAGCTCCTGGCTGGGCTGCTAAGGCTGTGTCGAACCTTGTCCTCTCCCTCCCCCAGGGTGGAGAGGTGATCTGCTCACACATGTGATGCTGGGGACAATGGCTGGGCTCCCAGCGCTGGCTCCCACTGGTGAAGATGA
Source organism: Pluvialis apricaria (assembly GCA_017639485.1). Classification (NCBI taxonomy): domain Eukaryota; kingdom Metazoa; phylum Chordata; class Aves; order Charadriiformes; family Charadriidae; genus Pluvialis; species Pluvialis apricaria. The sequence continues at coordinate 24,802,684 of CM030014.1, read as the reverse complement.
AGCTGCTGGGCAGGAGTGAGAGGCGGTGAAGGAGCCCACAGGAGCGGTGGGCAAGGAAAGCCTTCTGTTGCCAAGTGGAGTAGTTTTATTGCAAGTCTTAACGGTATTTACTGTGTTTTCCTAGAGCCCTGGAGCCAGATTTCATGTAGTTCAGCTGTCACTAAAAAGCAAATATACATTTCCAGCCTCCTGGCCTCGTTGACATCTCGGAAAATGAGATTCCTGAGTGTGAAAGAGCCAGCAGGCAAATACCCACACCCCAAAGTGTGCCTTCTTCAGATCCCAGAGCAAAACTTGGCAGTTCGGGAGACTGTGCTTGGGTTCATCGGTACTGCAACATCTGCCCAAATTTTGCCTGGCTTGTTCAGGCTGTCTCCGAAACCCATGAGGCTTGGCCTGAAAATGCATTATTCAGTGGCATTGATCTCGGCGGTAGCGAGACGTTCCACTTAATTGTTCTCCCTCTGTTTCCTTGAGTGTTTTCATTCATTCTTTGACATGCAAGCCTGTCCCTGCCGGTTTAGCCTTACTGAGAGCATCCCTGTCGGTGGGATTGCCCTTGCCGGCGTGGCTGGGGAGTGTCCCTGTGAAGGGGATGCGGAGGGCAGCATCCCTCCATCGGCCCTGCGGGTAGCGTGGGGCTGAGAGGTGTTGCCCGTGCCAGGCTGTCTGCTGCTGGGGGGAGAGCAGCAGCTCCGTTGGGATGCGGCTTTTTTCCCAAGGGGTGGGGAGCAGGGGAATGTCCAGGGCTGCAGGCAGTGAGCTGGGGGAACCGGAGACTGATGCTGGGTGTCGGGAGAGGTTTTTGACTCAGAAAACAGTGCTGGCTCTCCCTCCTGCCTTCTGGTTTTGTTGTTTGTTTTTGGTTTTTTTTTTTTTCTTTCCTGTTCCCATTAAGATAATTAAATCTGCGGTTATGATTGCGGGTGGGGGCAGGAGAAGTGTCAGCCAGCCCTCCCTGGGTGGAGTCTTTGTACCTTCCTTCCTCCTACAAATGCCACCTCTGAGCAGGCATCCTGTCTCGTTCCTCCTTTTTTTCTTTTTTTTGTGTGTATGTTTGTTTTATTTATGAATAAATAATTGCCGCTGCTGCGAATCAATCAACCGGCCCTGGCTGCGCTGGACGCCTTCAGCCGGCGCGTTACTCTGCCTTCCGCCAGCTCTGAGCGGCGCCTGGCAAAACGTGCTGCTTTCCCATCCCTCTGCCCTCCCTCCTGCCCACCATTGTCCTCTCCGGACCTGCCATCCGCCTCCCCGCGTTAACACCCTGCTGGGTGACGCTGTCCCGGGCCACACAAGTTGTGAAAGCATTTCCGAGGCTGAGCGAGACTTCCCCAAGGAGAGTGGGTGGTGGAGATGGCACAGGGGAGCCATTTATTATTCTTTATGGGCTCAGGCGCTCGTGCTGTTTTCGGGGGGTGGTGGTGGTGGGAAAGCTTGCTCCGGGGTGGTTTTGTGGTTTTCCTTCCAGTACGTTGAGTATATTGAAGGATGTTGGATGCGTGAGGTTGGGGGGGTGTGGGCTCTGTAGCGTACGGCAGGACTTCACTAGAAGCAGGTGTAGACGTACTGTCCTTGTTCCCTGTAAGCCAACAGGTATTTGCAGGGAAAGATTTCCTATTGAATACGGGTTAAAAATAAGATTAGAGGCTAGGGCTGTCGTCTTGGGCGCACGTACGAGTATGGAGATACTTTTTTCAATGTAAATGTGCCTTCTGCCAGCATTTGCCCCAACTGCAAGGGGCAAAACTTTTTCCTGCCCTGACTGCACCTCTGCAGAGGTGGGAGGATGGACCTGAGGGTATAGGGAGCAGGCTGGGCCGCTGGAGCTTCGGGCAGGGATTTGTTGTATTTCTCAGCCTGCCTGTTGATCTTGGTTTTGCTCCAAGCAGAGCTCTCCGGCGCCCAGCGTCCCCGGCGCATACCGCCCTGCGATAACGCCGAGTGGGCTGCCAGCAGGGTCAGCACCAGTGTTAAATCCGTTGCCAGCTGGGTTTGTCCCGTCGGACACGACTGTTCGGTGTGTGTGCCTCTGATTTCTCAGATGCGTCTGATGCATCGGTCTCAAAGCAGCAACACTGGGCAGCGCGCTCGGCCATGCCCTGTCTAGGCGGCTGTGCTAGCTCTGGGCTCTTCTGCTCCCGTTCATGCTGTGCTGTTGTCTGTTGCTTGTCCTCTCAATGCTTTTGCCATAGCTGTTGGATGGGAACAAGAGCGGGAGAGAGGGATGACCACACCTGCCAGACAGGTAGTGGAGGCAAGTCATAGAATCACAGAATGGTTTAGGTTGGAAGGGACCTTGAAGATCATCGAGTTCCATCGCCCTGCCCTGGGCAGGGACACCTCCCACCAGCCCAGGTTGCTCCAAGCCCTGTCCAACCTGGCCTTGAACACCTCCAGGGATGGGGCAGCCACAGCTTCTCTGGGAATTTCCTCTCTGGGAACACAGAGGTTGCCATAGAATCATAGGAACGTAGATTCTGACGCTGGGGTAATACGTAGTATTACTGTAGCACCAAATGCATGGAAGGAATAAACAGGGTCGGGAGATTTGAGAGCTGAAAAGGGGTTGTGTAAGGCCACATCCCGCCCAGACAGGTGTGTGCTGCCGGGCATTCTTCCCAGGGGCCGGCGCAGCCCTGGTGTAGCATCCTCTTATGGGCTAGTGGCTGCGCAAGCAGTTGCGGGGCATGTGGAGTACGAGCCAAGAAAAGAGCACTGGGGTGCAGAGGAAAGGCCACCTGGGGACTTTTGCATCAGTGGGTGTTGGTGCACTCCAGCTGCAGGTATATTTAGCTTTTTGTTGAAGGAGAGATCGCAACAGCTAAAAAAGGCATAGGTCTGTAAACCTCTCTTCACAGAATCCCAGAGTGGTGAGGGTTGGCAGGGCCCTCTGGAGCTCCCCCAGTTCAACCCCCTGCTACAGCAGGGGCACCTCCAGCAGTGGCACAGGACGGCGTCCAGGCGGGTTTGGGATGGCTCCAGAGTGGGAGACTCCCCACCTCTCTGGGCAGCTGTGCCACTGCTCTGCCACCCACAAAGGGAAGAAGTCCCTCCTCAGGTTTAGATGGAACTTCCTATGGTCAAGTTTGTGCCCGTTCCCTCTTGTCCTGTCACTGGGCACCACTAGAAAAAGACTGTTCCCATCCCCCTGGCACCCTCCCCTTAAGTATTTGTAAGTATTGATAAGATCTCCCCTCAGTCTTCTCTTCTCCAGACTAAAAAGCCCCAAGGCCCTCAGCCTTTCCTCATAAGAGAGATGCTACAATCCCCTCATCATCTCTGTAGCCCTTTGCTGGACCCTCTCCAGCAGTTCCCTGTCCTTCTTGGACCGGGAAGCCCAGAACTGGATGCAGGTCCTCAGGAGCCAAACCAGAACGAGGAAGAAGTCTTTTCGAAACCTGGGCAAGCTCCTAAAGCTGCAGCGCAGCCACCTACCCGGCTGGAACAGCAGGCTGTGGATCATACGCGGCTTGATCCGACAATGGGTTTGTGGGTCAAGGCAAATTTGGACCGTAACGTACCAGCTTGTTGCCCCTTTCCAAGGAGAAGGAGCGAGAGACTTGTCTCTAATCCCTGTTCCCGCTTGAGGGTTTTGGGTATAGTTTTTCAGTTCTCTATAAACTTTATTGTTGCTGGATGGGGTCCTCTGTGAGTTGCATCTAAATCTAGAAATCGCTTACTTTTTTTAAGCGCCATCCCAATCAATTTTGGGTTAAGTTCTGTGCCGTGTGAAGTCTTTCAGCTTCAGGAAGCATGAGAAGCACATGATGTCATCAACTGTGTGCTGTCACATGCTTTTTTAAAATGCCGTCAGACTTGCTAAATATTCAGTGTATATTTTCTGTCTCAGCAGACTGTGTTGGCTGAAACTGCTTATGCAAATGAAGAGCTGTACCTCTTCAATAGGTTGTTATGAGCTGATCCTGAATAATTGGTGTTGAACTGAGCGGTAGGTGGGAGAAGTCAGCAGAGGCAATAATTAATCAAGCGGCTCCGTGTCTAGCCTGGATGGGGATCCCAGAAACCCCTCTCTGAAGGCAGAACAAGCTCCTTGGAGCCCCGCGTTTGTGCCTAACCATGGCCAACCCCCTGCAATAACGCCTCTCCCATCTGCAGCTTGAGGTATGAAAAAAAACATGTTTAGGTTTTGCCCAGTGACTCCCAAGGGAAGCCTGTTAGAAAGTCTTTCTGCTCCGAGCCTCTTAGTGTGTATTTCTAAACTCCAGCTTATATTAATTCACAGCTGCTTTGTTCTCGTTTGTTCTTGGACTGAAATGGCTCTTTTCCACCCTTGTTTCCTCCCTCCCTTTTGTCCCCCTCCAGTCCTCCATGTATTTCGAGACCACAGCCGTGTCCCTTCTTGGCTTTTGTTTTGCTGGACTAAGTGAGCCGAGCTCTTTTCATCTCCTCTCAAAAGGCAAAGCTCTCCGTTCCTTATATCGCCCTTTATTTTTGCAGCTCTTTTTGATCTCAAGTGGACCCACCCGACCTCCTAAATCACAGCTTTGAAAGATGACAGGGCCCCTTTCCGCGGAGCCTGGGCTGGGACGGCGAGAGCGAGGAGCCTGTTCTCTGGCCACCGTGAACAAGCCCTGGAGGGAAGCAGAAGTGCTGCCAGAAGGAAGCAGCAAGGAGCGGATTTTTTGCACTCAGGCAAGTCCCTGGTAAAGGGAGAATTGTTCCTGTTGTAAAACAGGAGGTGTGCGAAAAAATGTGGAATTGATTTATCTCGCTGGCTTGTTAAGAGTTAATCGATAAAATAACAGTTGCCACCTTCTTACGAGAAACTAGCTGATTAGAAACTTGATTAATGGGATGATTTTTCGTGGCTATAATTAAAGCACTGCATGGCTTCTCATATAATTGATATTTAATGCTTACATGGAAAGCTGGTTGTCTATACGGAATGAAAAGTGTTTTATCAATTTTTCACGGGTGGGTTGGGCAGAGGAGAGGAGAGGCCAAGTGGCTCTCTTAGCAGTGGGGAAGGAGGCAGAAGAGGATGGGATTCAACTGGTCAGGACCAGAGAGCAACCTCTTCATTACTAGTGAGATGGAAGATGATGAATGTTTCGTAGCCATGCATGGTCTGAGACGGCTGGATTGGGGTCTGTAAGCAGGAGAGAGGTGTTTGGGTGTTTGTTGTTTTTTTTTCTGAGGACAGAGGTCTTATTAGTCTAGCTGCAAAGACCCAATAGAAAACCCAACCCAGAAACAAGGGCCCAGCTTTTATCGGAGCATAGGAGAGCAGGGAGTCATCCAGCCAATATCCTCTCTTTGACACTAGGCAGCAGTGCACAATAGCAGGTACTTAGTGAAAAGTTAGAGGAAACGTGGTGAAAGTGGTGTGGTGCTTCTCCTAGTGTCCTGTTCTAGCTCTGGCACAGGTGTCAGGGAGGCTTCCTCAGCCAGGGGTGGTAACTTTGTGGTTATTTGTCCTGGAGGAACTTTCTTTATGGGCTTTGTAACGTTTTGGACCGTTTCCCGAGAGACGCAGTGGAGTCTCCGCAGTGTTGGATGCTTTTTTCTGAAAGATCTACTCCAGCCCAACTAGCCTGATGGGGAAAAGCTACCTAAGTTGTGTTCCCAGGGCATCAGAGCCTGTAATTTCAGTGGCCTTGAGGTCCATTCACCTAAAACTAATGTGTTGAATCTCAGTCCCTTTGCCTTGCAGATTCTTTGGCAGTGCTCATAGCTACTCTGATATAGGCCTGGTCCAAAACCTGTACCAGGTCCTGTGCCAACTTTAGTGATTTTTTGGGCTAGTGCGAAGAACGTGAAGATGTATGATGGAGACGGAGAGCTGTGTCAAGCGTTCACATACAAGTTTTTAGACTGTATCTCATATTATGTTATATGATCTTAATTAGATTTACTGGGACAATGCTGTTCACATCTTCTCCACTAAAGAGAAGATGTTCGGTCCTGACCACCGTGTTCTTTGTCCCTTTTAATTAGCAGCATTAATCCAGATTTTCTTCCCTAACAGAGGGCTACAGCCCTCACTTACAGGGAAAGTGTGGGCGGTCATGCCAGTACGAGCGCGAGCATCGGTAAAAGCAAGCCTGCAAATCTCCATGCATCCCAAGTTTTGTCTGCGTTGGCCAGCGAGGGCAGCAGCTGTGACGGGAGATCGGGGATGGGCTGGGGTCAAGCGGCGAGGCTGCAGGCAGCCTTCCAGCCCTCAGACTGGCATCATCTGTGCGGGGAGGTCACGCGCAGTCTTGTCGCCTGTTGAGTGCTGGGCTCTTCTCTTCGGCATCAATCTGGCCATGGTGTTTGGGATGGCGGCTTGCTTGGGGTGTGTATATGTGTAATGAAAGTCGCACCACCCCAGGGGAATCTGCAAAGCTAATAACAATCAAAACCGTTGCTGATGCATTATTAAAATTTTGGGGTTTTTATTTTTTTTTTCTTTCCTGCGAGCAAGAACCCGAGTATTTGGAGGTGGGTAGAGGGTGCTAAATTGTGTTTATTGCACATCTGTTGAATATATAACACGTCTGTGTGACCTCCCTGAAGAGTTAGACAAGCCTCTGCGCAACGTAATAATTCTCAAACACTTAGAAATGCATACAAATACTCTGGTGCAACGGGGAGGAATTTTAGACCTCACATGCTGGGTGATGGATGCCGCTGGGGGGGCCCAGCAGCTGCCCAGATCTGCAGGAGAAGACCTCTCTTGTTTTTTTTTGTCCAGGAGCAAAATGTTAATGAATTCTTCCGGAATGCCAGAGGATACGGTGGTGGGTTTTAAAGCCGATAGCCCTGATTGCTTTTGAGAGGGATGCTCTGGAAATCCTTGATGGCGCAAGCCAGTCTGCAGTTTCTTCTACCGTGTAGTCTCTTTTTACCTTGTAGTCAGCCAAACAGCAAGAAATCTTCAGCACGGAAAGCTTTCTTGTCATTTTTATTCTGAAGTAACACAATGGAATGTGTGGGGGATGCCAAATCTGCTTTGTTAGGATTCCATTAAGTGCTCTTTTTTCTTTTTCTTTTTTTTTTTTTTTGGAAGCTGAGAGTGCATACAAATCTTTATTTATTTTTTTTTCTAATTTTAAAATATAAATGTTTTTACTCTAGCTTCAGATGACGTTCTTTAAAAAGTAAACTCCACCAAGCAAACATTTTTATCCTGAAGTATTGTCTCAGAGCGCTGACTTTCTTATGTCGGTGGAAAATATTTGATTGTCTCACTGCAAGTTAGGAGATGGCAGAATTTTTCAGGGTTGTGGTGCTTGATTTGGAAAGGAGGCTCATTCCAAAATGTGTGTTTCTGGGAAGGGATGGAGTCTGGGGGAATGTTTTTCTTTCTCCCCCAGTAGCTCCTGTAGCGCTTTCTGTGGGCAAACTGGGGAGCGAAGTTTACTACATTGTAATTGTATATAGCATGTAGTTAACCCTGATGTAAGCATACCTAGAAGACCCCCAGGGAGAGTTAGAGCTGTTGGACTGAAATCAGGACTTAGGTAGGAGTTGGCGATACGACTTTTGGCAAATTGAGTCTGCGTATACCTACCCCAGGAGGTCCCATCCCCGGAGGTGTTTGAGGCCAGGTTGGACGGGGCTTGGAGCAACCTGGGCTGGTGGGAGGTGTCCCTGCCCAGGGCAGGGGGGGGTGGAACTGGATGATCTTCAAGGTCCCTTCCAACCTAAACCATTCTATGATCCTATTTGGTTATGTTCACTATCTCTCCCCAGCCGACATCATTACAGGAGCTTGCTTTTAGTGGAGCTGGCTGACTGAGGGAACCCTGTCCATATCACGGAGTTTGCTCCTTGGCTAATCTTATTTGGATAGCTGGCAGATAGGTAGGCAGTAGGTTGTCACTGCCTCTGTTTGCTTTGCTAATATCAGAACGGTTTCAGTATTACTAATGCTGGAGTTTGGGTTTTTACAAGATCAGACTGCGGCTTGCTGTTGAAAGGGGGTCAGAATCCCACTTTTACCAAAGTTTGGCTTGGGAAGGCTGTTTCGCAAACGGAAAACTTGGCTGAAATAGCCGTGGATGTAACCCCAGTTGTACATCAATGTGTCACCTGTAAAACCGTCCAGCAGTGTGTGTGCTGTGCGTGTAATAGCCAAGAGCCATGGGTACACATCTTTTTTCGTTGGCGTTGGCTTGTGTCAGTGCTGTAGGAGCTGAGCTCTGTGTGAAAAAACCCTTACTATGCAAAGCTTTGCTGGTACAAGCCTTCTGCTGGCTGTCAATTAATTAGCAATGAGAAACAGGTTCAGAGGTCTCCCTAAAACACTTACCGTGGGCTTGTGTCTCCCACAGAAAACTGGGACGTTGCAGGTGGACTGTGCCTCACCAGAAGTTGGGTGAGTAGGCTGAACTGGTTGTCTGGGCTCCTGGTGCTCTTATTCATTGATGTGGTCCCCTTGAGAATGTGCTTGCTGCTGGGAGAAAGGGAATCGTTAAAGTCTCTTGAAAGTGAGCTGGAGGAACCAGAGAGCTTACAAAGCTGGACTCAAAATCTGCCTCCAAGATGTCATTTGCAGTTCTTGCAGTGAGCTCCCCTGTGTCTGGTGCTTACCTCGAGCCTATTTTTCCCCCTTGTTTTTGGGTTCAGTCCATGGACATGAGCTTTCTGATCCGAAGCTCAGACGTCAAAGAGCAAGTCTGTCACCCTGACGGGACGCAGAGGGCGAATCCATGTACTTGAGTTACTGCGCTGTAATAAATTGCCACGAACCCCTTCTGCATCCCCTCATATTTCCACAGCAAGCGGGAGGTTGTTCGGCTTCGTTGGCTTGCACGTGGTTCTGGCCGGCTCAGAACAGTTTGGGCACGTGTTTCAGTTGTCCTGCTAGGAGCGGTGACAGTTGGAGGAGAGCGGCAGGGACAGGACAGCCCGCCTTGGCCCCGCTCTTCTAGCACAGCGATTGCTCGCTTGCGCCTTGGCAATGGGAAGGAAATTTCTCACTCATCACAAAGGGGCGGGAGGGGAGAATAAATTAATTAAAAAGATTGGGGGGAAAAAAAAAAAGTCCAGCTACTTTTCATTTTCCAAAGTGCCCATTTTCTTAACTATTCCTCCAAATTATCATCTCGTTAGATTTATTCTGTTTCCTTGATGTTGTTGTTGTTCTGTTTATCCCACGTTACTCAGCAAATGTCTCCCGTCTCCTTCCAGCCAACTTGCACAATACATTACAATTACATAATTATGCCATTGTAATCAAATAATTAAGTTGCACATTAAACACGCATTAGAGCTCACAAAGGAAGGAGCTTCAGACATGGGCACGGAATAGGAGGGAGTGAGCCAGTTGGTGTTGGCGCTAATTGCATCTTGCTTTTAATGACTCGGGGACTCCAGGTTTTTGGTCTCAAGTGGCAAAATGGGAGTGGGCTGAGGCTGCTGAGTTTTAAATAAGCCAGCAGGTTTAGCGAGCAGACTCCCCCGCAGAGAGAAACAGGACTCGGTGACCAAACACACGCAGAAAGAAAAAGGGAATAATTGTGAGGCCTGTTGGCTTCACGTCTATTGAAATCCGCTTTAATTGAAGCTCAGAATCAACTCTCCCAGGAGAAAGAGGACACCTGTCCGTTACCATTGTGGGGCTCGGCTGGTCTAGCGGGAGAAGGTTGTGGTGTCTTTGGGATGCCATTATTTTAGTGTGTGGTAGGGGAGGAGTGAACGTGAGTCTGTGGATAAGTCACGCGTGGGGGGTTCTTCCCCTTTTTGTGTTTGTTGATTTGGGTAAAAATTACACCAAGCAGATCCAGGTCTGTATTTTGGCCGCATCCTGACTCTAATTTGCTAACCACTCAGAGATGTGTGGCAGGGGTGGCTGGGATTCTATCTTCAGGCCTGGGTCCTGTGGGGCCACTACTCCTCCTTCAAACCCTATAGGATGAGGTGTAAGACAGAAGATGGCCTCAGTCTAGTCGTGCCAGGACCAGAAAGCAGAAATTGGCTTTTTGATACAGTTTGGGGTGATTCTTTCAAAGGATCCAGTGTGAGTATTGGACAAAAAACCCACTTTTGAATCCTCTGTCTTATAGGTGATGTCTATCATAGCTGGTAAGTGTGCCGGCAGAGGCAGCTGGGGTAACACGGCTGCTTTCCACCAGGGTTCGGAGGTGGGCTGGAGAACAACGTCCAGACTGCACCTACATAGGAGGTGCACCAGTAGGTACGATCTAGGGAGACTAGAGGTCAAATTCAAACAGAAATTGCAGGCATGGAGAAAGGACTTCCTGGAGAGTAAGAGCAAATGTGCGTCCATGTTGATATGCCAAGTTAAAATATGATATGTCTGCGTGGTAGCTCTGTGCAAGTAGGATCATGGTCCTCTCCTAAAACCTTTGCTTAATAAGTCTGTAAGAACTTCTTTTTTTAATGGGATCTTTAATCTTGCAATTAAAAGCCAAGGTTTGTGCACAGAGGGGAAAAGGGATGTTCTCTGATGCATGAATAAGCATTAAAAAGAGAAAAAATATTTATAGATCAGGAAACAGCGAGTTGCAGCAGCCTGCAAGGGTCACTCCTTTCCAGTGACCCGAAGGACAGTGCATCAGTCTTTGGCCTCCTGGGAAATCAAAGTGGATGAGCATAGCAGAAGCCAGTTGAGAATTGAGGAGCAGTGAAGCACCCCTAAGTGGTCCATCGTGCCACTTGCCGTTGTTCCGGTGTACCCTACCCATCATGCTGCACTAACTGTTCAGGTACTGGAGGATGGCCAGAGCTCTTCTGGGTTTCTCGCCATGCCGTTGTTGCATCTCATAAACCCATTCTAGAGATCCTGACGTGAGCTATGTTCCCTCTTCCTGCTGAGAGCTCACCACGTGCCATCACACAAACCATGCCTATCCCAGGCGGTCTGCTACCTGAGTGAGGAAAAGGGTCGCAGCAGCATCTCCGCCCCATGGGTTGGGAAGTGGAGAAGATGACATGGTGGCACAAACACAGAAACTCCACCCCAGCCACCATTTAGCGTCATGTTTTCCCCTAAATCTTGAGAAGAAAACAGGGTCTAAAACAATTTTCACAAATCCCTACTTTGAGCATACGTACGTGTGCTTAAAGAAAAAAAAAAAAAGCTGTGCTTTAGATAAGAGCTCTTTGCTGTGTTAAATCTGATTTACTGGGTTCTTGTACCGCTTGCAGACTTCACAAAATGCAAATGGTGCAGATTAGATAAGGTGGTGTTTAAAAGGGGAAAGAAAAAAAAAAGTCCAACTACTGAAAGAAGATGCAATTCGATTAGCAGATCCAAGGCTGTAAGTGGAGATCGAATGGGCTATAAACAATTTAAGGCTTGGGAGAAGGCCAGCCCTGGCTGGGTATTTATTTGAAGTCCAGCGTGCTGTCTCTCTAATCCACTAGGAGAAAGCGAGGAAGAATGGGAGAAATTTCTGGGTAGAGTTGATCTTTCACACTTGAGACCTCATGATGTTGTCTTCAGAGATTTCTGAGCATCTCCATATCCATCTAATATTGTAGGTATACTTAAAAAAAACCAAAAAATATATATATACACAGACTAAAATACCAGAGCTGTATATTTCTTTAGCCCTCCTACTCTTGTTGGCTGTTTGCGCGCACATCTCTCTCTTGTTCAAAAGCTTGTTCTTTCTGTTGTGCTCGTGTCCAGATGGATTGCAGGAGATACCTGAGTGAACTATCAACGCCCCTCACGGTGTTATGGCTTAAGCGTGGCTTTAAAAACACCAATTCAAATCAACTGCTCGTGGACCTGCTCCTGCAGTGCTTTGCTTTTTTTTTTTTTTTTTTTATGGCATGCAGTTACAGAGACTGCTTGAGAATTTTTGAGGATTTTTCTGGGTGCATGAATATGTTGCTTGGCTCCTTTGAGCTTCCTGCGCTGCTGACTGGAGAGGGATGCTTGGGGCTCTTACAAGAATTAATATTTTCTTACGGCACTGGTTCTGGGAATTGAGTGTTTATATAACTTGCGTTAAAGGAAAGAAGGGCTTCTGAAGGCGGAGGGAAACCTGGGAGGTGAAAGTTGGGTGTACTCTGAGGCTGTGAATCAGAACAACTGCCCATCCCCGGGATTTTTGGATACTGAGCAATGGGACTGGACTCCTGCAGGGTGAGGGGGTAACTATGGGGATGTCCATGGGTGCAGATCTTCAGGTCTACAATGTTCACGAGCTTCTGACTTTTTGAGAGTTACCTTTTCAGGCAGAAAAAAAACCCCAGCAAACAGTTAATAATTGTCTGACATGGAACCATGGGCAGTCACGTTCTTCTGGGGACAGTTTTGGGTTTTGTTTAACAGTGCCTACAAATCTGAAATACCAAAACCCTTTGCAGAGCACAGTTTCTGGTTGCTTGAATGGTTTTGATCCACCCCTGTAAATCTATCTGGACAGACGTTTTTCTCTGCTGTTCTTTGTTTTCTACCCTGATTTCTAACCTGTCTCCTAATTTGTTTTATGTTCCTGTCCTTCCCTGGTGATGGCAACACCTCCTAATATAGCGTGGTCTGCCAATTCTATTATTTGCTCTTTACTTCTTTTTCCAGCTCGTTAATGAAGAGGTGACGAAAGACGGGTCTAACAGTGATCTCTGCCGAACCCCACCAGGCACATCTCCCCGTCTTGACAAGGTGCTGTTTATCATTTTGCCTGGTTTATGGTTCCTTACTTGCTTTCTGAAGCACTCCACATCTCTCATGTCCAAGCCAATTTGAATGGAGCATCGGAGTGATCTTTCATGGGATGCCAGATCAAATATCTTTTGAAAGGTGAAAATACAGTTTTCTGCTTCAGTTGGGTGGAGGGCCAGAGGACGTTGACAAGCTAGGGGCTGAAAAATCAGTGTCCTTACTATTTCAGGCCATCTTTGCTCTTGTGTAACCTGCAGAGCACAGCTCAACCTTGGGAAGCTTTTATGGCGTGTGTCCCCATCCTGGTGGTCTCTGTAGTCTCAGTAAGTGGCACTGGCTACAGCTCTGTGTCTTGATCCAGGTAAGCCTTCTCCTCCCTGGCCACGTTCTTTCTATTGAAAGAAGGTTTGGTGAGGTCTGATGGGGTAAGCAGCACTGCTCCGCAATGTCCCCATCACGGGGAACGGGCTCTGCAGGTGCAGTGGTAGGTGGGGAGCCTCTGTGTCCTACAGACGCAAGATGTGATGTGGAGCAATTTAAAGGCTTTGAACAAACACAGCGAAGAGAAAAGGTTATAACATGGTGCTCTCCACCCATCATATCCCAGCTAAGAGCTTCATTTCTTGAGGAACTGATCTGTGACCGTGCCGTGCCTTGACAGGCCCCATTGGGGTGTGGTTTCCACTAATAAGGGTGAGAGCAAGGCAATAAATTTCACATGGCAGGCTTCAAAAAGAAGTGTGCTTTGACTTTCCTGCCCTCCCTTGACTGGGACAAGGCTTGGGCACTGGGAGAGGAAGCCTTTGCCTGTCCCACCTCAAACCCTGCAGGAAGTCCCAGAGTGACCGTGTTGCAGAATGGCCTCTGCTCATATGCTGGCAGAACTGGGATTTACCTTATGGCATCTGATTATTTTTCCCCTCTTCCCTAGTTGGTTCCGTTAATTTATTGTGGACGGGAGCTTGTTCTGCCAAGTGCTAATTGCAAAAGTTATTGTTTCTGCCCTTTTCAGAGCACAGCAGGAAAACCTTCAATTCCATCACATGAAAAACAAGACAAAAAAAGCCAAGAGTTTTTGGGCTGGATGTAAGCCTGTCATCCCATGCGGCGTTTGTGCCACAAAGCATGCGCTGCCCTGCCACTGCCTTCCCGTTAGGGAAGGAAGCCTCCTGTCCCTGGGACGCGGGCTTGGGATCCTCATCCTTGTGTCTGCAGTGAAGTACCGTCAGGATGAAACATGCCCTTGGACATAAGTGTCCTTCATCCCCTGGATGTCCTTTAGCTCTGGATTTTGGAGGTAGGATGGGTGCATTTCAAGGGCTGGAAGCTTGTAAAGTGGTGCTATCCCCTGTGTGTCCATCCTTCCTGTCCCTGGGCACATCTAGCAGCATCTTTCCAAGGAACAAGCCTGGGCTGGCACAAGGTAGTGGCAAATTGTGCCCTGCTGTGGGTTTTCATGGTGTTTGACACTGCCTTCTCCACTCTGTGGGTGACAGACAAGTTGTTCTCCGGTTAACTGAGCTGGCAGTAGCCCATCCTTTCCCTGGGGAAGGGAGCTAGACACATTTCACTTTGGAAGAGTTTCCTCAGCTGGAGAAGTCGGGTACCTTGGGTGAAGTGGGATTTCTCCAAAGCCAGGCTTTGGAGAGGAGAGGAGGAACAGCTGTTTCTTGGCTGGCTTTTCTCTGAAGCTGCCATTTGCTGCCAGGGCTTCAGCATCTGCCTGGATTAACCTGGATTTTATGGTGGGCTCCAGCCCTTTAGCCCAAGTGCCTGGCGTTGCAGTCCTCTTGTATTTTGAAGATGAAAAGACCCAAGGGGGTTGCTGCCATGCTGTAAAGCTCATCTTGGTTCTCCATGCTGCTGGAAAACCTGGTGGAGCTCTTCCTCCTTTGCTTGGCCATAGGTGTCCATACCATGCAGAAGAGTGTGCTTTCCTCCTGTTTTCTGTGGTATCTGTCCCTTGGGGCTCTGTATTTGCTATCCCAGGCTTTATTCCCACTGCGGTGTTTACTCGGGCTGGTTTCCTGTTTATCGCGTGTCATGGCGGGAGTTTGTTTTTGTTGGGCAGCTCAGAAGCTTTGGGAAGTGAGTGTTTATAAACAGAGGGATGCTTGGGACTGCAGTTAGATCCATAGTCAATCAGTGGCATTTTATGCTGGTTATGGGTGTGACTTGGTGCTGTTTCTTCTCTGCTCTGCCCTCCGTCCCAATATCCTTCTCATTCAGGCTTTTTCGTGATGCTCAAACTTTCCCCCTCCCCTTCAGCTTTTCTCCTGTCTCACTCCCAGCACCTCCCCAAGGCCAACCACTGGGCAGATACGCTCAGAGGACCAGGTTAATGAAACACATCCCATCCCATCCCATCCCATCCCATTTTATTGAAACATGATAAACGTGTGGGCAGTATTTAGTTTATGTAGGAAGTCTGGGTGGCATTTGTGGGCAGCACTTTCCTGTGAAGGAAGCACAGTTAAAATCTAGATTTCCGTGAAGAAGTGTAGATGCCGTGTTTAAAGGAGCTTTTGAGCTTAAGATATAAAGGGGAATTATATTTTATATTGTAACTTTAATAGCTCGGGAGCTGTATCTCAAATTGCTTTACAAAGCAGGGAGGTAGATAGTGGCGGTTCAGGCAATATGTAGGAAAATGTGCCAGCCATATGTGTAGCCATATCTCACATGCAGCCTTGGAAGTAATTTATTTTTATTGAAGGGATGAATTTGCCAGGATGTCAAGACTTGTCTTCTGCAGTCCTGAAGCCGTGCCATGCTGTCTTTAATCTACAAAGGCTGGTGACAGGAGGGGAGCCAGCACTGCCTCGCTAGGTATCTCCTGCTTCTTTTCCCCCCTCCTGTTCCTGCGTGTTGGTGAAGGGAGGCTGGGCTCAACTTCAGCACATGGCCTTTTCTCTCCGTAATGAAGATTCCCTTTTTTCCCCCTTGCGCGTCAGGCTGTTTTCCTTCTGCCTTCGTCTTCATGCTTTCCATCTGTCCTTCTGCCTAGCCATCCTTCCTCACAAATTGGCGTATCCATTTTCTTCCCGAATTTTGGCTGGGTGTCCACGTCTTCTGCGCTGTGTACGCTTTCGTAAGGCCTCAGGCTAATGCCTGGCCGGGATGAAAGCTTGTCCACGTGCGGCTGCCTGCGAGAACGACCAAGCGAGGCAGCAGTTTCATCAGGTTGGCCAGAAGACAGGCACCATGCATGTGTGCCTTCCAGATGTCCCGGGACTTCTCCTAGGGCTCTTAACGTGCTCTCTGAAAGCTGGTTGGAAGAGAAAGGCAGCTCCGTGTGGTGTATTAAACGCGGGTTGCTTCACGTGCCTCAAGTTGAGCAAAAACGTTGGTAGTGAAAAAAACGCTATCACAAAGAAATCTTTCTTAGTTATCCAATTTGTGCAATATCTTATAATAAGGGAAAAACAACTGTTATCTGCCTTGTAAAGGTTAATATAATAATAAGCAGATACTGACTTCTATTGAGATGAACATGATGATTTATTGACCCAAGAGGTAAATATTCAGTGAAGCAAAGCCAGGGTCAATACTTACCACGAGGAGAATAAATTCTTCTATTTTCTACGACGGGGAGACCGTACAGACCAGTCACCACTAAATGTCAGCTGCTTTGGTGTTGGCTGTTGCCATTTGCAGCGAGACAGATAAGTAGACTACCAATGGGTACTTTGCCTTGTTTTTTTAGAGAAAATGTCAATTTAGAAACATTTCCCTTGGATATTTTTGTTCTTCAAAGTACTTTATTAAGTATTTAAAAGTACTTTCCTAAGAAACAAAAACAAACCAAAAAAAAAAAAGCGCAACTCCCAAGGGTTACAGTAGTCTTGAATTGCTAGGTGTATTTCTTGAAAGGCTGTTATAATTTTATTGTGTTTTATTTTACTTTATTAGAGAAACACTCAGCTTCCAATTTCTAAGCCTGGCAACTCGAAACCCAATTGGAGATTTTTTTTATTTTTTTTTTCCTGCACACGTATTCATTTTGATTGCAAAGCCATTTTTCTTTTAAGAAATGCTTCAACACAAAATGTCAAGCATCTCTTGTAGTTACCATGGATAAAGACAAGGCTCTGAATGTTGGCACCTGCAGCAGTGAGTGGCATCTTGCTTTTGCTGCTGCCGTGGACCACGCTGATGCTGCTTGGGGGGGGGGCGGTTTTGGGAACACGGAGATGCAGCGGGTCTGTGCGTAGGGATAACTTGTGTTTGGGTTGCGTTGAGTAGCACCCTTCTGCAAGAAGTGCTCGGTGTGTTCTCCCGTCTGCCAGGCAACATGCTGGCGATCATCACAACCGTTTTCTCGCTGGATGCGCCCAAAACGTGATCCTGTGAGATGATATCTGTCAGCTGCTCTCACCTGGGTGTGAAATGTGAATTTGTGTCTTGTAACAACCCATCGAGGATTTGTTTCACTGGCGATGGGGATGGTAGGGACTGTAAATACACTCAGTGGGGGGGAGGGAGAGGAATCGCGCTATGTATTATCCAACTTGAGCAAAGTGACATGAACAAGGATATTATTTTAGAAAGTTTATCTCTTTTGTATCTATGGTGACAAGATCCTTATCGGAGTAAGACAGACTCGCGGGCTGTCTGCTCCTTGTTATCTCAGTGTAGGATGACAGTATAAGTATCACGGCTGGAAATGTTATCTATCCTTTATTATTTCACTTGTGAGGGGCTAACAAGAGTGTTATCGGGGTGTTTACAATCAAAACACGTGCAGCTCAAGTGATAAAAGGGAGAACAGACATCTGATCTCTGAGGATATGAAGACAATGCAGCCTTGAGCAGAAGGAGATGGATCTTATTATTGAAAATGGTTTGGCAGGCTGGGAATGGACAAACAAGCCCGGGTGACTGTTCAGATCATAAGCTTGAGAGATGGGTTGCGGGGAGAGGCGCGCACACATAGTCTTGTAGAAAATGAAAAGGCGATCATATCAACAGCACTCTCAGCTAAAAGAGAAATATTTTCCAATAAATTTTTTATTATTTTTTTTTCCTGTATGCTCTTCTTACTTGGAGTGGTGATGTGGCAAGCTGTCAGGACCAGCGAGTGGAGTAGAGTTGCTTCAAGTCAGTCAGAAGCTGAGAAAGCTCACCCAGGCTTGGCAGGTGAAGAACAGACAGCTGCCAAGGCTACTTGTCGGGGAGCTCGTTTAGATGAGTTCCTTATCTTGCTTGGGTCAGTGCTGTGTTCATTTAGGGAGCGCACAGACACAGGGTTGGCAGTGACCGTAAACCTTATCAGAGATCTCCTTAGGGACAGAAAGGCTAAATGCCTAAAGGACTTAGAAATCTGACCCTGGTGGTTGAGAGGAGTTCAAAGACGTCCTAGACATCAGATTCTCATTAATCTATAACTTGAGCAAACCAGGTGCAAAACGGTGTCAAATTCTGATCACCTTATCTGACACGAATTATCCCCGTTTGTTAAAGATGGGGTTGCGCAGCACTCCATCGGAATCCAGGGTTAATCCTGGAAGAGGTTGTGTTCTTGGCTGGTTTTCTCTTCTGTTGTAGAGGTTATGGCAGGGGACAGGTCACGTCTTGATTCCGCTCATGATATCAAGGTTCTCTAAACCAAGCTTTGTGGCTTGTATCCCACAAGATAACACGTTTGTCTATCATCTTTCCTCGCTTGTTTGTCTGTCCTATGCTGTGATGGGACACAGAAGCTTATGCCCTCAAATGGAGAGCGAGCAGCAGCATCTGTAGTGGCCTCCAGCCTGGAGGGGACCCAAGCTGAGGGCACAAACTCCAGTACCAGGTTTCCCCCTCTCCCTTGGGAAAGAGATGGGGAGGGTGGAGGGCGTCTCTGTGGGATGTAGATGGGGGCCAGGGATTGTGAGGGACGACGGAGGGTGCACATGGTGGGCTCCTGGTGACAGCCCCATCTCTGAGCCATCCCTGTTAGTTTGACTCTAGGGCTGGCTGCAGATGGAAGGTAGATAGCTTCTTCAGGTAACGGGGAGGCCATGAACATGAACTTCTCGTGTGCGGTGTGATTCTGCATTAGCCTGTCTGTTTAACTCCATACTCATCTTGCTTTGGGCATCACGTAAAGCAAACTACTTTCAAGCTGTCTAAATGACTCTCACATCACTCTCTAATGGCTGTCAACTACTGGTAACCCTTCTTCACCTGTGGGAACCGGCAGCAACACCTCTGCCTTGTTTATGAGAAATAATCTCTGATTGTGATACATGGTGGCTTTTTTTGTTTGAACCCCTCGCTTTGGAGGGCCAGTGGGGCCATTTTGTATGGTAATATATGACCCATGGCTCCTCTCCTGCCCTTCATCTCTCACACCTTTAATTGCACTTGTGTTTCTGAAGCATATGGAATTCATTATTCAGCAAACAATGTCCTTTGCAATATCAGCCTTAATTAACTGCTCCCCTCTGTATTTTCTTGCTCTTATCCTCTCCAAATGTACACGCTGAGACAAGCTGACGGCCCCCCACGTGCATCAGTGCCAGCCAGTGAGCCATGACCAGATAAGAAGAAATGGAATTCCTTATCTCTTTTTTTTTTTTTTTTTTTTATAAATACATACACATACACGCACAAACACACAAACCTGGAAAAGGTCAAGGTTACTGGGAAGGGAGAAGGCCCTTCAAGACAACAAAACCCCCTTCTCTTTTTTAAGTCTCCATAGCAACTAGATGGAGCATCATGGGATGTCAGGGTGAGAGAGGACTATTCTTTTCCTACAACACTCTTTCCACTTCATTAGACTCTTTATCAAGTATCTCTGCACCGGGCTGAGTATATTTTTTTTGTGTCGGGGAGCAGTGCAGATGACTCAAAAGCATGCTGACCTTTTCAGTGGGACTTTGGGAGTTCCTCGTGGGAGTTGCATCCTCTTCCTTTGCCTTCCTCCCCCACAGCCCCCTTGTCTCCAGTTCACATGACCTTCTAATCAAAACCTTGTGGCTGGGTGAGGTATGAAGGGTTTCTTTAAAAAGAGAAAAGGGGCGGGGGAAAAAAAAAAGAGAAGAGTATGAGAATGTCCTTCACTGGCAGTGGAGGTGTCAAGACCCTAGCTGTCAGAGCTGCGCATCTGTGGGGAAGATTAATGACTCTGCTTAGGGGAAATACAAATAAAATGGAAGAGAATAAATACCAAGCGACTGTGTGGGTGATGGGTGAGGAAGGGGCAGGGGAGTGTGACAGAACAGAAGTAGGTATTCCTCAGTCTTGGAAGTGTTTAAGTTCCCCATGGAGCACAGGAGAGCTCTTTAGATTTAGTCCTGTGGTCTTGAAGCGACGCGGCTGCGTGTATTGGTCTGTGAGCGTGCTTATAAAGCCCTCATTGTACGAAGATGCAAACACTGTATATTTTTATCTTAGCTTCTGTGGGAAAGCATCTGCCGTAGAGAAACCTTTTGTTTTCCGCTTCTCGCCACATGGCCTGCTTCATCCTCAAGGTGTCTTGTGGTGCTTTGCAAATCAATGCGCTGATTGTTGTTGGGAAACTTCAGTGCCTGTTTTATGTCAGGCAGCGGCACGTAATGCAGCTCAGAGATGGGCTTGGTGCTGCAGTGGGCATGAAGCAATTTAAACCTTGCTGCGGATGGTGGGATCGCACTTACTTGCGCCACAAGTGAAGTTGGACCTTGGGCCTGGCCTTCTGGAGAGAACCAGGGTATTGTTACTGCCTTTAGCTTTTAAGATGATCCTCTAGATTTTAACTTATTCGGGGGAGCCATTACTTGACAGTTTCCAGCTCAATTTGAGCAGACTTCCCACCATGAGTACCCAGCCCGAGCATCTCGCCACAACAGCTCATAGGGTGAAACTCCGTATGTCAGAAACGGTATGAATTGGGCAAGGAGAGGGGCTGCTTAGCATGGATGACTGACGAGACCAAAGGCATTTAAATAAGTGTTTGTAAAGAGCTTTGAACCTGGGCATGGTGCGACTGCGTACTCCCGAGCTAGAAGATTTACATGGGTGTTTCTAGGTGGGGAAAACCATTTGAAATAAAAATATTCTCTGTGCTTACAGTAGGATTTAGGGTTATGAATACCCCAGTCTAGCTGCTTCAATCCTCACAGGAGTAATTTTGAAGTGGGAAATCCCATTAAATCATAATAGGCCTCTTCAGTAGCTCCCTCTGATGAATTTGTGGCACTCTGCAAGTGCCGTAATTCCCAATATACAGATGAGGAACCTGAGGTTAAGTGACTTAGCCAAGGTCGTGTGGCAAATCAATAACCACTCCAGCCCGCGCATCGACTTCATGTGGCTCCGGCCCCAGTGAGCACGCTGTCAGCACTTGCCAAATGGGGATAGTCATCCCAGTCCCAGTCCTGGCAATGGAAACCTGGGGTCTGAAATGTTGAATTGTGTTGCTAAAAAGGTCCACCTGTGTTCAGGCATAGCTGGGCTATGGGAGCAGTCATGAGGTTTCTTCCTCCCTCCTCGTTCTGGCGTGGAGGCTTCTCCCAGCTCCCTGCAAGCTGACAGCAGGGGGACCACTGGCAGGAGCCCCCACGTCGTTACATCTCACTCCTCTGCGTGGGTGAGAAGCTCTTTGGGTGGGTGTGCCTGACAGCGGGGTGTCACAGCTCTGCTACCTCCATGGCTTTAACAAAGGTCATGCTTGGTCACGCGGGCTTGGGTATTTGGTGGGCTCCCACCTCCAACCAGACCAACGCTGCTTGACTCTCCCTGACGGACAGGTCTCATCTTATTCTCAAGATCCTCAAATATGGAGCTGGGCAGTCTCCTGGTCCCCCTGCTGTCCAAGTTTATCCCGGTGCCCTCTTGCCATCTGTCACAGCACCGTCGCTTTCCTGTGTCATGGCAGGCAGCAGTCTGAATCCCATGCGCTCCATCTGTGCGAGGAGCTCCGGTTGCGCTCCACAGTGTGTGTCTCATCATCTGTGGCTTATGCCTAAAACTGCAGCGCGAGCGTCTCTCTCGCAGGTGGTGCGATGTTGGGGCAGGAGCATCTTCCCCTGTGGCGGAAGGAAATTGCCGCACGCGAGACCCAGTGGCTGTGACGAGGGCAAGAGCCTCTGCCAGCATCTGTGGGAGACCTGTCAACCTGTTCTCCTTCCTCCCTCCCCGCTGCTCGACTTGTGCCGCCTGCGTTTCAGCTTCCTCTACTCACTTCTTTTGTCTTAGGTTTATGGAGGCGAATGTCCTGGTAGTTTGGGGGTATTTCAGGAGTGGGGATTTGTGTGTTCAGTCGAAGCTTGCTTCCCATGGGTGGCTGGTCCCGAGGAAAAGGGTTGTTTTTCCCAGGATCTGTAACTCTGGGACTCCCAGGTTTCTTATTCCAGTGATGCTGATGTTCACCTATGTGTTGTTTCTATCCCGTGTTACTCTTCCTGGTACTGCTAGCTGGAGTCACACAGGAGGGAGAGGTGCTGGATGTACACATCTGGCATCACCCAAGCAGGAGTGTCTCTCTGCCTGGCAATGCTTTGCTTCCCTGTTCTTTTTCTGCAGCTTTTCTTTAGCTAATTCATAGCTACTTGAATTACCGATTCTGCTCTTGCCGCTGTGGTGGCCCAGTGTTAACGATACGGCTCAGTTTCCTTTCCCAGGTAAGCGGTACGAAAGAACTGTGAGTAAACCGGAGCCCACTGTCTGAACGAGCGTGCGTTGGGATTAACCTGCTGCCAAATGGCGTTGCTGGGTTTTCTGTAGTGCCTTCTGCAGCGCTATCGGACGGTTCTCCGGAAGGCTGAAGAGGAGAGGTTAACAATAAGGCATTGTTCTTGATGCCAGGCTCCTTCCCATTTTGCTGTAAGGTCTCTTAAGGATGGCATGTATTTCATGTATGTCTCTCTGCTTTATGATCAGCGTTTCTACATGTGTTTGACGCTTGTCACACCTCTGACATCCCTACTCCCGTTCAGCTTAGCCTGCAGAGAAGGAGCTCTCAGGAATGCTGTGGGTGAGGTCGGGGGCAGGAGGAAGATCAGCAGCCTCTGGCACTATCTGCCGTAGCTTTATGGCACCTTTGGCTTTCCAGCTACTCCAGAAAGGCCCTGACCTAATCCAGAGAGCCCCTCTGTGTCCCAGTGCCGTGCCTGCGTTCCAGCTCCGAGGGCCATGCTCCGGAGGCAGCGCGGCACTGGCTCTGGTGGGATGATGGATGGGAGGTCCTGCAGAGGAAAGCTTGGTCTTGGGGAGTTCCTGGCGGCTCTCTGAGCCTGGCTTTGAAGTTGGCAAAGCGGCTGGTTTGTTTTTGATGCTTTTCACGTCCTGGGGAAGTTTTCTGTACTTATTTTGGGGTGAAGTTGGTGGCACCCTGCGCTGGCGCTGGGGGAATGCCCTGGGAGAGATGCAGCCCTTGAAGACAGCCCTCCTTTCTGTGGCGTGTGGCAAAGCCCCGGTATTTTGGATTGAACGGGAGGCACAGGAGATGCTTCACACTGCAAACTGTGGCTTTAAAAAAAAAACTCTCAGCAGTGGTTTGAGGTTTCCTTCCTGAAGCCTTACTGACTTGGAATGTATATTACGTCTCTTTTTGTATGCAGGCTCTATGGCAAGGCAGACTCGTTCCAGGGATTATTATGACCGCAGGTATCAGCTATTCCTTTTGTCTGAGGGATGACTTAGGCCCCTGTTCCTTGCCATTGCGCGGTTTGACTTCACCTTAATTCACATCATGGCATTTCTGAAAAAGCTGCTTGTTATATGTAGCAGCTGCGTTGTCTTAATGCAGCTGTACCGTGTGTTTGTCCAGGCATTGCCTTTGGGGGACAGCGGGACCGGGAAGATGGTTTATTAGCTCATTCACAAGTCCTAATAATCTCTGACTCTCTCTAATACCTTTGGACGTCAGCTGTGCTGCTGTCGCTTTGCGGGATGGGGTTGTAACCTGAACATGGGAAATTGCTTGTGTGTGTGATCCTCTATCTGCTTCGTCTTGGTTTTAGCTCTCCCCTCCTGGGAGCTTCCCGCAGTCAGAGAGGAGGTAGTCCTTGGATGCTACATCTCAAACCATGCGTGGGGAGTTCAAACACGCAGCGTAGCAGCACCAGAGAGGACCCTAACTGCTTGGAGCTCTGCTTCTGTAACTCTCTGGTGGTACTGGAGGTCTTCCGCTGCAGACTGGATCCCAGGGAGCGTTCCTGTCCCTGTGCCTCCGACTGCCAGGGTGGAAGTTACGGTAAGGCTGCCGCTTCCCTGCCTCCAAACTGCCTGTTTTGTGTGTGTTCTCTGCCTCCAGAGCAAGAGTTTGCTGAATCTTTTTGCTTTTGCCAAAGGAATTAGTATTTTCTCAGCAACGTGTATTTAGATGTGAGCTCTCCAGGCAGTGGTGGATTTGCTCAGCGGCATGCGAATGTGTTATTTTTTTTCTAGGTTCATTTGCCTTGCACCTTATCCAGTGATGGGGACATTTCTGGATCAGAATGCCTCTTGCTCTCATAATAGTTTTCTTTTAACGCAGTGCATTCCCGCTGTATACTGCTATTGAGGTGTATTACTATCTTGCTCTCCTCTAATCCAGTTGTGGTTGCAGTGTACCTGAGAGCCATCCCGTTCCTTCAAATAGCATTTGATGTTTTCTTCTTGCAGAGATGATGCGGGGATTGTGGAGGTCACTCCCTTGTTCGGTTTCTTGTTGCATGTATGTCTGCTGTATATTAATTCCCTGCGGCTTTTGCGTCGCAGCTTCATGGCTGGAGTTGTATTTTAGGCTCACGTAGCAGCTTCTGCGTTGACTGTACCGCTTGGTATTTCAGTCTGTAGTTTCCCTTGGTGTTCGGCTTATGACTCATGTTGTCTTCACGCTATTGTGACTGGTAGCATCATTTTAATTTGGCTGTATTTTGTTACGTCTGTGTTTCCTTCCTCCCAGAGCATCGGGCAGGTCTTTGCTGTCCAGCACGTTCACCGATGTTATGCTTCACCATCTCTTTGCCTGCTTGTTTGTGAACTGTTGGTTGCATGAAAGTCAGCCTGGAAAGGGACGCAAACCATACCCTTGGGCTGTTCCAGTCCACATTCGTAACAAGCGTGTGCAATCTTGTGTTATCCAAGCAACTTCTTGCCTCTTTGCTAGGCTCCTTTTTGTAATATTTGCAATGTTTGGTGTAATGCATGGGTGGGTTTTGGTTTTTTTTTCACAGAATCACAGATGGGTCAGGGTTAGAAAGGGACCTTCAGAGATCATCTAGTCCAACCCCTCTGCCAAAGCAGGGTCACCTACAGCAGGTTGGACAGGAACGCATCCAGGCGGGTTTGGAATATCTCCAGAGAGATATTCCAAAACTCCTCTTCCAGGAGACTCCACAGCCTGTCTGGGCAGCCTGTCCCAGTGCTTTTGTTCCTCAGTTATTTCATACAAGTCTCCATTCAGGGGATTTCCTGCTGCTTTTTACTTAATTGTGTTTACTTCAGTCGTCCTCAAAGGCCACCCAAAAGTTGGACATCGTGGAGCTGAACACACACCAGGGGAGGGAAGGGACATAATCCGGACAGATGTGACCCCCTCAAAATTGGGAAAGCCCCCGTTACAACTCCACCTCAGCCTTTGAGATGACCGAAGGCCCATTGAGATGGGAAGACCCATCCTTCTCAATCGGGGCTGTGTTTTCAGCAAGGGGCAAACAACAGCTCCTGGTTCCGCGCTGAGAGGTGTTTGCTGCAGGGCTCGGGGCAGCTGCCTGCCTCTCACCTCTCACTCTGCACGGGGTTGTGCCTTGGCTTTTGCAGGAGACCCCGGCCTGCTGCCCCCGCACTGTTGTCTGAGCCACCTTTGTCTCCCGCTGGCCCGCGTGGTTCAGACCGCAGCAGATCCATGCATCTTGGTGCCATCTTCTGGGTCTGCCCTTTGGGCATCTTCTGCGCCTACTACATGTGAAGCAGAGAGCAACTCTTTTGAGTTTGGTGTTTTTTTTTTTTACTGTGGTGGGCTCGTTAGGCTGTTTAGCAGCACAAAGGCACCTGTAGCATCAGGTCTCCAAGGGCTGAGATAACACCTTTGGCATGTGAAGCTTATGTGGGTCAAAAAATGCACCATAGCAGCGTGCTCGCTGTCGCTCTGTTTTCTCTTTTATCCAGCTCCTCTTGTAATTTCCCCGTTTTCCCATGGCGAGCTAATGAGTGTCCTGTTGCTGAACACAAGCCCCTTTCAAGGCCACCCGCTCAGGGACAGGGTTTGGGGCTCCTGCCCTACGAGCAGTTTCCCCCTGTTTGTTTGGGTTTCCTTTCTTGCCGCGTTCCTATCTTTCTGCTCCCACGGACCTGCAGGAGCCCGCTTGCTTCTGACACTGAGTTCACTCTCCAAACATAAAAGACGAGAAAGTCAGGGCAGAAAGACATTTAGGCTTTCTTCTCCCTCCACACCTGCTGTTCTCGCTCGTCAGGCACTTCCTAAGGGTAGAGTTCTCCAAGTTCCTAGTCATTACCCTTTATATAAGCATAATATAGTACTGTAAAACTCCCTACGGGGAAGCTATCTATTGTAGCAATCTGTAAAACAAAAGCTGGATTGATCCTTCTCCCGTTGCTCCCCCCACTCCCCCCCCCCCCCAAAAAAAAAAGAGCTGCATGCTGTTCCTCAAATGGGAAGTCTGAAAGCCTTCATCAGAAGGCAGTCCGTTTTTTACACAACGTTTTTACACTCAACCAAAACTGAAAGCAAGGCATAATTTGAAACAGCTAAGCTGGCCGGTAGAGCAGAACCACATAAATAAAATGCCTGGGATGTGTAGTTGAATATGCTGCAGTTAGAAAAATGACAGTGTACAAGGAATGAGGAGACCTAGACAGATGAATGTGAATGAGGAAGGAGCCGACTTTCAAGGCAGAAAAACCAAATTGAGACCATAGACCGTTATATTGAAAGGAATCAGGTGAGAGGTATGCTTAAATTGTACCTTAAACAACAAAACAAGTGCCTCCCCCTCCAGGCAGAGTGGGTAGAGCAGCGGCTTGGGCCATGGGAGACCCGGCTCTTGGTTGCGTCCTTGCCACTGGGCTTCGTGACCTCGCTCAGATCACCGTACGTCCTTGTGTCTGGGAGACAAGGCAGGCACTGCACATAAAAGGTGCTTTTGATGACCTGCAGATGTGACTAGCTCCCAAAGAGCGAGCTGAAGGTCCTTCCTCTATGGATTGTCTTGGCGCCTGTCCTCTTCCAGGGGCATCGCTGATGTCTATTATATATGGAGCTGGTTCGCTGGTTGGTTTGTTTGGTGTTTTTTTTCCCCACAAGCCAAAGGGCTGTACAGGGTGTGAAATGGTTTTGACAACATTAAATTTAAAAAAAAAAATAATTAATTATACATGATTATACCGAAGAAAATGAGGCGGAAGAAATAGATATACATCACATACAGTGGCTCTTTGCAGTTGTGAGAAAACGCCGCGTGGTTTTGGACCCGCCTAGGAAAATCTGAGCTAGAGGAATTTGTCACGTGGTTTTGGACCTGCCTAGGGAAATCTGTGTGGAGGAATTTGTGTATTTTTAAAATCAAGCCTGTATTTTTTTTTGGACAGTCTTGTAGGTCACTAACTCAGAACTTAAGGTCACACTTCTTGAGGTGATTATGAAATGCCCCAGATGCTCAGCGTGATAGTCTAGACAAGGCAGCCGAGGGAGAGGTGCAGAAGGAAGTTCCTCTGGTTGGTATGGACAAGAAAAGCCCTTCAGATGGACAGCTTCCAGGCAGAGCTTCCCTTCGGTGCTTCTACCTTTTCCACTCCTGTGGGGAAGCGACTGATCCCAGCTCGGTCCTACCTAAGGATCAAACTCGTGGTCACAAGTGAACCATCCTGTTTGAATCCCGTCTGGCTCATTCCCCAGCCCCACATCTGAGGATGAAATTTCACTGGTTCCGGCAGAGGGATATTAACCCAATGATAAGGAGAAGTCCTCCAGTGGTAGCTGTGATGCACAACCCTTTGCTGGGAGCATAAGCCAACACATGCTTTACAAAAGGCAGAATTGTTCTGATTGTTCCCATAAGAACCATATTATAATTCTCATGTTAGTGGTATAGAATTGAAGGAAATGCATTATCCGTTATCCCAGGTTTAGACACATACAGAAGTTATTGAGCAGCAACTGATCTGAGCCATGGCAGTTGTGAGGTATGTCCTTTTAATCAACTTATGTGGCTTTTATTGTTGGGTGGGAGTAAGCATGTGGATGGTTTCCATGCGGCAGCTGGCACATAGTGAGTGGTTATGTAGGTGAAACATCCTCTTATATTGTAGCTCGGCTGGATCCAAGATTAACTAGCATAACTACACGCAAAATTTGCTGTAAGTATTTAAGTTCTTGCGCTGTCCCCAGTAAAACTGGCGTTTGGGTACTTTGTAAATCACTCATTAAAACACCCTAAAATTAAATATACTGAATCAAATCGATAAAAAGATGGATTAAACTAGTGAACGCCAGTAGGAAACGCTTGGGTGTGACAGCATTGAGGGACTTTTGACTTTACCCTGCCCAGATACATTTACTTACAGTGCTGATCAGAAGGCAGTTTGTGTTGGGGCCCAGGGTGCGCCAGCAGGCTCTGCAGGGTGCTGCTGCCGGGTCTTTTCCCTTGTTATTTTGTGTCTTCACCAAGCTTTCACCTTGTTTCATTGATCTCTGCCAGATGTGAATGAAGTCCATGGGCTGGAAGGTAGCAGAACAACGCAGGGGCAACGTGAGGTGATGACGCAGAGCAAACACGCTTGGGGTTCAGCTGCATGAGGAGAAGGAGAAATAAAGTTAATCTAAAGAGATGGAAACCTCTCAATCTAAAGCGATGAGGTACCAGCGGAAATCCAAGGTGCTCAGTGTCTTAGTGGAGGTACACAGACCTCACAGTGCTGGGTCAGGAGAGTCTGGTTTTGCTTGATGCCAGAATGTGCTACGCCAAGTAGAGACTGGGAAAGATCATAGAGAGATGAACTCCCCTGGGTGCAGAATGGAGGACTTGGAGAAGAAATGGGCGCCAATCTGGGAAATAGCTCTTGAAGGCAGATAGGAAAAATAGTCAGTGAATTGTCACAGAATCATCAGGGTTAGAAGGGCCCTATGGAGCTCACCCTGTCCACCCCCCCTGCCAGAGCAGAGTCACCTCCAGCAGTTGCACAGGATGGTGTCCAGGTGGGTCTGGGATGGCTCCAGTGTCCCACAACTTTAGTCTCCTATGTGACCATCCCAGCTCACGGTGCTGTGTGCGGTAGACTTGTAGCCAGGCCCCTGGTTGTGTTTTTCCAGCTGCCTGTTAGGTGATGGATCTCACAATTGCTACTTGCTGAATGCTTCTAATGCTTCATGTTTCCCCGACGACTTTATTTTCGAAGGCATTTTAAATCCACTTGGGACTGTGTAGATTCCTTCTGTCCAAACCATACTTAGAGAGGGAAAAACCACCTCACCCTCTACCGCAGTCAATTGGGTCATCTTTCTTTTGCTGACTTGAGACACTACTTGGTTTTTCCATAATTCTGGAGGACTCTTCTTGTCCCCTTCATCCTTTAAGAAATGTCGCAGGCTTTATTGCTGAAGATGTTCAGCATGTCCAGGGACTTCCACTTCACTTAGCAGCTTCCCAGATTTAAACCTGCTATCGCACCCATCACAACTCGTTTGCCACAGAAGGTGTTACAGTGCCTGTGTGGTTGGCAAGTCTGCTATGTGGCTTCATGCAGCAACTCTTAAGAAAACCTTTGCACATTGTTTTCTTTGGATTTTTTTTTTTTTAATGGGTGCTCTGGCTGCTGTAAATGTTAGTTAAAAATCTTATCGAGTGGATAGTGTTTTACAGCCATCTCTTTCAGCAGTTTTTTTGGTCTCCAGTGATGTTCATAAGACGCGTTTCCTCTTGTCTCTGCTATGTTTGGTCACTTGCTTTATGACAGTTTGCTGCTGGTTTTTGGAAGAGCTTTTCAGTGCATTAACTTGGGAGTTAATACTGACCTGCTGCCTTGGCTTCAGCAGCTGCTCGTGCCCTAGCGCATCCCGACCTGGACGCTAATGCTCTAATGAATTTTGTGTCAGCACTTTGCAGTCAATATTTTTTGGCTGTTGCTGTATGTCATTCGTTTCTGGCATAAGCTCCCCTGTGATATTCTGTGTGTGAGATGAAACGTGCATCTGCACAAGGTCTGGGTCCTGCTGGGAAGGTTCCTGAAGGGTGGAGAAGACCTCAGCCCATGGGGCTTGCCCGGGACAGTGCTAGCTATGAACCCATGTGCTCTCATTTTTGAGCTGTCCTAGGAGACTACTTCACCTTTTTCAGGGTAATTTAGGAGGATGTGCTGTTCAGGATTCCTGTTCGAGTGTTATTTATTAGTTTTGTAGTATCTTCCGGGCTGCTTTCCTCAGTGTCGTGTTGATTCTCTGGGGACAAAGGAAACAAAGGAAGGAAAATGCTTGCAGGAGTGATAAAACAGGAGTATGACTAATATCTTCTCTCTCTCTCTCCCCTCAGTGTTTTTTCACAGATCAAAAATCAATTAAAGGCGAATTTCACTGGGAACTCTTTAAACAATGTAATATTTCATTAGAGATTATTGCAGACTCTTTCACATTTGCAGCCCAGGTGTGAATTACAAAATTAGCCTGATCCTTTTAATAATTTCCTCAGAGGTAACGTTATTCCAAGCACCCTGTGTTTAGCGCAAGCTGTGCAGCTGCTCTTGGAGAAGGTATATTTATTGTCTTCCCCCCCCCAGCATCCTGATGGAGACGCAAGACCGAATGACTGGGTTTCTTAGTGCGATGGCAGCCTGGTTGGGTACGGGGTTATGGACTGGGAGGAGATGGTAACTGGAGAAAATAAGAGTCTGGTGTTATAGGAGAGCTAGACGAGGGCTTTGAGATGAGTGGATTTGTGTTTTTTTCCAATCCCTTTTTGAACTGTCCGTTATTGGTACGAGATTCCACCTTTGTGAAGTGTCCCTGCTTCTATAACTTGCCATCTCCTTCTGTGGTTCCCGGATCTGTCCCTCCTGCTGTCCAAACCCTGTAACACTGAGATAGGAGGATTTTGGTAGCGCCAGTGTGTTTTCACTGGCATCTGGATTCCTAACGGCGTTGGGTCCTCTGGACATGTCTCTCCTTCCAAAATCTTCCCTTCCCGAAGGCATGAAGAACTGAGCAACGTGGCTTCCTCTGCTCTGCTGCAAATTCCCCCTTTCAATCATTAGTTCTCCCTAGAACTTGCCCTTTTCAGTATCCATTTGCTGCGTGGTACATCTTTCCTTATTCATAACCTCGTTATTGATTCTTACTTGGGTATCATCTGTCTTACTGAGACTCGGGGAGTCAAGATTTGGAGGGAGAGGTAGCATCTTTTCTTAGTTCAAGTGTGATATAGTTGGGTGGGGAGGAAATAGGTGAGTTTTGGGATGCACAAAGCCCACTTGACATTTCTTCACAGGCTCGATATAAAGCATGTGCATATCCGCAAGGCTGACTGCTTTCTCCACCGGAGCAGGTGTCTTGCTTGAAGATGTTGCTTTTCACTGTAACCGTCACCTTCCTCTTCTCCTAACACCATCACAGGAGCTCAGCCCTCTACAGAACTACAGAAGCTCAGCTCTCTCCTGCTGACACTCTCCTCCCGATACTCTCCTCCCTCTCACTTGAGGTCAGTAAGACCTGGAGTAAAGTCATAAGAGCAACCTACACAACCATATACATCTGTGTTTGTCTCACCCTACCTCCCTTTTTTTTTTAATTTCTTGTCCCTTGACATCAGTTGGCCTCTGTGCATTTTTTTTCTTTCTGCATAGCTCTCCCCTTCTGCAGGAGCGCGTTGAGGGCAACAGCTTGGTTGGGTTGATACCTGGCACTGTGGGGAGGACCCAGTAAAGTCAGTTGCTTAAAAAAAAAACAACCTCTGTAGAAACCCACTAGCCATAATTGCTTTCCTAGAGAACAGTAAGAAGAGGCAAGCAGTTATGATACTTTCCTTGAGTACTCTTTTGGGCTCTAATTATTTTCAGCTCTGGATATTTTCTGTGTCTGATAAGACTCATCTGTCTAATAATCCCTGCTGGATCTCCCTTCTAAGTACTTGCCCAGCCTTGCCTTGAACCACTGGAAACTTTCCGCACCCCTCTCTTCTTACAAGCATCTACATGACGAACCGTTTCCTTTTGTTTGCTGTGGACCTTTGGGATCACTTTCTTCTGATACTGTGTCGTGGTTTGGCCTCAGCCGGCAGCAACGAACCACGCGGCCGCTCGCTAAACCCCCCGCAGCCGTGGGGGGGGAAATAGGAAGAAAAAGGCAAAACTCGTGGATTGAGATAAAGGCAGTTTAACAGAACAGCAAAGGGAAGACAAAACAGTAATAATAACACAGATAAAGGAACATACAAACGCGATTAGGGCACCGCCGGGCACCGCCGCTCACCGACCGGACCCGCACCGCCGTAGCCCGCGCTGAGCAGCGACTTCCCGCCCCCTCCCCCGGCAGCTCCCCCCTACAGCCCGGGCATGGCTCACATGGCATGGGATACCTGTGTCCCCTCCCATCCTTGGGGAAATTAACCCCATCCCTGCCGGAACCAGGACATACTGCTAGTTCTTGGGTTGGATGGGATAGTTGAACAAGGAATCCCCACCCACCCCTCTGGTTTTGTAGACCTCTGTTAAATCCCCCTCACCTGCTTCTTTTCTAGGCTGAAGCATCCCAACTCATCGGGCTGGGCTTTACGAAGAAGCCATTCCAGACCTTAGATCGTACTTGTTGTCCTTCTGTGACCCTTTCCCTGCTGGATTCCTTCTGCTTTGCACCGCTGTAGCTATGCGGTGACACTGCCTGTGCAGTTTACCTGCCCGCTAAAGGGACTTTGGGGGCACTTTGTGTTGCTGGAGTGACCGGAATTAGCTGCGTGTTTTGGAGAAGCTGGCCCTTCTTTGCAAAGGCTTTTATTACATGGGCCTTTTCAGCGAAATGGCAATTATTATGAATCCTGAAAGAGGACTCTCTGCAGCTTCCAATTACAATTCTGGCTGCGTCCGATCTGAATGTCATTTGCTATTTGGGGAACATTTGAAAATGCATTTTGGGAGGCGTCTTTCATTTCATTTATGGCGGCTAACGGTATTTCTAATGCTAAAGGAAATTAAAAAGTGCTTCCTGCTTAGAATCAATTAGTTTTAATGAAAAAGAAATAGGTTGCTGTATGCTGGCCACATGGCAGCATCGCTGTAGAGAGGGGAAATCAAAGTATCAGGATGTGGTGCCGGGGTGGTGTGCCTGTGCTGCTTTGTGAGTTCAGCTGCGTGACGTGGTATAGCTTCAGTGGCCTTTGAAAAACGGGAGCCATGAGTGATCAAGCTGGGAGGAATCTCTAAAAAAATGCTCCCTACACCTGATGCGTATGCAGATAGCTTAGTTCAGATGGGCCAATTCGGTCACGTGCCTTCTTCTCTGTACCTGTTAGAAGTTCAGCGAAGCGAACTCATGAGGATTTGGTTTGGGGAGCTGCAGTTTCAGGACCCAGGAACTTCTGGTTAACCCAGTCGCCTGCATTTGATTCACATGAGGTGCTGGCATGTCATATCACCTCTGTTGAATTATCCAGATCTCATGACACAGGGTTTACGTTGGCCGAGGAAAATGAGTCGACCTGACATAAAACCTGCCATGGTGTGGTCTGAGCAGGTTTGAGCCACCAGCGAGAGCCTGAACTGGGCCAGTACCTTGCGTCCCACACAAAGGGCGCTAGAACAGGATTCAGAGTACCATCAAATGATGCCTGCGAGTGCTTTCTTGTGCTTGTGTTGGTGTTTACACCTTCCTGCTTGGAAACAGGCACAAGTAGATAAAAAAAAAAAAAGTAGTCTAGTGGATTCCAGCATTGTCAAGTGACTATTGGACTTTTTCAAGGGCTCACCTTACTCTACTAAAAAGCGTGTTGTTACGTGTTAGTCTGGAGCCCTTTTGTTCAGCCTCTAGGTGTTTTTGTTCCCTTTATGGTATTTACTGAAAGAACAAGAAGAAAATAACTCAAGGTGGCATCGTGCAAAAATTACATGTTCGGAATGAGAGTGCTACATTTTGGCTTTTCCTCAAATGTGAGTGTGATACTTTGCCCCCTTTTAAGTCAAGTATCAGTTTAGGAGAAAGGAAAGCAAAAGAGTAATCCCCTAAATCAAAATCCCACTGAAAGAAGACACCACATTGCACAATTTTCCTCCTCTGTGTGTGGGGAGAGGTGGTAAGGGGAGGTTGTGACAAGAGGGGGTGAGAGAAGGTGCCCTGGGTGACAGATGTTAGTCGTGGTGTTTGATGCTCAAACTCACGCACTCACATGGCATCAGTGAGGATGAGGAGATGTAGAAACATTACCAGAACTTTAAATACCTAACTGTAATTTGAACATACGCATCCGATCCACAGCATCTTATGCAGCAGCAGTTCTTTTGCTTTTTTGTTCTTCCTTTTGTTTGTTTGTTTTTGGTTTTTTTTTTGTTTCAAGGTGCATATTATTAAGGAGTCTAGCAAAGCATTTTATGTAATCTCTGGGAAATATAGAATCATAGAATCATAGAATAAGTGAGGTTGGAAGGGACCATTAAGATCATCAAGTCCAACCGTTAACCTACCCTGATTTAAAAACACCCACTTCTAAACCATGTCCCTAAGCACCTCATCTACCCTTTTCTTAAACACCTCCAGGGATGGTGAATCCACTACCTCTCTGGGCAGCCCATTCCAATGTTTAATAACCCTTTGAGTGAAAAAATGCTTCCTAATATCCAATCTAAACCTGCCCTGACATAACTTGAACCCGTTTCCTCTTGTCCTATCACTTGCCACGTAGGAGAAGAGGTCAGCCCCCATCTCTCTAAAACCTCCCTTCAGGTAGTTGTAGAGGGTGATAAGGTCACCCCTCAGTCTCCTCTTCTCCAGGCTAAACAACCCCAGCTCCCTCAGTCGTTCCTCATAAGGCTTGTCCTCCAGACCCCTCACCAGCCTGGTAGCCCTTCTCTGGACACGCTCCAGCACCTCAATGTCCTTCTTGTAGTGAGGGGCCCAAAACTGAACACAGTACTCGAGGTGAGGCCTCACCAGTGCCGAGTACAGGGGGATGATTACTTCCCTACTCCGGCTCACTACACTATTCCTGATGCAGGCCAGGATGTTGTTGGCCCTCTTGGCTGCCTGGGCACACTGCTGGCTCATACTCAGCCGGCTGTCCACCAACACCCCCAGATCCTTCTCTGCCAGGCAGCTTTCAAGCCACTCCGCCCCCAGTCTGTAGCACTGCATGGGGTTGTTGTGACCCAAGTGCAGGACCCGACACTTGGCCTTGTTGAACCTCATACCATTGGCCTCAGCCCATCTGTCCAGCCTGTCCAGATCTCTCTGCAGAGCCAATCTACCCTCAAGCAGATCAACACGCCCCCCCAGTTTAGTGTCGTCTGCGAACTTACTGAGTGTGCACTCGATCCCCTCATCCAGATCATTAATAAAGATATTAAAGAGAACCGGTCCCAGCACCGATCCCTGGGGGACACCACTTGTCACTGGACACCAACTGGATTTAACTCCATTTATCACCACTCTCTGGGTACGGCCATCCAACCAGTTTTTTACCCAGCGAAGGGTACACCTGTCCAGGCCACAAGCAGCCAGTTTCTCCAGTAGAATGCTATGGGAAACGGTGTCAAAAGCCTTGCAAAAGTCCAGGTAGACAACATCCACAGCTTTTCCTTCATCCACTAAGCGGGTCACCTCATCATAGAAGGAGATCAGGTTTGACAGGCATGACCTGCCTTTCACAAACCCATGCTGACTGGGCCTGATCACCTTGTTCTCCTGCATGTGCCGTGTGATGGCACTGAGGATGATCTGTTCCATGACCTTCCCAGGCACCGATGTCAGACTGACTAACTTGTCAGATTGACTAACTGACTAAATATGCCTAACTTGGTTTTATAATTCGGAATCCCCAAAGCTGCTTGGCTGGGAAACTCCAGAAACACTTGGATTTGTTTGGACTGTATGTCCTGGAGCCTTGCCTTGATTTGGATGACGTATTTAAGCTGAGGGGAGACTGAATAAGAGGGTCCGGCTGTGTGTTTTGTACAACGGATTTTGCAGGCAGAGATTTAATAAGGGAAATCCATTATGTGTTGTTCAGCGGTACTGTTGTCCATATGTCCATAAGCCTGCGTCCTTCCTGATAACATCTCGGTGTACTTGTAGGCTTGCCTTGTGTTTTGATTTTTGCTTGCAAATGAGGAGGGACAGAGTTAAGGCTATTTATGATATTTAACCTGGCCCATAGCATCTCATTTGTCGTCTTGGCTTCTTCCGGGCTTTTCCAGCGCCACCTCGTTACTGGTTTTCTAGATGAGAGTGCATTGCTTTTTTTAAGGACCTCTTGCAGGCAGCTGAATGTATGTGTAAGGCATTCATCTGGGCATACACGCGTGGACAAAACTGTGCTCCTTTTCACCCCAAACAGAGTGACCGATAAGTTGGAGCTTTCACAAGTGCAGCTGTGTGTGGTTACAACAAGCTGAAACCTAGAGCTTGTGGAGGCGATTAAAAAGATGTAATCAGATGC
The DNA here is from genome assembly GCA_017639485.1 of Pluvialis apricaria. Lineage (NCBI taxonomy): Eukaryota > Metazoa > Chordata > Aves > Charadriiformes > Charadriidae > Pluvialis > Pluvialis apricaria. The sequence continues at coordinate 24,766,552 of CM030014.1, read as the reverse complement.
TGCCTTAGGCTTCCATCGTCCTAGTCCCAACATCCAAATGCGAGAGAGGAGAGAGCCCTTGGTCCGGGCTGCCCACCCGTAGCGTTTCCCACGATGGGCTGGGCGACCACCGGAATTCTAGGAGCCGGAATGCCCTGCTCAGCCCTGAGGGATGCCGTTTGTTTCTCTGTTCAGGCCTTCCTTCCCTCTCACTTGTTTAAACGTTGCTAATCTCTTTGGTACAGCGGGTATTTGTTGTTGGACTTAGCTGCAAAGCTCCTGCAAAGCTCAGGGTGAAGGCAGGGAGCAGCTGGCAAGACGTTCCTCTAATGGATTCAGTTAGCCCTCCCCGCCTCATGGGCTTGTCCCCACTCACCTCTTTATTTTGCTTCCTTTCTCTTCGCTGCCATCTCTTTGCTCTCTTTATTCTACTGCCTTTTCACTTCTCCGCTCCTGGCACCTGCGCCCAGATTGCCGACTTCACATCTGCCCAGAACATGTCCCTGCCCGGAAGCCGGGGAAACTTGTACCAGATAGGAGGGATGCAGCCAGCAAAATACAGATAACTTTTTATTTCAGGCTTCCGACAGTCAAAACGGACGACAAATCCCATTTCTGCTTCTGCATTTTCCTCCTTCCCTTCATTTAAGCTAAGGGACAGAGGTGATGCTCTGGAGGATCAGTCTCAGCTTGTCCGGCCTTCGTGCCGTGCTTCACCCGTGGCCATCGCAGGGAGGTCCTCAGAGGAATCACATGAAAGCCTGTGGCTTGGGCGAGTCCTGCCTTCTGTCACAAATTCCTGGCACCTCATGGCACGTCCCTCTCTCTGAGCGGAACCTGAGTGACACAAGCCAACAAGGGACGAGCCCGAGCCGAAGCCTGCTGGGATGCTGCCCGTTCACGCTGACTCGAGGCGAGATACTCGCCACCTTTCCCAGCTCTAGTCATGTGGCAACGTTAAATATGACCACAGGCAGCTATCGAAAAGATTTAAGCACGTCAGGCTTTTGCCAGCCGTGCAGGTGAATGAAATCTTCCCTCCCTCTCCAGCTCTCCATAGAGACCTGCTCCCTGCTGCCTGGGTTGCCAGCCAGCCACACGCTAATTGGGGCTGTCATCAAAAGAAATGAGTTTCCAGGCGAGCTGAGTTCAAGCAGGTCTGGATCTGAAGTGTGCAGCTGCCTGTTCCCTTTTGTCCCCCTTCCCCTTCTGCCTCTCCTTTTTCTTCTCTCGCCTCTGTTTCTCCCCCCTCCTCCCTTTTTTTTTAATGTTTTATTTTGAGGTTCTGAATGTAAACGCGCTCCCCTGAAGAGGAGGGGTGAAGCTCAGTATCCAAGTAACTTTGGAGAGGCACGCGGGCAGCGTAGCGCAGGACTCTGCTGCTCAAGGGGAGGGTGCGATGTGGGCTGGGGGACGTGTTTCTTGGCATGGAGCATCTCCTGTCTGCGGCCCCCTCTGGAAAAGACTGGGGAGGAGAGGAAGCCTCAGGCAGTTAACATCTCTTCCAGTCTGTGTCTCAGCATCCCTCCGGATAATCTCCGACCACTCACTTGAAGACAGTCTCTAATGCTGTGCCCCCAAACAGGGTGGGTTGCTCCTGTTTGGCCACTGCTGTTGGTCCCCAGAGGTGTCAGACCTGTGCGTTGATCGTTTGTACCATCTCAGTAGTTTTTCAGCACTTCATCTCGCATTGTTGGGTTGTAAAGACTGGGCTTTGCTGCTGCCCTGCCATGGCCAGGGGTGATTGCTCCGCTTTCAGACTCCCTTCTCCATGCAGAGCAAATGTAACTTTGTCCTCAGAGCATCGTCAGTTTTGGTAGTGCTCTTAATACCCTCTTTCTCATTCTTCCAGGTTGAAGTGTGATGGGGCCTTCTATGCCATGGCCATAAAAAATTCCGTTTCCATCACATGAAAACACGCAGCAATTCCTTCCCATATGCCTGTGTCCTCGAGGTTTGTCTGGGGCACAGGAGATGTCTGTGCCCTGGTGGTCCTGAGAGGCTGAACTGGGCAAAGACTCATCAGAGGCTGCAGATTTGGGCTACATCTCCAGTATCGCTGCTGAGATACCCTCCACGCCCTCTGGGTACCGCAGCTGCTGTTTGTCCAGATTTTCTGAACGTACCACACAGCCACATCAGTGCCATCGGCACTGGCTGGGGACACCAGATAATACAGCTCCAGGTCTTAAAGAAGGAGCCAAGTTGTCCCTTCTTCCTAATGTCACCTCCTGGAGACCAAATGTGATTTCTCTGTGCGTCCGGCATGAAAGGTCGAGGGAGGGAGCGGAGAGAGGCATGACAGACAGAGAGACTACTCTGCGCTGTGAGAGCGCCAGCAATTACTTATTGATTAGCTCAGAAGGTGATGCTCCAGCTTCTGCAAGCAGCATTTAGCCGGGGGGCGCTGCGCTCCAGGGCAGATGCTGAGTGAGCAGTGGGATTGTCTTGGGGAGGAAGGGGGAGGAAGAAGAGGGTAGATTCCCCCCGCCCCCACCATGGGCTTTGCTGTCTCTGAGGAAAATGTGAGGAGTTTCACTTAGCCCAGTGCTGACAGCCGTGTTATTAATTGGGTGAGAGGAGGCGAGGCGAAGCCTGGGCTCTCCCCCTCGCCCTCGCGTCAGCACAAAGGCCAAGCCATCGGCAGTGAAGAATGACACCAGCAGCTCAGAGCTGCTATCTTATTCTTGTGAGCACTCTGCCCTCCACAGCACCAAATTTATTGAGGGCTGGATTGTGCAAACTGGGGCAGCGCTGCCCACCATTGGAAACCATCTTCCCCCAGACCCACTTTCACAGGGCAGCAGAATCACAGAATGGTTTAGGTTGGAAGGGACCTTAAAGACCATCCAGTTCCACCCCCTGCCATGGGCAGGGACACCTCCCACCAGCCTAGGTTGCTCCAAGCCCCGTCCAACCTGGCCTGGAACACCTCCAGGGATGGGGCAGCCACAGCCTCTCTGGGCAACCTGGGCCAGAAGCAGAGGAGGGCTTCTCCCACCATGGGGGTGTTTCTTCTAGCCAGCAAAATTCATGGTTTGGGAGGTCATGGAGCCAAATGCCACCAATGGGGTTCCATAAAGGGCTGGATGATTTTATGGCCAATAATAACATTTGTAGTTATACATGCTACACTAAGATAAGGCTAATCAATTCTCATGCTTCAGGTCAGCAGCTGATTGCTGCAGGGGTCAGGAAGGAATTATTTCCTCGCCATTTACGGCTTTATTTAATTGGCCAGATGCATTAAGAGCCTTTTAATTATTTTTTTTCTCTTCTGTCCTCTGAAGCATATGGCATTAAGCACTTCCAGAGACAACGCTCTGCAGTGGTAGGGCACCGCTGCTCTTGTCTGGCAGGGCAAATCTTGCCTGCATTAATGAACCCTTTTAACGCTGGGATTTTTGCTGGAAGTTAGCAGGGTGAGTTTGGGGTTTGGTTTTTTTTTTGTTGTTGTTGTTTATTCCAGAAGAGGATAATTCATTAGTGCTTCCTGATAACTTGGAGGAAAATTCATTTGGTTCTAAGTGAATCCTGTGTGCGAGACCTGCTCTCCGTTTGGGTTCAGAGCTGGGTGGGAATTTTCCACCACAGTGCTACTTACACAGGCATAGCAATTTTTGTAATTCTTGATTTCTAGCTTATGCTTAAAAAAACAAAAACACAACCAAAAAAGGCAACTGGGGCAAATCCAAACTCGAGAGCTTTGGTTTGAGTTGAGTCAAATTCTTTGCTTTAAATGACTCAAAGCCTGCAGTTAAGAGCAAATGTGACACTAGAGAGCTTCTGCCAGGGTTGTAGTGGTGATGCTCTGTTCCTCGGTGTGGGCTGTCCTCTTTGGGGTGAGCTCCTCTTCACTGCGCTCCCGTGTCATGCGCTCAGCCAGAGGAACGTGCAAGGTCCTACACCTGGGTCAGGGCAATCCCAAGCACAAGCCCAGGCTCGGCAGGGAATGGCTGGAGAGCAGCCCTGAGGAGAAGACCCTGGGGATGCTGATTGATGAGAAGGTCAACATGAGCCGGCAATGTGCGATCGCAGCCCAGAAAGCCACCCGCATCCTGGGCTGCATCAGAAGAAGTGTGGCCAACAGGGTGAGGGGGGGAGTCTGCTCCTCTGCTCTGTTCTAGTGAGACCCCACCTGCAGTGCTGCCTCCAGCTCTGGAGCCCCCAACATAGGAAGGACATGGACCTGGTAGAGTGGGCCAGAGGAGGGCACGGAGATGCTGCGAGGACTGGAGAACCTCTGCTGGGAGGACAGGCTTAGAGAGTTGGGGGTGTTCAGCCTGGAGAAGAGAAGGCTCCGGGGAGACCTTATAGCGGCCTTCCAGTGCCTAAAGGGGCTCCAGGAGACCTGGGGAGGGACTTTTTACAAGGGTATGGAGTGATAGGACGAGGGGGAATGGCTTCAAGCTGGAAGAGGGCAGATTTAGATGAGATATTAGGAAGAAATTCATGACTGTGAGGGTGGTGAGCCCCTGGCCCAGGCTGCCCAGAGCAGCTGTGGCTGCCCCATCCCTGGAGGTGTTCAAGGCCAGGTTGGACGGGGCTTGGAGCAACCTGGGCTGGTAGGAGGTGTCCCTGCCCAGGGCAGGGGGGTGGAACTGGATGGTCTTTAAGGTCCCTTCCAACCTAAACCATTCTATGATTTTATGAAAGGAGCATCCTGGAAAACGTAGTCTGATAATCCCAAACTACTGTTCCTCTGACTCCACGTGACTTTGTGGAAAGACACAGTATATAAGTCCAGCTCTGAACTGATCTTGCACCATCCTAATTTAAGATAAAACTTGAGTTTTTCTTGGCTCTGTTCTGAGTCTCACCTTGGGGGAAGCTCCACTCCATCCATCTGAACTGTTTAAGCAAACAGCAGACAACGCTCTTCAGACTCTTCATACCATTTCCTCACTGCTGGCTGGAGCTGTGCAGGTTATAACCCACCTCCGCACCAGCTCAGGATTTTTCCAGAAGCACCCTTCTGTTTTATCATGAAAGAAGACAAATATGATCCATTTGAATAGAAAAAAAAAATATAGTGCCTTTTCCTCTTCAGAAGAAGCCTGCAAAAAATTTTTTCATTTCAGAAGCTTTTCACTGAAAGCCTGCTTTTTCCAGGGAGGATTTTTAAAAATTAATTTTCTCATTTGGTTAAAAAAAAAAAAAAGACAAATCCAGGATGTTTGAAATATTCTCTTTAAATTAGAAGCTCCAATTGTTGTGTGGGACTTTCTCAGATGAGCTGAGGTTGACCTGTTGCAGGCTGGAGCACCACAATCTGTGGATCAAATTTCTTCCCTCTTATTGTTCTTTTTTTTCCTTATTTTCACAAATTTTAGGAATTGGTGACCTTTTGTCTGACTTTGGGGAGGGAAATACATCAAACGCCCCCCCCCCCCTCTTGCAGGCCAGTGACAGTATGACCTTCCCTGCTCTGATTTGACATGTTTCTGTTAGTAAGTATGCTCAGGAAACTTCTCACAGGGAAGCTCCAGGCAAAGCCTGGCAGTGCCATGTGTGTCCGACAGCCTTGCTGCATCATTTGCTCCAATACCCCCTGATTTTTACCCACTTTTCACTTCTTTTTCAGCCTTTTAGAAGCTCTTTTCTTTGCACAGCAGCATCTCCAGAAGGGCTGTCCTCCTCCTGCCCTCGGGTGCTGAGCTTGATGGTGAGAAAGGCTGTCTCTGTCCTCACACGAGTTCATGCTGGAGGAAAAATGGATGTGCTTAACAAGGTGATTTGAATAACGAGGCAGCAATGTGAACCCCTGTGTTCTCCACCCTGGGGACTTCAACCGAAGTGACTGCACGGGAGATTGGAGGTAGGAAAGAGGAGGGTGGGAACGAGGATGGGGAGCTGCAGCCCAGGCTGTGATGCTGAGGAAGGTCTTCCCTGAATCTGTGGTTGGGATCCTCTTGGGGCGGTTTCCAACTCGTGCAAATCATTGTTTTCATCCTGGCTGCAGTGAAAGGAACGCAAATTTATTCTTGCTCCTTAAAATCTCCATGACGCCCCACATCCGGCATCTCACTGGATGTCATAGAATCATGGAATTTTTGAGGTTGGAAGGGACCTATAAGATCATCAAGTCCAACCATTAACCTAACCTGACAAAACCACTTCTAAACCATGTCCCCAGGTACCACGTCTGCCCTTTTTTTAAACACCTCCAGGGGAGTCAGAGCTTTGTCGCAGGCTGGACTGGGTGAGGGTTCTCCATCTCAGTTCTGCAACAGCTGCGTCCTGAAAAATTTCATTCTGTCCATCTCTGGAGACATAGAGAGGTCCAATGAACCCTGCGAAAGCTCCAGATTGGAGGCAAAAATCTATATTTGTTTTACTTAGGAGAATCTCTGCCGCGGGCTTTGACTTTCCGAAGTGGCTTGGTCGGGATGGAAAGGGTTGCAGGCAGCTCAAAGCCTACAAGATTTGAACAAGCAGGAGAGCGTTACAAGGGCATTCTCCTAGCTGAAGGCAAGACTGCTGGGCTGCTACGCTCCAGCGCCTCGCAGGGGAGACGCATCCTTCTGTCCCGGCTTCTGTCCCCCGCCGGTGTCTGAGCACGTCAGGTCTTTAAGCACGTTTTTTGTCTGGGAATCTCTCTGAGGGGGGTTGGCCCGTCCCCCCCCCTGTCCTCACTGAAGGGGTTCGGGGTTCAGAAGCAGTGCCTGGGACAGCAGTGACACTCTCCAGCTCAAGCTGTCACCTTGAAGTTGTCAGAGCTGCTGGGCTGTGTCTCGGTCTGCAGCAGTCACACCTCTCCTTTTTACCTATTGAGAGATAGCAATAAATTAATTGAGGATTATTAATTAGCTTAATTGTAAAACTTACACTAATCACCGCCTTCTTTCCCAGTCTATAATCGCTTGCTTTCCACCATCAATTAGGCAGTGCCAGTCAATATTTTAGCCTTTTTCAATACCAAGGCAGCAGTACGATGCTTTGTGCGTTGGGCTGGAATAGTGCAGATCAAGAAATCATTATTGTCATTGCCTCAGTATAGACTGGGGAGAGTGGGGTTCACCTGCTACGACTTGAACTTATGAAAAACGCACCTAGAAAACAGCAAATTAATTCTTTCAGTTGTGGTTTGCTGAGCGGAGGGGGCTAAAGGGGCACATTTATTTGCTGTCTGGCCAAAACTTTCAGCAGAAAAGCCCTGCCGGGTCTGTGGGTGGGGGGATCCTGGCTGGGTTTCAACCACTGTAGCCTCAGTTTTGACCCATTTTTGAATCGAGTGTTCACGTTAGAGCTGAGTTCTCCCTCAGCAGAGCTGGCTAAATGGGGAAGAGGATAAGGGAGGTTTACACCTGTTCTCCCAATTGGAAAAAAAAATAAATCTGCTATTACTGATGAAATGTTGAAACTTCAAAAATGCAAGTCAGTTCTTCATTTTGATACTGCATAACTGACTGTACGGATGGGAGAAGCAATATGACTAGTAATTGCAGACAAATTCTCTCTTTCCTTTAATTGTTTCTGTAACTTAATTTACTTTTGAAATACTCTGTGGATGCTTTGCTTATTTACTGTCTCTGCGTATTGCTATCACTTTTTCTGCCTTGACTGATGAAGCACATTCATCATTTCTTTTCATTTGGTATGGACAGATACAGTTGCTCTTAATAGCAGCTTGCTTAGAGAAGGAGCTTCTGGCGAAATGGTTAATATCAATTCAAAACAGAATAAGTGATTTATAGGGAAGAGGCAGAAGTAGTGGGAAACTGAAGAAAACAACCTGTGAACGTCATTTCAAGAGCACCAAGGAAAATCTAAGCAGGATTAAGTAATTTTGTAGATAGGGAAGGGAGAAGGTTGGGCCAGTAGGTGTAGCTGGGGAGATCAGGTACTAAGACTGTGTCTTCCCTTGGCCCTTAGACCATCAAGGCTCCAGTGGAATACCTCCAGCAGGATTTCTCTATGGCTTGAGGACTTCACTTGGCCCTTCAGGCTCAACTAGAAGGTGGCACTTGGGGTATAGCCACAGTGTCTGCATAACCCCCAGCTTACCAGCACTTTAACAGACACAGGTGCGTGCGTTTATCTGGGTGTGTAGCAGGGTGACAGCGGAATACAGCTCCATTTCTGTGGCGTCATGAGAAGATGCTGCTAACCCGGCCCTCTTTGGCATCCCTCTGCTTCCCTTCCACCTCGCCACCTCTCTGCACATCTCAGGCGCATGGCGAGCCGACTCTTTATGCCTCAGAGATGCTGCTCCCCCCCTCCTGCTTCCGTAGCTAGCCAAAAATACTTGTTGGCTTCCTCTCCTTTGCTGCATCCAGGGATCCAGCCAGGTGTGTTTCTTGCTCAGCTATGCACCTGGTTCTCCTTTCCCCGCTGTTGCAATAGCATCTCTTCCTCCCGGGGAGCTGTTGGACACCTGTGCTCAGCCCATAGCTTCTGTCCTCCTTGGCTCACGCTCCTCAAAAAGCTGTTTTCATTTCCTCAGGTCTGGCTTCAGCTTACTGCCTCTCAAGCAGTAGGACTCCAAGGTCCAAGCCTCCAAGGACTTGACTCCTACCTAAATCTAAACTAAACAGTTTTTGGCCAAGACTCGAGACTTACTCTGTAGCTTATTTCCCATATGCTCTTCATCGTGACTTGTCTCCGGACAAGTCTTGCTTTTAATTTTGCAGTGAAAAGAACCTAAACCACCTGAAAGAGGTGTTTCAAAGATGACTCCTTGATTGTAAGCCAAAGCTGGGGGCTGCCTTATAAGGATGCGTCCCAAGCGTTTTCTTCAGGAATAATGAGCCCCAAAAGCTGGTCACGGGGGAGGGCAGCGGATGAGAATTATCAACAGAGGTTTTTACGAAGCACAAAACTTACCTTCAAATTTCAATTCAGATAAAATATGCTGGTTGATGTGTATCTCCCCCTTGTCGCTTCTGCGGAGAGAGATTTTATTAACACCAATTGCATGGAAACAGGGGTCGGCCACGGTGCCCCCATGTAGATAAAAAGACATTAATGCACTTAGGCTGTGACAGCAAAGAGCAGCTGGTTTTATTTATGTTCCTTTTGACTCCGGTGGGAGTTGTGCATGAGTGGAGCAGGACTTTGGGGCTGAGTTCAATGACGGATCCCTCTAGTGAAAATATCTGTCAGAAAGAAAGGCTGGGAAGGAGCAGCCTGTGGTGTGTAGCGCTGGTGGCAAGATCTGGTGTCATCCCAGCTGTACGGTAGCGTGGGTGAGTTGCAAGGACCTCGGGATTGCTGGAAATGGATGAGGGATGCTGGGTTTGGGAATGCACATATGGTCGCAGGCAAATACCGCCCAGATGCCTGCCAAGCCACGGTGGTTGGACATTGGCATACCTTGTGTAAAAGGGCTGGGAGCATGTGTAGGGTTATTCTCACCACTCACCTGGCAGACCTTGAGCTGTGGGCATGGTTTGGGTATCCTGGTCTTCTCTTTCCAACAGATTCATTTTTCACTATCTCAAATTACTGTCGGAGCCGGAGATGAGCTTCACCTGACCCAAGCGACGCAGAAAGCTTTGGGAAAGGATTGTGGTTGATGTGGGGACGCACATCTGAATCCCAGTCCAGAGGCCTGCATCCGTTGCGGTTTCTTGGAACACGTTACCCAGGGCAGTGGTGGAGTCCCCATCCCTGGAGGTATTTAAGGGTCATGTAGATATAGTGCTCAGGGACATGGTTTAGTGGTGGTTGTCAGTGTTAGGTTAATGATTGGACTAGATGATCTTACAGGTCTTCCAATCTAGGAGATTCTGGGATTCTCTCACAGGGTTCCTGAGCAGAAGAAAGGACCGTGGCTCTTGCCACAGGTGCAGGGCAGGCAAGCACGTTTCCCAGCCCCGCGATCCTGTCCTCGACACGGTGTGGTGTTGCTGAGGCTTCCTCTGTCGCAAGCTCAATCGCGAGCCTCATCTCATACCATGGGACAGCGCTGTTAAAAAGGCCGAGGTTTTAAAGCTCTGCTGCACGCGTTGCTCCTGCCTGGTGTAGCCAGCTGTGATGATGGATGTATCTCTCAGTCCTGGGCAGGAATTGTACAACACCTCATGACTGCGCTGCCCGATCGATTAGTACATCTCCTTCAATCAAGCAGACTATTTTGCGCCAGCCTGAAGCTGCTTCCAGAGATGTGGGCTCCAACCTGCCCGTGCAGTTGGCGGCACGTGGACCACCCTCCCCGCTGAGAGGGGTGGGAGTCGCTCCTGGAAAAGCTTTTTCCTTCTAGGTCATCTAATTTGAAGCTTTCTAATAAATAGGCTGCTCGACATTTTTTGATATAAAGGTCAACATCCTCTGATCGACTCGAGGATTTTAAGATAAGTGGAGGAAATGGCATTGGTAGGCTGATTTTGATAATGATACTAATCTTGTATCTGATCTTTGATAATGATACTAACCCCATCAGTGTACTGCTCATATCTCTGAAAACGTGGCTGGTATCCTTTTTGGCAGAACCGATGCCCATTAGCACAGAGTAACTCTACCGGAGGCTTTAACTTGTGTATCAGCTGCCATGCAGAAGGCAGAAAAGGAAGCTTGAATACTTTTTTTAGGAAAAAATCAATCAGGGCAAGTGTTTTTTTGGCTGAATATTGTCGCAACGTCCTGAGTCATCTTCCCCAAACTTGTTACGTGTGTGCTAATTAATTACTGTAGTGATGAGTACACATTTGACATACCAGCCAAAAGGCATTTATGGCTTGGTTTGGACTCCTGGTTTGGAGAACATCTCTAAATGCTAGAAATCCTCTTATTCAGGCAGAGAAGGACAGGGACTGCCCTTTATTGGTGGTACTGAGGAAGCCACAGGTTTTGGGAAGCTCTGTGCTTTGGGAAACGTGAGAAGGGGTTCAGCACAGGGCTGCACCGCATCCTTCTCGGCTGCGGGTGACAGATTGTGAAGCACCTTTCATGCTATATGTGTTGGAGAAGGTTTCTGGCTGGTGTAGGTTCTTTTTGGAAATGCTTGAGGGAGAGAAGACAAATACGTTAGGACCGGGGAGGTTTGTCTGTCCTTCAGTCCCCATGGTTACAGTGCTCGGGGATGCGGGTTGAGACCTTCTCAGGCTCAATGGCAGTAGGACCATGGTCTCCAAGGCTGGATGCACGCTGTTAAAAGCAAGGCTGTGGCATGGGAGTGAACAAAAGCAGTTAGCTTTCCTCCTGAGAGCTGCTCACTCCGGTCTGGCTGTGGTTGTGTTTCTGCGGAGATGAGCGTGGCCCCTGCTGTCCCCATCTCAGAGTCACGCCGCAGGGCTCAGCTGGCCGGGGAAGGGGTCTGGCTCCTGGAGCCTAAATGCTGGAAACCTTTTTGTCTGGGATGTATCTCCTCTGCACCTCATTAAAGCGAAGGTCTGCTCTCGTTGATCCTGGTACGAAGCAAGGGTGTCTCTTTGGATTTACACCGGTATAACAGATGGAGGACTGTGGTCAATAGCACCGAACTGGTTACTGCATTGCAATTCCTGCGGCTTCATGAGCCTGGTGTAGGAAGAAGGTCTACCTATGTAGATCCCAAGAGTAGCTATGTCAGTGCGTGGTTGCTTAGCACACACAGGGCTGATGTCCAGAGGGAAATGCCCAGATCACACGGTAGGCTTGTAATTCCTTAGAGAATTCTCTCGGCAGAGCTCTGAAGCACCTGGGGATTTCTGGAGGCATCAGAGCTAGCGAGGTCTGGTTTCCAGCATATTTGTGCCTTTATTCTCTTGGCCTATGATCCATCACAGGCATGCACTGAAAGCTGATTAACATCTCTCATCAGGTGGATCAGTTATTGCTCTGTATCTGGCTCAAGCCTGTAGATGTTGGATTTCTTTGATAAGGTGCCAAAGTGATATTCTGATACCGGAGCCAAAGCAATAACTAAATTCTTTTCCCATCTCCCACCATGGTAGACTCCCAAATCCCAGTAGAAGCAACTTCTTTGCATTACTCGGGCACTTGCTACCAGGAATTATCTGCCCTAGCAGAAGGTAGTTTGCTTTCTTTGTGTTTGTTAGGCTCTTGCTGTTGCTTGCTCCCTGTGGAGAGAAGTATAAAACTGCTTCCAGGTGACATTTGCAGAAGAAAAATCAATTGTTTATCAACATCCCGGCAATCAATAAATGCAGTGATAGGTGCAACTGTCTCTATTGGAGCTCAACCTTGATTGCTAAGGAGCCAGCTTTTTTGCTATAGCCACCTGTGGCTGAAGCTTGGCTGTTTCTGTGGGTCCAAAGCGTGGAGTTGAGTCTTAGAGCTCTGTTGGCCTCTGCTCTCTAATTGAGGGAGCTCAGGAGATGCTTGGGCACAGGTGGGCAGTTAGCAGCCAGGCAGGTATCTGGTCTCTGGGTATTTCTACACCAAGCCATAGTTTCACAGTGAAGAGGTGAACCATTGATGAGAGACTCTCCCCAGTTCCTCACCCCAGAGGAACTCCCCTCCTGTTTTGAAGTGCTAAGTGAAGTAGTGTCTGCTCGTTCATCTCCACCAAGCCCCTGGACTCTCATCCCTTTTTCTGACGTACCCCAATGCCTGCATTATATTTCCCTCCCTGATTCTCTTGGCATCTTGGGCTGGGCGCTGGAGAAGATGGGCATGGAGGACGACCTCTTACAAGGCGTGGGTGTTCCTGCTGTGGGTATTGATGAACTTCCTTTCAGCATGCCGTACTGGTAGGCATCTCCAGACATCCATCTTCTTCTTCCTTCGGTGCTACCTTGACCCAGCTAGTGCTCGCTGGTGGGCCCAGAGCTGCTCCCTTTGCCTGGGACACCTTAACTCGTGCTTGAAGCTGTTACTTAGTTTCCCATTAACCAACTTTGAGGTCTCCTGCTGACTGCCGTGTGGCCAAGATACCCCTCACAAAAATTGGGGCTAGGAATGGAAGAGTTAACATCAGCAGCTCACAGACACACTGGAGAGTTACATCATGTTGCTGTGGAAACTAACTTTCTGAAACCACAGTGATGTATGGTAAAGCTTTGGGTCAGCGGGTAATAAATTCTGTTTAAAAAGTGATTTTTTCCCCATCTGCTGATGTAAACATCATTAAGAGAAATGACGGCTGAGAGATGGATTTCTTTTTATATCAATTTTCAGACAAAGAAAATAATTTTTTTTTTTATAATAAAAAAGTTGCTGGAAATCAGAGAGTGCTATAAATAATAAAATAAAGAAAAAGCACCGGTGATGGAACAGAAATTTTCCCTGGTGATTGGTTTACAGCTTTCTGTGATTTAATGGGAACTCGCAGTTGCCTGTGGGAAGCTGCAGCAAAGCCCTGGACGGGCTCCGTAAGCTGACGCTTTGCAAATTATAGCCTGAATCTCAGACTTTGAGGACTTCAGAGCGTCGTTGCCCTACCAGTCCTCTGTCATCTGCGTTTCCTTGTCCCCGCCGTGGCCGTTGAGGGGGCATGTTTCCGACCGGCCTGCCATGCTGCCGTTGGGATGCTCGCTAAGGCTGGGGACGAGGGGGAAATTGGGGGTTCATTTTTCACCCTTCAGGACCCAGGGGGGTCTGGAGTGAGGCAGCAAAACTATCTCCGTTTACGCAAAGCAGGGCGATGGTCCCAGCTAACTGCCAGTGTGCTACTGGGAATGCAGACAAAGGTGTCACTGTGATTAATGGGGTAATTAATAAGCAATTAATGTGCTTTAGAGCATGGCTATGCCTTTTATCCCAGCCAGCCCCTCAGCGCTGATCCACTGTCTTTGACGACCAGGCTTCAGAGCGGCTTGGGCTGATGGAGATGATGCTTCCAGATCTCCTCCTTGATGCCACCAAGAGCCACACCTGTGCAACTCTGCATTAGCACAGCAGGGAGCGCGCTTTGGAGGGAAGGTAAAGAAATTAGGGTGGCTTTTTTTCACTAATTGATAGTATTTAAAAGGATTCAGTGGCTTGCCCTTGGAATGAGCGCTCTGAAATGTCCTGCTTTGGCAGCTCCTCCGTTCACATCCCCAAACTCTCTGAAAGCTGGCCTGCGTGCAGCTACCCCACCTGGCATCACAAATTCACGTTTCCCTGACCCTAGAGCATTGCTCTCAGCTCGTTCTTCTGCCTCTTTGCTCTCCCAGCTCAGCTGGCATTTTTACATGCCCTCCGGCAGCCCCTGTTAGCCCAGGTCTCCATCACGCCCCGGTGAGTTCTCTCTGTTATATTAAAGCCCATCAAGGTGTTATGCTGATGTCTAGAGCTGAACAAGAAGTGTATTCTCCATTTCATGGCAAAATTCTGCAGTTTAATTTAAACGTATTTTTTTTTTGGTTTGAAATGTCCCTGTGAAACCATTGAAAATTGTTTAAATATTTTGAGTCAATTTTGGCATTTAAAAGCAATTGGAATATAAGAGAAACTTCGAAGTGAAAAGTTGTTTTAGAATGAAAATCAAAGTGTTGTATGCCCTCAAAATAATGAAACATGATGTTTTGATGTTATCAAAACATTCGGGTCGTCGTTTTGTTGGGAAACAAGAACGTGGTGGTATTAACGTGCCCAGGTGAGTTTGGTTTGGGTTTGTTTGGCAAGAAATCAACTTTCTTCTGATGAAAAATCCCCGAGCAGCTCTGGTAAGAGCAGCCAAACCTTGCCCACTTGTGTAATGTCATCTTTTTTGCTCCTCAGCCTCAAGGCTTGTGCTCTATGAGCAATCCCAAAGGCTGATAATTAATCAGCATGGCTACTTGATAGACAGAGAGGGAATGCGATAGCAAAAAATGCTTCAACGTTTGTGAGTGATGGCGTAGCCATAGAGGTCAACCAGGGCTTGCTGAAGCACCCAGGTATCTTGGAGGATGTGAATGTTGTAATGAAGTGTAATAAAAAATGAAATTAAGGTGATAAAAAAGTGTTGACCAAGTCAACAAGAGGCGGAAGATACCACAGCTCTGACAGGGTGGAGGTGGGAAATTTTGCACTTTGCCGCAGGCTGATGGAAAGGTGAGCGGGAATGAAAGCGCGATGGTTGCTTTTGAAAGGCAGAGGAGAGGAAAAATGGATGTGTGAGATTGCAAAAGCAACCTCATACCCCGAAGGCCAACACAGGCGTGTCATTTGAGCTCGGTGTTTTGCCATCTTAATGGATTTAAGTTGCCTCCGTTTATGAAGAGCAAGTGCATTGCTGGGGACGGCTGCCCCTCGGCAGTCCCCGTCCCTCCCCGGGAGAGATGCTCACTCAGGACAACGCTTCTCTCCAGCGCTTGGCTGGATGCGCTGGAGGTTGGACACGGTCAACAAGTGTGGAGACCAGGTTGACCCAGGACCTCAGTGCCCCTTGTGCACGGTATCGGAGAGGCTCCTGCCTCATCGCATCCTTGTCTGCACCTCCAGGAACGGGGTTATCCCCTTCTTTTGAGGAAGCTCTCCTCAAATTGCCTGTACTTTTAAGTTTTTGTGGATATTTTAAAGGCCACTTTTAGCCTGCCTGTCTGCCAACACAGCTTGCCTACTGTAACAAACCCCTTCATGTCATCGCTTACTGCTCCTCCAATATTTGTGTCAACTGTGATCTTTGCTGGCAGCGAGCTCGTGTTTTCCCTTCCAGATCGTGGAGAAAAAAATCTCCAGCGACCCTGGGCTGAGAGCGGAGCTTTCCCTGAGCCATGCCTGAGCAGCCGGTTCCCTGCAGAGCGAGGGATCGGTGGCCTCCTCCCCTTCAGGAGGCGTCAAGACTTCAAGTCAAGGCCCCCCGATTCTTATACCTCCTTTTTGTCCGCCCGGCAGAATTACAGGACGTGCACCGGGGAAATTATTTGAGCTGTGGTCTTAGCTTGACAGCAGTGACGAGAGGTCGAATGATCTTTCTGTCAATGCAGGGAAAGCCATCGCGTGCTATTGATTTTTTTTAATAATTTTTTTATTTTTAAGCAGAACACTCCATTCAAAGCAGCGCAGAATGCTGCTTTAAATATTAATGCTTTTCCCTACTGCTTTCCCTCTCTGCCCCTGTCTCCTCCTGTTCTCCGGACAGCTGGAGGATGTTCCCACCAAGTGATGAGCAGGTTGAGGATGGTGCGTAAAACACTCGGTAGTGCCCCTTTAACATGGAAGCAACTTGACTTTTATTGCTGGTGCTGAAAGCATCTACAAACGTAGATTTAGCACCAGCCTCCAGGCTTAAGATACAGCTGTTATATTTTTCTTTCTTCCTTTAATTTTTTTTTTTCCTGCTCTCTCTCCTTTGCACTAATGTAATGCTTATTTAGGAACTGCAGCCATCTGTGTCTGCTATGGATGGCACTGTTAAATTTGCTATTGCTTTCTTTCCCCTGGTTTGATGAGACTCCCAGTGCATAGAAAATTTCCCAGGACAGCAGAGACTTTCTTTGATTGCTTTTTTTGATTCACTCCGAAAGAGATTGTTCACAGTGCTCTTTCTCTGCTGGAAAAAGGTGGTCAGCCAGAGAGCTGAGGATCCACCCTTAAATTGGGTTAACGAGGTGAGTTTATGAAGAGCCGGCCAGAAAAAAAAAACAAGGTTGATGAAATTAGAGGTGGTGGTTTTATCTGCAAATAAAAAGGGAGGGAAGGAGGAAGGGTTGGGACCGGAGCCCTTCCCGTTCCTTCGAGCAGCTTGCGATTGATGGTGAGACGGTTCACGTGGGAATTGGGACAGTTGCAGTACTCCAGGGAAATTTTTTTTAGTGTTTGTCAAGTGGAATAACTCTGCTTCGACAGATGGACGGGGACCCATCCCAAGTCGGCAATCTGGCGACCAGCGTGCGCAGCGGGAGGCTGCGGCACAGCTCCGTTCCAGCCAGGCAGATCAAGGACGGGTGTGTGGCTTCGCCATCAGGCACGGGGGCTATTTTTGTCAGGCGAGGCAGAAGTTGGTTTCTTCCTGTTTTGTCGCCGAGTTGCTTGCAAATGGCTCATGTTCACCCTTGTGAGGAAAGGTAAATCTTAAAAAAAAAAATCTGCGAAGAGAAGAAAAAACCTCTCTCTCGTTTGGCAAAGCGCTGTAGAGAAAGCTGCTTTAGGCAGAGCCCCGAGTCCTACAAGTTATTTACCTTTTAATACCCCCCTCTTTGATTTCATTTAGTGTTTTCTCTGTCATCTGGGCCTTTAAACTCTCCTCCATGGGAACCATAGCTCCTCTTTTGCACCCTAGGCCCTCTACCCTGCTGATTGCCCTCTTCATTGGAAGGTTAATAATGAGGTTATCTCAAAATACTTTTCTGTCCTACAGAGGCGTTGTATCTTATTATAGGGTGCAGGCATTAGGTGGTAGAAGTGCTGCTTTAAGGTTTGCAGGGGCTGAGGAGTTGGGTCCTGTCTGACCATAAACCCTTTGATTGCATCTGTTTGGGTACAGAGGACCATTCCTTGTCCCCTGTCCATATTCCTCCTCCAAAGCAGGCTGTCTGCCTGCAGGCTGCCTGTTTGAGACGGCCTTGCTGTCTGCCAGGGTGGGACGAGGCGTTGTTCGAAATGCTGATAACTGGCTCAGTTTGAAAACCACGAGAGGGATGAGATGGTGGAGTCGGTCAAGTTCCAGATGTCAGGAAAGCCGGTTTAGTTTTCTAGAATGCTTGAAGGTCCCCGTGTGCCTGAAGTCACAGACTTGCCAGAAGCTCGTTAGATCCTACCAGGACTTTTTTCAGATGGCTCTCTGTCTTTCGAATCCAGGCAGTCAAGAGCACATGATCATGCCTTTGCATGCTCAGAACCAGTCCCTGGGCTGTGCCGCCAGCATCCCGCGGAGCCCACGGCGCGCTCGGCTCCCTGAGCTGGTGGCACGGATTAGTACCTGCAACACTGAAAGCACACACAGATACACACCACTAACACTTGAGAGCCTTGCAATATGGTTTTGCAGCTGTCAACATGATGAATGGATGTTATGTTTTATTTCCTGCTTTATCAAATACTAATTATGTATATGATAATTCTCAGCATCGTGGTTACTTTTGGCTCATTTGTTTTTCACTCTCTAGAGCCATAACAGGGGGTATTTCTGTCGTCCCCATTCCCCCCCCGCCTTCTTGAAATTCTGCTTTAATTGCTTCTCTTTGGCTTTTTCTTGAGGTTCCCTAGTCCGAATGGGTCAGTGTATCGATCCTGCACTTTGATAAGGTCAGTGGAGATCAGCTGTGACATTTTGAAGAGATTCGCTCCTCCCCTAATGGGCTTAGTCATCAAAGAGTTTTGCAGGGGACAGGGCAAGGGGGAGGTTGAATTTAGACTCCTACAGATGTTTATTTAGGCAGCCCTGCAAGGCTCTGAATAGTGGTATCGCTTGAGAGACCAGAGCATCCGAGGTACGGGTTACGAACTCTGCGTATACCGATCGTCGTACCAAGACTTCATTGAGCCTCCGTGTCTATGACCCATCTTGCAGCAGATGCCGCTCAGGTAACTGGGTGAGGCTGGCACTAACTGATCCTAAAGGGTGCAGAAAAAGGTGGCACCGCCCCCCTTCTCCCCACTTTTGGCACATCTATAAAGCTTGGGCTGCGCCTCCAGTGTGGTGTCTCCAGCCACAGCCAATCTCTGGTGATTCAGAGGAAGGTGAGGGGGGAAAAGAAATTAAAAAAAACAAAACCAAAAAGAAGTAGCAGGCAACATCTGTCTGGCCAAATGAGCCCTGAAGGAGGAAAATAAATAAATGAATTCCTTCCTTACGTCTGCAGGCAGCCAGCTGAGGTCTTGGGGAATGAGATTGGACTACAGCTAGCGGCTTAATGAGGAGCTCCGAGGCTGAGCAGCAGATAACGCAATTTCCTGTTCTTGTCATGGCTGAGGGGAGAAGGAAGGGAGCAGGGGCACGGAGGTATGCCCTGTGCCATCCAGCCCCACTCCCCCCGAGCCTGAGGTTTGGACCTTCTCCCAGGAGCTGGATTAAAGCCTAGCTGTTCAAAAGTTATCTACGGCCAGGCTAACGATGTCAAACGAGGAGGATCCACGCCCTCGCGAGGTCCTTCAGTGTTCGGTTTCCCTCCCGGCTGAGAAATTGCGCTGTATTTTGGGATTTATCTGACCTGGACTTCCAGGCATTGAATCTTGCCGTGGCTTTGTCAAAGCCTGGGAAGTCCCCTGCAACCCAGGATATTTCCACGTTTAAGACGTTGAGACGTCTTGTGATCTCTTAAGCAGCTCTTGGATAAACTGAAGGAACTGAGCTGAGTTGCGAGTTTTTCCAGCTCTCAGCCATGTGTCTGGCCTCCATTTCAATGCTCTCTGGTGTCCCCCCTCCCTGCCTGGACCCCAAGGGCTGGGCCATGGCCTGTGAGGGGAGCAGGTGAGGAGAGAAGGCTGGTTTGCACAAGCTGGTTGCACACGGTTGAATCTTCAGCAGCTCTCTTGTCACCGCCAAGTCCTGCTTGGCCAGTCCCCGAAGCAGTGCCTTTGCAGGGTCCAGCAACTGGGTGCGGAGCCCAAACCTACAGCATCCTTCGTTAACCTCACGTGGTCCAGCAGGCACGCTTGCCCGTAGCCCCACGGCTCTCCTGGAAGGGTCGTGTCGATGTCCCCTACCTCTGAGTGGCTCATGAGGTTGCTTGAAAGAGGGATAGTTGTATTTTCTGCCTAAGACATCCCCATGTCTCCTGGAAAAGCTCTGTGAGTGCAGACTTTGGTATGCTCTGCACAAGGGCGCTCTGAGCCTCTATTTAAAGTGTTGGAGGGGGTCGGTTTTCTTCCATATGGAGTCATGTAAATGTGGGTAAAAGCGGGACAAAATGGTGGGTAAAAGAGGGAGGAAATGGAAATGGCCAGAGAAAGCCTGGTTCCTGGTCCTTGCTTGGATGAATATTCACTCGCTCTGTGGAAAGCATCTTTAGTCCTCGCTGCAGTCGGTGCTTTCTGAGGTAATCTCTTACGCTGTAAGTAGCTGTGATTTGCATTCCCAGAGGTGTTATCTTGCACTTGGTTGCATCAGAATGCGTTTTTCTGCAGTAATGTACCCTTGGCAGTGTGGATCAGGGGTGAGCGGTTTGTGGTCGAGGGACCACGTAGGGCTGAATAAAACAGCCTGT
This sequence comes from Pluvialis apricaria, assembly GCA_017639485.1. Lineage (NCBI taxonomy): Eukaryota > Metazoa > Chordata > Aves > Charadriiformes > Charadriidae > Pluvialis > Pluvialis apricaria. The sequence continues at coordinate 24,746,633 of CM030014.1, read as the reverse complement.
GTGTTATGTCACTCACTTCACACACATACGAATGTTTATCCTTTTGAATCCGTGCTTGGTCGCATGGATCAAGGGGCCCTCGATCAGGGGTAGACTCTGTTGACACCTGGTAGGACAGGGTGACAAAAATGTATTTAGTGGCTCTATAATGGGCCACAAATCCTGCCCTGTGTATCTGATCTCATTTAGCCGACTCTGTAACCTGCCCAGTTCTCATCATTACTTATTACGTGACCTCTCTGTCTGCTGTCTATAAACGTTCCCAGCATAGAGTATCACTCCAGCAAATGGGGGAGAAAATGCCGAATGATGTGGACAGAGAGCAGTGCATTGGCATTGATCTAAACTGCCTGGAGGTCCCTGCTGATTGGAGAGCAAAAGCGCTTTTTTTTTTTTTTTGATGTTTTCAGACTAAGAAGTGAGGCCATAAAGTTTTCAGGATATGCCAGGCAGTGGCAGAGCAGTTCAATCAGGCTCCCTTATCAGATTCTCTTTGTCTCTCTTATCTTTCCCTCCTCTTCTCCCTTAGGGTAGGAAATGCCTTCTCTAAAGGGTTGGTTACTCATGGCTAAGATGGGCAGCTGCAGCCTTTAGCAGAGTAAGTGGATACAAAACTGTGAGGTAACTTAAAAATTCAGCTGCTTAATGAAACATCTGACTTCCAGGTCCTCTCCAGCTCCAGTCCTGCCACCCTTGTGCCTCAGGGGCTTGCCATCAGGCTCCTCAGGATGGGAAAGATGTGTTTCTTGCCTGTCCTGCTGCTTCTCCATGGATGATTTCCAAGGTACCAGTCTCTGAAATGCTCCTGGGTGCTGCTCTTCTCAGAAGCACCGGGGAGACATCCATCAACTTGACCCCACAGAAGGAGGAAGTTAAGGGTAGGTTGCTTATTAAAAAGTTACTTTAACTACTTTTTCTCACCTGGGTCTGCCTTATCTCAAGGAACAGAATAGCTTTGGGTATTCTGGCTGTGATCCCAGCCCTCGCCCTGCAAATCTTGCATAGCTCAGTTGAGGTAGGGCAGTGTGAGAGAGCAGAATCAAGCAGAAGGTCCTCTGCCAGCTGGGGTGTCACCAGAGCATGCAGGTGGATTGGGTTTTGTACCGTACTCAGGTTAATGCTTTGCAAACACTGGAGCACTGTGTCCAGTTCTGGGCTCCCCGGTTCAAGAAGGACAGGGAACTACTGGAGAGAGTCCAGCAAAGGGCTACAAAGATGATCAAGGGAATGGGGCACCTCTCTTATGAGGAAAGGCTGAGAGCGCTGGGGCTGTTCAGCCTGGAGAAGAGAAGACTGAGGGGATCTCATCACTGCTTATCAATCTCTAAAGGGCAGGTGTCTATAGGATGGGGTGAGACTCTTTTCAGTGGTGCCCAGTGATGGGATGAGGGGCGACAGGCACAAACACAGGAAATTCCATCTCAACATGAGGAAAAACTTCTTTCCTGTGCGGGTGGCAGAGCACTGGCACAGGCTGCCCAGAGAGGTGGGGGAGTGTCCCACTCTGGAGGTCTTTAAAACCCGCCTGGACGCCGTCCTGTGCAACTGCTGTAGGTGACCCTGCTCTGGCAGGGGGTTGGACTGGATGATGTCTGAAGGTCCCTTCCAACCCTAACCATTCTGTGATTCTGGGATTTCTAGGCAAGCTCCAATAATGTTTAAATCAGTTTAAAGACTGGGCATGAGATCCTTAGGCCTTGGAGTGGATGGAGCAGGACAGTGGCATGCTCAGAAGTGGGTTTAAGATACATAGCTGCCTTGTTTCTCGTTCTGTCTGGGCTATTGCATGAGAGAGCAGTCAGAGGGCTCTGACAGTTCAGAGTTTGAGGTGCCTTGGTGTCACCAAGCTGAAGGGTGCTGCATGGGCTGTGATGGTACCCTGAGCCCTCTATGAGGACCTTCCTGGATGCTGTGGCATGGTGCGGGCTGTATTGGTGGTGAAGGTGCAGGACGGGGCTTGAAATGCCTTGGGAAGCTGGTTTGCCAAATGTGGCTTGGGTCTCAATGTCAATGCGGCCCTCGACGTCTCCCTGCCCAGAAGCGTCCGTCAGCAGGCAGCCGAGATCTCCCTCGTTTCCCTTCCTTTTCTTTCACTCTACTGCTCCTGTTAAGCTCTCTTTGCTGCATTCATCCTAATGGTCCCTCTCTTGGTTTATGTCCTTCAAACTCTTCCCTTTAAACACTTAGTCATCACTTAGCTAAACTACTGTATACAAATATAGCTCTTTTGATCTTCCTACGTAAATCAATACCTCCTGCCCTTTAATCTTTGTAGTGGCTTTCTCTGAGCTCTCTCCAATTTACTATCTGTCTTTGAGAGTGAGTTGTTTTTTGGGCCCAATTCTCCACAATTTCAAATCTCCCAAAGCCCCAGTACCTGCCCGCAGCAAGAATACATGGTGGCTCCTTGCCACCTCCCTTTATCTTCAAGTGGCACAAAGAGTTATGTACAGAGCATCTCTCGTCCCCTTGGGCTGGTGTGGCTCTTCACAAGCAGCCTTAGCCTGTGCTGGAAGTCACGCAGCCCAAGCTCATCTTCCCAAGGCAGGACACCGAAAGCCAAGGTACAAGCCAGCGTCAACGCTACTGTGCCATTTTGGGGTGAAGGACAGTTGTCCCACATGGGTTATGGAAAGGAATTTCTGCCATAATTGGTGGCTGTAGAGATGAATCCAGTGTTCTCTGCAACAATACAGCAAATATGTAACAGAGGTACAAGCAAGCCCAAGACGAGTGAAGGGAAATGAGATGCGAGGAGCAGTTTTTTGTCCCTTCGGAGTGGGTAACGTGGGTGACTTTTCCTGAGCCAAGACAGCTAACCCTGCCTGGCTGCTGCTGGGGCATCTTCATGCATGGGTGGTTGGTGCAGATCGCGGGCTCAGCTGGAAGCTGGACCTGGAACACCCGTCCAAGGTGCACGTGGGGTGAGAGGCACTTGTCTTCGCCGCGGCGGGGAAGGATTGCCTCTTCTCCGCTTCTTGGCTGGAGCAGTGGGAGCACCCGGAGCATCCTGCTGAGGTACAGTGAGGGGTAACCTCGTGCCTTGATTTAATGCAGGTGTCAGACACTGAGTCCAGCTCGCCCTTCATCCCAAGCGCTAGCCTGTTGGTTATGTTACATTTGGTAAATAAAATTGTCGGGGAAGTGGTCTTGAGCGTGTGACTGTGGCTTTAGGGAAAGAATTAAGGCTCTCTGCAGGGCCTGAAGAGCCCATTGTGCGATTCCTCCTCCTCTCCTTGCCCCGACTGTTACCTCCAGTTGCCCTGGGACCATTCCACCCCTGGACTGGGAATGCTGGGAAAGTAATTTAAAGCCATTACAGTAAAAAGTCGTCTTTTTTTTTTTTTTTCCCCCTTTCCTTTTCAAATGAAAGGTTTATAATAGCAATAAACCCCTTATTTTAGCATCTCGTTATGGGTCAAATAAAAGCTGGTCAGAGCATGAGACAGAATCTCACCACTCTGTTCATCCCCACTGGATATATGCAGTAGTGCTGCCATGGGCCATATAGCTTAATTAGTCACTATTCTCTGCTGTTCCTAAAGGGGGGGGGGGAAGCCCCAAAACCTTTGCAAAGCCTAGGCAGGCTGTCTGTGTCATATTTCCTGCGTTCTCAGAGGTGTTAATGAATTCATTAATCACTTAATGGCAAGGAGGGTCTTTAGGGACCGGCATCACAATTTACTGCTCCCAGGAGGCAGACTCGCTCTGTCACTGATCTAAAGTTTCAGCTCTGCTAATTTGCGCCAGCGGAGCTGCTGAGCTGCTGCCTGTGGTCCTTGGAGTGTGCGTGAACCTCCGAGCATCGCGGCGGCGAGGAGCATCGCAGTGGCGTACGGAGCGACGGGGCGTGTGTTTGCTGGGTAAGGTCTCGCGACAAATAATCGAAGCATTCAGAGGCTGAACAGGGCAAAAGAAACATCTCCTCACCCTCACGGTTGTGTTGCTTTAATTTATTTTTTTATATATATTTCCCTCCCCCCCCACTGGGACAGGCTTCCTGAAAAACTACTGCAAAAGCTCCTCCTTGCCACAGGCTTGGGAGTGCATCGTAAGCCGCAGAGGTTTCTTGCTGACTTATAGGAAATATAAGCTACGGCAGCGTGTCTGCATAATCTGGCCCGGGACTGCAGGCTATGCCGTGAAATGAGTCTGGGAATCTTTTCTAATTGGAGAATGTCAGGGTGATGTATTTTGACTGAAACTGTCAGTTAAGATGTGAATTTGAATGTTTGCATTTCTGTTCCGCAGAAAATGTTGATTATTTCAGTCTCTCGCCCTTGGTGCGGGAGAGCGGCTGATGCCAAAGTTCCCCACAAAATGGCTCTTTTGGCTTATTTCTAATCACACGGCAGTTCAGGGAGAGGAGGACGTGAACAGAGCCCTCCTCTCTGCTAATTCCCTTCCACCAGGCTGTCATCACTTTGCAATTGCACCTTTTTAAAGGTTGTGGGTTGTTTTTTTTTCTCCCTGCTTTGCTGTTCTCCCATTTAACTTCTGCTCTGATTTCTCGTCCCATCTTTCCTCTCAGTCTGTTCCTTTCCCAGATTGAGAGCCGAGGGGAGCGAAGTACGTAAGACGAGGGGTAGCAGGGCAGGCAGAGCCCATGGACCGTGGCTCTCCGTATGCCAGCATTTGCTCCCCATCTCTAATACCCTCCTGGGATTAATTCCCCACAGTCGTGTTCTTTGCTCACCAGTTATCGCAGGGATGTATGAGATGAAAGGCAGGGGAGAAGCCACACGTTGGCCTGAGAGAGAAAGGAGGGAGAGAAAGCGGGAATACAAAACCACTTCATCGTAGAAAACACAAAGGGAGGCAATTTCAATAAATGCCAGATGGTCAAAATTAACCAGAGACATGTAGAGCCCTACATGCCCAACTGTTTGCTTTGGCAGGGATCCTTCAGCTTTTTAAATGAGGCGGCCTCTTCTTCTCCTTGGCTTCCCTCATCCCCTTCACTCATCCTCTGGACCTTTCTTCTTCTCCCTTGCATCTCTTTCCTGGCCTCTCATCTCCTACTGCTGCCCACAATCCTCATTGCCCCTCAAATGCTGCCTTACGGAAGAGTGACGGTTGACCCGTGTGTGGCAACCAGCCTTCTTCCACCATGAAGAGATGGCCCCATTCAATAGCAGGCTTGTTGAACGGGGGACCTTGCTGCGTGGCCAGGCAGAGGGCACGCATCCTGCTGGGGCATCGGGATGGTACCCGCATGGGGCAGTTGCAGGCACGGGAAGACCACTGCAACACAACCCCATAGAAACATTGGAGTTCCCCAGCCCTGGGGTTGTCCGTCCCAGGAGCGTTAGCTTCTTCCTCGCCTCCCTGGGGGCTTGGGTCAGCCTTTATTTTGTTGTTTTGGCTGGAAAGCCAGCAGGATGCCTTGCAAGCAGAGGACGCACGGTGACGGTTACCCCAGCGGAGCTGGAGGAGGGGGGGAACCTGGCATCGTTAAATTCGAGCACCACCCCATGACTTGTTCTTCCAGACAATGCAATCAGGAGGGCCCTTGTACGCCACAGGCGGAGAGATCCAGCTAACGACGGGCTCTTTTGTGCGCGCGTGTGCTCTCTGCATTTGAAACATTTATTATTCTAAATTGCCTTCTGCACATTTTACAATAATTACGACTAGTGTTTGCCTTGTTATCTCCACAGTTACTAACAAGAATGCCATCATTATTCCAGTCATTAGCAAAATGGATGTTGTTGTCCGGAGTTGCCGGCTGTGGGGCTGCTTTCAGGAGGAGGCTTGTGCTCTCCAACCTTGCTTGCTCTGTCTTTCCTACAGAGGGATGTTGTTCTTGGTAGGGTTTAACCTGAGGGGGTGAAGGGGGAATGGAGATTACGTGGAGAAGAATTGGTTTGAGGGAGTGCTGGTGGGTGTCAAGATTAGCAGCGGTGAGCTCTGGGAAGCTGCTAATGGCAACATCAGTAGAAATGAGAGAAAAAGCAGCCATTTCCCTATGGTCCTTCTGTGTTTGGCGTGTCTTAGGTCTGCTCCTGGCAGTACAGTCTGATACCTCTCCCTTTAAGTCCCCGTTGCTTGGACATGAAGAGGTGCTTTTGCTCTGATGATGGAGATAATGGTGACGAAGGGGAAAAGGCTGGAATTAAGCTGACAGCACTCAGGTAGTCTAAGGTGAGTCCAGCGATGTGCAGTCCCATTGCCTGCGTGGTGGTACCCATCTCATCAGCAGGTGGAAGCCCCAGCAGAGATTCTGGGTCCACTGGGTGTCCCTTGATAAACAAAGAAAAAAGACAGGTTGAGTGGGTTATATTTTCCAATAAGAGTTTGGTGGGATTTTTTTTTTGTTCTCTGGTGTCCCTCCCAAAATTTGTCAACCCTGAAACATTTGGAAAATCATTTAGATTTCCCTCATTTCACGGGGAGGGATATGGGAGGGTAATTGTACCCCCCCAAAAATCCTGTTTTACCTTGAAGCCTTCTGCTTCATGTCCTAATGAAAATGTTGAACTTTGCATTTCAACTCTCGCATACATTTTTCTTGAAATCTTACGAAACTGTTTACAGATGCTTGGTGACCAAATGGAGCATTTTCTTTAAGTGGAGTAATAGGTTTCATTCAGACCCAAATCATTGTTTTTCTCATTTTAGTAAAAAGGAAATAATAAAAAAAAAATTCTTATTTTTCCTTCAGTTTTTGAAATCTTGAGGGAACCAGAACTGTTAAGTATCTATCTCACTATGAGACTCCAGAGGGAAGGTCTTATTGGCTTGGAGTGTAAAGACAATACAGAGAAGCAAATAACAACTAAAGTTTGTAATGTGTTTGTTTGCCCCCCACCCCCCCCCACCCCCTCCAAAATCAATCTTTTGCACCATAGTGCAAAAATTGCCACATTCTCCCATGGTTCATTCTCACAAGGCTTGGCTTCTCAGTGTTTAAAACATCTTTGCAAGACAAGCACATCCTCGGTACTTTTTAACTACAGAATCACATTGGTTGTCCTTGCTTTTTTTTTATAGGAAGCTAGGGAAAAATTATTTATGGGCATATTTTCCTCCTTTCTAAATGCAAATTATTAATTCAAGGGAAGATGTATAATTGTTTCCTGATATTAGGTATTTTTAGGTGTGCTCGCATCTGAATGCTAGCAAGCAGGCCTTTTTCCATTACACTTTGGCAAGAAAAACAAATTTCAATGGGATTGTATTTGTTGAATACTGATTAAAGTAACTAAACAGAATTTAGAGTTTACATGGAAAATAAGGTATAAAGTGTGACTTACTGAGTTAAACTATTTCCTGTATCTTAGAAGACAGTCACCAGATTAAAGAGTAACTATGATAAAATACAACTCGTAACGCAAATGATAGAATAATGTTCCTTATAATGAAAAAGGAATTTTTCACGTCCTATGAAACCTGGAATACAGTAGAAGTAGTAATATACACATATAACGAATGACCCAAATCTGCTACCAAACAAGTTATCTGTGTGTATATCAAATTACCCCAATGCATGATATTTAAAAGTTATTAAGGGTCTCCTTCAAGTCTTGAGTAAAGTCAAGAGAAAAGGTGATCTGTGATTTCTGTGGAAGTCAGCTTGTGCACAGAGATAATTCTACAGAGACAAAATTAGGACGATTTGGGTGATCCCATAGGCCAGATTCACAAAAGTGCCTGATTCTTGGTCCAGACCTTCAAGTTCTTCTGGTTTGTGACATTTAGAGGAGAAGATCTTGTTCCTCGGGAGTTGTGGTTCCCATCAAGAAAACCTGTCCTGCTCTGTTCCACCTCGCCACCTTGCGATGCGTGTAACCAAAAGTGGGTTACCAAACCTCATAGCTTGATTTCAGCATGCTGTTGATACACAGCCCTATGCTATTAACTCATATGACCCCGATCCCACAGATAGCATGAGCACAGTCCCTAAACATCAGGCATCTTCTGGTGGCTGAAACTCAGATTAAGACGGTGACAATGTTGGGAGGAGGGGACAAGAAGGAAACTCTGAATTACATCGGCAGCTTTGAATGAGGGCTAAGTGGATGAGGGGCTGCACTGTAGAAAGGAGGATTGGTTGGAGTGAACGCAGCAAACTGGACTTTTGTGACCAAAATGTGCCTTTTCATGTAGGCCTGAGCAGGCTTTTCTTCCGAGAAAGACCTTGCTATTGCCCTGGCTTTGTTATATTGTCTTTGGGCCATTGTAGTTCACTGGTACCCGGAGATCACTCGAGGAGTGGACCTTGAGCAGTATGCTCACAGAAAGGCAGGTTTACATCAAGAGCTTGCAATGTTGCATCTCTGTGAGCCAAACTAGATGTCTGTGTTGACTTTAAACCATCCAGCTCCGTGCATTTACCTTGCAGAGCTGTGATGTGCCACCGCAGTGCAGGGTTTAGAGTGAGCCTGGACACTAGTGAAGAGCAGGCTGAGAGCCATGCTTGGACATTTACTCAGGAAGAATAAGAGAGGGCTGGTGGCCAGTTTATCATCATCTTAAGATGGCTGCCTGTCCCTGAGGGAAGTGTGCAGAGCTTCAGCCTTCTCAAAAAGTCCTTCACCACTTGGCCATTGCAAAAGAGGGCACCAGTTTGAGCTGTGGTAGGCTCGGGGCTTCAACAAGATGAGCTGCAATGCTTGAATGATGCATTTCAGTCTTCAGAAAGCTCTAATTGATCTTTGATGGAGTAAGCCTCACTCATGAATTGGATAAACCTATCCGTAAATCTGATAATCTGTTTTGGTTGATAACCCTGAGTACTTAAAAGGAGACAAGGCTACCGTTTGTTGGCCACATTTGTCTGTACTAGAGAGCCTCCACTGCTGTCCTGCATGTCCTCTGGCATGCAGCATGTGGCCCGGGAACATCTGAGCACATCCTCTGAAGGAGGTTGGACTTGGTTGCTTCAGTGTCCTGTGCCAACCCAGGACCTTACTGCTCCCCTTAAAGCTTTGGTAATAGTGTTGAAGTGACCAGAGACCCAGGTCCCGTCATACTGGACTCTCCATCCACCTCCGGTTGGAGATGCTGCTAAGGAATTATGCTTAATTAACCAAGATAAAGAGGGCAAGAGAAGAAGAGGGATTAAAACTCGGGCTGAGTAGCTGGGAGTTGCCGTTGCTCTTGTTTATGCTGAGTCTCTCTGTGGGGGATGTTCTTCAGTTTGTCTCAGCATGCCGAGAGTCCTCTAAGTGAGAGGCTGCGGTTTACAGAGTCAACAGATTTAAGCAGGCTACGAATATTAATTATTAATTACTCTTGGAGAGTGCTATACATTAGATTGGTGAAGTAGTTAACAGCTCTGCCTCCTCCTCCCTGCAGACACGCTCTTGCTGTCAGATTTCTCTCCCCGACCAAGACCCCAGTGCTAGAATTAGGCCAGAAACTATTTTCCAGTCAAGTGGCTTTTAATGGGCTCTCCAGACTTGTTCTTTGCATCCTGTGAGCGACTAGATACGTGGAGAGGAGAGACAGTGGGATTGATTCATACTGTAAGAAGTGTTAGGGTTTTAACTAAGTGGGGCTTGGTGCTGCTGGAGGTTGTATCTCGTTCTCCAGAAGTGCCCACTAATTACCCACAACATAGGGCAGGGCTCTGCTCTTAGAGAATCCCGTTTGCAGGACTCCTGAGGGAAGCTGTATTTCTGATGAAAGGCAGAGTGGTGGTCTTTTGGGGGTCATTTCTTGTAGAGACACCATCTTACCTGGGGCTCAGCATGTTTCTGGGAGTCCCTCGTCCACCTCAGCTACAGCAGAATGAATGAAGTGGTGTTTTGTGTAATGAGCGTGATGGTTTGGAGACGTGGTGGCATGTCCCAGCTCTCTGCAGATGCTAAGGAGGTGTTTGAGTGTTGCTTACAGCTTTTAAAGCCATTAAGGTACTGCTTCCTTCCCGGGGTGTTCCTCTCTGTGTAACGCACCATGTCTTGGTCAGGGGATGTGCTCTGTTAAGGTCACCCGCACCTTCTTGTGATCTGAAGTTTTGCCCACGTGAAGGGACTTGCCATGGGAGAGGAGTGCCACGAGGGAAGACCCTTTGGGATGACATTGGTGGGGTCTTCTGCTGAGCTAAGCCAGCTTTAGGGGTAAGTCTGAGTCAGAGATGGTGTCTTACAGCAGAGGATGGAAAAGCCGAGTAAGCCAACAGCAAGCTTCGAGTCCTCCCTGGTGACCTCATTGTGTGCTCCGTAGCCGTGTGAGGAGCTCAGCCCTGCTTTCCAGCCAGCTCTCTTCCTTCCTGCACCCACGCTTCAGCCGGGCATCTCAGAGCGGTGGCCCGGCCGTGGAGTTGGAGGTTGAGCAAAGCTCTGCGGGTGGGCAGCCAAGCAAAGGAGCTCCCCAAGCAAAGGACGAGCTGTGAGCCTCTGTGGAGATCCAGTCCTGTTGACTGTTGAACCGGCCAGGCTCATCCACCTCCTGGGTGAGTCCTTGGCGTGGCAATTTTGGGATAAAGCACAGTCCTAATTATGGGACTCACTCAAGCAGCAACAAAAAGGGCAGCAGAGAGGAGGCTTGGGAGCTCCTTCGGCAAGAGGAAGGAATATTGTGATCTCTTAGCAGCTGACTTGTTTCCAAACACCTAGTGCTCTTTGTTCGCGTGCCGTATTAAGTAGCCTGCAGAATTTAATTCCTCTGGGAAAAAAACCAAAACAAAACAACCTCCCCGCCCCCAAAGTGCAGCGACATTGTAACTGGGCTGTGACAAAGCTGAATGCCTCCCAATCGGGGAGGGGTTGTTTGTAATTCTGTGTTGCAAGAGAGATGCGGGTGCGATCCTCTGTCTAGGCAGACAGTTTGGCAGGGAAAGTCACAGCTGGGTGATTCCAGCTCCCCCAAGCTGGGGCTTTTAGAGTGAAAACGCTGACAGACCGCAGCAATAGCGGGCAGGACTCTCATAATTTATTTTTAATGCCATGCTGTCTTTAACTGTGCAATTTCCTCCAGGGTGTTTGCTTTGAGATTGCGAGATAATTACATCTCAGAAACCAGGCTAATTACAGTTAACAGCCTGAAAAAGTGAAGGCCCCCGTTCCCCCCCCCCCCCCCCGAGGTTTTTCCACCACCGCTCCTCGCCACCAGCCCCTTCGCGTCGCAGCCGCACCGGTGAGGAAGTCGGTTTGGCACAGCGCTGGGACGGTCCCTTCCCGTCCTCGCCCCACGGAGGTGACGCCCCATTGATTTGTGTTGGGTGGGGACGTGGCAACCCCTGCCAGGGCTGCGATGGAGAGCTCGATAGTGGGAAGGTCATCACTGGTGCGGAGGGGAGGAGAAGACGGCGCTGGTGGGGAGGACCGGGGGAAGAGGTTGGTGCCTGGTCAGTGTATCAGTGCCCTCTGTTGGGTGGACCGGTTGGCTCAGCCGTGTGCGCATTGCTCCGTTGAAGGAGGATGCTTCCTTTGGCCAAGTGGGAACAAAAATCCTGAATTTTCCAAGCCTCGCCGTACAGGATCGAAGTCCAGCATCATGCGTCCGAGCAGTTAGCTGGGGAGCATGCTGTCTCCCTCCGACTGTCATACCTCAGTCCCTCCATTCCCGTCATCGCCTTCGGTTACCTGTAGGTGCACAGGGGACGAGCTGGGTGTTGGCGAGCCCTTGGGCTGGGATTGAGGTCAGGATCTCATCGCCGTGCTGTTATTGCCTTCCCGTTGTACCGCACAGGAAGAGGCTTCCCCCTCCTGCCCCTGCGCTGTTTTTTCTCCTTTTAACGTGGCCATTTATTTGTAGTTGTGGAGGGGTCGTAATTGTGGTGAACTGTGGCTTTTGCAGGATAGTTAATACCTTTATTAGTCCAAGTGGGAAAAGCAGGGGGGAAAAAAAAGTCAACCCAAAGCTAACAAGCGTGTGGGCTTGGAGTCTCGTGAGACAAGAGCAGACTTTGCATCCAAGACATGTCCTTGTTTCTGTCTCTATCAGCTGGTCTAATAAAAGCTCCTAATGTTTCCTGCAGGCCTTGCTGCCTTAATTTATGAGTTGGGTATGGGACCAGGGGCCCACTCGGCTGTCAGAAACATTGAATGGGTAGGAGGGATGCTAATTCTGGTGGGAACACGGTGAGGCAGAGCGGCTCGAGCTCCCTAGGAAATAGGGATGTGCCTTCAGCAGAAGCCCAGGGGGGGTGGGTTGTGGTCCAGGACCTCACAGTGTTTCTGCAGGGCTTGGCTCTCCTGACCGCGGTACGGCTCTGGCGCACGAACTTGCAATGCTCAAGGCAGCCTGCGTTCCTTCGGAAATAACTCTGAAAGCTGAAATGGCTCCTCCTGCCTTGAACGTCGCCTCGCTCGAGCACAATGTAGTTGCCAGGCTCCGTTTAGAATGACAGCAAAGCTCTTCAAAGCGATGCAAACCCCCCGCCCCCCGCCCCATCCTCCAGCAGCCTCAGATGCTGTCTGGCAGCGGGTGCGTATACCCTTCGCTCATCGTGTTTTTGCACGATCTGGAAGGTTGGCCCCTAATTCTTGCAGTCCTGAAAAATAATTCGTTTTCTCTTCTGGGATTCCAGATCGGGGATTAATTTAATGATTTTTTTTTCCCATTGTTTGTTTTTAATGATTAAGGTGATAGTTATAAATTGTTAACAAGTTCTGGTAAAATGTGATCCCCGGGAACTTTTTTTTTTAATGCTGAATAGAATAACAGTGAGGTTGATTTAGCAAAGCCAGTTGAGTCGCTGCATCTTCGAAGATTATCTTGGTTCTGCATGAAGGGCGAGATTTTCAAGAAGTATTTAGGCCTAACCGAAATCAGGCGCTTAAGCACCTTCAAAATAAGAGAAGCTTCTGTCTGTAGGGAGTGATAATATTGTGTGTTAAATCAGCTGGTGTATTAGGCCTTACTTTTTTTGGCTGGGTAATTTTTTCAGGCGGATCTTTCCTCTGGCAAAACCGCTGAGCTTGCACCAAGTGATTATTTGTTTGAAAAAAAAAACCAAACAAAAAAAAAAAAAAACCCAACCAAAAAGCGCTTTCTCCACTGGAAACAGCCTGTTTCCCTGGAGGTCACCGGGGCTCACGAGGGTTGATGAGGTGACATCTGCACAGGGGCGCTTTGGTGTGGTGGTATTTCGGTGTGACTCAGTCTGGGGCCTGTGACTTTGCGTAGAGCTTTTGGGGTGGGGGGTGGAGTTTTGCCTTGGCTCGTTGCGCTTTGCTCTCCTTCTGCTTGGTGTTTGCTGATCTACAAAGCGTTTACTGCTGGCAATTATTCTGATGAGGCAGGGGGTTATTTGGAAGCTGCGAACGGAGGTTTCTGGGGAAATGTCTTCAAAGGATGATCTTCTTCCGATGGAGGTTGTAATTGTTTAATGATTTTCTGTATGGATTTCCATGTGGGCTGCTACAGGACGGCCAGAGCTGGTCCGTCAGCAGAGAGCTTCTGCTCCTGCTTCGCCCTCTCCTCCCCCGGCTCTCGGTGGCTTCTGTGCATTATCGTAGTCTTTTGATTTATATTTCACTTGTTTTTTCCTGCTCTATGTTAGACCCAGACCTCAAACTTGTCATGTTTTGTTTGGGGTTGGTTTCCCCCCCCCCCCCCACCCAATTAAAGTAGTTGACCGTGCATGAATGGGTTGGGTTGTGCCTCCCAACACACCTCACCTCTGTGGCATCCTCACTCTGCACGGCCGCAGTGCCGCTGCTGTCCCAGCAGAACCAGGGCTGGGGCAGGACCTCCAAGCCATCGACTCCCACTCCCTGCTACCACAGCCCACGAAACATCTTGTCCTTCTCCTAGGCTGGAAAAAAACCCAAACCCTTCATATAGCATTGTGTTTTCCCCTAATTGTTTGGACAGCGAGAAGCCTTATTCGAGTTTCTCACCTAAATTTATTCATGGGTAGTTTATGACCTTTTGCTGATGTTGTCCTTTCACCTCAAATAGCACTTTCTCTGCCTTCATGTTAAACCGCTTGATACGTGGAGAGAGAACAATTTTATCACCTCTCCACCTTAATTTTTCTAGCCTAACAAGCCAGGCTCTCCCAGCCGCTGGCTCTTGTGAAAAGGCCACCTTTGCTCTGATGGTCGGGGTAGCTTTCCTCTGAGCCAGTTCCAGTCTGAGCTCACCATCCTTCACCCTGGTTTTGGGTGACCAGGATTGCACAGCACTTCACATGCGGTCTCACCGCCACTCTTTGCCCACCCAAAGCACATGCAGATGTTTATGAAACCCCAATGTTTCCATGGGGCTTCTGCAACATGCGAGACCACTGCATTGGAGGAGTGGGATTTTAAAAGGTTTGATCCCTTTCTCGATGAAGTCACAGTTGAAATTCTCATCGTTTGCGAGGGTGTGTGTCCAGGACTTAATAAGTCTTGCTGCTCAGTGCCAGAAGTGGTGAACTCCTCTTGACGTGGTAAATCGCAAGCCAGAGGTGTTGATGTGTCTGAGGGAGAGGTGAAGGGAGCAGGAGCTCAAGGCTGGCAATGGCAGTGCCGGCCCAGGGATGGGTCCCCTCCTCCCACCCCCTTTGTTTTTCTAAAGGAGTAAAGAGCAGATAAATATCACTAAATAATTTTTAAAAAAGAAAGAGGAAGAAGCCTGGAGAGGAGAAGGCTTCGGGGAGACCTTATTGTGGCCTTCTGGTACCTGAAAAGGCTACAGGAGAGCTGGGGAGGGACTTTTTACAAGGGTGATAGGATGAGGGAGAATGGCTTCAAACTTGAAGAGGGGAGATTTAGATGAGATATGAGGAAGAAATTATTTCCAGTGAGGATGGTGAGGCACTGGCCCAGGTTGCCCAGAGAAGCTGTGGCTGCCCCATCCCTGGAGGTGTTCAAGGCCAGGTTGGACGGGGCTTGGAGCAACCTGGGCTGGTGGGAGGTGTCCCTGCCCAGGGCAGGGGTGTGGAACTAGATGATCTTCAAGGTCTCTTCCAACCCAAACCATTCTACGAATGAGGCAAAATTGTACCCTTGGCTCCCTGGTGGACGGGAGCTTGTACAAGGCTGAGAAGGATTCCCGAAGGCCTGGATCCTGAGCGGGCTGGGACATTTTGGACACGCCATGGTCTGCGTCTGAGGTGTTTGGGTCCTTTTAGCCAGGTGGGAAATCAGGGAATGGGAGTCCAGGAGAGGCGCAGGAGGATCCTCCGCTTTGGCTGTGGCACGCGGCATTGGGAACTGCGGTTGTGTCCCGAGGCTGGCTGGAGATCAACCAGAGATCCTGTCTGATGGGAACAGAACCCTTCTGTTTCCTGATCTAAGCCCTGTAACACAAAGCCAGATGTAAAAGGTCCAGCTGAGCTCAGGAAATCTTTTGTGTGCGAGGTGGAGGCCAAAGTGGACTCCGCGCGCTGCCAGGGTCCCTCTGGGGCAGGAGAGACCTGGCTCTGCAGGGGACAGGGCACTGTGCCCGCTGTAAAGTGTAACCTGACTTTCTGGGGTGATCCCAAGTTAAATAATGCCGGTAGTGCAACCGACATCATCTGCGGGGCCAGGGGGGATGCTGTGCCAGCTTCTCCGCCTCGCCTCCGTCATCTCCAGCACTGTGCCGCCGCGGTGCCTTCTGCCGGCAGCTGCCTCCCGCGTCGCGGCACTGCGAGTTGCTAAACAAAGCAAGGGAAAATCAGGCGCAAGCTGTGCAATTTGCAGATGATCTGTGTACCTGCTAGTTCCTAACAGATGTTTTCCTTCGCATGACCATTTGCGAGCTGCTTCCTTGTCACAGTCTGCGGTAGCTGTGACGCTCGGCAGTGAGTGATATCTTACACCTGCACAGGGCGGCGTTCCTGCCTGTAAACCTGCTCCACAAAACCCTGCGTAATGGGAGATTTCTGGAATTATACCCAGCGCAAGCCGCGGCAAAATAAGACTGCATAATATTTCTGATACGGGCTTTAGGGAAATAAATAAATAAATACAAATAGAAGAGGGGAATGGGATCCACATAACTCCCTGTCCCCTCCGAGGGGTGGCCAGGAGCGGGTGTTGCAAAGGAAGGTGCCACAGGGGGCAAATCTACCCTGTGCTAGGTCTTCTCATCATCTCCAACAGCTGGAGGTTGCCTGCAGTATTAATACCGCTTTCGGCAGAGCTGTTGGTATTTAGCGGTTGTAGCTCCGGCTATTCTTGTTAGCTGTGTACACGCCTGCTTCCTCTCTGAAATGTCACAAATTCTTGGCCAGGAGAGCTTCCCGTGGAAGTTAGCTCCGTCGTTTCACTATGCATTGTGCGAACCTGCCGTATTTCCTTCGGTGGGGCGGTGTCGGCAGCACAGAAACGCTGCGTGGGTTCTTACAGGGTTGGTTCTGAAGGGCGAAATGTCGGCATGGTGTTCACGGGCACAGGCTCGGGTTGTGCTCGGCTTTTTTCAGGCAGGCCTCTAACAAATAAAAGGACAGCAATTGCTCATCTCCCTGGCAGGCTGGAAGGTGCTTGGGAATGTGATACTTTCCTTTGGGTTACCCACAAGGGGAAAATTGGGGGGGGTCTGGCTCAAAAAGGCTGTCGATTTTTCCTGAGTCCTTGTGAGCTCTGCTGCTGGACCGCCAGGCTGCTATTTCACATAAACGTGTAGCCAAACTTGAAACGAAGTCTTGTGCTGAAGAGAGGAATTTTGCAGAGAGCCTTTGCCGTGGTATGTGGTGCTCTCCCAGATAACCAAGGTTTTTCGGTAGCTCGGGGCT
The DNA here is from genome assembly GCA_017639485.1 of Pluvialis apricaria. NCBI lineage: Eukaryota > Metazoa > Chordata > Aves > Charadriiformes > Charadriidae > Pluvialis > Pluvialis apricaria. Next base: position 24,730,033 of record CM030014.1, on the reverse strand, counting down.
CGAGTGCATGGGGATGGAGGGGTGGGTGCACCTCTGTGATGGGAGAAGGATGCTCTGGCTGGGAAACCAGTGCTCGCCCTGCTGCGCTGGGCTGCTGTGTCAGCCTCCTCCCAGAAATGCCTTTCTCCTCCACTCTAGAGGTTGGATAACACTAAACCACAGGAAATTTGCTCTTGTGCTCGCTTTGCACCAAATTCCCATGTGGGCTCTGTGGGAGCCCAGATTCCCCACGGGGGCTGCCAGAGCGCGCTGCAGTCTGTTGGGAATGGCTGTTTGCCATCTGCTGCAGAGATGGGCAGTAGAGAGCAGGGGACCGTGACAGGTTTTAGTGAGGTACCTTCAGGCACGACATCCTCCAGTATAGCTCTGTCCAGAGCAGCAGGGTCAGGCCTCTTTGCAGCAGCTGAGCTGAGAAGAGAATATGGATTTCTTTGCTACCTACGACAGAGGAGAAACCTTTGTTGCACAGCCGAGGTTTGTCATGGTGTCTACCAGCACCCCCTGCCTGCTAGCGTGAGCTTGGCTCGGTGGGGACTCTTGGAAACTGGTTGGGTCAAATGGGAAATGTGGGTAGGGGCAGTTGGGTGCATCCTTGTAACTGCCCCCGAAACCCAATGGCTGTTCTTCACCTGATGGTGCGAACTGGTCTTCTGCGACAAGGAACTCCAGGAGATTTAAGCGGGCACCCACCTTTTTGGGGAGAGTAGGGGTGAGCGATGTGGGTTTGGTGGTGAAGGTTGGGCCAGGGTGAGGAGCAGTGCTGATGGGGGGGGATGCGTGGGGCAGCAGGAGCTGCGGTTACAGGGGGTCTTGTTGGAGGCATCCGTGCTTTGGAGATAACAGACTTTCAAGGCAGGACAAAGGAGGAGAGGGAGCGGGAAGGCAAGGAGCATCCCATGTCATGGATAACAGCCAAACAGGCATTTTTCCATGTGGAGCTTCAAAAAGCTGGAGCAAAATCAGAGCCAAAAAATTTCCTCTAAATAAGGGGATTGTCCCAGTCAGCTCAGATCTCTTCTTACTTGGAAGGGCCCAAAGTAACAAGCACTATTTAACTTGGAAATCTGGGACAAGGTCACGAAAAAGGGGGGACTTCGCCTTGGGACGCTGGTTCTTCCAGCGTGACCCCCTTGTGACCCACTTCTGCTCTGTGTGCAGGGGGAAATTTTTCTTCCCTTCCCTCTCCTGTTGTCAAATTCATGCCCAGCTAACCGACAAATCCATCTCTTCAGAGATCAATTACAGTGTCTGGCTGCGAAGCCTGGAAATCCAATTAACTCCCAAATATATTTTTTTTTCTGGTTTAAAAAAAAAAAAAAAAAGGGAGGGTAGAGAGAGAGAGACAAAGAGAAGGAAACACATCGAAGCGGGGGCATAAATCACCTCGAAAACATTCCAAACATTAAAATAAACAAGGACGAATTTCAACTTCATTTGTCTCTTTTTGAGACTCTGTCACTGATGTATTTTACTGCTCTGTCTGAGCCTCATTTTTGTCTTTGCCTGTGTTTGGAGTCAGTTGCTGGCTCTGGAGCGGAGCCCCGGGGCTGGATGCCTCCTGCAGCGATGCCAGGGTGGGCTGCCCATGTAGGGCATCCTCGCTTCTGCAGGGCTGTGGTCCGCTCACCTGAGGCTGGAAGGGGTTAAACTATCCCGTCGGGCATGTAAGGACTGATTAAAATGGATGCTCAGCTCTGCCTGGGTCTGAATGGGCTGGTGGTTTGGGTGAGGAGCGTGACCCGCCGGACTTCCTAGGAGGAAATAACTCTGCTTCTCAATCACAGACTTCTGACTTTTTGCAGCCACCCAGAACTGGCTGTTCAAATTGAACCTCTCCATCTCAACCTCGTGTCCTTGATCTTTTAGGGGACTTACTCCATTTGACCAACTCTACCACGTCCTCAGGCCTCCCAATGACTTAAAGGAGATTCTTCTCCACGAGAGAGTGGAATGGTGCCTGTGTGGAAATGCACTGAGTCCATTGAAGTGCCTGAAGGTGAGCAGGGCCCAGGTGTGTCTCAGGCTGATGGGCTCACAGAGATATTAAGAGAAGGGCTGGGAAATATTGCGAGCAATTTAATGGAAAGAAATAAGGACGGATGCATTTGTGATGTTTCTGGCTTTGGGAACTGGCCAACCAAGGGTCTAGCAAGTCATCAGTGACACGAATGCCTATCGAAACATGGGGGTATGAGTAGTAGTGGAGTCAGAAGAAACATCTTTGTCTGAATGAGAGGTTTTTTCTGTCTCGCAAATGCCCGCTATTTGGCTGAAGACATTTTGGGGTAGGAATGCAGGCAGGCACCTAACGGTGGCAGTAGGTACCAGCGACAGGTACTGAGCATCTGTACAGTAGCTGCAGATGTTATATAGTATCCTTGAGGGGCTGGTGCCCATCTGGAGTGGCAGCAAGCCGGGGGAACTACCCTGGGACACCCCAAATAGCCCTGGTCTCTGGGGCTGGAGAACCTCTGCCTTGCCCGGTCAACAGGGATTTGAACCTGAAGCATCTGTGCTGCCGTCTGTAGTCCCTGTCCCCCTCCTTCAAGAAGCTTTAGTTTTCATTCCGGAGGAGGATGAATAATCCTTGGGGGTTGTTGTGAAGAGGAATTGTCACCCTTCCTTCAGCTCTATCAGAAACTCTTCAAGAGGCATTTAACAAATAACCTTCCCTTGGGATAAATTAGCTCCCAGTCCCAATTCAATAGCTGCTCATTTTAAGATGTCCTTGTTACCTTCTGTGAGTGGCTGATCTTCCTTTGAATCCTGCTGTGTTTTCAGACCCCGTGATTGCTGCAAGCAATCATGAGTTCCACGTTAACAGCTCATGCACTGATTGCACCGAGCAGTCCCAACACAACCTTTTGTGAAAAGTTTGGGAAAGTTGAGCTCCGTGCTACGCTATCAGAAAGCTCCACAGATCTCGCTCCCTCACATATTCCGCTGACTGAATCTTCAAATGAGGACTGGTTTGCAGCGGCTCTGTATGCAGAGGAGATCTGGGGCTTCAGAGTCTGGCTTTAGAAAGAAAATCTTGTAGGTATCGTCAAGGAAACTTGGTGATGGCACAGAGTTGTCCAACAGCCTCCAGGCAGCCCGGAGCAAAGGCTCTGAGATGTGCGAATAGTAACCTAAATGGATTTTTTAATTTATTTTTTTTTCTTCCAGCACAACATTATTGCAGAGTAGGAGAATGGCATCGGGATAACTCAAAAAAAAACCCCAACAAAACAACAAACTGCATCAGAAAGAAAACCTCCTGCTGTGTCATCTTGCCCAGACCTTCCAGTGAGACAGCCTTTGCCGACTCCGTCGAGGATTATTTCTCCTGTACCAAAAACATTGCCTCTGTTTGCAAAGAGTAAGTCATCCTCATTAATTAACAAGCCTCTCAAAGAACAACAATCTGAAACATGCAGTCTTGCATGGATGCTCCAATATATACCTTTGGCTTCCAGGACCATTGTGAGATTTTTATTTCCCCTCACACCAATGGCAGCTGTACTGTAAGATATCTTGCGTGGGTTAAAAATCTCTTTAATCAAATACCAGCAGGGGAATTGTTCAAAATCTTTGAAGAGTGACTCCTAAAAGCTACCACTTGACCGTGAGCGAATTCATCCAGAGACTGGCCTGCCAGACTGGCATGCGATACAAAATCTTCGCTCGCCTTTAATTCCAAAGCTGCCAACAAACTGCAGTGATGGGTATCAAGAGAAATCTGTGTCCAATAGGACGGAGTAGGCTATGGTCAGTTCTCCTGCCGGAGGTTATCAATAAAACCCATTACTCAATTTATCGATCCCTAGTTACACTTCGCATTCCTATATCCCAAATCCATGGGATAGAGCAGATAGCTTAATTTGAAATGTGACTGTAGGCTGGAAATCGTTGCTGTGCAAATCATGTAGAGGGTTGGGGTTTTTTTCTCTTCCATGGCTAAACTGGACTTCAAAAGAATAAACAAAATCCATTCTGGTAGCACCCACTGAGGAATGTACTTCTTTGGAGAAAGGGAAAAAAAGAAAAAACAACATCTCCCAATATTTTCTTCAACCCAGAGTGAAGCATTTTGATTTGTGGGAATTCAGCTAATTTTCTTACTCCTCAAAATAGGTCAACTTTGAAATAGAAAATGTCACGCTGAAACAGAAAGTTGAATAGAAATGTTTAGAAAACGTAAGATTATATATACATATATTTGGAAGTTTAACAAGCTGGTGAATGGAAGGAAAGCATCCAGGCTATTTATAATTCAATTAGGCTTAGATTTAGGACTCGTTTTCACTCTCCGTAAACTGCATTTCTTTTTCATTTAGAACAATCGCCTTCCTCCATCAAAGCCCCTTCTCCTAGCCATTGCTGGAGATGTATAGCTATAATATAGTTGGAATGACTTGTCGCTATACTGTGTCAGCTAACTGCTGTATTTTTCTTTCCCAAGGCTCTCTGGGCATCTAGGCATGTTCTCTCGGAAGCATTTGGGACTCAGGTATGGAAAACCAAGGTGCATATTGCTGGAATTGTCATTGAGGAAATTTAATGCAGCAGCCCTCTCCTGTAGGGCTTCTCAAAGCTTTGTCTCTTTCCCCCTCCTCTTCCCCTGCAAACGGCCTATGCTGCATTTTCCTTCCATTACAAAAAAAAAAAAAAAAAATCTTAAAAAAATACTCTTTCTGGTTTTTTTTGGTAGCTTTCCAGTGTTCTTGCACCATCTCTCTTTGCAGCACTGGTTATCCCTGTGTAAGCGGTAAGTTAGTTTCTGTTCTCACTCAGAGGGGTTGGCTTCCAAACTGTTTATTGAGTAATAAAAAGAGAAAATTACAAGCTGTTGCCCAGGGATAATGTGCTAATAATTTTATGACTGGACAAACGGTTGGAACAGCCCACAAATAGTGGTAAGCAAGAAACCTGGTATCTGTTGCCGACAGAGCCACCCCCCAGGAGGTGGAACCTCACTGCTAGAAATGAAAGTTGATGCAACAACTGTGAGCTATTAAAAATTACTTTGGGGAGTGGCAGTGGGATGATCATTATCGCTTTCAGAGTAAAAATGGCAGATAAACTTTTTGGAAGGTGTTAGTGTATGTGATGGACCACCATGTCTGCTCGCGCAGGGGTCCACACAGCCCGCAGCTGCTGGGCTGGTGGCTGGAGATTCTTGGAAAAACAAAGATTAAAGGGTGTTAATGCTTTCAAGCAAACATGAATCATCCCAGAAATAACAAAGGGTTTGTTTCCTTAGGTGATGTCTAATTGTGTGGCACTCGAGTCCACTGAGCACTATCCCAGCTTTGGTGCTGTGGAGCACGGAGACAGGATCTGCTGCTGCAGGATGACTGTGGGGTTGGATTAATATCTAATCCAAATCTCCCCTCTTCCAGTTTGAAGCCATTCCGCCTCGTCCTATCACTACATGCCCTTGTCAAAACTCCCTCCCCAGTTCTCCTGCAGCCCCTTTAGGTACTGGAAGGCTGCAATAAGGTCTCCCCAGAGCCTTCTCTTCTCCAGGCTGAACACCCCCAACTCTCTCAGCCTGTCCTCTCAGCAGAGGGGCTACAGCCCTTACAGCATCTTCGTGGCCCTCCTCTGGCCCCTCTCCAACAGGTCCATGTCCTTCTTATGTTGGGGGCTCCAGAGCTGGAGGCAGTACTCCAGGTGGGGTCTCCCCAGAGCAGAGGGGAATTTCCTAACCTTCCTTGGGGGCAGAACATCATAATTGCACTATCTTCTTTCCACCAATGGGAAGTCCAATGGAGGATTGAGCAAGAAGGGCCCTCGAGAGGTATCACTCTCTGCCCCATCTCCCATGAGCTGTACCTCTTCCAAACCAGCAGCAGATCCAGTCCTTGGCGTGGGCAGGAAGCCCACAATTGGGAGTAGCTGTTTGCAGCTGCCAAGACCTCACATTTGTATGTTAGTGATGCAGATAGAATCTCATAAACCAGTCTCCATCCTGCTTTACTGCTGATTTAATGGTTGGAGGAAGAACTTGACTGTTTATTAAAACATTAGACAGTAAACTTTAACAATAGACAGTAAAGGGTTTTGTTTTTCCATCCTTCTGATTGTTAAAGCAATGCCGCGCTGGGCTGGAGAGGGACCTGCTCCCAACCTCCAAATCCAGAACGATGGTATGGGGTTGTGGTGTGACTGGGCAGCGCTCCCTCCATCAGGCAGGATGAAGGAGTTGGCATTGCCCCTTCCATGCCTGGCAAATCCAATATCAGAAGAAAGACAGGGCCTTGTCCCTAATTGGGCTGTCTCACAAGGCTGGCTTGATAATGGCAGAGGGGCTGGAGCAGCGCAGCTGTCTCTGAAGCCCTCTGTTGTTGCTAATCAGCAGCACTAACTCCGTCGAAGCTTGCCAAAGGTATTTGCTTCATCACCCATTCTCCTTCCTCCCTGGCAGAAGGCATCTCTGCTCAGAGGCCCTGGTGGGAGCTGAGTTCCCCAGCACGTCGCATGGGTCTGGAGGATGGACAATCTCTGCCAGCTCCTCTGTCCTCATAGCAGCCTAAGCTGGTTCAGGCCCAGAGCCCGCGTGACAGCTGGGAGTAAAAATATGTTCAGGCATCCACCGCTGCAGGTTCACACCTCGTTCTGAACTGTGAAAGTGGCTCCTTAGAGTGTATTGGTGTGGGGTTTTTTCTCTCAATTTCTATGGGCCGTGGTCTTCTCTCCTACCATCACCTCTTCAGCCTGGTTCCTGTCCTGAGCTGGTTGGCCTGGCTTCTCCTGGGGTCAGCAGAGAAAGACAGGACCTCATTGGATCACTCACCCTGTCTAAGGAGAGTTCAGTCAGCCACTAGAGGGGTTGACCTCTCTCCACAGATTGTAGTGGGACCCTAGATGAATTTTTTTGGACATCTGACATGTAGACAGGCTCATGTCTGCACAAGCAAATCTCGCTTTAGGCTCTAAAACACTTCAGTAACTGTGTCCCTCAGCATCCACCTCCTTGGGCTCCCTTGGAAAACCCTGACTGCAAGCACAGCAGTTCTGGTGAGGGGTGGTGGGCTTCCTGCACCTTACTAAGTTCTCTGAGTCCTGGGCAAGCCCAACGCAAGCTACCTTCTAGCTCAAGTCTCAGTCCTGATAAAGGTTCCTATCTAGTGGGTGTCTGGTGGATCACACAGGAGGGTCAATGATTCAAATTAAGGAGAACCTTCTGCCCTCCTCTCGTACTGCAGTGGGGTGCGAAATCCAAGTGGTGCTGGAGGCCAGCCTGGTGGGTGAAGAGCTGGTGTGTTAAGAGGTTTATCCAGTGGACCAGACCCTGAATGTGAAAGCTGGGTAAGATGTGGACCAGACCCTGAATGTGAAAGCTGGGTAAGATGTGCCTTTGCTAGGCTTGAAGGGGGACAAGGGACAGAAAGCAAGTGTGCATGTGCACCAAGATGAAAAGGAGGGGGATGATTGCTCACGGTCCTGACGTAAAGCAGTATTTGTGTAAGCTCAGTACATTTTGGGTGCTGAGCTGCTTTTCCAAGGCCTCCAAAAAGGCCTTCGAAAACCTAGTTGCCACGGGCTAGGAGTGGAGGTGCTGCTGTGTACCAACAGCCTTCTCCAGTGGTGGCTGAGAACCAGCAATCCCGTTGCACTGCAGGCAGGGATCCCACCTGAAGTCCTCCAGGGATCTGTGGTAGGGCTTGGGCTGTCCAACCCCCAAACGATCTGCAAAGGAGAGCAGACAGAAAACAAAATTTGTGAGGAAGCAGCATTATTCAGGCCAGTACCAACAAAAACTGCCTGCGAAGAAGTGCAGAGGGGTTGCTGCGTACCGATGATGACACAGCGGAGATTTGCTGTTGGTAGCTGCACATAGAGAAAGACCAGCAGTAGCTACACCTATACAGTGGCACGATCTACATGAGCTGTTACCTCTATGGAAGGAGATTGTAGAGGCATTGCAGGCCATTGGTGGAAATGTCAGCAGTGATTACAAAGGCAAGAGTAATGTGAGGAGTTACAGAGGGAGAAATAGAGGGTAAAACAGAGCCTGTCATCACGCAACCGGATACGTCCACAGTGCACCCCCGTCTCAGATGCAGTTCTGGTGTCCATGTCTCAGGGGTTCATGCACAAGATGTGAAAGGAAACCAGAGGTACCTGTTGTAGCAGCAGGACCTCCAGTGACCAGGAGACCTTGATCTGAAGAGGATTGAAGGGGCAAATGAGAGAGGAAGAAAGATGTGGGTGGCGTGGAGGAGCTGGATGGACCTCTGCTTTGGCCAGGCCTGATGCTGTATAGAGACCCCAACCTTGGATCTCTCAATTTGACAGTTGGGAATACTAACCGTGCCAGCACCCAAAAAACAGATCAACGGGGGGGACATCAGGAAGAAGTGGCACCGGACTCCTCTTGCCCCACGTTGTCCCATGTCCTTCTCCTGGCCATTCCCTGTCAGCCCCTCCTGCTGGGGAGGGTTGCAGGCCAAGTAGTGGGAAGGTGCCATTTGTGCATCACGCTGTCACCTGGGCTGCACCGGCTGACAAATTTCAGCCCTAAAAGACTTAAAATGGACTCACCCTGATGGCTCAGCCCTGGAAGATCTCCGTGCACGCGAGGCTTAAATCCTGGCCCCGGTGAAAACAACTGAGCATTTTCTGCTTGAGTCCAGTGGGCCAGAATTTAATACTCAGTTTTAAAGGCTCTTTAAAATCAGCGGTGATATATAACCAGTCCTCTCAGCCTCTAAATACCTCGACAAGATTGGCGGCGCTTTGGGAGGGCCATGGGCAGGATTAGTGGCAAATCCGTAGGTCGGGAGAGAAACTGGGGAGCCCGGAGCTGCAGAGCCGGAATTGCTTCTGGTTGCGGCTGCGGCGCGCAGAAAAAAAACAACCCAAAACTGGGCAGCCAGGCGAAGTCCTTTGCTTTTGAAACACCCGAAATGCCGTTGATGTATTTCTGTTTGGTTTGGCGTCTGTTTGTGCATGTGTATTTATAGATGTCTACACACGCATACTGACCTCCCCACAAACACAATCACCAAAATCCGTCTATTTCCTCAGCCTGCGTCTTTCTGTAAATTGCAGAAATACAGACAAAAAACAAAAGTTCCTTATCATTGCTAAGTCATCAGAAACTTGTATTACATCTACTGGGCATTTTTTTTCCTGAGCCGTCCCCACTTCAAGACCCTAATTTAGCGATTCTTTCTGTAGCTCTTTACATTCTATTATTTATAAGAAACAATATTCAGCTCTCCCTTGACAGTATTTGCAGGGCTGCAGAAAGCAGTGCGGCAGAAAGGTGGTGGAACAATTTTGGTTATGTTTCCATAGCTACCTAGCTGCTAAATGTGGTTTATTCCATTTTAAAGTCAACCAACACACACACACGCGCGTGCACACGGGTGCGCGTACCCTCTCACACGCAGGCACTCACAAATCACCAAATGAAGTATATTCAGCCTAATCCCTGGTCTGCCTATTACCGCCTAATGCTCCTGCGATTTGTATATTTAAAGGGGTACTTGCTGCATAAATAAATGGCAGGGCAGTGTTCTCGCTGGATATAGCAGGATGATAAACATATTGTTTCGTTCTTGCTCTCCTCTCCTGACGTGTGTGTTCCAGGTGGGCCCTGTAATATTATTATGGATATTTTATTTTATTTTATTTTTTTATGTGTTTTTTTTTTTTTTTTTAAACCCAGCCGCTGCGTGCCGAGGAAGTTGGAGGTAGGATGGTGTCCTCTCGTGGCAAATGGCATCTTTGCAGCCTCAGAGCGGCCCCACTAACAGGCACCCACGAAAAGGGAAGGGGAAAAGGGGTGTCGTAGAACTGTACAGGCATTTTAGGGGCAAACCTCCTTGGTCAGAGCATCCTACTTCTGCAACCATGTGCAAAGGCAGCTCGGCAGCCCCCATCCCCCTGACACGTGAGAGAGAAATACCGCCCTATGCTTGCTTTGCCCACCGTTAAGCGGCGACAGACTGGAGGCCACTGGTTGCGCTCAGTTTGCCAAGCCCATCGCTGATTTAAGTTGAAGGGAGAAGAAAAGGAGGCGTGGGGAAGGGAACGCTTGTTACCGGCTTTCTAGAGCAGAGCAAGTTTGCCCGAGGAAGGCATGCGTGTGTGTCCAGGGAGAGCTGTGTTCTGGCAGAGAGCATCCCAGTGCTTGTGGTGGCGGGGGACAACGCGGATTTCCACCAGTTAGAGGGAAGGAAGGGGTGAGGATGCAGAAGAATAGGTTTTATTTATTCGGAAATGCCTAACCTGGGGCCCCCGGGACCCCGTGGGGCAGCATCCCACTCCTCAAGCAGATAAACTTGGGTTTATCATTAGCCGAGGGGTGTGAGGAAGACCTGATGGATAAACTCCCTGTTGGGTACATGTTTCCCAGTGCCTCACTGGTCAGGCTCCTCTCTGTCCCTGCAAACTGGGAAAGGTAAAAGCCGAAAGCAGGACAAGAAATAACTATGGACGGCGATGACGGGTAGAGAGTCTGTAAGAAAATAAGTGTAAGACATACCCAGCAGGAATTTCCCGCTGTAAGGGTTATCTGAATGTGAAGAAAATATACACCAGGAGGGCTGTGTATATACATATATAAATATACACGAAATAGGCTGTAAATACACATACAAGGAGGGTAGCAATTCGCTCTCGTTCTTCCAGCCTGGCCTGAGCATCCAGCCCCCCTTTTTCCCGTGTTAGCCCTCTGGCGCAGCACAGCTCCTGCAAAGCCCGTGTGACACATGGCCTCGGTGGTGGCATGTGTCCACAGCACACAGTGACAGTGGCGGGGAGGGATGCGGCGGGTGCTAAAGCAGCTATGGCTTTTCCTGGGAGATGGCGTGGTCAGGGGGATTCGTTCCTCTGCTGTGTCCCGGCGGCCCACGCGAGCCCCCCTCAAGGGATGCTCTGCGGTGACTCTGTGCCAGGGCTCTCTTGCTCCTGTGAGCACGGTTAGCGATTCCTTCTACGCATCGCCCTGCAAGAAACCTCGTGGCATCGTCTTACCTCTTTACTCTCCCTGTTACTGTGGGAAACTTGTTTGTGAGGGTGTTACCTTCCCCTCCCAAGCAGCAGTTCCGTTCGAGTACATGAAGTTGCTTCTAGATCTCAGCAAAAAAGGTCTCGAAAGTGGCTTTTTGCAGTGACGGGGATAGGGAAGTCTCTCCTAAAGCGGAGCATTTTTGTCACAATTTTTTTCTCCCTTCTGCCTGGGAAAAAAAAAAAAACAAACCCAAACCAGGAGAGTGAAAAATGCTGCTGAAAATCACGTTTTATTAGGATTTGTAACCAGGTGCAAAACAAATAAATCATCATTGTAAAGCAAAAAAAAACCCCAACCCTCTGACCATTCCTTACCTGCTCATACTTGTTGTTTTGCAGGTTCCCTCTGCTCCACGAGGTTACCTGGGGTCTGCCAAGGTGCCAGGCGCAGTTAGCCACAAACAGCCTGCTGGATGCTGAACAAGGTGGAGTGGCGGAGAGCTAGCAGATGCCTCCAGGTGGGTCGCTGGGACTCAGCTTAGCGCCGTGCGGCTGTGCCAGCACAGGAGCAGCGCGGCTGTATTTGCACGGAGCTCACGTCTGGGCTAACCTGGTTAAAAACTCGCCCAGGTTTTATCGTCCCGGCTCTATTCTTCCTCAGGCGCAGACCCTGTTCTTGTACCAGACCCCAGCTGCCCTGGACACTGGCACCTCGGGTGCCCTGGTTCTCCTTGCCTTTGCGGGAAAGATGTTCCCACCTTTATTCATGCCCTCTTTCCATACTGCTGAGCAGTTAAGGATGCTCATGCCAGGGTCAGCCCATTCTGCCATGTAAAGTTGAATCCCTTTTGCTTCCCAAGCTTGCTTCAGCTTTAAGTGGCTGCAGTACCGGCCACCGTTCGCTCCAGCTGTCCTCCAAGCAGTCGCGCCCATCCACGGACCCGGTTTTCCACCTATGATTGCCTTATTTTTCCCACCTTTCTGCGCCAGGAAAGGGCAGAACCGTGGGGCTGCTTTGGGCCAGGCTGATGAGCATGGGCACGAGCTGCTCGCACGCTCATCACCCAGGTCTTGGTGGTGCACCATGGTGTGCACCAGCGTACATATGAAAATGAAAAATGGAAACCTTATAAATAAGGACAGCTACAGAAGCCCGTAACTATGTTATTTTCTTCCACAATGTGAGATCCAAGAGTGGGCCAAGAGACACCGTCGTTAACACAGGTGTCCCGCTTGTGACCAAGGCGTGAACACGCTCATGGTTGCCTTGCCTTGACATTTAGGGACATTTGTCTTTGATGCTTTCTGTCGGACTGGGAGGGGCCGGCGATAAATCGATTCCCTATGGCCGCGGCACTCTCCTGTGCCATCATTATGTGTGATTATAAGCAACAGCAATAATCATCATGTCACTGTTTCCAAGGCAGGCTTTGCTCTCTTTGTATCGGTGCTCTTTCACCTCCAGCCCCCCAACAGGCAGATGCCGGAGGTTGGTGTGTTTTGCTGGCTCTGTAGTGACAGGTAATAATCTGAAGGCTCCGATATCGCCCAAGGAATGCACTCCAGGCCCCTCTCTAGCAAGAAGCGGGTAGCACAGATATATTTCTTCCTGCCTTTTCTGCCCCAGCACTGGGCAGGGCACCTGTGGGACCTGGCAGAACCCGGTTTCGGCTTTCCTGCTGTGGGAAAGGGGCAGGTCCCCTTCCCATCGTCCTGGGAAATGGCAGAGTTGATAGAGAAATCAGCCTCCGTGCAGAAAAGACACAGCTGGCTGAAAACATCCATCCAGCCCTCCTCTCTGGATTAAGGAGGGCTTTTTTTTTTTCCTTTTTTTTTTTGCTCTTTTTTTTCCTCCTTTTTTTAATCAGTTCAATGTTTTACAGCTGAAATTCAAATAGAAGCTTAAGAGCTTAAACAATGAAACATAAGGGTGTGCTGGCATGGATGGACTAGCTTTCCTCTCCCTGCTGGCTGAGCCCGTGCACGGCTCTGCATGCCGTTAACCTGGGGAGAAAAATACCTGTGCCTCACCATTCCGAGCTAGTCACTGGCTTGCTGGGAAGGTGGGACACGCTGGGCAGACCCTCAGCTGGTCAGTCGGGGTGAATCGTAATGGAGTCATGCCATCTTACACCCGCTGACCTGGTCTGCCCGGCAGCTCTTTGCGTGGTTTCCCCCTCTCCTCCGACGCCAACGTCGGTGGGTGCTGGATATCCCCAGGGCTTGCAGGGAGGTTGTTATCGTAGGGGTGCCTTCGGAGGTGGGGGGAATAACAGACGGGGTTCGGGCTGTCCTGGAGAAGCGTGTGTGCAGGGCCGAGGCGGCACGGGGGTCTCCGAAGAGCCACCCCTGGCACTGCCATTCCCAACCTTGTTCCAGATGGATGGCACTGCCTGAAAATAATTGCCCAAAGCTTGGGGAAGCTCGTTGCTATTCAGCATTGGCAGTCAGCCGCTGTCTGCTCCTTCGCTTGGGCGCCTCCAAATCCCAACGAAGCCTCCCTGTCCCCCGCCTCTGGCTGGGGCTCTCTTGCTCGGTGGCCTCCGCTCTCGACTGCCTCTCGCCCTCCTCTGCTGAGCTGCCGGCCTCAGCAGCTCACTTGCTCTTCCCCCCCGCCCCCTCTCTCTCTCTCTCTCTGCACGCCCAGCTCAGATCACAGAGCAACTTCCCAAAGCCAGAACTTCACCTCCCACCTCGTAGTTCCCATGAGAAGCAGCAATTGTCCAGGAAGCCAAAGAAAACCCAAAAGGCACATCACATATCAGGAAAGGTGGCTTTTTCTGCCCACCGTGATGTGTCCTATGGAAATGCCCCCAGGTTGTTGTGTTATCAGGGCAGAGAACAGAGCGTGTCTAAAGCCTAAGCCTGGATGGAAAAAAGAAAAAAACCCAAACCAAAAAAGCAGGAGAAAGGATGCTTCTCCGTTTGGGGAAGGGAGACTCCTCCCAGGCTTCTGGACCAGATCCCCAGCTGGCGTAAATAAAAAAGCGCTAGACTGGTTTACTCTAGCTGCAGCTGCTGCAAAATACTTTTTCCAAAGCATTTTCCTGCCTGGGTTGGTTTTCTTTTTCTACCTTCCTCCAACTTAAAGCGTCACCGCTAAGATCCAGGCAGGCAGCCTGCCCCACCTTGTCCCCTGCAGCCCCACGGGGGAGCAGCAGCCAGCGGGATGACTGGGAAACGTTAGACCCATGGCAAATTCAGAGACAGAAATCATAGAATCATAGAATGGTTTGGGTTCAGAGGGACCTTAAAGACCATCCGGTTCCACCTCCCTGCCCTGGGCAGGAACACCTCCCACTGGCCCAGGTTGCTCCAAGCCCCATCCAACCTGGCCTTGAACCCCTCCAGGGATGGGGCAGGGGTATCTGAAAGCCAAGTTGAAGACCATTTATGGTGCAAAGACCTGTCAAATCAGTAGTTCCTGATTGGCATCTCTTTCTTTGGGATGTGCAGGTTCAATGTGGGAGTATTAACATGGGTGAGACGCCATTCACCTCCAAGACTTGGACTTGTGCAGTCAGTATTTGGCAGAATCATAGACTGGTTTATGTTGGAAGGGACCTTAAAGACCATCCAGTTCCACCACCCTCCGCCATGGGCAGGGACATCTCCCACCAGCCCAGGTTGCTCCAAGTCCCATCCAACCTGGCCTTGAACACCTCCAGGGATGGGGCAGCCACAGCTTCTCTGGGCAACCTGGGCCAGGGGTTCACCACCCTTGGAGTGAAAAATTTCGTCCCAATGTCTAATCTAAATCTCCCCTTTTCCAGTTTAAAACCGTTTACCCTTGTCCTACTGCTACACCCCCTGATCAAGAGTCCTTCCCCAGCTTTCCTGGAGCCCCTTTAGGGACTGGAAGGGGCTCTGAGGTCTCCCTGGAGCCTTCTCTTCTCCAGGCTGAACACCCCCCCCTCTCCCAGCCTGTCCTTCCAGCCCTCGCAGCAGGTCCTTGCAGCTGGACCGCCTGGACCTGGGCTGAAAGGGGGTCTTCTCAAACATTTCTCGCCTGGTAGGCGAGCTTGTGTTTAAAGATGTCTCCCCCAAAGCTGACCACCTGCGCTGTTTTCACTCTGAATGATAAACATTTAAGGGTCACCTGCTTTCTTTAATCTCCTCCGGCTTCTATTCATCTGAGCTGCACATCGTATTAATTACGTTCCTTTTATTCTTGTCCGTGCCCACACAGGGGTATCATTATTGCTATTGCTTTCTCCTTTTATTATTTGCATGCTCTCAGTCACCAGCCCCTAATACTCTGTACCACAAGAGTACACTTTCCCGATCACCTTCCTTCATTAAGAAAACTTAATTTTAGCGCTGACGGGAAATGAATTGGATTAAAGAAAATAAACCACCCTAAAACAACCATAAGGTTTCTTGTTGGATTAAATATTAAAATTAATAATCCAGTGCTGTGTTCAGCCCTGTATTTATGTTAATATTTAATTCAATAAAAGCCTATGTTTTAGAACATTTTCTCATTTGTTTAAAGCTACAGACGAAATTGCAAGTTCTGCCTAAAGTAGAACAAAACATAGCTAACTGTTTTATGGTAATAGGGAGGAATGGCAGCGCAAAAATCCTCTCCCTGGCAGGGAGGGGAGGTTTTAGGGGTGGGAAAGGGAGCGGCTGGCGAGGCTGCAGAGGAGTGCCGATCCTGATGGCTGGAGGACAGCTGCAGAGCCAGAGAAGAGGCTGCAGGTTACAAGGAGACAGTGAGCGCTCTACATGTGGCCACTGCTTGGCTTGGAAAGGTGTGTTGCCCCTCTTGCATAGGGTTGTATCACCGTCGCGTCAGAGAGCTTGAGGATGTTTGCCCCCAGGAAGGATAACCGCTGGGACCGCCAGTGAAGATCCAGGTCCGGAGGTGGAGGTACATCTTGTATGGACACAGCTGGAGGCCCTGCAGGTCCACCGCTGCTCAGGTTTGGGATGTTTTCTCCAGCAAACCCTGCTAGCAGAAAGGTGGTCCAGCAGTGGCGTTGCCCCCACAGAGTCTGAGGTGGTTTAGGTGTGGGCTGGGATCAGACAAGGATGCGGGGTCTGGTGTGAGGCTGGACCCAGGCTGAGCTCTCCCCCGATGGCTCCAAGATGCCCTGGCTCCTGCCAGGAGTACCAGGCAAGATGCACTAAATGACGAGACGTAGGTCATTCTCTTCTCCAGCGCTGAATCAAGCCTGGCTGAAGTAGAGCTCAACCACTACTGCAGTCCTGGGGCTCATCAGCATCCCAATGGCAAGGAGAACTGAGTCTGGGAGGATAATCCGTCGCCCAGGAGGTTCCATGTTTCACTGCAGAAAATCAGCTGAGAAAGACTTTAAAAGTCCTGCTCAGTTGTTCTCATTTTCCAAGGGATGGAAAACGGACGTTCCTGTTTTCTAAGGGTGGGCAGAGCCCCTCGCAGAGGCTGGTGTTGGGGTTTTACCCACGGGGAGATATTACAAAAGCCCTTTACTTTCCCAGGGTAGCTGTGATCTTGAATACCAGAATGATTATCTTGTCTGATGTCACGGGGAGGAAGAACGTGGAGCACGTAGCAGTGATCGGTAAAACTTAAATGCTTTGGAGGTGGAGTTACAAGTGAGTTTTCTGAAGTCTAGATACATACCCAAACTTCCTTGAACCTTTTGGGGCCTAATTAAATTTGAGGGGATTTATTAAAAAAAAAACCCGCATGGAAGATAATACTCTCTTCTATTAAGAAACTGCTTAATAAAACAGATTATGTGTAAAATAGAAATATGGGCCTTGCGAAGGAAGAGTGAAAAGACACTAATGAGCAGTGCCTGAGTGTTAATGAATCGTATTAGCATGCCATTACCTGCAAATATTATAAATAGACTGACCAGTTTTAGGTTCCCTTTTCTCCAAAGAACCTTGCATGCTTTCTGAAGGTGGCTTGATGCCGTTAGTCTTATTTGGTATGAGGGGAAACCGAAGGGGAAGTGCATCACTTGGGTTCACCCCTCAAGCCACCTCAAGGTGGCTTTATCACCACCTCAAGGAGGAGGTGGAGATGAGAACATTGGGGTTTTATTTTGATGTGGTATGCTTTGGCCTTTGAGCATGCCAAACCCACCAGGAACCGTCCTGACCTCTGCATGGAGCAGCTCTTCCATCTGCCTGGAGACAGCGTTGAGAAACTCACAGCTCCAGCAAGTACCTCCCTACTGGGAGCTCGAGCGTTGTGTTCCTCTCTGGACCTTGCGTGGACATTGCCACCTGGGTCTACTCCAGCAAATATCCCACGCGAGTGGTGGGGATGGGTCCTCGGGGCACTCGGCAGGTGGCGAGTGCCAGGGCTTTGCCCACGCCAGCGGCCGTCCCATCTGCGCGGCTGGGGGATGTGTGTCAGAAAGCCATCCCACCAGCCGGCCACCCTTGCTTAGGGGACCAGAGCTCCATTTCCTGCCGTGTCTGTGGTTTGTTGATTCCTGTTTTAAAAAATAGTAAACCACCTCCCTCCTCCCTCACCGTGTCATCCTCAGGCTGTTCAGTGAAAGCCAGGAGTGATTTAATTTTGGGTTTCTTGCTCTTTTGAGCTCTGCTGGGAGCTGGCGTTGACATCCGTGATTGAGAAGAATCCCACTTCTAGCCGGACAGGACTAGGAAAGATGGGCTGGTTTAATGGTAATATCCGTAAATATGTGTTCATGGATGTCTTTGTCACCCCAGACTGTTGCTGTGGAGCAGGGGATTACTGCATTTCATTTGGGCTCAGCCAACGGAGACTGACTTCGGGGAGGAAGGTGTAAAAGAGACAAAACGCCAGTGTGCTGGGGAAGGGCAAGCAGGGCTCGGAGGCTACGCCGGTTCACGAAGGAGCACTCCTTCCTTGGTATTTACAGCAAAACTCCCCCTTGCAGTGATGGACATGTTCAATAATATTCCGGATAAAGAAGGTGGGAGGAGGCTCTACTAATAATTGTGAAGGATGTCAAAGAAGGAAGACCTCAATGTGCTTAAACATATGGGCTGGGATTCCTCTCACCTCACCAATCATGTAAAAATTAGGGGCGTGCTTACTTTAGCTCTCTCTGCAGTCCATGCAGAAGCAAGTTTCTTCCGGAAGGCAGCTTGTCCTGTCCCGAAGGGGTGTCCGTGATGGACGGGTTCAGTAGTTCTCTGGAGGTTTCTCCTCCTGTCGACAACAGAGAGAGTATAGACAACTTTTAGCCTAAATGCGTGACTTTTAGTTGGTGCCGTTAGCAGAGCCAGGCCCTCTTCCCTCCTGGAAAAAAGCACAAATAACTGTAATTTCACAAAATTTCTGACAGTGAGTCTTCATTTTTCAAACAGCCCGAACCGTCAGGAATTGCTCTGATGCAATGCTGATGATGATGCATTTGAAGAAGATTGGGAGCGGGGGGAGAAGTGGTTGTAAAGCGGAGTGAAGAAGCGGTGTGTAACTGCCGCTTTCTGGCTGACAGTGTGATTGTATTTTCTGGTGTCCCTCCTTGGCTGCAGCATCCACGTCCAGACCTTTGGTGCGCGCCAGGAGCTGCCCTGCCTGGCGTTGCAGACCTTGGCGAGTGAGGAGCCTGCCTTCCATTTTTTCCGAGGCAGAGCCGGTGCGTTACCAAAAGCCACGGGGACTTTGTCTCCTACATCCCCCAAATAGCGTAGGCAAACAGGTTCATGAGCCACATATGGGTGAGCTGAAAAACAGACCTATTGCTCCAGCAAAGCGGAGGGCGGATTATCCTGCATGAGACTGGAGTAGAAAATAGGATATATTTTATCTAATTTTTACTTATTATATTTTATTATCTAATTTTTTTAATTTTATATATTTTCCTATTTTCTCTGTCCATTTGCCTGATCAGTCACTGTTACTTTGCACCACTGCCTGTCGTTTTTTCCTTCTTTTTTGGAGGAGACTGCGAACGTGTTTTACATCTGCTCTCAACGCACCTAGATTAACAGCGGCTTGCAGAGCCTGGAGGTGGGGGGGATGCAGAAGCAGGCTTCATTTCAGGCTGGACTCGTGCTCTGCTCCCGCCATGTTGCTCATGCTCGGCTGGGCCAGGATGACACCATCACTTCATTGGGAGGTGCATTTTCTTCCAGGTTGGGGATCCCAGCGTGTCCTTGCAGAGGAGAGGCTGTGGGTTGGCTGTCTTGCTATTTTTTCCCTCTATTTGTGAACAGATGAGGGGGAAAAAAAGGCACAGGTTACAATATTTTGCCTTCTTTTACTGCTGGAAGCAAGGATGAGTGGCTTTGTTTTACCAGACGCATCTCTGCAGGCTCCTGGCAGGTTGTCCATGGACTGCGGTTCGTGATGGCTCTCATGGGGAGCGGGAGGGCTGTGACTCTAAGTGCTGGGGGGAGAAGGCTCATCTTCCCCTTTTTATTTCATGTATGGCTTTGGGAAGTCTCCCCGGTAGTCATAGCCCTTGTCCTGCTCCGGGGCAGCCTGAAAAGCCGAGATTCCCGCAAGGAGCCAAAGGTGGAGCGAGCTGAGGTGCCTGGGGCTCCATAGCTCTCCCAGCTCATCTCGCCACATTTGTAAATGGGTTTGAGTTTTGGCTTCTGAGCTGCTAGTCACATAGAATCACAGAATGGTTTAGGTTGGAAGGGACCTTAAAGACCATCTCTTCCACGCCCCTGCCCTGGGCAGGGACACCTCCCACCAGCCCAGGTTGCTCCAAGCCCCGTCCAACCTGGCCTGGAACACCTCCAGGGATGGGGCAGCCACAGCTTCTCTGGGCAACCTGGGCCAGGGGCTCACCACCCTCAGAGTGAAAAATTTCTGCCTGGTATCTAATCTAAATCTCCCCTCTTCCAGGTACCAGCCATTCCCCCTCATCCTATCACTCTGTCCTGTGCCAGGACACACAGATACCTGCATACGGACACCCCTCTTTGCACCAGGTCACCAGTCCCCGAGGGAGTACCAAGCTGGGCAGTGGTGCTTGCGCTTCACCTGCCACCATGCAGGGACAGCATCCATACCCCAAAACACCCAGAGAGTCGTAAAAAAACACCCCTTGGAGTCCTAAAACCCCCCTTTGATGTGGAGCATGCCTCATCCTCCCTCCCCCAAAGAGAGCTGTAGCGGCATTACAAATGTCCAAGCCTACCAGGATTTCGCTACGCGTTCAGCAGCCCTGCATAGGTTGGGTTGTTTTTTTTTTTCCCCACCTTAGGGGTTTAAGACTGCAGAGCCAGTCCAGTAATGAACTGTTACTCTGGAAAATAAGACTTTCATTAGGTTAGGATTCTGCCAGGGTATTTGCGTCCCTTTATAATGAACCATGATATTGTGCAAAGCCCCGGCGTGGAGTGGAGCGCCGCTTATCTCGCTGCTATCATTTACCCACTTATCACCAGCCGATCCCCTCGCCTCTGTCGGGCGCTACAGCTGGAGGGAGGGAGAGGACCGGTGCCGGGCTCTGATGAGGTTTCCATCCCACCAAGAAGCTTTTTGGGGGGGGGGGGGTTGAATCCAAGCATGGGTCAAACAGTGCTTTTCACTGTCAGTCGTAACCCTGCCTTCTTGTTGCCAATGTCCTATAAACAAATGCTGATATTATTATTTTATTTTGTTCATTATTCATCACTAGCAGGTACTGAAATCGCAATGCGTGCCTCTTCTGGTGTGAAGACATTAATAACTGCTTTGGCTAAGCACAGAAAGATCATTTATTTCACAAATACGCAGAAAATTCAGGCCGGCTGGGATTAAAGCACAGCATTCCTTTGTAGGCAACGGTTTCAGGGCACGTTTTACTGTGAGAAAGAATTAAGTTTTACGCAGGTCTACGCTTCCACAAGCAGATGCAGCCGGGCTGCCACAACCTTAAGCCGTGGGGCTGGCAGAGAGCAACGCAAGCAAAGCGCGAGCTATTTCTGGGAGCTATTTCTGCCCTATCTGAAGGGCTCGGTCAAAATCCATGTTGGGGTGATGCTTTCTTCCTGCATCTTCCCTTCTCCCGTGCATGTAAGGGCTGGGGCAGGTCGGACGCTGCCATGCCACCGCTCACACCCCGCGCCATCTGTAGGTGGCCGGGGACACCAGGCACTGCTGTGCTGCCTCCCCGATCCCTCCACCAGCCTTGGGATGCTCTGTGCACTGTCAAGGACAAGGTGCGGTAAATCCCAGCAGCCTCCTAAAAAACATTTTAATTAAAAAAAAATAAACCAACAAAACGACATAACGGGAGCTTTAAAGGACATGAAAGATAACAGCTGTGGAGCTCCCCTCTGCACCCCCCCCTTGCATCCCCTCCCTCCGCAGTGCTCTTCAGAGCAATTTTCATTTAAATCTTTTTTGATTTCATCAGCTCTGGATTCCATCAGCGGTGCTGCTCAGAGCCGGACTGGGGGGACAGGCGGCCCCTGGGGCTCAGCACTGTCTCGTCTGGGCAGGGCTGCCAGGGGATGGATACACAAGGTGACAACCTGTCTTCCCCTGCCCCAGAGCAGGTGCAGAGCGTTTGTTGAGGTTGGAATTGGGGGTGTCAGGGAGGAAGAGGAGGGCCTGAAGGTCCTTTGCTGTCTGGACTGGCTCAGATGAGTTTGGGGCTACAGCCCAGACCAGTGCAAGGACTTGGGCCGTTGGGTTCATAGAGGGGTATCTTGGTGTCCAGCTAGAGATGTGACTGGTCCCACAGGGCAGGGGGTCTCCTTTGGACATGTCCATCATCCATGTTCATTGTATTCATCCAATGTCCATCCACATTCATCAAAACTGAACTCAAGATGGTCCCAGCTTGGCTGGTCCATCCAACCTTGGGCCAATTCCTGGTGTATCTAAGGCTGGTTTTGCTGTTGGCTGGATGGCTCCCTGACCTGGCAGTCCTCTTGTCTGGCAGCGTTGGCAAAACAGCGACCAAACCACAGGGGCTGTCATAGATCTGCCTACCTTGGTACAGAAATGCACTGGGTTGGCAGAAGGTCCCACCGTGACTGCTCTATCAAGGCTGATATCTGCAGCGAGTGACTTTTTTTGCCCACGTTTACCTAAAATATCTTTTGTGAAACCAGCACTCACAGCGTCAATCCGGAGCTGGGGATGCCCAACCATTACCCCTGTACTCGGCACTGGTGAGGCCACATCTTGAGTACTGTGTTCAGTTTTGGGCCCCTCACCACAAGAAGGACATTGAGGCGCTGGAGTGTGTCCAGAGAAGGGCAACAAAACCGGTGAGGCGTCTGGAGCACATGTCTTATGAGGAGCAGCTGAGGGGACTGGGGGTGTTCATCCTGGAGAAACGGAGGCCGAGGGGAGACCTTATCGCTCACTACAACTATCTGAAAGGAGGTTGCAGAGAGGTGGGAGTCGACTGTTCTGTCAAGTAACAGGTGATAGAACAAGAGGAAATGGCTTCAAGTTGTGCCAAGGGAAGTTTAGATTGCATATTAGGAAGAATTTCTTCACTGAAAGGGTCATCAGGCATTGGAACGTGCTACCCAGGGCAGTGGTGGAGTCCCCATCCCTGGAGGTCTTTAAGGGTCGTGTAGATATAGTGCTCAGGGACATGGTTTAGTGGTGGGTTGTCAGTGTTAGGGTAATGATTGGACTGGATGATCTTACAGGTCTTTTCCAATCTAGGAGATTCTGGGATTCTGTGATCTCATTTCTGCAGGGATAAGCACATCTGAAAGTACCTCCAGGACCACCAGACATTTCAGCCAAAGCTGTTTCCAAACTGCGTTGCTGATATTAACACACGATTTGAGGTAAAACATGATGTGGGATTAGCAATTAAAGTGGATATACTGTGGGGGATGGTTTTAGGAAATCCGATGATGAGGAGGAGCCCCTACACCTCCAGCATTTCAGGCTTAAAATCAGCAGGCAAGCCCATACAGTGAAATTAAGAGCAGGGCCAAACTGTTCCCACCGGGACTGTTCATGCTTTGCATTTTGCAAATGTAAAGTACGCGCCGGTTCAGGGCTTCCAATTAGAGCTGGACAAATGAGAAACTTCTCAGCTCGCCACCCAATCCTCCACCAAAAAAATATAAAATATTCAAATAAGAAATGGTTTGGATCAATGCAAAGTACAGACCCTTTGATTTTTTTTTTCCCCTACCAAAATAAACCCTTCTCCTCCCCACTCCG
Source organism: Pluvialis apricaria (assembly GCA_017639485.1). NCBI lineage: Eukaryota > Metazoa > Chordata > Aves > Charadriiformes > Charadriidae > Pluvialis > Pluvialis apricaria. The sequence continues at coordinate 24,707,007 of CM030014.1, read as the reverse complement.
ATTAATTTTAGATCAAATGAAATGTTTTATTCAATTTCAGACTGGAATGTCATTTCAGAGCATTAACTAGAATAATATTCTTTTTTAAAAAGTGGCGGAGCAAAAAAGTTCAAATTTTGAAACTTTTTTTTTTTTTTTTTCTCCCTGCATGGATGTAGGAACAAATTTGGTTTCTGATGAAAAAAAATGTGGTGGTTGGGTTTTGATTTTTTTTGTGAACCTTTTTGGTGAGCACCCTGTGGCAGTGTAAGCCCCTGGAGAAGGGGGGAAGCCCACCTCGCCAGAGCGATGCAACACAGCTTGGCCAAACCCATCTTTGTTCCCCAAGAGCTTCCTTCTCCTTCTCTGCTGACTGCTCTTTAATCAACTATTTAAAACCCCAGCTTGGAGACTTTTATCGCTTTCCAAATCCCTAGGACTTCAAAAAAAAGAAAAAATTCAATAAACCAGGAGAAGACAGTACATCGTTGGCCGGGGACTGGGCTGAGCCTGCCCCGGCGAGGTGGGCAGTGATGCTCCTGCGCGGCGAAAGGGGTCTGGGATGGGGGCAAGAGGGAGGTTTTTGGAGAATGGGCGATAAATTGATTTTCCTGGAGTCTTGAGTCCAGGCTCCCATTCGCAGCGTGGCTACAGCGGATCTGGAGGCAGGGCTCCAAAGGGATTAGTAAAGATTTATTTTTCTTCTTCTGGAGTGAGATGAAAGGGGGGAGGGGGAGGGAGAGACAAGCAAGGAGTCCTACAGAAAGGAACTCATTATTTTTTATCTTTTCCAATGACCTTGTTTGTTTTATTCCTACTTGAAAGCCGTTTCTTTCCTTGTGAAAGTTTGGAGGTATCTGGAGACTGGAGCCAGTGAGAAAGGGAAAAAGGGGGAAAAAAAAAAAAAAGAGATGGGTGAAGAGAAGAAACATGGAAAATAAAGAGAGTAAATGTGAAGCAAGCTGGAAGTAGTTCTCCTTCTGCTCACTGATGTTTCTCCAAGGAGAAGGACCCATCTGGGCTTGGCACCGCAATGAAGAACCGTATCTGGGGGAGATGGGCTGATGCTTGTGGGGAGGATGACAGCTCTGGGGCTGAATGGGGCCTTTTGCGTGTATTGGGAGGTCAGGCCTGTGCGCATGCATGTGCACATGTGTGTGTGGGTGTGTGAGGGGATGCTGCTGGTGCTGGCCCGGGATGTGGCCTTTGCTGCACGTGAGCGAGCTGCTGTGCAGAGGGATGTGGATGCCCACGGTGCCTTCCCAGGTGTTTCTCAGCCCGGTTGTATTTATTACATGACGAACCGGACCATGTGGGGAGCAGAGGCATCTTCTGGTCCTCACCCTAATCCTATCCATGCATCTCCTAAAGGAATTGCCTCAGAGCAATTACAAGAGGGATTTTACTTTATCCCCCCTCCTCTTTAATTCAGTGGGCTTTGATTCAGACTTGGAAGTAATGAAAGTCACTCACACACATGGGCTTCCTTTCTCAGCCTGCATGGGTGGCGTGGAAGGGGGAGGTTGCCACTGGGGCTTCACGTTGCCTTGCAGCCCCCCATTAATTTAATCCTGGCTTTTGTTTTTCCCTTAAGCACCCTGTTCTCTGATTAATCTCTGTACTGGGAGCACGTGGCCTGCAGAAGAAGGGAGCTGCATCACGGAGGTGACAGTCCGGGCGCCGCGAGGCATGGTCCAAGGGACCACCAGGAGATCTTGTGAGTGACCCAAACCCAATGGCCAGCTCTGCCCTGACTGATGCTGCCTTTGCAGGGTGAGAAGAGCTCCCCAAAGCCCTCGTGACAGGCAACCCATGACCCTGCTAACACCCCGTGCTCCCCATAACCTCCACAGTCCCCAGGCCAGGAAGGTGCACGTGTCTGTGGCCACCTTTACCATTGGGTCTGCAGCTGAGCTTTGCCCTTGAATTGCAAAGACACAATGGCCCATTCATGTCCACCCTGTCCCTGTAGCCATGTTAACGGCCTCTTCCTTTGCATTAAATCGGTGGCATTTAACCTCTTAACTCCTCATGTTAAAAAATAAAACCTAAAAAGCAGGTCCCCCAAAGGTGCAAGGAAAGCTGTTAACCTGGAAAAAAGCCCTCTCGCCAACAGGCCGGGTGGCTAATTTTAGATAAAACCCAGCCCTTGCTTTCAACTGGCGGCTTGGGTTGATCTTCTCGTGGTTACTCATAAATACTTATGAAAATGTTTCAAGTGCGCAATTTGCATAGCTATAAAGTCTCATAAATAATTCTAGCTCCTAGTATTTAATTATGTGACCTATATTGTGGAGGCATTTCTACCTCATTTATGGAGATCAGAGTCCTCCCGAATGGAGGCCAGGGTATTAAGTGGCCATTGAGTTGCTGTCAGAGCAGCCGTAGAGAAGAAGGAGATGGGGACCCAGCCCAAATGCTTCCCTGCAGCTTCTTATCAATCCTAGCACTGATCAAGGATAGTTTAACTTAAATGCAACTCTTATTCCTACTATCGGGAGCTGCATTTTAACCATCAGGAGTCCCAGAGCTGCCCATTTAGGAGTAGGGCAATGTTTCCCAGTAAGGTTGAGTTATGTGGCCCTTGGTCTGTGCTGAAGACACTGCTCTGCAAAGTGGAGGACCCTCTTACCTCTAAATAACCTGCTTGCAAAGAGGGCACCAGCCCTTCCCCTGTGAAATGCCAGCCAGGCATGCATGGGAGAAGCCCAGCCGAACTGCAGGGCTTCAGGCTGCCTCTGATAAGCGTTGAATTCAGTGGGAAGTCTCCTTCTCTGGATTTAGCCCTTGGACTTCAAAGGGAATGTAAAAAAATAAAATAAAATTTTTATTTATTTTTTTTTTTAACCCACTGCACTACCGAGTAGTACCTAAAGCCCACTGAAGAGAAGATGAGCCAGTAAAGGTCGTGCAGTGTGGAGCAAAGGGAGAGAAGAGAAAAACGAAATGAAAAGGTCTTTGTAGTAACCGTGCTGCAGTGAGAGACTTCCCAGCTGCCGCCTGGGGTCCTGTGGGCATCGGCTGAAACCCCACACGGGGGCAAAGCCAAATCCTCCCCGGGCTGCCTTCTGCTTAGGGGAACCCCTTTGAATAATCCCACCCCCTGCCCCAAACCGCAGCACCGGGGAGATGCTTTTAAACAAACAGAACCCCCAGACGCAAGAAAATGCCTTTTGATTTCAAGGGAAAAAAGCTGCCAGGGGGTTCCCCTGTAAAAAAAATGGCCCCGAGGGGTTTTACCCTTCCCAAGGGGCCGAGGCAGGCAGACCCCCTGCCCACGGCAGTGCCTGGCATCCCCGGTCCCCTCCTTTGGGGGGACGACTGCTCACTGGCAGCATCCAGCATGGCAAGCGGTGTCTGTGTGCGAGCATGAGGCAGCCAGGGTATTATAAATATAAATTATAAATCATTTATTCTCTGGGCAGGGGGGGGCGGGGAGGAGGGGGGAGGAAGAGAGAGTGAGCTTTTAATTAAAACGGTATCTTACAGATCAAATAAATATGAATAAGATGCCAAAAAACCCAACCGTATAAACCCCAAACATTCTCTTGTGTTTTAATTATTTGTGTTGATAAAACAAGAGCGAAGGCATTTTGCTCCACGCAGAGGGCGAGGAGGCAAAAGGTTATGCTGGCATTTTTTATGTTCTTTTCAAGGAACAAATGTTTCAGAAGCACAGATCTGACAAACTATAATTCATATCAGGAATTAAATTGGAATTTAGAGAACAATTGTTAATATTTCAAAGTAATTGTTTAAGAAATTATCATTTTGGTATCTGCCTCAAAAATAATTACCCACCGCTAATTTTTCTTTTTCAAAGGCTGCTATTTGTTGGAATAGTGGAAAGATGAGGAGTTTTTGCTGTGGGCTATTTATGTAGTTCAAATGAGGAGATAAATAGGAAGGGACTTTCATGTTCCGAGGCAAATGAGTCTGACTAATGTACGGCTTCGAGCTCAAAAGCGGGCCCTGGATTTACTTGAAAATTCAGGGAATTTTTTTATGGATGGGATTTGCAAGTCACAACAGGCAAATGAAGCATCAAAACCCCTGCAGGTTAATTAGAAACGGGAAAGGAAACCAAAGGAAACCCTCCCACCTGGAGAAACCTTGCCTGCCTGGCATGGGGTGCCAGCGTGGTGGCTCTTCCTCTGGGTGGGCAGACCCAAATAACGCCTGGGCGTCTTTCCTTGCCTGGTGTCAAATCATAGACTTGTAGAATGGTTTGGGTTGGAATGGACCTTAAAGACCATCCAGTTCCACCCCCCTGCCCTGGGCAGGGACACCTCCCACCAGCCCAGGTTGCCCAAAGCCCCATCCAGCCTGGCCTTGAACACCTCCAGGGATGGGGCAGCCACAGGTTCTCGGGGCAACCTGGGCCAGGGCCTCACCACTCTCACAGTTATGACTTTCTTCCTGACATCTAATCTAAGTCTCCCCTCTTCCAGTTTGAAGCCATTCCCCCTCATCCTATCACTACAAGTCCTTGTAAGAAGTCCCTCTCCAGGTTTCTTGTAGGCACCCTTCAGATACTGGAAAGATGCTAAAAGGTCTCCCTGGAGTCTTCTCCTCTCCAGGCTGAAGGGGATATCAAAGGGGATAAGGTTGTCCATTTGCAGGTTATACGTGGGCTTTTACCGCTGGTCTTTCAAACACAGCCAGTAGAGCCTCCCCGACAGCCAAAGGAGACAAGATTGTGTCCACTGCACAGACCTGCTGCACAGCCCTACCGCCTTTGCAGCACGTTGGAGTGGAAGAGGAGGGGGATTCCTATTTCTGCTCTTCATAGATCTTCATATCCCTAAGTCAAGACATCTGTGGCCTCTTGAAAAGAGGGCTGGGTACTTGACTATTTAGAGGATCATAGGAAAAAATAGGGTAGAAGGGATCTTAAATATCATCTTCTGTGTCCTGCAGCCTCAGGGTGGGGTTATCCAGACGCCGTAGCATCCTCCTGCCCCTACCTTCTGCTGTGCTGCACTGCTGGAAAGCGTGTCCTCCTCCTTTTAAACATGGCTTTCCTCAAGGGATGGAGAGAAACTGCAGCGGTGATAGCACCAGGAGAGGTTCAGCAAATGGCCGTTTCAAGGAATGGCTGTAGACTTCTCTGTTCAGAGAGGATATTGCAAAAGGAAACTGTTTCCGTGAAAAGATAGTTTCAAATGCAGAAGGAGGAACTATTTTCTGGGTTTTGTTAATTTTTTTCTGCAAAATTATGAATCTGTCTTTGTTTGGAATAATTCTCAAATGCATTTTGAAATACCTCACTCACCGACACACACTCTTTTTTACCCAGCTAGTTCTTCTCTAAGCAACGCTGATGTGGCTGGTAATTTTTACAGCGCACGGGGAGAAGCAACATTTTCCACCAAGTCTTCTGGGAAAGGCTATTTCTCACTGCCAACCCCCCCCTCTTTTTTTCATCTGAACTGTCACCTCAATGTCAGCATACCCTCTGGCTTCCCCAGGCTCTACCTGGGCCCCCACTTGCCCTGTTGGCCACCAGGATGTTTTGCCTGGCATTTCCCGGCGGGTTGGTCCCTGCGCCCTGTGGAGGACCTGTGCTGCCAAATAAATCTGTCCAGCAACCTCCTGGGGGAAGATCCTACAGCTTTGGGGTTGTTAATGTGTCTTCCACCCCCTTGATGCTACACCTCCCTCTTCCCTTTGATCTCAAGGACTCCAGACTCTCATGAAGACGCCGGTCTGGAGGCTAATGAGGAATACACTTGACCTTTGCAGACGCTGTGATTAAAGATTACTGGAGAATGTGGGGGGAAGCGAAAAAAAAAACCAAACCAAAACCACCTCCTCTTGGCTTCATCCTCCCAGCTTGTTGTAAGTATCCCAATTACGAAGCAGATCACAGAGGCTGTGTTGGAAGACATTGGTATCAGCAAATTAGCAGGCTGCAGCGGGAGCAGTAATTAAGGCAGCTCTGCGTTTGCCGGGGTTTGGGGCTGTCACTCCTCTTTTGCATGCTGCTTGGGTTCAGGGTCCCGTTGCACGCCTGGGGTTCGGGATCCTGCTTGTGCCGCATGTGCCGTGATTTGTAAATAATTGCCGCGTTTCAGGAATTAATTGCAGTGATTGCAGAACACAAGCAAAACCGTAATGGTCTGCGCTGCTGCTGCTGCAGCCTGCAAAGGTAACGGGTAAAACACTGCCTGTCTGAGGATGGGCAAGAAAAATCGGGGAGGAAAACGTTCTCTTTCCCCGTGGAAAAGGCAGGATGATGGATTTATACCCTCCCAGGCCTCCTGCTCTTGCAAGGCAGCGGGTGGGTCTCTGGTAGCTCCAGCTGCATGGGAGAGGTTGGAAAATATGGGGAATCCATTGGCGCTTTGCTCAGCTGACCCATCTGCTGCTGGAGGAGCAGCGTGGTCCTCGGCTGCATGATGCACGCCGGTTTGGCTGCACGATATACGTCGGTTTGGCTTGCGGTGGATGAGGGAATGGGGTTTTCAGCCCTCCCTTTGGGAAGTCAATTTGTAGCATAGATCTGTTCGTAACAGACGTCTCTGCCAGGAAGTTTTCCCCTACTATTAAGCCAATATTTTCCTATTCTTAATTTAAGCCAATACTACTTATTTTGCATCTGTGTAGAGGCATTAAAAAAAACCCAACTCTCCCTTTCATGTTCTTTATCATCTCTAAATATCAGAGCTAACAACCCAGGTTTCCTTTGCTCTTTACATCCCGCCTCATAAATCATCCGCAGACTACTGGGATTGTTTCAGAGCTCTTCCCTGCCGTCCCTGTCCATGGGAATGGGCTGCAAATTTCCACATGGATCGGGTTTGAATAGGTTGTCTTAACCCAGAGGCTAAAGAAGCAGTGATCCTTCTCTCTCCTGCAACGCATTGATTTCACAAAGGCTAAAAACTGTTTGGTGGTTGTTTGGTTTTTTTTTCTTCTCTGATACAGGACAATAAATCTTTTATGGGTTTGGGTTGGTTTTTTTTGCCGTAAGGTTCACTATGGGAAAAACAAGGGAGGGAAGCGGAGAGGGAAGATCCCGGCTGTTCTGGGTAAATTTTGCTGCCCCCAAAAACATCAATGTACTGGGGTACAGAGACAGGGGTGATTTCCTTGCAATTGCTCTAGCAGCAATCTGCCCACCTTACAGATCTTGCTGGCAGGCCAAGGAGCTCCTCAGGGTTTAGCCACTCAAAGGTGACATTGCCACATCACCCACCCGTTCCCCCTGGGAACACAGTGCTTGGTAGAAATGCTCTTTGGCAGCGGCCACGGGTTGGGTTTTGAAGCACTCCTGCTCTCCAAAGGATGCTTGCAGGGTCAGCGGGGAGGATGCTAGGAGCAATGGTAGATCCCAAATAACTTGTCACACTGATTTTCCAGCACCCCAAATGGTCCATGAAACGTGACCCCTGCTTGCTCTACCTAGGAGCATGCCTTAGTGTAACGATGTAACCTTTGGGCTGAAGCTCTCATCTTCCTCTCTTTATTCCTTAAAGCCTTTATAATAAACCAACTAATTTGATCTGTGTTGTGCTACAGCCAGAAACAACCTGACAAATCTGTGAGCATCCAGAGCATCTACAGGAGTTTGAGCAGAATACTCAAAGAATCATAGAACCGTCTAGGTTGGAAGGGACCTTTAAGATCATCGAGTCCAACCATCAACCCAACACTGCCAAGTCCACCACTAAACCACGTCCCTCAGCACCACGTCTGCCTGTCTGTTAAATACCTCCAGGGATGGCGACTCCACCACTTCCCTGGGCAGCCTGTTCCAATGCTTTGATAACCCTTTTGGTGACGAAATTTTCCTAATATCAAATCTAAACCTCCCTTGGCACAACTTAAGGCTGTTGCCTCTTGTCCTATCACTTGTTCCTTGGGAGCAGAGACTGACCGCCCCCTCGCTACACCGTCCTTTCAGGGAGCTGTGGAGACCAATAAGGTCTCCCCTCAGCCTCCGTTTCTCCAGGCTGAACACCCCCAGTTCCCTCAGCCGCTCCTCATAAGACGTGTGCTCCAGACCCCTCACCAGCTCTGTTGCCCTTCTCTGGACATGCTCCCGTCACCCAGCTGGTACCCGAGGCAGGTCACTGCTAAGAATGTGGAAGAATTCATTGGCCGTGGAACATCTCAGGCACCCAGGATGCTTTACCTCCCTGCATGTATGTTCACAAAGGTTGTGGTAAACCATGTTTTCTCAGTAAACACGTCATAGGCATAGCGCAATTTATCATAACAGCAGTGGGGCACAGCCAGTGTGCAACCAGAAATACAGCAGCCAGGTTGCTGAAGAAGGTTTTGCAAATGTGAACCAGCTCTCCCCAACAGTCAAGAATGAACCAGCAATGCTCTACAGAGGCATCACTGGGTGTTTGGGGTCTGCTGCCTTCTTTGGCCAAGGGAGGAATCAGTCCAGCTGAGCAAAACCGAGCGGAGGACTGGCGAGCGTGGTCTGATGGAGGGAGGAGGTGAGGCAGCGAACAACTTTTTCCCCTCCTGGGAAAGCTATGCATTGGCACCCAGGGTAACTTAAAAGAGAGATGTGTGTTTATCTGTGTTGGCAACGCCGCGGGTCCCAGGAGGCTTTTTGGGTAGTAAGGAAGGTGTCGATGTATTTTTGCATACAGGGGAGCTGCTCGCAAGGCAAGTGCTCTAATTAGAGGAAAATATTTGATCTCCATAGACTTTTGGTGAAATATCTTAGGAAGGCAGCAGATGTTGCTGAAATTATTCATTCAACTGTTTCCCCCCTTTTTCTTCCCTTGTTATTTTTTTTTTTTTTTATGAGGAACACTGAATTAAAATTCTATAAACAGCTCATGGCGGTTTATTGAGGGGTGCCAAAAACTTGCTCTTGATCAAAGCTGATGCCTCATCCGAAGCAAAGTCCATGCACATGCACCAACATCCCTCTGCCTTACTGTTGAAAACCACAAGTTATCCAGAACCTCCAGCTCACCCTGGGAGCTACCAAAGACTCCCCATAAACCTGTTGTGGCACAGCCAGCAAGTATCGCTCCACTGCTCCTGGTGTCGCCCTGGTCAGCACGGCATCCAGATGATGCGCACTCCGCATGGTCCTGCCTGCTGTCACTCCTTTGCCCAGTAATTCTCCTTCTTTGATGAGCCAGAAGGCTGGAAATCTGTCTCTTTACTCCCAAAAGAAAACATGCATAAATCTGGGACTGCATTAAGGACCTTCCAGAAGGCCTTGTGGAGGCACCTGACTTCTTCAGTGTGGATTCGGAAGAGGAACGTTTCCAGACCAGAACCTGAATCCAGGTGTGAACTCTTCAGTTCAAGGAGACTTGGCGGACCAAAAGCCCCATTTTAGACTATTTTTCCCCACTGCACACTATTTTATTGCAGTCCCGGCTGTGGCAGCGCTAAGCCAGTTCTGAGATGACGTAGAGTGAGAGACAGCACCTGCCGCAAGTGCCACTGAATGGGTGGAAAAGTGGAAAAATGATTAGAATTGTCTAGGTTGGAAGGGACCTTTAAGATCATCGATTCTCCTTGTGTAAATGAGGAAATGAAGCATGTATGGAGAATACGCCCGGCGGTCTACAACAAAGGGTGGGTGGAAGCTGACAAATGCAACCAACGGTAGCACAACTCTGTGTGAAATTCTGCCTTTAATGGCAGAAGTAAAGGGATTTTCCCCAGAGTGCTGTTCTTGAACCCCAGCAGACCACATCCTAGACGCCACCAGAGTCTCCTACAAGCAGAGGCAGCACCCTTCAAACTGGGAACAATCACAGACCTTTCTCCTTGAAATGTCATCGTCCGAGAGTCTGTGAAGAACCAGCTGCGCAGGCTGAACATCAAACGCTGCCTGAAATCAGAAACCCTGCTGTTTCGATTATAGAGCCAAAACAAGGGTCTTTACGAGTTTGCTTGTCTTGTGTCACCCCAAAAGCATCTGCAGGACACCACATTCAACCCCCACGGGACAGGTCAGTTAATTATGCTGAGCGAGTCAATACATTGATCAGTTTATCAAATGATAAACAGAGTTTCTGCTTTCATCAGGGTTGTGAATATTAATTGATTTGACAGGCTGAAGCTTGGTAAAACAAGTAGAAGGGGCATCGGGGCATCACTGTATTAATTAGCCATGTTGAAGCTGCTTTTAGCTGCTTCCGAAGTTTAATCAATATGCTACATTTGAGTCCCAAAAGGCTTATGAAAACAGCCTTTGAAATCCTTTAAATTGTTTCCTCTGTGAGGTTTTGGACTCTCGGCGTATTCTTGTTCTGCTGTTTTTCTTCCTTTTTGTTTTTTTTTCCCCCCGCTCTCGAAATCAATAGTGACCCATAAGGACTGGTAGGGGCGGGCTTTCTTATTTGTATCACAAATTTGCATTCACGAGGAATAGAAATAAAAAGAAAAAGATCTTCTATTTTAGCACAATAATAATAATAATCCTAGACATTAATGAGCTGCCCTCTGCCTTCCAGTTTCTATATGCAGTAAATTACCTCTATAGACTTAATCTGATGTGAATGGGCATGGCACCATTTAAATCATGTTTTCCTGAGCCCTCGCATACTGTTCAGGCTTTGATTTAATACAAAGTAAGGTTTGAGCTTGTTAAGACATTTTACCAAGAGGGAGGAAGGAGAAGGTGGAGCTGAAAATAAAGCCGGGAACGAAGCTGTGGAGAGAAGGGGATGGAGGGACCGGGACCACAGGATGAGGTGGGGAGATGGTGGGGAAGGAGTCTCCGTGTTTCCCCAGGAGAGGGAAGGAAAGCAAGCAGAGGGGACAGTGGGAACAGGGGCACATGAGGAGGAAGACATGAAAGCAGGGATGAATCAGTGGAGAGGAGGTGGGCTGGCCCACCGGTCTCTAACGCTTGGGTGATGGGGCTGTTGTGCATGTGAAAACAGGGCCGAGGAAGAGCAGTTCACCAGGAATGGCACCACAGGGAAGGAGATGAGGGGTCATCCTGTAGACTGGGTCTTTGAGAAACGTCTCCGACCTTCATGCTCTAAGACAGCCTGGTGAGGGCATGGTGTCTCTGCCACCAGCTGGCTTTCCGAGGAGGTTGGACAAGGTGTGATGAAGGAAGGGCCATACATCCCTTGCAGAAGTGTCCTGGTGGCCTTCCTTCCCACAGCCTTTTCTATGGCTTTGTCATTAACCCAGTGCTAGCCCAAGAGCCCAGCTGAATCCGGGACACCCTTCTCTCCCAGGGGACACCTAAGACCCAAAGTCTTCGGTCTGTCCTCATGACCGGTGGTACACCAGGGAGAGGCCATCCCACTGTGGGGAGCTGGGAAGCAGAGCCCCAGAGGAAGACTAGCTACTGGGAAGAGCCCCAGAGGAAGACCAGAGGGGCCACTGCTCCAGCAGACCTGTGAATATGCAGAGACCTGAAAGAAATTTTCTGACTCCGTGAGTTTCTGACCTCATAATTTGTCGCAGCGGTCTGCTATTTTGACTTCTCATCTCTTTTCAAGACAAAACTTCCCTAGATGTGCCCGTAGCAGGTTTCCCAGCACACTTCCCCCGTGCCTTCAGCAATTCCGCTTGCGTTGCCTCCCCGAGGTCACCACTACAGATGTCACACCAGCACAGTCAACACGGAGAGACCAACAGTGCTTGAAACAGTTCTCAGGGCCCCAGCATAATTACAACAATTACAGAGTCAGGCCCTGAGCTGTGCTTTCTGACGCACACATCTGCCACACAGACTTCATTGTGTGTGCGGATCCCATTGTTAATAATGGAAGATGCCCCAGTCTCTCCGGGGGCAACACTCTTTGCTACGGGTAAGGTACTAAATCACATTTGAAGTTTCTAGGCCAAAAATATTTTACTTTTTTATTTTTGAGGAATAAAGTTCCCAAAAAGCGTACGGCAAATTTCCAGGACTAATTTGCCTGACCTGATAACGAGTAGAAAAGGAGGCAGCCTTGCGGTAGGTGAAGGCTAGACCATCCCGTAGTGATGGTGTAGGAGAGATTAGATGAGCTAGAGAAAAACAGGGCTGAAAGGGAGCCAGGAGTTGTGCGTACCACCCAACTCCAAGGCAGAGTTAACTCTTCCCTTGTCACTGCCAACACCGAGTCCCGGGCACATGGGAACATCTCAGCAACATCCCTGGAGGCACCAGGCATTTCTCAGGCCTTTCAGATCACCAACAGTTCCTGCTACCAATCAGCCCCAAATGCACTGTGACCGTCAGAGCCAGGAGAAGACACCAAGCCCTTTTACCAATAGTATTTTGCAAGCGTGGGCTGGATGAGGACAGCTCTGCTGCCTGTTGTACCCCACTCTGGCCTGAGTTAAGCTCCTGCAGAAGATGAAGTGAGGGGACTCTGACGACATCCAGGCCTGTGGACCTCTCCTGTTCAGATGTCCCCTTGTCCATTCCTCCCCTCTATGCCCTTAGCCAAAGGATCAAGGATGTGGCTGCAACATGCACGTTGTAGGGCACACCTCGGACCCATCCTCCTTCCTCCCAGCCTCAGTCACTGTCCAGCTCTGCCTGGGGTGGGCAGGGGTGGCCCATCAGGTCCCCCTTTCCAGCAGTTCCAACCTTTGCTGTCACATGGATGTGTGCTTGAGATGCCCTCAAACTTGGTAGCACGGCAAAAATCCCCTTTTCCCTGTGGGATGGTGGTTTGGGAAGCCGATCTAAATGCAATTTATGCACCCTGGTGATGAAATGGTTGTGCTCATGAATGTCTCTGTAGGTGCAGAATAGGCTGTACAAGGTCAGGACTCCCTCCTGGGCCACGGACAATGGCAGTAACTAACATTAATAGCTTCTGCTCAAAGGGACGGGTCTGAACACTCTGAAGATCAATTAGTCTGTGACTTCTCCACAGAGGCCTCCCAGAGAGGAGGACAAAAAGACAGAGGTGTCAGAGCCAGACGGAAAGGCACAGAGGAAGAGAAGGGAATGCAAAACCACATTCTGCAGCCGAGCGAGGCCCTGGCTGGCTTGCTCGCTGCTGGCAGAGCTTCGGAGGAAGCAGTTCACTGTGGCTCCTGCCTTGTGCATGGGCTGTAGGAAAGGCTGAATCCATGGCCAGGACACTATGGCTCAGGCAGAAATTAAGAAGATGACATTGAAGAAGGAGGCACCAAGGGAAAGCTGCTGGCCAGCTCTCCTGTTGCTCAGGCCATGCAGGTGGGACACCAAAACGATGCTGACGGCTTCCAGCACCCACTGTATAGAGCAATGTTACCCAAACACGTCCCTGGGATTTTCTCTGAAGACTCTTGAACAGTTTGGTGGTCCCCTGGTTCCCGGACCCCAAAGCATGAAATGAAGCCACTTGATGTGTGGGACACGGGTAGGAGAGGTCAAGGCAATGCTGCAGGACAGCATGAACCAGCGGGTGAAGAAAGTGCTGAGAAGAGACACTGCAGACACTGACAGCTTCAAAGCCAGTTTGGAAATCATAGAATCATAGAATCATAGACTGGTTTAGGTTGGAAGGGACCTTAAAGACCATCCAGTTCCACCCCCCTGCCCTGGGCAGGGACACCTCCCACCAGCCCAGGGTGCTCCAAGCCCCGTCCAACCTGGCCTGGAACACCTCCAGGGATGGGGCAGCCACAGCTTCTCGGGGCAACCTGGGCCAGGGGCTCACCACCCTTGGAGTAATAAATTTCTTCCTGATATCTCATCTAAATCTCCCCTCTTCCAGTTTGAAGCCATTCCGCCTCGTCCTATCGCTGCATGCCCTTGTAAAAAGTCCCTCTCCAGCTTTTTCATAGGTGCCCTTTAGGGACTGGAAAGCTGCAATGAGGTCTCCCCGGAGCCCTCTCTTCTCCAGGCTGAACAACCCCAACAATGAGCCCTGTGTGAGCCCTTTACTGTCTCCATCACTCCTCCTGCTTACAGGAGACCAGAGGGAGACCCAGGAGCGTGCATTGCCGTTTATGACGATCAATACTTGGGATTTGTCCAGAAAAAAAGAGCTGCAAACTACATGTCCCTTGCCAGTGGAGCCTGTTTTTATTCTAGGGAAGCCAGGAGCAGTGTCAGAGGAAAGCCTGGTGAATATATATCTACATATACATTTATATACACTTGACTGCCTTTGCATTGCAGCAGCGGGAGCTGCCCACCCCGCACCCTGCTCTCTGCAGCACTGCAATGATGACCCCCCCCTCACCCCAAGAGGGCAGATGTGATGGAGACCCACCTCATCTGTGGGGTTCACGCCTCCTCTCTTGCTAATCTACCTCCTCTGGGCAGGGGGGAAAGCCCTTTGCCGAAGAGAAATAATACACGCCTCATGTCATCATTAGTTTTAAAATTATAAAGGAAACCCTCCATCAGCGCTGCCACAATTACCTTCCCATTTTCCTGCTTCACCTCATTAAAAGGAAAATGTTACAATTAAGGCACGGACGGGAGGAACAGATTAATGTTCTGTTTCTAATGCATTGATGAATCGGCACTTAGTCAAGGGGTTTAAAAATATGAAACCCTTCTCAAGAGCCATCCCAAAAGGCACCGTTTCTTATGCAAGGGGGACTTTCTCAGCTTGGACCAGCGGTTCTCCATCACTGGTGTTAAGGGTATATGGTACAGCACTATGTGCCATAGGAGCGGGGTTTGCTCGTCTGCAGGTGCTCTGATGGGGTGCTCGTATGCTCCCAGGATGGGGCTTTCTTCATGGTGAATCTTTTCTCTTTGCACTAAGGTGGACTTTTTTCTTTTTGGTGGGCGTAGGGTATTTTCCATGGAATCAGACATCACCCGCTTCTATTCTTCCTTTTCCATCCCGTTTCCCTCCTTTCGTCGTGGCTTTGTTCCATCAATTACAAAAGCCCTTCAGGTTTTTAATTCCATTTTTTTTAGGTCAGGTCCCCGCTGCGTGGCAGGAGCGGCGAGCGGGTGAGGGGGCAGGGGAAGGCTTGTTCCTGATCCCCAAACCCAAATCCCCATTTCCTCCAGGACAGCGGCGTGCCCTGGGCCACCCCAGGGGTTACCCTGGGGGTGCACCTTCGGTGAACTGCCTGCTAAGCCAAAGCTGCACAACAACGCTCACAACCTACACCCATTTTTGACACATTTTCATCCCATTTCAAAGCCTTTTCTCACTGCCCTCATGGCCTCGAGCCGAGGCGTGGGGCCCGCCGTGCCCGCATTTGCTACGCCGTCGGTAAGTCCGTAAGTCCCAGCCCTCCTATAATGAAAATGTCACTAATGATAAATATTTAAAGGGATGCGATGCTTATCTTTATATTTACTACCCTGACCTTTATATATTTGGCTTTTATTTTATGTCTTACGTGACTTGCCTTCGCCTTTTCACAGACACACGGTGCCATGGAGCGAGAAGTACCACAACAGCTCCAAGATCGCTGTTGCATTATAAATACACGCACCGTACATACAATTACAGAACTTTAATGCCTGGTATAATTACTGTCTGCAGTTTGCATTAATGCTCGGGGTGATATAGTGAAGCGAGGCGCTCAGACGCCAAGAGATCCGCATCCCGAGGGGCCGCGGGAAATCATTGCGTACCATCTTGCGATTAATTATCGCGCCTCGCGTGGAGGGGCTGAGGCTTTCCAAAGCATTTGGCGCTCGGGGTTGATTGAAATGCCTACACGGGAATGACGCTGCCGTGCGTAGCTGGCAGGCAGGGCGCTGCTTCATTATCAAGATCGGGTCTTCAGTTCCCCAAAAAGGGGAAAAAATCGAGGAAAACAGCAGGCGTAAGGAGGAGAATGCGTGTGTAACTGCTTGAGGCATCTTAAAACGTGATGTGTGTTTACTTGCAGGACTCCCCCCAAAGTCTCCTTGCGTTGCCTTGATGTGGGAGTGTGCACTGGGAGATGCTGGGGGGCACTGGGAGCTCAGCCCCCTGCAGGAGCAGGGATGGGATTTATGGGTGTTGAGCAGATCCACGAGGACACGGCCGCCAAGAAACAGGGCATCTCCTGCAGCAGCCCAGAGAGGGAAGTTCTCCAGACGGTTGCATCTGGCAGACTCAGCCGAGCCCCACACTCATCTTCCCTTCAGGAAGGGGGGGAAAAATGAAAGAGAGGAGTTAATAGGCTTCATTGGACTTTGCTAAAAAAATGGGGGAAAAAAAAGAAAAAAAAAAGGGGAAAAGAAAGTGCTGAGGCAGCTGCTTTCTGCGTCTTTGAACTTCAGGCTTTGAAAAGAGGTGGGGAAAATCTTAAGGAATTAACGAGGACTACTGGGAAATTACTCAGGAGGAAGTTTCAGTGCTCTCAGCTTGGAAAGAAATAGAAAAAAAACTTTATATACACACACACACACACACACACACACACTTACATGCACATGTATGTCAGAGTGTGACCTCCTCAGCCAGCCATTCATCTTCGTCTCTCTGATTTTTTTTAAACGATGTGCTAATTATTTGCTTTGCTGGCACGGTGGCTGGGAGGGTGAGTGCTTGTCTTTCATCCGCTTTGGGGGCTGCGGAGGGGGCAGAGGCGGCTCAGCAAAGACTGGGGCTGCCCCCGCCCTGGCAACACTTGCTGAAACTCAGCCTTGATCAGAATCACTCTCCTTTCAGGAAATATCAATTTTATTTTTTTTTTGGTCAAAAAAAGCCTCAAGATAAATATTCTTGGATGAAAACCTATAAAAAGCTCAGACTGACAAACTATTTTTTTTAGGCACTTCTTTTTCTCCCAACAAGAATATATCTGTCAAGAGAAACAGATGTTCTCTATGAAAAATCCTCTTTAATTACAACTCTGTCAAAAAAACTGGAGACAGATTTCTCTCTTTTTTTTTTTTTCTCCTTCCCCCCCCAAGCCCATTAAAATGTATGTGAATGGCCAAGCTTTTAAAGCCGTGGCGCCTATCGTCATACAATATTTAAATAAAACATTTCCCTATTAAGCAGGCTGAGTACAAGCGAAGCCACAAGGCAAAACGTATGGACAAATTCAGGTTGCTTAAGGTTTGCTTTTTTCAAGTGATGTGTAGAGCCTGAGCTTGAGCCTTACCCCAGGCTGTGGTCTTACCCTTACAGCTGTGGCTGCCTGCAGTACCGCTCTCTTTTTGGGAACCACCACGTCCATGAACAACCCAGATTTCTTCCTTAGCCAGGTGAGACCAATCCCTCCCTCCAGAGTTGAGGACTTCTGCAAATCAGGCCAAACCTTTGCATAATAAAATAAGAATTTAAGCTCCGGCCATTAGCCAGGCATTTCTTTAAACCTCGCACTGTTTCTTCGATAATTCTCTCCACGTGCCCAGCAAATACTTTCTTTAGTAAATACGTTAAAGCACTAACTAGCAGTCTTTGCTTTCTCAGGGCTCGTCTGTTCTCCAGAAGCTTGCAGACGAAGGCAATGATGTGACATAAAGGTTAAAAGAGGTTTCTCCGGCACGGCATTTTCCCGAGGCTGGCGCGACACGTGTTATTCAGGGGAATAAAGTTCTACTGGAGATAGTGGCAGGAATGCAAGGTTGATATTTCTTTATTTATTGGTTACAGTAATTGGCTAGAACATGGCTGAGTAGTTGGATGAAAATAATCAATAGTTCTTGTCCACTAATGAATGATTTTCCAGCAGTCGCTGGTGTAAATAGGTTTCATTAAAATAGCAAATCCTCCCAAACAAGAAAATTAACGAGAGCTTACGAAACCTATGAAATTGCGTGGGTCTGAATATCTGACAGAGATGACAAATATCTGCTATTGTTATTTTTGGTAAACAGATTTTCTTTTCAATTTTCACTCTCGTCGCTTAAATAATAACGATACTTAGCAAAGCCATTATTCCTTTCCCAGAAATCTTCCCAGTGCAAAATGCGTTGGCCCCCAGCTCAGGAAGACAGCCCTCTTCTGCGCACCCCCCACCAGGCACGTGCTCAAGCCCGGCGAAGTTGGCGCCCTGTGACTGCACCCATAAACCAGGAATTTTAGGAGCCCGCTTCAAATGAAGGGGACCGGGCACGATGTGGCTGTTGCTTTTCTTGACCCCTGGGAATGAAGTGGTGTGAAATCAACCTTCCACTGACGGGTTTCAGCGCAGCGCAGGGCAGAGGGAAAAACCTGGGGCTTCGTACCAATGCTGCTGGAGGAGTCTGGGGTGAAAAGACAGTGGGATAAAAGAAAAGAGACTGAACTGCTTCGTGTAGCTAATTTTGATGTTTCTTTCAAACTCTTAGCTTCACTTCCAAAGAAGAAAACTCAACAAAAAACTTATTTGTTTTGGCCAGCCTGGAGCATGGCTCCTTTCGCCCTCGGGGAAAGTGAAACTCTTCATCTGCAGCTCCAAAAAGAACCCAAACTGCAAAGCTACTTGGTGAAAAGTTTTCTGACACAGTTTCTCAGTTACTGCTGGAAGGGTTGGGAGTCCTTTGGGGAGCAGCGAGGATAATTTTTGCAAGTGGCAAAACACATGTTAACTCTCAGTGGCAGAGAAAGCTTCTTGCTCTCAGAGATCTCCTCCTTCTCCTTCTCCTTCTCCTTCTCCTTCTCCTTCTCCTTCTCCTTCTCCTTCTCCTTCTCCTTCTCCTTCTCCTTCTCCTTCTCCTTCTCCTTCTCCTTCTCCTTCTCCTTCTCCTTCTCCTTCTCCTTCTCCTTCTCCTTCCCCTTCCCCTTCCCCTTCCCCTTCCCCTTCCTCTTCCCCTTCCCCTTCCCCTTCCCCTTCCCCTTCCCCTTCCCCTTCCCCTTCTCCTTTTCTCCTTCTCCTTCCCCCCACCCCACTAAATCTCTGTCTCCCCTTGGTCCTCCCTCCCTTTCCTTCTCCCCGTCACCCATCGCCCACTTGATGGAGAAGGCTCTCAAAGGCAAGAGCAGGTTTGGAGCACCACGTGTCCGTGCCAGCAGCATCGACCAGAGAACAGGGTTTCAGATGGAAAACTGCGCTGGTAATCTCCCTTCGAGGGAGGCGCTCCCATTTTTCATGACGGCTGGTCCTTTCAGGATGTGGATGAAAAGAGAAAGCATTTCATTTGCTCTTTGGAAGCCGGAGCTATAGATCAAGGCACTGCTCATTCCCCTGAAGACTAGAAATAGTTTTTTTTTTGTGTGAGAATTGAGGCTATCCTCCCTGAAAGCTAAAAGCATTATCTACATTTTCATCTAGAGGTCACCAGTAGAGATTTTTCTCCAAAAACTGGATAAATCCAGGCTGTTAGTACCTCTCCTTCCCACTTTCCTTAGCTGAAAGGTGAGGAACGAGCAAATACCTCCAGTTCCTGACTTTGCCCTTGCCTGTTTGTAACAATTGGCCAAACATGTTTGTTCTGAGGGACCTCAGCAGCTTTGGTGCCTGCGATGCAGATGCCTCATCCTAGCAGGTGGCACAGGAAACGTTATTTTCGGAGCACAACGCACAGCCTGGGTGGAGATGCAGCCTCTTCCCTACCATGAAGGAGGCAGCCCAGCACATGACCCATCAGGACAGCACGTCAGGTGGTTTTTCCTTCTGCAGGGGCATCTCCTCCTCCAGCCAGCATGTCCTCCTGCCGCACCTCGCTTGTTTTCTGCTCCCTGAGGGCTGGCTTTGGGGAGATAGTGACCTCTCTGTCTGTCACATCCCGTTCAGGGCAAGCAGGTACTGGTATTCTGTGGACACCTTTGAGAAGCCTCATCATCTAGCTAAGTCTCTCTTGAGATGTTCCCCAGGAGATAAGTTGCCTCCAGCCATGGCATTGCCTTCCTACCGCCTCCACTGGTGTTACAGTGGAGTTCCCCTCCCCTCCCTTCTCTGAAAAGTGGCTGTGACTGGTTTGCACTGGGGAAGCTGGTGTGTTGACTTCAGCTCTTCACTTTTTCTTGGCCACATGGAAAGCTGGGACCACAGCTTGCCAGCAGCCACCTGAGAAGCCACGCATCGGCGGGCAGCCAGGCAGGGCTCGGGTTGGCTTTGGGTACCAAAGAGATTTGGGTGAATCTCTGTGGTTCAGGCTCAGCTCTGCGAGGAGATGGCTCTGCCACCGGCCATGCCAGTACAAGTCCTCCTGCCCAGTAAGTCACAGCGCTTAGGGACTTTCCAGCGTTCCAAAGTCTTGTTGGGTGGGGGACTGGGAAGGTGTAAGCCGAAGCCGGATGAGTATTGTGGCCACTGGAGCAGCCTGTTTTCATCATATGCATCCTGTCACCTTGGAAGTTCAGCTGAAGATCGCCGCTAAAGCCGCAGGCACGGTCCGAGCACAAGGAACATGCTCGCTCTTGGCTCTGCTACAGGGGCAGCCACCTCCCAGCCCCTTCCCCTCCACTGCTCCAGAGCACCGCAGAGCATTCAAGATACCAAATACCACTCAAGTGACCTCAGCCAGAGCCCGGTGGGCTTGACCCTGCGTCTTGACCTTGTCTTGGTTTCACCGTCATGGACAGCCTTGGCTACCGTCCCTGTCCCTGTCCCCGCTCCGCTCACCTGGCACAGATGACCGGGCCATTTCTGCTGTCTGGGTCCAGCCTCAGCGTAGGGAAGGGGTTTCGGAAGCCGTGCTGCGCTCCCGTGTCTGCGATCCTCGCAGCTGTAAATCCTGCGCCTCTGTCACGAGCGGTGACGGAGCCTCTCTGGCGTAATTTATTCCTTGGGAGCCCACGCGCTTACAGCAGAGATGATGATCACCCGCTCGAGCAGCAACGCTTGGGATGAAATCTTGCCCTCTCGAGAGCTCCTACGGAAAAACAGCGGCGTCTATAAGTGTTGGTGTATCCCCTGCACCCCCACCTGGCCACTTCCCCGTGATGCCCTCCCGTCCCCCTTCTCCTGGCATGGTGGCTCTCGCCTATTTGCCACGCTGCAGCTGAGGGGATGGAGCAGCCCCAGGGAGGACTGAATTTTGGAGCTTGGTAATCCACTCGCACCCATGGCCTTGCCCTTCCCAGCACCTCCATCCCTCAATACCCCAAACTCCCCCGCGGTGCTGGCAGGGCTCTGCCAGCTGCTGACACCCGGAGTGGGGCTCAGCCCAAACTGTGGGATGAGTAATTTTTCCCCGGGGAGAAATCCCCTCCGTAGCGTCCCCCACTCTCCACCCCCCCCCCCGCCCCAGCCCCTCGCCTGGCTGCGGCTCCGGAGCCGAGCCTGAAGTGTGCTTTATTGTTTGTCACCTGAAGCACTTGAAAAAATTACACAAATCCATCAAAGTAATGAATCTTCGCAGCAGTGGCAAATAGACAGAGACAGACAGGCACTCATCCGAAACAAGTCATCTTTAAAAATTAATACAAAATAAATAGCTGGCCTTTTGCTCCCATTTCCAGCGGGTGGCCGCCTGGTTTTGGCAAGGGGCCGGGCAGGTGATGGGTCTCCATAGGAGCGTGACCCCGGGGTAGGGACATGTCCTCCTCTAGGTCCCTGTCACCGTCATGGTGTCCCCACGACACCTCCATCCTCTCAGCAACTGGTGGCTCCGGGAATGATGGAGCAACTCGGTTGTTGGTGCTGTGTTAACGCTGAGGACCACCAAATGGGGTGCTTAGGAAAGGGACGGATTTTCGGGAGTGCCGGAGCCTCATCACCTTCCTCCCGCCTCGGCCGGCTCCCTCCGGGCTCTCAAACTGTTTCGACTGTGTCTGCGCCAGCCTGGGAACTCCTTAGGGCAGAGACCGCGCTCGCTTTTACACCTGTACACTGATTGTCACAGCATAAATGATAAATAGTGGTGCTTCTGTCTCCTCCAAGCTTTCATTTTGGTACTCCGGTGTAATATATCTATCTATATATGTGTGTGTATATATATGTACGTTGTGTATCTATGTGTACATAAACACAGACAGTTATACATATTTAGTGTATATATCACCAGTATCTGGAGTCAGAGGGGACGGGTCCGAGACCACCGTGTGCAGGACGGTGACACATCGGGCGCCCACGGAGCTCCTCTGCTCCTGTAGCATTCCCGCAGCCCGGCAGGCATCCCGCCGCCCTGGCGCTTGCTCCCTCCTTGGAAACCCCGGCCCTTTTTATTCCAGCTGGTTGCAAGGAGTTTCCAAAGAGGCCAAAAAATTAAAAAAAAAAAATCCTCTTCTTGCTCAAAGCTGTTTTTCCACTAAAAAAAAAAAGGTGGTGGGGAAATAAATAAATCAATCAATAAATCAAACCCCGCTCTCATTTGCACAAATCCCAGAGAAACATAGCGACTGGCATACCTGGGAGGAACGCTTTTTATATGGGATTCTGTAAACCTTTAAAATGTCGGTGTTGCTCCCCGAGGCTCGGCGTCACCGTCCAGCCCAGCGAGCCAGGATGCTCCCGCAGAGGCGGCTGGCCATGATCCTGCTCCTCCTTGGTGCCTAAAGGAAGGAAAACAGCAAAAGGCAAATTGCTTTCCACCACAAGAATCCCTCTTTTGTTCGAACCTCTCCCATCTTGAGGTTTTTGAGGTGTTTTGTTTTGGTTTTTTTTATTTATTAGTCTACCAAAAGGCGGCTGTGCTGGTACCTGCGGGGCCTGCCCTTGCCCTGCGGAAAGGCGTGGGGATGGAGAGCAGGAAGGAAGACGGATGGATCCTGAATTGTTTCTAATTTATGGGGCTCCGTGATTCCTGCTGCCGTATGTCTCCAAGAAATGACACCACCACTTCAGGAGCAGAGATTAATCTGAGCCGGCAGGAGAAGGACAAAACAAATCATCTACCACAGGAATCTCATTTGATGCCTGTTAGTGAGAGCACGGGGATGAATGGCTTTTGTAAAGACTGCACCGCAACGTGGCTTTTCCCCCCTCTTCTTCTCCGCTGCTTTGCAAATTGAGGTGTGCGGCGGAGGCGATCCTGGGGCCGCTTTCGGCAGCGCCAGCACCGGAGCCGGCAAGAGACCCGGCACCCACCGGCGTGGGATGAAGGGTTTTCGGTGGAAGCTGGATAAAACTGGAAAGCAATGGATGTAAGGGCAACCGGAGAGCTGGAAGCTCAGGTAATGCTGCCACGGTGCCCGTAGGCACGGGACCAAGGGCAGAGGCGGCCCCATCCCGCAGCGTGCTCCCACGGAATGCATCGAAAACACGTTTTTAACCGCCAGATCACCTGCAAGTCAGGGAGAAGGGTCAGGTTGTGGAGAAGGGGTTGGCCCCCTCTGGAAAGAGAGGAAAAAAAACCCCAAAAAACGCCGTGGAAGAAGTTGGTGCACGTCCTGTGGCACCATGGCTCGGGGACTGGAGGGGGACAGACAGACAGACGGACTGCCTGCCTGCCCCCGGGGCCGAGGCTGCTCTGCTCTGGCGCAGCCCAAGGTGGCTCCGGCATCCACAGATCCGCGCCCGTGGGACTCGGCAGCAGCGCTGGCAGATCCTGGGAGCACATCCTTCCGGTGGGCATTGTCCCCACATGCCCACGGAAGAACCCATCCGTTATTGCCAAAAAAAAAAAAAAAAGCCTAAATTCTCAAATTAGGAAGCCGGCAGCGTCATGGCAGCCTGCAAACCCGCAGGCGAGCCCTGCGCAGCACGGCCTTTCCCTTTCCTTACCCAAATAAACCCAATCCGCTGCCACTGCAGAGAGCCCCATGGCTGCTCCTTATCCCACCCCAGAAATTCAGCCGGGGCGGGAGTGGTACCCAGCGCTACACGGCGCATCTCCGATCGATACAGAATCAATTTTATTGATCTTTTTTTTCTTTTTTTTTTTTCTTTTTTAAGGTGCAGTCTCGGAATAGCTGAGACTGTGTAAGGCGCAGCTAAGCATGTACTCCCACAAAATAATTTGTCAGGACCCACTGTAGAAACCTAATGACAGCTGTAATTTATTGCTGACAGACGATATTTATCACCACGGCATCCTCGCTTTCTCTTTCTCTGTCTCGTTAGGAATGGCATCAATAATGTTTATTGTAGCTTTTAATTTTTTATTGTCGGTATTCTTACCTGTGCTGATGATGGCTGACTGGAGATGAGGAAAGGCATTAGAGCAGACAGAGGCTTTGATATGTATTCAAGGGTAAATGATGAATTTAGGGAATTCTTCCTGAGTGCTCACGCAGCACTGTGGTTGTGGGGAGTGTGGGGGGGGGGCCCCCAAAATCTTGCCCTCCCCTTCCCACCGAGCCTGTAGAGCTGTGCAAGGTCTGCAGAGGATGCTCAGACCCTGCGCTCCCCTCCCCAGGAAAAGCCCCGCTTCTCACCTATGGGCTCACACCATGGGGTTTCCTCCAAATT
Source organism: Pluvialis apricaria (assembly GCA_017639485.1). Classification (NCBI taxonomy): domain Eukaryota; kingdom Metazoa; phylum Chordata; class Aves; order Charadriiformes; family Charadriidae; genus Pluvialis; species Pluvialis apricaria. The sequence continues at coordinate 24,682,956 of CM030014.1, read as the reverse complement.
ACCCCAAAAAGCGGTGCTCCTGGCCCAAACCCCACACCAGGCAGTTCCCGTGAGGCCGAGCGGGAGCATCCTCTGCCATGTTTTCCACCCAGGCTTGCCTCACTGCTGGCTTTACAAACAATACCGCCTCGCCACCAAGACCACCTCCAACTAAATGTTATTTACTTGGGGTTTTTTGTTTTTGGTTTTGTTTTTTTTTCTGCCCAATTTGCCATTGCCCCTCTGCGAAACCAAGCTCGCCGTTCCTCGAGAGATGTTTGCGTTTTGCATGCAGCCTCTTTTCACACCTATTAAGCAATGCCCTGGTTAAACCCAAATCCATGAGCAGTTGCTTCGCTGCAGGGAGTTGTTCGCTGCCTACGCTTGAATATTCAGGTGCTTCGACTGACTGACAGGCTGATGCTCTCGCGAAAAGCCATTTATCTCGGGGTAGCGCTTCTCTGACGAGCTCAACCCATCCAACACCATCTCCCAAACATATCGGAAATCCCCCCCTGACTTCATATTTTTTCCCTTTTTTCCACCCTTTTTTTTCACTACCGCCTGGAGGGACTGTGTTGCACTGGGGTTTGAAGCCCTCCAAATTGCCAACAGTTCCCAAAGGGGATTTTATATCTTTTTTTTTTTCTCCCCCCTCTTTCCAGACATGAATAATTACCAACCCAACGGTTGTTTTAGCATCATTATAGGAACCTCTCAGACTAGCTGGTCATTTACAGATTAGATAGACGTCGCTTACGCTGTTCATAACCAATGCTGGGATTGACAGTTTGGCTTTCACCCAAAAGGCAGAGTCCCGATTTAGTGTAATTGGAACTGAACGGCAGAGCAGGTTGGGGGGAAGGGGATAGTGGCTGCTGACGATTTAGTTAATGCTGATTTTATTGATCCCTGAAAAGCCTCTGATGTTGCAGGTTTACTCTTTATAGGGCAATAAAGTTTATAGTTTGGGTTGTCCTGGGGGAGTAATTTCTACGTGCCTTGAACTGCTCTCGGGCAATCGCAGAGGCCGGTGCTGGCCCCAGCCCTGCTTTGCTGATGAATAATCATCAATCCAAGCAAAAAGCCGAAGTTTGGGTCTTGTCTTGGAATTGAAATTCCAGAAAAGCAGTGATGACCAAATTAAAAAGTAATCCCTGCCAAGCGTAGAGCTTCATTGCTTTAAAAAAACCTTTTAATTATTCTACTCTACTCTATCCTACCCTACTCTATCCTATTCTACTCTATCCTACCCTACCCTATCCTATCCTATTCATGTCCCATCCCATCCTTCTGTTTAATTCTTCTACTTCTTCTTTTGCCCCACAAAATGTTGGAACTTATTATGTCCCCCCTTAATATATTCGTAGCCGTTCTTGCACTTATTCTCACAATCCCTCTCTGATGTAGGCTGGGATTGGTACCTCTACAAGCACAAACAGATCAAGCCATTTGTCCAAAGCAATTAAAAAAAAAAAAAAAAAAATTAATCCATGGCAGGAACAAGATAGAGTCTGGATCCTCAACCGCCGGCATTAGTGATGGACCACTGAAATTTCAGTCAGGCCCTGCTGCTAAAATACCAATTAATAAAATACCTGCCCGAAAGCAAAGGATGAATGGGCCGGAGCGGAGGAGCCGGGCAGAGTGGCTGCTGCCACTGGCATGGATGGGAAAGCAGCAAAGGCAAATATTTCACAGAATCACAGGATCTCCTACACTGGTAAAGACCCATAAGATCATCTACTCCCAAGCAGGCGCAGGTGGGTTTCGATCCGTAGCCCCAGGAACCCGAGTAAGGGCAAGCCCCGAGGCCATGGGGCATTTCTAGAGGGGGGTGGAGGGCTTTTTTCCCCCCCCTCCCAACCCCTTGGCTCCTTCCCTCTGACCACTGAATTCTCCCTAATGTACTGGCAGAGCTCCGGTTCCTCGTCCTGTGGCTTTGAGCTCATTTGTCAAACCCAGAGATCTTTATGAAAGGCTGTTAGCGGAGCATTTACTTCCCATTTCTCATCCTACGCTGTCATCACCTTCCAAGATTAATTAAGGAAAAAAGAAAAGACATCTTGTCTCTCTTTTGTTTCCCCCTTTCTTGCCTTTTGTTTTTTTTGTTTTTTTTTTTTTTTCTTTTCCTACAGCCCCATTCTCTCCATTCACCTCCTGAATACTGCTGGGGAGCAAAACAAGCAAAACTCAATACTTTCCTCTTCCCTCTTGTGGATAATAGATCAATTTTTTATTTTTTTTTCTGCCTCACTGTAAGTGGAAGTGGTTGGGTGAGCTTTGTCCGGAACATCAATTCTCTCGCACAGCCTCAGCTGCTAAAGCTAAGCCAGGAAAGATCCCAAATCCATTGACTTATGATTGCTTTAAGCCCTCGTTTCAGACTTGCAGCCCCAATCCCAAGGGTCGCTGTACCCTCCCCTGAATCGCTTCCAGGGTCACACGATGCTATCCGTCTTGCTCACCGCGGGGTAATTCGGTGCTCTTGTTCAGACACCGGTTCCTACCTGCACTCCTTGGACCATCTGCTTCCATTAGGAGCCATCACCTACGGTTATCACGGTACGATGGTCTTCTCCACAGCTCCGTGTGCCCAAGGTCCCAAACCCAGCGCTGCGCTTGCTATAGCTTGGGCTAGTTGGTCCACTGTCCACCCTGGTCCCAGCTGTGCGAGTGAATTATACCTAAAAAACAGTGAATTATACCTAAAAATCAGTGCTATCCCCTGCCCTGCCACATTCCCAGCCCCGCTCCCTCCATCCCCCTCTGTCCCCTTGGCCCCGCGCCAATAACCCCTGTCTTGAGTGATTCCCTTTCACCCTCTTCTTCAGTGGCAGGCTCGCGCTCAGAGGTTTATTTGACAGTTTGACTGTCCTCACAGCTCTGCCTCTCCCCCTCCCCAGTCTGACCAGTTCACCCAGAGGCTGGCTGTGCCCCAGCCTGGGGGGACACAGGGGGCGATGGTGGGAGTCCCTCTTCACTGGCAGGAGGAAGAGGAGGAGGTGGAGATGCCTCATGCGTGTGTCATCGCCGACCCGGAAAAAAACAGCATAAACTGGAGGGAAGGCAGGGAAAATGCCTGTCAGTTGACATTTGCATCCCTCAGGTATTTGCCATACGCTCCTCTGTGCCCTCACAGCCCCGAAATTTTGCCTCGCATCTGTGACTCAGCCACCGAGGAGGAAAAAACCATCTAGCTCAGACTCCAGCTTTCCCACGGCAGCTCCCAAATGCTGTGCACGCTGACGTGCGTGGCAGTGGGAGACACACACCCCTCCCCGTGACACTGTCCCTGTGTCACGAGAGTTGCCGCCATCGTCACGACGGCGAAGCAGGAACCCGCGGGAACAGGAGAGCGTGGAAATATGATTTTTTTCTCCTTGCTCTCCCAGCGACTCATCATGAGCCCGCCCAGACCAACAAAAGTCTCTCCCTGACTTCCCTGGAGTGCGGATCCAGCCCCAAAATCAGTGCAAGTTCAGTCCCAGGGTGGGTTTTGGGGTTTTTTTTTGGGGTGGGTTTTTTTTTTTGAAGCCATCAATCATCACCGTCACTATAACCCCAAGCCACACACAGAATAAAGATGTGAAGCTGCGGATCCTCGGCTGATGTAAATCAATACGCATCTCCCATCGTTGACGGAGTTAAACTTACAAACCAGCCGGGGAGGTAACCCAAAATGCTGCTCGTCGGAGCAAAAGAAATTTCTGCAGTAATTAGATCTGGAGCGTGATTACCCAAAGGGAAACGAAAAACAAATGTGGGTGACAGATATTTCCAGGATAACTGCAGTTATTAATGCTTTTCTCTACCAGTGACAGGCACAAGGGATTAGTATTGCCTGAAAAAGTCTGGTTTACTGTGGGAAAATATGAGGGCTGGAAATGAAGCAAGTAGAAGGCCATATGCTGCTCGGTGTGCTTGTGGGGTCCTGGGAGGCTGGCTTTAGCCAAAACAACAAAAGGCAAATATGCAAGGCATATGTGAGAAGAAAAAGGAACCTGTTGCTTATAAGTTTCCAGTTTAAAAAAAAAAAAAAAAATGAAAAAATTAGGAACCTGTTATTCTCAGTTGCACAAGGTCACCCCGAATTAGTGACCCTATTTGTGAGCGCATTTTCGGTTTCAAGCCTTGCCTCCCCTACCGCCTTGTGTTATTGGGGTGGTTAGCACGAAATCCCAAACCCTCCCTGCCATACCCACGCCCGCAGAGCTCGGGTACTCAAAAAACACCAAATCCCCCCTTTTTTTTTTTTTTAAATAAAAAGTTTGCAACCAAGTCAGGCTAAAGAAAACCCACACACATTAAAATAAGCAAGGATTTTTTTTTTCTTTTAAATATAAGGAGTGCTGACAAGCAGGGAGTAACAAGATTAATTTCTAACAAACACGGTTGTTTGTCAGTAAGCGTAATTCGGAGCAAACAGTTTGTTTTCTGGAGTCTGCCCTGACCTGCACTCCCCATGGGTGCTGGAAATGGTCTGGCAGAGGGTCCGCCAAGCCCCGTCTCTGCCCGCCGCCAGATGCTTTCAGGGAAAGCTCAAGACCTTGACAGCAGGCGGCTGTGTGATAACCTGTCCGCTTTTAAGCTGAAATTTAAAGTAAAAAAAAAAAAAATCAGGTATTTAACAGACCAACCAAAATACGTGGCACCGCCAGGGCTTCTAGCTACAATCAGTCTTCTCACCTGCTGAAAAGCCGCGTTTATCTGCGTTTCTCCTATGAATTTCATAGACTGGGCAGCTCCACAGCACACATGGTTCTTCGGAGGCAGCTCTAACTTGAGTTTAAAGCTTCGCGAAAGCCCATCTGCATCTCTGTCCGTCGACTGGCAAGCTGTAAAACATCCATCGTGCCGTTAGCGCCGGGAGGAGGACACCATCGCCCGGCCGACGAGGTGACACGAAGGTGTGAGAAGCTACCGGGGAGGTGGGAAGTGCTACGGCTCAGGGCACCATCAGCATTTCAGATGCAACCCAAGGCAGGCAAATTTTGAAACAAGTTTAGAAACAAGAGGGAGGAAACATCCCGGTGTGCTTGGCAGGTGGTAGCTGCTTCCAAAAATACTTGAGTTAGGCGATGCCTGAGAGCAATACCCCTGAAGAATGGGTAATTGGCATAATTTGCCCTGTCCTTGGACTTTCCAGCTCCTGATGGTACCAGTACCACCACCCCTAGCAGACAACCCCACCTACTACAGCATCTCATTCCACAGGATGTCTGGTGTATTCCAGCTTTCGAGACATTTAAGGATGATTTGGCTTTTTTTTTTTTTTTTTTTTAAACAAGGAAATCAGTGTGACACAAATTGACTTTTGCTGTTGAGGCTCTGGTTCTCCGCAGGACGCCTGGCCTGGAAATACGGGAAGGGAAGACAGTACCAGCGGTTCCTCGCCTGGCAGCTGGGTCGGCTTTCACAAGATCTCCCGGCTGAGATGGTGGTTTTTAAAAGTGATGCTTACCTCCCCTCTGTACTCCAAATGAGCCTTGAAACATCCCTCCAGGTACCCAGGACATGCCAAAGCCTGGGCTGAAAGAAATGCGCAGCCTCCTCCTACAAGACGTATTCAGCAGAAGCCAAACATCTCACAAGCAATAACCTGAAATTCACATCAACACCAGAACCACAATGCTGAGGACAAGAAGAGGAAGAAGAAGAAAAAAAAAACCAAACCCCTTCTTCACAAATCTGAGAATTGCTTTTGCTCATGGCTGGAAAAATCCTGCCCCAAGTTGTTACCTAACGGATGTATTCCCCCCTCACTTCGAAAATTCTGACTTTACTGTTTGACCTGAAAACTGAAAGTCTTTGGCCAGAAAAAAGCAACCAAACACAGAGGACGACGGGTGCAAACGGCTGGATCTCTGATCCAGCGTGGCTCTTCTTTGCCTAAAACAACCAAAAAACCTCCCCCAAAATCAAATCCCTCCACATTTCCCCAGCCGGAGCCACAGATGAAGAAAGCTCAGCCGGCTGGAAAGACACATCCCAGGCAGGAGCTCCTGGAGCCCTCCCCATGGGAAAGGCGGCTATTTATTCAAAGATAGGACCCAATTGCAACAGACGCTGGGAAATGTCAAAATATTCCACAAGTAGGAAAAGGAACGAATACATGCCTCTGCAGCATGCGCAGAATTAATAACTTACAGCCCAGGTGAAGCAAAAGTCGTAAGACAGCAAAGCAAAGCACTGCTAAATCGACGTTTGCAGAAGCGAACACCACTCCGTGCCCTGGCCGAAACGTCTTCAAGCCGACAGCGTAAACGGAGTGCTGATAGGGCGGGTAGCAAAGAAAAATATAACATATGACTCTCTAAACATGAGGAGGGACAGCGAGAATTGGGCTTTCCCCTGAACGCCATCATCTGGCAACGGAGCATCTTGACTGAAGGAGTTCTAGGAGAGACTGGTGCCAACCTCCCCCCGACGCAGAAGGGAACCACGGCAGCGAATTTAGGCTTAAAACCTCAGTTTTGAATGGCTGAAGTTAGATGAACGACTGGCCTCCCACGTGAATGCTTTGCAGCAGAGCAGAGGGATATGATGAATTAAAGTCTGTGAAGATTTCCCGCTTGAAACCATCCGAGAACTGCTTCCCAACAGAGAGGCATTTTGGGGAGGATGGTAGCATTTAGAATTTGTTTTCAAATCTCAAGCGAGACCTACAATTAAATTTTGCTGCATACAGACTCGTACAGTCCTGCCAATCCCCATCATAATGCCTTTATTTATCATGTCTTTCCTAAACACAAATGTGAGAACTTCAATAGGCCAAGTAGTTTTGCGCAGTTGGCCGAGACTGTCACTTTTAAAAATACTTTAAAAAAAAACCAAAAATGTAAATTGGGGCGGGGAAAAAAAATGCAGAAAGTTCTCTAAAAAGGGACAGAATAATTCTGGAAATCTCTTTCAGAACTGGCTGGAGTTTGAAACTAAAAATAGAGAGAAACAGATGATTTTATTTTTTTTTTGCCCCCTTATTTTCTCTTTTTTTTTTGGCATCAGGGGTCACTTCTAAGTTCACATCCAGCCTACGAGCCCCGCGCGCGGTAAACATTTTTGCTGTCATTCTTGACTGACTGACAGCCCTGGGCAGCATCCAAGCACGACGACAACAAACTCCACTGAGCCAAAAGCCAACGTGAACACCGAAATGCCTCGTGCCATCCTAAGAGCAACTATCACCGCTAAAACCGGTCCCACCTGTGCGACAGTCACCTGGATGAGGTCCCTGAGCCACAAAGCCCCTGGGGATTTCTTGGTTGGGATCTGTCAGGAGCAAAGCCCTGGTATGGGTGTCCATCGCCTCTGGGAATATGGTTTTTTGGGGTGTGCAAACCAGAAAACTGGCTCATCGCTCATCAGGCACTGACGGCGCATCGTGGATCTAATGCAGATGAATGCGCCACGGGCCAACCCAGAGTCCCTGGGTGAAGTGGCGGCGGGTGTTGGTGGAAATTTTTTGACCCTTTGAGACTTCAGCGATGGGGATGATGATGACAAGAGCAGCGCGGGTCTCGGCAGCTTGCCGGTGGCTTGGCTTGTGGAAAGGTTTCTGCTTTAGCCTTACCGGCTGCTTGGCATTTGGGAGAAGTACAGCGGCGATCAAAGGATGAATTAAAGAAAAAAAAAAAAAGATGAAAAAAAAAAGGGAGAAACCATGATGAATTCATCTTTCACTGTGGCATTAGCACAACCCCGGCCCCGGCCCTCTCCTCCTCGTCAGCGGTGAAAAATGCCTCCTCTCTGCCAACAATTACCTGTTTCAGCTCAACCCTCGGAACGTCGGCCCTTCTGTAAATGGCAGCGGCGGCCCTGCTGCCGCCCAGGCGCTCTGCCCGCCGCGGTGATGGATGAGCCCCAGCTCGGCCCCGCCGTCGCAGCCATCTGCCGCCCCGGCCCCCCTCCCCAGACCCCGCCAATTGACACGCTCGTTCCTTCGCTGCGGATCAAGGGCGAGCGCGGTGGAGGCGGGGGGAAAAGTGGCAGTGATAAAAGGCGCCTGGAAAAGCGTGAATTAGCCCACGGAAGAGAGGAGATGAATGAAAAGGCGTAGCGCGGGAGGAAAGATGATGGCAGGACGGTAGGAGAGGAAGGGAGGGACTACCTGGTCCCCGTCCAGACCCCTCACTGCCGAGAGCGGGACCTCTTTGGAAACCTACCTCCAGCCTTAAGGAGAGGGAGACTCAACCCTCTGAGAAGCCACTGCTTTGCTGATGGCACTTCTCCAAGCCGGGTGGATCGCTTTCACCTCCAGAGCAAGCCGAGAGGTACTTTTCAGGTTTATCACGTCTTCAAGACCTTCAGCTTGGGCAGCTCTGCTTTCAAGCAGAATTGCTTGGGAGGGCAGTTGGTTGTTTTCACTAAAAGCTGTGGATTAAATTTATAATAGTAATAAACCCATTTCACTTCATGGGTTTGATCCCAGATTTGCCACGAGCCGCTCGGGTCAAAGGAAGCTTTATGTTTGAGCTGAAATCCATCTTCAGGCAGGATTTACAAACAAAAACCATACGGCAGAGGAGAGGCTGGCACTTCTAAAGATGCTCTGAAAATGCTCGCACATGCAGAAACGCTCCCACAAGAATTATTCCCCCCCTCATGCCAGCCATGCCAGACCCCAGGACACCGTCCTTGCCCACCTGTCAGCTCAGCTTCTGGTACCCAGCAAATCTCACAAAGGGTCGTCACAGATTTAGCGAGCGCTGTACAAGGGCCACAAAACGGCGAGCCCCTTCGAAATGGGAGATAAACCATTCCCTGTCTCAAGGCGTGTCGGTTGGAAGGAAGATATAGACACCGACACATCTCCCAGGGATGCTGGAGGAAGGCCAGGCCAGCGGCACGCCAGTATCTTGCGTGCACTTGTCTGTTGGGATGCGACCAAGTACCAGCTATGAAGAATCACTTCTTAAGACTGATGGAGGAGAAACAAACAAAAAAATAAAAAAAAAATAAAGGCTTTCCTCAACATAAGGCTATTGCAAGCATTAATACAGTAACAATTACTGAAGTGAAGATCCCAATTAGTGGAGTTAGCCCTTTTGGCAGGTGGGAATAGCTGGGTTTACTCTTCGTCCCTTCCATTTAGAAGCAGATTTAGCAACAATGCTATAGAGGAGGATTTTGAAGACATATTTGGCCACCGCAAGGTTGGGACCAGTAGCAGCTTAACGTCTTTTGAGGAAAAATACCAGCGGAAAAAAAATAGGTGTTAGTCACAATCACAATGTTTTGGGTTTTTTTCTCAGAAAGTAATGCATTGTTCCCAAATTAATAAGGGATAAGAATTTTTCATTGCAAAAGCACATTTTGGAAAAAAAAAGCAAAAAACCCACATTCTTCCTAAAGTTTCACAGGTTCTGACTATTTTTGTTAAGAAAAGATGTGCGTTCTGATGGACAAAAGTTTGGGAGACAAAGAGAAAATGGTGGCATCAAGGAGAAAACGACCTTTCCCTGTTATTCGGCTTTTTAATGCCTCCTAATTTTTGCAAGCCACCTTAAACACTTGTAACCTAAAATATTAATTTTAAAATAGAGAAAACATTCTCCCCCTCCTTCCGCCTCTTCCCCCAGTCCTTTTCTCACACATTTTCCTCTAATAGAAAGAACTGAATAATCTAATTTGACGTTTTGGGATATATCCCCTGCAGGAACTGTAGAAATGCCACCTGCTACCTGCGTGCTAGATGTGAGCACAAATCAACAGCACCCAGTGCCATGCAGGATCTCTTGATATTTTAATAGCCAAGAAATGCCTGGCCACTAACGACAGTACACCCTACACCGCACAGCCTGTGCGTGGCATTTACAGAAAAAAACGCCACCTCACTATTTGGATCACTCTTAATTGCACCTCCTTAATTACACGAAGGGAAATCCTTAATTACACTCAGATCTCCAAAAGCTTTGCACTTCAGGCTTGGCTCTCTTGCAAGTGCAGAATGATCCTTGGGAAGGGTGTTCAGATGTTTTGTGCCCAAGCTCCTCTTCCTTCGTGCCCGTGGTAGGAGGTTTGTTGGCTCCCTGCCTACTGCCACCGTGTGCTGCTGCCAACCCAACCGAGCACGATTAGCTCAAAGTCTTCTGCTGAACCCAGCTGCCAAAAGCCCAGCTGCGAGAATACCTGGAGCTGGAGGGCTGCAGGTTCACAGAATCCCAGAGTGGTGGGGGTTGGAAGGGCCCTCTGGAGCTCCCCCAGTCCAACCCCCTGCCAGAGCAGGGTCACCTCCAGCAGTGGCACAGGACGGCACCCAGGTGGGTTTGGGATGGCTCCAGAGTGGGAGACTCCCCCACCTCTCTGGGCAGCTGTGCCACTGCTCTGCCACCCTCATTAATTGGGTAATGGTTTAAGGCCCGGCCTCAAACTTAGGAAACACAAATATACCCTCTGTAAGCCGTTCTGCTGGAAAGCAAAGAGGTGTTGGCAGACACACCCAAGGTGGACACAGCCTCCTGGGGCTGCAGCACCCCATCTCTGAGATAGCAGACCCACAACGACATCTTCGGTTTCCACCATCTTTCTGTTACCTCACTTCTCTGACAACGAAAAAGCGTTGAGAAGCCCTGAATGTAGTGTTCAGTGCCCACAGCTCTTCTGACATTGGGAGAGAAGCATCTTGACCATCTTTGGGCCAAAAGTATTATAAACAGCTCCAGAACCATTCACAAGCCTTCCAAGTTTCCACATGATTATGTGTGCAAATATTTGGACTGGAAGTGCCGTTAGTCATTATTTGCAGTTCATTTTCTCTTATTTGTTCTCCGTCTTTTAAATAATAAGAAAGAGCGAGCCAAGATGACGGCTCACTGCATTCACATCCAGGAGCAGAAACACCACCTGGGTTGGTTTGGGTTTTTTTCCCCCTCAGCAAAATACCTCGGTTGCACCCAGCCGGGCTCCGCTGCTCCCAGGGAAACGCTGTGGCAGCCACAGCCCCGTGCCAGGGAGGAATTTGGCCCCCCACTACTGCCACTGCTGTGACACCGATGGGTCCGGAGCATCTATACTGTGAAAACTCCTGTCTTGGCTGTGCTCTGTGGTGGTTTTGTGTGTTGTTTTTTTTTGTGTGGTTTTTTTTTTGTTTTTTTTTTTTTTGGTTGTTGTTTTGTGTTGTTTTTTTTTTTTCCCTGGATTTACACCCTGGGGCAGAGAACTCAGAACCAGTTCCCCCGTTTCCAGGCCTCCCTGGGTTTGGGGGGTTTTCCTGCTTCGTTGCTATTTGGCACCTAATTTGGAGGGCTGATCTCGGCAGCAGCTGTTCCTCAAGCTCAGGGCTTAGCGCCATTCATCACATCAGAACGCAGCGGCGTTACCTGCAGCAGGCAATACCGCAGCAGGCGTCTGCAGAAACAGCCCCCCCCCCCCCCCCAAAAACGTGTTCGCCAAGGAAAGGGGTTTACCCCTGCCTGTGTGGACACAGAGGCACCAGAGGAGCTATTCAATAGCACAACTCCTCCACCGTAATGCTGCCATCAACATTTCCTCGGGCATCTTCATCTCAAAACCTGCCCCCTCCCTTCCGAAACACCTACAAATCTCATTTCCAGCAGTCTGTTTTGCCACCTTCTGCCTCCGGCTGTGTTGAAAGCAAACCACAGCGAGTGCTGCTGGAAGGACTGGGCAACAGCTCGAGGTGAAGCCAGTGCTTTGGTATAGACAAGATGAAAAGAAAACGTGGTGTTAGTTCTTTCGGCAGAATCCTGGCTCAGTGAATAAGGGGAACCAGGACCCAGCGCCTGGATCTGGCACCTTCAGCACGGGGATCGTTTCTGCCTGTCTTAACTCCTCGCTTCCAGGGTAAGACGGAATGGGTAAGAGCTGGGTCCTCCCAAAAGGACAGCTTGTTTTCCCCCATAAAATCTAGACAGAAGAAGGTCGGTTTAACTTGTATTTAGGTTTCTGGAAGCATTTCAATTTTAAGACAACCCCAAAGCTGAACATCTCCCCAAAAAGGCAGAAGCATCTCAGGGTGGACATTTCTGCTCTGGCACCTGCTCCCTCAGGTTGCAGCGACCCATGGATCTACACCAAAACCCTCCTGCATCATCACATTGAACCCTCCCAGCTCCAGCGAGGTATTTTTGGCTTTACACGGTCACTTGTAGAGACGGAGAAAGGATCTTGTTTCTGCGGACAGCGCAGACGTATTGCAAACCATCATGCCAAGAACAAATGGGCCTTCCTGCGGAAACGATTTCAAACACCCTTATCGACAAGGAAAAGAGAAAAATCCCAAACTGGCAGAAATAGTTGGCCCAACAGAAATAAAGCTAATGTAATATGGCAATATCCTGACTAGCCTCTGTTTACCAGGTAGTCTCTTCTCTGAGTCATGCGTTGATGTGACTATTAACAACGCACAGTTATAAAAAATCCATCCTCGTAGGAGGAAGGATGCTGTCAAGACTCAAGTAATTTCATGTTTTCAGTGAAATATGAGCAACATTTGTGTCGTGTTTCCAATTCCTCTTTTCAGGTTATTTTCCCTTTCCACTTTAATAATAATCTTTATGCCTAAAAATAGCATCTCACTTCTACAATCGGAGTGACCTTTTGTATGACGTGTGGATTGGCACAAAATAAGCAACTTGTTCCGTTTATGGCAGACAATAAGCGCTGCTGCGTTCATCGGTTTAAGTTGGGCTCCATTACTTTGAGTTTGCTCATGGGGAAACTGAGGCAGAGGGCAAGAAAAACCACTTAACTTGGTACTGTCGGCGGGCCAGGCCAGGTTCTGGGTGCAGCGCTGGGGATGCTAGATCTTCCTTGGAAACAAAATCTGAGTGTCATGAAAAACGTAATTAGCTTATTAGCATTTTTTAGGTTTTTTTTTTCCCCTCCCGCTCACCCCAAAATAGCGAAAATTATCTCTCCAGAAATATCTTCTCTTTCATATGTCAACGCTAATATTACACAAGTGCCACTTTCTTTAGAAAGCCATCATTTGTAATTCATAGAGCGGTTAGAGTTGGAAGGGACCTGAAAGGTCATCTAGTTCCAACCCCCTGCCCTAGACTTTTGGTCCCTGACATGGAGTTTGGTACAGCACCAGCAGAACGTTTCGTCCTCAGGTTTCATACTTGGTCCAGCTGGGACATCCCCTGTTCCGGCTGCCGTAAGAGTTCCTCTTAATTTTGTACTTTCTGAGAGCATTTGAATTCAGCGGGGACTACAGCATCAGGTAACACTTGACTTTAATATTAATAGCTACTTTTTATTCTGGAGTTATCTGGCTTAGTTTAGAGAAGATATTCTCCACGGTGAAGTCCTCGTGCCTTGTTTTACAATGGACTCCTGGAAATGTTTCAGTATTCCCGCCTCCTTAGACTGCCTATTCCAAGAGCCCACGTTAATATTCCCTAAACTACCATTGGAACTCCCTAGCCATTTCAGGCAGGATGATTTTCCTGGCCCAAGCTAACAAGTGTCCTGATGCTTCCCTCCCCCCTCCAAAAAAAAAAGTCAAAGTGGTGCCACACTAAATGCCCAAACCTTTTAAAGAAATACTCATTTCATCCAGCACAGCTGATAGAGACTGGGAGAAAAGCAAACTCAGCGTTACGGCTGCAATCTTACTCAGGCCATTGCTTCTGAGAAACCAACCTGTACCTACACAGGGAGCTCAGATTTTCTTGCTGTAGGGTTCAGGGCTCTTCTTGAAATAAATGATACCTGCAGAAAGCTCTGATGTTCTCCACGCCGTAGTCAAATGATGGGGAGCGATCCGATAACAACCGCCAGACCGGAGCAAAGAGGCAAGCGGGCACTTTGGCATGATAATAGAGAATCATAAAAAGGTTTAGGTTGGAAGGGACCTTGAAGATCATCCAGTTCCACCCCCCTGCCCTGGGCAGGGACACCTCCCACCAGCCCAGATTGCTCCAAGCCCCGTCCAACCTGGCCTTGAACACCTCCAGGGATGGGGCAGCCGCATCTTCTCTGGGCAATCTGGGCCAGGGGCTCACCACCCTCAAAGGGAAAAATTTCTTTCTAATACCTAATCTAAATCTCCCCTCTTCCAGTTTGAAGCCATTCCCCCTCATCCTATCACTACATGCCCTTGGAAAAAGTACCTTCCCATCTTTTTTTATAGGCGCCCTTCAGATAATCTCAGACCCTGTTTTACTGCCGGCCTCCCAACCAGTCCATGATAAAGGCTGTATTTGGAACTGTGTATTTTCCACACTTCCTCCCCAATTTCAGTCCCATCACTACACTGATACCGCTCTTTTTCTTTTTCAGTGTCCCTTACCTTGCTTGTAGAAACACCATGTGGCCGAGAGTGAGGGAGCACGCTCCCAGCACCCAGCAGGGTGAACCAACCACTGTAGCCAGCCTTGCCGGGCACCGTACTCCAACCCAGAGCGACTCCTTCGAGCATGGCCTCCCGGACACCGGGTACCAGCAGCGTCCTGGGCACCGGGAGGAAAACTGCCCCAGCTGCAGCAGGGAAGATATGGCCCCAGCCTGTCCCCATTCCTCCCAGGACCGCCTGACAGCACGCTCAGCTCCAAGCATTGCCCTAATTCGGATGAGTATGTGCAGACCAGTGCTAGAGTGAGCTCCAGCCTGAGTCATGGTGACACCAGTGGATAAGTCACCTTCAACAACCAGATGCAGGACAGCCTCATAAGGCGCAGCTGTGATATCCTCTCCTCTGCCTCATCCCAATTTCCATGCAGGGGGATCTAGCTTCTCAACTGTCTTTTTTGCAGACAGAGACCTGCTTCCCTTATGAGAGGGAGCCACCGGAGCTGGCAGATATCTGTTTTCTTCCATGGGCAATGGGGACTCCTCCAAGCTTGTCTTAGCCTCTCATCACGAGCTAACATGAGAGCCCTTCAACTTCTCCTCTCTCCATCTCCCCCACACAGATGCATCCAGGCATCGGAATTTCATGCCAGCCTTGGAAGAAACATCCCATGTCCCCTACATCTCCTTCGGGGAGGGAGCCTGGAGGGCCGTGACAAAGAAGAGCTCTGAGGGAGACGGTGGTTCTTCCAACTTCGGCTGAGCTGAGGGTTGGTGGACCTCCTGGCTGCTCCCCATCCCACCCCGCAGCTGGACCAGTGCCGAACCTGTGCAGAAGCTGATTGCCTGCACTGACACAAGTGTTAATTTTCACCTATGTTAAATGCTTCTTTGAATAATTTATTGGTTATTTATTCTGCCTGAGAGGAAGGTTAGACCATGCATTTAAATGGAAATGCTCTTCGCAAAAGCTACAGAAAATATCAGTAATTACCACCAGTTCTCAGCTGGAGCAAGTTTTAAAACCAGACGGATCAGGAAGATCTCGCTGCTTATCTCGGGTCATACCAAGCTTCCTTTCTGCTGCTTTGCAGAGGGTTTCCCAGAACATGCCCGAAGTACACCCCACATCCCTCAGTAACCTGAGGTCAGCAGTGTCCTCTTCTCACCACCACTCCCACCGAGGTGGGAACGGCTTCTCCCCACTTCCGTAAACACACCTGACTTGCAAAACTTTGAGCTTAAGCCATGCCAACGTCTTTGCCTTCCCCCTGCCGCAAGCTCTCACGCTGCCCTGTTCCCAGTCAGGGTTGCTGCCGACTTTCCCCATCTTCAAAGAGCAGACACCCACGGCACTGTCCTGAACAGACAATTAAAAGAAGAAGCAGGAGGCTAAAAACGATGTGAACTACATAAGTGGACTTCAACGGACAGTGAAGGACCAGCAAGCAGGCCAGCCCACAGATGGTGTCACCAGAGAAGGTCCCCAAATGTGCTTTAGCTTTGGAACCCGAACAAAGCTGCACAAATACACGACTATTTCATTTTCCAACAGCACCCCGCCAAAAAAACAATATTTTATTTCCTGTCAAAAATTAAAGGCACCTCCAAAGTTCCCCCCTCCCCCCCGCTAAAAACCACAGCATTATTTATTTCTTGAATTACCTATCGTATTAGCAAGATTTTGGCAGGGCTATGGGGAAGAGACAGGACCCTAAAGCAGTCCACCGCTGACAACACTCACTTTTGCTACCCAGAAAGTAAGCTTTTTTTCAATCAGAAAAAAGTTTTGTGTTTCTCTGGTTAAACCCTGCCCGCTCCACTCATGCCGACGACACCAGCGTGTACATCTGCAGCACAGATTTCTCCTGGGACTTCTGTAAAATGCCAGACTTGGGTAGGTTTGATCCCTTAAAAAAAAAAAAAAATTGTTTGTTAAACTTAATAGCATCTACTTTCCTCCTAAAATAATGTCTGCAGCAAAATGATCCTACTGGGGTCCATATGAAACAGCAGCACCATATAATTAACCGGGATACAGTGGAGATATTGGGGACTCTGGGTGATGATATTGCAGAACTGTTCTCTCATACAGGCAAACAGATCACTGCATTATAACGGAGAAGACAAAGGATATTTATTATTATTGTGTTCGAGCAAGGCTTGGCTTAATACACAGTAGTGAATGGAAACCCACAAGTGAAATAAAAATCCTCTAATTCAAATCCTCGCTGTTGAAATTACAGATAAAAGAGGGATCTCGGATGTACAAAAGCCAAGCAAAATAGCAGGATAGATACAAATAATATATATACGGCTGAAATCCAAAGTACCTCAGACAAACCCTATTGGATGAAATAGTTTATCATGAAGAAGAGGAGGAGGCTGAATGAAGAGGATGAAGGATTTTATGGGCTTCGCTACTTAATGGTCCAACTGGAAATGACATGAAAGTCCGTGATTTTTCAAGGTGACTGGTTTGAGACATCTCAAACAGACCCTCTGTCGTCACTGGCCGCTCTTGAAAAATCTCAGCGAGGCACTCTGAAGCTGTCCCTGGGGACCCGCCGAGCAAGACGGCAGCAGGCCTCCAAGTCTGGCCCCAGTCCAAACTCTTTAGGCAAAGGCTGATCTTGGCAAAGTTTCTGCTCTGCAGTTTGAATTCAAAGAGCTCCTTCATGCTTTCCGACCTGGGATCACAAGCATTTTCATTCAAGAACTTTTTTTTTTGTTTAGTCCCAACTTTTGGGAATTTAGGGTTTTTTGTTTTTTTTTTTTTTTTTTAATGTTTCCTCTTTATCTTTTACCTGGGAGAAATTCTACTTCTTTGGGTGTCACGAAAACCAAAGGCATGAGCAAAACGCATTCTTACCTGCTGGGAGGACAGACCAGTCTCCCACGCAGTCCTGAGCAGAGTCCCACACTGTGATTGCTCGGGTCGTGCCCACATTGGTGGTTTTTGGCTCGGATGCAACCAAGCCATTAGTGACTTCCGTCATTTTCACATCTCCAACCTCCATCAGTCTGTCCATTGCAATTGTCATGATGAGGGTGGACAGGGACAGTCATAAGATGGTCCTCAGCCCCAGTCTGACATCTCACGTGAGCCAGGCAGCAGCTAAGGGTTCCCTCCTTACTCCCAACTGACCCCTTCTCCTTCTGCCAAGGCACAGCAGAGCCACCAAGACCCCCAGTAACAGACCCTGCTTTGACCCACCATCAGCTGGTGTCTCTCAAAATGAAAAATCATTTCTGTAGCACTTAACTTTGCTTTAACACAGCAGACAGATTCCAAGGCTAAGTGGGAGTCAGTCCTGGACCACAAAGGTTCAGGATCATGAGGGTAGCCCATGCCTTCTCCTTACCTAGGGGCTTTCAGTTTTACAGACCTCAAATCTTTGGGTGCTCCAGTACCCTTGGGTGCTCTGGTCCCCTTAGGCAAGGCAGTGGGGATTCCTGGACTCAAACAGCTCAGCCAAAAGATCAAAAAAATCCAAAGCAGTGTGATGGAAATCACTGGAAGGGCCCTCTGGACTCCTCCAGCACTCACGAGTGCTAATTGCCAGCAGTCCAATTACATTCATGTCTCTGATAGATTTAATTGCTGAGCTGCTGAAGAGAGAAGTGACCTATTATGGATCATTGTTTACAGCAAATTAGTTCAGAAATTCCCATCTTTCTGCCTGTCATGCTCAGAGGACAAACTCCCTGAGCTCTGCCACCAAGGGCTTCACCAGCCCCAGGAGATGCAAGCTCGTTTACAAGGAAAAGCTGAGCAAAGGCACATCTAGGGCAGAAACACAAGCCTGGCTTTCTCTAGAAGAAAGCTCTGAGATGAAAGGGGTCAGACAGAGAAAGCAATAGCTCAGAGGAATAAAAAAAATGTCCAAGGAAGGAAGCTACAGAGGTTCTGCAGCAGCTGAAGAGGGCGCTGACACAGACACACCTACAACATAGCTCAAGCCCAGCCCAAAGGCTCAGACCTGAGCTTAAATGGAGCTGGTGGAGCAGTGGGCAGAGGATGGGTGGGTGGAGGTGTCAGGTGAGGCTGCTCAGGGCAATTAATGCCTACAGAGCCCTGACAGCTTCAGAGAGAGGGCATTTGCTTCTTGAGGAGTCTCTAAAGGAATGTCACAGGAGAGCGCCATGGGTCCTCCAGGTTGTTTGAACTCTTACAGTCAACAAAAGGAATAAGGATGGAATGTTTTCCTTCGCAGGACATACATGGGGCCGGGCTGAAAAGATACTTAGAAGAATTTTGCGCTTTTTTTTTAATGGGGTAAAAAATTCATTTCTGAGGGCTCTCAACCTCCCCGCCGAGTCAAAGGGGGACGAGGCAGGTGGACTGGAGGTAGGGGTTGGTGGTAACCATGTCACGCTGGTGAGGTCTCTCAGAGGTGCTGCAGCTCGGTGCGGTCCTCAGACGGCAGCTCTGACAGTCTTCTAAGAGAGAGCACGGGGTAGTCATAGTGCCCTCCCTGCATACAGCGAGGCTGCTTGATGCTCTCCGGGCTCGGCTGCTATTGCATGTGGCTAAACACAAAACCACGACCACATTATCCGGACTGTTACCTAGAGATAAAAAGAATTAAAGCAGGGGAACGCAAGAAGCTTAAAAACAGGCCTGCCCTTGACTTGTGCAATATATTTCACCAGACCCATAAAAAGATCAGGGAATTCACTCGAGCATGAATAGATACAAGCATAAAAGAATGGCGGTATTATATTTATTATTAAAGCCCTTTTAAAGCACCCTTATTGCAGATGGATTCTGAGCCTCTGGGGAAAGTCAGGGACAGGATATTTAGCAAAAATGTTATTAAAAATAGAAATTGTTTCCCATGACTTAACCTTATTGCCTAGGGGGAAATCACTTAGGCGATGTTATTGGAGAGCACGCAGTTACAAGACCATGATTGTTACGGAAGACTATGCCCTGGGTTTCTGGAATAGCAGCAACGTTTCTGCTTCCAGGGTAGTAAAATTTACCTGGGCACCCCACCAAGTGCTGGCAGCCCCCTGCAGACTGAGGAAGGCTTTTTCCTCCAGCCCACGGCACTTTTAAACAACCTACGTTGCCTTCCGCGGCTCACAGGTGCCAGGAGATGCTCCCGAGGACCAGAGCGCAGTGCGATGAGCCGAGGGCATGCAGGGCCACAGGCAGGGCGTAAGGAAAAAAATGCAATTCATCCCACATCACCCAGCAATCTACTGATTTATCATCATCATTGTGTCAAGTCCACAGCTCTAAGATGCGCTCAGTTCACCCATGGTGCCACGGTTCTCTCGCTGCTCTGGTTCCAGCCCAATGTTAACAACAGAAAGCGTTTTTCCTAACTAAGTTCTCTTCAGAACCTGGGAAAAGGTTCAATTATGACAAACGGGCGTTTTCTGACAGAAAACCTCCTCTGCCCCACAGCTGTGGCCAAAGGCTGCTCGTCAAAGCAGCGTCAAGTGTGATTCCCCCCCGCAAATGACGGCCTGAAGGTCTTTGAGAAATACGGCTCCAGAGGGCAGGGAAATGCCAGGGGGATCGCTGAGCCCATCAGATTGTCTCCTGTCTTCCTCCTGGGATACATCTCAAGGAAGATGGGCAAATATCAAACATTCATCACAGGCACTTGTCCCTTCCACAGCTGACATTGGCGCAGCAAAACAGTTTTTGATCACTTGAGCTTAATGTCACTGCAATCATTGCCTGGAATGTAATTTTGTCTTAAAAAAAAAAAAAAAAAAAGGGGGAAGGAGGATAAAAAATGAGACTCAAAGGTCTCGGTGCTTCAGAAAAGCTGGCTCTGAAGTTCTGCTGTAAGCATCAAATCTCAGCAAATTCTGTAAACTTCCCCCTCCACCCCCCACCTGTATTTGGACATTTTCCTCTTACTTAATGATATTCCATCAATTATGTAACTTCACAGATACTAGAGATCAGTATTAGGGAGTTCAGCTTCATTATTAGTACAGTTATTGTCCTTTGGAGACTGAGCTAATGGCCATTTGTCTTCTTCAATTCAATTAAGAACAATCCTCTCCGGACACCACACAGGTTGCACTCCGTGACACGCTGCTACATCCCCTCCTCCATCAGGACGTGACCCCCATCTCCGCAGACGAGATCTGGCTCCTCTCTCGCCAGCTGCACGCTATACATTTTAGCAGCGCATCAGGAAACGGCGCACTAAATTATCAAAGAACTAAACCGGGCAAGGCTTGAGCCAAGAAAAATCCATTTATCGATGGCCATTCCCCTTCTGAAGTGCTTGAGTAGGTTGACAAGACAGAAACATGACTTTCCTGACCAGCCAAGAAGGCTCTTCCCAAGGAGGATAAGGTCACATCTTCCAGCAAAGGATGGAGGGTAGAAATGGAAGGTTGGAGTGAGACTGAGAGAAGAGTTTCAACATTTTATTTTTTTTTAAATGGAGTTTACAGCTGCTCCGGTTTGTCAGTGTGACTCTTCCATACAACTGTGGATTGTGGTACGTTTATTTTTCCCCTTATCCTTGGCCTGGGCTCCATGAATGCTCTTGTCACCAAGTTCAAGGAGCCTCAGGCAGGAGCTGTTAAACCCAAGCATGTTCCTCCATGACGTTGCTGCCTTCCAGCATGTGAACAATCCTCTCTATTCTGCAGAGCAATGGCTTTCATCTTGGTATCCTTGGCCTCCTTCTTTTGCACTTCCAGCTCCGTAAGGGCTTGTACCATTACCCGGAGGTTTGCAGGAATGGTGCTGGGTCAGTTTTAGAGTGTTTTGGGCTCCCTGGGTGTCAAGGCTGAGACTCTCCTGCTCCACGTGGTCACCGGGACATGAGCCACCAGCCTCAGAAGTTTTCACAGCTGGTGACTGAAGCCTTACAAGCAGAAGGAGCCGCGGGAGAGCCCGGCATACCACAGGCAGCTCTCCAGAAATCCTCAGGCAAGCTCCGCAGCGGCACGTGGTGTGCAGAGGTCGGAGGCCAGCTTGCTGTCATAAATAAGACACCCTCTGCTCCTGGCATGTGGCGGTTTCGATGGAAAGCATTAATTGCCGGCAAATAGCTCTGCTAGCAATTCAACCTGACAAACGCTTTATTAGACCAAAGCTCACACTGAGAAAGAAGGTGTGAGATCGGCTTGTGATTTATGGGTGCAGAGAGCAGGCAGGAAAGCTGGGGAGTCTCCTCACCAACCAGAGTCTGCCAACTTTTCAGGAGAAGAGCTACCAGTGCAGGCAGAGGAGGCGGCTGTGAGCTGAAGAGATGTGTCCTTGCAGGTGGGCTCTTCCCTTTGAAGTCTGCACCAGGCAGCTCAGCCACACAGCTGGTCTGGCTGACCACTCCCCAGTGATGGTACCACCACCCCATGGTCGGCCTCCCCAAGGCTTGCTCCCTTGAAGGTCCACCAAAAAAGAGCACTTGGTTTGTTATCGTGTCCTTCTGCTTTAACAAAAGCAAAATCCTGGAACAAGCACAGTCCCACGCTGCTGCCGCTGTGAGTAACAGTGATGGGATCACTGAGACGTAACAAGATTTATCACTTTCTCCTGAAGAACGATTGCCTGCTTGGTGTCCTCAGTAAATAATGTTCTGCCTGCATCATCTGGGGACATCATTAACCCAGGAGACAGCGACACCACTTAACCTTTCACAGGCTCGCTCCACTCCCCTAAGCTGCCCGAGATGTACAGTTACCCAACGACTCCTTTCAGGGACAAGGTGAGGATGTGATGCCAAAATTCACACATGGGAAGAAGGAACCCAGCACAGGCATTTGATGGCATGCAGAGGGCGATGAAGTACTGAGGAGCACCTATGAGCATCTCCGTGCTCCACCTGCACTTCCAGCACAGCCTTTACCAGGAGCGTATGGTACGTCTGGGCTAGTTGGGCCACTTTGGCTTCAGGAAGGCTACCAGAGTAGTGAGTCACAGACTCCAGCTGCTGGGCACATCAAGGGCATTTGCCAGCTCTCATCCATAGCCATGACCCCCTCACTGGGTTGTAGAAAAGCAGCGCTCTTCCCACCGAGTGCCCAGGATCTTCTCCCTTCCCCATCCACAGGCATCTCAGTGACTTCTTGGACCTGTTGGAGTGGGTCCAGAGGAGGGCCACGAAGATGATCGGAGGGCTGGAGCACCTCTCCTATGAAGACAGGCTGAGAGAGTTGGGGTTGTTCAGCCTGCAGAAAAGAAGGCTCCGAGGAGACCGCATTGTGGCTTTCCAGCATCTGAAGGGGGCCTACAGGAAAGCTGGAGAGGGACTTTTTACAAGGGCATGTGGTGATAGGACGAAGGGGAATGGCTTCAAACTGGAAGAGGGGAGATTTAGATGAGATAGTAGGAAGAAATTTTTCACTTTGAGGGTGGTGAGCCCCTGGCCCAGGTTGCCCAGAGAAGCTGTGGCTGCCCCATCCCTAGAGGTGTTCCAGGCCAGGCTGGACGGGGCTTGGAGCAACCTGGGCTGGTGGGAGGTGTCCCTGCCCAGGGCAGGGGGGTTGGAACTGGATGGTCTTCAAGGTCCCTTCCAACCTAAACCATCGTATGATTCTACGATTCTTTCAGGCAGGGTGCAGACAGCCTGCTCTCTGAGTGTGCCAAGTGCTCAAGACTTCGATGTGTCTCACCTCCTCACTATGCTTAATAGCTCCTGACTGCTCCCGCACTATGTCTATGACCGAAGCACTGGATTTATTAATGCATTTTTAATTAGCAAACTCCATCTCCAGGGGAAGGTGTCTTGCATCTTAATGACCTTTGCTTTGAACCTTTGCCAGAGAGAGCTTCACACTGTAAACCTGTGTCTGCAACCAAGTTTCCTGATGACCCTCAGCTCGTAAGCTGAGCAGCCAGGGCAGGGGAGGTAGGTGTGGGTGAGGAACTTGCTAGGTGGACGTAGTCCCAAGTATAGTCCAAGCTGGTGGGAAGTCATAAGACAGTGATTTGAGTTTGAACAAGTCATAGAAAGCTTACAAAGCCTCTGCACGGTTAAAGAAGTGCTGTAGGAAAGGCTTGCTGGAGCACAGCAATGGGGTTCAGATGGTCCCAAGAGCTGGCGAGGTCTGGGCAGGGCTAAAGCACGTTGGGGACAGGCAGGGGACAGGAGCCAGCCTGGCTACACACACCAGCCCTCTTGTTCTCAGGGACAAGGGAAGGACCACAATTATTTTTCCTTGGAGCCTTGTTCACACCAGCTCATGACCCAGTTATGCACCGTGTCCCTCCAGGAGGTGCCTTTTGGCAAGCCACGTCTTTCCGGATCAGCTTGTAGTATTAGGGGCCAGCGTAAAGACCTGTTTTTTCCTAGGAGTTAGTGACATTTTAATCAACTCTTCCGGAAAGAGTTACACATTTAAATGTTATGCTATTTCTTTCCGATTTCCCCAGGCATTTCATGGTTTCAACATGGTTTCAGCATTTGCTGTATTCCTCCAGTTCCAGATCTCGTCTCAAGCCAGCCATTACAATTGAGCTGTTCCAAGCCGATCAACGCTGCAGGCGCCCACGGTCCTTAGGTCCGTGTCGGAACACATTTCCCACCTCTGGGAGGAGCGAGGGTTGAACCCATTTCCTCCCCCTCCTTTGCTTTGGGAAGGGTGGGGAAAACATCGGCAGCTTCGTGGTTTATTACCCACACAGCTCTATAGATCCATACCTTCCAAATGCCTTCAGCAGTTCCCAGTGCCAGCTGTTCCTCTGTTTTCTGGCTTCTCTGTCACACAAGCTGTTAGTGATGCCATTTGTCTCCATCCTCCTCTGAAAGGCACATCCCAACGGCACACGATTCCCAACAGCGGCTGTTTCCCCACCCTCGCCCGCCCCACTCCAGCCTTATCCTCGCTAGAACCGAATAACTCCATCTCTAGAGGAGCAGGAGGATCTAGCATGAAAATCCTTTCAGAGCAGAGAGTAGCAGATGCTAAATATTCATGCAGCTGCTGGCTGGCAGCACTGCGCTACATATGCGGGAGGTATTTATGCTCCATTGCGTCTCCTGATGAACATCCCATCCTCAGCTCCTTTGGGTCACTGTGCAGAAGCAGAAGCACCCCAGAACTAAGCAGCGCTGGTGCAAACGTCAGCAGTAACTGCTGTGCTGGAAACACGTGTGAGGCTTGTTCCCGCAGCAGGGACATGTATTAATCCATTCTGACTTCACCTACCTACACCCTTATCCTCCTGGGAAGCAGCAAGACGTGAGTTCACCTCACCATGGGCCCACGGCTGTCCCTTCGCCATGCCCCAGGTACGCGGCATCACCCAGCCAGACCGCCTGCTGCTCAGTAATTCCTCCTCGAGCCTGCTGCAAGGATCGCTTCACTGCCTTCAGCTGTAGTCTAAAGGACTTGGGGAAGCAGCTTAAGCAACGGTGCATGACTCAGTCCTCCCCCTTAGCTCTCCCCTCTCAGAGGAGAAGCGTGAGCTTGCCCGTGACCTCCAGCAACGCAGGACACACTGAGAGACTTGGGGGTGTTCAGCCTGGAGAAGAGAAGGCTCCGGGGAGACCTTAGAGCCCCTTCCAGTCCCTAAAGCTACAGGAGAGCTGGGGAGGGACTTTTTACAAGGGCACGGAGTAATAAGACGAGGGGGAATGGCTTCAAACTGGAAGAAGGGAGATTTGGATTAGATATTAGGAGGAAATTTTTCCCTGTGAGGGTGGGGAGCCCCTGGCCCAGGTTGCCCCGAGAAGCTGTGGCTGCCCCATCCCTGGAGGTGTTCAAGGCCAGGTTGGATGGGGCTTGGAGCAACCTGGGCTGGTGGGAGGTGTCCCTGCTCAGGGCAGGGGGGTGGAACTGGGTGGTCTTCAAGGTCCCTTCCAACCCAAACCATCCTGCGATTCTAAGGTCTCTCACATGGTCCTGCAGCACTGCAGCAAAGAGCACCACGGAGTTTCTTCCCTCCATGTGACACTACCTTGCTGGCACCTACAGTTTGCCCTTGCTGGAGGCCAAAATCAGGTTTGTCATCCTGCTGCTCCTCCAGCAAACACCTGAGCTGCGAGAAAGTGTTTCCTGAGTTTTCTCTAAGCGGCAAGAGATGCAGCCCCAGCAGGCCGTCCCACAGCCTGGCTGCGTACCTCTCCCCGATGACTCGCTTGCACCGTTCCGAGCGGAGCTGTCTCACCTGCAACAAATCCTTTTGCTTTCAGCCAGCCAGCCTTCCCTTCCTATGGGAGGTTTTGGGCACAGCCACTGTGAAAGATGTCAGGGAGGCTCAGTGAAGAGCTTGTAAAGAGCCTTGGACCACATCTCCAAAGTTGTCATGGAGAAAACTCCCTCCCACGCACTGCTAGACGCATTTTGACGGGTTAGGCCCTGCCCCACTTTCCCTACGGCTTGCCCAGTTCTTACCAGGTGGGCAGACACAGCAGACCAGCTTTTCGGGGAAAGACAGACTCACAGAAGAGAGAGGGTTTTGGAAGCCTTTTCTCTCCCTTCTTTCCCCAGGCAAGATGGAGCAATCGTTTCACACAGTGCCTAGGCTGTTTTCACAATGCCTTATCAACCATGGAGACCTGCTCCTGCTACGTGTCCCGCCTCCACCTTACCCGTTGCAGTAATCAGCCTAATTTACCAGCAGCACTCCTGGAAGTAGTACAAGGTGTAGGGTCCCTGCACGGTACAGCCAGAGGTCATCACCCGGATGGGACTGGGAACCTCTGCGGGGCACAGCCCGGGTCCACGGACACCTTACACCTCCCTGTAAAACCCCAACGTCGCGTGTTGCAAAGGCAGCATTTCAAAGCCTCCGAGAGGGAACCATTTATTATCCCGCTTCTCCCTTAACGCAGCCCCCACTGTCC
This sequence comes from Pluvialis apricaria, assembly GCA_017639485.1. Lineage (NCBI taxonomy): Eukaryota > Metazoa > Chordata > Aves > Charadriiformes > Charadriidae > Pluvialis > Pluvialis apricaria. Next base: position 24,656,941 of record CM030014.1, on the reverse strand, counting down.
TGCATCCCCAAGCGCCAATATCCAGCGGTTTTTCTAATCCAATTTATCATCGCGTTGTTTCACCCAAGTCAGCAGATGCCCCTCTGCTCAGGTTACTGACGGATCGATGTAACGTCGGGGCCTCAGAGATGCCGCTTGCCAGCGCTCAGAGTTTCAATTCCCCTGTCTCAGCACGATGTGGGGAAGGGGAGGGCAAAGCCCAGAGGAACAGCAAGTGACAGGGGCGGTCGAGCACCCCGAAGGGCTGTAAGGGCCGTGAGGGGAGCACCCGCAACCTCTACACACTCCTCGGGAGCAGCCCGCTGTCACTCACCCTCGTCCCAGCAGCGTGGAGCGAGACTATGGCTCTAACGACCCGGCTCTGGGCCAGGGGGACCTGAAAGCAGATGGAGATCACAGCGTGGCGGCGAGGAACCGCATGAGCGGCACCGAGTCAGCCCTGCGTGCGCAACTCCATCCCGGCGACGTCGGGCGCGCAGGGCCGAGGGCTGTGAAGGGAGGCAGCCACACAAAGCCGTCAGGAGAGCTGAACTGTAGGCAGCGCATCGATTTCCCATTCCTGTCCGTGCTGCTCAAGCGTTTTTCCTTCAAATAGGCGTCTTCTGCTTCTGCCTAGTCCGTGCTGGAAGCCGGAGGAGCACAGGCCTCCCGCCGCACCTGGGAGCTTGCAATAAGTGTTTGTACACGCACTTTGGAGTCCAGCAGACAACTTCACCTCTGCTTGAAAAACAACTGGCAGTCCTGCACATATAGTGGACGGCGCGATGTGCCCGCCCGCATTGGTCTTTGCGTGACGCTGCTCGGGTTTGTTACCGCGACGTCTGGCCTCCAGCTCCGCCCACCTGCAGCGGTTTGTGCTCTGGCTGCATCCCTGCTGTCCCGACGATGCTCCCCGCTCTGAGCTGTGGGGCAGGAGCTACACCACTCCACCCCACAGCTTCCCGAATTCAGTCCTGATCCAGCCCTTGCAGCGATCCCAGCCGCAGCTCTTGTGGCCCCATGCCACGTTCAACGGGAAACGGAGGTTAAGGTCTTCTTACTTCTCACTCATTGCAAGAGTGAGGCTCACAATAAAGCATTTCAGTGAGATTAAGGCTGATTTTTGCTCCATCCTTCTTCCATTCCGGAAGGGGAAAGGTGCTTAATGAGACCCAGGGGAACCAGCAAGCTCCCCATCTGTCACTAGATGGAAAACCTGACAGGGTGGTACTGGGATTTAACGTCTGGACAAATAACAAGGACATTTTAGCACTTTCCCCCTTTCCTCTTTGAAAGCAGGACACAGCAATGTGGTAGGCATTTCTAAGGAGGAAAATACCTGGGGGTCACAACCCAGCAGTTTTCACACTCAGGGTCCTTAATGGATTTCTTCCCACCCCGGTCATCCTCCTCCACATGCAGTTGGTCCAAGCTCTATTTTCTCAACCCACAAGAGCGTTCGCTGAATTCTCAATTAGATACAAAACCTCTTAAGGAGTGAGACAAAGCTCCCAGAAGTGGTTTTATGGCATCCAAGACACAAAACCCTCCTCCTCAAAAGCACTCTGCTGACAAATACTCACTCCCCAGCTATCCAAGCGCATTTTCAAACCAAAGCCGCAGCTGTAAGAGGTGACCTGGAGAGAAGACTGGCCCCATACCCCACTTTGCTGCTCTGCCTGAAGAAGACCTTCAAGGAAATCAAATGGAAGTTTCTATTCGTTTTCTCCCTCCCACGATGAAAAGCTCCAAACTGTCGGGGAGGTGGTTACGCAGAGGGGCAGGAGACCATATGGACGGGAGAGATTTGGTTGTCCTTACGAAGGAGGGGGGCAAAAGAACCAGTATTAGTAAGGTCTCCCAGATTAGTTTCCTTGTTTAGGGGACAAAGCACTCACCTCCAAACGAGAATAGCAACAGGAAAGCAGCAGTAAGGGGACGAAAGTTAAAGCAGTGTCATTGGAAAGGCCGGGACAGACTCCATCAGACCCATGCTGGAACTGCCACCTATCAGCAAAATCCGGTGAGATAAAGAGCTTTAGTTATGCATTGTCATGGTGTATTAAATAAAGGTGTCTGCCCTCGAGCCCTCACTCCTCAAGCCCTTCACCCTGCTCCCCTTGGGAGGGGTAGGTATGCATCATTAGAATGGCATACCAGCCTCAGACCCAAAGGGTCACGCTACCCAGAGTTGGTGAGCTCAGCATAGTATAAGCAACTCTGTTGAGATGCATCAGAGTGACAGTTAAGGTCTTTGCCCTTTCCATTAGCTTTATTTTAATTTGAAGCTGCACTGTTCATTACGTCCATTACATCCAGTCCCAGCTGGCTGGCACGATGCTTTGTGTCGCTGCTGACTTTGGGCAAGAGCCTGATGCTCTAGCCTCTGGGGTCCCGGCTGCACGTGTGTCACGGCAACAAACTGGCCGGCAGTGACACCTGGGCACTGGTTTTTGCACCTGCAAATCCTGTGGGTCTGTTAGGACGCTACCCCGAGGGCTCCTCCACCGCACCAAACCATACTCAGGAGGCGGCTGTGGGTCTGAGCAGATGGGGGACAGTCCACACTTTTCCCATCCCCTCGCACAGAAACGCTTTAATTTACTTACGGACGGAGCCAATGTGATATGGGCAGTAAGGAGTTGAGTCAGCTTGCTAGCAGAGAAGTTTCCAAGCATCAGCTCAGCTTCTGCAAGCCTCTACAACCATCACATTAGCCTACAGGTAGCCCAAGGCCAGAGGTTTCAGATGCTGGAAAGCCAGCTGGAGGCTACAGGAATGAGCTGGAGAAACTGGAGTATCATTGACTGGCCTGGAGTCCCTGGGCTCAGAGCTCTCCCAGTGATCTTCCCAACTTCCCAAAATTTCTGGAAAACTTAAGAGGAGCTACTTGGATGGGGAGCAATAAGATCCTCAGCCCCTACCATAATGTTGGGGTTCTCTCCCAACACTCCCCACCAAAGGGATGCCGGGAGAGAGCTGGAAACATAGATATTTTTCAGCTGGTCCTGTCCATGTGTTTAAGCACTTGCTCCTGTCTCTCCCCAGCCCTTCTCCCGGGAACACAGCCCAGGCAGGGAGTCCCTGGGCCACGCAGGATTGCAGAGTAATCACTGCAGTGGGCACGAGCCAAACCAGGAGCCTCCTCTCACCACCTATGGCATGGAGTCTCGTGCTACGCTTATCTGCAAGGGTCATTTTCCACGTGGTTCAGTGCTGGAGCTGGAAAGCCCTTTCAAAAAGGGAATTGGGAAGCCTGACCTCAAGCTAAAGAGCTGCTAGACAGAACAAATACACGGCACTGCACAAATAAGGAGGAAGCTGGTACCAAACTGGACATCTGCTTCAAGAGAAGTTGATCTAAGAAAGATTTTCTGCTATCCTTCGATATACAGGAGGAAGTCTTGAAATATCATCTTTCCTTGATAAAAAAAAAAAAATAATAAAATGCTAGTCTGCAGCTCCTGCCGTCTCTAGTCCATATATTTCCCGAGATCCTTGAACAGAGACAGAGCAATTTGCTGGGATGAACATGCATGAAACCAAAGCAGCAGGGTTCCTGGCAGAAGGCACATAAACATGCCCCCCCACCCCCCCCGCAGCAACTAAAGGCCTTGGACTTCCACTCGTGTGTCACCCAAAGGAGCTTCAGAAACGCAAGAAGATTGCTAGTCTGCAGCATCAGGACAAAGCAGCAGCCAGGGGAGAATAAAGCACAGAGCGAGAAGAGGCCTCTTCAGCACGACGAGGATCTTGGATTGCCGCAAGCATGGCTCAGCCATTGAAGCATCCACACGAGCCAAGCACGGCGAGCTTATCTGCATCTTGGAGCTTTGTCAGCCAGGAAAATCCCCATCTCGCTGCCTTCTGCAGCAAACCAGTAGTGCTGGGAGAGTCCAGCTACCCATCACACACGGCATTGCTCTTCATCATGGGATGGTAGAGCCGGACACAACTGGGAGAGCACCTGGGCTGCAAGACCTGCAGGGCAGACCCCCGTAGAGCATTTTCCCCTGATGCTCGGAAAAGAGTTTAGGAAAAACTCAGAAAAAAATTTAAGTCCTAAAGCCACTGAATGAGAGAAGAAAGGATGCTCGCTGTAGATGGGATCAGCTCTACTGGAGCAATCCTGCTTTTCTACAGGAACAGAAACAGAGAAGAGCCTTTGACAAGTCCTACCCGAACCTCTCGGCCAATCTGGAGTCCTACCAAACAGAGAAGACCTCAGAGTGCTTCAAATGTAAAATTGGAGTCAAAATAAAACCCAAGACGCTCAGCTCCAGGTCTCCACACTGTGCCAATAGAGCTGCAGGGAGAGGCAGACTCCATGGTGGTGAGGACCACCTGGCAGACTCGGGGTTTGCACTACGGGTTGACCCACAGTGTTTTGGAGGAAGATGCCTGGTCCCACGTTTGGACCCCCTGGTGGGATGTGCAGTCATCCCTCACAAGCCTAGAGCCGTGCCAACCACCCGGGGCTGCAGAAGGCTGGGCAGGTAGGAGAGCCATTGAAGCTCCTCAGAGAGGAGGCCAAGAGCACTGTGTTTTGAATGGAACAGAGCTAAGCAGGGAATTTTTAGATCAATGGATGCGTCTGCCGAGAATGGGCTTGAAAAACAACCTGTTTCAGTAAAACTTGCAGTCACTTTTGCGGGGAGATCAGTTATACCGAAGCAGTTGACAATTAAAAAGTATTCCCAAGCGACTATTTTTCATCAAAATTACTTTTCAGACCCTCAATTCCGGCATGTAAGATACAGACTCATCAATAAGGTTACATATTACCTTGTAAACTACATCCACAGATTCCTTCCCCGTCCCACCAGTACCATCGTTTAAGTACAGACCCCCCAGCCAGGAAAGCCAAAAGCACTAAACCACCTTCTGAAATCCCACAGATAACAAGGAAAATCCTAGCAGTCGGTGTTAAGAGGTTTTGTGTGGCAGTAAACCGTATATTTTCTGTTTTGGTTTAATATTAATGTATTTATATATTGTTAGTGCAATTTGTTGAAGCTGTTTCCTTCCTTGCAAAAGCCTGGGTTTAGCAAATATTGGCTGGTTAACTATGTTGTTACTTAGCAACCCTAATTGGATTTCAAATTGGAGATTTTGTTTTGGAAATATTACCTGTATCACTTAGCATGGTGAAATAAGTTCCTACCTTCATCACGCAGATAAACCCAATCAGCATTCCTCAATTCACAGGGGTTTAATCTTGTTTACATGCTTCTAAGACAAGAACTGACACCTTCCCTCCTCCCCCGGCCAAGACCTGCAATCTTTCACCGGGATTTGGAAATCCAAGACCAGCACGAGCTCCTGCTGCAGACACCACCTTGAGCGGCCTCCGTGGCAGCCCTATGGCCCTGTCCCCGGGCTGGGGGGAAATCCTGCAAGCTTGGCGTGTCCCAGCTCAGCTGCTGGCCACATCAGAGGTGGCTCCAGACCAGACAAAGGGAGCTTAAACGTAGCTGCTGGGCCACTGGCAGAGGGTGTGTGGGTAGAGAACCCAGCTGAGGACGGTCAGAAGGTTGAAGGTGCACCCAGAGCCCTGACACCATGGCTGCTTTGCTGGTCCGCCTGCTACAGTCCATCAGCCACTCCACACCCATCAAGATGGCCAAGACAGGCAAGGAGACCTTCTGATGTAGCCCACAAAAGGACATTAGCTCCAGCAGCCTGGGACCTCTGACAAGGACTTCTCTTAATATCAGCTCTGTGACTTGGGTGCACCAGAATCAGCCATCCCTCTAGATGAAGACTTCCTCCAGCTGAGCCCGAAGGCAGAAGGCCCATTGCACACAGCTGGGACGTGAGGAACAAAGTGCCTCCTCCAAGAGCAAGCGAGGAACCATGCCTGCGATAGTCAGAGGCAAGGACAAGGTGGCCAGGACTCGGGCCAGGCACGTGCAGGTTCCTGCTGGGCTGCTGTCTGGCCCATCGGTAGTTGAGATGAGGGTGCAGAGAAAGAAAGAGAGCACTGAATTACGTGCTCTGCTGCATCCCGCCAGCCCAAAGCATCGGCTGCTGGAGGTACCGACCTGCGAGATGAAGCTTGCAGGGAGGTCTGGAAGATGGGGTGGACTTTTTTTTCCAAAAACCTCTTCTCTCCTTTCACTGTATCATAGAATCATAGAATCGTTATGGTTGGAAGAGACCTTAAAGATCACCAAGTCCAACCATTAACCTAACACTTCTAAGTCCATCCCTAAACCATGTCCCTCAGCACCACATCTACACGTCTTTTAAATACCCCCAGGCACGGTGACTCCACCGCTTCTTCTGAGACAGTCGGGGTGGGCACTGCAGCGGGCTGGTTTAGGGGGTGAGCAAGAGGCAGACCGAGCTGCAGATAAACCCTGCCCCGTTTTCCCCTGGAGTCAGGACAGGCAATGCCACGACCGAGGGATGCCCAAAGGTGCCACCCGTCTCCCAGCAGCTCAAAGCCTCCCAGCAGAGATGGGGAACCACAAGGCAAGCCAGCGAACTGCAGCGCGAACCCCAGCAAAGTTTTTCATGCCTGTGGAGCTTTATTTCTGGTGCAAGCGGAAAGTGACTGATGATATGCCATTTAGTGATACTAAACGGGTAAGCCAAGCATTAAGCCAATTACAGCCTACAAATCGTTGCACAGCAGTGCGCCGCTCTGACTTCAGCCATGGGCCAGCGACCGCAGGGACCGGCAGGGAATGAGCATCGATCGGTGCCCGGGGCCCCAGGACATCCCCGTCGCTGCCTGGTCCATAGCGGGCAGCACTGCTGGTCCTCCCGCCCGCCTGCACCCCAGCCCCAGCTATGGCACTGCAATCCGCAGAAGAGCTCCGAAAGCACGGCAAAGACCACGGGAGGCATGAAAGGGAGCTGGGTCCTACAGGAACCCGGCGTTTTGGGATGGGCTGCACAGGGGTTGTCTACCTGCCATCGCAGGAAGGGTTCACTCTGCCTGGCTGGTTTCTTATGAAGCCCTTTATCTTCGCAGAGCTGCGATGGGTGAGGGAGCTAAACAATTAAAGAGAGATGTTGACGTCCTTGTGCAGCACAGAGAGAGGAGAGGCAATTACAGGGAAGTGTCAGCCTGCAAACTAGGCTTTTTACGCTCCGAAGATGTTAATCTCTACTCTGAGGAGGGATGAAGCAGCATTTTCCCTGTGGGAAAGGCCCTGAGGGTGTGGAAGTATGGGGTTACGTGTGGTCCTCAGCTCTATGCAACGGGACGAGGGAGTTGCCATCGTGGCAGAGTGATGCCATGGCCTGAGCACTGGCAGAGCTGCCCCTGTTCAACGGGTCATGAAAATACAACCTGCTCAGGTACATGCTCCTCCTTCCTTCCTCCAAACTTAGAACGGGATCCTGGACCAAGACACAAACGGCAGCAACGTGGCCAGACTCAACTGTAAGCAGATGTGTTTGACCCTAACCCCAGCTGGGTTTTCCAGTTGGGCGGGGTGAGTATTTTGGAGCAAACTGTTTACCAGCGAAACAAATGCCTTCGGAGCCATGCTGAATCCAGTTTCTTTTCATGATGGCTTGGAGGTTTCCAGTCCCGATGCTAGCCCAATTTTCTCTTGGCAGATTAAGCCTGGGAAATGAGAGGCGGACTTTCTAGACTGTGTCCCAAAAGAGGAATGCACTTCACCCCATGATTATGCATCCTTGAGACTAACCCAGGAGATGGCAGGACCCTTCTGGTCTTCCTTGGGCTAGTCCTTCACAGTAAAAAGGCCCTCTCCAGGAGCTTCGATGAGGAACTCGAAAGCAGGGGAAGATCAAATGAAGGAGAAACAAAATCATTCCAGTATCTGAAGAGCGCCTAAAGGAGAGCTGGGGAGGGACTTTTTACAAGGGCATGCAGCGATAGGACGAGGAGGAATGGCTTCAAACTGGAAGAGGGGAGATTTAGATTAGGTATTAGGGAGAAATGTTTCACTGTGAGGGTGGTGAGTCCCTGGCCCAGGTTGCCCAGAGAAGCTGTGGCTGCCCCATCCCTGGAGGTGTTCCAGGCCAGGTTGGACGGGGCTTGGAGCAACCTGGGCTGGTGGGAGGTGTCCCTGCCCAGGGCAGGGGGGTGGAACGAGACAATCTCTAAGGTCCCTTCCAACCCAAACCACTCTATGATTCTATGATCATGTCCATGAAGCGCTCTGATTTTGAGCTAGGCCAGGAAAATGCCATGGATAGCTTCTCAGTGTCAGAAGCAAGTCTGGTGGTGACTGTGCCGTCATGAAGGGCTGTTTCCTTCAGGTGGAACTAGACCATGCATTTAGAGGGGAAACGGGCAGGAAAGAGCAGCATTATACTGCTGAAAATTTAAATGAAAGTAGATTTATTTTGTCTTTGTTCCAATACTCCGGAGATAGTGTTGACTTATGTGTTGGAAAACCAAACCCTGCAACCAGCAACTATGAATTGTTGTATTAAACCTGCCACCTCCCCCTAAAGCCCTGAAGCAAACAAAAATCTGACGGAAGCTGCTGATTTTTTCTTGGCTCAGTCCCCAATCTGTTTGTCAGGTTCCAGATGCATTTTACAGCGGTTGAGGGTGGGTTTTTTTGTTGTTGTTGCTGGATGATTTTAGCAAACCAAATGTTGAAGAAGAGCAGATCTGAAAGTGAAAACAATCCTCCGATAAAACTCAGGTTTCTCCTGAAAATTGTCAGGGAGTTTTCAACCAGGATTAAGCTACAATTACACGGGTTCTATTTTAACTGTGAATTAAACAGCGCGCTGAATAGAAATGTTGTTGTGTTCTGTTTGAACACCCACAACCCAAAGAACATCCTTTATCTTGAAACGCACATTAGTTTTACCTTATATTATTACTGCAAAAACACTGCTCCGTTACAGCCGAGGCTGCTGCACTGTATGATATCTGCCAGTCGATCTGCCTTCGCTAAGCCCTTCAGCGTACCTAGACAGCTACTATTTTAAGATCTTAAAATGATATGAAAAATACACCGTTAAGAGAACGAGCGAGGCGCGCTGCATAAATGCTGCCTTTACAACCCTATCAGCATTCAGCTCAGCTTCCAAATGCCCCTGATCGGCAACAGCGTTCTGTATATTCCCACCATTAAACAACGTTTGAACTTGTGTTAATAGCAATAGAACAATTAGCTGAAACAGCCATCCACTGAGCGAGCGAGTCGTATCATCAAGAGTCAGTCTTGGTGCAAATAAAGACTTACCCTCACAAAGGAAAGGGATTGCAATCTTCGATATAAGGAATAAAGATTCTTGCCTTTCCTAGTGGCACCATAAAATCGGCGCGTGAACGATACATCGAACGTCAGAAGCCAGCATCTACTGAAATTTAGGCGGCATTTGGTTGCTTAATTGTAAACCTTACTGATTATTTCCCCTGAAAAAAAAAAAAAAAAAAGAAATCTTTAGTATTCTGAGACTGTAAAGAGCCATTTACCTGGTCCTGGTATCAAAAATATTCTTATAATGTTAAAGCTCTGTGTGGGAAATGCAGAAGTAGCACAACAGACTGTAACAATGTTGGGGGGTGGGGGGAAGGAAGGGAAGGCTTTTTTAAGGGCCTGAATTTATTTTTACAGCTTAATGAAAAGAGAAATTTCTGGGAAATTTAGAAATCAAGAGTAGGGGGCTTACTTAATAGGAAATTTCCCCTGGCAGTTTCTTTTTTGTTTCTCACTGAACAAATGCATTCCATGCTGATGGGAGGGGCAAAAAGAAACTGTTTTCTGTGGAAGGAATAAAAAAAACAGGCAGGAGAAGCTTCCCTTCTCCTGTGGTTTTCCTCTTTTTCCCATCTCCTCTGTGCCAATAACAAGAAAAACGTCCTCTTGAAAAAGGAGGAGAGGAGCCGAATCGGAACCCGGCTCAGAAAAGGACCACGAGTTGACCCATTTGCCAAAGCTGTCGTCGTGGTGAATCTATTACAGGAATGCTAAAAAGAACCTGGGAAAACTTTTGATCGGAGCTTTTGAATTAGGGAAGTTACTCCAGCGGAGAACCCCCCCCTGCAGCTCATTCCAGATGGGGAGAGCAAGGAGTGGATTTCGGAGGAGCCCAGCGCGGTATTCGCGTGACACAGGCTTACCCCACTGGGCTGTCTGCCTCTGGCGCGATACAGGAGGGGTTGCTCTTATTACACTGCTCACCTTTGCTTCTAATAAAGCTCATTGTTCATTCCCAGCTGAAAGAAGACATAATAAAAATGATGGCAGGAAATTGAAGGCTAGCTAGCGTTAAGAGAGACAATAACAAACCTGCTTTTTATAGGGTAATCTCCGATCCTTTGGTAGCTCAAGGTAAAGAGGGCTTCGAAATCAGCAAGAGAATTAAAAATATTGAGATCAGCTAAAACATTCCTTTCCTTTGCACATCAAAGAGGATACCCACAGGGACAGATTTGCTGCTACGGAGTAATTTCCACCACTTTTTACTAGAAAAAGAAAAGCGTTCGGTGCTTCTCCCCCCTTCCTTTAGCACCAATCCACCTTACGGGGCGGGGGGAAGTTACCTTTCTGTGCTCCCTAGAAAAATCTCCACCTAACGCAAAGAGCGATGCCAGTTAAACCATAGGGTGTCCACCTGGACGCGGGGGTGTCAGGTCTGCAGTCCATTAGCCGTGTCAGAGAGGCGAGAGTCGATGGGTGGAAAGAGGGAAGGGTGAATCCACCTCCAAAAACAGCTGACGAGTCTTAAAATGCGCCGAGTCCAGCAGCTCGGATTAACTCAGAGCTAACCCAGGGGTTTTTAGCCGGGTCCAAGCCTCCCAGTTGCCCGTCGCTGGGTTGGCGGGCCGTGCTGGCAGCCAAGGCAAGCGATGCCATGTCACCCGGAGTGATCTTGCTCCTAGAAAGCTCATTTCCGAAGAAATATAGGGCTGAACCCAAAGAAAAATCTACCCCAAGCTCTGCAGTGGGGGTTTAGGTGTGATGGAGCATGAGAAGCATCACAAAATTCCCCAGCAGGAGGGGCTGAGCGCCTGGGTCACACTCACTCGAGCTTGGAAGAAACATTTTTGGGGTTCTTCTGAACTCCTGGAAAAGCCAGGCAGGAAAATCTGCACGTGCAGGATTGCAATGGGTCTGTGAGAATGACCCAGGGCCTGTCCCTGTGCTTGGAATAGAATCATAGAATGGTTTGGGTTGGAAGGGATCTTGAAGATCATAATGTTCCACCCCCTGCCGTGGGCAGGGACACCTCCCACCAGCCCAGGTTGCTCCAAACCCCGTCCAACCTGGTCTTGAACACCTCCAGGGATGGGGCAGTGGTATCTGAAAGCCAAGTTGGAGACCATTTCAAAGACCTGTCAAATCAGTAGTTCGTGACTGGTATTTCTTTCTTTGGGATGTACAGGTTCAACGTGGGAGGACAGACATGGGCAAGAGGTCATTCACCTCTAAGACTTGGACTTGTGCAGTCAGTATTTCATAGAATCCATAGACTGGTTTAGGTTGGAAGGGATCTTAAAGACCATCCAGTTCCACCCCCCTGCCCTGGGCAGGGACACCTCCCACCAGCCCAGGTTGCTCCAAGCCCCGTCCAACCTGGCCTTGAACACCTGCAGGGATGGGGCAGCCACAGCTTCTCTGGGCAACCTGGGCCAGGGGCTCCCCACCCTCACAGGGAAAAATTTCTTCCTAACATTTAATCTAAACTTGCCCTCTTCCAGTTTAAAGCTGTATAAAGAATAAAAGCTGTATTAATAAAGTGCATAAAATGAAATACAACTCCATAAGCAAACCCTTCCCTCCCTTGCTCCAGACGACCTCTCGTTTTTACTTCTCCTTGCCGAAACCCTGTTTTTTTCAGCAAAACCCCGTTAAAAAATAAGCTTTGTTCCAGGGAACAGTTAATTCCCGGCCTGTTCCTGGGAATAGTGGAAGATTTAGGGTGCTGGGCACCTACTTCTGCCACGAAATGGCAGAATTCCTCCAACTCCTGTGTCAGGAAGCTGGCTAGAAACACTCGGCTTGGCTGCTCTCCATCAGCCCTTCCCTCATATATATGACTTCACCCTCTTGTTTTCTCCTCTCCTTTCCTTTCCTGCTTCTCATCTCCTGCTTTTTTTGGGGGGTATTTGGTGATCAGTCAGCTTTGGGGCCAGCTCGGCTGCACGGCTCCAGCACGGCACAGCACGGGACGGCACAGCTTGGGTGGGGGGTGTACCGAACCCCCCAAATTCGGCACAGCCCGGGTGGCAGCACGCCAGCCAGATGTTGCTGCCGGGATGCAGGAACCCGTGCAGCTCGGCGGGCCCGAAATGAATCATCCAGCACGTACTTGATCCATATAAAAGAATAGCTGAACACCAATGCCGTGCACTGATATAAAACAGACAGCCCCTGCGCATTAATTGGAATCCAAGCTCATAAACATATTGCCTCTGCATGGCGCAGCTACCCCGATTCCCTTTGTATCTCTACTCCCGCAAATAACTAAAATTGACTTAAAAAAAGAGCTGTCAGGCCCACGACCGGCAGCATGTGGGGCTGCGGAGAGACCGCTGCTGCCTGCTCCGTGCCGAGCCAGCACGTTCCCCCCCACCCTTGGCCCATCCGAGCCCCAACGCGTCTGCGCCACAGTGGGTTGCAAGGGAAAAGGCGGGTTCGTGTGTGGGCTGAGCGGGGTTGAAGTCCGTCCCGGGCAACCTTCCCATCTAGGATGGTGACTGCCCAAACTTGGTCTCAAGGCATCCAGGTGGGGCTTGGGAACCTTGAACTACGCTCCTCAAACGCAGTGTAGGAGTTAGGAGGGTAGGTCCTGCTCAACGGGTCCACCAGCAAGAGCTTCGTTCCTATTAATGTCTTGGCCCATAGCGGTTCGAGGCAGCTTTGCCGTGGTGAGGGGTGAAGAGGGAACAAAGCTGGACTTGGGGTAGGCTCTTTAGTCTTTTGGATATGCTCGTGCTGCCCCCAAGGCCAAGCATCTCTCCAAGCGAATGTTTCGGTCTGCTCCAGAGCAAAGACAAAGTCCCCTCTTTGAGCCAGGAGTGAGCCCAACTGGAATTGGACCTTTCAGGGCTGTGCCCACCCTGCAAAGCCCCTCAAGAAAGCGCAAAGGAGGCAGGTGGACACGTCAACGCACTGGGCTTCTTCTCAGCCCTTGGAGGAGATACGGCCAAGCTCTGTTTCCAACACCCAAGTCCTTCTGCTCTCTCCATTTTAGCTGTCCTCTCCCTCCACCCCCTGCACGTAGAGCACTGCCACCACTTCTGTTTTACTGTCCCCAGAGACTGCTCTGCACCAATTCTGCAGCCATCACGGGCGGAGAGGCTAATTAAATTGTTCGAAAATCCAATAAAAATGCTTTATGAGAGTGTCTGTCATTGGCAAAGGTTTAGGGAAGAAAATTAGGCTCCTCCAAAAGCAAAAGAAAAAAAAAAAGAAAAGTCCTTCCTCCCTCATTAGACCCTTGATGTCTTTCACTGTAAACTGTTTCTGGGTGCTACGAATTGCAACTGGTCCAGTGGGACCAGTTTCCCAGCGTGGGGCTGCTGGAGAGGGCCAGGGGACTTTTTTGGGGAGTACTCGGGTGCTTTCTCCTCTCCCTGCTCGGAATGACAATGCTGTCTCAGGCGCAAGCTGGGAGGGACAAACCAGACCAGTTTATAGATTTTCTCATTCCCCAGCCAGCGCCAGAGAGTATCCGTAATGCAACCAATTAAGAGGATTAAAAGCTGTATTTTTTTCTTTAATCTTTTTTTTTTTTTTTATGACAGCAACACTGCCAGGTCCTGTGGCTGTGATCAAGGTCCCCCACGCTGTCCTTGTCCCAGACAACTCAGGGACTGATTCATAAAGGGGATTATCGCTCCACACCGCTCGCCCAGCTCTCAGTGATGTACGTGGCACAGCGCAAGAGGCCAAGGTCTCCCGTAGGCGTTCACAGCCACAGGGATGCGAAGAGAAGGCTCTGGGGAAACCTTATTGCGGCCTTCCAGTCCCTAAAGGGGCTCCAGGAGAGCTGGGGAGGGACTTTTTACAAGGACATGGGATGATAGAACGAGGGGGAATGGCTTCAAACTGGAAGAGAGGAGATTTGGATTAGATATTAGGAAGAAATTCTCTCCTGTGTGCGTGGTGAGCCCCTGTCCCAGGTTGCCCAGAGAAGCTGTGGCTGCCCCGTCCCTGGAGGTGTTCAAGGCCAGGTTGGATGGGGCTTGGAGCAACCTGGGCTGGTGGGAGGTGTCCCTGCCCAGGGCAGGGGGGTGGAACTGGATGATCTTCAAGGTCCCTTTCGACGCAAACCATTCTATGATTCTATGATTCTATGATTCTATGATTCTATGATTCTATGATTCTATGATTCTATGATTCTGTGTTCTACCTCATTTCCTACCTTCTGTGCCCCAAAGGACCTGAACTATTTACACAAAGTGGAAGAGCATCTCCGACGACATCCATCACCATTGCATGCTCAGGCTCTGCACTTTGGCATGTGCCAAAAATGCTTGCCAATGGAATTCCCTATTGTTTGGCTGGCTTGGGAGGGGGGATTTCTGGGCCACGCTGGGAAGACTGAAGAAAAACAAATATCACGAGGCTTATGATGTAAATACCACAAGCAGGCCAAATGCTCTGTAATTTCTCTTAATTATGCAAAGAGGAAAGAGAAGAAACTGTCAGGGAGCACATTTCCCACCCAGAACAGGGAGCACTTCTGCAGAAGCATCTGCGAACACAAAACCCATTGGCAGTGGGGAGGCAAAAAGCATCAATCCGTACCTATGAGGCACGCTAACCCGGTGGATGTTCCCACCTGGCAGTTCCCCACTTGTGCCAATGAAACGGCATCCCCACAGGCTGCTCTACATCCAGCTTTGGAGTCTCAGCACAAGAAGGACCTGGACCTGTTGGAGCAGGGCCAGAAGAGGCCCTGGAGATGCTGCGAGGGCTGGAGCCCCTCTGCTGGGAGGAAAGGCTGGGAGAGGTGGGGGTGTTCAACCTGGAGAAGAGAAGGCTCCGGGGAGACCTTATGGCAGCCTTCCAGTCCCTGAAGGGGCTCCAGGAGAGCTGGGGAGGGACTCCTGATCAAGGAGGGGAGTGATGGGACGAGGAGGAACTGTTTTAAACTGGAAGAGGGGAGATTTAGATGAGATATCAGGAAGAAATCTTTCACTGTGCGGGTGGTGAGCCCCTGGCCCAGGTTGCCCACAGAAGCTGTGGCTGCCCCATCCCTGGAGGTGTTCAAGGCCAGGTTGGACGGGGCTTGGAGCAACCTGGGCTGGTGGGAGGTGTCCCTGCCCAGGGCAGGGGGTGGGACTAGATGATGTTCAAGATCCCTTCCAACCCAAACCATTCCATGATTCTACAATTCTATGAAATGCCCCAGAAATGAGCCAGGGCCTCCAATGACCCCTGTTGACTCAGCTCGTGGGGGGCCAATGGCCGAGTGCTGAGCAGGTGGGTCCCCGCACCACCCCAGGTGCTCACCCACGGCATTGGTCCCCTTGTCCAGGTGAAAGATGGGAGCCTGACCGCGGGGAGAGAAAGAGACTCTCTGGGAAGATGCACTTCACCTAAAAGGGGTTTCAGCTTGCTTTCTGCAGGAATTTGGATGTGGGGTCACCCCTTTGAATCTTCTGGGAAAAGCTGCTGAAATCAAGCTGACTGCCGAAGCCCTTTTTGTTCGGCGCATCTCCTGCTAGGAGAGACTCTTATTTTATTTCAAAGACTCAGCAATTTGGATCGGTTTAACCTTTTCTAGGTTCCCTTTGCACAATAGCACAGATGAGCTCTAAAGCCTCTTCAAGAGCACAGGTTGAAGCAGGAGATTGCAGGGGAGGGAGAAGAAACCACGTCAAGCCAAAGGAGCCGATGCTGTCACTTCCAGACGTGATTTGCTTGCCAAACCCCCCCCCGATACCTCCTGCTCAGGCAGAGCAGAGCCGCGAGAAGCAGGGCTGCACTGCTGCATGCCCTCACCCTCAACACAGACCCAACGGGCTTGTGGTAGCCCAGCGGGGCCACCTGAAGCCACACTGTATGAGAGCCGTGGTCTGAGCAACACCGGAGATGGCAGAACAAGCAACAAACCCCACTTGGGTATGAGAAGGAAAAAAAACCCCAAACCTCAGCCCTCCATCAGATGGGGCAGCACAGCGTCCCCCGTGGTGTCCCACCGCCCTGCTGATATCTGACGTCCCCTCTTCATTTCAGGGCCGCGTGGGCGCACGCGTCACCAGGTTGGGCGCCTGTCCCCGGCGTAAGGCTGGCAATACCCCCAAGAGCCAGGGAGAGGCGATTTCTTAGCAGAGCAGGGCAGCTTTTTCTTTGATGTTAAAACAACAAAGGCGGGCGCGCAGCAAGAAAGGTAATCTAAACGCCCGCGAACAGCAGGCTGCGTTTCAAAAGCAACATCAATAGCTTTGAAAATCAATTTCTCTCAAGGAAGCAAACCGCTCTTCCCGGGCTCCTCCAGCGCCCCGAGTCGTGCTCCCCCACTTTCAAAGTTTCTGCTTTTAAAGGCAGTCTTTGGGAAGGTGTTTCTGCCCGGGGTGGGTGCAGCCCCCGGTCCCCTGGGAGCTCCCCGGGGCTGGGAGCAGGGCGAGCGGTGCGGGAGGCTCCTGCGGGTGTGCGGCTCTGATGCTCGCAGAGCAAAGAGGCAGGAGAAAGCGTCAGAATTATTCCCCGGCTCACATCACCCTCACAGTCCCAAATCGTACAGGGAAACCTGTTCAAAGCAATTATTTACAGAACAGTTGGCGAGCGGGAGGCTTTGCCGAGGGAAAGAAGGGGACCAAACTTGGGGAGGGAGGAGACACGGCCACCACCTCCACTGCACGGGGTAAAAGCCCGTCAGGAGGATTATGACATTTTCTGCATTTTCCATAATCAAGAAAGCCACAGCTTTTTGCGTCGGCTTGTTTTTTTTTTACGAAAGCTAGGATTCCGCATTCTCCGGACTCCCGGAGCTGGGGCTTAGGAAACAAGTAGCGAACGCTTTTCCTCCTTAAACGTTTCCTAGTGCGCGCTCCCATCACGTCTTTCGGAGTCATGTTAACGGGATTGTTTATTTTGGAACAGTTCCTTGAAAGTTAAAAACAAAAAAAAAAGAGCTGTTTTTGTGTCAATGTTTTCTAAGCAAAATATTTTGAGTATTTTGATTTATTTGCAATACTCATTTGGGCGATCTTTTAAAATCAGACGCAATTAAATAGCAAGAGCTCGCCGTTGTTTCTCGTGATCACGAAATGCTTCAGTTTTACTTCTTCATCTGCTAAACATTAAAACATGAAAATCATCTGCCCTTCCCTCTATTGCACGTTTTCTTTTCAAAATGGCCAGGAAGCTTAAAAAAGCCGCCCGGAGCTCAGCCCCAGGGCCCTCTCCCCACCCCGTCCCCACACCTTCGTGGGGACACTCAGCCAGGTTTACGATCACCCAATTGCATTATGTTTTCATGGTTTATTATTTTGATTTTCATGCAGAGCAGCCTGTTCCAGCTCCTCATAACAAAGACAATTATGCTAACTTTATTGGATTTGCATTCAGGGCTGATTTGTCAGAATTGTATATTGGTTCTGGGAGATGGAAGGGGAGGAAAAAATGGTGCATTTGCTTTTCATGAGCGCAGGGGAAAAAAGAAAAAAAAAGGGTATAAAATTCATTTCTGTTTCACAGCCTCTTCCAGGCAAGCCCCTTCTTGAGGGACTTGGGGCTTTTCAGGCTGGAGAAGAGAAGACTGAGCGGGGATCTTATCAATGCTTATAAATACTTAAAGGAAGGGTGCCAGGGGGATGGGAACAGTCTTTTTTCAGTGGTGCCCAGTGACAGGACAAGAGGGAACGGGCACAAAGTTGACCATAGGAAGTTCCATCTAAACCTGAGGAGGGACTTCTCTCCTGTGCGGGCGGCAGAGCAGTGGCACAGCTGCCCAGAGAGGTGGGGGAGTCTCCCACTCTGGAGCCATCCCAAACCCGCCTGGACGCCGTCCTGTGCCACTGCTGGAGGTGACCCTGCTGTGGCAGGGGGTTGGACTGGGGGAGCTCCAGAGGGCCCTGCCAACCCTCACCACTCTGGGATTCTGGGATTCTCAGCGCATGGACCCACCAATGCTGCTTGGAACCCTCAAACCCCACTGCAGAGCAAAGACCGGTGCCTCGCTGCGGCAGCCAGCGACTCCGCAGGGTGAGAACGCAACCTGAAAGGCTGCAAATCGGCCATGGTTTTGTCCTACCGGCCCTTGGGAAGAAGTCAAGCTGTGCAACTGAATACTCCCGGCCTTTCCGATGCTGCGCAGCATGCTGGAGAAGAGGGAACTGGCCTTCATGTGAGAAGCCGAGCGCCATGGTGTCGTCGTCGCGCTGCTGTCACAGCTCAGCGCTGCAAAGGAGAGGCTCCACCACACAGGGATGCTGCCAGCACCAAACCCCGACACAGCCGATTGCGATTTCTCATTTCTAACGCCATCCTGGGTAGCAGCAGCCCCCAGCAGGGTCACAGCACCTTTGGGCAAGGGGCAGTAGAGAAATGGGACCACTATTTTGAACAACTTAACACTTTGAGGCAAGAACACAGCTCAGACTGGTTCTTTTCTTCCCGGAGGAGACAGGCGGGTGGTCCACAGTCCTGGAGAGCATGCCAGGGCTGCCTTCCGCCTCTCGAAAAGGGCTTGAGGGTGGTTTTGCCTTGTCTGCCAGAAAGGCGTGTCCTTAGAGGCGAGCAATGCTGAAGCCAGAAAAAATGCCTATGGGCAGGGAGATGGGAAAGACTTATCCAAAGAGAAGGCTGAGAGAGTTGGGGTTGTTCAGCCTGGAGAAGAGAAGGCTCCAGGGAGACCTTATGGCGGCCTTCCAGTACCTAAAGGGGTTCCAGGAGAGCTGGGGAGGGACTCCTGATCAGGGAGTGGAGCGATGGGATGAGGCGGAATGGCTTCAGACTGGAAGAAGGGAGATTTGGATTAGATAGTAGGAAAAATTCTTTCCTGTGAGGGTGGTGAGCCCCTGGCTCAGGCTGCCCAGAGAAGCTGTGGCTGCCCCATCCCTGGAGGTGTTCAAGGCCAGGTTGGACGGGGCTTGGAGCAACCTGGGCTGGTGTGAGGTGTCCCTGCCCAGGGCAAGGAGGTGGAACTGGGTGGTCTTCAAGGTCCCTTCCAACCCAAACCATTCTATGATTCTATGAGAACGGCGGAGGGAAAGGGAAGGAATGAGGGGAGAGAACAGCTTAAAAAAACCCCCACCAACCAATCTGCAGCTGAGTTGGCCTTCTACCCCCCAACCATGGTCTCAATCTGCACGAAGCACCTCTTGAAACACACTTAATATAACGTATCGTCTTGCAATATCCCACCTCCATCACCCAAGGTTCTTTGACCAATGAAGGTATTTCCTAATCAGTCTTCTGACTTTCACGCAAGTCCCATTTTACTTTATTTTAATTTTTACACTCCCAAGGCCCCTATATTCTGTTTCCACATCACCTCGCCGTGCGTTTGCCGATGCCATCCCAGCAGTCTCCATGGCAACCCAGCCCATCACACAGCACCAACGCTCCCGAGGTCACGTCAGCAAAGTGGGGACAGTCGCTGGCTGAAGAGGGACGTAGCCGGATCCGTCCCCTTTATTAAAATACTACAAATGGCCGTGTATTTTTACAACCGTGCTTCTCCTCTGGCTTCTCACGTTGACGAAGCTGAGATTAAAATGTGAAGCTTTACCTGGGCAGAGAAGAAGCGCGCAGGGTTGGGATTTCACACCTCTCTGCGGCTGCACGAAGGGAAGGGAGGACGGATGCAGACTGTCCCCCCTCCTGCGGCGCCGGCACCAGGGGGACAGACAGCAGGTGGGGGACAGCAATGCAGGTCCTTTCTCGGGCTCGCTGCCGCATCAGCCCTGTGTAAAAAGTCTTTGCTGGCTTTCCAAAGGCACGTGCGGGCTCTGGCTTTGCAGGAACTTGGTGGGGACTGGGTGTTTGCCTCCCTCTTCTCTCCCAGTGTATCGTACATATCAAAGAAAGCAGCAGTTTTAAAAGAAATATGTCACTGGGTTTTCTTTTTTTTTTCTCCTCCTTTACAAGACAGATCTCTTCCACCTGCACTTCGTCCAGATGTTGTGTGCATGACTAAGAAGGAATGCTTTAATTGTCTCCTTGTTATGGGCTCCGTATTTAAAACCACCATGTTAATTTATTCTGCCTTTTGGAGCTTCTTGATGTCTACTAGTAATTGCAAAACATCAATATTTTTTCAGCCTGTCCCATGTTTCTTACTCCAATTTCAAGCAAGTGTTGGAGGGTATCTTTTTTCACGACTGTTAGGGGGAAAAGCTCACGCCTATAAAAAATGCTGAAGCCTGCAGCAAGAGAAACGATCCACAAAGCCAAATAACGTGTGCCAGAACCCAGAAAACTCTCTCCTTGAGCTTCCCTACGTGTTCCTGGCACCGCGAATGATTGCAGAGGGCCCGGGTTGCCAGCATGGCACCCCTGCAGCGCAGGATGGATTTCGCACACTCAGCCAAGGTGCCTTACCCGCATCCCCGTGTCCTGCCATGCTGTCCCAGCCACCACCGTGGCGCTTCTCCCCACGCCGAGGACCGCTGTCGAACCCAGACATCTTCCCCGGTGCAACAAATCCGGCAGAGCAGTCAGGATTTTGCCGCCTGTGTGATAAGTGGGACCCACTGCGCGTGTGCCGAGAGAGCTGACAACGCCGCCGGCTGCTTCCCCAGAACCTCCGAGCGCAAAGGCCGGCTGGGAAGAGAGAAGCGTGCGAGCTCCCACAATGAGCCCTCATGCTGTGCATGATAATCAGTCATAAAACCCAGCTCTAACCCTTCCCGGTTAGACAGTTGTAACTAATCTGGGCTCTTCCTCTTCCCTCTGCAGGAGCTATTCTTCACCGGGGCCTTTCTCAGCTCACTCCCGAAATAAGGCATGTTCAAGCTGCTTCCAGACGAGGATAATTTTTTCCACCATTTGAACTGTCACAGCGAAGCTGAACACAGATGAATTGATCCCTTCAGAGATCACTGGGCCTCTTTTAAGCAGCTTATGTATGCCCTGTGTACTTTCTGCACTTGGTGAAACACCCAGATTGACTCATTTTGCAGTACTTGGACCACGGGTAGCATGAAGGCACTGCTGAAACCCAGAGGAACTCGAACGCTGAGAGATTTCCCGCAGAAGATTTACATCCCGCTGGCATCTGAATTTTTAGATATTTCCATTATTGCCAAAGCCAGGCAGCGAAATACCACAATTCAGGTGCCAAGCACGTACAAGATAGGCTTTAAAAATATGCTTTTTTCAAAAAAACCCACCAGACCGGGTTCTTCTTGTTTGTTTTCTGATGCCAGAGCATCCCTGGACTGCCCGTGAACAAGACCTTCTCCAGAACCACAGGCAGCCAAAATGTTCCTGTGCCTAAGCTCAATACACAAAACCTGGAGCTCCGTGGCTGGGCGCACAATGAAGCACACTCAACTGGCGCAGCACAGCTCGTGAGACCCCCTGGACATCGCCAGAGAAGGACGAGGAGCTGCAGAGCCGACGGCGCTAACACGCTTTGCCAGAGCAAGTCAAGAGAGCAATTCTAGGTCGTGAAACCAGTATCCATATGTTTGTTCCCATCTCACAGCCACACCACTTAGCGGAGCCTGTGACTCTTCCTAGTTCGTGCTCTTGAACTAGTTGCCTTCCCAGCCAGAGCATTAATGGAAAGGAGGCCGAGCAAATACGCTTAAATCCCAGAATCCCAGAGTGGTGAGGGTTGGCAGGGCCCTCTGGAGCTCCCCCAGTCCAACCCCCTGCCACAGCAGGGTCACCTCCAGCAGTGGCACAGGACGGCGTCCAGGCGGGTTTGGGATGGCTCCAGAGTGGGAGACTCCCCCACCTCTCTGGGCAGCCTCTGCCACTGCTCTGCCACCCGCAAAGGGAAGAAGTCCCTCCTCAGGTTTAGATGGAACTTCCTATGGTCAACTTTGTGCCCGTTCCCTCTTGTCCTGTCACTGGGCACCACTGAAAAAAGACTGTTCCCATCCCCCTGGCACCCTCCCTTTGAGGATTTATAAGCATTGATAAGATCCCTGCTCAGTCTTCTCTTCTCCAGCCTGAAAAGCCCCAAGGCCCTCAGCCTTTCCTCATAAGAAAGATGCTCCAATCCCCTCATCATCTCTGTAGCCCTTTGCTGGACCCTCTCCAGCAGTTCCCTGTCCTTCTGGACCCGGGGAGCCCAGAACTGGACACAGTGCTCCAGCTGCGGCCTCCCCAGGGCAGAGCAGAGGGGGAGGATGGCCTCCCTCGCCCTGCTGGCCACACTCTGCTGGATGCACACCAGGATGCCATTGGCCTTCTTGGCCACCGGGGCACATAACAGATTGAAAGCGATTAAAGTGCACGCTTTAAGAATGGGTTGAGTGATACAAGTGAGTGATATGAATCATTAAAGGCAGTGGGTGGATCCTATAGTGGGAATAAGAATGGAGGCTCTGCAGCCCACAGCCATGGGGGCTGAATGCCGTGTACCTACCCTCCTTCCCCAGAGAGCCAGCCCTGCGGCACCGAGGCAAGCCTACGCCACATTCCCTGCCTCAAACGGCCTTCACCCTCCGGAAGAGCCCCCCCCTGCCCAGGTGCTGCGAAGGCAGCAGCTGAGCTCATCACCCACCGTTAGTTCACTTTGGTTCCACCAACCACCCACACCTGAAAAGGAAGATGCTTTTTCAGCGGGCCCGAGTGGAACGGTGTGATTTTGGGGAAAGGACATTGTCTGCAAAGTAATCAAGTTGATGTGAGAGGCACGGGAAAGCTTCAGTGGTAAAAAAGCATCTGCCTTCTTTTTTGGTAAATACATATTTATGCATCGGCACGTGTTCAGTGATGATTCGGGTGTTCTGGTTCATCCCTACATCCCTCGGTGAAAGCCGAGATGCTGCAGCACACGGTCCCTGCTCCAACAGCTGCTGCTTGAAGCAGGTGACACAAAACACAAGATTACACCCAAACCAAAGGACCTGTCTGAAGGGGTCGGATGTACAGAACACTGACAGGGCTGCAGAAAGCTCGGGGGGGGGATGGATACACCAGTGACACCTTGAAACGGGCTGGGCTCATCCTGAAAACCTCTGCAGACACAGGAGGTTGAAGCAAGGTGGGGGGGAGAAGTTTTCCTAGATCTCTGCAAAATTGTACATGCACTTTTATCTTTCCTGGCCTGGGGCGCAACCTCTTCGGCTGGTTCGATACAGTCCCTGGTTTCAGAGGCAATCGCTTCAGCAGCTGAGCAAAGCAGCTGCCGGGGAATTTCTGGGTGCTCCGGCTCTGGCATCCTGCTGCGCATTCCTTCTGTAGAGCGATTTCCAGCTGCTTGTCTGCCTTAATGCGAAGGAGCCAACAGTTTGGCTCCACAGTTTATTAAACTTTGCATCTTTGTGACAAGGTGCGAACCCGTGCTCGACATTAATTTTTCAAAGCTTTTACATGCCAGGGAAATTACCAGCCACTGAGCACGGAACAGCGGGGCAAAGAGCGGTCGTCATGTTAGGGATGATCGTTTGGTGTTGACCAGACAGATGAGCAAGTAGCGTGTGAGGAACCTCTGCGTTACAGACCCTACTGAGGTCTGGGACAGGGGACTGTCACCTTGATCATCCCACAAGATATAATTGAGTACCTGCTCAGCTGGTGGCCAAGCCAGGTGGGGCTCCAGGGGCTTCTCCTAGTGAGGATGCGGCCCAAGGCGTTCCTTCAACAGCGGCTCAGCGGCCCGTTTATTCATCTCCACACTTCGCTCCTGCTCTTCCTTCATGCGTCAGCTCGCTTTGCCGATGACAGAAGACTGATGACTGTCATGACCCGCAGGCTTGGCTCTCTCCCCATAGCTTGGCATTTTGCAAGCGGGCGTTTCAGGTGTGGGACACCCTGCTCCAGAAGCACAGCTGGTTTGCAACTGGACGTCAGCCCCTCTACTCTGCTCTGGTGAGACCCCACCTGGAGTTACTGCGTCCAGCTCTGGAGCCCCCAAGAGCAGAAGGACATGGACCTGTTGGAGAGGGGCCAGAGGATGCCACAAAGATGAACAGAGGGCTGGAGTCCTCAGGCTGAGAGAGTTGGGGTTGTTCAGCCTGGAGAAGAGAAGGCTCTGGGGAGACCTTATGGTGGCCTTCCAGTACCTAAAGGGGCTCCAGGGGAGCTGGGGAGGGACTTTTTACAAGGGCATGGAGTGACAGGACAAGGGGGAATGGCTTCAAACTGGAAGAGAGGAGATTTAGATTAGATATTAGGAAGAAATTTTTCCCTTTGAAGGTGGTGAGCCCCTGGCCCAGGTTGCCCCGAGAAGCTGTGGCTGCCCCATCCCTGGAGGTGTTCAAGGCCAGGCTGGATGGGGCTTGGAGCAACCTGGACTGGTGGGAGGTGTCCCTGCCCAGGGCAGGGGGGTGGCACTGGATGGTCTGCAAAGTCCCTTCCAACCTAAACCATTCTGTGATTCTGTGAAAGTCAGCCTGCTCTCTCACACCTGGATATCAGGATCTGTGTGTTGTTCAGCCACCACTCAGAGCCAAACAGACTGCCTCATCCTGCCCAGTACATCCTGGGGATCATGGCTGGCCCAGGACCCAGCTCCAATGGCCCTCACCCAGCACCTCCAAAAGCTTGTCTGTGACAGAGCTGTACCCGAGGAGATCACAGCAAGACTCTGGTGAAGGATGAGAAAGGGGAATATTGGCGGCTCACCAGGCAGAGGCATGAGCAGGAGGGAGGCAAGGAGAAACAAGGCTTTTCAGAGAAGCAAGGAGGCCCACACAGCGCCCACATGAAGAAAAGCCGCATCGGAGATGGAAAATGACGTGTGCCATTCAGGGCTGGTAACAGCGTTGAAACACCTGCAGCCTCCTCCTCTGGAGCCTGAGAGTTCGCATGGTTTAGGGAGAGGGCTCTGTGTTGGGTGCAGCCAGCAGAGGTGGGTGGAGGACATGCTGCCTCCCTCGGTGTTCAAAAAGAAGGATGGCAGAGCTGGCTGGAGCTGGCCACTGTCACCCCGGGCTGTGGGACACACATGGTGCCAAGAGGGTTAGTGGGAACAGCTGAGCGGAGCGCAGATGCTCACCTTCGTGTTTCCAAGCTGTGGTGAATGGAAGGATCCTTCTGATTTCCCAGGACTCAGAGCTGAGCTCTCTGTTGGGAAATCCGAGTCCCAGGCTCAGTTCACCACTTGCATGCCCAATTTGTTGCTCTCCTCGTCTCTCTGGGACAGGCCAAGCAACAGCATGGACATGCCACCTCTTTATCAGAAACCAAGACATGTCCTTTGGTGAAGCGGTAACTCAGCTGTGGCTTGGAGAAGGAGGACCTCCTTAGGATCTGTAACATGCTCTCAAGATGTAAAACCAGGTGCCATATAAACATCATGTGTTTGGGGGGTATCTTCTATGACACGATGAGAGCTACTAGGGCTGGCTCAGCACAACTCCAAGGAACGCATCAGCCTTGCGAGACCAGGACATGGTCTCAAGGTCCTTTCAGTCACGAAGCAGCGACCTTCCCAGCTTCATCTTGCTGCTGGCTCAGCCAAAAGAATCATGCAAGATCCCTGCCGTGTCATGGAGGGCTTTCTTCCTGACTTTTCACACACTGGATTAATTTAATTTCATTTTGGCAGTAGCAATAATAGAGCCAAAATCCATCCTGACATATGTTCCACATGGAGCTGAGAGGATTTCAGTTATAATACACACCACAGGCCTAATTCACTGCTCAGACATTAGTAGGTACTCTTGAGAAATAATGCATCCTAGTGACCAAGAAGGGACAAGGGAGAGGGAATGGGAAACAGTCCATGTTGTACAGTCCTTGTGGCTACAATCTCACCCAGCCAGGCTGTCAAAGAGAGAGCTGCAGTCTCCTTCTACGGTTATCAGAGAGAGATTGGCCTCAGGACCCCTCTGTGGAAAGGCAGGACCATCTTTCGGAGCTGCCCATCTCAGAATATATGAGCCCAGAAAACCAGGTTTGCCTGGAAGTTTAACTTTGAGGACCCCAAAGGTACGTGAGATGGATCCATCTTCTATGTAAAGGTTAACCAGATCCTGCAGTGATTTCTCTGGGGATCTGGCATGGGACGTGGTTTCTACTGACGCTACGCTGACTCCCTTAGTAGCATTTGCGGTGTGAGTCAGGGGATATTTAGACTGATAATTTACACAGTGAGATCTCACAATAACCCTTTCCAACAAAATACCAGGACAGAGAGAGAGGATGGGATGAGACAGGCGGCTTACTGCATCCATTCCGTTGTGCTAGTCTTAATTTACACAGTGTTTCATCTACCTCCCCTGGGTCTGAATTAACGCCTGAGTCTACAGTCCCTGGTTATGTTCTGTTTCTTGAGAGAAGTGTCTATAACTGAGAGCAAAAATGAAAACTGCTGCTTTGGATGAAATCCTGCAAACACATCCTGGACTCCCTGATGCACCACAAAGCTGCTACGTGCCCAACAAATGACATTCCTCTGCTGTGGGCCACCACAACCTGTAAGTATCATTAAAAAATCTGCAACTCATACAGCATATGGGGACCACACTGACTCTACCACTTGTACAAGGATTACTGCAAGCACAAGAAGGACCAGAGGAGATTAGGTTCAATGATCGTATCAATTTGGTCACACTGCTTCTAGACATCTTCTTGTGACCCACCAACTCTTTTGGAAGTCCACTTCTCAGTGGACCGTACACCTTTCCTTGAGTCTTTGACCTCACGGTGCCACCGTGAGCTCATTCAGGCCGGTCTTGAGGAAGCTATTTGGACTGTAACAGTTTTGCTGATGTTCTGGAATTAAAATTAATGAAGTGGCAGCAGGTAAATGCTGGGGCTTCTGCCTATTTCTCTACAGCAAGCCACTTCTGCTTATCAGATGAGGGCATTTTGGAAACCCTTACAAAGAAACCCTGTTCACTCCATCCTCTTCAGTCTCATTTTGCCCGGACTCTGCTTATAAGAAGTGCTTTGGCAGCTTTCATGTCTTTGTCAGCCTAATCAGCTCCACTGGGAACTAAAAAGAAGGATTAAATTGAGGTGAGGTGCTGAGGGTTCAGCGTCTCAAGCGCCTCCTCACAGGACCTGTGGAGAAGGCTTCTACAGCCTGATCTTCTAGACATGGGATGAATATAAATCCCAGGGGCTACTGCTCTTTCAGTGTCACCTCTGAAATGTCCTTTCTCTACAGACTGAGCTCCGAGCAGTGGAAAGGAGAGAGCAGGTTGTGGAGGAAGAAGCTAATCTGAACGTGAACGAAAGGGGTTGGCTGTGCGTGTGGAGGATGTGGTGGATTGAGGAATACAATAGAGGAAGATAAAAAGGGCTGAAAGAGTAATTCCAGCTGTAATGAGAACTTACTCGCTAACTGCGTTCTGCACTACTACAGCAGAAGGTGACTCTGGGGAGCTCCACAGGATGGCCAGTGGGGAGGTCCAGCCCCTGGAAGAGTCAGTGGGAAGAGCTCTGCTGTCTTGGATGGATATTACGATGGGGCCATGCCGGCACTGCTGTTTGTACAAAAGCCTGGACGGCTCTGGAGCAGCGAGATCTTGTTTGCGGACAGCTATCCCAGCTGGCTGCTTTCAGTAAACACCTCTTGGGACACAGCAGGAAGATGGGAACATGTGAAGGATGGCCAGGTTTCAGAGACGTCCTGCTTACCGTAATACCAAAGGCTTAGCAATAAACCTGGGAACAATTACTTCACAAGCTCTAGAGGTCTGGTCTCTCCCGGGCCTCTTGGTGTGATCAGCAAAGATCTCGCTCCTCCATCTCTGGCCACTTGCTCCTGGCTAATGGTTCACAGCCTGTACGGGACCAGATGTGCTAGAAGGAGACAGAGGCTAAAAATAAAGATAATGAAAGCAGTATGTCGCATCCATACTACTGGCTGATAATGAAAGAGTGAGCAGTACTGCTCCCTCGCCTGCAAGGTGGCATGGATCCAGCGGATGTGAGAAATGCTTGGAGGCCTTCCTGGTGGGATACACCCAAACCGCGACAGGAACCTGCGCTTCCCCCACAACATTCACACAAAGACCCCTTCTCTCTCCAGACCTGCTCCATCACCAAAAGCAGCCTGAAGGCAAACCGGTCAGATAAGATGGATTCAAGCGCCAGCTGTCTGCAAGGAGGCTTCCTGCTTCACCACACGACTGCTGTCAACATGGGCCAGTGCTTGGCCAAGAGCAACATCTGGACGAGGTTGATTCAAGCACAAGTTTGTTGGCAGAGAGAAATGCTTGAAAGAGCCTACAGTCACATTTGAGCTCTTCGACCACAGCCTCGCAGGAACGTGAGGCTCTTCGTTTTCACACCGACTCCCTACAGGAAAGCAAATTAGGACAAGGTTTTGCCCCTCAATTGGAAGCTACTCCATGACACTGACTTGGGCTACCTAGGGCACGCACGGCCCACAGTGAGGGCTGTGTACAGCCTTGCTTTGTGGCACCATGGGCCGCTCGGCAGGTAGACGACAGCCTGCCTCTGCCACGAAACAGAATCCAGAAAAAGAGCCTCTCCAAGAAGGTCAGCTCCAAGTGTGAGGAACGTTCCCTCAGCCTGTTTGTTTCTAACATGGATACAAACCTTTGTAGACACTAGCTATGAATAAATAAATGGAAAACAAACCAACAACCTCCCCCCTCCCCAACTCTCCTGCATTCACTTCTCCTGGGGAATTGGATGAGAAAACAAACCACACAAAGCAGACACTAGTTGAATTGCTCAAGGCACTACCTGAAGGTGTTCAGATAGCAAGGTGTTGGGAACACACACAGACAATTGGATAATGAAACGTAGTAGCAAAATAATGAATTCCGCCAGCATTCAAAATCCACTGGGTAAATCACTCGCTGGAAGCAGCCTGCCTTGCCCAAAGCTCTTGGGGAAATGAAATATGAGCTCACAGTCGGTTGTTATGTGCCCAGCTCCAGCTAGAAGGTCAACACGCAGCTGCATGGTCTCTCCCTCCTTCAGCCCTGCAGGAAGTTTTGAGCAAGAGCAAAAGCTTAGTGGGGAACAGTAGGAGGACAACAAAGGAAAGAAAAGGCCAGTGTGACAAACACCATCTCTTCCTTTCTCCCCCATCCCTCCATGTTTCCATCCATGAAGGTGGGAAGGGTGTTTTGCCCACCAGTTCCAAAGAAACGCCTCGGAGCACAGGCTCATTGGCCATGAGGCTGCCCAAAGGAGCAGGAGGGAGGGATCCCTGTGCCCATTGCTTCCTCCTCAGCCCCCATCCACCACCTCCGATTCAACCCCACGGCACAGCGCCCTTTGCCCAAAGCAAGCTGCCAGTTACTACAGGAGATTCGCGACTATGAAGGTCGCATAACACTCCTTCATTTGGCCACAGCCTGCCAAACTGTAATGACTCATGAAAAAACTGCCTGTGCCTACTGCCTGCTTTGGGCTCAAATTTGTTGCCGATAACGTTAACAAAAGCGGTGACACCACATTTTCAACGGCTGCCAGGGAAACGGTGCCCATTTCGGAAGAACACGAGGCTTTTGTGCTCTATACTTGAAAATCAACAGAAATTTAGTTCTCTGGGATGAAATTTGCTGTTACCACAAAATCCAATCCAGATTGGATTAAAATACATCTATTTTTTTATTACTGCTTTCACACAGTGGTGTTTGTGAGAAGTGCCTCCGTTTTTGGTCTTTCCACAAGGGATGAATGTGTGCACGAGCCGTGGTAGACCTCTGCAGCCCCAGGGGCTGTGGTACCCCCATGAGACACAGACAACGGGGAAGGAACTCAGTTAATTCCTGTTAAAGGGAGAAATACCTGGAGCCAGTCAGCAGATCCTGGGCTTAGCTCTCAAGTGCACCTCGGCCAGAAAAGCTCAAATCCTTGCCACAGGAGGCTAGGAAGTAGCTATTCCCCAAATGTATATGAAAAGTAAGTGAAAAGCTAAATTTCGCTCATAGGGATAGGTAGCAACAGGCTGCAACTGCCTCCTGTGACACCCCAAAGTCAGTCCCTTGGCCACACCGACCCCTAAAACCAGTCTGCCAAACCCACAGTACTGGGTACTAGGAATGGAGTGTTCAACCATAGTCACCATGTTCCTTCAGCACTTCAAGCTGCTGGTGTAAAGCATACCGGACTCCCCATGTTGGAGTTGGCCATTGGGTTTTAGCTGGAGAGTTCTGCTGTTGTGGTATTTTCAGCAATCGGTTCCAACTTACTGACATGAAAATGGTTGCACAGAATAGGGTATGATTTCTCTTCCTCTCCTCCCTTCTTCACCTCTCCCAAACTACTTGTCTGTCCCAGAAACACGGATGGGAGATCAGCATGGTTCTCAAGAAAGGCCCTGCCTGCCCACAGCATGGCAAACAACCGTGCAAGACTTCAAGTTCCACGAGACCACAGACCATCTACACCACTTCTACACCAACTGCCACGAAGAAGCACTTGTTGAGACCCTACAGCAAACTTGACCCCCCGAATGAAAAAGCCACCATCCTAACCAAACAGGGAGGGAGCGGGGAAGGTGACAGGTACTGCAGACATCTTGAGATCCTCTCAATCTAGGAAACAGATTTGAAAAAGAAAGCAAAGTTCTCAAAGTGGTGATTGGCAAGAAAGCCTTCATCATTTCTCCTGGGCTTACCAAAGACCCCTGCGCAATGCACTAAATGACCGTGCTGCTTCTTCCAGCCTGCTTTTCCCCATGAAAACAAACCCTAACGTCAAAGACCATGAAAAGATATCAACCGCTCCCTATTCAAGTCCCTGAACAGCCACTCTTGACCAGCACCTCCTCCACCACCCCGGAGAAGGAAAGGTGTTGAGTCCCAGTCAGAGCTGACAGCATCGGTGGACCTGGTACAGCCACATTCTCTGCATGCTTAATATACCAATATTAATAAGAACCCTTCTCCAGCTCCCAGAAGCCCTCTTCATGCCTCGTTGACTTGTATCAGAGAGCGAGAGCTTCACCAAGAGCAGCTGAACTAAGTTTGACAGAGCTGGTTTGGCAAATGTCCTTCTCCTTTGCCTGCTAACAACGTGTGTGTCCCCCCCCCCCCGGTGAATGCAGCATGCTCCATTTCAGTCCTTTTCCATCCCCATCACTAATGAAGCTGATGGAAAGCAAGGAGTAATTGTGTTTGCAGGTGACAGGGTTGGAAGTGCATCGCTGGGAAACACGTACTTGGCAAGAAGTCCTGGTTCGGAGGTGAGGGAGGGCAGCCAATTGCGAAATCCCTGGCAAAAATGTTTGTGTCAAAGCCATGTTGCTCGGCTCAGCCCAGCTGCTGCGGAAAATACAGGAGGAGTGTGCTTACAGGAACACAGCGTAGTCAGAAGTGGCTGTGCAGCGCTCGAGAACCTGCCCCTGGGGCATGGCAAAACCTCTTGCCATGGCTTTGTTTCCATCTCATCCCCAGGTTTGCTCCATGGCTGCTGGAGCCGTGCTGCAACAGACGCTTCTCTTGTGCTTGTGTAAAAGGGGGGCGACCACGGCCTGTCCAGAGATTTGGGGAACAAGTGTAGGAAGCCCATTCTCGGGCAGGAAGGTGGACGGGTGGTGGTGCCTGAGAAAGACTATTGCTGGGAGAAACAGGTGGGTTCCAGCTCTGGACTCCAACCTGTACAACGGAGATGTGTGCTGGGGTTCAACCAAGGCCGGTGTAATGATAAATTAAAAAACCTCCCAAATTCTGCTGTGGGGTACTGCAATGCTGTGAACATACCACCTTTACCACGTGATCGAGCCAGGAGTTTGGTCCCCAGTTTTTATTTCAGGAATATGCTCTTTTCACAGGAATACATCACTGGAAGGGTATGACTACGTGCCATGGGAGACGCACAGCCAGCCAGGAGGGATTTGTCCTAACTACAGCTGGAGAGTAGAGGTAGAAGGTGCTCACAAATGGTGAAGCGCATGGAAAAAAACATGTTTACATGACAAACACCTACAGATGAAATTCTCCCAGGGCCCAGACCCCACCAGAGAGGACACTGCAGACACTACAGGCCGGGCTGCCCTTCCGTGTGGGCTTCTGTCTTGGGTTTACCAACTTTTCACAACCCACGAACGTGATGGCGTTGCCTGGAGTCCACGTGCCATATGGGGCTGAGGTTCTCCTATGGGACATACAAAGATCAGCCCCTTGGCACGGCGTGTCGAGCAGCACGGTTGAAAGGGAGGGGGCACGCCCCATCCCTTCATTCACTATATCACTACGCTTCGCTCTGTAAGTCTTTCCCAGTCAAGGAGATACTGTGTGGTTGTGGATTCCCCAGTGCCACGCAGCTTTATTTTCTTAATTGTTTCTCCCTGCTGCTTCCCTCTTTGCATTTGAGTTAATGCCTGGTATTTCATCCACGAACAGGCAAGTGGGGACCGAGGCTACATTCTTTCTGCTGGAAACTCTTTCTTCCTTCCCTGCACGCCAGTATATTTATCTGTATCACGTCACAAGTTTGTCTGGAGGAAGGGTAGGGACGTTGTAACCTCTTCAAGGCAGGGATATTGTCCTGTGCTCACTGTAAAGCGCCATGCGCGTTTATGCTACCGTAGAAATAATAAATAATAATAGTAAGTC
Source organism: Pluvialis apricaria (assembly GCA_017639485.1). NCBI lineage: Eukaryota > Metazoa > Chordata > Aves > Charadriiformes > Charadriidae > Pluvialis > Pluvialis apricaria. Next base: position 24,624,441 of record CM030014.1, on the reverse strand, counting down.
ATCAAAGAAGTGCACCTCAGGGAGGAGTCAAATCATACGCTGCAGTGAGAAGCTTTCACTTTGGGCATAACTATTACACATGAGCTGGTTATTGCAGAACAATTTCCTTCAAGGGTGTATAGCCTGAACTCTATTAAAATGGATGTTCTGATGGTGACTTATGAATTTAGAAACCAAGAGCTGCACTCTGCTTCCAGCTAAACAGGATGGAAATCTGGGGTCACTCCGCTGGCCTCATCCACACAAGACGACAGCGATTCAAACAGCCAGAGCTGCAAAAATCCATGCTGCCAAGAGCACAAAGGACTCCTCATCTAGTTTCCAGACACCATTTTGCCCTGAATCCTGCCCAAATCAGCAGAGATTTGCAAGGATATGAAGGATGGGTAGGCATCGAGTGAAAGAATAAATTTGATTAGTGGGGCAGAGAGGGTAAAATACAGTGGCACAAGGTCCACTTGCCTCACACCAGATCCAAAGATGAGAAAAAGTGAAAGAGACACTTTCTGTCCTATTTAGTTTTCACTTACGTTGCACGGGCGTACATTAATGAGATTCCAGCAAGCAGACATCCCGAGGAAAAGGCACTCATTTGATCACCGGGCCTGGCTGCTACACCTGACCTTAGAAAAATGAGGAATATTTTATTAATTGAGGTCTTCCAAATTTAAAAAAAAAAAACTAACTTCCTAGAGAAGGAGACCTTTGAGCTTTCCATCTGCTTTTGTGAGCCTGCTGGGTGAGGTGCAGCAATTAAAAGCACTCCGAGAAGACGAACAGTGTTTTAAACAGCTGTGGGGAGCTCGGGAGGGTGGAGTGTGAAGGCCTGCGGTAAAAAAAAAAAATCAGGGAGAAAAGCGAGCGGCTCTGTTCATTAGCATCCGCCTTCTTCCACCCATGAGATTAACACGCAGACCTTGGGAAAGCGACGCTAAGGAGGGATGCACCTTGGTGGAGAAGGCACTCGCCTCTCCAGAGCGTCGGGAGCCTCCTGAGGCTGCCGGTTTTAGCAGCCTTGAAAATTAGGTGTTGCAGGTAATGAGCCAGCAAGACACTGGTGTAGGACAGAGAAAGCCCAGCACACAGTGTCTAGAGGCTGTTAAGTGCTAATTGTAATCGTTCTGATTAACTGCTTCCACAAGCAAAGTCTGTGTTGTTAACGAGGCCGTTCCTCCCTCTCCGCGGCACTTTTCTTCCCCCGGGATGAGCAGAGCTGGCACCTCTGAAGGAGTTTGGCGCTCTACAGCCCATCATTTCAGAGGAGTTTTGGGGAGATCACAGGACCTAGGTGGCCAAAACCCACTAGAAATCCAAGTCAGAGAATCCAGCAACATTAAGCTCTGCTTTATAGACCTCTTGCGGGACACCAGAGCAAGGCTTGATCTCCAGCCAGGTGATGCTGGTCTTCTAAACCTCAAGGCACCTTGCAGGATGGAAAGGAACTGCTTGGTGTATTGAGAAGACTACACCTAAGCATCCTAAAGGTCCCTTTGCAATAATAAAGTCATGTTCAACGTTTGCAAGAGACAAGAGCGAGGAGCAGAACACATCCTCCCACTACACACACTGCTGGCAATGGACTGCGTGAGCCCGGTCCGTAGGCGAGGGGCCCTAGAAGCATCCTCCGGGAGCGCATCTCTCCTTCTTCTCGCTGTACAGATGTGTGCTAATGGGTGACTGCTCCAGATGCTGACAGCTTCTGGCGACGGGCAATGCTTGGGGCAGTCCGTTTGTCCAGGACACACAGACCGTCCCTGACCGCACCGGCTGGGGAGTCACTTCTGCCTGAGCCAGGCACATAGGTTCACCCTCTCCCAGTGTGACCAGTCTGCAGTCTACCAGGGACGAGTCTACCCTCTCCTTAGCAAGCAGTCCTGGCTAAGTTTGCAGCACACCTCTGGAAATCTCACGTAAATCCCTTCCTTGATGCTCCAGACTGGCTATTTTCAGGGCTGCGACTGCTTTGAAAAAAGAATCGGCGCAGATGACCCATTTTTAACTAAAGATGGGGAAAGTAAGTAGTAGCCAGGTCTACATGACCTTCAGGACCTGCTTCCCCTCGAGCTGCAGGGCTCGTTTCTCTCGGCAGCTCTGGGGAGGAAAGCAACACTGTGGCGGCGGCAGAACCCTGGTTAGAGAAGCAAGCGCGCAGCGGGGGCTGCGGGAACACCGGGCACGTTACCGCGGAGGAGGCCGGTACGGGGAGGGAAGGAGGCAGGAGGCAACGTTCACCTTTCAGTAAAGGCAAATTAAAAAAAAAACCCGAAGCTTTTCAAGACCGATAATAAAACGAGAAGGGACAACAAGGCAGGCAAGGCCCATTCTGGGAGCCCAAGGCAGGCAGTGTGAAACCTCCCACGGACTGCAGGCAGGCTTTCAGAGCCGGTGCTCACAAATTGCATCTGGAGACTTAAACGTTACCAACAAACCCATTGTAAGAAAACACAGGCATGTGGCAGCGATGTTTATTGGCGCAGATAATCCATAGCCCTTTCAGGGGGGGGAAAAAAAAAAAAAAATTATAATCCTCTCTCCTCCTTTTCTTATTAGCAGTGTGCAGAGTGCCATTTTATAATCCCAAAGCTATAATGGTGCTAGCGGGGCCCCGCACACGCGGCGCCTGCTGCGGCTCAGCACTGGAGCCCTGTGCAGCCAGCGATAAGTGGATTCCCCCTCATCTCTTCTCAGATGCTTTAAAAGAAAGAGGGGAGGAAAAAAAAAAATTAAAAAAAAAAAAAAAGAAGAAAAAAAAAGGAGGTGAAGGGGAAAGGAAAAACACAGCGCAACAACCGAATGAAAAACATTTCATTCTTCTCAGCAGCTGGAAGCAAGGCAGATAAGTGAGCGCTGGCTCCCCTCCAGCATCGGATTTTCCCCAAACGAGGAGCGTGTGGGACTGGAAGCAGTTTTCCAGCCTAACCTTACGCCACGGCAAAAACCATGAGGTGGAACGACCCATTTTGAAGGTGATTAATGGCAGCGCGCTCCTGGGGGGAATTCAGCTGTGTCGCGGGCTGTCAGGGGCAATGGAGGGAACGGTATTTACCTTCCAACAAACCCGAGATGATTTACCTACCTCTTTTCTGGTGTTGTTGTTCATAAACGGGTGTCTGGACAGTGACGAGAATCCCGGCCAAATGCACAGGAGAAAAAGCTCACAAGACTTTAATGCGTCTCTGCGGGCTGAGGGGCAGGTGGGGAGGTGTAGGGAGCATGATGCCTCCACAGCCCAGGCTTTGGGCTTTGCTTAAAAGCAGCTGGAAGCATCAGCAGAGGATTCCTGCCCTCCAACCGCCCCCCCCAAAGTCATGATTTGCAGCAAGGGGAGAGGAAGCCGACGCTAAAGCTCAGCACTGGGAGGTACTGGTCTCCCCGCGGCCAGCTGAGGCTGCAGAAGGCACGTGTGGCTTGGAGGGAGAAGCCATGGAAATGGAGCCAAGTCTTTCTGTCATCACACCCTGTAAAGTTCCAAACAGCTGAATTTCTCACTCAGGGCTATCTCAGCCCTACCTTGTTGAGGAGACAGTAAACAAACCAAAAAATCCTGTTTCTAAACCGAACCATATGACGTTTTACATAAAAAAGAGCCCCTCAAATCTGCACCTCCCTTTCCTGTTTCCGACCGTTTCCCTTCTTTGCCTCCTCTCCTAACAGTACAACCCTTCCCAAGGACTGTGCCCACAGGAGTCGCACCAAGGTTCGTACGCCCAACACTGAGGGTCAGCGTGACCTACACGTGCCACCTCTGACACCTGGGTACATCCCTGAGACTGGCATCTGCCTGTCTAAGCACTGCAGTGGGGGTTGGACTAGATGATCTCCAGAGATCCCTTCCAACCCTGACCAATTCTGTGAGTTGAGTGGAGAGGAACCTTATGAAATTCAACAAGGGCAAGTATAGGGTACTGCATCTGGGGAGGAATAACCCCATGCATCAGTACAGGTTGGGGGCTGACCTCCTGGAGAGCAGCTCTGTGGAAAGGGACCTGGGAGTCCTGGTGGACAACAGGATGACCATGAGCCAGCAATGTGCCCTGGTGGCCAAGAAGGCCAATGGCATCCTGGGGTGCCTCAAGAAGAGCGTGGCCAGCAGGGCGAGGGAGGTCATCCTCCCCCTCTGCTCTGCCCTGGTGAGGCCGCAGCTGGAGCACTGTGTCCAGTTCTGGGCTCCCCGGGTCAAGAAGGACAGGGAACTGCTGGAGACGGTCCAGCAAAGGGCTACAGAGATGGTTAGGAGACTGGAGCATCTCTCTTACGAGGAAAGGCTGAGGTTGTAGAGTCTCCCACTCTGGAGCCATCCCAAACCCGCCTGGACGCCGTCCTGTGCCACTGCTGGAGGTGACCCTGCTGTGGCAGGGGGTTGGACTGGGGGAGCTCCAGAGGGCCCTCCCAACCCTGACCAATTCTGTGATTCTGTGAAAGGTTGGGAAGTTTCTTGCCCTACATCAATGACACACAACTCCCACAAGAGTCCTGAGTAAAGATGCTGGATGTGGTCCAGCAGAAGCGTTAGTTAGATGTGAACATCCAAAGCCCACGCAAGCCTCATGGCAAAACCACCTATTAAACTCCAGCCAAAAGGAATGGCACAATAATGCCCCTGTACTACCAGGACGAAGACCCTACCTGAGGTCGGGGTTTAGCCCGGCTTTGCTCTGGGTGCTGAGCGCAAGTCCTGGAGCCAAATGCAAGAGAGAGAACGTGAAACGCGCCGCCGAAGAAGGCAGGCTATGAAAAAACAAGGAACCATTATCCACAAAGCTTACAAAGCCCAGCCGCTAGCTCGCTTCCTCCCCCACCTCATGCCTTGTTTTTCCACGGGTTCCCCTCCACCCAGCAATGAACCGCTCCTGCAGCAACCTCCGTGTCCGCTGCCATTATTTCTGGCCCTTTCACACCGGTATTATTTCTTGTACCACTTTGTTGGGATCGCAATTAGAAACAATCCAGCCCTGTAATGGCCACTATCATCCCCCGAGGGGGTGCAAACAGCTTTTTCAGTCTGCCTCAGCTCCGTGTTGCTCTGTGGCAGCTTCTTCTACCAACCCTGGAGACGCGCAGGCAGAGATGCTTTCCCCTTGCTCAGCCCGCTGAAGGTCAGGCAACGGCGTGGAGTAACCCAGAGGCTGGAGGGAAAATCAAAGGAGAATGATTGCTGCTCGTGGGAAAGGTGAAAGGCAGGGTCATTCTGCCAATATGTGTGGGAAGGGCAGGGGATTGATTTAAAGAAGGAAAAAGATGGAAGGAGACAACGAAGATCTTTTTTATTCCTTTCACTAAGCTCTGCGGCTGTTTGACAAAGCCAAGCTCCAAAAACGCCGTGGATATCAACCCACAGCAGTTGGGTATTCTCTCTCAGACCTTCTTTAATGTGTATCACACGCTGCCCAATCATGCAAGAAAACTTCAGATCTTCCCCTTCACTTACTGCTCTTTCTGGGCAAAGGAGATACAGAAACAGGGCTATTAGCAACAGGCTTTAAAGAGCCTTTGGGTGGAGGGGATGAAGCAATGCGCTGCCTGCCCCAGGAGCTCCCCGTAGCCTGGATGCTCTGCCACGAGCCAATGTAGAGACTGATTCCTACCGAAACTGTATTTAAGGAATCCCAGAATCCCAGACTAGTGAGGGTCGGAAGGGCCCTCTGGAGCTCCCCCAGTCCAACCCCCTGCCACAGCAGGGTCACCTCCAGCAGTGGCACAGGACGGCGTCCAGGCGGGTTTGGGATGGCTCCAGAGTGGGAGACTCCCCCACCTCTCTGGGCAGCTGTGCCACTGCTCTGCCAGCCGCAAAGGGAAGAAGTCCCTCCTCAGGTTTAGATGGAACTTCCTATGGTCAACTTTGTGCCCGTTCCCTCTTGTCCTGTCACTGGGCACCACTGAAAAAAGACTGTTCCCATCCCCCTGGCACCCTCCCTTTGAGGATTTATAAGCATTGATAAGATCCCCCCTCAGTCTTCTCTTCTCCAGACTGAAAAGCCCCAAGTCCCTCAGCCTTTCCTCATAAGAAAGATGCTCCAATCCCCTCATCATCTTTGTAGCCCTTTGCTGGACCTTCTCCAGCAGTTCCCTGTCCTTCTTGACCCAGGGAGCCCAGAACTGGACACAGTGCTCCAGATGCGGCCTCACCGGGGCAGAGCAGAGTGGGAGGATGACCTCCCTCGCCCTGCTGGCCACACTCTTCTTGATGCACCCCAGGATGCCATTGGCCTTCTTGGCCATCAGGGCACATTGCTGGCTCATGGTCACCCTGTTGTCCTCCAGGACTCGCAGGTCCCTTTCTGCACAGCTGCTCTCCAGGAGGTCAGCCCCCAACCTGTACTGATGCATGGGGTTATTCCTCCCCAGATGCAGGACCCTACACTTGCCTTTGTTGAACTTCATCAGGTTTTTTTCTGCCCAACTCTCCAGCCTGTCCAGGTCACGCTGTATGGCGGCACAACCTTCCGGCGTGTCAGCCACCCCTCCCAGTTTTGTGTCATCAGCAAACTTGCTGACGGTACACTCTGTCCCTTCATCCAGGTCATTGATGAATATATTGAACAGGACTGGACCAGTACTGACCCCTGGGAGACACCACTTGTTACTGGCCTCCAACTGGACTGCACCGCTAACCACAACCCTCTGAGCTCTATCTGCCAGCCAGTGTTCAATCCACCCCACTGTCCATTCATCCAACCCACACTTCCTAAGTTTGGAAGGAAGGAAAACACTGGTGCTGGAGGAAGACCAAGAAGGGTCTCCGGGGCTCGTTGGCCACACATTACCTAGTGAAGAGACTGGGTAAGTGCTGCAGGAACACTACCACGGGGACAACGACCGGAGAACATTTGTTGGAAGGAAAGTGGTTGCTTGGGCTTATCTGTACTGGGGTGTTGCTGTAAATGTCTACGCAAGCAAATGTTCTTGGCAAACACGAGGATATCCACAAACAGAGATAGCCTCCTGAGTCTGCAGCCTCATAAAGTTGTAGTTAACTTTAAGCACATGCTTAAACCCCAGCTGGCTTCAGCAAGAGTGCAACACATGCTTTAAATTAACCATGTGGTTAAGCACCAAGCTGAAGGAAAATCCATCCTCATCCCCTGCATTGGGGAATAAGAGCCCCAAGGTCCATTTGGGACCCTTCACTTGGCCCTGAAAGCCCTGGATACAGCAGGAGGAGGCTCCGTGCTGGTGTGCAGGACAGCTGTGGAAGCCATCGCTGGAGAGCCCTTCCCAGACCAGTAAGTGGTTTTTCAGGGTTGTTCAGGGGGACGGTGGGTGTTGTGGATACCTCGGGCCAGGCAGGGCCCATAGACAGGGAGTTTTTAAACTTCCTGGCTTTGGCCTGAAAATGTCGATTTGATGTAGAAACTCTTGATTTCCATGTGAAGGTTTCCCAAAGCCCAGATGACAAAGACGAGGGAGAGGCAGACCGAGGAACGCTGGAGGGATAATGTGAAAGCCAGACTCCAACCCGTGCTGAATCACTGCCTGAAGCATGGGAAGATGCAGTCGCTTCTCTCAGCCTCACCTACTGGGGCTCTTCTGCCTTCTCCACACGATTAAATGTGGGGGGCAAGGGGGAGGAGGAGGAAGAAAGCTCCTGACCCTAGAGATGGGATGGAAGGCACTGACATGGCCTCCTTCACATACAAGCCCTGGTTCCAAGTTAAACACATCAACTGGAGCCTCCCCATACCTTCTGTAGGCAGGGGGTTTCCCCGAGGTGCTTTTCCACCTCTTGTTTTATGTGAAAGCTTTTGCGAGACCTGATAATCCAATGCAGAGGAAATGCCAAAGCCATGGGATATTTGGACACCCCCAAATGCTATTCCTCACCCAGTCCCTCCCCGCCATGGTAACCCGGACAGTAGCTGAGCCGTGCCATGGGCTGCCCTCATCCATGGGGCACCGCTGCACCACCGTTAGGCTCTGAGCAGCTCTGCGCCCCGGAGCATCCACCCCAGGCTCTTGCACAAAGTCTCTCTACTCTGACCCAAAATTAATTCAGTAGTGCAGAGGATGAAACGAAACCCCTCAGGCCCAGTCCAGGTCCCGAGCAGCGCAGCCCGGTTTGCCGTGCCTTCCGCCTTTTCACCCTCCATCATCTCCCCATCTCGTACTTGTACGTTTTCCTCCCCTCTGAACCAAAGGAAGAGGTGCAGCTCAGGAAGGAGAGCTGCCACCCGGGGAAAGGAGGGGTGTCACTCATTTCTAATTCCAGGGGAGGTGACTTTTCGGAGGGAGGAGGAAGAGCAGAGTAGAATGAGAAATCGATGGCAGCAGCTCCATCCCTCCGCTCGTTGGCATGGCGACGCTGCAGCGAGGCAGGTACCCAGCCCAGGAGCGAGCACCACCTTTCCAGGCTGCCTTCCAAAACTGGGGCGCAGGGGGGCTGCCCCTCGGAAACGGAGCCCTTTCATTCCCTGAGCTCTTTAATATCCCCCCACCCCTCTTCCCCAGCCGCCTCTGAAGCAGGTTATTGTCTAACGTGGCAGGTAGAAATCCTTTCCTTCCCCCCTCGCTTTCCGCCAGCGGTTCAGCAATCTGTAGATAAAGTTAATATAATGCAGAAGCAGCCGCAGGGAGGGAGGCTGTCGTAAGCCATTACCATTGACTTTGCCAACATGATAATATTGTCCTTCATCAGCAAGAGGATTAGGAGCACGGCAGACTGCGTGGTGCTGCAGCTTAACGCCTTCACTTTTCAAGGTCAAACACGGGAGTTTAGTGGGCTGGGGCTGCGAGTTCACGGGCTCCTTATTCGGGCGCACAAAGCCGGGGCACCCACCTGGCAGCAAGCAGGGGACAGTGTTTGCATAGATTTTTGATCCCTTTGTCTACGTAAGTCACAAAACTCCCGTGCTCCCCCTCTCGTGGCTCCTCACGGCTTTCGGCGCGGGTGGGAGCACTGGGTGGCACGGCAGGCGGGGGACAAACACAAGGGGCTGGGAAATGGGAAGCGTATTTCTGGGGAGGAAAGGAAACTTTTCCTCTTATGGTTTCAGTTAGCTCGCTGAAACGGAGCGAAACTCTTCAGGGGTTGTTTGTGGTTATATTTTCTAGTTTGTCTAAAGGAAAAAAAAATAGCTTGGTTTTCCAAACACAAACATGTGAAGGGGGAGGAAGTTTTCACTTTCTAATTGTTTGTTTAACAGCAAAACTACTGCTGCAGTGAAAACATTTACTCCAGCTACTTCTGTTTGGTTGAAAAAGACAAAAGTGCTTTGGTTAGGGAGAGGAAAACTAGGAAGGGCAAAAACAAGGCACCCGAGCAAGTCGATGAAGCTGCTGAAGCTACAAAATAGCTCTGGGCACCAAACTACCGTCGCAGGAACTTCTCATTGCTCAGAACCACCCAGCGTAGTCCCAGTCCATCCCGTGTTCTAAAAACTTACTTGTAGGTAAAGTCTGATGCGTCGGAGTAGGGATTTAAGTGGTGGGCACTGGCATTCAATAGAAAAACATGAATAAGTTATAAAAAAAAAAGTTTTGTGACATTTATGAAGTTAACAGAAACTCAGATGACCGTGCGCGGACTGTTTGCACGGGGGTTTTCACGTCAGGTTGATAGTGGGCACCGTTCTCCTCCTACAGCCGTACAGGAAAATAATTTAACCTGATATATTAACCAGTAATTCTATTTTACCATCACTGCGCTGAAGGATAAATGGAGCCTTGTTCCCATTCCTGGAGGACAGAATTTCGACAGATGCAAATAAACACATCTCTCCTTTACCCTGCATAATGTTATTATGGGATAGAAGTAAAGACGAAGTAAAGGACAAATGAACGCTTAAAAATGGATCCCGTCAACGCTGTACCTGTTGCTAATGAAGTCATGTCTCCCGTCCTCTGCCATTCCCCCTGAGGAGCTGACCAAAACAGGGCTGAGCTGCGAGGATGCTAACCCTAACAAAATATGACTACATCTAGAAACTTTGACCTCTGTTTAAAGCAGCCTAAAGGATTTTTTTTTTGCAGAATATAAGGCTGCATTTTTTCCCAAATCTGCCCTAATTCTCACCCTCAGGCTTTTCCCGTCTGTTTTTTTTTTTCCCCCCACCATAAAGATTTGTATTCTGTTAGACTGATTCCAGGACTTTTTCCTGACCGAGGAGGGAAAGAAAGAACATAAGCCAGATTTACTGCCTGTTGGGTGGGATTTATAGCCAAACTGCTCTTTCTACCCATGGTACCCACACAGTTCCCATCACGGGCGTGCCTCGATACTGCACAGCCTTTAATGCATTTCTGGTAGGACACCCATGGAAGTGCTACAAACCCTTTCCCCGCAACATGAAACCCGAAGCACACTGTGTGGTTTTCTTTCAAATCATCCCAGGAACTTCTGGAGCCACAAGGGCCATTTTCACATGCAGCTCTGAGGCCCACACTTCAATTAAACTGATCTTGACTAATTAAGGGCTCGCTCTTCTTTCTCCCCCTGCCCACAGGCACGCAAACACCCTCAGAGGAACTCAAGTGGAGTTAAGGGATTGGCAGCACCTCGGGCATGGCCAAGAGGACCTTGGGGTTGGCCAACTCTGTGGCTACCTCCAGCCTATGCCTGGCCGCGTCCCTCCACCCTCCTCACCCAAGCAGCTCTCCATGCAAACTGTAGCGAAGAGGAAGAGTACACACAGTTCCCATCTCAGCCTTCTTCACAGGGAAGGGGCAGATGGAGATTTACCGCCTTCCTCAGACTGAGCGACATCTTCTGCCTCCACTGAGGATGCCCCAACACCAAAGCTTTTCGGAGGAAGCTGCTGGGGAAGAGAGGGATTGTAGCTCAGTCTTCTGGCTCAGGCTGGGCTACTGTACAGTGAAAAAGTGAAGATACTCAGAGGAGGGAGAAGGAAAAGTCTCTGCCTTGGGAGAGTAAGGCTCCCTAGCTTAGTTGTTGGAGTGAGTGCCCACAAGAAAAGGTTCACATTCTGTTTCTAAACTGGCTAACAAGTATTTTACAAAACAACCATGGCATAAATCAAAGCAACAATCCCCAGAGCAGGAATTACAGCTGGGGAACTCTCCTCTCCCAGCATTACCCCGCAGACCATCCTTCACCTCACTACCTACAGGCAGTCGCACTCCCACCCAAAAAGGGACGAAAACCTTTCCAGACTCCATACGCTTACAAGAACAAAAGTGCCTCGCTGTACATTTGTGCAAATAAAAAAATATTTGCACGGACACGGTTGGATGGAATCCTGAGTCAGAATTGGCAACCGTTTGCGAATACTTTATTTACACTGCTCAGCTGAGGGTAACCATGACTCACGGAGCGCTGCAACACATCTTAGCAACACCAGCAAACATGGAGAATTTACATCTCCTTTGACTCTTGACTTACGCTTGGAAAGAGCGTTATATTTACAGAATGACTGATATATGGCTAATGTATCTAACAGCAGTAGTAATAATAATGGTGATGATAATGATGTCTTCATTTTATGTAACTCTATCTAGCCAAATATTCCCAGGTACTTAACAGCTCTTTTTCTATCCAGGAAGCACTTCCACTACTCTATAGATAACTACTAGAGATATTAAAGATAAGCATACTGATAAAGGAAAGGCACCGTTTTCAGGCAGAAACATAGTCTTTTTCAATAATGACAGCTGGTTAGGCCATTTTTCCTGGGGTGGGGGCCAAACCAACTGAAACAGCTTTTTGTAGATCTCCACTCTCCCTCTCCTCCAGGGGGACGACCCGTTTACTCTCAGTTTTACAGAAATGGAAATGACTACACTACGTTCCTGACTAATGTCCATCAGAAGCTCTTCCGAACATAATTTTGAATATCAGATTGCTCAGGGAGCACTACCTTGTTAATCTCCAACATCTTTGAGAATACCTGTCATTCCAGAAAGATATTTTGTAGAAATGGGTGATCCTTCCTTAGCTCTCTTTGCTGAGAAACTTTAAAAAAAAAAAAAAAAAATTTAAGCTTCTTCATCAATCAAGATTTCTCTCGCTGATTTCTCCAACAACCCTTTGAAGGCAAACCCCCGGGAGGAGGTCCGATGACATGAAGCTGGGTGGCTGTAGGAGATCCCAGCTTTCTGGTGTCCACCTCCCCACCTGCTGACCCTAGGAATCAGAATGATCATGAACAACAGTCTGCTGAAAGAAGACTGGATTCTGAAGTGTTGTGCGTGGTTTGATCCTAAAGCAGGGACGTGCTACCGGGTTAGCACTAGTCACATTCTCTTCAGGGAGAGAAAACAGCTCTAGACCCAAAGAGGGCACGTGCAAGAAAGACTGGGTGAATCCACTTCACATTTTCCATGTTATCTTTCCTTGAAGGCTCAAGAGTCCAAAAGATAATTCTCACCTTAGGATGGCCTGTACCACGCCACTGATGAAAACTGTCCAGGAGTTTCCCTGTCCTTGCCGCTAGCATGAGCAAAACATACAAACTCACGCTGAGCCCGCCTGAGCATCTTAGCAGGATTTCCAGTGGCCGCATCCAGGAGACAGCACAGGTCCCAGAAGAAAGAAATCACGAGACTAACAGAAAACCAGGAATGTCTCTATTTAACAGTGTTGAGCCGTGGCATTAGATCTAATATGTGGGATCCAGACACTCCGCACAGGACTGAGAGAGATGCATTTGGGTCTGGAGAAGAAAAGATCTGCACTGCGTCTGCTAGAAGACATCTGTCCGCCCCCCTCAGTGGAAACTGCAACTGGGATATCTTGTTCCAGACAACCAGCCCTGCCAGCTCCTGACATCTTCTCCCACGTCCCTGCGCTACCCGGAGCATTAGAAAGAGCCGCTCTGCTCCCCAGCCAGAGAAGAGCAGCAGCAGCCTCCAAAAAAAAAACAACAGACCCATTTCTCTTTGTGGAAATGTGGACAATGACTAAGAATAATAGCAGCTATCAGCTGGTGAGCACGAGCAGGTGGACTAATGACTTGTCCTAGCAAAATTCCAACACTTTTTTTTTTTATTTATGGCCCAAACGCAGCGCTGGCATTTGCTCCTGCTCAAGGGGTCAGATCGGCTTTCTCGTGGCCAGCATTCAAACCACCACCGCAAGCTGTGTTTTCGAGTAAACTGAAAAGTGACCTCAGTTACTGCTGCGTGGCAGGAACATATTTCTGGTTGCTGCAGCTGCCTGGTGTGGTTCCTTGCCTAACATATTCATTAGAGATTAACTGCTGCTTGTAACACTGCTTAGGACCAGCCTGGCTTCTCCGTTACATCATTAGAAAGGCACGAATAGGCCACTGGGGGTTCGTCCCCTGTTTTGGTAAGGCCGAGTGCTGATGTGCAGATTTCTGCTGCCACCTCCACCATAAGGGAGCAACTCCCTTAGCGCTTTCTTCCAGGAGCGGCAATTAAGACACAGGGCGAGAAACACTTGCGGAATATACAGTTTACACGGCTGCACGCTCCCTTGAGGAATACCTTCCACGCCGTATGAAGGAGAGCAGGTATCAGCCTTGCTCCCTAGGGGGCTGCCACCGTCCCTCTCCTCTCAAGCTCAGCCCTGTCGGGCTGCGAGCAAATATCCCCCACTCCCCCGCAAGGATTGCAAATGTTGAGCAGATATCCAGCTGCCACTGCCAAACCCCAGCACGCCCCTTCGGAACGATGCCTGCCATATCCCATCGACGCTGCCTGAGCCTGCCTGCTCTTCTTATTTATTTTTTTTTAAGAGAGTGCGTGAAAATATGCATTATATAGCAAGGTATAACATACATGGGAAGACACTGGAGCATAATGCAAAGAAATGTTCCCGTATTGATTTGAATTCTCTGAGTCACACAGTGGCTCCTATAAATTCATGTGACCAAGAGAATCTGTATTTCAAAACACATATTAGAAAAAATATAATTGAAGTGGAGAGACCAAGATAAATTTGTGTTATCAGGTGCAGTTACCAAAGCAGTAAATCATTGTCACAGCATAAGCTCTTATCCATATTTCCATATTAACACCAAACTTGTACTCTGTACTGGCGCTGCTGCACATAAAAGGTGGCAGCACGTCCTAATGCTGTCTGTTGTTGCTGGCGTCTGCCACCGGGTATCGAGCGGAGACAGCACTGTGCTCCCCGTCCCACTGCCACCAGGAGTTACCTCCGCGGTGCTGGGGGGCTGAACACCCCAAGCGGTTCTTGTCCCGAGGGACCCTTACAGGAAAAATCTCCCACCCAAAGTGGAGCAAAACATCTTTGTGATGTGCGAGGGAACTCGTGACCTTGGCAGGGCTGTTGCAGCCTCCCCGGGGAACGAGTGAAAGAGCAGTACAGCTTTTGCTCACTGCTCAAGTGGCCAAGCAACCCCACAGGCTAAGCATGTAACAGAAAAGCTAAGACCGCCTGATGGCTGGACTCCGGGGATAAAAACCGAAGGTGCTCACCTGATGACAGTGGGACGGAGTGCACCCTCAGCAAGTTTGCCAATGACACCAAGCTGTGTGGTGAGGTAGACACGCTGGAGGGGAGGGATACCATCCAGAGGGACGTGGACAGGCTGGAGAAGTGTGCCCGTGCCAGCCTCACGAAGTTCAACAGGGCCAAGTGCAAGGTCCTACACCTGGGTCAGGGCAATCCCAAGCACAAATCCAGGCTGGGCAGGGAATGGCTGGAGAGCAGCGCTGAGGAGAAGGACCTGGGGGAGCTGATTGACGAGAAGTTCAATGTGAACCGGCAATGTGCGATCATAGCCCAGAAGGCCACCCACATCCTGGGCTGCATCAGAAGAAGCGTGGCCAGCAGGGCGAGGGAGGGGATTCTGCCCATCTGCTGTGCTCTGCTGAGATCCCACCTGGAGTACTGCCTCCAGCTCTGGACCCCCCAACATAGGAAAGACACGGAGATGTTGGAGTGGGGCCAGAGGAGGCCACAAAGATGCTGCGAGGGCTGGAGCCCCTCTGCTGGGAGAAGAGGCTGAGAGAGTTGGGGCTGTTCAGCCTGGAGAAGAGAAGGCTCCACGGAGACCTTATTGCGGCCTTCCAGTCCCTACTTGAGGTAACAGTTTGGCCATGAGCGCACATCTTCACAGGCAAGAAAAAATCACCCTGTAGAAGACTCCTTAATAAACACTCTCATTTTAGAAGACTTAAATAAAGACGCAATAAAAGCTGGTTTAGTTACCACCTTGACTGATGCTCATTAGTACAGCAAAGCCAAGCTAAATCTTCCCTAAAATAAGTTACCAATGAGAAATGTACTGAAGGAGCTCAGTCAGTGTTGTCGGTTTCACCTCTCATTCACTTGGTTTTTTTGGAAGAAGACAAGAACACAGAGGATCTCAACAAAGTGAAGACTATAAAAGGAAGAAGTCATTTTGGGCAAACTGTCAACTTTTCATTCAAAACCTCAAATCTTTTTGCTGAAATCAAATGCTTTTCCGGTAAAACCTCTTGGTTTGTGACAGCGAGGGGTTTTTTTTGTGCTCCTGGGTCAGCACTTTCCTTGCATAATGTACAAGCAAATTACTGCTCTCTGCCTGCATTCAGATTGCCTTTGGAGGAAAGGGCTGCAGTTACGGAGACCACACTTCCCATGCACGGCCTGCCCCCGCTGAACAGTGGAGAGGAACAGCGAAGAAGCTGGCATAAAAATCATCATAAAAAAACGACAACGGCTTTTCCTACCTATGTGTGTGTTGAAAACGTAACTAGCTCTGCCATCGCTCTGCTGCTGACTGCTGTAAAGTGCTAATCTATTCCTCAAGCAGCCATGGCCTGAGCAGAGACAACCCCTATGATTAGTTTTACTCCACCTAAACCCAAAAGAAATTGCAGCGGGGTGATCCCGCTGGATGAGTTCTTTCCATTACCTTCAGTCATCTCCGTAAATTCCATGTCTGCTCCAAGCTTATCATTCAGGCTCCCCGTGAAGAAGCAGCAGGAGAAAAGCAGCCCCACATGACAATTCCCCATCTACTTGGGCACATGGGCCAGCGCAGGCGTCCAGCCAGACGCCACACAGGCACCGGCTCATCAGCATCGCAGAATGGTACATGAGGTCTTTAATCACTGATACGAGTAGGACAGTTTGAGCCTGGCCCGACTTGAACATGATTTTTAGTACTGGAAGTGAACTATTCATCTGGGGTGGTGAGGGGAGTCCTCCGGAGAAACCACAATTCCCTTTTAAGCAAAACCGCCGTGGCAGGGGACAGGATACATTGAGAACGTCTCTTTTATTTGCTGGCGGACAAGAGAAACCCATTGTGACTTGCTGAAACTTCTCGCACCAGTACAAACACATGCTAGGGGGCTTATTTATTTTTGATGGGCTGGACGTGGTCCAGAAGCTCCATCTGTTTACCTACACTTCCCCACGCTGGATCCAACCCACCCGTTGCCCCTTTCCCTTCCCTCGGACTCTCTTAAAATTTATTCCCCTATTTCCTGCCCGAGTAGAAAAAGCAAAAGAGAAACTCTGCTGATTGATTTCAGTCTCGGAAAGTCCCTGTCATCTTGTTTGATGACTTCATTGCAAAAATGAAATAGGCAAGGGAGAAGCAATGTTTTCAAAACAATTTGGAGCAAGAGGAGGAAGGTAGTAGGAGGGGAGCCATGGGAAGTTGATGGCCTTTATTCTTCAATTCCCATGTTGCGTCTGGCTTGCTGCAGGCTATAGAGAGAAAGCAAAATTGTTATGATTCTTATTAGCTTTTATTTTATAAAGCCTGAACTACACTCTGTAGGGGTTTCAAACCGGAGCTGCAAATCACACGCATGCCTGCCTGCCTGCCCGGCCACCTTATCTTTACATTAATGTACTACCTGTCTGCAGGGAAGAAAACTTCTGTCTTTTTGCCAGTCACAAGCAAGGTGGCTAGTTAGGCGACAGAATGTGTCTCGGCGCAACACAGTCCTTTATTTCTGTGTTACAGAAATACATCTGACGCGCATCAGGAATGACTGTTGTACGTCACTCACCAACCTCTGAGAACAAAGAGAGCAGTCCCAGCTCAGCTCCTGCAATAACAACCGAGCTGGGATAAAACACAGCGCGAGAATGACAGCTGTAAAGGAGCCCACGCGTGATGCTGCTGCTCCTGCATCCCGTGGCCAAGGCACACTGCCTGGTCCTCCCATAATCCCTTCCCACCTCAACACTGAGCTCCCCGAGGTAGGGTCCTGCACCTGGGGAGGAATAACCCTATGCATCAGTACGCGTTGGGGGCTGACCTCCTGGAGAGCAGCTCTGTGGAAAGGGACCCGGGAGTCCTGGAGGACAACAGGGTGACCATGAGCCAGCAATGTGCCCTGGTGGCCAAGAAGGCCAATGGCATCCTGGGGTGCATCCAGCAGAGTGTGGCCAGCAGGTGGAGGGAGGTCATCCTCCCCCTCTGCTCTGCCCTGGGGAGGCCGCATCTGGAGCACTGTGTGCAGTTCTGGGCTCCCTGGGTCAAGAAGGACAGGGAACTGCTGGAGAGAGTCCAGCAAAGGGCTACAGAGATGATCAGGGGATTGGAGCATCTCTCTGATGAGGAAAGGCTGAGGGCCTTGGGGCTTTTCAGTCTGGAGAAGAGAAGACTGAGGGGGGATCTTATCAATGCTTATAAATCCTCAAAGGGAGGGTGCCAGGGGGATGGGAACAGTCTTTTTTCAGTGGTGCCCAGTGATAGGACAAGAGGGAACGGGCACAAAGTTGACCATAGAAAGTTCCATCTAAACCTGAGGAGGGACGACTTTGCTTTGCGGGTGGCAGAGCAGTGGCACAGCTGCCCAGAGAGGTGGGGGAGTTTCCCCACTCTGGAGCCATCCCAAACCCGCCTGGACGCCGTCCTGTGCCACTGCTGGAGGTGACCCTGCTGTGGCAGGGGGTTGGACTGGGGCAGCTCCAGAGGTCCCTGCCAACCCTCACCACTCTGGGATTCTGTGCAGTGCCACCAGCACCCCCCAAATCCTCCCAGCTTGGCTAGGCACTCATGTACGCTGGTTTTTCTTTCCTCCCAGACGAGGTTTAAGAAAAGCAGGCTGTAAACAAAAGGGTCACCTACTGCACCTGGAAGATTTCATTGTTTGCACTGGCAATGTCTGCACTGAGCCTTTTACCAAGCATTTTCCTTTCCAGCTGCTCCATGCACCCAGCACCCGAGCTCCAGTCCGCTGAACGCTCTCTCACAAGTTATTTGGGGGATGAATAATAAAACTAACGGACTATGTTATTTATTATTTGTGTTACAGCATGCTGGGAGGCAGCAAACAATGTGGAGCACCATGGTGTAAGGAGCTGCGTACTCCTAAGAGAAACACCGGCTGCAACGAATTTGCAGCCTAACCAGACGAGACAGCCGTGGGGTAGGAGAGGGATAAAAGGCCCCCCCCCAAAAAAGAGACGCCTTTTGTTCAGTACTAATCTCCAAGCTGGCAGCAATGGTTTTCTCAAGGCAAATGAATAGGACAAAGGAATAGAGGCCAGATTTGCAGGGAATAGGGATGCCCATTTGAGGCATAGGTAACACCTTCTGCCCTCGCTGAAGAGTTGTCCCCAGGAGTACGACTTCTCTAACGTAACGGGCACGACACCCAGTAAAGGACACAGCACTTGGACTGGTGTTTTACCTCTCTGCCACCGGCGGGATCCCGCTTAAACCCACGATTACTGCTTCTGAAAAACCTCCTCTTCTTCCCCCCTCCAGGTCACCCCCGAGAACGGGCACAGAGCCCGAATTCCTGCACCGCGTTTGCACGCAACACACAAACAGGAAAATAGCCTTTCTCCTAACCAAAACAGCGAGGAGCTCAACGGGATCCATAAATATTACGACGCTCCACTTCCCTTTTTAGAAGGGAAAAAAAAGGCGCAAGACAACGCATTTCTTAATAATCATTACGGCGCAGAAGATTTAAGGAAGATGATGCTAATTGCTGGCGCGAGCATAATGCTCATTTCTCCTACTGCATTTGTCCCAGCAAATTTCAATACGCTCCCAGACGCGTTCCTGGCCACTGCCTCCACCTGCTCTCATATTTCTTTGGGAAGGATGCTGGCAAAGGCAGTAAATCATTTTTTTGAGCGGAATTCTTGGATTTTGTTGATAAACAAGGTCCCAAGAAAAACAGCATGGCTTAGACACCTTGTATGAATGATAAAAGAGCAGAATTTCTTTCAGTGAAGGAAATGCAGCAAGATTTCTCCTAACAATGCCCATTCTGTTGGCTCACGAGAACAGCTCACGGGAGCCTGACAAAAAGGAGATGTTTCGGGGGTTGTAAGAGAAAGCAAAGCAGAGAGAATCAATAGCAGTACATTTCTATGCAATAGCACTTAGAAGAGGCATTGATCCGCGCGCCGGTGTTCACCAACGGTCCAGAAGGGCCACCTCTGCAGGGTGGGCTGTGCCATGCCCAGCTGGGTGAGAGGAGAGGGAACAGGCGCTGTGCCTCCGGGCATGACTTCGTGGAAAGTTAAGAGGGAGATCAGTCCTTTTGCAAAGGGGTCTCTTTGGCAATTACACAGCCAGCTGAGGCTCGGTCGGAGGAAAGGCTGTGGAAGCCAGGGGTTGGGAAGGCATGTCCCGAGACAGGGTCAGGACCAGGAGACAATGAGGAGAAATGATATGTCCTCACCCAGGGAGGGCAAAGGCTGTTCGGTCTCCGAATCCTGGGTCCCAGAGCTGCTGGTTTAGGTGGGAGAGAGCATTTCAGGCAGTTTCTGGTTTTCCTTGGAGTCACAGCGCTGAGCATCCCTGCTCTTCCCCCCAGCTGCCAGGCACATAGAATCATAGAATTGTTGAGGTTGGAAGGGACCTTTAAGATCATCAAGTCCAACCATTAACCTACCCTGACAAAACCACTTCTCAACCATGTCCCCAGGTACCACAGCTACGCTTTTTTTAAACACCTCCAGGGATGGCGACTCCACCACCCCCCTGAGCAGCCTCTTCCAATGGTTGATAACCCTTTCGGTGAAAAAACGTACTGTACCAGGGACGTCGGTCCCACCACCAGCACCGAGATTCACACCAGCACCCGTCAGCGAAGTCGGGGTGCGGTGAGCCGGAGCATCGCGAGTGCACGCGCCTGAGTCCTTTTGCCAGCCTGGCTGCTTGACAAAAGCTAACCAGTGTAAACCAGCAGCTTTACATGTGTGAGATGAGCGGTCTGGTTACAATGTGCTCACGTCAGGCGTCCAGATACGGGGAAATGCATCGTTAACCAAGTATGAAATACTCACACCGGACTCTGCTCTTTCAGAGTATTATCCGCTGCTGTCACAATGGGACTAGTACTCGCGTCTCTCGGTAGAACTTGCCTGCCTTATTGCTGATCTGTCTATCAAGCATCAACAAAACAACAAAAATCACTCCGTTATAATCCTCCGACTCCATTTTTGCTCACACGTGCCGGGGAGCACAAAACCAGCCTTCAGCAGATTGACTCTAACGCTTCAGTTTCAGGAGCTTTGAGGGGTTCAAGGCTGCTTCGTATTTAACTCAGACGACTTCTCTCTCTGCTCAGGATTCCCAGCTCGGGGTATGAGCTGACAATACTGAGTCTCCTTTTCTTTATTAATTAAATAATTACAAAACCTCCAGACTCCCTCAACAAATCACCCGCAAGCCCCCCGTGATTAGCAGGAGGCTGTCGCATTGGCTCCGCCACGGATAGGAACTTTGGGAATAACGCACACACATACCGAGCGTAGACAGCTGCGGAGGGGATTTTGCAAGCCAAGAGCGAGAGATCTGTCTCCTTTTTCATTAACTGGCCCCGTGTACAGATGTTCAGCTCTGCATCCGCAAGCAGGCACCCGTTCCCATTTCCAGCACTTGTACTCGTGTGCCCAAGCGCTGCTGTTCGGAAAAGGCCACAGGCAGGTGTTTACAAGCACAATACTACACACTCATAACAGGAGAACAGATTGAGAGTCCTCGGAGGATTGCACAGGGGAAAAACGTACAGGATAGAAACCGGTCCAGAAAACGGGTAGACAAAAAGGATGGGCAAATTCCTGACGCCACTGCATCTGAGAAACGCGAGGTCCAGGGGCGAGGGCCTGGGAGGCCGCCTTTGCTATGCTTTTATGTCCAGCTACATTATTGTAACATCCTCGTGGCCTTATCAGGTACAGCTCTAGGAATGCACTGGGGTTTTTTTTAATCCACAGAATTGGATTTAAGCAGATATACGCACCACAGTAAAATAAGATCCCAGAATCCCAGACTAGTGAGGGTCGGAAGGGCCCTCTGGAGCTCCCCCAGTCCAACCCCCTGCCACAGCAGGGACACCTCCAGCAGTGGCACAGGACGGCGTCCAGGCGGGTTTGGGATGGCTCCAGAGTGGGAGACTCCCCCACCTCTCTGGGCAGCTGTGCCACTGCTCTGCCACCCTCACAGAAGTCCCTCCTCAGGTTGAGATGGAACCTCCTATGGTCAAGTTTGTGCCCGTTCCCTCTTGTCCTGTCACTGGGCACCAGTGATCCAGCAAACCTTTGCATGGAAGAAAAAGAAGTCCCCAGGGAAAGGCCAATTTACGCTTATTCCAAAAAGCTTATAGGTAATAACGGAGGTCAGATGAGTAGTTACTTATTTGGACAATATCTTCGTACAGCGCACTGGAACAAAGTGGACAGCTGAAACTATGTTGAAGCGACATATTTATTTGCCATAATTTAATGTCAGCTTCAAAGAGATCAGATTTTTCATGGCACTTCATATTCTGGCAGGAGAGCAGGACCGATGAGGTCTGACGCAAAGGCAATGAAAAATGTGAGAGATCTCCATAAAGTGAAGCAGTCAGCTTTAAGGTTCAGCTGGATGAACTCCTGCTGAGGATTTATGTTGTGGAATGCAGAGCTCCGGCCGCTTCCGAAATCATTACTAAAGTCACACAGAAAAGGGGAAAGGACTTCAGCTTGCACGAGGGCAGGGCAAGATTCAGACAGGTATGTCTTTCATGGCTCGCTCTGACCTGCTTCATCTGGACACAATCATATTCAAAAGGAGAATAAGTGCCATTGCATTTCAATGAGGTTTTGCTTTCCTATTATTTATATGCTTTAGGGAAACCCCTCTCCTGGCCTCCAGACCCCAAAAGCTACAGAATACAAGACAGGGAGGAAAGGGCTCGAAAGTCAGCAGGTGAGGTCCTGTCCTTAAAACAGCCCCCTATAACTTGCAGGTATTAAAAAAAAAAAAAAAAAAAAAAGGCTACAAGCATGCAAAGGGAACTGCCTGCGTGCGGTTCAGGGAGGAAAGGCTGTCACCCTCCCTGCCGCTCGCCTCCGCAGGGCTCCTGACCCTGCTCGCTACAGGGAGGACACGTCTCGGGACCACCTTTCATGCAACACGTCTGGCATTTCCTTGCTTTCAAACCAGCAAACTGGGGGAAAGGAAAAGAAAAACTAAAAAACCCAACCAATCCCCCAACCCTATTTTTATCAAGAAAATGCAAATTGACAGCATTACCTAATCCACACCGTTTCACGGAACCGCGTTTTATTGGTAGGCTGCAAAACTAAAGCTTTCCTTTGTGAGGAAAAGCTAAAGCTAATGAGCTCACCCTTCCCATTTTCAACCAAGCAGATCTATATCCACCCATCAGAATGAGGTGATGAACTAGGCAAAACCAGTTTGGGGTTAATAAATCAGTTTTATCAGAATAACACATGTTATCGATCTGCAGACCTGTAAATAATGACGGAAAGATATCCTAAAAGCCCTTCTTACACAGTCACAAATTTATATGAATGTCTCAGAATGCTCAGGTTTGGCGATCAAAAAAAGGTAGCACGTGAGAAAACGGTTATTTCAACATTACCTGTAACCAGGTCCATGAGTCTCCAACAAACAAAACACTGCGCGCAGAGACACAGAGAAAGCACAAAGTGCTATTTATTTTTTTTTTGGTGAAACAGGGGAAAACATCCCCAGCTAGCATCCTGCCCCAGCAGCTCCTTTGCCTGGGGCTCACGCATGGCCAAAAACTAAATGCTTTTTCGGCAGAGACTGCCAGTTCACCAAAACTCACATTTTCCAGCCAGACGATATTAGACAGGCAACGACATTTCACGAGGGGCTGGGGGAGATGGGAATTCACCAGAAATAGGCAGCTCTTACTTCTGCTTAAAACTTTCTTCTAATCTCACCTTCAATTATCAACCACGGAACGTATTTTTAGAAGCTCGCATTAGAAAAACGCTGTCACTTTTGTTCCAGCCTGACTTTAAAGTGGATTTTACGGCAAGACTTGGAATAGTTTGTGCTCGTTCCTGTCCCAAAGCTAGGGAATGCGAGCAAACAGAGGCTTGACAGGTATCTATAGACTAAAAAAAAAAAAAAAAGGTAAAATATCCAGGCTGAGCCTGGTTCAAGGGATTTGAGTGTGATGCAGAGAGGCCTGCACGGATGATGGAGAGGGAGAAAATGAGGCAGCAGAGGAAGACGATGTTGACAGCAACATTTTTAACAGGGTATCAGCGTTCAGGATTGAGAGACCCTCCCCGCCCCTGTCGCAGCGGTGGGAAGACATAGCGGTTTGGAAGAATTCTGCCAGAAAGATGTGGCAGGAATCTTACTTTCGGAGGGCCACGTCCTCCCAACACCTGCTGCCTCTTTCCTCCAGCCCTCCCCTCCAGCCGGGGGTCTCGCCTGGGGGGTTTGGCCTTGCGGGAGCTGGATGGCACAAGCCTTTGCGGGGGGAAGCAGAAGAAGTTATTAAAGTCTCTTGTCTCCATCTCCCCTTCACAATGCGGCTTTTATTACACTAGAAATATAAGACACTCCAGTTAATGCTCGGGATTAGATTGTAAAGAAAGAAAACAAAAGGGAAGCAGTTGCCTGGGTTAGGAGCGTTCTGAGCTGCGGTTGTAAGTGCATCCCTGCTTCTTGCCAGGTGTTTTGTTGAGTTCGAGTAAAACATCAAAGTCCATTATCTTCCACGCTTTCTCTTTTCTTCTCCCCCTTGCCCTCCAGCTCCTCGATTCACCGCACAGTACAAAATTAATTTGGTTTATTCCAGTACACGCGATAGCCGCCTATCTTCCTGACTCCCTGTCTGTAAGGAAACAAATTTCCTCCTTAAGCACTTTCCACTTGACCTGCTCTTTTCTCCACCGAGAAAATTGAGGTCAGGGAGCCGCTGTTGCGCAGTGGCAGCCGTTTCCCCAGCGCCCTAGGTGCAACTGCGAGTGCCGCAGCCGCCGTGGGCTCAGTGTCCCTGCACCGATGCCGGTAGCAGCTCCGGCTCTCCCGGCTGGGGCTGGTGCCTGCTCCCTGCTCCCATGAGACACGGGCAGATTTAGGAAGGCAACAGCTGCATTTCCCACTTGGTCCAATTATTTTTCAGGTCCCTCCTATGCCGCTGGAAAGGTTATATCTGGCAAGCCCGATAAATAAAAATAGAGAGCTGTGGTAGGGGCTGGAGCTGCTAGAAGGCGTGAGGGCATGGGGAGCAGAGTTATGGACTCCAGCCATCCCATTAATGTGCAGATGTCAGTGGACTACACTGAGCTGAAAATGCAAGAAAAGGGAAACTTGTCTCTCTGTTTCTTTCCTCCTTTTGTGTTTCTGCATAGAAAAATTAGCACAAACCCCCCCGAGCCCCCACGCACCCTACTTGCCTTGTGCTGGGCATGCCCGGAGCCATATGGAGGGGACGGGTGGCCGCTTCTAGCCCCATGAGCAAGACATGGGACAAGACCTCAGCTTCCCTACCTGCTGGATCAGCGCTGCCAGGAATTTGCTATGGACCCACATCCCAGGGTTCTTCTTCAGATATCTGCCTTGTGCTGGGTGAGGCACAAGAAGCAGAGCAGAACCTCCGAGCGCATCCCCAGCCCCGTGTCACCGCAGGGGCTCTGACATGTGGACATGCGCTACGGTTAAGCTGCCTCTGGATGCACTCCACACTGCCACAAGGGCCTCAAGACTCCCAGCACAAGTGACACCAGCCATCACCCTCCCAAAATGCTCGAAGAGGGCTGCCGGCATGGTGTCCTCACCTGCTCCCTGCCTCCCAGTGCTGCCCAACAGGGCGAGGAAGGAGGGGAAAGGAGATCTGTGTGCTCTCTCTGAAGACACAGCTCTGACAGACGGCTCTCCGCAGCTCACCGCACAACTGACTGACAGCAACTCCCTCAGCTCCAGTCTCCAACAGTTTGCTCCATCGGGGAGCAGCCCAGTGCAGCAAAGTGTCCTCTTGAGCTCCTGCAAGTTCCCCCTTCGAGGACTGCTTTCGGAGGCCGGGGCAGGGATTTCTCCCCGCCAGAGCAGTCCTCCTCCTTCATCGCCCACTGCTCCCAGGGCAGGGTGAAGGCAGGAGGGGGGAAGCTGGAGGTCCAGGCCGGGTCTAAGGGCTGAGCGGGCAGGAGACTGCAGCTCCGGGCCACGAGAAGGAAGGTCACCTACCAACGGGTAGGAAGGACGCACACTGCGTGTGAAACCTGCTCTGCTTGTGGCTATTCCACTCCTGCAACGGGTGGGGATGGAGAGAAACCCAATTTAAATGCATAGACACGGAAGGACTCTTCAAATCCTCAGTATCAGGGGGAAGAGTTTGGCCTTGTCGAGAAAACAGGTCCCAGTCTTGCATTTTCTTTACCCACCTCCACCAGATTCACTGGGTTTGTTCAATATCCCACAGGCACCGGCCTCTGGAGAGGCAACGGGTCCTGGGCAACTGTGGGAGTCCACGGTCCACCAGGATGGGCCCAACAGGCAGAGCCAAGAGCTTATCTAGCAATGGTTGCTTCAGCAGCTTGTTAATCTGGATATGCAAATTCCTCCAGCACCGGCAGAGATGATGTATTAGTGCCAGCTGTGTACCTCTAATGACTGCTGGTCTATTAGCTGCATCTTCCTTCGGCACTCCTATTACTCCTTGATTATGATTTATTTTATTTCACAGCAGTGCTTGGAGAACCAAAACGAGACCAAAGCCCTGTTGGGAGGCACTGTGCAAACTCACTGTGGGGCAGGTCCAGCCCGAGAGAGCTCCCTTTGGCAACAGGCAAGACACAGCCGCGGCTCGGGAATGGCCAACGTCACGGGCACAGCACAACGCCAAAAGCGTGCGGCACACTGAGACACCAAAAATGTGTGTCAGCATTCCTGCAGCCCTGGGGTGTTGGAACAACAGTGCTGCACACGCACCCGGGAAGGGCTGTGCTCAACGAGGGAGTCCCAGCGCCGGCAGCCTCTGTCCTGGTGGGAAATCCCTCTGGCATTTGGCTGCGATGGGCTGTGCTGATCAGGGAGTGGTATTGCAAGAGGGAGAGAGCAGCTTTAACTCTTGAAGGTATTGCAGCGCCTAACTTATTCAATCCCTTAACCTCACGCGTTGTACCCCACAGCCGGCCCTGCCCAGCCACCAATTCTGGGGGGATACACTGCGGGGAAAAACAGGAGCATAGTAATTCCAGCATAAGAGAAAAATATGTATAGCCAAGGACACACCAGTTAGAAACAACCTGAAGGCACCAGACTTATTGTCTAGTCCTCAGATGATACCGTGTCATTTTACCTGACTCACACTCAAATAAACAGTTGTATTTCTGAAGCACCAGGTAAGAGTATTTTTCCCCTAATTCCCATATTTGGTTATTGATTTCCAGGGAAAACTTCCTGCCTTGCCAGTACCTGGAGTAAGATGGAGTGAATAATTTACAAGAAATGATTTATGTGACAAATTCAGTCTTTCTCTCTGCTCCTTGAAAGTGCATGAACTAATTGCGGTTTCTTTCTGTTGAAAATCATTCAACCCACCGGCAGGTGATTTTGCGCATTTCTTTTGCACTGGGTGAGCCGATTTTGAGAGGACGCCTGATGTCAACTCTGGATATTTACAACTAGATGACTGCGACTTGTTCGTATTGCTGCCTTTGCTCTCCTTCGCAAAAAAACCAAATCCATCTAAGACTTGCAACCAGATAAGCATCCGAGAACGCACGCCAAATAGTTCCTGTCTTAACTATAAAGAATTTGCTCAGGCCACCATATGAAAAGCCTCCCAAATCACACAAAAAGGCCATCATGCCAAAGGCTAATAAAGATCACTAAGTAGCAATTATATTCTAATTACCTATCATCTCATTTTCAAAAGCGCAAGGAGTGGAGAGCCAGCAAGTGAAATGATACTGAGCTGCTTACGCTTCCCATCTAACGAACAAACACATTGCCCATGGCAAGCTCCGAGGAACACATCTTTCATTATAAGAGTCTTAACCTTGACTAGCACGCTGCCGTACAGTTGGTTTGCTTGTCTTCACGTCCAAAACTCAAATATTTTGTTTTCAAGCCCTTTGATTACAGCAAAATATTACAAAACAAGACATTTCTTATTCAATAGATGCACACAAGTGAGGTTTCTTTTTTTCGTATTTTTTCACATCCCTCTTTCTTATGCAATTTAGAACAGAAAATGTCTGGCATAAATTCATGATCGCATTATTAATGTAGAAAGGCGAACATCTGAAGTTAATATATTCCGCTAATGGGTGCTATATAATACATTAAGTCAGGTTAAGCGTGCTATATAATAAAGATCTGTGGCGTGAGGTATTTTGAGATTACTGATTTAAGCATAATGGTTATTTTGGTCAATGGTTATAGACTTTTAATAGAATACGCATCTGAGAGCTGTCCGAAGGTGTAGAAAATCTTGGTATTTTGAAGCTGTGCTCTGTAGCAGAATGAAACAACCTGTTGTAATAGTAATGCTTTTTTCAAAACAAGTCCCTTGGCTATTTCTAAAATATTTGTATTAAAAAAAAAAAGTCAAAATGTAATATGCTAGCATCTGGTCAAAACACCAGGAATTTCTCGGTCTTCATGTGATGCAAGTCAAATGGTAGTTCTGAAGGTGAGTGTAGTCTATGGGCTGATCTTGAATACACAAGGAAAAATATCAAATTCTGTGCTTTAAGACTCTTTCTCCCTTTTCTCTCGAGATCAACAAAATTGAAGATATTTTACAATGGAGAAAGAGCTACCTCCTAGTTTCAAAAGGGATGAATAAGCAAATATATTTCAAGGACTTGATAGGCAGCAGTATTTCCCTGAACAGTGTGTGTTGCAGCTTCCATTTTACTTGTCACAAAAGCAGAAGGTATTAGCTGAGCTCCAACTAAATGCAAAAAATTAATGGGATGCTTAGAGAAACCTGTTCTTCAATGCTATATTCCCTTGGTGATTTACTAGAAAAAAAATTCACCCCTAAAAAAAAAAAAAACCAACCCATTCTAAGGTGGGGTTGAAACACCTGTGGGCTTTCCAGACAATCGCAGTGTTTCAATCCTGAACACCGTGTTTTATTCTGTGACCAATTTCCCAGGGTGGGTTTTGAAGCATAGAGCCCGATAGCCCACAGTGCTCTTGCAGAGCTGAGCAATTAGCGGAGGGAGGATGGATGTGCGCAAAAAAGGATCCTCAGGTTCAGCTTTCACAGTTATTACTGACATACGCAAGGCTCCCTGTTCCTCTTCCATGCAGTAATATTATCAGTGATGAGTGAGAGGAGCTTAGTTTAAGCACTGCCCTCTCCATCCTCCGCTGGCATGAAGTGACACAGCCCCACTGAGGTTAACGGAGTGACACAACCGCAACTGTCCGCAAAGAGAATCTCAGAGAAAAAGTACCAAAGCATTGGGGTTACGTGTAGGAGTCCCTGTTAACGAAGTGAAGCGTGATTGCGGATTGCCCCACTGCCGCAGGAACCTTCCTCCGAGCACCGCGGGGCGTGCAGTGCACTGTGGGGTTCACTAGCAGGACTGAGAACTAGAGAACATGTGAAAAGGGAAGAGTAATCCGGACCCTTGACCATTCCTCCAGATGCCTGACATCGGCCATTTCCAAATAACAGATTTATTCTGCAGTAAATCTGGTTTTGAAATGTCCTTTTTTTTTTTTCCTATGCACCACGGTCATGCTGAGATACACACGCAGAAGACAATACAACACATGAAGCTCAACAGTAATCCATTTTCCTGGACACCACTCAGTAGCACGAATAAACAGAGATAGAGCTACCGTAAGTAGCTAAGGACCTCTACCCATGAGTAAAAATACATATGAGGTGCACTTACACAGCTCCCTGAACTGGGGATTTGGCTGCAAGGCCGGCTCCATCTCCTCTAACTCAGACTGGGACTGGATGCATCTGGAAGCGCAGGTCTCATCGCTGATGACAGAAGTAACTCACACCATTGGCTTCAGACAGATGCCGAACTTGTAGCGAGATGAGCTGTGTTTAGCGAAATGAATGCTGCCCTTGGTGTCTAACAAATTTCTGGTGATTTGAATACATTTTATGACTTATTTCACAAGCTTTACAGGTGGCTGAGTAACAATTGATAATTCATATACAAGAGACTTCTTTGTATTATTTCTGATTAAATTATCCTCAAACAAGCAAATGTATTGTGGCAAGGTCTACCATCTCCCAAACACCCTACCCTGCCCCATACGTGGCTGTAATGACAACGAGCCGTTGCTCCAGAAGAGCCCTGCAGGCCCACGTTATGATGCTGTCACCTCTTCTGGCGGAAAGAAAGCTCTTTCCAGCTTGGCAGAGACCCACAGTCCTCAGACAACTCTGGAGCTACCGGCTGGTGGGTCCAACCCGGGGGCAAGCTGAGCCAGCTGACAAATCTTGGTGCTGGCTACTTAGCCATGAGGTGCAGCAACCAAAAGCTTGGCTGACTTCCCAGCAGAGGATCATCGGCAGCCTTTGCACAGAGCTTCTGTGCTTGTTCAAATCACGTCTCCCTTCCAGGAGACAGCAGAACATGGAGCCAGGAGCCTGGACGCCAAACACTGAGCCTGACTGCTGACCCTGGGTGTGAGTCCAGCATGATGTTCTCTTCAGCTAGCGCCAGTTTACTCTGTTCAAAGCCCTCCTGACTTCTGACCCGCGATCGCTGCGATCCCTGGACACCAGAAGTACTAAACTTCTGTCTGTAAAGGGCAAGATCTGCTCATTTTTCAAAGATGTTTGCAACAGCTGTGACCCCCTTCATCCAACCTTGGGTCTTGGAAGGGAAGGGTTGGAGCTGCTGGGAAATGCCTCTGAGCCTGCTCACAGGCTCTCGATGTGGTATTCACTATGATAATCACTGGCAGAATTTGTAAGCACCTGGCTCAGTGGAGAAGAGCCCTCCCAACCGCAGGATGATCATGTGGCTAGTATTTGCTCAAGTGGCTAGTATCTGCTCAAGTAGCATCACTTACTAGAGACGGCTTGAGCTGGATCAGCTTTAGTTTTCATTTTGGATTTGCAGTCTGCAAAGTAAACTGGACCTAGTTTGGTGTCGGATTTAGAGCTGATGGAGAAAATCTTTCCTAGCTGCTAGAAAGGACTTCTCAAAAACAATAAGAGTGAAAGGGAAAAAAAAACCCCACAAACTTAAGATCAAAAGCATGAACTCAAAGGAGAAAAGAAAAAACTATAATCCACAGCCAGCTCTTTGGCCCGTGATATTCAAGAGCTCAGGCCCACCCCACGGACCTCAGAAGCTCAAGAAATGATCCCGGAGTATTTGGGTCTCTTTCTCCAAGATGCCCTTTGAAGGATGAGCTACTCCTGACAGTCCATGATTGCAGACAGAGCACTCCTTCACAGCCGAGCTAATCTGTCACAGTGGGGACATGTTTACGAGCCGCTGACAGCCCGCTCTGGGAGGTGATTGATACTGATTTGAATTGTTATGCAAATATACTTCTGCTAGTCTCTTTGCTACAAATTCTCCCAGGTTGCCATAGTGGCCATTTTCTCTGGGAATTTTTCTCTTTTTTTTTTTTAAATAAGGAACAGGTGAGCTGGGCTCTGTGACCTCAAACATTCTCAAACAGAGCAAACAATGTGACAGACCCTGAGGATGGAAGTTTATCGGTGCCACGCAACAGAAACGTCTCTTTTACTTTCTCTTTTCTCGCCTCGCACATTCCTTTGCAAGTATGTGTCACCCTCTGTTGATAGACACAATTTTCAAAGGCATCAGAGCAACTTAAAGGACCTAAGTCCCACCTTCAAGGTCAAATCTGGGTCTCTTACAAACATGGGTTTGTTGCAAAGTGCAACAACAACAAAACAACACATTGATTAAAGCCAATATGAATCCCTAAAGGCTCATCCCAGGGCAGAGCGGGGAGAAGGGCGATTTAAAGAAAGGGAGAAACTGGGAAGAGTTCACACCTAGAGATTAGCGAGCCAGCTGTAGCGGCTGAGATTGTCCTTGTAACTCAAGGAAGAACACTTGAACAATACCAAAATGTTACGTTCTGGTGTCCTTGCCAGCCACCTGACCCCACAAAGAAACAAAAAAGTTATTTTTAAAATTTGGGAGATACACCTGCACCGCTTTGTCACTTTTGCCTGCCCAGGATTGCTTTGGAGGAGAGAAAAATCACTTTGATCTGGAATGAAGAGCTCTGTTCATATTCAGGAGGAACTTTTTAATTCAAACCTAACTTTTGACTTAGAATGGAAAACAAAACATTGAGATAGCAATTAACAGACTTGGTTCGGTTTAGACCTACACTTCCTAAATATTTCGCTCACTGGAAAATTTTTTTCTGTGTTGTTGTGGGGTTTTTTTTCCACTTTATACCCTTTATGCAAACACTTATGCTTATGCTATCAAGCTTCCCGGTGCCCTGCAGAGATACGCCTGTGGTACAGAAGAACCAAGAGAACCCCCAAACCTAGCACTAGCTTAACCTGCTGATTTTATTAAGCCGAAAATGATCCTGAGCCGCAATCTTGAAGTTTTGCTGAACATGAGGAAAAACAGAATTGGTATCCTTTTAGCTACAGCCAAGGAGCAACGGAAGCAAACAACGGAGCAGTTTGACTCCTGAGAGCAGCTACGACTGGCAACACCCAAAAGACTCTCCGAAGGACCCCAGGTGCTTTCTGATGACTGTGGAATATGCTGCTCAGAAGATGACTGTTCTTAAACCTCATTATTCTTTGGTGACCCAACACCCTGCATCCTTAGCCAAAGACCTTCCAAAAATATAAAAACATAGAATGGTTTGGGTTGGAAGGGACCCTAAAGACCATCCAGTTCCACCTCCCTGCCCTGGGCAGGGACACCTCCCACCAGCCCAGGTTGCTCCAAGCCCCGTCCAACCTGGCCTTGAACACCTCCAGGGATGGGGCAGCCACAGCTTCTCTGGGCAACATCTAAATCTCCCCTCTTTCAGTTTAAAACCATTGCCCCTCATCCTACATGACCTCAACTCACTTTCTTTTGCCTTCATTTGCAAAACCCCTGTCTTGTTTCTAGTAATCTTCTCTGGTCTTGACTAAACAAAACCAAGAGTGTCAGCAGGCCATCTCCCAGCTTGTGGTGTTGGGCTCAAAGAGGGTTTGGTCAACCACCTCTTGCAATGAACTCCCAGGTCTCCTTGTGGTCTTCAGATTAGGCTGAGGGCTAACAGATAAAAGAATCACATCAGTGAGATTTCAGAAATGTGGCCTAGAGCTGTGCTTTGTCACCAAGAAAATGCTTCTGAAAAGCAAGGTGGACCTTGGACCACGATGCATGGAAGCAACTAACTCTCTGTAACTCTCCCTACTCGAGCTGAAGTCCCAGAGCATCAATCTGCTGCTCCCCAGGGCTCATGCATTCATCGGCGCATCAGCCACATCTCTCCCACTGGGCCTGCTGGCTTTCAATCGTTCTTCTCCTCAGCCTCCTGGCGACCTTCACCGTGCCGCGCAAACGCATCCACCTCTCGAGCTGTCTGCAAACGCAACAGCACGCCCTTATATTTGAGGCGCGCGAGCAGGACTTTAGTGAGAACAGCCAGGACCCACTGTATCAGTCCTCTGCCTACAATTCCCATTGATCTGCTGCTACCTCCGCTCTTTAATCAGACACCTTGTAAGGGTGGAAAGGTACATTTACAGCCACACTCCTCCTCCTCCCAGACAATCAATGGTTATTAAGTGCATCTTTCAGGTGGGTAGACAAGGAAAGAGACAGAGATTCACATTGCTCATCAACCCGAAGAAACTTCATTTTCTATTAGGTCTGATAAACAAGCTGGGAAGAAAAAAAAAAAAATCAGCTACCTGCTTATACCTGACAGGCATAACCAAGGAACTCCATCTGCATACGATACGCCGTGGTAGGTTCAGAAGTGCTTATACGTACATCGCTTCTACAAGGGAAAGGCACTGCTTCACTGCTGCTGTGCATCTCCTCCCCTGCTCTCCCTCCACCCAGAGACGCCTACATGCTGCTTGCACGGGGGCACAGAGAGCATTGCCTTGCTCAGAAATACCGGGGACGCAGGAGTGGTGGCAGCCTCCTGAAAGGCTTTTTTCATTTTCCCCTTTGCGGTCAAAACACCTGAGACGTTGACTTGCTATGGAAGGCTCTGGAAAAGGCATTCCAGGGGGAACCCTGCCAAAGGCCAGCACTGAGCCAAAAAAAAGCCCCATGGGGAGCAAAGTCTCCCAGTATGAATTAGCTGGCAACAGTGGATTTTCAGAGGTTCTCATCCTGCCCAGGAGACAAGGGAGTTTATCGAGGGCTGGACGTTAGAGGTGGCTTCTCTCAGCCCAGAGTCTGATCCTGGGAGTGGGCACCTACCAGAGAAGGCTTCCCGCTACTTCAGGAAACATCTGGGGCTGCTACAGGACCATCAAGCGGTTAAAACCCCTGGGCAGTCAAGGAAGGCAACACATTCAGCTCCTTCCTCACCCCGGAGCAGGTGAGACAGGATTTAAATCCAGGCAACGTGCCCCAGTGCTAGGCTGAGTGCAACCAGAAGGAAAGTTAGCAGGTGAGCGCAATAACACGATCAGAGACTATCAGTTTAAAGCTGTCACGAGATAAATCAAGGTGCTGAGTTCGTGAGAAAACTTTTCACGTCCGTATCAGGGCTCCCACAGAACGAGCACAGTTAGACAACTTGGTTCCTGATTCACTACACTCATCCATAGGAGCATGAAACAAATATGAGCATCTTCTTAATAGGAAACTGCAAACGCTCCATTACACGCCCAGTTATTCATATATTTCTGCTGCCTTTTGACTCGTAGGCAAGCCTTCAGCTCCGAAAGAAAATTTTCAGAAATATCAACAGTGTCCCTTAATCACTGCAGCAATAAATCATACCTTATAGCATGGAAAGTTCAGTCTGATCAAAAAAAATGAGATTTTATAAAAACCAGTGAATCATTCACGCCTTCTGTTTGTGCGATATAGAGGAGAGTTACATTAGGAGAGTGGAAATTACAAAGAATTTCCGGGATCTGGTGGAGGAAGAGGAGATGTTCCAAATCACTGTCGTCAAAATAAAAATAATGCAACGATAAACGCACCTTGGTCAGCATATTGCCTGAATGCAGATCCTCCGGCGGGAAACACGAGTCTCCACCTCAAAACTCCACCATAACAAGGCAAGAGAAATGGATAGCTAATTCTGGGAGTGCTTAGTGAGGCAAAATGAAGGAGTTAGCAGCAAGGGTAACCACAAAATGCACTCATTGGCCTGTCTGCATACATGGAGCAACCTGGGACCAGCAAATTCCATCCTTCACCTCTCTCAATACTGTATATGTGGGTTAATTCCCAAGTGCTGGTTTTGCAATCCAGTTATCACTACAAAAAAAAAAAAAGGACACTAAACATTGTTAGAAAATTCATCATTTATACTAGTTTCAGTTAGCTGTAATGAAGATGCAAGACCTTTCAGTTCAATTCAATCAGACCCATTCACAAGCCACCTTATGATCCATTAGTTCAATCCCTCCAAATTTGATTGCAGTGTGTTTTGATTCAAATCAATTGTTTTCAGCTCTTCTCCATTGATTTCCATGGACTCACATTATTCTACCGAGACTTCGGTTAAACTTGGGGATTTGAACTAAGAGAGCTCGTCACCGTGAGCACCGCGCTGGAGGCATCTGCGGGCCGAGCCAGCTCTCCATGGGACAGGGTGAGAGGCACGTACTTGACGGGTCCCAGCAGACCAAGGAAGGATGACAACTTCAGCTTCAAGGTTTCTTTCAAACCATCTTCACTACCCTGTATCTCTACGGCCACGGCGTCAGGAGCTGCTCAGAGAGCAGAACTGCACGCAGGGACAGAGGAAGCCTTATCCCAAAACCATTTGTGATCTACCCAGGTGTGACAAAGAGGGAAAGGAGGAAGAGACACACGTGCAGAGGAGTCCTCAGGTATTTATTTAGAGTCACAAAGGCTGTGGGAGGAATAACCGGAACTCTCCTCAGTCCCAGTCTACTGATATGCCTGGAACTTAGCTGATTATTGGCCTAAAAGCTAGAAAGAAAATAAGGAGCATCTCTAAGAAGAGGTGTGAACTGGGGACAGCCACTGCTGGGGAGGCAGAAGAAAAGTGAAGGAAGTTCTAGAAGACAGGGAGTTTGTCCCCTGGTATACCAGGCTGTGCTCCCAGCTGCAAGCACATCTGCACAGAGAAGCAGCACACAGACTGCTGGCTTATACAGTAGAAAGACCTCATTTCCCCCCA
Source organism: Pluvialis apricaria (assembly GCA_017639485.1). Lineage (NCBI taxonomy): Eukaryota > Metazoa > Chordata > Aves > Charadriiformes > Charadriidae > Pluvialis > Pluvialis apricaria. The sequence goes on along the minus strand of CM030014.1, from coordinate 24,589,030 downwards.
GTGGAGATCTCCCAAAGGAGACTGGTGCGCTCCTTTCCTGCTGACACTTTCTACAATCTTATCGACGGGGTGTATTTCCTTCTGAAAACCTCTCAAGTTGGCCTAACTCATGCAGAACTGACATCCATCCCAGCAGGATGAGGCAGCGCCATTCTCCTTGAGCTTTGTCACAAAATCAGGTCAGCGAAACAAACCCGAAGAGAATCTCTTGGATTTGGTGGAAGGGTTGCTGTCAAAAACCCAGCGCTGCGTTTTTACCAGCAAGCAAGTCTTGAAACGTAAGCACGGGTCTGTAGAAAGTTCGATGCAAATCCCAGGTTGAGGCAAAAGCAAAATTAGCTCACTGCCTTCCCCTGCAAAGAAGAAACGTTGACAATGGAAATATTTGGAACATCAGTGACTTTTCTTAAGCTGGAGCACTGCAGTGTAGATGAAGATCCCTGAGCCAACATGCGGTACGGAGGCCACGGTACCCTGCAGTTCGAGGAAGGGTATGTCCAGTTTACAGCCCAGTTACGATGTTGGGATTGCCAGTCCATCCACCAGAATGTGTTGCTCTGGAAGCCTCAGGTTTTACAACCACCTCAGAACCCAGGCTGCAAGCACTGCAGAGTATGATCTGTCCTGCTCCTCTCAGGGACCTGGGCTTCTGCGAATGGACTCGCTACGTATGACTGGGGGGAGGAAAGAACCAGGAGAGAGGAGGAGAACCTGACTAGCGTATTGCTTAATGGAGTGAGAATGAATTGGACAACACTCCCGCTAACGTGTCAGGATTATGCTTAGCGGTGTGAATGACCTTGTTGAAGCTAAAAAATGAATAAATTCACAGTTACGCATGCAAGACCATCTCGGATGCTCAACGCAAACCCTCAGCACTACTGTTCTGCTGCTGTTTCGAATGATGTGGGAGCAATTCTCCCCTGCTCCCAGCTGATTTACAGCCCCAAAGCCGCAGGGGAATGGAGCCCTTTGTGGAGGGTACGGAGAACATTTGGGCAACTGTTTTTCCTTTCTCAATGGAGAGCATGCTGTGTTCTAATTCTGCCCTTGTAAGAAAACATCAAGACATAACAATATGGAGTTACGGGACTGCACGTGCGCTAAATTAAGCCTGGGAGCATGTGGTAATGGGTCTGACTCCTAAATAGCTCATTTGCTTCAGCTTCAGGTTTGCCCATCAATCTCACAAGCGTTTATCAAAAACTGCAGTGAAGCACCTACGTACGGAGTTACCCCCCCCCAAAAAAAAAAAAATAATCAATGTGGTTTCTTGGAACTCCACATGTGCAGACAGCTCATGGCCCATGCAGTCCCACGGCCGCACAGACACAAAGTGAAACTTAGTTATTTGTTTAGTATGCAATTACAATATGTAATTACCCCCATGTATTTAGATTTTTCATGTTGGCTTTTTGAAAAGTCTCTCTTTTAGTAATAAGAAGACATATATAACTGCTGAAATTTAAGGTTCACTCTTGTTCTTTGAGCACAAACTTTTGCTCAACTCTGCATATTTTTAAATTCTTTCAGCCAAAGAGTCAGACACTGTACCCTACATGTAGTAGCATTAGAAAGTATAAGCACGGAACAAAGCTTACAAAGAATGGGAAAAGGGAAGCATCAGCATATAAATCACCATCACGGCAGACAGTAAAAAGGAAAGTGAATTACCAAAAATCAAGCTGAGTTAGTGCATGCTGGCTTGCTCAGACTCCAGCTCTCCCGACCTGTGCCCACCTACGCTCCCAGCTGTTAAAAACCTTCCTGTCTCCAACGCCGAACGTCTTCCAGACGTGCAGGCGCAAGATGGTGCCCGTGTGAGTTGGTGAGGCTGCACGGAGGGTGACAATGACACATCGCTTGCACTGCCCTTGATGCGAGCAGCAGAGACCTATGAGCACCCGTATTACCATTACCAGCAGGTGTTCACGCAACTTCTGAGCGCTGGGGGGAGAAGAGCACCTTTATGTATAAACCAGTAACAGGGCTTAAGGCACAGGAGGGCAATAAAATAAGAAAGGGTGGGGGAGGACTGAGGGTTTTTTTTCCTCCTTCCCCTCCGCTCCCCTGATCTCACGTTAATGATGGAAATGTCTCACCAGGCTGCTCTGTCTCGGAGGGAGGGAAGGGCACCCTGCTGCAGTTTAGCATAAAATCCTCTTATCGGGAACAGGAGTCTGCTGCCTCTCTGTCCCTTGCCCGGAGGAGCTCACACTTCCTCTGCTGTAGTGCATCCAAATGCTGAGACTTTTCAGGGAACAGCACAGCTTAAACAGGATTGATTTATGCCCCCTATATGGTGTTCTCCAGTGCGTCCGTATGCTCTGAATGCATTTATATACATACTCCCTAACAAGTGCTCCAACGCACTACTTAGACCAGTGTTATTTAAAAATGACTTTTCAATGACCTATAACATGCCTGCCTTTGCTTTTGTACAACACGCAGCCGATAACAGATTTGTCAGCGAAATTGCCTCGCTATCAAAATAATAAAACCCAACTTGCAAGGTGACATTTAGGTGGAATTCAATTCACTTCTTTGTGTTTTTCTTTCTTTTTGTTTTATGTATGATATCTTTTTCCCTTTGATTCTCATTCTAAGGTCAGCAGAGCGGAGGAAGTAAGTTGTTATTAAAAGGAAAAGCTTTATTTGATTTAGAGTAGACTCCGAGCTGTTAAGGAAGATTTCTGACAGACTGACATCGGATCAGTCATTTCTTAAGGTATAGTGCAAACGTACACCACTTAAAGGCACACAGTCAACACGTTTCACTCCAGCTCTTCCTCCTGCCCAAAGAGGAGTCAGATTGTGGCATGTAATCTCTGAATTCCCAGCAGCTTTTCGTTGAGACTCACCACTTCTTTGCTCACAACAACATAAAGCAACAGTTAGCAATTAATTATAGATGCACTCGAGTCCAGACATGAGCTCACACTGTTGGCTTGGCAAACAAAGTTAATTAATAAATAACGATGATGATGATGAATAAAGATGGGAATAAACAAAGGGGTCTCTACAGGTGGCATGAAGTATTGATGCTTCAGGCGCTCAACAGACTACTTCTGCTGACCCCCCCTCCACTTCAGAGGGACTACATCACTTTCTAACCACCCCGCACGCTACTGGCAGTTACAGGATGATATACAGGTGTCAGAACCCAGACTGAAATTTCTCAGCTACAACACGAGAAAAGACTTTGACTCGGGATCCTTGGATCAACAGTCCATAAAAACTGGGCGACTGGGTCAATACCTGCTGACCGAGAAGCGTAGGGAAACAAAGTAAAGACAGGCGTTTGCACCACTAGCTACCACATTCAACCAGACACTTTGACGCAACGCGGCCAGCTCCTACCTCCAAGGAAACTTATTAAGGAGAAATGCCAGAGGATTTTGATAGTTCTTCATACCAAGCATCTGGGCACCACGTACAGGCTGCATCCTCCACCCCCTAGACAAATCAACAAGCATCTGGGACAGGCCATTTCAAACACCGGCAAGTTCCAGTTTTGGAGGAAGCCCAACTCGAAACACTCGTGACTTGCTCTGAGGACGTGTCAGCTCACCCGTCCTCTTGCACCTTGCTTACCCTCTTGTTGCGCCATCCCCAGTGAGCTCTGCTTGGCGAACGGGTGCTATTTCACCTCAGCACCACCGCGTTCGCAGGACAGATGCGGGTCTCGCTCTGCGAAAGATAAGGAGTAGGGAATGGGCAAAAGGTCCATCAACCAGAAGAAACTCCCAGAGTAATTTATTTTGGACCACACCACGTTAACCACCAGTAAAGAAGACTCAGAGGCCGATGCTGTTCCCTCCTTTCCACCCTGCCTCTGGCCCTCTGCCTCCAAATCCTTGTTATATTTGGCCTAACAGAAGTATCGATCTGCACAGAAATGATGGATGAGAGAAAACACCATGCTTAACAGAGTCTTTCTTTCCTTCAGAACAGGGCTTTCAGCAAGAACCCCAATTAAGGGGTGTTTCTTAGCAGGACAAAACCTACGTTCATGCTCATTTCATTTTCCCCATTCATAAAGATAATCATAGAGGGAAAAGATGTTTCCCCTTTATAGCTTAGACCGTGTTCAATGCATCCCTCGTGGAGACTATTGGTTTTACATTCAGCTGGAAAGTTGATATTTGGGGATGCAAGCCTCAGCTTGCAAAACCGATGGCATACAAAAGACCAGGCTTTATCCTGAAAATCACAGGGTTCAGGCAGCGGAAAACCCACCCGGAGAGAAGCTTGCAGCCGACTGAAATGACTGCAGTTTCCTCATTTTTAATGTTTTTCACCATCACTACTGTTGTCAGTCATTGTTAAGTATTAAATTGCATAAAATACAAACTCTTGGAAACAAACATCAGTGCTTATCAGCCTATGTCAAAAGTCAATTTTTTCTTTACAGCAATTTCACCTGGAAATTACTTCTGGTGCGATGCACTCCGCGGCTCAGCCCCACGCTCCGGGCAGCACACAGCTCCGCAGCACCAGGGTCCTGCCAAAAGCAATGAGATGAGGTCAGTGCTTTGCCCCCCTTGCCCCACACATTGCATCATCCCCAAAATCTTGCAGGGTGGCTTCTTCCTCTCTTGGGTCTGTGTCTGGATGTACGAGTTTATTTGCACATACAGCACAGTTGTATCCACTTTTTTTTCTTCTCTCCTCTACCTGCAACTCCTAACTTGTAAGGAGGAACAAACCAAAGCCTGAGGAGGAGGCAGCGTGGTGACACTGATGAACACCACCTAGCCAGGAAAGAGGTCACCTTCCTGGCAGCTGAGTGGATGAATCTGGAGCAGAGGCAACAAAAGACAGACCTGGTGACACCTGCAGCCACACAGGAAAGATGAGGAGACCTTTTCGGCTGCCTAGAGGCAAGGTTTTTTGGCGCCAAGGCTGCTGAGCTTGGAGCAAAAGCATAAATGACCCACGTCCTGTGGCCTTTCAAAAGAGCAATACACAGAAATATCCCATAGGCAGAGCCCTCCTGCAGAACCGCGGGGAAAGTCCTATAATGCTTAAAGAGAAAAATATCCACCACACATGGAGACCTGGTCTGAACTTGACTTTAAAAGTTTGTGGACAGGTCATATGGGAGATCTAAATTATTAAATTAGCATCTACACTAATGGGCATAGTAAAATAAGAAATCTTAGGGAATTTATATTGTTAATAAAATCCTCCGAGTGTATTCTGCTCAAGAAGTTTGTGAATTAACGTAGTAAACAACTGTTTGTTGATAGATTGCATCTGTGTCCAAAGGGAAAGCGAAACAGTGGAGACGCAGAGAGTTGCCTGCTGTCTACATAATTAAAATGAATAGTACTTTATAATATCAACATCCAGCGGCTCAGACATGTGAATTCTGGATGACTTGCAAAATGCTGGGTTTCAGCTGTCACTACTGTCCGCGTGGCTCAGGACTGTTTCCTGTACACCTTGCAGAGCTCAGGACCTTGCCTCTCACACCTCACCTTTCCCACATGTCTTCCTACTCTACAAGTGAATATACTCAGAGAGTCTGGACCAAACTTTTCCCGTTAGATTTGACAAAGATGGAGGTGAAGTTTTTCCAAAGTGGAAGAGAAGACATTAAACTTTGAAATACAGCATCATCGTGTGGAGCTAATCTTTATCTAAGCTCCAGAAAACACAGCCTTAAACATGGTGAGGTTTGAAACCCCCATCCCTCTAGTAACACTGCACACATTTGTGCTGACAGCACCTGAAGTGACTACTGAAAATTCCCTGAAACACTCCAAAACAGTTACGTGACACAAGCACAGTCATTGTTTGGATGTCATCTCGGGAGACCTTGAGGAAACCTCCCGCTTTCCTGGCATCCTAGAGTAAACAGCAAGGACTATCACAGACTTCAAAGGAACCCATGATCTCTGTCCCTCTCAACATCTCCATGACTTCTCACCTCTTCTTCGATTTCTACATCCTTACGGTCCCTCCCGAGACCGCATCTTGTTCCTCAGCTTTAATGACAAAGACACAGAGATGCAAAGAGGTTAAGTGTCGTGCTCGGGGTCACAGAAACTGAGATGGGTTCAGCTTGTTGGCCTTGCAGCCCACAAAATAAAAACGGCCCAGGCAAGTAGGTTTGTGTTCTCCCAGCTACGCTGAGCGCTGCATCCAGCTATTTAAAAAACATTGAAGGGCTGTGTTGCAAAAGGTACTGCTCCTGGTTTGCCTCCATCCAGCCTGCTCGCGCTGTGGCACAGCGCCTTCCTTCACTGCCTGTCACACAGCACAGCTCTTGGAACCCAGGGCAAAGGATGCCCGGCCAGCTTTAGACTACAATTCCAGACAAAGAGACGTTGTGTAAGGACACACGTTATTAGCCCCATTTCACAGCTGAGAAAACTGAGGTCGCTCAGCCGCTGATGCAAAGGTTCACCTTAAACCTTGTGACCACTGACCCGAGCTGTAAACCCTACATGTGGCATTTCTTAAGTACCTCATAACTCTTACTTCCTCATAATGCAACAGCAGATTCTCCAAAAACTAAACACTTCTGATTAATATAACATGAATACTTGTTTTCTTGGCTACTGCTGCCTTCCCATATTCAAAGCCAAACCACCATATAGCCGCGCATCCTTCCCACAGAAGCTGAAGTAATCCCACATACCAGTCAACAAGCCCCTCGCAACAACTGTCTGCTTTCAGGGTCTTGCCTGAGTTTTTGGCAGAATAACTCAGTCACGACATTTTCAAGTAGGTGGAGAGTTGGCCCTTTATGGTTGCTGATACCCCAAAACACCCATACCACCACCACCTCACAGCAGAACTTTTTGCCCTCAGGGTTTAGGGTGGTAAATGGGTATATTGACCTGGCTTTGGGCTCCTTGATCCGATATCATCTTTCCATGTGACCTTGGGCAAACCATTTACTGCCTCATATTTCAAGATTCTTAAACTCATAAAAGTGTGACTAGATGTCCAAGGTAGGGTAGAGGGGAAGGAGTCTCCAGAAGTGCATAACACACACAGATTTTAAAAATCTTAGAATGGTTTAGGTTGAAAGTGACCTTAAAGATCATCCAATTCCACCTGCCTTGCCCTGGGCAGGGACACCTCCCACCAGCCCAGGGTGCTCCAAGCCCCGTCCAACCTGGCCTTGAACACCTCCAGGGATGGGGCAGCCACAGCTTCTCGGGGCAACCTGGGCCAGGGGCTCACCACCCGCACAGGAAAGAATTTCTCCCTAATACCTAATCTAAATCTCCCCTCTGCCAGTTTGAAGACATTCCCCTTCGCCCCATCACTCCATGCCCTTGGAAAAAGTCCCTCCCCAGCTCTCCTGGAGCCCCTTTAGGCACTGGAAGGGGCTATAAGGTCTCCCCGAAGCCTTCTCTTCTCCAGGCTGAACACACCCCCCCTCTCCCAGCCTGTCCTCACAGCAGAGGTTCTCCAGCCCTCACAGCATCTCTGTGCCCTCCTCTGGACCCACTCCAACAGGTCCATCTCCTTCTTATGCTGGGGGCTCCAGAGCTGGAGGCAGTACTCCAGGTGGGGTCTCACAAGAGCGGAGTAGAGGGACAGAATCCCCCCCTTGCCCTGCTGGCCGCACTTCTGATGCAGCCCAGGACGCGGGTGGCTTTCTGGGCTGCGATCGCACATTGCCGGCTCATGTTGAGCTTCTCATCAATCTGCACCCCCAGGGCCTTCTCCTCAGGGCTGCTCTCCAGCCAGTCCCTGCCCAGCCTGGGCTTGTGTTTGGGATTGCCTTGACCCAAGCATAGGACCCTGCACTTGGCCTTGTTGAACTCCATGAGGTTGGCATGGATGCACTTCTGCAGCCTGTCCATGTCCCTCTGGATGGTATCCCTTCCCTCCAGCGCGTCTACCTCGCCACACAGCTTGGTATCATCGGCAAACTTGCTGAGGGTGCACTCCATCCCACTGGCCATGCCACCAATTAAGATATTGAACAGCACCCGTCCCAGTACCCGGTATCAATGCCGAATGATGTTTTCAAAAAATTCAATGCCTCTGATCCTCTGACACCCCCACCACACCTCCTGGATCCCAGCTTTCCCGTTTGTAAAAGCAGAAGCCAAGGTGGCGATCAGGAGCAGAGATGATCTCTCGGAATTACCTGACATTAATAAAATTGTCCCTGAATTGCAAGGGAACTGCATCGCTCCCGCAGTGCCCCCACACCAGTAGGTAAGAAGGGTTTGGACAGGACCAGGGTAATATTTGCAGAAACACGTTTGCACTTTCTCACCCACTGTAGGAAAAGACAGTATAGCGCACATGCTTTGCCAGCAGAGGTTGTGCCGTCTGTTATGCCAAAGTCATAACTCACTGCCAATAACCTTAATTAAAAATATTAATGCTGGAAAAGTGTGTCTGAGAAGTCTGCTGTTCCATTCTCCTTTCCATACAATTGCTCTGTAATTGCAATAATTTCTGTATCTTGGGGAGGATCGCTCCCCAGGGCCTGCCTGCCCGTGCCTCCAAGTGCAAAACCCTTTATTATTTTACAGGCTCACTCTGCCACCAAGGTGTTACCACTTAATTAGAAAGAAGGAGAATATATATTAGGCGGAATCCATTATGGACTGGGAATGAGGCCATGCATACAAGCTGCTGCTGAACTGCTCAAGGAGCGGCTTTCCGCATGCTGTGGCTGACTGGGAGGGGAGGAGAGGATATACATCCACCTTACCGGCAAAGCCTTGACTTGGCAGGGAGGAGACAAAGCAGGACATTTCCCAGCACCGGGCTTCTCTCCTCCTCCTCCGAGACAGGCTGGAGCAGCAAGGAACACGAGAAGAAGCAAAGAGTCAAAAAACGTGCTCCAAAATGCAGAGGCTTGGGGAAATCATGCAGAAGGATGCTCCTCATGCCCTCCAGGCCTGAGCTGCTCTACGCGGGAATAACTCCAACACAGGAACACTGACATAAACCACAAGGAAGAGAGAGGAGTCTGACGGGCACCAGAGGTTTAACTTTCCACACGCATAAGAAACACAGAGCCATCAGCAGAGCCCTCCTTACTGCCATTCGAGGTCAGAACCTCAACTGGGATGTTTCATGACCTTTACCTAAATCTGAAAGTCACCTCAAAAAGCAACAACTGTGGCCCAAACTTACTTCTGCTTCACATATGCCTCTTCCCCACATAGGCGATATGAGGATGTAGCCCCACTGATGCAACACTGCGGTAGAGAGATATTTATATGCAGGAATATTTGAGAGTTTTAAACTATGGAAACACGCAAAGAAGAAAAAGCAAATTAATAAGGACCTGGTTTGTTTCAGGATTTGGGATATAGCAAGAGAAAAGGTGCGGCTGTGAGGTTCAATAAGGGCTGACACCGCACGGAGGAGTGGTGGAGAGGGAATACTGAAGGAGGGCTCCATTGGGAAGCCCCTCGAGTGCGCAGCTGCATCCAGCCTAGCGCATCCCGCCCCGGCAGGATGCAGAGCCTGCGCGGCACCGAGTCCGCAGCACAGTGCGCCCAGTGCTGCCAGGGCGTACACAGGGGCTGGCATGGGACACCGGCCAAGCGCATGGCCATCCAGTGCCTCCCCCCAGTCACCTCCATTGCCGCCTAGGCCTTTGCACAAATCACTTCCCTTAACACAGCTTCGAAATTCCCACCAAGTGTGTCCTCCACCTCTGAGGCATCTTTTCCCCAGCGTCTCTTGCTTTCAAATAAACATCAGGCAGAACAAACCCCACCGCACCTCCTCCCTCGGCCGTTTCACCAGTAACCACACGGCAGAGTCAGAGACCCAACCACACTGCTGCGCTCCCCGCAGGGATCGCCCTCGTTCAAGGGCAACTCTCCATTTCAGACGCTGTCACTCCAGGCAGCCCAGTTCCTACCTGCACGGCAGCCAGCGAAGCGGCCAGTACCATAGGGCAGGTCGACAAAACTCAATTTTGCCCCCCCGACAGCAGCATGACACTTACAGGAGGGTGCTCTGATTCACAATAAATAAAGAAATAAATAACTGATATCCCAAATTAATCCCCGTTATTATATACCGAGTGCAAGCGAAACCGTTAGTGCTCGCTGGTGATGCAAGTTAATTACTGCACTGTCACCAGATGTTATATGAGTCCTGTCAAGATGTGACAGGCCCCGGTATCACAGCTCCTCATTTCTGCTGGGAAGGACGGCAGAGCATTTCCGCGTGGCATTACTGTCACGTCGTCCCATGATGAGCCTGTGATGAGCACCCTAGGAGCAGTTCTGATAAAGTTCCTCTATTCAAAGTAACTTTTGTCTGCTTTATTACATTACGTATTCCTAAGAGAGAGGCTGGTAAACCTGGAATGATTAGTCTTCAATTTGCAAACATATATTCCTGTGTGCAAAGTGATTGCGGTGTATGCAGAGCATATGCCTCTATAGCTTTAGGTAAACCTTGTTTCAACTCTAAAAAGCGACATGTAGTAGGGGCGTTAGGTATGGAAAAATCTCATTCCTGCTCTATCATGATGTGGTGGTGTAAGACTTGTAGTGAAATCATGTTTCTTTGATTAAATGTTTTCACCTGGGAGAAATTTTTATTCCAAAGGTTGTGAATTTTTCACAGACATGTGAAAGCGTTTGGGGGCTTTGGTGGCAGTAGTTGCATGGCAAAGCGTTGCCTTATGTTACAACAACCCCCCCACCAAACCCTCAACAGAAATCAATTCCTGCACATGGGCGATGCTTTCCCTCGGGTAAATCTCCTTCCTTAAGGTGAAGGCCTAACACAGCACCGCTCCATGACAAAAGCAACTGACTCTCACTGATCCTGAGGCAAAACATCTAATCTGTGTCATTTGTATTAACTCATTACATTTAACATGAATGTCTTTCTCCCTGAGCACCTCAAGGAAAAGCATCCCTGGTTCACAAAATCAGCTTTGCAATACGATTCCATGAGCTGTTTTCTCTCCAAAGCGTAGCTGGAAAAATGTGCAGCCCTGGGAACACCAGGTTGGCAGTGGGCGATCACCCCACGCTCCCTCCAACTCCCTGCCGTGCAGCACCGAAGGAGAAGAGAGGCTCACAAAGCCCTGTAAGCACAAAGGGAGCAGCGTAGGAAAGCCTGGACTACACAGTGAGCGGGTTTTGTGGCTGTTCTCAGCTTTGCAAGGCAGCTCCAGCAGCTCCCACAGCTCTCCCCACGGGCTTTCTCATCACGACAGAGGCATCACCGCCGTTGTGCATCCACACAGCTATTGCTTTGATCTTCAGGACCATTTGGAGCAGGCCCATGAATACCGAGCCTGGGATTTGCATTTTTGAGGAGCAGAGGTACAATAGCTCCAGATGCTTCTTAACCTTTTCATGTTACAGCGGTAAAAATGAAGAAAATCTCCTCAAGCGAGCCCTAAAGAAAGGGAGACTGCCTGCCACCTTCTTCAGATGGCCTGTAAGCCCCCAAATCAATGTCCCCAGGTCCGGGACCTTCTTTTCCTTTGATGTTGGCTATGTAACAGGGTTATGTATTTGTTTATATTCAATGCACAAGCAGAATTGACCACATATTTCTAAAATGCCCCACTTTAAGCAGGTTGCCATAGAGTCTAAGCCAAAAGAAAGACTAAGCCAAAAGAAAACCAGCTTCCCTTTGATTATTCTTCTAATGGAACAGGAAACCATCACAGTTTCAATTTGTTTCACTTTTGTCCTGCGTCAGCACAGGGGCCTTCGCAGCCTGCTGTGAGCAAGGCGCTGCAGATATCGTCACAGAATCATGGAATGGTTTAGGCTGGAAGGGAACTTGAAGATCGAGTTCCAACCCAGGTCCTTGCTCCTCTTTCAACAACTGGCCCCTGTCTCTGAGTTTAACCACATACCCAAAACCTGCCCAGCACACCAGAGATGACAAAGGGACCTCCAGAGAACCAGATTTGAGCAGCATGAAACAAGGACAATTCTTCTGTGGAAGAAGCTATTTAAAACATCCCTGCTACAGCTTTGGGGTTCAGACAACCCCTTGACCTCGGGTTGCTGGACCACAGGAGCGTCTCCCACTCAAAGATGAATTTGCAAATCACCCATCGCCAGCAGTTTCAGTGATCTAATTAGACCCAGATTATTTTTTGTCTTTGAAAACATCACAAATATTATTGGAAAAGATACCATGCATGTGTGCAGACTTTCCTGCAAGGAACTGTTTTCTCCTGCCATAAGTGGACTTGCACAAGTTCCTGGCCCTGGGTGCCCTGCCACAGGGTGCATTTTGCTCGCAGGCAAAGCCAGCTGAAGCAGAACTCTGTGCCTGCCTGGAATGAAGCCCGGAGCGAGGGCAGGCAGTAAGAGGGAGGTACAGCCTTCATCCTCCTCTGGCCAAACCCCCTCCCCAGCAAAAAGCTCCCTGCAGCCTTTGTGCTCGTTACCGCAGCCTTGCCACGAGGCTTCGGCTCCTACCCAGGAGCAGGAGAGAAGGAAAGGCAGGAAACTTCCTCAATCCCTCAGCAAGAAACACAACAAAGCGGTTGATGGCCCCCTGATTTGTTACAGATCGGGCTGTCTGGCCGGGCCCCCACGGAGCTGCTCAGCCCCCGTGCCAGATAACACAAATCAGTAAAACCTAACACATCGCAGGCACTCCTCTCCTGCCTCCAGCAGCATCAGGGTCACGCATCCGAAGTGGGTGGCCTCCTCCGAGCAGCGTCTCCCCCATCTCGGCGAGTGGTCGGTCCAGCCAGAGGAGTTTAAGCAAGCACACGGAGCGGGGGGGGGAGCCTGGGAAGCAGTCCCGACTCAGAGAAACAGCCGAAACGCTGCTGACAGCTGCGGGTCTGGGGAGAACAGTCTGATGAGAGACTTCTGCTGTTAGGTAGACTGAAACAATTAACAGAAACCCAAGCCCAAAGGGAACAAGGCTAATACCCTGATTATTCCCTTGCAAGTCCCGCCAGAGAGGTTATCCAGAACCCGCAGCGGGCCACGCTGCAGGCAGGGAAAGGGGTGCAGGCAGCTACTGTGCCCAAAGCAATCCCGCGAGGCAGCTCCACGGGGTGAGATCACGGTGGTTTTACAGGAGTCGTGTGTACCTTGTACATGCCAACAGATCTGTCAGTCACCGGCAACACCATGCTCCTCGCTGCCTGTATGAGACTTTCTGAAGTCACAGTGCCATGCAAAAACGCAATGGGTGAAAGCACCACCCAGCTTTGCACACAAGGTTCCTTGAGGAAAATGGAAGAGTCATTCAGTGCTGTAAAAGGTGTCTACAAGGTGGTATGGGAAAATAACCTGGGAGGTGAATGGCCATCCTTTGTCTGGGAAGCGAACCAGAGATGCCGCCTTACCCCCAGTGCTGCCAACTGCTGAGACTACGGTACACACAGCCCTGGGTAAAACACAGAGGAAACAGGAGAGGCCCTCGTGAGACAGGGTGGATTTGAATACGTGCTGCAACTCCTAATGCACTATTTGATTTACCCAACGAGAAAAAGAAATATGAAGGACCGGCCAAGAAGATGCGGGTGTGGAGACCCAGAGTCAGGCTCTAGAGCCACCAGCCATGGACCTGGAAGCAGAGCAGATGCAGAGCAGCAGCTCCTGTCCCTAATTGGATCAATACAGCACACGCAGAGCTGAGCTATCACGGCCACAGGCACGCACCGCGACAGCCGGGAGATGCTGCGCTGCGTGGGGCAGGCTTAGGGCTCAGCGTGGCACGGCTGCTGGATTCCCATTTCACAGGAGAGGAGCACCCACAACAAACATTACCTCGCAGCTCTGATCCTGCAAGGCACTTATCACCTGCAGCCCCACAGCTTGCTGTGTCATCTTCCTACATTCGGAACACAGGGTTCTAAACAGAAATTGAACCAAATTCCCTTACCGCCTATATTCAAGAGCAGCCTTTTAGAATGGCAACTCTGCGCTTGGGAGAATGCGCTGCAGCTTGTAACTGAGCTGTCCGAATAACCGAGTGCATTCTGTTTTCTGCAAAATCCACGTTAAATCTAGCTTCAAATACTCCTGCTTCTGTTTCCATCTGTGTTTGGGAGCAAGGGAGCATCCTGCTACCCTGAGCTCTGCACCTTGGAGGGACCTTGTGTGACCAAGTCATTCGCTGTCACCAGCCACAAAGAAAGGCCACGTCGCCAGCAAAACATTTGCAGCACCGACATCACTGGCTGAAAATCCACTGACCCTCCATAGTCCTGGGTCCCGCTGCACGCACTCTCTTCATTTTTTTTTTTTCCTCTCCATTTTTTTAATCAGTGTGCCTCGTATAATAGATCAAAGGACTTAAAAGCACAGTGAAGGTGCTCCAGCCCTTGGCAAGAACACCGAATGAGACAGCCAGTACCGCCTATGCAGGTATGCCAGAGGGGATGCAGATATTAATTTAAAAATCACATTGTGGGGTTTGAATACTGTCATTTGTTTCAGCCCTTAATTCTCAGGTCTTCCATTTTCACGTTCAGTCGCAAGGAAAGAGCCTTGTGGCCAAAAACTCCCACACCAGGCCAGCTCTGAAGGTTACAGCTGTTCAGCTGGTTCGTCCATCACTGCCCGGTGCAGATCCCCGGTGCTTAGTAATAGCCACTGTGCAATTAATTCTGTTGCAATAATAGGGCAGCACCAATTACTGAGCAGACTCTTGTAGCAATAAAAAAAATAATATACTAAGTCTTACTTTCTAAGTCATGGTGCAATAAATGTCTCTCTTCTGGAGGACTTCCATCTTTATATTCCTACCTCTCAGTTCCTCATTATTTTATTATTTTTTTTTTTAACCTAATACAAGTCTCATTTACAAAGTGTTCATCCTGGAGCTATATATTCCCTGTCTGAGACGTGTCAGACCCAACGGTCCCTTGGTCTGACTTGTATAACACAGCACATTGAGTTTCATCCATCCAGCTGTACACCCAGCTCGGCTCATGCCCAGATAGAGCAGGCTGCCCAGCAGGGCCATCACACTCTTCCAGAAGACACTGGGAGGAAAGAAAAAGGTACAGCCCTGATGAAAACCAGGACACTGGGGATCCAGAATGGTTTCAAACAAAAAACAAAACAAAAAAAAAAATGAACTATGGGAAAGATGCAACTTTGGAGGGCCCCTGCTTGGAAGCCCACAGGTTGGGTGGCACTTTATGACAGTAGGGGATTTGAGAGGGCAGGGTCCAAGGCAGAGAGAGTGACTATTACGGGGGAGGACTCGGCAGGATTTCTAGCTGAACTAAAGGCTTTCCAGCAGTAACAGCTCACGATGGGAACTGCAGGCAATGCCTGCAGGCTAATTCCCCTCCACCATCCCCTCTCCTGAGGCTCCCTGAAGAGATGGCTCAGTTTTCTGAGCCGCTTCAAACTACAGCCCGGTTTTAAGGCAGACTGAAAGCAAGTTTTATACTGGATTTTAAAATGCTGTGCTTTGGTGAAAGCTTCACGCTTGGCTGAGCGAGCCTGGGCACCCAAAGCACGCCATCCTGCCCACGATCCTCCCATCAGCGGGCATGGGGCTCTGGGCTGGAGCAGCTCCTAATTACAAACCGTATCACACTTCCCTCTCTGCGTGCGACTCCGCTTTGGCAGGGCTGTCTACCGCGAGACCGTCTACGCCTGTGTATATTTGCTTTTGTGTTGACTGATCTCCACAGCCTGCATAATCCTCACCTCCCGCCTGACCCCGCGGAGTAGCTTTTGGACAAGACCCACGCCTCCGTACATAGTCCAGATTTAGGCCTAGCTTGCCAATTCCCTTTAAACTCCCACCCCTGTGGTTCAGCTCGTTCCCTCCTTCCCTCTCTCTCCACCGTTGTGTGCCCCCCACCCCTCGGCCTGTCATGTTCCTCTCCCCAGTACGCAGCTACCGTGGAATTCAGCAGAGCCTGCACAGCCCCATGGAGGAAAAGGATTTGCCCATAAGAGGTTTTCTAAGTCATACCAGAAGGCACAAAGTCCTTGAAAGCTGAGCACAGATAGTCAGTGGGATTTCTGAGCCCGGGAGAAGCAAAACACAACAGGAAAATGAAAGGCGGCAAAATAAAGAGACGATCTCCCTGCGACCAAGCAGGGAAGCTGGGATGTCCCCGGAGCACCCCATCCCGTGATTGCCGAGCCTCCACTCGACAGCCTGCCTGTGCACAGAGCGCTGACCAGAGACCCTGCTTTAGGCAGAAAAACTGACTTTTAAAAGCTAAAACGAACAGGCTCTTCAAGTAAACTCCATGGAAGTGAAATTCTGATGAGGGCTTCACCACCCTGCCGCCTGCAGACACCCTCTCTGTTCAATCCAATACTCTGTCATGCTTGTTACGGGGAAATGAATTCCCTTCACACTGACATTTCATATACTTACTGATACAGCATATAATGAACACTCCGCCAACCCCGTCAGCCTCTTGCAAAACTAACTTTTTATTACATGTTTTTTTCATTATTATATTTAAATTTTCTTTCCATTTTGTTTTGTTGCCCCTTTTTCCTTTTAAAAAGAGCAGCCCAGGATGACAGGTCTCACCCTCAGGCTCCTCCTTCGGGCCAGGGTCTTGCACCGTGCAGTTGTGCGGTTTAAGGTGAAACAGAACCGCCGCAGCCAGCCCTCAGGGCTCCCCGGGACGAGGCAACTAACTTCGCAGAAGATGTAGCACCAGCACTGCCAGGCAGCCGCAGAGATCGGAACAGGGATAAGTTATTAGGCCCTGCCTTCGCAGTGCACTGAAGCACCCTCTCAGCATTAAGCACACAGCAGTCCTCTGCCGTATGATCACACACCTTACTGACCCAGGGCTAACCACATCCATCCCATCAGCAGGATCCTTACACCTAATATCTCTGGCATTATGATGACTTATTCCACAGTTAGACTGATTTGCTTTCACTCTCCTACAGTGTCAAACGTAAGAGAATGGCAGTGCACAATAGTGGCTCCCGGGCATTAAAGCAGAAATACTCCTAATGAAAATCTGTAGAAGCTGTAGAATAATCCCTACAGCACTTCAGCTACAGGCTTGAGCACTAAGCTGGCTTTCGGCTCCTGCTGGCTTTATTTTGGGCTAGATGCATTTCTGATTACTGGCTTCTGGGCTGGGAATGGATTCTTAGGAGATGCACTCACCAGCAGTAAGCGGGACTTTTTCACCTCTGGCATCGTGGCCATCCAATGTAAATCATCACCTCCTCAGCTGACCTTTTCCTTTGGTCTAGAACATCAAATAAACAGAACAAACCACTCTGAAACTCTGTGACAGGAGCCTGAGACACCTGAAATAACAGAGAGAAGTGACAAGTGCTCCCAAGAGAGGTTTTCCTTCTTTCCCTGCTTGACACTTCACTCTCATCGCTGCGGAAAGGCCTGATGCCTTCACACATTGTCTAATCTCCCTTAAGAAAAGCAGAAGCCTCATGGAGAGGGGAACCTGTTTTCTTAAGCCTTTAAAGGGCCATAAACTCCTAGATAAAAAAAAACTGATGAGCAGCACAAAGTGGTACCTGGAGCTTGTGCAATTTTTATGTTAACAACCAGACACCACAGTACGAAATGGAAACCCAATGATTTGAAAATAACATTTTTGTCTCAGTTTTTCCCCGCCTCCGTTTAAAGAAGGCTGGCCTTATTGCATCAGATGAGAGGTCTAGCAGCCTGAGCATCCGGCCTGTAAATACCCTCAGGAAGGGCAATGTGCCAATACTTCTTGAATACCTGCTCCGAGCCTCCACAACTGGGGCACCAGAAGAGGTTTGTGACGTACTCCTTGATGGACCCCCCCCCCATGAATTGATACAAATGCTATTTGAACTCACAGCACTCAAGGTAGCTACAAGCAACCTAATCGTGTGTTTCATGAGGAAGTATCACCTTTCATTTCAATATTCCATCTGCTAGTTTTGTTTGATGGCCCCCAATTCTTGTGCTGGAAGAGACAGCAAACAACATCTCCTTGTTCCAACTCTCCTCCCACTCATATTAGTATTGCACAACTAGTGACCTGCAGTCACCTGTTCGTAGGTTCTTTTCTAGTCTATTTAATCCTTCCTCACATTCAAGCGCTTCCCATGTTGCTAACGCTTGCTGCTCCTCTCTGTGCCTTTCCCAGCTCCAAGAAGTCATTTTTGAGATGGGGGTACAGAATTGCACTCAGCAGACACGACATAGAGCCCCAGCTGTAGTCTCTGTTTTGTTCTCTGATCCTTTCCCGCCGCTCCTCTTGCTTTTTAACAGTTGCAGGGCTCTGCGATGCCATTTCCATAGAACAATTTACAGGAGCTGCCGAGTCTCACCGAGGAATGAGATCCCAGCTCAGAACTCATCATTTCGTATGTAAAGTGACAACTGTCTTTTCCCATGTGCATCACTTCACATTTATCTGCATTGAATTTCACCCACTGTTTATTGCCTAGTCACTCCATCTCACAAGTCTCACAAGTTGGCTTTCTTTTTTACTACCCTTCCTAACATCAGTCTTGACTCGTCTTCCACATCATTTATGAATGCACGGAATAGGGCTGCTGCTGGCACAGGTCCCTGCAGAGCACCAGTGCTGACCTCTCTCCCCTGCAGAGGCGAGTGGCTCGTCCTGCCTTTGGTTCCTGTCTTTAAGCAGCTATCCATCAGCTGACCTTTCCTCTTAGCCCATGGTGGCTTAGTTTCCTTAAGCTCCTTCGTTGAGGAAACTGATCAAAAGCCTCCCAGAAATCTAAGTGGATTTTATCAACTGGATTTACCTTGTCTACATACTCCCTGATGCCTTCAAAGATTTCTAAAGAGATTTGTGAAGCTTGATGCCTGCCCTTTCCGAAGGACATACTGTCCTACGTATCCAGGTGCCTGTTGATCCTGTTCTTTCTTTCTTCCAGTTATCCCAGTTCAAGTCTCTAATTCTCTGGACCTCCACAGAGCCCCTTTCAGAACCAACATCACATAAGCTGCTTTTCATAAAACCATTTCTGATGCCAAAGCAGTTTTAACTGAAAGGTTGCCCATTGCAGTCAAGAGTTCAGCTTTTCCATCCTTGAGTTAGGACTCGCAGCCCGCTAATAAAGATTTGGAACAGACTCCCAATCATTTCTGCATTTGCAATGTGGTTCGCACATCCTTTCTTTGAGGACACATTAAGACACATTAGCATAAGGTCTCTCAGCTTTGCTAAAACATCATGAATTGATCTGGAGCCTTCAAGAGCTGAAATGTGCAGATGACTAGAGTGTGGGTTGAAGAGATAAACCTCCCCAGCAAGGGACGCGATTCAACCTGACCTTCTGAGCCCTCAGCTGTCTCCCCAGCCTCCATCCCCAAAGAGCTTACAGCAGCAGAAGGAAACAGTGGACAAAGCAGCCTCGAAGTAGACATGATGCACATTTGAATCTGCAGCACAAAAACCTCTTTCAATACTTCCTCACTGAAAAGAGATGTAGAACCCACGGCTAAAACATTCTTACCCAGAATGATTTTTTTTTTTTTTAGCAGCCCACATTTTCAGCAGCAGTTTTATCCCTGACATACAGCACTTTTGAGATGCTGGAGGTGCCAAGCTCCAGAGGCAGCAGGAGCTGGGAGAAGCCCAGTGGCATCCAGCGTACGCACACTGCTCCTCCAGCACAGGCACCCACGCCACCCTCCCATCCTCCCCTCCTGCCACGAGGAGGTCCACAACACCCGGCCATCCTCTCTGCGGGTGCTGCCAAGCCACAGCGCCGCCTTCCCACAGGCATCCTCCTCGAACACCGCACAAACAGGACAGCCACCTAAGGGAACCGCATCTCCAAACGAGCCCGGGGAACAATTCCCCTAGCTCTTCCAGCAACGTCCAGTGTTTCTGCAGCGCGGGGAGCAGCTCATTATACTCAGGGCTCAGCAGAGCACGTTCCCATGGAAACAGGCAGCCTTTTTATGTCTGTTGACAGCTTTGGATAGTTTTTCTCTAAAATGCTTGGACACAGAACAGGTGTCTCCAAGCCAGGCAGTAACCAGATAGTGCAAAGCTAGCACAGCTAGATAATGAGACAAGTGTTTATTTGAGATGAAACATTTTCACCCGGCGAGGGAGCCGGTCTATAGCTGCATGGTCCCTGCCGCAGGGACGTGTAAAGGCATCTGCCGTCAGCAGCCGCCGGGAGGGTGGCACGGGCTGCCCACACCACAGGCGCTCCCCGCTGGGAGCGGGGGCACGGCTGGTGCTGCCTTCCCTCCACTCTGCAAGTCCCACGGCAGGGACAGGTAATTGGCTCCACCGTACCAGCGGTGCAAGCAAAACCTCATCACCGCTCTGCCCGCTGTCAGGACTCTCCCGCTAAGCCTCTCTCACCAGCCAGGAGGAGCAATCTATTTGCAAAGCAGCAAATAATCCTCCCCAATGCCTCTTTCTTGTCTTGTGGGGATGGACTTCCAGTGAACTGAAGGGAAAGGGTGGATTAACAGATGTGCAATAGCCACTTCCCCCCCTTGCTCGAGCCAGCCACTACGAAGCGGCCAACTCTCCCCTCGCTCAAGCCAGCCATTCAGCGTTTCCCCTCTTAACATCAAATAACCGTCTTTTCTGTTTTGTTTCTTCTACAGCTCAGATTGTTATAGTGCCTGAGCTTCAGCCAGAAAGCACCGAGTAATTTTTGCACAGGAATATTTGTAATGGGTAATGTGGTGTTACATCAAAAATGACGTTGAGAAGTTGTTCAGGTTTCCAAGTCAGGTGCTCAGAGAGTAGGTCATGCCAGATTTAAAATTGCCTGTGCAAATTTTATTAGGCCCACTTGTGCTCACACGTTATGGTATAGTCTAATTACCCAATTGCCTCCTATTTTTCCCCCCCCAAACACCTGCCTTGTTCGCTGAATGGATAATTGTTCACTACAGACTTTTACGACCCTAATTATTATTTAGTACACAACATCCAAATCCTGTCTCAAACAAACAGAAAACTGCTCATTTCCTCTTGAACCTGGCCCAAGTTTTCTAACCAGTGTAGCTGAAAACGTCAGAATATTTTCATTTCTCAGCACAACATATCTTATATAAATGATTTCATATATAAATTCATTTCTCAGCAACGTCATTTATAAAAGTGAGAAACTGAGGCACACTGAGATTAAAGCTACTAAATCTAACAACTGGGTTTGCAATACTCCAGGCATCATCAGCCTGATGAACTCCAGAGCATTCAGCATCTTACTGACTTGAATACACCAAGTTAAACCTCCTGTAAGTTTTCACCTGAAGTTATCTGCATTTCTACACATCAGCCCTACGATCTGTGTTCAGAAGATGAGGAATGCAGTCGCTGATACTTTCAGCTTCTTGCTCTGCGTCACAGAAGATTCACAGCTGGAGATTCCCATCTTCCAACCCAGCCTATGACTTTATTCCGTGAGACTGTTCTTTCCTGACCCTGCAGCCCCCACCACCCACACACCGCTCCTGTGGGAACACCTCTTCGGCACAGTGCAGGGCATCATCTGTCCCCATCCAAAACACAGAGCTGTTCTGAGGAGGGAGTTTCTGAGGGATGAAAATAAGAAGTCACCATTTCATCATTTTGGTCCAAACAGACTGAGAAAGGCACACGGCTGAAGTTGTTTTCCGAATGAGCTCAGGGTGAAAAAACTGCTCAGGGTCAACAGAAAGGGCTCACTTTTAGATCAACCCTCTTTGTTTCAAACCCCTTAATGTAAAATTCATTCCAATTCAAAGGAATATCAACCCTACAGCCAGGGAGCAAATGCAAAGTGTTAACGTTAAAAAGCATGCACTTCCAGTATGAAAGGCGTTCTGGACATCAATACAATTTCACAAGAAAAAATCTCCCTTTAATTCAAGCCATATTTTACAATGGCACCTGGCGCAATGAACATTTCTAGCCAGCTCTCATTGCAAGCACTGAGGAAGGCAGCAGGCAGAATAAGTACAGTGTGACCATCCTATTAAAGGTTGGGCAAGAAAACATCTGCACAGGGGAGATGAAACAAAGATCTGTCCTTAAACAGATGCATTTCACGTGCACGACAGGACAACCTTATCACACTTTTTATCACAGGGTCTGCTTTTCTTGGGGGTTCACTGGAACCTTTCTACATGCCAGCCTGAAAAACTGGGAGACTGTTAACAGCGGGAATCTCCCCCTCGTGGCAGCTGCACCGACAGAGCAGAGTTTGGGTGTTTCAGTGCAGCCCCACACATCACCACACTTCCCTCTCCTGGCCCCCAGAGAGATGTTTCGTACCTGTTTTGTCTGTAGCAGAGGATCACAAGCATGCTTCACCATGTTGCTGCTGTCGTGATGATGGAGAGATAGAATGAAGTAAACATCTACAAAACATTTGGAAGAACGGACTAAAATTGAGAAAAACAAAGCCATCCCTAAAAACAACAAGAGTGAAAGAAAGATGAATGGTATTACCAGTGAGAAGATGGAAAAAGAGAAGAGGAAACACCTAGAGACAAAACACTGGAAGAGCTTTCGTCTTGTAAGACTGACTTTTCACTAGAGCTTGAAACATTTAAGGTAACGGGCAACAGGCAAGCATCCCTCCTCTGCTCCACAGGCCCTCTTCCTCCATTTGCGATCTGCACCAGCATTCCCCGACAAAACCTCCGCGTGGTCCTCAGCCCCCCCTAGCCTCGCTCACATGTATCACTAATGCACCTCTGAGCAGCCTCTACTTATTTCCACCTGGTAGTTAACATCTGAGTGTGCACAGCTGTGCTGTTCAACCCTGCCCCTCAGCTCCCTCTGCTGCCCCAGGGCCTCTCCCACACAGGGTTATACCACAGCTTCAGGCGACGGGAGATGGGGAGGAGGGCTGGGGGAAAGGAGCTTGGTCTTCGGCACCTCTCAAAACCCCACTCAAACCCAACACTGCCCATTGACAGGAGCCAGAGCAGCTCCACGCTGTGCGGTACAGAAGAAACATGTGCTGCCTGAAGGTGAATGGACTTGCTTTCTTGCTTCAACCTGAAGGTGTCGTGTCCCATCCCCAACGCTCTTCCCAGCTCTCATACAGTGAGCAACAGTGTATGACAAACCATGGTCCCACTCTTTTGGAATGAGAGACGGAGCTATTGAACCCTTTCCAAAGGAGACAAAAATATTCATGGTTCACGAGATGAATTCACTTCTGCTTATTATTCAGCTCAGCTATAGTTAAACCAATTTAAGCTACACAACATAAAAGTTATTAAAAAAGATCTGTGCCTGTCAACTTTTCATTACATTACTGCTCAACATTCACCTTTAAAAAAAAAAAAGGAGACTTTAAAATTAAGCTATGTTAAAGTGTAAACCAGGCACGGAAGAGGAAGAAATTAAAACACTATCACTAGAACACAGCTTGCACAAGCTGCCCTCTCTCCCCTCCCAACCCCAGCCAGCCTGTTAGAGCCCAAGGGCACCAAACAGCAATTCATTGGAACACCACCACTGCACTCAATTTTGTTATTTATGTTTTCCTTTGAAAGAGATATCATTGCTGAGGCCTTTTCTGTCCTCTTGGTAGGGGTCACTTTCTCAGGTAGAGGCTGAACTGGGCACCCGTTCGCTACCAAGTGTCCTCCACCACTTGCAGGGCTGCACACCGGAGCCGCAGCTTTCACCTTCCCCAGGAGGATCTTTCCCCTCCTCCTTTTCTCATCCCAGGCAGCAGAGAAGTGGTGCCCTTCTGTGCCCCACAGGGGTCTTTTTCCTTCAGAAATGAGTGAGCACACCAGCCCAAATTACTGTTCTTTATGTCTTGCATGATGTTTATTGTCTCCCAGAGCATCGCACTAAACCCGCCCCTTTCCAGCTGCTGGGCAGGGCGGCTCCCGCTCTGCTTTACCGGTGAAATGGGCCATCCGCCTGCACGGAGCAGAAAATCAACCAGGTAAGGACAACCCGGAGCTGAGGGACAGGGCAAGCATGAGACTCACACACAGGTGCTCCTCATGCACACAAGCTTAAGAGCAGAAAGACTTCGAGCGCATCCACATCTTTTTCTAAGCCTCATCCTTGCAGTTTCATGAGTAGAAGAAATGCTAACAATCTCATCTTTGCGCTCAAAAAGCACAGCAGAATATAGGAAGCGATCCTCCAAGAGAGAAGGACAAAAATCAGCCCAGCACAGAGCCCAAACCACTCCACTGCCCTTTCCTCCCCTCTGGCCAGAAGCTGCTCTGCCATGCGAGCGAAGCCTTATGCTGTTAGGTGCCCCACTGCAGGGCAGACACAGCCCCAGCCCTCATGGCTGCGGTCATCAACCATGGCGTGCCACCTTCTTCAACCTGGCCCCGAAACCATCCCTTCTCACAGCGCCAGGCTCACGTCTTTGTCCCCAGCCTCCAGTACACACCAGGCAGGCAGGGCGAGGGCTGTCCCCTTGGAGCCGCTCTCAGCTGCCCTCCCTTCCAACACTCACCCTCCCCAGCAGCTGCAGGGACAACGCCAAGTTCAAAGGGGCCAAAGAGGATTATTTATCTGCGTTTCATGCCGTATGAAATCCTCATCTAGCTCCTCTCCCAAAGCCCCACGGTCCCAGTTAACAATTTTGCCAGGAGAAAGGCATGCAGTTTGCTCCCTGCCACCTAAGAAGCCAAAGGCAGGCAGCGAGGGCTGCATATTTCTGTTATTACTTGTTCCACTTGAGTGAAACTCCACAATTGGGCTATAGCTGGAGGCACTTGCTCTCAGCAAACACATAGTTGTGGACACGCTGAAAGTATAATCCCCTTGCGGGGAATTACGCGATCTGTAGGGCCGGGGAGGGTGGAGGGAAATCCAAAGCTCCTGGTGATGAGGGAGGAGACAGAGCAGGGAAATAAAGATGGAAAACCCTAAGCTTTACATCAAATCAGCTCACTCAACTGGGCAGAACAATTCCAAGCCAGCCCAGCGACAGACCGCTTCGTGGTAATTGTTTCACCAAATGGCAAAAACAGAGGTTGCTTAAAACAACTAGAAAAGGTTTTCAGGTATTTGGTAACGAAACCACTTTCCTGCTGGAGCCTTTTCCCACCACCCTACGCACTGAACTGTGGTTTGGGCAGCGTGTTTTTGTTAGCTTGCTCACCAGTGCTGTCTTACGGGTGCTCACATTTTTAAGGAGATCTAAAACAAAAAGAAAGCATTTGTTTTCAACAAAATTGGCCCTCAGAGATCTGATCCTACAACCTTCCTGCCTACAAGAAGCCTTTACTCACTTGGCAATTCTGTTGACTGCTTGTCTGAGAACCACTTTGCACGTGGAAGGGCACGAGACAGGGAGCTGAGATTGGACGGCATTTCCCCAGCATGAGATGGTGTACAGGTTTCAGCCAGTGCCAGCCCGAAATCAGCAAAAAACATCCCAGAGGTTCCATCTAGAAGATGCTCTGTGCTGAACGCGAATCCAGGACCGCAACCCAGGCAGGCAGCCAGGATTCAGTATGAAGTGGCACCTACTTATTATTCCTTTGTAGGAATCCCGTGCCCTAATCTGCAGGAGTAAACCTACATCACGTCACCCAAGAGGACAGGAACACTATGCGCTCACTGGAGGGAGCTGCCAGCAGTCGGGCCAGCGTGCTAGTGGGAATTATGCTCAGATGAGCTGGACTCCACAAGGATAGAAGCAGGTCTCGTGTGAAATATAACCCTGCGGAGACACTCACGGTACACTCATCCTCGGCTTGGGGGCTCTTGTGTGGGTCTGAGCTTCAAAGGGAGAGAGTCAAGATGAGTTTGAGCTGTCAGAGGATGCAAAGACCACTATAACTTTTCTCTGGTGGGTTTTTGAGCTGCTTCCTATGAGCAAGGCTGGGGTATTTTGCCTTGTCCCTGGCCATTACAGGCAGTGACTAGTTGGGAGAGAGGAATCCCTGCTGCTTTCTTACTCATCAGTTGTGGAAGGATGAGAAAAGGTTTGTATTTCTCCTCTAGAACAGAGAATGACACTGCGAGGGTCACCTCTCCGCCCCCAAGGAGAGGAGCAGACCCTCAGAGCAGGCTCTGCTCTGTAAGCACTCCCTACTGCCAGCACCTAAGTGACCGATAAAACCTGGGACCGCAGTATTGCTTCCCATCCTGACGCTTTACTACCAAGGGGCATAATGAACGGGCCCATCCGTAAACCACAGGGACAATTTCTGTGGAGAATTAGCACAGTGTTACAACAGGAACAGCAATTCTTCAAGCACAGAAAGCATCTAAAGACTTAAATGCTGCAAGCAATTGCTAAGAAGCACATTTAAATGGAACAATACTCCCACTAAGTAGATAACAGGATAAACTTCAGAAAATTGGATAATGCATGATGAAGATTTACGGCCAATATTTTGGTCTGGTATTTTGTTCTGTTTCTACATATGCTCTGTGCTTACAAAGGTTAATTCACATGTATTCTGTGTGCTCACAAATGCTGATTCTTTTCGTGAAGCAGATCCCAGAGTTTTTCACAGCCCTCAAGGCGTAAGGGTGACACATGATTAGAAGAGAAAGGGCAGTTAGTGTGATTACACTTGTGAGAGCCAGCCAGTCATCCCAGTCCCAGAAAAGAAACCCACTAATGCCCACTAAACCCATCAGGGAAAGGAGAAACAAAGGTATTTATGGCCTAGAGCATTCCTGCCTAAAGAACCAAGCCAAATCTAAGACATCTGAAAGGTACAAGTCCACCAGGTTCTCCTCTAAAAGACGACAGCAGAACTGGACTTTGCAAGGACGTAACCAGCCAGGGGTGGGTATGAATTCTGTCAGGTTCATAAGGTTCTGTCAGGTTTTCTTTTAAAACAAAATTGAAAATTTGTATTTTTACAGCACTCACAGCAAACACAACATTATTTCTGCTTTAAGGTGACCACTGTAACCTACAACACTTTTTCAGGAATTGTTTCACCTACATCCCCACTTAGGATTTTGAATTCAAAGAAACTCAAAATTCAAAGGCAAAATAATGAGTATCCGAGGTTTCTGCAGTGAAACAATGAGGATCCCTCCGAAAGAGAAACATACACATCAGCAACTCTTCACTCATATATACAGGGTGCGCTTTCGTTTTCTAGCTTCAGCTGCTAAACTTCAGCTTCCCACATTAGACCCTCTCTTAAATGGGATTAATCACGCTCCAATTGCCGCACTCTCCACCGATCACAGTTTAGGTTCAGTCAGATCACGATACATGCCTCACCTTTAGACAAACACGAATCCCATCCAGGATGTGCAGCCTATGCACTTCTGCCCACCACAATACGTTTGGGGGCTGAGCTCTGTCGAAGCTCCTGGGGGTTGCACAGATTGCCTTATGTCCCAAACTTTGGCTGAAGAGCCGAAGTCCAGGCCAAAATTAGCAGAGCGAGGAAAGATGCCATTCTTTAACTACTCACTTATATGGGTACAGGCCTCACTGTCTCTTAATATACTGTCCCAAAACCCCTCTGAGTGTAGGGAATGGCTAACATTCCAGGTTCACAGGCAGGGAAATAAAGGATAAAACTGCTGCCTTGTGAAGGTTCTGGACCTCACACCATGTACACGACTACCGCTTCAATTCATAATTTATCTTAACTTTCCATGAAACTGCTGCTCTTATAGCGCTATAAAGCCGCTGCAGCTGACTGTACATATCAAGTTAAGCACCAGGAAAACTCAAGCCATTTTCTGCTCCAGGGATGGATTGCTCTTTAGCCCCACATAAGCGCAAAAGGTCAGTGCTCAGGCTGAAAGGGGTTTCAAAGGACTGGCCTCATCTCCCAGTTCTGCATTGGGAATCTCCCAGTAAAAAGCATTAATTCAGTAGAGGGACTTAATTTCACGCAAGTACATGTATATTGCTAAGGAAGTGGTATTCAGCACCAAAAGCAACAAGCGCAGCAAAGAAACCGGGAAAATGGCTGTTGTTACATGGGAAGTGCTCCAGAGTCACGCTCTGGGTGGGAAACAGATTTCCTGGTCCTTTCCTTCAAGGTGAACATCTGTGCATGCGATTTGTAGCTGCCTTAATCGCTAATTTGGTCTTTCGCAGCTCTTGGAAAGTTTTGTGGCTTAAGCATCAACATAAATCTCTTGAAGTTACCAAGTATCTGTATGTGCGTGTACACAGGCTGAAGAGCCAGCAGGAGTCTGCCTTGATGCAAGTTATTTCTACAACGGTAAAACTTCTCCCTATCTACCCTTCCCTGCTCAGAATCCAGCTGCATTCTTATTTCCCTCCGTACTTCCCGCTTCTTGCGATGCAAAGTACATGGAGAACGTTGCAGAAGCACTAGCTATATTTTATCTCCAATGACTAATAATAACCAAGGTCAAAATTAAACAGCTGACCCAGATCCAACCTCTCTTGTATCTCTCTGCCTCATTGACTCCCCATTTCTTCCTACGTCTCATCTGAAAATATATCTTTTCCTCCCTTGGCCACAGCTGTTAATTTCTATGTGTGTGTATGTGTGTTGTTATTTATTATTTAGCACTGCAAATCACCTTATGATGCAGTTTTCATGAAAGGCACTACATAAAAGGAAGCTGCTTTTGAATATTTTAGGAACCTGGCATTCTGCTATTGATATTCTAATTCCATTTATTTGAAAATCAAGTCAGGCCCCAACAGGTTATTCAACAAATTAATAAATGTTGCAGCTTTTGTCTTCCAGAGGGTTTTTAGCCCCTGGGATTTGCACTTTCATGTTTTTCTCTGGTAAAGTCTGCTGCGTTTGTTTGTTTAAGAGAGGAGACCTGATGTTCTTGTGTGATCCCCTGACTCCAACAGCTGGGGCTTGAAAAGCAAACAAACATTTCAAGATACAGAGGAAAGGAAGAAAAAAAATATCATGGAGATCAGCCACTCCGCAGCTCCCTCTGGTCAAATAGCTTTTTACGTGACTCTCTTTCTGTTTTCCTTCTTCTACAGTCCCTGGGATCCTGGCAGACTTGGGGTCTTGGAGAAATTTCAAGCCCCTCGGGCATCTTAGGAGGAACGTTAGAGCTGGAGCAATCTGCACCCAGAGCAGTCCTGTAGGGACTGGGAAGCTCCTGCAAGGTGGACAATGTCTCTGGGACGGCCAGCACCCACTGTCCGTGGGCACAGGTCACCCCAGAGCAGGATAACCAGGGCTCTGAAGCTCAGCTCTGCCTGCCTCAGCTTTCCCCAGGCTATCCTCCCAGGCCTCCTCCTTGGTGGGAACTCATGCCCCAAGAGTTCTCCAACCCAAACAGCTCCACCTTGCCCTCTGCAATGTCCTGCCCCATTCCAGCTGCTACAACATACCCTAAGCCCTGACCTCAGCTTAACACAATTCACTCCTCTCAACATAAACGAGCTGCTGGGAATGAAGAAGAGGGGCCAGTACTACACAGCGAAATCTCTCTGAAAACCGTCAAGGATACGCTCTGCTGAGCTCTACAGCATTCCAGGACCAAACGTAGGTATTTTTTGCTACAAAGGACATGAGATACTGTTTTCAATTAACATGAGCTCACTGGCCTCTTTCTGACCTAAAATTTCCCCTAAATGAAAGTCCAAGAACCTATTTGTTTAACCTGTACATTTAAGCCTCCTCAGAACAGAAATAAACGCAGTCTCCTTCCTACTCAGACTTTCATCTTGTACACAAAAAGAAGGGGGAGGGAAAAGGGGACGATTCTTCAGAGAATCAACCAAAAAAACCACACGCTAGGCAAAAAAAAAATAAAATTATCTTGAACATCAGTGTGCCAGCTATGCAAAAAGCCATGTCTTTTCTTCACACCCCCCCGCCCCCGCCAGGAGACAGCTCCTAGGCATCCAGCCCATAACCGGACCAGCCCACAGCATCCATCCAAACAGGAATGCTGAGTTAACCTAGAGAAGCACAGGAATTAGATGTAGTGAATACACATTTCTCAACAACGAAAAAGTCATTTCAGTCGCAAATTGGCAGAAAAGCCACATAAATGGTTGCAGTACATATCTGCCCATTACATTTGAGAATCCAAATAGCAGTAGCGCATCAGTGGTAACTGTGTTAGCACAGTAGATAATGTAAGGAATAATGTCTCCTCAGCTGTACATAATGAAGTTGCAGTTCCACAGAGAGACTCAAGGGCCACCATAAACCACAAGTGTTAAACTGGAGCCTTCAGTTCCTAGAATTATTGTCTTAATTTATGTGCATTAAAGTGCAGGAGGCAACATATACTATACTTAGGCTTTAAAAGGATTTTTCCCAGTTTGCCTCTTGTCCTCTCCTTTAACCTTTCAGTAAATTTCCATTGGTTGTTGTTTCCACGCAAGCCTGAAATTTTAATTTAATTCCACATCTTAATAGCCCAATTTCTCTGTGGGTCTAGGTATTCGGAAATTAGCAAGAAATGAGAAAATGAAATTTGAAAAATTTAACCTTGAGGGTTTTTATCTCTCCACCTATCACAGGAGTAATGGAGCAGATGACAAAGATTTTAATGCTATTTTAACATCTATGTATTTATGTCCATGCATATATATATATTTATATGTATTTATCGCTGAGCTTCTGAGAGGTGCACGGGAGCACTCCTCTTGTAAGCCAGGAAATGAAGCTGATTAATAGAGCTCCTTCCTACAAATGCAGAAAGTAAATTCAGCCTAAATGATAATCAGTAAGTTTGATTTTATTCATCCCTTCAGTATCAAGTCTAAGAGACTGTTTTGAGCAGAGGAATACTGATGTAGACATCCTTCCACACTCTGTACAGTTTCCTTTACATTGCAATTACTTTATACTGCAAAGGCTAGAGGGCTGATGTTAGTGTTGGTCAGTGGGTTAAATATTTATAACATATATAAAAATATATGCTAATTTTAAAATAGTAAACCAAGCTTAGGACATGGCTTGGGGCAAATTTAAACACAGCCATCAAATCAAGAGCCATGTTTTATAATAAAGCCATAGGCAGAGCACAACAGGTATAACTCTGAATTTGCTTGCTATCAAGGATGAGCACTAAACTCAGGGTACCGTTTGCATACCGATGGCTGCTTGGAGCGTATCATGAATACGCCACCGGAGCCGGCACTACAGTCATTTCTAACAGGGTAGCAATACTGACCTGCTAAATCATTCATCACGCTGACCAGGGGCTGGGAAAGCAATAAACTTTCGCACAGCCTCCGCGGCACAGTGGTTATGTGAAACTTTGTCAATGATACCTTGGGTAGAGAAAGGAGTGAAGGTGTTTATTCATCTCTTCTGGGAAATGGATCTGCTGAATACAAAATAAATAAATAAATCCAAGACTTTGTTTGTGCTGAAAGAACCTGGAGACCCAAAGAAGCTGAGCCTTGCTCATACCCTGTAACAGGAAAGGGTGTCTCTACAGGTCGGGGCAGCAATGGAAGAAGCCTCAAGGGATCAAACAGCAGGGGATTAAACACCTCCCCCGGCCACAGAGGAAAGCCTTAACCACAAGCACATTAACTGCACACCTACCCCCGTATCTTGAGCTTAGGACTTTGAGCTAATAAGCACGTATCCTCTGACAGAGCTCTCTGAGCTCTTGGCCGTATGTACATTTTGGAGCGCGGCGTGCAGTGCCAGGAAGATTTGTACATGGCATTACCCAGGAAACCTGCACTCCACAACCAGCTGCAGTCCCGGACTCTCCTCGCTCGATGGCAAGCCTCTCCGCAAGGCTGGCTGGGGGAAGGAGTATCCTGAGTTGATTGGTATTTGGTCACACTCAGAGACAATTGCTCTCTGAGGCTCTTGGATGCCTTTTCGCTCTCTGCTCACACGGAGCCTGGCACAACAGAAAGCTGTCGGGCAGTTGTCGGTGTCTGACGCATTACCATAATACAAATGATAATATAAAATCTCCCTTGTACAGCCCAATGTTTTGTTTGCTTTACTGACTGCTTCTGTTCATTTAACAGATGTTTTCATTGAGCTGTTCACAATAACCTCTAGGTCTTTTCCCTGAGTGGTTACAGTTAATTTAAAATGCAGCAATGTGTATGAGTAGGTCATATTATGCCTTCCAATGCACATTAACTTGCATTTGTCAACATTTAATTTCATCTGCCATTGCCTTGCCTGTTCACCTGCCTGGATAGAGCTATTCTCAGCTTCTCAGAGCCTCCGCTAGTTTTCACTAAATAATTGTGGGCAACTATTGTTTTTTTCCATCTTTTCCTCCCCTCTAATTCTGGTTTATATTTTTAAAAGCTTGGTCCAAGGTAGGCCTTCCAGATACCCTCCTCTTCACCTACCACCACACTGAAAATGGATCATTCTTTTTTGCTCTTTGCTGTTTAACTCACAGCTGCTTCCTAACCTGTGCCAGTAATTCATTTATTTAAGGGTGTCCCCTTGTTTCACTACCTTCTTCTCTACGGGTATCCTATCTTTATTATCCACGGGAGCAGACTTCAGAGGGTATCTCCTGCACAGTGTTTTCAGTAAACTATGTGAAGAGATAATTAGCAGTGGACTCTGCCTCCTGTATATTCCCAGATTAAATTCTCTCACTGGTTTCTGCTTCTAGTCCCTTATACAATCACCCGGCAGGAGCGCTTTTTTCCTTCTCTATTCGGGGGAGAGAAAAGGACTTGGAGTGCAGAAGCACCACCACACACAGCACTTCCCTTGCCCTCTGCCCTGAGGTTTCTAGAAAACCCATAAAGGGAACCAGCGTTATCTGCCCCACAGTCAAGATGGAAAGAACGAAGCACAAAGAAGTGAAAAGGCTTTCTCAAAGCCACCTGGACTCCCCAAGAGCTATTCAAGTACTCTGCCTACTACAGACTAGGTTACTGCATTTAACTACATGCTTAGATTTAGGAATAAGGTTGACATTGGGCTTCTTGCAAAGAAGAGGCGGGCCCTGTGCTTTTATCCCCTCCCCAGCTGCACTGACCAGTTTGCCCAGGGACTGTAGATAGCTCTAAGGCAGCAGTTAAAGAGGAGCAAGCAGCTGGTTTGCACTCCACTTCCCTTTCCAAACGCCGGTGATTTCCACTCCAGCATTGCCACCTCTTAATATACACAGCACAGCGGCCAGAGATCTAAAGATCGCAATTGAAAATTCACATGCAATTTACCCCCCAAAGGGAAAGAGGGAAAACAGAGAGAAGCCTTTATGAGAAAGGAGAATGAGTCAGCTCGCAGAGCTCCGCAGAGGGTCAGGCACAGCGATGGTGCGGCTGGAGACAAAGAAGAAAGGGGATGCTTTCCTGCCTGATCTCTGCCATCCTCCACTCCCACCAGCTCTCCCCTACACCAGCTTGTTCAAAGACACAAACCTTTGAGGATTTACCATATGTTTCTACTCGAATTACATTTCCATATTTAAATTTTAGGAGGAAAAAAAAAAAGAAAGCCAGCCAAAATCCAGTGCTTCGTATAATCCACCGGGGAAACCTGACACAATGGTTTTGACCCCTTGGCACCTCCCGGGCACAACCATGAAATATGAGCAGCCATTTTCTCCTTTTATTTCTCCTTAACAATCAAATGCAAGCTACACAAGGCAAGAAGCAACAGGGTCCACCAAAAACCGCATGCCTTGTCAGAAAGTATTTATAGCAGTCGAGGGGTTTGCACTTCCTCTGCCCAGAAGAGAATGCTGCTCCAACCTAACTCCTTCCAAAACCCAAAGCAGTCTGCAAAGTCATTAACATGGAAATAGTTAAGAAACTTGATACTTGGTTGTAGTAAAGCTGTCTTCCTGAATCTACAGGAAGATATTTCCCTATTGATTCTTGCGTTGTCAAAAAAGTAGCAACAACGTTTTGACCGGTTTTGCTTTGCCTCTGCAAAACTTTCTGAATCTGAATCCTCCTTTCCAAAAAAGCATGAGCACCAATACATCTGCCTTCGAGTCTGGATAGTCAAGGCCACTTCTATTCCTCAGCTCCATTCCCTTCCTCTTTCTATTCCTTTTGCAACAGCCAAGCTAACTGGGGAGGAGGAGCACAGCAAAAATTCACTGTTGATTATTACTATAACTGCGAGCATAAGAACTCTGGCCATTATGACCTACGTACATTTAACACCCGCATCCCAACAGCTTCCATTCTGAGTGCAGCGAACAAGGGCTGACACAAACACATGACCAGGAGAATTTTGAGGAGGAAGGAGGAAGAAAGTCATCATCCCCTTGCATTTCACACTTACAGACACCAACACGACAGAAGTTGTTAGAAAACAACCTATGAAGATACCTCAGTAGGAACCTCAGCACCCTCCAGTTTCCCAGTTTCTAGAGGTCCAGCACAGTCTTTGGCCAGAACTGTCCCAGAACTTTTATCAGACCTTCCTTGTCCAAGCCCTGTAAAATGATGCCATACGAGAACTGCGCTTTTACAGCTAGGTTTTGCTGATGGTGCTGACCACGGAAAAGACAAGGCAAAGGAGAAACAGCGGGATGGAGTCTGCGAGGCCCTGGCTGGCTGCCTGAAGGATCACAGGCTCATCCAGCTTTCTCAGCATTCCCAGGAGTTTCTGAAGGCTTTTTCATGTATTTAAGCCAAGATATTAACGTGTGATGTTGTCTTTGCCCACAGAGGCAGGTATACCAGATATCCCAGTGTTTGCCTATAGGTGCATGAAAGGAACCTTGCACTTGAGTTAATCCGTAATCAGGAAGAGACAAGTTGTCTTTTCTGTTCCCTCTTTCTGTCTGGACAGGAACCCTCACCATGGATCACCTACCTCCTAACACACAGGCAAGAAGAAACTCCCAAACCCTGCTCAAATGCCTCCAAAGGAGCACACTCCAAGCACAAGTGACTGCTGCCCTCATTAGGAAGGACAAAGTGTTATCAGCATCAGAGGGAGGAAATTAAAAAAAGCAACTTTGTGAAATCACAATGGTGTTTCCAGGGTAGGATGCAGGCTCATTTCAATGCTAACCAGATTATTTAGCTAGCTAATGGCTATCTCTGAAGGGATAGTTGGAATTAGTTGATAGTGATTTAATTTGTGTTGCAGATTGCTAATTAAGCCTGTGAAGAGGACAAAAAAATTAATCCATTTAGTTAAGGAGATACAGTGATAGATGTGGCATATTTGAGTCATTCACATCCAGGAATAAATTAAAAGATTTTGCTCCATCTCGACTTTGGATACGGATGGTGTGCATGGGGGGGGGGGGGCTGGCTACAAGGCTGCGTGTGGCCTTGACCACCCCCAAACAGCACCGATTTCTCTAGATCGCAAGATACGGGGTCCTCCTTCCTCCTTGCGGAAAGGCTACGGCTAACTCCGCAGTCTTTATGTGGGACGTGTTCAGACAAACTTCCCAGCGGGTCAGATCTGGAGCGGTGCTGAGCACCTTGCTCAGTTTTTACGGCTGCTGTGGGGACTAAGGAAAGCGTGAGGTGCTCTGCAGCCGCATGGCGCCAGCAAAGAAGGTCTCCTGCCTCCATGGTACCCACTGTCGCTACACCCTTTGGTGGTGGGGAGAAGTAAAGCACGAAGCCAGAAGCAATATCACTGAAGCCAGCCTTCCTCTGTCACGGGTGTCACAGACACACGGACGGCCACACTGCGCACAGCGGATCAATACAGGGCTTTCTCTGTAAGCGTCAATACCAACCCAAGAAGGGAATCTGGACAGGGGAGGAGAGGTAATTAATAGGTACCGAGGGATCTCCTCTGAGAACGCCCCCAGAGATCAGATGCTGCATAGCAAGGAGTGCCCACTGCGGTAATCGGGGCTAATCCACCTCCCCTCCACCGGCAAGGAGAAGGCTGCCCAGGGATTCCTGCACCATGTCCCATCTTGATTTTCAAACGCCAAGCGATAGAAAAGCCAGCTCACACCTCAGTGAGTTGCACCAACATTTAATTAACCTGTTAACCCCTAAATCACTCCAGGCAGTGGAAGTCATTTTAGAAAAATGGCCAGACATCTTCAAAGAAATTTAAAACCCCTAAAATTATTTTGGGAAGCAGAATTCAATTTATCCATTAAAGACAAAAACATTTTGACTGCTTTGTAAAGCTGTTTACAAACTATCTAAGGAACTACTAAATCAGAAAATCATCTTTTTTTTAATCTGAGTTTTTCATTGAGAATGCTCCATTCCCCCACCCTCCCCAATGTATACCAGCTTTCAAGGGAAGCTGCTTAGCGGCTGATTGGATCTTTATCACAGTTTGAAAAAGTAACACGAAATCTTAAGAAATGTGATGTCTGGATGACTGCAAAGCAGGGAAGGGCTGTGTAAGGGCAACCCACTTGCTGGTGGCGAGCAACTCCTGCAGTCTGAGGTAGCCCTTGTCCCATCTTTTTTGCCTGGATTTTCTTCTTTCATCCATTTCGATTTGAGCTGACATGCTGCTAAAGGCAAACACAAGCCATCAAGCATCTACACCTGCTGGGATCCAGCTGCCAGATTTGAGCCAGGGTGCAATCACACCTTGCTTTGCATCACACACATCACGCCGGTGGATTATAGTTTGCATACAGCTCACAGCAGTGAATCGAAACCAGATCCTGCTCTCATCAGCACGCTGGCAAGACATGGTGGGGAGGTCCATCCTCAACTAACCTTGAGTCAAAGGGATGGACTGTTCCTAGACATGCAAAGTTTCAAGGAAACCAACTCGCTACCCCCCTGTTTGCATGCATCACTAACACTAAGCTGCTCTTTCCTGAGATGCCTCAGACTTCTGGGCAGTGGAAACAACCACTCCCAGCTGCCACCCGGCCTGGGACAAAGAAGATCAAGCTCATCTTCTCATTCTTAGCACTTAAGCCCCAGGTATACCTGCACAAGCCGCTTGGGGTTGCCCACATGCCACACAAGCCCGGAAAACCTCAATGAGCAAGCAAAACACAAGAACAGGGTCTGTTATTGCCAGTGAAAACGGGACAGCTGAAATGCCTGTCAGTAAAGAATAATTAAATTGCATCCTACTCTCCAAAATGAAAAAGAAGCAGAAGGCTTTACTATAACAACTGTTAATAGGCCTAAAACAGTGTGGCTATTTGTCTACCTCTGGCAGTGATTTTGCGAGCACAAATACATCTGTCTCTGCAGCTGAGCCATTCTACATTGCTTCTCCCTTCCAAAAAAGACCATCACCATCTCCCGTTTTTAGCTCTGCAGCTGCAGAAGTCTCATGGCAACACACAAATCACCCAGGGATATTAATACAGTATTGAAAGCACCAAAGAATCTCTGTGAATACCTACTACTCCAACACCTAAGACTGCTAAAAAAAAAGAAAAATCCAAACAACAACAAAGCCACCTTTCCCTCCCTTGGTGTTTAAGTCAATGTGGCAGAGCCTGCTTCTTCTTGTAGGCTTGATACCAACGAAAACTGATCTTGAGTTAGTGTGGGGTATATCCTTCGGATATTTGTTTGAAGATGTGCCCTTCAACGAGCACCATCTTTGCCAAGGGAAAGAAAATATTTCTGTCTGGGGGACCGGGTCTACCCTTCCCCAAGGTGCACAGACATACAGCGTGATGAATGCTGGAGCAGCAAACAGGCATCCAAGCAAGCACAAGCTGAACATGGCCAACTCCACTGGCCATTACGTCCTACACACCACAGGTCTGCTGCTGGAGAAATCATTCCTAGAGTCACCACGCAAGGAGTTGTTCAGTTGTAAGTGTCCTGCCTAGACCCCATGCCACATCATCCTCAGCAGTTAACACAATGGAAGCTGGAGCAGTTCCACTAAAGATCTCCACACTGGGATGGTTCAGCCCTCCAAGAGAAAAGAACTTTGCGTTTCCACATCTATTTAAAAGATTAGCCAGGGAACTTCAAGCACTTTTGAAATTGTTCCGAGTCCAACAACATGCCAGGCTGTTTCTGAGTGAGAGTATGGCAATATCACTCCAGGAAGAGCGACTGTAGGCTTTAATGCAGCTCTGAAGGAGTTAAAGCCCAGTACTTGCTTGTGGGAATCCTTAACCACACTAAGGCCTGAGAGATACAAGGGGATTGTCTGGATAAAAGTTGATTAGTCCACATTACAGGGATTAGCGGTCCTTTTGAACTTTTAACAACTTTGTTATGTCTTTTACTTGGCTTTTTAATGTAAAAAAATAAATAAAAAGATGGAGGGGGTTTTAAGCTGATTTTTTTTTTTGAAGGAAATTATTAATTCTCCTATTACCAACAGATAAAGCCCTAGCCACACTTGAAAGGGGGAGTCAATAACATACAGAGGTTGGAAGCACCACAAATCCTATTGGACATGCTCTGATTGGCTTTAGATGTTTGCCTTTGTAGCAGGAGCATGGCTGGATTCCACCGCAAGCTCAGCAGCACACGCTGCAGAGACAATGAACTGCAGGGCAGCACGGGAGGGGGCCGAGCTGAAAGGGGCTAGCTGGGGGAAGGATAGAGAAGACAGAGGACAATCCCATTTTGATAGCTCCAGGAAAGCCAAAGAAACAACAGCTAAGAAGAACTAGTGCAAGCAAGGTCAGGGCAGAACTGCTCCCCGTGGAGGGTCTGTCTAGACTACAGCAAGAAGTGGTTGGACTCAGGTCAGGGTCTAACGAGGAATAAGATGCAGAGACAAGGGTTCGTTATGATCAAGGGGAGAATTGCAGGCTTGGTATGCAGCAGGTACGCCTGAGCCAGGCGAGGTGAAGGTAGAGTGAACAATACCTTTGGTCCACAATGGCCAAGAAAGCTGTCCTAGATGAAGCTCTGGTGGGAGAGAATCCCAGTTCCTCCCTTGCATCTCCGCTCACTCCAGCACGGACTTTACTAAACCCTGGCTTGCTGCTGACCTGAGAGATGGGGACAGTTCACACTTCAATCATAAGTGGAAACAGCTACTCCTCCCAGGGACAGTCCTCTCAATAAACGGCTGTTTCATGTATACTTCTGAGGGAGATGCTCAGCTCCAGGCAGACACTATTCCTCCATCCACCTACACTGGAAATGTAGCACCAGTACCCCACATCCAGCGACAGCGTCCAAGATTTGCTGAAAGTGCAAATGCCTTGAGAAGAGTTACAAGACATGAGAATCACTGCGGGGGGGGGGGGGGGGGGGGGGGGGGGGGGGGGAGAAGAGAGAAGAAAAGCAGGAACCAGAATTGTGCATCAAACAGAACAATCTCTAACTGCTCCTCTCAGAGATTCATCAACAGGTTAGTTACTTTCTCTGGGAAATGTGTCGTTTCCCTTGTTCAGACGTGGCTCCTATGGGGTCAGAGCGAGTGTCCTGTTTCCAAGACTGGTGTCCAGAGACAGCGTCACCTCCTTTGGGCTGAAGTGCTTCATTTATCTAAACAGCTTTAACAACATGAAGCTTGAATCGTGTTCCACTGAGTTGAAAATCCACTTTTATCCTGCTACGAGACAGCGTTCATCAGGAACTGGGCTGAAATCACACAAGTCATTCCACCTGGGACCGTAAGCTCTGTGGGAACATGAGCTGACAGCCCAGAAAATCAACATGCAACACCACATAGCCCCAACATGAAATACTGCTTGTTATCCAGCACCACACTTGCCCTATAACAGGATCAACAGAGCTGGGAATGACCCAAGCTTGTTCATCTATGTGCAAAAGCATCTCCCTCCTTCTGCAGATTTAATGATGTCTAGTGGACAGGTTCTGACACAGCATCTTCTGGGTGATGTTTTAACCAGCCCAGGAGACATGGGCAACTTCATTAATGAACTGCGCTACAACACACAGTTCCATTGACTGATGACTAACACCATGCCATTTTAGCTTCAGATAAACGGAAGAACTTCGTTTTCTAGCTTTAAAAACACTACCATCACAAAAGAAATCCATACAATTTCAAACGTCAAACCATTTTCAAATCCGCAGCCAATATTAGTTATGAGAAAATGGGGCTATCAGGCATAAAAAGACTACACTGTCTTGAATTGAGGACGATTAATAATACATGCAGCAAGCCCCTCAAACCACCTCTTTCTCCCCTCCCACTGCAGACAGAGAAAATGAACTGAATTGGAAATTCTGTCAGGAAAATGTACATCCTCCAAAATTAAAGACAAAGGCACAGCAAGAAAGTGAGCTGTGTCAGGCTCACTTATAACATCCGCAGTACAAGGCGCAGATAATTCCCTTCACAAGGCAAGCCAGCCCTGTGTTCCTTGGGCTCCACAAGCACCTTAGCAGGCATTCGGGCTGAGCAGGTAACACCTCCGAGCTCATGAAGTATCTCCTGAAAGAACCTGGGAGAAAATACAATACTCTTGGTGTGCAGTTCAACAGGCAAGGGGAGGAAAAAGCCCCCTCTCCCCCTCCAATTCTTGCCATGCGAAACAGCCCTTCATCTCTGTATAGAGAGGGAGGTAGCTCAAAGCTGACGAGGGAGAAAGTATTGACTGGCTTTTCTGCCAATGCTCCTGAAAACACAGGGCTCCCAAGACCGTGCCCAACTTGCACAGCATCCACACCCCTCCAATCAACCAAGGCTGCCTACAACCAGGCACAGCAGGACAGCAGAGTGCCACCCCCCAGCTTCAGCA
Source organism: Pluvialis apricaria (assembly GCA_017639485.1). Taxonomy (NCBI): domain Eukaryota; kingdom Metazoa; phylum Chordata; class Aves; order Charadriiformes; family Charadriidae; genus Pluvialis; species Pluvialis apricaria. Next base: position 24,548,706 of record CM030014.1, on the reverse strand, counting down.
ATGCTCCTCTCCCCCCCATCCTCCTTGTGCCCCAGCTGGGATGGGTTTTTATGGGACTCTGCAGAATCCTAAATGGGCTTTAAAGAACCCTTGGAGAGACAAAAAAAAAAAAAGGAAAAAAGAAAAACCCACAATGCCCTCCCAGTTGCACTGATCCAGTCAGGTATGGTCTTTTTAAAAGCAGCCTGTTTGCACTCCCAATGCAAATGTATTGTGTCAGGAGCCAGACAGGGATTGCACGTGTCTTAGAGAAGCACATACGCATAGAAGTTTAAAATTATTAATCAGATTTTTAGCATTATTATTAAATACTCTTTCTGCTGTAATACAGGATGTAGCTGCTGAGATCAAAGCCTCATCCTTCTGCATGCACATACATACTAAGAGAAGATTCCTGCCCCAGAGCACGTACAAGAGAATGGATATGACAAAAGCTGAAAAAGAAAAGAGAGATGAAGTGAGTTGTTTCAGGTCAGCCAGAGCTTTGCCTGGCGCTCTGCACACTGGATGCGTAGTGTTTTAGGGACTGGTTTGGTTTCCTCTGATGGTATGGGAATACCACAGCTCTTTGTTCCGGATCAGCACTCTGCAGTCTCAGGAGTGGCAGAGCATCCCCTTCATGACGAGCAGACTCCAGCACACAGATGCAAAATTGCTCAGGAGCCTGACTTAATTAGCGCTGTGTTCCTACCCCACAAAGTGTGCATATAACGACCTGAAATACAAGAGATTGCTGTGAAACAGCAGGAACTGCTGAAGAATGGCACTCCGCTTACTTCTTCCGTAATTCTGGCATCTACGGGATAGTAATGCCAGCCTTGGGGTCATCAAGTGAAAGGTGGACCTGTCCCTTGGCTTTCACTTCAGAACCCTGCCTGGCACAGACTGTTGCAAATCCCAGTGCTTTGTTTAGGCATACCGCCTCTGGGGGGACAGCCAAGCACAAGCTGATGGTGTCCTGCACCACTGCTTCACACTTTTAGACATTACAATGATATATGACATTTTGTTTTTGCAAATATTCTACATGCCTACAGAATAACTCCCCCGATTCCTTATAACTCCCTATTTCTTTTCAGAAGCAACATCGGCACAGCCCGGTTACCGAGTTTTGGGATGCCAAAGCAGGAACTTTTCAGGTAAGGGGAGAAAATAGTACTGTACATTTCCTCCCAGCTTCATGAGCAGCAACTAGTTTGGTGGAATCTGAAGCTGATGAAGGGGACTGAACATTCAGGAACATGCTTCTTCCCCTCGCCTCTGCTCCCTGAGGAAACAGGATCAAGGGTGGGTGCTCCTCAGTGTCCCTGGACAACTGGAAGTCCTACAGACCAGTTGTGTGCATTCCCCTGACTTCCCTGCAGGATGGGCCAACAAGGTGATGACAACCAGTACTGAAAAATCCCTTACAGCTCCAGTCTTCCACTCCATCTCTCCCCAGTCTGCAACCTCCAGCTCAGTGCAGTTGTGACTCAGATCACAGACGGTTTGTACCTAAGCCACAGCCCAAAGGCATGGGACAAATGTTTGCACTAATGACAAAACCCACACCCTTTGCAACTCTGCAATACTAACTGCTGAGCTGAACTTTCTTTGGTAGCCAAAAGTCTATAAACAGTTTCAAAAGAAACCCAAACAAACAAATTAGACAAACTCCTGGCAGGAGACTACTCCCTTGGGGCTACCAACCCCGGGATGTTGATGCATTGTGTGGTCCATTAGATCTATAGCCAAACACTGACCCATTTGACATGATGGTTTTTTCCTCTGGGCACTAGACAGCCTTTTGGCCTGAGACTGCCTGGGTGCTCCCAGGGAGCATTTTGACCAAGGAAGGAAGGGATTGGGGAGAGCAGAAAAAAGCCCAGGAGGGAAATGCGAGCTTTGCTAAGAGAATGTAAGCTATAAGGCAAAAGAAAAGCCTATCAAACATAGCTTGTAAGATTAAATGAGGTAAAATATGCTGTGGGCCTTTTGTTGTTTTAAAATCCCTTTCCCTCTGATGTATTGTTTCACCTAATGAACAAACATGCTTTCATTTCAAGCAGGCTGTTACTTCCTCCCCCCGGGGCAGTAATGCTGCAGCCCAGATCCCAGGGATACAGAGAAACCTGTGCACCGTGCTCCGGTCCCTGAGAAAGGGACAGCCAGGGGCCCCACGCTTCAGGGAGAAAACTCAAGGGTCCAGAAACAGGAGGGCAAAGGAGTTTACAAAACTAGTTTTTGGGGTGGTTTTTTTTTGTTGGTTTTTTTTTTTTTTTTACAGGGCAACAACCAGCTGTTAAGCAGAAGTAAAGAGACTAGCTTTGCAGGACCAACCTAAGACAGCCTTCACCAGGGTCTCGGAGCATGCTCAGGCAGCACAGTTGATGCATTACCACACCTACATTCTGCCTCTGGAAAAGCCTGAGCCATCCTTATTTCTCCTTGGACATCTGTCCATTGCACATGCAGTTGCTAAATCCTGCATACTTCACCACGTATCTGTACGCTAGTCACCATGCCTTGCACCAGGTCCCCTCAACATCCCCCCACGCAGCAGGATCCTGAGAGGAACCCACTCAGATGCTGGAGCCAGCCCTGCTGGACTCTCAGCCTGTTTCTGGGAGAGCACAGCTTCCTTATTTCATCTTTCCAAGACGAAGACTACTCAGAACAACACAGAGGGCCACTTCTCAGCCACCTGCATCTTGTGGAGCTCGTGTGCTTCTGGAACAGCCACAGCTCTTCAGACACATCCTGGCCACTGGGACCAACTCCTTTGCTACTTACAAGGAGAGATGCAGCAATCGGTTGTATTTAGAGAGACAGAGGGCAGGAAGGATGGGCACGCACTGCCATACGAGTACTGCACTGGAGAACAGGATGCTAGTTCTGGGATAGGACACTTTTGTAAGGATAAGGGATGGTGGGCATCTGCAAAGAAGTATGGATGGGCTGGTAAGAGCCAGGACTGTTGGCAGTCCCCGCTCTGCCCAAACCATGCTTATGCACCCTCTGTTACCTTTACTTGCAGAAAGGATGGCTTTGACTGCCTCGCAGGGCAGGAGTCAAACGTCCTACAGCATGCTCAGGAAATAGAAGAGCACAAGGGAGATTTGACTAGCTGTCCCTGAAGCCTTTTGACCTCCAGTGTAGCCTGTGAGACGTCTTGCTTTTCCTAAACCAGTGTGGTAGGAGAACACCTAGCTTTTCTCAGATAAGCAAGATACACTGGATTACTCCTGGCATGGCAAAGACTTCCCAGGTCCCCTCCAGTAGCAGGGGTGGCAAGCAGCACTGCCACCACCTGACGCACCATCTAAGGTACATGACAAATCTGGAGCCGTGTACTCTTCAGCTTCACCCTGAACTGATGCACCAAGAACAAACGCAGCATACAGAGACAGCCAAACACGCTGCTATCACTTGAGCTAAAGAGCAAAACCTCTTGCTGTGGGCTGCAACAATTCATACCCACAGGGGACCGCACGACAAACCCCTTTCTGTGCCAAACTCACATAGGCACAATCACACTGTTCTGCCGAGCAGCAACCATCTTTCAAAAAAAGGAGCACAGTCCAGGTCCACAAAATCAAATAGATTATATACGCTCCCTTGAAGAATTCTCAGTTTATTCACCAGTGGCCACACACTCATGCATAATGCACTTACAGTCACTCATGAAAATAATGTATCAGTGACATCTGAGCCATTTGAGCAGAACGTGGGTCACAAGAGATCAGAGATGGAATTTCTTTATTGTTCCACTGCTGCTGTTTGGTTACGTTTCTCTCATTCAAGGTTAAATCATTTCTGTTTGGAACAATCATTGCATTCTGCATTACATGCTGGCAAAACTAATGGGCCCCCCTGGGCTGGCAAACGCTGCGCACCTCTCCCAAGGATTTCTCCATACCTCTGTTCCTTCTCCGGGTGACTTCTCCTACACCCTGCGCTTCTCACTAATTTGTGAACTGCCTGAGAATCAAATCAGATGTTAGGTCCCATTAACTACTGGGTAGAAAAGTCTGATAACAGTGCAAATTGATTTCTCTCTCCGGTAGTACTTCCCATCAGAAGGAACAGATTCCTTTACTGGGAAGGGCGACAGGCTATTGCTTTCTTGCCATACAGCGTTCTAGCAACCCATCAGAAGGGAGGCAATTGCTGTCTCTTGTCAGGATACTATTTCTCAGCAAGTGATTAGCTACTGATGGAGGGATATGATATGCCCTTGGCTCAGGGAGAGAGATAAATCCAAGCCTAATGTTTGGAGACTGGTTGTTCGGTTCATTATTTGCTTTCAGGAAGTGTGCACCTCTCCCCCACTGCCTTTGATCTAAGAAGAGGCTTTTATCTTTGCACTGAAGACTTCAACAACTCCCTCGCTCTCCCCACAGCTTGATTTACTCCAAGTTTGGTCACCACCACGACACAGTACATCAGATGGATATTGCTCTCCCTCAAGGTTTGCTTTGCTGGGTACAAATGCCAGACATCCAGCTGTGCAGAGCTCACGGTCAACAAAGAACCAGGACCAAGACAGGACATGGGTCTGCATCAGTTCCAGTTGAGGGGCACATAAGCACAAGAAGCATCTGGTGAAGCACCCACCTGCCTCCAGTGCTCCAGCCTCAATGAACAGATAGTCATCTAAAGCTACTTGTACTATTCAGCTTAAATCCAAAACAGGGCTCAGTCACCCTCCTGCTCAGAGGCAGAAATGCCTTCCTTACCACCTGACTACATTTCTTCTCAGAGAAAAAGTGCAGACATTTCTCTTCTCGTGAAAGACAAGGGCCAGCATATTAAAGTATGGCCCAGCCTGACTTCGGAGTTCCGGAGTAATAGGGCAACCACGTCTCTCGAGCACACTGCAACCTTTCACCCTGAGGGGAGGAAAGGAGCCTACACCAGCATCAACAACATGAGCAAAGTCACACAAAGCGTGTTTCTGTGCAGCTGTATTGTACCCACCTCAATTCCCCCAGCTGTTTCGCTTCACTGGTGGTTGAAATCATTTCTGTATCTTCAGAGAGTGAAGCTCGGCTCTCGTGTAGTCATCTCCCTGTTTGGTTTATCTGCAGGGACTGAGCCAAGGATCTCTTGACCTGAAAACATAAGTCTCTCCTACTTGAACTCAGAGGTCAGCATTGTTAGCTTGGCAGGAGCAGCGGTCTCCAAAGCTCTGCACGTGGCTCAGCCACTGGAGAGGGCTGGGAAGAGCCGCAGCAGCTCAGCCCTGGGAGAATTCCCTCTGGACAAAGCAGGTCGAGAATGCACTCGCAGTTCTGTGGATTTCTATTACAGGTGAGAAAACTTGGGAACAGTCCAGATGTTTCATTTGGGTTTTTTTTTTCTTTTTAAAAATCAAACTGAGATTTTATTTAGAAAAATAATTTTGAAGATAACTTTTGAAACTTATTTGAAAGCATCTCCCTTTCCACAATGATCCTAAGCCATTTTTCTCCAGATCATTTAAATTTTCCATGGCAAAAATAGTTTCAGATCAATCCAAATAATATTTCCTGACTTTTTCAACAGGACAAATAACTAAAGCCTCAGTTATTTGTACAGCTCTTCTATGCATGAGCTACACCTGAAGAAAAGTCTCCCTATCCTCACTCAAGATTTTGAAAAGCATTATGAAATGGTTATCAACAAAGTTGCTGCATCCACAACAGCCCAAAAAGCTGTGCTCCCGCTCCTCCACCTGAAGGCCCACATGAAGAGACTTCATTTTGTAACCCAGCCAGCCTTTTGGGTGTCAGTCAGCTCCGCAGGGTTGCAATGCAGTAAGCAGTGAGGCCACCCCAGACCCTGAGTGGGCACGGGAACACAGACATAACCCAGCTACGTCAAGGAAGGCCTGCAGGGAGGCTGTGCTGCCAGCTCTGCTTTAGACCCAGGCCCACCACTCCCAAAGCTCCTGCAGTCACGGAAGAGTCTGCAGGGATCAAACCATCCCATCTGCCCGAACAGCAGAGCCCATTCGTTGGGATGCAGCATGAAAACATTAGAGACAGGCAGCTCCACCTCCTCTCTGAGGATGAAGCAAAACAAAACCAAGTGCAGAAGATACAGGAAATACATCATCATGACTTCTCCCCTTTAACTCATCGAGCCTCTCTTCCTCCAATTCATACCTACTAGTTCCAACTCCTACAACGCATAGGAAATTAAGACCTTCATTAGCTCAAAAATGCCAAGGCACAGACAGACAATGTCTAGTCAGACTTCAGCAGAGGACGAGGATAAACCTTAGTACTTAGGGCATATCCCTGCAAGTTTCCGAGGGACCAGACTGGAATGGGAAAGGAAAGACAAAAGGCTCTGCTTGCAATCAGGGCAAAAAAGAGGAGCAAACCTTTCCTCATGCAAAACCAAGACAAAAATAAATACCGTGTCAAAAAATAAAAAGCAGCAGCCTCCCAATAAAACCCAGCAATAACTCTCACCAGCACTGCTCACTGACACCAGCTAGCTATGCCTCCGCTGGGATAAATGACATAGAACTTCCTATGATAAACTAATAAAAGAGATTTCTATGAGTAATCATTGATTTGACAGGAAGTCAAACAAATCTATCCATCACCGCTGACATGTGTCTACAACCTTCCAAACAAAGCAGCGTCTACAGAGAAAAATCGAGCAAACTGCCCACACTGTCTCAAATGCCACATAAAGACAACCAGAGTCAGACGCCGCGATCAAACGCTCCCTGCCATTCACTCTGGGCTCCGTCTTTGATCCCTTCTGGATCCGCTTCTGAAGCCTACAAACATCAGACGAACCCTGGGCTCCTCCTCCCACATCCTGCCCCTGCACTCCTCACGCCCTGCACGGCACAGTCTCCATCTCCATCAGAGATAAGGAGAACAAACAACCAAGTGGTTCCATCCCACTCCTCTTCTGCCCATGGATGGATGATGATCTCCAGACTCTTTGTTACTGGCAGAGGGGGGGTCTATCCAGCCCAGAACTGAGCCGGAGATTGCTGCTCATCGTAAGCATTCAAGGCTCTGTGCACACCAAGCTCTGAGCACTGAGCTTTGGGGACAAGTCAAATCCCACCCCTCAGCCCAGGAGAGCAGAGGCTTGGCCACCTCCTTTAATTCTGGAAATGTATTAGCAAACAAAATAAGGGGTTTATAGTTCTTCTCCCAGGTAAACGGTGATTCAACTGGGCTCTCTGCGAGCCTGGGCTGGGGGCAGGCCCAGGAGGTGAGCAATGTGGAGCTCAGCAAGGCCAGCCCCAGTCCCAACACAGCGACACATCACCACTGCTCCATTATACAGGCTCCCTGCCACTGGGCTGTGACAGCACCTCAAGCCACCGTAAAAACAATCACTGTGCTCACACCAGCAAGGCTGGTCTCTAAGAACTCTACGTCTACCATCTTTAGAGGAATGACAGGTGCTGAGCCCTTCCAGAAGGGCCTATTGTACCAGGCATGCAACACCTTACCAGTAAAACCGACCAGGCGGAGTGCATTTTGGGATATCCACCACTTTTTCCCATTTCCTTCTTATGACCACTTCTCCCTCGCTCTGTCCCTCAAGGGTTTAAGCAGAAGCAGTCTGGCTGCTCAAATAAATGACTCTGTGCACCCAAGTCTCTCTTGCAACTTCTCCTCTCATGAAACATCTCAGCAGCCCTGTGAGATGTCATGACATGTTGTCACTCCGCCAGAGAGCACAGTCTCGGAGAAGTCAAAGCCAGGTTTCACCAGCAGGGCCTGGAAGCCAGGGCTCAGCTCCCATCTGCGAACTGAGCACACCATCAGAAGCCACATGAATACTGCAATAGCAGCACAACCCGCTTGGTTTGCAACAATGACTTCAGTCTGCTTCTCCCCCCAGCCTGGGTCAGGCGTCTGCTGGCAGAACTGATGAACCACAAGTCCTTCCAAAATTTTTCATAAAGGGCTAAGTACACCCTAAAACAGAGAGAGAGTCCTCACCCCAGTTTCTGGAAAGAGTGCGGAGGCTTGAGCCAGAGTCACATATACACACACGAGTCAGCTAGACCCACAGCATCCCAGAGGCCGTGACTCCTTTGTGCTGATGCTGTCTGCAGCCTGAGTGAAAGCATCCCTGGAAATTGCAAGTGGAGGCAAAAAGAGCAAACAAAGAGCTGTGCACGATCATGCAGCAAGGGCAGGCTTGAGGCAAGGTTTCCTGAGCTCCAGTCCATCTCCCTGAGCTATGGGTTACCTGGTTCTTACAGCAAATGCCAACATCCCCAGCTCCATAGTACGCTGACTTTTCCAGGGCAGCTTCTGCAAACACAGCAACTCCCAGAAAGCAATCACTAAAGCGGTCTGAAAGCAATCAAAGGCACTTCAATTAGAAATGCAGATGATCCCTCACTGCTGATTCAGGACAGCATGGGCTTAGTACTAACCTGTGCAAACATAAACACAACCAAATTCTTTAATCATCACAAAATCAAACCCCTCCACGCTGCGCTAGCTGGGCTGTCCTGTGCATCTGTGCTGGCACAGGAGACCGCTCCCGGCTGACACCGCAGTACTGATCAGCAGGACTTTTACACTGACTTTAATCATCACATAAAAAATTGAGGGATAAAAATCCTGCTTCGAGGTCTTCGCAAGCAGCTATGTTGATGCATACAGAACTAGTAGGCAGACATTAACAGGAAAGACTTTTTTTTTCTAATTGTAGGTTTTATTTCGGATTTCAAAAGCAGTGTTTGATCCTGAAGTCCTCAGGGCTTAGATATTTATAATAGACTCAAATGCAACCCAAACAAAGCACATACCTTTCTTCAAAAATGCCCTGCTGCTAGACTCATCCCCTTTTAAACAAAGCAGACAGGATTAATTTGGAAAATTTATACACTGTTTCTCAATAACATGAAACAATCTGAAACAAAACATTAGAGTTTGCACAAAATTTGCAAGCTATCCACCTAAAAAAAAGTCAAGCAAGTGAAACCCCCAAAGCAGCACAATTTTTGACAGTGTTGCTCTGCCAAAACCCTTTATATTTCTGTTTTTCTTAAAAAAAAAAAACAGACAAAACACCTCACAATCAGAGTTTGGGTTTGGTTTTTGGTTTGTTTTTTTTTTTTCCAGTAGGGAGAAAAGAAATCTAAAGCCTTCTGGGAAGCTCTGCTGCTAAAGAGAAAAGATATTACGAGGATTTCTACCGATCTCTCTACTGCATTGCTAACATGCAAGAGGCACAGGAAGGTGCCATCTCCATTCTGTGAACTACCCCAGTTCTTTGCAAAGTAGCCTTTTCTTACTGGGAACAGGTTCTGCTTGCCCTGGGCTTTGGGAATGGAATTCACCTAGGCATGTCACACTGGGATTTCCATTTCTTATAGCTAAGAGACGTGGACTGAAATGGGGGAAGTGAAGAACAGCTCAGCCTTGAGCTCTGGCAGGAATAAAGGTTTGAGGACATCATTGAAAAACATCCTCCTCGTGGAAGTGGAGTGAGAAGAGGTTGTTCTATGCATAAGTTTCTTGTCTTCTTGGCTGCTCTGTCATTTCTCTTCTTCCCTTTCTCCTCCCATACAAGCTAAACCCGACAGTGAGAACTAGGCATTGCTCCATGCCTCCCCTCGTTATTAATCCAGAATACCTCAGCAAGCAACTTTTAGGTCTTCCTTCATCCTTCAGTCCGATGAGCGGCTTCCCTGGTTTCTGCTCTCAGCTCCACACTGTAAGCACCCCTCAGAAAGTTGTAACTGACTGCACGACTCCCCCCAAAGAGCCTGAAGCAGTGGCCAGGCTCTGTCCTCCACCAGGGCCCTTCACCATGCCTTGGGGCAGGTGGCACTCAAGACCAGGAGCAGCTGAAAATCTTTAAGCTTGGTCCCAGCTTGCTCTGGGCTGGGACCACAAACAGTTCTGGATGCAGGAGCTCCAAAATGCAAGAACATAAGTTACCGCAATCCCTGCGTCCTGCACGCATTAGTCGAAGGCACTTGGGGGAAATCAGTGCTCCATGGAAGAGGACTGTTCATTTCCCCTGTAACACGACGCAATGTGGTGGGGAACAGACAAATGTGCTTGTGCCAAGAGAAACGCGTGATCTGAAGACTCCTGTGCTCAGCACGGCCACCAGACAGTAAGGGAAGAGAGCTTCCCAGGGATGTTGCACCCCTGCCAAGGAGCAGTGATTGAAATCACCAGCAACAAAGAGAGGAGCTGGAAACTCCAGATGCTGCTAAAACAACAGCTTCTCATTTAACTACAGCTAAGATTTTCCAACACCTTGCAATGTTTTTGGATCAATCCCTCTGACAAAAGCGGGCTGCCAAGATGCAAAGTGCAGCGGCAGCAGGTGATGGCAGGCTACAGAGAAAGGAAATGCAAATATTTGGGAGAGTAGCCCAGAACAGAGAGGCAAAGGCTGTTTGAGACTTGGAACCTCCAGGCTACAGGAGGCAGCTCACAAATGCAGATTAGCAGGGGACTTTCAGCAACTGCTTGGGAGGGGATGGGGAGGTGGGGGCGGCAGGACCTGATACTTTATCTAAACATGTAGGTTGGTTCTTGAGCTGCGCTGGGGGAAGCGTCCCCATGCCTGGCTGCACAGCAAATTAGTGTTGTACTCCGATGCTCTCATCGCTCTAGGTCAGAAGGGGTCACTTATTTGCAAGGGCATAAATAAAAAAGCTAAAAGCTCGAGTACGTGACCACCTCACAGACCTCTTCAAAGGTAAGGGGCAAGAGATAGCTGTGCTAAAGGCAGTGGAAGTGAGAATCTCTTGAAACTAGATGCTAATTCACTGGAACAGCCAGTTTGCACATACCCTGCAAACAGAAAGCCTCCCAGGGATGGTTTTCTTCCTCTTACCCACTATAAGGAAGGAAACTGCTCGTGAAGGAAGGTGCTGCTTGGCACAAGTCAGTCAAGTGGCTGTTCCATGTGGCGGCGGGTAGCAGACTGTGGTCCTAATTGGCATGGAGGGAGGGTGGAGGCAGGATAAAGTTCTTAGTTCCTCCCCCACTGTTCTGAAATCGGGAAATGCCAAATGTTGATATCCTCCATAAATATCTATTTAAAAACATCGCTTCCCCCATCCTTCCTACTGCCTACCCTCCTACACTAGCCAATTTACGAGCACAAACACGGCAGCAGCTCCTGGCTCAGTACTGGCTCATGGCACTAAAAACCAACCTGGTTCAGAAACTGACCTTCAGCTTTGCTGTTTTTATCTCATCTGCTTTTGTACACTTCCTCCCCACGAAAGTGAATACCCCAAGAAAGTCTTCTGATGAGCCATCTGGAGGAAAGGGCAGCCAACTTCCCACTCCCAAAAAACTGACACCCAGAATGTGGATTCAGAACAAAAAAAAAAAATGGTGTCAGAAAGGTCTCTCCACACACCAAAACACAGAAAACTCACCTCCTAAGCCCCAGACATTACTATCAATATTACTTTTGAAATGTTAAAATCTAAAAGCCTCAGACTTCCTTTCCACAAAACCTCCTTACCTTTGAGAACCAATACATATCAGTCTTCATAGTATTGTCCACAACATGACACAGTCACCCAACAGGGACCACAGCTTCTTCACTGGGACGAGCAAGAGACAACGTAGTGCCTTATTCTCCAGGCTAGCCTAAGCTTCTGGAGCAAGATCACCCTGCCCAGCAAGAGCAAGGACTGCAAACTGGTCTCCCACTAGAGTCTCTTAAACATCAGGCATGAATCCAAGGCATGTGCTGCAGCTGACTCTACGCAAGCCTTGATTATCACATGCACCTGTAATGAAAGGGGGAAAAGGAAATCTCATTAGAAAGTCCTGCTGGTGATTTGATCCAGAACATCCCTGCGGCCTCAGGACACAGGCAGGTCAGTGCTGGCCTGCAGCAGAAACTGGGCTATCAGCTGAAGAAGGATTTTGAGTACCTTCATACTGAACTTATTACCCAGAAAACCATTTGCACCCCTCTGCTGACTAAGGCCCTTATCTCTCCTCACCTGAAGGAAGGTATTAGTACCTCCAACCATGCCAAGGGTTGGAAAAGGCCTTATGAAAACTCAGCAGTTCTCTGCTAATGAGCTAAAAGGAAACCACTGGGGATGGGGGAGACCGTCAGACTCCTCTTTTACAGCTGAAGAGGAAACAGGAGAAAGGTCTCCAAGTAGAACACAAGCTGAAAGCATGAGTCCATACACCCAGAAGAATGATCCCCAGAAGGGAGTGGGCTGTATCCCACCAAGGGACAGAAGACAGTTTCTAGTAGGGAGTGGGATCAAGGTGGAAAACCAGCAGAGGTTAAAACTGAGAATGCTCCCCCAGGAAAGCTGGAATGAAGGAAAGGGCTCAGGCTGAGAGTGGTTATGGACTGCCCTGAAGGTCCCAGATGGAGTCCTAATCCTGTTCATGCAGGAAGCATCCATCCACGCTAAGCAGCTAAGCATGGGACAACGTCACCTACACCCCTTGAAGACTCCCAGGAACAGGTCCCAGCCTACAGATCCACAGAGAGTAAACTCCAGCTCACCACAATCTTCCCACAGCCCTCAAAACCTTACTGACCTCTTTCCTACTCCATATGCAGCCATCCACACCAACAAGCATGCCCTGCTGCCAACGCAACACGCGTGCTATTGAGAGGACATGAGCTGTTCTGCAAGGCAGGTCTTTACAGAGAGGAAAGCCTCACAGGTCCTTCTGCTTCCCATGCAGGCGAGCTGCCAGTCTGCTCTCAGGAAGCGGAACCATGGCAGAGACAGAGGACAGGTAAGAGACAGCCTGCAACACGTCCATAGATGAAATTTTTCACCAGGCTCCATCCCTGCAGCCTCTGAAGCAACATAAGATGGAGGGTGTCAGGACCAGGTCCTCACCAACCCCACAGCAAAGGGCCTCAGAGGCATTATGCAGAAACTACCAAGGAACAGCAGTATTTTATTCCTACAGTCACAGAACTAAGCAATCCAAAGCAAAAACTGTCCTGTTGCCCTTCAACTCCATCCTAATTCTCTTCTTTAGCAGAAAGGGGATGTCCGTTAATGAAAGAAAGTGACTCCAAACTGATCTCCACATGCAATCTGTGCCAAGGTAAAAGCTGCAGTAAGCAGAGAGAGGGAGTGAGTGTGGCATTTCCCAGAGGAACTCTGGGCAATGAATATCAGCCAAGGAAATGGCTTTCACCATCTGAAAAAAGTAAGTGGGGAGTCTGTTAGCATATTGCCCTTCAACAGAAAGTTTGGCCTCTGACAAAATTGTATTTTGTGAGCTGAGGTCTACTTTCTGATTTTGGATTTCACTTTATTTTGAGGGGTGGTGGTGTGTGGATTAGCTCTCTTTAATACACCTGAGCTCTGAAATCTTTTCATTAATGTCTCTTACAAAGGCACCTCGCACCAGGAGCGGGTTGGCTGCTTTGCTCATCTGTTCTTCCTAAAATATTGAGCTTTACAGAAGAGCTTCACCTTCCAGGATGGCCCACGAGCTGACACAGGAATCTGGAGCCCTGTGGGAAATGCAGTCTCAGGAGCAAGAAGAGGTAATTTTTCAAACTGGTCCATCCGAACTGGCACCTGTGGTGTCTGACAGGACTTCCAGCTGGAAACCTCATGCTCTCCAAGTAATTTTGGACATCTGGTTACTTGTCACCACTGTCAGAAGTGTTCCCATCCTCAGAATGCCTTCCTCTAGATGTTTTCGTTAAGTTTTCATTTGTCTTTGTTCAATAAAGCCACACATTTAAGAGAAGTAATTTAGACGTTGATTTTGGTAACATTTCATTCGGATATTTTGCAGATGGAGTATTTTGGCTTTTCATCTCAAAATTACTTCCTGGAAGGAAATGCTTTACTTGCATAAAAAAGACTTCAAGCAGTCAAAAAGAAACATTCTCCAAACCATCATAACGCTGTGCCTCAGTCTATCCCATACCAAAATGTATTCAGAACTTTGCGTGATACTGTGATTTCCAGCAAAACAGACTCTTCAGTTCCATGCTCTTGCCACAACAAATGTGAGCAGCACCATATTTCCCCCAATTCAGGGAACTTCTTTACAACCTCAGCTCAAGAGCATCTCATCTCCCATCACTTCAGCTTCCACTTGTAGATGGCGCTTTGCCGAGAGCAAGGTAGGATGCTGCTATGGGATGTACCAATTACATGTGTCATCAAGATATGTTGTTGCCCTTTTCTAGAAGTCTTTTCAGTCACCTGAAACCTCATCTCCTTGAAATCCCAGAGTTTCTGCTCTTCAAGCGGTGCACGAAAATCCCCTCAGTTCTCACACCTTTCACCCTGGGAGTCTGTCTTTTCCTAATAAGCTGTTAGGCAGGAGCATCTTTTTTGGAGCTATGTGTTGTTCCGTAAGATAGCAAGAGGGAAGCTATTTTCTGATATAAAGATAGTTTATCTCCCTTGACAGATTTCAAGGCAGTTTTAAAACTCCTAACAATATGCTGGGTTTTCCCCATTATAGCTCTGATGGCGAAGGAGCGATAAGACATGTCAGCGTTATTAACCTGAAAATGTTGCAGAATTCTTGAGATGTAACCCAAAGCCTATTAAAATTCTCCTTGTAACCCTGGGGTCACTAAAATAAAGTGCAACGTCTTAATGATGCCGTGTGCCTTCACCATAGGCACCCTCCCTTCTGGCTGCTCTGACTGTGTGCCTCCAACCACCAGCACACCTTCACCCAACACGCAGGGCAAGCTCTCAGCCACAGCTGAGATGCGCAAAGTCTCGACACCCGCGTTAAGACAAATGATGCCATCCTCTCACCATCCCCTGCCGACTCTTCCCTGTGCCTGACCCGTGGCGGTTGGCCAGTACTCTGTCAGAGGCTTTCACACAAATCACACCTAAATGGTGCTTTTAATGTACTGGAAGTGAAGGCCATCCTTTCTCTAAAGCAGTGTTGCGTATATTTGAAGGGAGATATTTTTCCCTACATCAAGAATTCGCCCTTCCTGGGAACACAGGGGCCATCTTCTGAGGTAATTCTAGATTTACTCAACCCATATTTAACACAGCATTGCCGTTAAACAAGGCAGAGCAGAGACCCATCTGAGAGTCAGAGACAGCTGGTTTAGCAGGACAGGGCTCAGGAAGGTGGCCCTTAGTACAAAGGAAGGTATCTCTTCAGGATACATCACCTCCCACGCTCTTTTGCTTCAGGCTCTTTTGCTAAGGCTAGGCTTGTGCAGTTCTGGAGTCCTTTTCCCGTTCACAAAATCATGTCAAGAACCTTCTGATTATTGTACAATTCCAAGCAGACAATTTTTCATAAAGCATTACTTTAGTGTAATGATAGTTTGAGTTTCATGTTTGGTCTGTGCATGATTTCATTAGCTGATTTTACTGAAATTAATGACAGGCTCACCAGAACAAGAAACAGCTTCTCTTGTCCATCAAAGGGCAAATAACAGCAAGAGCTGCAGGTTTACCAAACGACAGTACAACAACGTATCAGTGTCTGTCACGTCAGCTCTTGCTGTTCTGCATTTGCAATGCTCTTTGATAAGGCTTTGTTCAAGGAACTCGGTGGTAAGGGTACACAGGGAGCACACCCAGCTTGAAGAGCAGGGACAGCCCAGAACAGCAGTGATGCCTCCCCCAGCCCTTTGCTGCAAAGCGAAAGCGCACCGTGGCTGGATTCCTCGCATTGGGGAAGAAGGACATGCCTAAAGCAAGAGATTCTGGCTTGACTCCTAGGCAAATGGGGATTTGAGTCTTGGCTCTCCAATGAAGTTCTGTGATATTTAGCATTTAATCTATCCTGCATCTTTAGCTGCCCCCGTGAGGAAAGCAAGGCGCTGGGTGGAAGGAGAGAAAGGGAAGCAAACTGAAATCCCTTTCTGACTACAAGGCACTCCTGGTGCCTGATTGAGAAAGCCAAGCATGTGCTTTCTAACTAGAACAGAAGCAAAATGAAAGACCAGGTAGAACTTAAATACTCGCAAGGTCTGATACCACGATGAACATGATCCCAGCTGGGGGGAGAGGCAGAAACAATAACCGATTGTGAGACAGAAGAATCAATGATCTAACACAACCCGTTACTGCTGCCTTGATTAGCATAAGTAGGACAGAAAGCTCTGAAGGTTAATAATACTATTTAGCTGCAAAAAAAAATTAAGTTTCAAAAGAATGGGAAAATAGTTTTCAAAAAGATGTAGCAGGTACATTAGGGGTTTGCAGCATGTCACCTGGCTATCTGCATACATGTAAAACTTGATGAAGGTTTATTTTAATACTATGGAGTATTATTTTGACTCTGACATGAGCTTAAGCAACCGTTCAGGTTATCCTGAATTTCTAACCTTGAGGTTAATTGACAATTGTCACTGAGAATGTCTCTACTAATTGGTAAGCTTGATTAGACTTAAAATCGTTGGCACTAAGCCTCCATATTTGGACAAAAAAAAGTCTTCCCAGAATCATAACATACAATCAAGTTAAGATGAATGACCTTTTTGCACCATTTTGATTGCTATGCATTATAAGCTGAATTTGATCATTCATTTCTCATATCCTTTGATGTGGCCAAGGTAAAAGAACATCATATATTTAGTTCTTTGTTACCCAGCCAACCACCATCTTTCCATTGTATTCAGTTAGTAACGTTAATTAGAAAAGAAATCTCAAGTCTGTTCCCAACTCTTAAGCAATCTGTGCAGATTCACGCAGACAAGGCTGGTAAAGAGGAAAATGCCCTGGCCAGGGATTTCCAGACACAGATTGCCACGGTCAGGGGTTGGTAGACATTTCACTGTTTGTTTTCGCTTGCGCTTGTGTTTGCTCTTTCTGGCAGGTATCAGGTCTTCTACATGTTTGCATAACTCCAAGCACAAGCTGGCACTGATCTCAACTGAAGCTTTTGAGTTCCGGTATCATCAAAATGCTAACAAAACCAGAGTATGTTGAAAATCACCCAGCTATCTCGTTTTGCATTAATATAGATTCAGTTAATGAAAAAATGGAAAGTAAGCATAGGTCTTGGGATGTTTCCTCTATACATTATTCAGACTGGCAATGCCATACTGTCTTGGCTGGGCTAAACATTTAATTACAGATTCATTTTCTTTTTGGTTTCCCTGATGACATTTAATCCTTTCAGCTGTTATAAATGACTCCAGAGCTGGGTGCTCTTTAACCAAAGCACAAGTTTTTTCATAACCTCTTTTTTATTGGAACATTTGGGGCTCCTGATTTTTTTTAATCAAAGCTCTGGGTCAAATTGACTGGCTGGCATAAACAGACCTGACTGCATTGACAACTGTGGAGTTATGTTCATTGAATATGCTGCCTTCATTTTTCGCCTCTGAGAAATCAAAAGAATGGCTCTTTTCTTGCCAAGCCCCTCTATTGCCCTTTTCTACCAGAAAGCAGATTAGATTTTCCCCACTTCTCTTCCCTTGCAACCCTTGCTCACCAGGACTGGCTTTTATTTTCCCACGCTCTGTCATCTCCACTTGTGAAAAGTACCAAAAGTAAATATTTCACTCCTCTACTCCTTTTTCAGAGAACAGCTGAAATCCAGCCAGACTGTACAATTGGATTATCCTCATCCAAGGATACAGACATCTATCATTTACTGACTCTTAAAGTCAAACAAGTTATGCAGAGCTCTGTGCAGCACTCCTTTATTCAGTCAGGCCAGTGAATGGGAAATGACAACAGCAGCGCAATAAATTTTGGGCCCTTTCAAGATGCTGACTTTGAATGTATATTCACAGGCACAATGCAGGCCCCTGTCTCTTTACCACTTCTTCCTCAGCAGTTTGGGTCACATTCAGATGCACAATAATACAGACACGGTATTGAGTGTCCGAAGCCGAACTGTACCGAAATGAGTTTGGTCATGCTCAGCAGACCTGCTCTAACGGCCACGGAGCTAACAGAAAGACTTCTAGCAATTTCAGTTACCTTTGGGTCAGGGTTCACGTGAGAAATGGCGTCAGAACCCGTCCCAAGGCATCTACCTGTGCTGGACCACTGGGCACAGAGCCCGCACAACACAGCTGCAAACGAGCTCACCGCAGCCTACATATTTCTCCCACGTTCTGTTAAATGCTAGAGGCTGATTTTGGCACCAATGACACAGGGACAGACCTCAGGTGTTGCACTCCCTGATGTGCCAAGCACAACATCTGCCCCCAATGCCGGCCCATACAACTGAAACCAATGTACGCCACGTTGCGAGACAAGGATAAGCTGCTGTCAGAGGGCAAGGGGACATGGAGCAAGCCACAGCCAAACCCCATGTCCTGGAGCGGGTCACAAATCAGATCTGACTTGCTTGCATGTGCCCCGTGGGTCATGAGGCAGTGCAAAGGCTGCAGCGCTGCTGATGGAAGAGCTGAACATCAATGCTTGGGCTGAGAAATTAATGCGAGGGGTTGCAGACTGCAAAGGCACACTGCAGGGAGAAGTCCTGCTCCGACTTCCGATCACATCCCAGTAAGAGTAACGTTCAATAGGGACAAAGGCATAAGCAGTAGGTCATTCACCCATTCGCTCATGCCTGAGCCCTCGGTGGCTTTATGTGATCTCCTTCTCAGAGCTTATCTGAACCCTGTGGGAAGGGCATGCCGGCCCAAAGGCATGCGACACCAGTGGGACAGTCTCTCTCGGAAGCAGAGGGAGGACTCCCCCAATACCAAACAACTCCTCAGAATATCCCAAACATCTCTTGTTTCCTCCCAAGGGCATCTGCTGTCCTCATGCTCCGTTCACACTACTCAGTTCCCTGCTGTGTTTGTACCTTGGCTATTCCTGTCTGCAGTATCTGGCTTTTCATACAGCTTAGAGGGACAAAGGGCACCATCTACACTTTCAAGGAAAGGAATTTATACCGTAGAAATTCCTTTCATGCTGTCTGTACAACTGCTTGTCCATCTGACCATCAGATTCCTACTTCTAGGAACTTCATTTTCCCCCAGACTGACAGAAGGCTCGGAGATAATTAAATACTGAGAAAACCTAGGAAAAAAATATGCTGGGCATGGGGAAGAGACAGAGCCAAATTAGTGCCTCGGCTGTCATGTGAACTAAGAAAACGCCTGCTCTGCATGGCAAGCAGGCCTCACAGCATCAGCACATACGAACCACCGACCAACCCGCCACAGCAACTACCGACTCATGACTGCCAAGTAGTTAAAGGGCACAGAGGAAGGCGAGTGGAACACAGTGGCTGTGTGGGAAAAACTAATATTATGAAGGGAGAGGCAGAGGTCAGCAAAGCAGGATACAAATCCAGTGGCTCATTAGTTCTGCTGCTTATGGAACAATTGCCTGGTATCACCTTCATTGCTGGCTGCTGAAACAGCAAAGTTTAGCTCAAAATGTCACAAACATCTTTCTAATACCCTTCCAAAGAAAAACACCTTTTTAGCAAGCAACAAGGCAGCAAAACGGTCCAAAAAGGCAGGTACAACCTCCCTCCCCAACAGCTGTGAAAATAAGCTGTATCAGAGACCAAAAGCATGATGTTTAGGGTCTTAGCCTAATTCCACAGACATTAGTGGGAAAATGTTTAATACCCTCCAGTCACAACTTCTAGCCACCACTCCTCACAGTCTCAAGTTCAGAGCTGACAGCAGAACAAGGCTGTCTCTGCCCCAGCTGCAGGTAGAGCATCACCTTGACACCAGAAGAGCCTGTGCTGGGTGCCTCAAGTCTGCAAATAATTCTTGCGTGTAACTTTGGGTGGCGTCTCCTTCAGTCTTACCCCTTTCACTGGAGCCTTCCCTGTGATCCAGGCAGGCACAGAGCCTCAGGGTCCCCTTGGCACGTGCCTCATCCACACTAGAACCAGTAAAGCATCTGGGAACCAGGCACAAAACACTTCTCATGCTCCCCAGCCTCCAAGAGGTCCCACCATATCCCAGATCACAGCGCAGCTCCACAGTGTCCGTGTCGGCCACCTTCCTGCATTGACCAGTCTGGGAAGTACCGTTACAAGATGGGTTCTGTGGTGCTGCCAAAGGTTATTAACACACACACACACACAAACACACTTGCAAAATTATTCAGGTTACAACATCAGAGACACCTAACAAGAAGCATGAGCTCTGAGGGACCAAAATTAAGTAAAATAGCAACATGATCAGGCAGCAGGGCCCTCGCGAAGAAGTGATGCGATTAGAAAGGAGCCAGCACAGCAACACTCCAAGTGCCACCTCTCCATTTTCTGCAAGTGTCAGGCACACTCCCAATATGCCCTTCAAGGCCAGCTTTTCTCTTTATTCCTCTGCCAATCCTCCTCTCTTCTGTCATCTCCTTTTTCTCCCCTGGTACCAGCCACCCATTTTGACCCTTACCTGCTGTCGTCTCCTATGTGTCTCTCTGGGAGCTTTTTGGGCAACAAACATTTGTGGTTCCCCCTTCTCCTTTGGGAGAGGATGAGAAACCTTTGTGTCCTGACTTGGACTTTGTGCCCCTGTCTTTCCATGCTGACAAGCAACTGTGAAAGCAACTGGAAGGTGGATATGCTTTGGACAGGATTACTCACAGCAGGCAGGATAAATGAAGCCATGGGGTCTGCTTTGGAACAAAGGCTTTGAGCATAGGTGGCTTTAACAGGAGCAGGCAGGGCAACAGCCCCCTTAGGACTTACAGAAATTCCCATTTCTGTAGCAGCTCCAAGCTTGAATCCCACGTGTGCCGCTTGTTGGCTCTGGCACCTGGGAGTCCATGGCAGCGGCAGCAGCAGGATTTGTTTGCACCCACTTCAGTGTGGAGAGATAAGGGATGCTGCTCTTCCAAGGTCTAGGGAAGACAGCAACTCATGCATGATCTCAGTGTGTGCCCACAAAGCCACCATGCTCCAGGTTCCTGAGATGAGGAACGAAACCGCATGCAAAAGTAAAACTGGAGGAGAGAAGAAGGAATGGAAATGCAATATCCTCCAAATCACAGCAAGGCAGAGATTTTTCAACTATTGACAAGTTATTTGGAGTCAGCCTTCTCTTGGGTTTCTCCTGCCCCAATACCCATCATCCTTAACATCACAAAGGAAGAGAGGCAAACTTTACACAGAATTTGGCACAGCACAGGCGGGTGCTATGCCAGTGTCTCACACTGGCTCCATCAGTACTCGTTCATACAAAGGGGGACCAAATCCACCTGCGCTGCTCTGCCACTCCTTTTAGCTCTATTGGTGCAAGCCAGTTCTGTTGTTTTTTGCTAATCCTGGGCCTGCCTCGAGCAAGGCCTGCTCAACACCGCAGACCACACACCACACAGTCCGGTCTGGCATATGGGTATAGTGGTTAAGGAGCCCATGAGATCCGTTTGACTCGTAACCCACCCACCACCCTGGTGGAAAAGAGAAAGCAGTGAATCAACCAACCCCCGTGTGTTTGTCAGGTCTTCCCTGTCACTTCCCTCTTAACATTTCCATAATCCTGCTGTGCCTGCAATTAAGAATTTAAACAAAACGCCTGCTGCTTTCCTCCTCCTTCATAACACAGAGTAACAAAACTCCACAGGCACCAACTCCTGCTGAAATGAAATGATAAAAATGAGCATCCGAGGTCAGAGGCTTTTTCACAGCTGCTGAGGGATGCGAGAGATAAAAGGACAGGAGTGTCAGAATTTCCTCCTCAGGATGTGAAAGTGTAGCACGCAGCCCGATTACATATTTATTTATGGGGAGATACACTGATAGCATCTGTCAAACCTCATTGCAGAGCTAGGAATTGTGCTAGTCAAACCGTGCTCAGCCCTGTGAATTGCCTTACTGGCTCCAGCAGTAAACACCACGGAGGCAGTGGGTGGGTTTAAAGGTCAGATGAACCATTCCTGGTGGAAGACAAGGCACAGCAGAAGCCTCTCCTGCCTGCAGGGCTGTTACACCTTCAGTTCAGAGACAGCCTGCGGCCACAGATGGCCCAGCTTTCAGCAGTCTTTATTCTAATACCAATTATTTTCTACCAGGGTCAAACACAAAGATGGGAGGGGATGGAGACTGGTCTCCAAATTCTCACCCCAAAGTCAGTTCTCTCCGTGGCTTCCACAAGAAAAGATGTTCTCCAAGCCAATGTATCCCACATTCCGGTTCATGTGCACTTGGTACGCTTGGGAAGGATCTGCCTTCTAACTACAGCAGCTTGTGAAGGGCTCATGGAGTAAACAGGACTCTCAAGGTCTGTTAGAAGCTGGCAGGCACCATTGATACATCAGCAACACTAATAAGGACCGTGGTTGGGTTTGGTGCCTATGTTTTGCACCACTTGCATGTAACATGCAAGACACAATTTGTCCTGCGCATGAACAAGATCTCATTGTTCCCCTCCCGAAAACCCATCACTCACCATTCTAAGCGACCTAGCCCTTTGCTAAAATACTTCAACAGCCCTGACTGCTCCTTCTGATGCATAGTTTCTTGCAACAATGAATATTATTGGTGCTGCCCATCTGCCATCCTCTAATGGATGCCTCTCAAATTCCTCGTCATCTCCCCTAGTTTTGACTGACCAAAATAATTGTGCCACATGCACATCTTGCCAACTTAATTCCATATTGATAAATGTCTTAACTTCAAATAATGAATAGGGAGAGCCAGGGACAATAATTGCTCGTTATTTTCCCATTATTTTTGCTTTGGTGATATGTAAATTAACCGAGGATCTTTGCAGTTCTCTATTTTGACAATTCAATGGCATTAGCCATTTCAGCAGTTGCTTTAACAAGTCTAATTTGCTAGGTTTATTTCCAAGAAATTATGCCACTAGCAATTTATCTATTTACTCACAATCCCTTTGGCACTCAGTCTGCAAGTGTCTGCCTGCATGCCCCACAACAGAGGCTCATGACTTTCCCAGTTCCTGACATGTGATCATTATTCTACAGAATACAAAAGAATAATAATGTAAAAAAAATCCCAAATCCCAACCCTAAATTAAAAAGACCAAGCAAAAAAATCTTTGAACAGGTTCTTTTGCTGAGAATTAAAGAAGCAAAAGGAATCCCATGTCTTTACTCAATTATTTCTTATCCATTTAATTGACTGCAATATCCATTTGGAGAACCTGGCAGAGTGGGATGAATGCATCTATTATTTATGTATTTATCTGTTTTCTAGTTAGCTGATGCCCATTCTGCATTACTGAAGTTCTGCGTACCTGCCATGCAGCTCGGCTCAACAACAGACAGCTACAGCAAAGGATCAGGCCCATTCCACTGTGCCGCAGCAGAAGTCCATCACGCTGCTAATAACACCTACGGTACAGCCCTTGAGGTCACTCATCACGCAACTGCAAGGTGAAGATGGTAAAGGAATGGGCCATCCTTAGGAGGTGGTGAAAGACACAGCAAAAAGGCTTTGCTGGAGAAGCATTAAGACAGACAGTCCAGTTTAACTTGCCGCTTTCCGATGCAGGAACCCTGCAAACCAAAAGAAGATTTCATACCTTGAAAAGACAGAGGCTTCTGGAAATCTGCATTGATATTGCTTTATATTTGACATTGGGAGCATTCAGTGCTGCTGCAAAGGGTGGCAGAAGAAACAGAAGTGTCTCAGGATGCATAAACAGTAATTAAAGTGTTGTGCTATCAGACTGCTCAAACAAGACAGCATACCTTAATGCATCACAAATCACTGTTTCTGGAGCTAACGTGTATTGATCATTCCGCTCCAGCAGTTTCACCTGCTCTCTGACCACTAACCCATTTCTGCTGGAATGAGAGATGTCAAACATCTCTCAGCGCAGACACGGACAGACAGATCTTTCTGAACCTATTCACAACCAAACCAGGGACACACTCAGGATCTTGCCATTCCCCTCAGCAGGGGCAGGGGAAGAAGGAGTGTTGTCAACGAGGCATTTTGAACCAAGAGGTCACAAATCCAATCACTTTGCCCTATCCAAGAGCTGCTAGACGAGAAGTCCAGGCAAACAATACATTTTTTTTCTTTGATTGATTTGCACATTGTGAAAGTTGGGGGTGACAAGAAGAGAGCAAAGGGAAACCTATTCTGGCTTGACTACAATATCTGCTTCAACAAAATTGAAAAAGTCTTTTTGGAACGCTTCTGAACTTCTCAAAAATAAAGTTAAAGAAAGGTCTGAAATGAAAAGTCAGCTCAACAGAAAAGCAGCAAAGAGTTTGGAAAATGTCAGCAGAAAGTACTCGTATTTTTCTCCCCAGGGGTTTTTGTTCTAAAACAATCTGGTCAAATCACTGAAGAGTCATGATTAGCATTGGTGTTAGCAAATCTTAATTTTGTGCAAAACCAAACAAAATGCATTAAAATGTCTCCAAGGGCAGTTCACATGGTAGGAAATCAGTTTCCTTTAAGCACTTCAAATACAATTGCCGTGGCTTTGTCAAGAGCTACCCCTCTCTTGGCTGGCCCCAGGCAGACCATGGGGCAAGGAGGAACAGGAGTGACAGTTTCACAGGTTTCTCTCTCCCTCTTTTCCTCCCATAGGACATTCTTCAGTGCTACACCAACCCGTGTGGCACAGCAGCAGATACAGGGCAACACCGCCCTTCATTCACAAGGGAACTGCATCAGCCCCTGAAAAGCCTTAGGTACTGGACTTTCAAACACAGCTTAAGGTGACTGCAGGTGTTTCTGCAGATTCCTGCATGCAGAAGGGTGACTTGAGCTGCCTTGCTCAGGCATCTCACTTGGAAACAAGCAAGTATCATACACCTGCGTGCTTTGCATTCCTCTGTCTCTCAGGAAGCCCTGCATGATTTTATGCACTGGCTCACTGGAACAGCTATGCACCTTCTGGACCTCCATCAACTTGCAGGACACCACAAGAGTTTTAATTTCTCTATGCTTGCTTAACCACTAAGCATACAGAGGCTTTGTTGGCCTTTTCCTCTTAACCCCCATATAATCTTTACATTCACCATATTCTTCATATCAGGAGGGTGTCAAGCTCATCCATGCATTTTCTGTAACTCTCGAGTACCTGATTTGCACACACCACTGCTGTACACATGGTGTGAACTATTGCCACAACAACTTGTTGCATCACAAACAGTATTTCTACAACTTGTGCTAAAGAGCTAATTCTGTAACCTGTTCCACACGAGCAAGCAACAGAATCTTATCTTGGATGCATCCCATCCGAGATACAACCAATATTAATTAGTGTATTAACCCCAACGTTGACCCAAGCACTTCAGATTTGCACCAGTTCTGGACTTCAAAGGGTTGTCTGATAACAAGGTAACAAGCGACAGGACAAGAGGAAACGGCCTCAAGTTGCACCAGGGGAGGTTTCGGATGGATATTAGGAAAAAATTCTTCACCGAAAGGGTTATCAGACATTGGAACAGGCTGCCCAGGCATGTGGTTGAGTCTCCATCCCTGGAGGTATTTAAAAGACACGGTGGTGCCAAGGGACACGGTCTAGTGGTGGACTTAGCAGTGTTAGGTTAATGGTTAGACTCAATGTCTTAAAGGCCTTTTCCAACCTAAATGATTCTATGATTTTATAAGGTGACACAGATCCATAGAAGGTAAAACCTCAGTGTCCTTGCAGCTGGTATCTCATTACCATGTATCAGTGTAGGCATTTCAGTGCAGCAGCTGGGTCCCAGCTGAGGGCCTCTTACAGAAAGCAGCAGCTCCCCTAATCTATCTTCCCTTCTCGTTTGGTGGCAGCAACCTTCTGCCAAAGGGATGGGTCAGATGACATCATTCCCTGGACGGGACATCACCAGCTGGAGCACACATGGTGGTTATGCGCCCATCCCACCCTGAGACAAACCAAAACATCCATGCAACATGCTACTCTAGTGAAGCTCCCTCAGGTCTTCAACAGGGACCGAAACAGCACGCCTGCCAGTATGAGCCCAGCTACTGGACAATGCCTGCAGCATTTACCTCCAGCCAGCTTCCAAAACCCACCTATAGACATGGCCTCCCTACCTAGAACAGAACTCCCCCAAGAAGCGCGGAGGTGGTTCTCTGAGTGACAGCACTGAACAATTCGAGAGCTGCAGCAAGCAACGCACAAAGAGTGCATGGAAATGATCAAAGTGGCACTTGCAGGTAAACTACTGGGGTCACACCACATAGCGTACGGACAGGTATAACAGCCAGCACCAGGAGCTGGGGGGAAGCGATACCTCTCTCAGCCAGAAAGTTCATGTACTAAGCACTCAAACCCCCAGAGCTCTGAGGTCTGTGTCTCTGCCCAGAATAATAATGCATTGAAATGACTTGCTGCCTTTGGTTACTGGTATCATGAAGCAACAGCTCGCTGCTATCATAGTAAAGCACAGAAAGAACAGGAGGAGAAAAAAAAATACACACCCAAAAGCACAAAAAGCCTGAAGCTGCTCAATAGAGGACTCAGACAAACCCAGCCAGACTAACCAATCCCTGCACATAAATGTGATTTCTTGCGTATGTCTGGTACCATGCAGTGCAGAAAGACCTTTCCTCCCCCCACCCCTTCCTCCAACCATCGGAATTCTTCTTAAGGAGAAGAAAAGGGTGGGGAAAATGAAGAGTGTCCCCACATCTCAGTTGTTAGACGACAATCTTTGCACTGTCTGCTTACAGTTTTCTGTTTTACCACTGAGCTGGTTTTGTAAGGAGCTAAATTATGCGCAGGAATCAATGAAGGCTGCTGCAGCATTTCCAGCTGCCGCAGGGAAAGATTGTTGCTGCCACCTGCAGTCTAACCTCTGGAGACAGCTTTCTTCTTAAAACACCTGGGTCAAGCGGGTGGGATGTACGGGGCTAACGAGGTGTCATCTCTGCAAAAGAGGGGCTTGTAAAGGTTTCCAGGTAGCCAGGATCCTGCTGGTCCCACGGCATATGCCATCTTTTGATGCTAAATGACGTAAATTGCTTTGCCAGCTCTACATGACCCTCCAAGCTGACAGACATTCAAGCAAATGTGTTATTTATAAATGGGTAACAAAAGTCATTGAAGAGAACAACGAGATAGCAGAGATCACCTGTCTGGAAGGGATGTGGGCTTTATTCTGGCATCACACAAAAATAAACCCCAAAGACTCAGTAAGCGAATATAACAGATCCAAGAGCCTATGTGCAACGGTATTTTTTCAGTAGGGAACATCAGGATAACATCTAGGTTTGTGCAAGCTGGGTGATCTGAATCTGAGAAGAGATGTGCAATTAATACTGGAGCACAGATTGGATATATGGCAATCCTCCCAAAGCCAGAGGTAACATTCAGCACCTACTCCTCTACAAAAAGAGAGCTTAATCTCAAAGGACTCTAGATGTTCACATTTTATGGAGGCACAATGCCAGAATATGGAAAATAGTTAATTTCTTTGTGAAACCTTGCCTAATCCCATTTTACTACTAAAATCAGCAGTCCCCTCAATAAGAAGTGGAGCCCAGACATAAAGAAACATTTCTGCCTTAAAAAAAAACACAAGCCCAAAAACACCCCCACCAAAACACACACACCCCGCCCCACCCCTCTATTAAGAGTCTGCAGACCACAGCCAGCCATAAACCTCAGATCTCCGCAAGCTGAAAACAAAATATGGGGAAAACTGGAACAGGAAAGAAAAAGCCACGTACAGGCAAACTGTTCCTCAAACCTTGTTCTAACCTGAGGAAATAAGACTGCAAGAGACCTCCACAGCCCTGAAACGAGGGCTACTCTGTCAAAAAGAAATAGATGTGGTAACACAGGCTATTTGCTAATTAACGTGACTAACAGTAAGTTTAAATATCTGTAAAATCCTGCCAGGATTCTCTATGTAAATCAGTCTCTAACTTAAGAGGGAATGAAAACTATACCAAATTATTACTCAAAAATACTTATGAATCAGAAAGCTCCTGCAATAGTTAATAAGTGGGATCAGAACCCCTGGCTCTACACACAAAATAAAAGAAGTCCTAAAGTGTTGGATTCATATTTCAGTGTTACTTTGGTGCTAAACGTCTACCGATTTTGATAGAAATCCATCACGCAAATAAAATTTGAGGGTCTGAACCTGAAAGTCTAAGCATAAAAGTATACTCCAAAGGAACATTTAAAATCCATGCCTAAAATTAGTTGTCTGACAAAGGGAGGTATAATACTGCTATAATCCCTCCTTCCTGCACTATTTGATTTGGTCCTCTAACCTCACATATGGCTAAAAGCATATTTTTTCTGTAAGTTCTATTATAGCTTAAAAGAAAGGATTCTCCTCCGTGTTCCGCCATGATGATGGCAGGTTTCCACCATTTAACACAATTCTACTGCTCTCTGCTCTGACAAAAGTCAAAGTACTCAGGTTTGTTGACTAGTTCCACAAATTTAATATACATACAAGTTGTTCAACCCAGCTCTGCAAATTTGAAAAAAAAAATGCATTTAACAATTTTAATAATTTATTTCTGCATACAAAAGCCCAGTGATATCTATCTCTTTTTAAAAGATGTCTTATCCTCTTCCTAATGCAGAGGAAAGATGCAAAGATCTCCTCATCTTTGAAAGAAGGTGTCTTTAAACCTTCCATGCTACTCATGCATGAAAATAAATCCATATGAAAGAGGAGCTTATGCTTTGAATGTTAACATATTGTAGTATCAATTATGATATTTATCACGCAGCGAATTAGAAGTTAGCAACCATTTATAGCACAATTCCAGTAAACATTATTGCCTTTCCCAGCATATATACCCACCCACACAATTAATCAGAGAAAAAAACTCTTCCTAAATAAATGCAAGTTTCTTCACAGAGGCAGCTTTGTTTTACCAATCTCCACACAGTGTGCTTTATAAAGAATGATCCCCCCCCCACCACCCCAGAAGGACTGATGCTCAGAGAAACTGCTGAGAAGCCCTTCCCCTGCTCCCTTACCACTGCATGGGAGCTGCTTGTTCTGAGGAGAAATAGCAGTGTTTATCCTGTGTTTTGAGGTCTGCAGGGGCTGCTTTGGCTGGTGGCACCAGGATGTGCCCCAGGGAGCCCTGCACAAGAGGTGGCCAAGGAAAAGCATGCCTCCATATGCCCTCTGCTCCCCAAGGGCCAGCACGGTTCTCCGGTCACCACGTAAAGAAGTGCCCGGGCAGCTATAACTGCCCACGGGGAACAAGCAAGGTTAGAGAGATCCCAGGGACAGTGATACAAACAGGGCACCCTGCTTCACAAAACCAAACCTCTCTTTTAAAAATACAAACCAAAGTTACATGGAACGACCTGAAACAAGCCACCTGATCCGGCAGTGCCTCCCCGAGGCTGGCTCTCCTCCAAGGCTGCCCTTCACCGCACGGGCAGCACGGGCACCGGGCAGCACAACCAGCTCCTTCACCGGTAGCACAGCAGCACCGCAGCCCTCATCACAGCGGCAGGCCAAGGCCGGTTTGGCGACTGGTTTTACCTACAGAGCCAAAAAGAAACGCTAACAAAGGCGTGAACCGCCCCGTTCACCTCAACCCAGCACTAACTCGAAGGCCCACTCCAGAAAACATGAACAGACCCACACAGCCCCCCCACAAACACCCAGAGCAGGGCCCTCCCACGCCACCTCCCCACCAACGGCGAGAACAAGCTGCCCTGAAGTGGCCGGCAGCGGGCATCACCACAGCAGAGGCACCCGCCAGCAGCGGGCATTGCCACAGCAGAGGCACTTCCAGCAGACCCCTTCAGACCAGACCACACAGGGAAACCCACCCGCACCATACCCTGGCAGCCCCAAACAAGCCAGGCTGCACACAGGCACAGCCCGAGAGGGTCTCCCACAGCTGCCATCGCCTCCACACCTCTCCCTCCACCACCATTTGCCGGCGGCCTTTAACCTGGCGGCCATTTTCTCACCAGGGGGTGACCCTGCCCTGCCCCGCTGCCGGCCCTGAGGGGTGGCCCTGCCCCGCTCCAGTCCCCCGTGTGTCCCCCCCCCCCCCGGCCTGTGTGGGGCTAACAGGGCTATTCGATTTATAATTAAGAGATGGTAGGTTAAGGGGGAGGCATAAAGAAGAAGGGAAAGTGGAAGGCTTCACTCTGGAGGGGGAACCAGGGCAGAGAGGCCCAGAGGCGAAGCAAAACAAAATGGACTCCATGCTTGGTGTGAGGCACAGGCCCCAGCGCCCCGTTGCCAGCAGGAGGGGATCGGTGCTGAGCTGGCAACAACATGGATGTTGTCAAGGACTGGGGAAAGCCACGGTCCTGCCCTGTGGGAAGCGTGAGCAGACAACCTCCCGGTGCTTGCCTTTTGCTTCCCCACAGAAGAATCTCCAGCAAAAGTTATTTTTTTGCCCATTCACGTATTCGTTTGTGGTGTTACTGTTTGGGTTAAGGGTTGTCATGAGAACGTGCAGCCAACGTTAAAATTAATGGAATCATCACATGTGGACGAGAACCATAGCCAGATACTGGCTCACTAATTCGTTCGTTCACAATCAGGCCCTGAGCAGATATTTCCATATTTCCATGGGGGTGCTGGCTGGCTACTCACGGCTTCCACGCTTAGCTCAGGCAGGCACAACTCTTCCCAGGATTAATAAACCAGGATATTCCTTTCTAAACTGCTTTTCGAGGGAAAAAATAAAACAAAAAAAAAACCAAACAAAAAAAGCATTAGAAGGGCCCTGAAAGTTTACCGGGAACAGAGAGCCGTCTCATCTCTCCCCACATGCTCGTGCCTGGGCTTGAGTGACTCCTCAACACCTGGCAGCTCAGGAGTTTCTGAGCAAATGTAGGGTTTGCCTTTGTTTCTGGATGAAATCCCTGTGAAACCCATTCCAGCTGTTCTCTCCTCAGCAGTCACAGAGCAAGGTGTGAGAATCAGGTGACCCATGCCAGCCTTTCGTGACTTGGTTTCCATGTCAGCTTTTTCCTTATTTAGTGGATAGCTCGGGGTGTTTTCCGTCTGGGAGACTAAAGCAAGAATCCAGGAGAAAAAGATAGATTTTTATATCCAACATTGGGTGCTCTGGTGACAAGTACAAACTCTGTGGTTACAGATAAGTGCACAGAGTCCAGGAGAGAGGAAAGTGGTTATCTGTTGCTGCCAGTCCTGCTCGTAGCCCCTGTGACCTCCTTCGGTGGGATATTGTGGTTCTCTGCAGGCAGGAAGGTTTTCTGCCACTTCAGAGGCAAAGCTTGCTATTTCTCCCATTTCCCAGGGAAGGGAAGCCAATACAGCAAGGTTAGGTGGCCTCAGAAACTGGGCAGGAGAAAGTAAAGAAACCAGATATAGTAGCCCAGGGTCTCTTAGGCTTAAGCCACTGAGTGTTAGTTATAGATAAGGCCCTTCAAAGACTTTGTTTTATTTCTTTAAAAACAAGCTGGCTGGAGCCAGTGCTATGAATTCACGGAGGAAAGCTGTTTCCCAAGGCCAATATTGCCTGTCCAGATGATCCCATAATTCCGCTGAGGTCCAACATTTCATTTGGCCTCCCCAGCAGACGTGACCTTGCAGGAATATTTTCTTGGCATGAACTGCAGAGAAACTATGAGGAGAAGGTATTAAACACTTTCAAAGGAGATGAGAGCAGAAGGGGTTTGTGTTTCTCGCTCTTGGTGATAAAGAGACAACAAACTGCCAGAATTTCATAAAATCATGTTTGTTAACGATCTAGAAATGCAAAGCCTGGCTACAGCTATATGCTGTTCTTTTGAAGGAGGTTCTGGTGGCTTCTGCAAAAGAAAACATAGAAACCTAATACTAATAATATGCTAAATAATTAAGAGAGATGTTTTCTCATTCCTCTGTATTACGGATGAGGGTGGAAGACAACAAGGGGATTAACAAAGGAAGGAAGATAAAGTGGAGAAAAAACTCTTATATTTCCAGTAAAACTGATGAGTTTACTACAAGGGTGTTAAAAAAAAAAAAAAAGGAAAAAGAAAGGTCAGTGATTGGGCCTGGCAGATATTCCTAAATTGGGAGCCAGAAAACACAAACTAAAGCTATCTATCTATGATGGGAAGTTTGCACACCAGGGTCACAGAAACGCAATGGCCCTCCTCCTATGGGTTTTGGTTGGCCCACACTTCAGGTGGAGACTGTTCACGCATGTCTTCCATCTCAGGGCCTGAAGGTGTGCAAACTGTGCTCTAAACACGGGGCGACAGCCCATCAGTGCGGCACAGTTCAAGAAAGCTTCTTGGACTGATGTGTCTTTCCCTCAATTCCCTCTGTCCCTTTCTTGGTCCCAAAGGTAGATATGTTTCCCCCAAAATCTTTAGGACAGGAGTATGAGTCATCTCAGCAGCTGGTACCTTTTCAGCAGCTTGACACTTCTGAAAAGCAAGTGCTGAGGAAGTCCAGGAGCTAAGGTATATATCTGCCCTGAGATTTGAGCACAAAATGCAATTATGTTATCCCAAGGCAAGTGCTTAGTAGAGATTTTCCACCTCTCCTTGATTTAATTCGGGCTGTTTTCCTTGAAAGTGATAACAAGAGTGGAATCTGAGCCCACCTCCAGGTTTTAAAGCCTTTTGATATATCAACACTTAAAGCAGAAACTGCGCTCTGAAGGAGTCCCTACAGAGCACACCTGCTCTGAAAGATGCCCGTGGCAGGGTCCCAGGATGCAACCCCGGTCAGATACGCTCCTCACATTGGTCCCCTTAGGCCACCCACATACTCTGAAATCAGCCTACAAACGCTTTGGTCTGCTGGCAAACCTCAGGCTTTGCCTAAGTATGTGTGCACACACAGGTACAAATGGAATTTGGGGCGCAATGTCTCAGTCAACGCACACCAAAGATCCAGTCTCAGTCCAAATAACTTATGCAGTGGCCACCAGGCCCAGTGAAAACCCACCTAGAGGAGCTCCAAGGGGCTGGAGAACCACCATTAGGGCCTCATGCATGTCAGCAAAAAATATTTCCTGTTGGTTTAGTGAGATTCCTAAGATGCTGCATATGCAGGGAATTTTTGGTTCAAATAACTTCAGATTAAAACTACTGACTCTACCCTGCGGGGTGGTTCTTTATTGGGAGGCTTTTGGAGCATGGGCAAGTTGTCTTGTGTTGGGGAAATGATCACACTTATATTTGACTGGCTGGGAGTCAGTTTTTTAGTCCAAGCTGGTCATTTGGGCTCTTCGACACAGTGCTACCAATGGGGAGCTTGGTCACTTACTTGTCTGAGGACCTCACAGGTTGCTCTCCAGAGGTACCCATGCTATAGCAGGAGCTGAGACATCCCTGACCAGACACCAGCTGCTAGATGGGCTAAAATTAGGCAAGGTGAATGTCACTCTAATCTTCCTTCCATCAAGTATAACAAAACTTTGAACCTATTTATGGGATAGTCCTTCTGGTGTCTTCTCAGCCATCCACCTCCCATTTGGAAGTTGTGACTGTGGACTGCAGTCCCAGCTGCACTGAAGCCCAAGGGTGAGTTATTCTGGTTCCCTGCCGCAGCCAGTTTACATCCCTTGCCCATGGGTAGGAAGTGTGATTAAAATGGGTCCAAATTTGGAATTACTTTATCCATGTAAATCTAGATTTCAAACCCCGGGGTCACCCAAATCGGGATTTCAAAGGCAAGTCTCCATTTTTCTTCAGCAAGAAAAATATTCTGACAATATTTTCCTTTGACCTTCTTGAAGTGTTTTAATAAGACTGAAACAATCCATATTAACTGAGATTGAAATGTTTCATTTCCACACTACTGCTCCAATTCCTGTGTGATACGATATGAATAGAGTGCAGCAATTTTACAAATGGTTTCAATAATGTCCCACTAAAGTGTGCCAAAAATCAATTTCTGAACAGAGGACTCTCTTCTGGAGAAAATATCCCTGCTGCTCTAATGCCAGGTTATCTCAAGAGGGTGACTTCGGAGGACACCCTACAAACCCCAGTGCTTCAGCAGCACTCAGGTTATGTGTTCGGAGGCTGCGACTGTGGGAATGAGCCCCTGAGTAATGCTTTGGTGCAGCGGCGCGCGCACAGCAGAGTAGATCCTTCACAGCAACTCCTGGTGCTACTACAGGAGTAACGACAATAATCTTAACAAGGGGGTTTGGTCCCCCCAAATTCGAAGCACCAATGCATGCCTTGGCAGGGCAGGATTTTCATGTGCCTGCCCGCTTTTGGATATTGGGGAGACACAAAGGTGCTCGGTCTCCTTTAGGAGACCCGCGGGTGGAGCTGGGAAGAGCAAAGACGTTTTGGGCACCCAGCTCTCCTGCTGGGAAATCCTCCAGCCATCTTGTGCACAGCAGCACTGCTCCTGCGAGCAGGGTATTTCGCCTCAGAACAGCTTCCCTTTCCACTTAAACACTAGCTTTTAATAAGCAATATTTCCATCATAACTAGACGTTGCCTTTAAGCAGTATGTGACTGGTAACTGCCCAGACACGATAAAGTATTTTAAGGCTTTTGTGCATTGATAACACTTAAGTAAATGTGTGCAGGTAGGAAGATCCCCTCCCTTCACCCTCTTGTCTGCTCATTGCCAAATGGGCATCATGCTATTTTATATCCCCTCTTTCAGAAATCGCGGCAGCATTCCTACTGGATATGTCTCCCAGAGGCCAACATGTGCGGAGAGCTGCACCATCCTCAGCGTGGGAAGAGTTAAGAGGGTTTTCAGATTGCTGCTTACCAGGTGTATTCTTTTCTCCTTTAAATCTTTATCTCTGTCTACCTTTCTCTCTTCTCCTTCTCTGCAAAAATCTTCCTGCCACCTCCTGGAGGAGTCTGCAATTGCTGCAGTGCCTCTGCGAAAGGGAAGTAAAATACTCGGAGCCTTGAGAGCCTGCTGAAAAGCTCTCCAGGTTTGGGAGTAGGTGGGAGCTCCCACAAATCCTGTCCTGGCTATGGGTGGATTTCCAGCCCTTACGCTGTGCACATCAGACACTGGGGCTGTGTCTTTTCACTGCTTCTGTTCTTTCCCCTCTCCGTGGGTGCCTGCCTTGCTTTATGGAGAAACAGAACATGATGTTAACAGTGCCACAGAAAAGTGCTAAATGTCGGTGCTTTCCCCTAGCCATTGTTTTCTCTTAAAGGGAAAGACAATAAAAGAATTCAACTGGAGCACAGGAAATTAGGCAGGATGAATGAGACACACATGTCGCTGGCTTTGTGTGTGTGTTCAGTCAACAATACAAAGTTTAGATGTGTATTATTTGTGTTACAAAACTAATGCCCAGCAATCTAAGCAAAGCCTGTATTAGGTGGTATGCAAGCAGAATAAATTACCTCTGTCTCCAAAAAAGGGAAAAATAAGAATAGAGATAAATAGTATTAATTTGTTGGAGTGCCGATAAATTTTAAAGCTAAAAAGTGGCAAACTCGTTTTTGGCAATCACATAAATATTGGAATGCAATTTCAGCAGGTTAACTTCTTTCCTTTGACATGACATAACTACATGTAACATCAACTTTGTTTCAGCTGAAATCTTCTCTGGGATAATCCCCTCAGTCTTCGAGGCTTGCTTTGTCTGTGAGCATCATTTTAGCTTACCAAGACTCCCATATCTCTCCAGTCAGTCTTATTTACCAGCTTCGAATAGCAAAATCCTAAGGCGTGCTCTCTAAATATGGTACTGCCTCGTAGGTGGTAGACATAGGAAGTGCTGAGGTCAGGGATTTATGCTAGATAACAACACAATTCATCTGGATTTTTATTATAATTACTATGTCAAAGCTCTGTAGAATCTCTCACGTATTTATCACAAGTCGATCCTCCATGGAGGCAAGGATATACAAATCTTACAGCAACTCTGGTCCTTTGAGTTTTTCAGTATTTAGTATACAGGGGCCAATTCAACCACCAGAATAGTATGTGTATACATACATATATAACTGTACACATATATATTGCTTAAACTGGGAGCTTGGGATGTTCCTGCGTCCATAGGTTCCCAAAGCAAAAATGAGGTGCTGCTTCTCATTTCAGCTCCTTGCACTAACTCTTCTTCCCTAGCGTGGGAAGGGTGCCACAAGCTGAGCTGGCAGCCTGGAAAGGGGTAAGCTCCACCATCCCAGGCTGCATCGCAGTTGCCTTGGTGCATCCCAGATCATTTTCTTCCACGGGCTCATACCCACCAACGACAGTTTTGGTGACTGTCTGCGGGTGCACCCTGAGCCAGGGGAAATGGGAGGCGGTTCGGCTCAGTTTAGCACCACTGAGGTTTGCCAGGGGCTGCGAGCAAGCGGAGGGGAGTGAGGGCACAGCTCTGGGTGTCCCAAGGAGGTTGTCCGCGGAGGTTCAGCAGGCTGTGCCATTTCAGCCAGCCCGAGCCTGGCTCTTCAGCCAACAGAGCTGCTACCGTATCTCCACTCAGCACCAGTCAAACAGCACGCCGCATCCAGCTCGCTCCTCCTCTGCAGCTTCCATCAATACCCAAGAAATGGTGTTAGTGGGTAACAAATGTCTTCAATTTCTTTAGTAGTCAGAGGTTTTTTACGTTTCATTGGTTTCAAGGATGGCATTTCTCTAGGAAATCCTTTTGCCTGTTAGAACTCCCCTGTCTTTAAGCAGCTCCTTTGAATACTTTACAGGTTTTTTCCTGCCTAGATAGTAATCGGTGGGGTTTTGTGTTTTGTTTTTTTTTTCAAAATCAGCTTCCCAGCCTATCCCATACGGTTTGGATTGCTCCTGGAGAGTACTGGCCATCTGGAAAAGGAAACGGGGAACTAACGAAACCTCATTTTCTCTGGGTCTGGGTCCTTACTTGCTAGACCTTTCAATACAGCTGTGCTTCTGCTCCACCACTGATTCCCCAGCATTTCCCTCTGTTTCTCACATCTCACTGGGGATTTTGTGCCCAGGGCAAAAATAGGTGAATGCATGAAGAGCCATTAATATTTTCTGCAGGGCTGCTTATTCTTGCCAGGCTTGTAGGAGCTGTATTGTCCCCACTTCACATGTGGGTGAATTCAGCCTTTCAGGGTTACCGTGGGGAGGAAAGCAGACGCAGGCACAGCATGGTCACACCACCTTCTGTCCGCTGGAGACCGAATTGAAAGGCAAATTCCTCCAGTTCTCCGCATGTGAGCATTTCTGTATGATCTCGTGTTGAAGTGAGTTTTTATATCAATTCTGAGAAGGCTTGTACTGAAAATGATCATTCAGTGCCCTTTTTTGGGAGCACGGTGTTACCAGGGATGTCTCTGGGGACATAGTGGGAGACGGTAGAAGGGCTCCTGCGCTGCAGGTCCAGCTCACACTGGTGCGGTTGCCTGGATGTTCCTGGGCAAATAAACCCCGTGGTGAGCCCTGCAGCCTCAGCTGCTTTGAGCTGATGTCTTCAAACACCAGGGGACACTGCAAGACTGAGCAGTGACCGGGCTAGACATGGCCTTAACAGCATCTGCCACTCTGCATCCCTCCAGAAATACCTACAATCACCAGCAAAACCCCTGCACTTAACTCCTCGGGGCTTGGCAATGTCGGTTCAAAGTGTGCCCGTGCAAGGAGACAGGGATGGGGGACCAGCAGAGCAGGATGAAAGGGGACATTTTCCTATCTCAAAATGGGACATCCTGCAGAGCGGGCCCCGTGGAGAAGAAACAGAGGTGGTAGTTGGGTTCTGTGTCCGAGGAGGACCATGCCATGCCTCAGAGTGAAGGCTCAGCGCTTGCCTTGTGCATCCCAGCCAGGGAGCGCAGCTTCCCAGGGTGGGAGGGCATCGAAGCTACCAAAACCCACACTGGGGTGGTGGGGAGAGAAGAGGTGGGAAGGCACTTGGGGAGCCTTGCAGGTGAAGCCGGAGGGGTCCGCTGGGTGTTAGCAGTGTGAGCTTGGCTTGACCTCTCTGCTTGTGCCAAAAGCATCTCATTGTTGCATCATTCATGAACATGGCCACGTGTTTTATCTCCAAGCACCTTGTAAGGATCAAGTGTGGGCTAAAAGTGACAGAAATGTTCGGCTGCTTGGAGCAGAGCTATTGCATTCCCTCTGAGATGTATCAGACAGCTTTTTAGTCCAGTGCCTTGCTGTGTCAGCCCTTCCAAGGATCCCCCTGTGAAGGGTATCAAAATAACTCCCATCTCTCCCCTTTGCATGGCCTTTAAGTTCTGGTCTTTAATTACACAAGCCTCTTTTGCCCTACGGGAACCCTGCTCGGAGTTCGGCACTGCAGGAAACATTTCATTTCGTGGTGCCATACTCGTAGCGGGCTGGAAACCAGTTATCGTGACCCGCCGGAGCCAGCCCAGAAAGGACACGAGAGCCCTCACCGGCAGATTTCATGGCTATTTGTAAAACAGCATTGGGAACGTAGGGAGGTGACGATGAAACAGAAGCCAACAGGGCTCAGCTTATGCTGAAAGAAAAGCGTGTGCTTAATTCCTTTGCTGAAACGGGGCTCAGGAGCAGTTATCTGTCCCTGCACAGTTCATCACGACCATGAGTCCCCCTCAGGGAACAGCCGGGGGTCATTTGATGGGACAACAGTGCATTAGCCGAGCTGGCGAGCGTGGTGATGCGGGGCAGGGTGAAGGCATCTCCATGGGGTGGAGAGGTCAAGGGCTCGCAAGGATGCCAGAGGAGGAGCTGGCAAAGCCATGCGTGGCAATGCACCCGGCCTTCAGGGCTCTCCAAACGCCCCCTCCCACACAGTACATTCACCCGCAGTTAAAAACATATCTGTTTGCTTTCATGAGATTGATCGCACATTTAATCAGTCACCGTTGGTATATACAGTATCACTGAAAGGGAGAGATAATAAAGAAATCATTCTTTTAAAGGAGTAACTGCATTGCAGATCAATTTCTTCAAAACCTTCATGTGCACAGAAATCCTATGGGATGAATATTTCATAAGGGGAATAACACTGTTAAATTAATAAAAACCCTGCATGCCTAGTTATGAACTACAATGATTGCTGAAGTTGTTATAAAAAAAAAAAAACACCATCCTGTTCATACTTTGTACATCAATTTATGACAGAGTCATAGCTGGACCCTGAGGGAAATGGAGGAGAGAAAGGGACCCTTTTGATGTGAGGCATTTTCAGCATGTAATAAGAGTTGCGTGGACACGACTGTCCACCAAGGACAGGCAGCCTTACTGGTAAGGTGAAGCTGGTTTCTCAAGTGGGAAGATGGATGTGCTAAAATTAATCATGCTGAATATTTCTTTCTACCTGTGTCAGACTGTAGGTGGGTGACCTGAAGAGCTGGAGTGACCTGTAGTGATGGTTAAGTGATGTCTGCCTTATCCATCTCCAAATACTCCTGGGTATCTCTAGTCCCAGGGCCACATCTTCAATACCGGTCCCTCAGGTGGTGGGGATGTGGAAGCCTTCATCCCACAATGTCATGGGGACCCAGGGTTGGGGTGTTCATCTGGATCGGGGGGACCTGAATCTGTGCAACAGGGACTTCAGTCTGTCTCCCTCATCACCCCTGTGCTCTTGGCCATGCCAGAGCACGGTTTTCCTCCCGTGTCCCTCAGAAATCCCACCATGGTCATAACCACTCCCTCCATTCCCATGCTACATCCTCACCTCATACTTTCCAGGGGAAGATAAACTTCCACTGGAAAATTTCCAGCCTGCTCTGCTTCTATATCCGTCCTTTCTGTCTTTACAAAAGCTCTTTCTTCTCGCTGTCGGCACTTCTGCTAGCCCCAGCGAGTTCCTCACAGGCTTGGTGGCAAGTTAGCAGAGACTTCTCTCCTGCAGGCTGCTAAGAAACTTAAGAGGAACTCATCAGCTTTTACCAGGGAAAGACAGAGAAAGCTTGAAACCACCATATTGATCTTTCCCTTTGAAATTTTTCTAAGTAGTGCCAAATAAAAATAGAACAAAAATATGTATCAATGTTTTCTACTTGTAGCTGATTTGTCTACTTGGCATTATTTTCTTCAGCAGGGAAGAGGGTGAGGCACACAAAGGGGACAGAGGCACGGGATAAATAAGTAAGAATGTAAAATTGGGTGTTTTGATTTTTTTTTAATGTTAACTAGATAATGTATTCATAATCTTCCCTGCTTACGACAAAAAAATGAGTGCTTGCCTTTTGAAGCCCTCATCTGGCAGAGAGAGATAGCAGATTTCTAAGAGCATTTTTTATGCTCCTTTGATGACTGCGAGGAAAAAAAAAATATTCAGAGAGCCGAAATGACATTTTTCTATAAATTTCACACAGCTCTGCAGGCATGTAGGCATGGAGGCATTCATTAAGATTAGTTGGAATTACTTAAGCACCGTGAATTTTCTCCATCAAGTTGGTAACTGGAACACTGCGGATTAGTTATTGATCAGCTGCCATTAATACTTGGGGCTCTTTCCATGCCTGTTGTTGGGCTTTTTGTTGATTCTTCCCCCCTCTCTTGTGCGAGCGAATCTGTGAAATTCACAAATTAAACAGGCGCTCTTCAGTATCTCCTTTGTTTTGGGGAACAAAAAATCAGAACAGAAAAAAATAACTCCTTTGTTACTGCAAATCTTTATCTGCTTTGCCTCACTGCTTCGTCCCCTCCGCTCCCTATAGCGGAGTGTTGCATCCCAAATTTGGGGTGACTTTCAGAGCCGGTGCTGCAGCTTTTTCCAGCAGTGCCTCCGAGAGTGTGCCAAGGTCTCGCAGAGGGGTTTGAGCACTCTGGTCCTGCAGATGGATTTGGAGAGGCAATGAGGTGGGAGGTCCTGGGTTGTGTACTGGAAGAAGGTCTGGCGACCAGCATGCTGATCCTCCTGAGAGACCGCTGGAGCCAGCAGGGACCCCCCCTCCCAGCAGCTCTTTCCACAGAGGGGGATGTGACCGGCCCCAAAGCTGTTTTCCACAATCATCCTCTGCTGACCCAACCCCATCCATAGCCAGGGACTTGGACTAGGGGCCAGCTGCTCCCAGTCCAGTCTAGGCTTATTGCTGGTTCCATGATTTAGCTGAGGTTGGGAACATCATTTGGACTGCTTGGCACCTTCAAAGATTTCAGTCCCTCCATCCACCTTGCCAAGCCTTTTACTTTACTCTTTATCTCTGTTTCCTGCTGAAACCCTCCTGGTTTTTAATGATGCTCACTGCTAGCAAAGAGCACAGCCACGGAGTCGGGTCCTTCCAAGCCAAACTTCAGCCCAGCCAGGTTGAAGATACAAAAGTGCTTTTGTATGTTTAAGCAACAGGGCTGTCCCCACTTGTGAGTATCAGTGGGACTTCTTCTTCTGCTCCAGATGACTAACCGAGGTCCTCAGCCCTACCACATGTGTTTGGTCCTCCTCCCACACGCTGCTTGGACCTTCTTGCAAGGTACTGCCCTTTCTCACAGGACCAATCCTGTCTCCTCTCCTTTCAAAGAAAGTTTTTCTGAGTCCTCAGGAGCCTCTTTGGGATGCCGGTGTTATTGGGTAGATCCTGGACACCAAACCCTGATCCCTTTGCTGGACCATTCACAGCCGGTTTGACCTGCAAGCGCTGTACAGTGGAGCACGAGGTATTGCCACCTGGCTAGAAGGAGGCAGTCCCGCATAGGCAGGCAGCAGAAAACCTATTAAGTTCACTGCAGGATATGCCCCAAAGGAGTTGCACTTGGCTGACCCTAATCTCCATCCACCACCCCATGAGCAAAGCTCCAGCTCCGGTAGCAGCTATGTATCAGGCTTGATATGGCTATTCTTTGCACAAAAACACCAGGACCTGCACAGCTCCTGTCACCTTCACCTTTTCCTTCTTCTGGTTGCCAAAAATCCCCTGCATAGAGCCAAAAGGGGCCCTGTGGAGGATTTGCCACGTTTCTTTTCGGAGCATCTGTTCCTCGGCAGGTTTCTAAATAAATGACCAGGGATGACTTTGCTAATGAACAGCATACACAAGGCAGCTCTGGCTGCAGGAAGAAAACAAGGCTTATGTTCTTCTACAGGGGTCGGTCAAGTCGCTATGAGCAGAACTGGAGTCACTCCAGGCACCTTGCCCAGGGTGTCCTGGCTCGAGCTGTCCCAGGCTAAGCGAAGCTCTAAGGCGGAGGTTTCTGTCATCTTTAAGGCAGGTGGGGGTAACACTCTCCGTTAGCTGAACAGAGGCTAAAGCAGCTCGATTTAGACATTCCCATTTTTAAAATGCAATTTAAAGAAGGGGGAAATAACGAATAGAACAGCCA
The DNA here is from genome assembly GCA_017639485.1 of Pluvialis apricaria. Lineage (NCBI taxonomy): Eukaryota > Metazoa > Chordata > Aves > Charadriiformes > Charadriidae > Pluvialis > Pluvialis apricaria. The sequence goes on along the minus strand of CM030014.1, from coordinate 24,506,801 downwards.
TGTGTTAGAGACAGGGCAGAGTAGGAGTTTATTCCTCATAGAGCATGCAGCTCGGAGGGGATTGGTCCATTCTCAGATTAATTTACCTCCGCTCTAATGGGAAGTCAATAGCATCGTCTTTCCCACGTCCGAGCCATTGTGGGGGGTGAGGAAGAAGTGGCCGTTCAGACACCTCATCCTGACGCGGAAGAGCCAAGTTTGGGCCCAGCCTGACTTTCTGCTTGTGCTTAGACCCACTTGTAACCTTCTAGGCACCGATGACTGGCTGGTAAGATGCAATTTATGAAACATCCCTCGTGCGTTCCTCTGTTAAACCCTTTGAGACTGAAGTGTCTCATTACTCTGCTCCTTGCAGACAAGGCTCCCGGGGCTCCCGTAACATTAACCTCCTCTTTAGCTATACCTGCGGTGCCTAAATACCCTTCCCTGCGGTAGAAGCAGAAGCAGAGCCTTTATAAACAGACTGGCAGCTTTTCACCGGGATCCTAGGGCTGACAGAGAGCCACAAGGGTTTTACAGGCCCCAATCCTGTGTGCCTTATCAACTCTAATGAACCTGTGGTCCTAATTTTCAGCTGGCTGGTTGCTGGAATTGGACACCAGAGACTGCCATCAAGGAGGAAACGTGGTGTTTGACATGGAAGCCGTCCTTCGGTTTTGCTGTCTGGCAGCACACCGGTTCACAAGGCTAGTAGGAAAGCTCTTAATTATCTTTCCTTAGAGATGTATAAAGTGCTGTGGAATGTCTTGCATGGGATGTCTGCTCCTTTCCTTCACAATTGCTGTTTCATGCGATATTTGTCCCAAGGGATGCCTGGACTGACTTTATGCACCGCTCCGGTGCCAGTTCTACAGGGACATTTCACCTGATGTATGTTCTCAAGTCCTACTGGGGTCCACACAAAAGCCAGGAAAAAATAATTTATTTTCTGCTTGGCTTTCATATTTTCTGTTTTTCATATGCTCTCTTTCTTTGGGAATCCCAAAGCTCTTCTCAGCTTTTGCAAAGATGCAGCACAAGCCTAGGGCCCAGGCGTTATTCTAATAGGAGGTGATGCAGACTGAGCAGCACAGAGTACCGAGAGTGACCTTGCATTTTGCATTCCTAGCTGGGTCACTTTTTAAACAAAGAAATGTTCTTTCTGAAAGGCTGAGCAATGAAAACATGGAAATGAAACGGCAAGGTATTTCCTAAGGGAACCATGTCCCAGGAAGAAAATCCTGAAACAATACTTTTCGCACATTCAAAATCCATCCTTGCCTCTCTCCTCTCTTTCTTTTCTATTTTTTTTTTTTTTTTGGCAAGGCAACAGTTCATGAAATGCAGTCCAAGTCTGTCTAAAAAGCCTTTGTGTTGGGGAGGATGGGATAAGGGGAAAATAATATTTCAATGAAAACATGTCAACTAGCATTACGTTCAATACTTCTAACAAAGTTAAAGGAGATATCACCGAGAAACAGTCTGCCTTGGTAGAGCAGGAGCAGGAGAGCCAGGAAGGACAGGAATCCTCATGGGGAGGGGGAAGGCAGAGGAGGACTGGAAATGTCCTGGTCTGTAAGGAGGAAAGACAGACAAAGCAAGGATTTTCCAAAAACTCACCTGTGTGTGGAATACCTACTGCAGAGACAGGCTGAGGGCAACCGTTCATGTGTGGAAGGGATGAGTAGGGGTGAGCTCCCCATCCCACCCATGATCTACATAGCTGTGAAATAGCAGACGCATTTCTCACGATCCGTGGGGAACCAAGCCACCCACTCCCCATACCAAGTTTCTTGCTCCTAAAGCATTGGTCTAGACTAAGGAAAAATCTCAATATAGCAGCCTCATGAGTGTCCCAGGGCAATTCCCACCGAAACAAACCACTTCTGCTTTGGGGCTAAGAGCAAAAAGCAAAGGGAAGTAGACTGGGCCCAGCAGAGGTCCTTAAACTGCTTGGAGGAGACCACAGGAGCTCATCTGGTCACTCCTCAAACCTACAAAGAGCAGTTCAGGCTCGCAGACAAAACTAATCTCATGTTTAAATGAAGGGCTTGTTGTTCTGGAGAAGGCAGTGAAATTGTCAGCTTCAGAGACACCTGAATTAAAGTCTAAAACCTGAATTATTCAGCTAGAAATAGCAAGAGCCGCAGCAGCGGCAGAGGAGTTTTCTCTTCCCTCCTCCCAGTCCCTGCTCCTGCACCCCGTGGCTCATGGACCCACCACAGCAGACCCCAGGAGCCCGCTCTTCTCAAGCGGGATAACGTGCAGCCATTCCCCCAGCACAGCTATTTGAGGGAGTGCGCAGAGACAAACACAAATAAAAGGTGGTATGTGTGTTTTTACAGGCTGCATTGCTTCATCTCCCAGTTTGCCTCATGAAAAATGACTTCTTGAAGAACAGCAACAGCTCTTCACACTTGGAAAGTCAAGCTTTCTGAAAGCTTCCAATTTTTAATCAGGATGAATGGCCACATGCTTTTTTAACATCAGAATGTGAACTCCCACCCCGCGCAGCATTTTCAGGTGTTCATTGGCCACATGAGGTTCTTATCAAAGGGTTGGACAGTTGAATAACGAGCAGTTTGACAAAAAACAAAGTCTTCTGCAAACAACCACCCAACAAAAAATAAGTCCAGACTCACCAGATATGTAAGTTTCTGTATTCACTTAACTTTCTGAAATAATTGGTATTAAATGCTCTTTTTTTTTTTTTGTTGAAGGGGGACTGCAGATAATTTTCAGAGTTTGATAGTCATTACTTTCAATTTCTCTTTTTTCCTCCTAGGACCATATGCTTGGTTTGAAGTTGTGGGAATATCTTAAACAGTGCCAATGAAATATTTAGGATTGTCTAACTGGATTCAGAATAAATTTTCTCTAAAATATGACCCCAAACAAAACAGCAGATGGGTTTCGATGCCGTGTGGGGCAGACCCTTGTCTCTGCTAGCCCGTACTTCCCAGGGACATGCACGAAACAGCAGCAGCTCCTCCTCGCGTGGGTTTTTACTCCTGACTCCAAGCCCAAAGCCTGGAGACCCTGGGCTCTGTTTCCAAGTGAGTTTCTCCCCAGCAGCCCAAGGACACGTTGTTTTACCAAAGTAGCCGTGAAAAACGTCCATTTCTACATGTACTGCAGTGCCCAGGCTCTGGTGCCGGCGGAGTCTGCCTCCTGATTTAGCAATGGTTATATCCAGGCAGGGATGAAATGGGTTATTCACAGGACGAGCATCTTCATCTCTGCCTGACCACTGATGTTTCACAGCTCTGCTAGAAAGTGAATTATCTTTGAGTTACGTAGCCCTTGGTCGTCTCCAGTGGGACATGACCAGAAGATGCACAAATTAGTATAGAATCATAGAAACGGCTAGGTTGAAAGGGACCTTTAAGATCATAGAGTCCAACCATCAACCCAACACTGTCAAACCACCACTAAACCATGTCCCTCAGCACCACGTCTGCCTGGCTTTTAAATACTTCCAGGGATGGAGACTCCGTCACTTCTCTGGCCAGCCTGGTCCAATGCTTTATAACCCTTTTGGTGAAGAAATTTTCCCTAATGTCCATCCTAAACTTCCCCTGGCAGAACTTGAGGCCATTTCCTCTTGTCCTATCGCTTGTTCCTTGGGTGAAGAGACCGATCCCCTCTCGCTACACCCTCCTTTCAGGTAGTTGTGGAGACTGATAAGATCTCCCCTCAGCCTCCTTTTCTCCAGGCTGAACACCCCCAGTTCCCTCAGCCACTCCTCAGAAGACCTGTGCTCCAGACCGCTCACCAGCTTCATTACCCTTCTCTGGACACGCTCCAGCACCTCAATGTCTTTCTTGCAGTGAGGGGCCCAAAACTGAACGCAGTATTTGGGGTGGGGCCTCACCAGTGCCGAGTACAGGGGGATGATCACTTCCCTAGTCCTGCTGGCCACACTGTTCCTGATGCAGGCCAGGATGCCATTGGCCTTCTTGGTCATCTGGGCACACTGCTGGCTCATATTCAGCCAGCTGTCCACCAACACCCTCAGGTCCTTTTCCATCAGGCAGCTTTCCAGCCACTCTGGCCCAAGCCTGTAGCACTGCGTGGGGTTGGTGTGACCCAAGTGTAGTAGATGGAGGATGAACCAAAAGGCTGACACATGGACACGGACTTGCAAACCCATGGTGGCCACATTTCTTCAGGAAGCTGAACCAAAAAAACCCTTACTGAGATAAGTCAGTGGACTATATAGCCTGCCATGGCTCTCCTAAAGCCCTGTCGTAGGTGTGCTCGCCATTCGCATAAATGTCCGGTTCAATTTTTGAAGGCTGCCAAGTTTTCAGCCTCAGCACAATCTCCTGGCAATGATTTCCAGCCGCTAATTGTGTGAAAAAAAAGTATTTCCTTTCATCAATTTTCAATGCCCTGCCCTTGTTCTCAGATTACGAGAGCAGAAGTTCCCAATCTGCTTGCTTTATTTCACAGTATATTTTGCATACCAGCGTTGCCACGTATGGCATCACCATCCTGTGGAGGCTGTTATGCATTGTCAGTGGGAAAATCTGCAGCAGGCTGAAAACTGAAAATGATAGGAGAATACCAAATAAATGTAAAAGCAAAGCAAATAGCGTTGGGGCAGCAATGCTGATCGGCTTCTCCCTCCGCTGAATTCATTTACTGCCTCTATTTCTCATGAAGCTGCCACAGGCTTTGCCGCCTGCCACAGCAGCCTGCGCTGCTATCCAGGGAGTTTGCTGGAAAACTGAAGCTCACGGAGCTGTGAAGTAAGGCAGACCTCGTGCCTGGCTTATTGTCCTCTCTGTCTTCAGGTGACCTCTGCAGTGGGGACTTCTCGTTAGGCTGTTTTCTCTCACCTCCAACCTCTCTGGGTATCTCTGTCGAGTGTGTTTTACACATGCACCGGTGCAATCTCTTTCTCCATTTGTATTCCATCTGCCTCCAACAAATTCTGAAAACCTTGCCTGGGCCGCCTCATTTGTATGCACTTAATCTGGCTTTATCCTGTTTTATGGAGCGTCTTCTTTAAATTGATTCAGGCAAAAGCATAGCAGGGGCTTTGCATAGATTTCGCATGCATGACATTTCTGCACAGTTGGTCCCATTATACACCATCCTGAGCACATTCTGCCCATAAAACCACCATATTAAACAAGAAAAAAAATATGCATCAAAATAAAGAGAGCCATGGGAGGAGAAGGAGAAGGAGGAGGATGAACAGAGCTGACCACTGTCCACTTCTCCAGTGTAATTATGGGTAGCAATTTTCCGGTCTTTGTTCCTTGACTATCCAGTTCATGTGGCATCAGCTTCACATCTTCCTCCATCCAGGGCCATGTCCTACTCTGCTGAGCTCCATGGAGCTGGGTCAGAGCCTACCCGAGGCCCTGTGACTCTCTGAGACTCTCGCAAGGGGGACTTTGCAGCTGGCCACTGACTCGGGGGGACTCAGCGTGGGGTACCACAGTATGGTCAGCATCCTCAGGAGCTCCCGCGGTGGCAGAAGGCACGAGGAGCATCTCTTCAGCCACACCTCCTCCACGCTGGTAATAAACCGCATCATCAGAGAAAAAACGCTGTAAGTGTGGGAATTATCTGTCCTGCCCTCTGTGATCTTTACAAACCAAACGAGTTCACCAAACTCCTGGAATTATTGCTGAAAATTTTGCACCTCTTCTCAGCATACATACGCGTGTGCTTTCTATAGCTATGAAATCCAAGCAGTAGCAGGTGTGATCAGGTGAATACTGCTTTGTTAGTGTGGCTAGGCAACAGCAAAAAGTGTTATTCAATATTTTATTAGGGAGAATTAATATTTCTTTAAAGGTCTGCTAATGATTTAACAATATTATTGTTATGTTAAGGTTGGGGGAATTAGAGAAAGAGTACTTGTGTTAATATGTCAACACATTAAAAACGCAGCTCCATTTAGGCAGACACTTAGGTTAATGTGTTACATATTAAAAAGTCCAATTTCCTTTGCTGGCTACAAATAACAATCGAGATTATTGACACTGAATGATTTGCAATGTACTATTTTACTTTTCGCTTCTTGTGTTTGTGTGCTCTGCTTGATTTATAATGATTGGAGCTCTGGCCCTATAAATTTTCTGTATTAAGAAAATATGAAGCCAGTTTTATAATATACAGTAAGAAAGAAAAAAAAAAAAGCATGCTGCCATGCACAGACACGGGAATGCGAATGGGATCAGCTCTTTTATAGAACGCAATAAAACCATTCTCATCATTATATCAGCATCTTGTTGCTTTAGCAGGAGCCCACTGGACCTGCCCATTGGGAGCTCCGGCACCTCTGACCATCTCTGCTCGCACAAAGCCTGCCTCTGCTTGGGGTGTCTGCCCTTGAGGAAAGTCCCCCAGAGCCTGGTGGGTACCACCCATCCCATGCCTGATGGGACGAGCGCGACGCAGGGCTGCGTGCTCGCTCCAGGGTCCTCGATAACCAGCCCTGCTGGGACACTGGTGCTCGCAGCGCTGTCAGAGAAACCTCATAATTCATGATGGCTCTGCTCACAAGGAGCGGGAAGAAGTCTCGTCATTAGTGGCCTTCCTTCTGGTTGAGCGTTGAAGGCAAATCCAATACATTAACCAAGTGCAACTGGGAGAATTAGAAAACCAGAGGCTGTTGAGGATAAGCCAAGCACACACGTAAGTTTTGCAAATAACTGACGACAGAGCTTTGTATTGATAAAAAGCAAGCAAAAACACAAATACTGCACTGCCAAATCCCCGACCAGAGGTAAAACCACTCCAGTTTCTCCCAAGACACTGTGCTCGCTGCCTTGGGTAAGCCGGTGTTGCTGGCCAGCCTAATGTCCTCATGTCCCTTGTGACTCTCTCCCTTGCTTCAGGCTGAAGCAAGGTGTCACAGGAGACTCCTCAGACTCACCCTGAAAATGTGAGCCTGTGAACATGGCTATGATAGGTAAAAAAAAAGAAAAGAAACCACTGGTCTGAACAGAGTTTATGAAAACCTGTGGGTAGACTGGCACGGTTCAGGGCAGGAGGGAGGGACACCATGTCTCGCTGCTGTCATAGGGCTTCCTGCGATATGACCACTGTCTCAGTTGCTTAATTTTGATCTAGAAAGCCATCTGTTCAAACTGAAAGCTACTGCTCTGGCTCCTCATATCAGGTAGGGGTGATATTTTAATCTTTCGGCTTAGGGAATCCACCTGTTTTTGAGAGGAACGCTGAGGAGCAACCTAAGGTTGTGCCCTCATTAAAAAAACATTGGGTAATGATCATATCAGCCCGTAGACTCACAAATATTAGAGCCTGGAGAGGCACCGTGGACATTTCTGACTTCCAATCTGGGTAAGAGAGGATGATAACTTTCCATGTAACAGTCCTGCATCGCACCCCATACCCATTGCTCATCCTCGTGCAGGACTCGGGCCTCCAGGAGATACAGAGAACTCAAGAAAAACTCTTAAATTTAGGGTGCCTTTAAAGTTTGCTGATGAGAAGAAGAAGATATTTATCTGCCTGACTGAGCTGTGGTTCAAAGACCAAATAGCTGCGTATACACTGCAGAGATGAATTCAGTATACATTTCTGAATTGACTTTTTATATACTCGCCATCAATAAATCCTCAAAGCCACTTGTATCAAAATGAAAACTAGCTATGGAAATCATTAGATCTACAGTCAGTAATTGATAACACGCATTTCAAATGCGGAAATGAATTAGCTTTTGGCTTATGGGGGAATTTCAGACTGTATCCAATTTCATTAGGCAAGAAATTCAAATGATGAACGAATAGCCTTTATTGTTCTGCTTTTGAAAAGGAACCATTTGTTATCTTTTCGCCTCTTCTGAGGCGATCTTTTTTGTTGTCTACAAAGTTTAAAGAGCTCAAAAGTAATCTTATGGTTTAGTGAAATGCGAACTTACAATGTCCCACATCTTTTACCTCTCCAGAGCTCAAGAATTTTACTCTTATGCAGACAAAGGGTGCTTTGCACCCCATCGAAAACAGTTAAGTTTCTCCTGTTGGTGCCACAACATCCAAAAACCTCATTGCCCGAGCAATTCAAAGAGCTCTGAGAAGTGAGACGTGAGCTGAAACTCTCTCTGCCATCCGCGTTCGGCAGCTTCTCTTGCCAAGAAAGTGCTTCCAGGCCATCTTTTAGCCCAAAAACTTTCAGACACTGCTCTTGCTAACTTCAAAACACAAAGAAAAAGTTGCAAGGAAGCAGGTTTTCAAACTTCTGTTGGATGAGTAAGTACGGCACGGAGCAGCTTTCCCACCCCAAGATGATCTGCAGGATCCAGTCCCGTTTTTCTTCCCCCTCCATCCCACCCCAAGCTGGGACAGCAGGGGTCTGGCTACGCTTGAGCACATTTTAGTGAGCAGAGAATGTGAAACAGTTGTTGTTGCTGCTGCTCAGGCCAGTTGAAATATTTCATCTTGGGTTTCAACAGTTAAATAAAAAAAAAATTAAAAAAAAAAAAAGAAGGAAAAAAAGACACCCCCCTCCCAGCATTGTTTTGTTTTATTTTAGCTGCAGAAGTATGCTGATTTGAACGCAGGAAACAAAGTTGCCAATCTCAGTATGTCACAACACAGAGTTTTCACAATTTGGACTTGTTTTGTCTTTTCAGAAGGAGGAGGTGAGGAAAACTACAAAATATAAGCCACTCTTGCAAAAATAAAAATAAAAACTTACCAATATTTGGAAAAATAATGTATTGTTTCTGGTGTTCCCAAAGTCTCAAAAGTTCCCAAAGGCCAGGTTGGACGGGGCTTTGAGCAACCTGGTCTGGTGGGAGGTGTCCCTGCCCAGGGCAGGGGGGTTGGAATGAGGTGATCTTTAAGGTCATTTCCCACCCAAAACATTCTATGATTCTATGATGATCAGCATCACCTTGTGTTCAAACCCTGTCCTCCTGTTTATCTACAGTCTCTCCCATTGCATAATAAACCATGTATTTTGGAAAGACAGTTTCCACTCCATCCCCCAAAAGCGTTCTGCAGGGCCAGACGCAAGATCAGCTCTTGCAAAACCTCATTTTTAATTGCCTTGAAACACTTGTTGGAGGTAAGGAAATGATTCCTCTTATTCTTGAGTATCTGACTCGCAGGGAGACTTGGTGGAACACACATCAGTCTAACGTCTGTCATCTCCAGGGTGGTCACATAGCTTTTATGGCTGCTGGAGGGAGAGGCAGGCCCCTTGACCTGGTGACTCGTGCAGTCCTAGTGGAGGTGTCTTCAATAGGTGGGAAAAACTGAGCACCAAGAGGACTTTTAATTTGTCCCAAGCTGGTGGCAGTCTGGAGGAAGAGACAGATGCCGTACCAGAGTGCAATGGCTGGCAGGCAACTCAGAGCAATCTATTTCATTCTTCATCCGTCTTTAATAAGATAAAAAAAAAATATGTATAGACTCCACACACATAAATCTGAAATTCGTAAAATTTATAGGAGAAAAAAAGAAAAAAGGAAAAGAAAAACCCCACAGCTCCTCTTTTGTTTGCTCTGGGCACCGTCCCAAACTCACACCAAACTGCAGGAGCGATCTTGGCTGGCCTGAAAACACTGAGGCTATTAGAAGAATTGAATCCAGACCTTTCAAAAAAAAAAATCATTTAAAATTACAGAGAAACCCATATGGTTAGAGAGTATTAAAGTCACAGAGTCAAGTACTCAAAAGTTAGGAAGTCTGAGATTTGAGGTTGCTTGCAAACGTACTTTCGACAGTGCAATGGCAAAAACCAGAACGCAGGTATGAGAGCCAACCTGACTACATTTCCCGTACCGATGCGTGCGTGTTTCTCGATGAAAGCAAATGAGGTTCGAAACATTTTCTTTAAGCTCTCTCAGGCACCATGGCATGTTTTCACCTTCCCTTGCTCTGAGGTGTAGAGGGACGCCTTCGCTACGGGGTCTGCGGGCGTCCCGTGCCAGGACACCGCTGTGCTGCTGCTCCGACCGCGGCTGCAAAGCAAAGTTATTCTGGCACTGCTGTTCTTTAGGAGGGTGGGAGATTTTTAGCAATTCTAATTGAAGAAGGTCCAGAAACATCAAAAGTCCTCTTTGGTTGCTGTGAACCCCCGGGGTCATCCCGGTATGCCAAAATCAATAGTACCCACGCCGTATTGATTTTGAAATTTGAGATTAAAGCCAATCATTTTCTACTGCTGGCTGCCATCTAGAAAACCAAAGTAGGAATGAAAAATTCTCACCGAAAGAAAGAAAAGCAAAACAAGAAGAAAAGGGAATTGAGTTATGTTCCTTTGTACGAAATAATCAGCTTTAACCAAGATGAGTTTTAGCTCTCAACACACTGAGCGCAAACAGGACTGTTTCATTATCATGCAGCCAATGATTTTGGAATGAAGGATTAACAACATCTTAAACAGATGCTTCCAATGAACTTCCAAAAATATATGGGGTGGGTTTTTTTTTTTTCTCTACTAGGGATTAGAAGGCTGTACAGTAATTAGTTCTGAAATATTTTGGCTGGATTACTGTGTACTGCTGTATGAAGGATATGTAACTATCTCTCACTAGTCTGGCTAATACGTTCCATTTTGTGTTTCAAATTCATATATATTGTCTGTGGATTTGCTGAAAGTATAAATAGAACAAAATCCCAATTTTCGTTTGCTAGGAATTTGTCAGGGCACATTCTTTTGAGAACCGTCTCAAAGAAACTACTTTTTTTTTTACCGAATACTGTAACATCGCAGAGCTAAAGCTATGCCTTATGTTTTCAGAAGTGACCCCCAGTCTCGCATCAGCAGTTTTGAGGTGTTCAGCCTTGGTCAAGTTTGCAGGATGACAGTGATTTTTCTTGATGAAGCCCTCAGGAAACAAGGCAACTCAAAAGACTATTAGTTATTTGCCTGCACCTCGGTGTTTTCACGAGGGTATCCTTAGACCCATTTTCTGAAATGGTTAAGCACAGGTTGATCAGGAAACCCAATGCAAGGTGGGACCACTCAACACCTGTCAAGAGCAGCAACGGCTTCCTGCATACCACAATTGTAGAATCATAGAATGGTTTGGGTTGGAAGGGACATTAAAGACCATCCAGTTCCAACCCCCTGCTGTGGGCAGGGACACCTCCCACCAGCCCAGGTTGCCCCAAGCCCCGTCCAACCTGGCCTTGAACACCTCCAGGGATGGGGCAAGAGTATCTGAAAGCCAAGTTGGAGACCATTTCCGGTGCAAAGACCTGTCAAATCAGTAGTTCCTGATTGGTATTTCTTTCTTTGGGATGTACAGGTTCAATGTAGGAGGATTGACATGGGTGAGGGGCCGTTCACGTCTAGGCAGCTATGGTTTAACAGAGCTCCACATGGAAATCTCACCCATTCACGGCAACTGCCTGGAAATGAAGTCTATTGGCCAGGATTTACTTGCAGAAATTAGTCAGCAAGTATTTTGAGTTGCAAGACTGAGAAAACCACTATGCTGCTCAAAGACAAATTAAAAACCAGGAAAAAAAAAAGCCCATAATTCATCGAATAAGTGATTCATAATGAATTATTAGCTCTTTTCTATTGGCTACTGTGTATCATCAGGGTCTAGAAGCAGACAGAGCTTGGGGAAGACTGTAAATCTCATTAACAGTCAGCAGACATATGGTCTTGACGGAGAGGAGGGGGAATCCTCGGTTGTTTCCTCCAGCAAGGTTCCCATCTTGCCTGGATCGAGGCGTCCGATTCCTGCCTGCCTATCGCGCACAGTGCCGTACAGACACATACCGGCATGGCTTCGTTTCCCATTGCCCATCGAAATGCCAACTTGTCCTCCAGTCAAGACCAGCAGAGCTCCCCTCAGCTGGCTGAAATCCAACAGCCGGGCTCTCTTTAGGAATGAGAGGACCCCAAATTTACCCTCCATGAGCAGGACAAGAGGACCAATGTCATGCTGTTATTTACAATTCTGCTACAAATCAAGTGTGTTTTCTCCTCAGAGAGTATTTGTTTCCAAGGACAAAATCACCATCTGCCAGATGCCAATAAAGCGAGCTCTTCTCATGCACAATACTCTCTCTTGATACTGCCAATCCCCGTATTTCACTTCACTCCAGCATTACCTGTTGTTGGTCTTGGTTGCAGCAAAAGAAAGAGAGTGAAATATTCACGACAGTACCCCTTTTATTTTCCAGGTCAACCTATCATTTGGATTTGGCAACCTTCGAAGAAGATGAAAGCAAAGTATCTTCATCGCGTAGCCCAGAAGAATTTACAGTCCAAATGAACCAATTTCGAGGAGCAAGAGAAGCGGGCTTTCGAGGTCTTAGCTGTTACTTTTCTGCATTCTGCTGTCTTGGAGTAAAATGTAATATTTATAGAAAGGAAAACTGTGTACATTTAGACTGACATTTGGAGCCAACCATCTTGTTTCTAAATATTCATGAAGCAAGTAGACTGTGAGCATCTCAACAGCGAGGAAAACACGCCTTCAGTGTATTTTCCAAATAATTCTCTTTTGCATTTATTACATTTCCTGTATTTTTGTCGCTTTAAAACGTCTTCTCTTCATTACATGGGTTTCGAGGGATGGAGATGTGTAAAATTGGCAATCTGCTGTAGCGAAACACAACGTACGCTCGTCCTGCGCTCGCTCCTCTGCATCCCCCTGCTCCAGCTGGCAGCGTGCCGAGCACCGGCTCCCACGTGCCGTGCCGTTCGCGTCTGCCACCAAGCATCGCCCTCCGTATCGCACCGCGGGCACAACCTGCCTATCTATTGTCTGAACACCCACAGAAAATCTGCTTGTACCCCCCCTCAAGGGAGGTAGGGCGGCTGTCCTTCACCCGAGTGACAAACCAGAGGGGTTTGCTCCTTCTCGCTGCAGGATTATAAAGGGCTTGGGGAAATTTATGATAGAAAACCAAAGACCGGAAGGGGAGGGAGGTGGAGGGCAGGAGCACCTTGCCACCCTATAATCTCATGATCATCCCCCTGTCTTACTCACGATATCACAGACTGTGGCACGGCTATGGTCCCACAAAGCATCCTGATCTTGGGCACATTCTGCTTCCCTCCTGCACTGCCATCGTGACCACCCTCTCCAAATTTTTCCTCACCCTGTGATATCCTCTGAAGTGGCGCAGTACCCGAGATGAAAGAGCAGCATGGCCTGATGCAGGAGCATTGCACTCTCGATTTCGTCCTTTCTTCCTGCCCTAATAGCCACCGCCGCTGTCGCGCCTTTGCTGGGCGCTGACAGCCGCAGACAACCGCCCGCTCCGAGATCTCATTTTGGAGGTAATAGCTAATTTAGTTCCTTTCATGGTGAGTGTAGAGCCAGGTTATTTTCCCCCTATGTGCTTTACTTTGCTTTTAACAACATTGAATGTCAGCTGCCATTTTTACTGCTCTAACTCAGCCCCGGGAGCTCCTTCTCTGGCTCGACCGCAGCTCTTCACTGTTGGACGTGAGGAAGCCCAATAATTCAGTATGGCAAAATAGGACGTGGAGCCAGCTGAGCTGCACGGCAGAGCAGCCTCCCCTTCCTTCCAAGGCACCTCCAAGGGTTAAAGCTCCGTTTTAATAGCGCACAAACGTAATGCATCTGGGCAAGGTAGCTCTGCAGAGAGCACACAGAGCGGCTGGGCGAGGCAGACCATATAAAAAGGTTAGGAAAGTCCTTTCCTGCTGCATCCTTGGAGAAAGGATCTTTCTACAGGCTGAAGAAACCCTACGCACAGTCCTTGGTGCCTCCAGGGAGGCTCTTGCCTTCCCCCCACTTCTGGTCCACCTGGGTGCCTAGAAAACCCCACCGGTCCCTGCGATGCTCGCCTGGTCCCCCATCACTTTGGCTTCTGCAGAGCCACTCAGGTCCCAGCAGAGGTGTGACCAGTCCGCCCCGCTGTGAAAAAATCATTAGTTTATTCCTACGATTTGTTCTCTAACGTACTGGGCTCTCTCTGTGATGCTTCAGGGTTGGTTTTTTTTTTTGGTGCAGGATCCGGCCAAAAGCCTCAGGAAACTGCAGGGGAGCCCATTAGCGGGCGGCTCTCCTCTCTGTATTTTCACAGGTCTGTGCAACGTGAGTGCCAGTTACAAAGGGTGGGGACCCTTCCTTGGAATATCTCATTTATCCAGGAGTGTTAACCTTTTCCTTAACCCTGTTTCCCACCGAAGGCAAGCCTCGCTGCTCTGTATTTCCCTGGGATGCCCCCTGAGCTCGTTTTAAAGATTAGCCTTGCCCGTCTCCCTGCTGCCCAGGCTGAACCAAGGATTTGGTGGCGGTTCAGGGAGAGAGGGGGCTTCTGGAGACACCCCGCTCGCAAACAAAGAACGAAATAATCTGTTTCTCTTTTCCCTTTCCCTTGATTGCTCGTCTCTGCAGGCTTCCTGTGTCTGCTGGGTTTGGAAAGGTCTGTGGTTTCAGTTTTCACGCGTTCACCACGCCTGTCCCATCTGTCATGGGCTTTTGCATTTACCCTGGCAGGGCATACGCTCTTCTCCATCTTCCACGCTTGGGAACAGCCTCTGCTTTTCACTTCTTTCTTTGTTTTTCTTTATTTTCACTTTTTTACCTCCTTGTGGATTGGGAGAGTAGCTTCCTTCCAGCTCAGGAGGAAATCAAAACACCCAGAGACCTCAAAATCCTTCACAAACACAGGATTTCTGTCCACCCATTACCATTACTCACAGATGATTATTTTTATTTTTTTTTTTTCAGCACTGAGGCTGGTTTATATGTACATATATTTAACCTCAGATGGATTATTGCAGCGAAAAGAGTAAATAATGCGGCGGTGAATTACAAAAATTAATACCTTAAGATGAAACCTGCCTTAGCACAGCCCTATCAGCATCACCGCTCCATAATGTGAATGGCTGTGATTTATGACCTTCTGATAAAGATATCCTGATGGAGAAAAGATGCAGTTATGAGTAGGCAGGAGAGATGTCACATAGTTTATGTGTTTTGAACTTTTATTTTGGTGCTAGAAACGTGGATATAAAAGGCTATTTATCAGAGCCGGGCAGAAAATGAAGATATTTTCTGATAATTTTAACATATCACCTCAAAATATTGCTGAAAAAGTTTGGTTTTCCAGCAAGAAATTTCTGACCAAGTTGTAGGTATGTTTTCTTCCAAAATACTTCTATTTGTTCCTATTTATTCTGACTTTGACAGTAAGGATTACTGCAAAATGCAATTTTTTACTCTCAACGTATAGGACTGTATATCGATACTTTTGGAAGATGAAGATGTTGGAGCCTTTAGGCCTGGATGTGATAAATTGGAACTGTCTAGGGTGAGATAATTACAAACCAGTTGCAATTATCATTGGTGCTCATTGAAAATCTGGGGTAATTTGCATGCAAGACTGCTGGGTTCGGTTTCAAGAAGGTGAACGAGCTGGATTGACAAATTTGTTAAATCTGCTTGAGAAGCACAGTTTAAAATAATAACAATAATTAGTAGTAATATAATTGATCTATTTTGTTCTGTGCATGACAGGAATTCACTTTAATTTGAACCAGCAAATTAAAGCAACATTTAGCATACTAAACAATATTGCTCATGAAAACGTCTATTTATATCTGCCAATAATTGTTATCTAACTATGAAGTATGCAGCAGATTATACAGTAACCTTGCGGTGCATCAGAGAAAGGAGATTTAAATCACTGAAGAACAGCTGAAATTTTCCAATAAGAGATACCATATCTAAAACATCAAGACTGCAGAGCAAGGCACCGAATAATCCGCCACACCTTGTACGAGAAACGACCTTGTTATTTGCACACAAGGGGTTAAAAGGAATTCAGCCAGATGGCCAAACTGGCATTCTCACTGGCATTTTCTGTTTTAAAATTAAATAAATTAAACCTGGAGGTATAGGGAGAGGATGGATTGCAAAAAAAACCAAAAAAGTCTGGGGGAAAAACAGTCTTCGAAAATGAAAGTAGTGGAGTTGTAGCATGATCCTGGGAAAACAAGAGGGACCACTCCTTTGTTTTAGCTCCTAGAGTTTTCTAGAGAGAAGCAGCAGGCTTTTCCAACAGGCTGTATCAAGACATAGAATCACAGAATCATAGAATGGTTTAGGTTGGAAGGGACCCTAAAGATCATCTCGTTCCACCCCCCTGCCCTGGGCAGGGACACCTCCCACCAGCCCAGGGGTCTCCAAGCCTCTATGACTTTGCTCTGTCATTCACAGTTGGATTATAATAACCCAGAGAAAGCAGAGCTGTTTTTTTGGAAGAGATGGTGATGTTCAAGCCCGAATAGACAGACGAGGCTCAATAAAAGTTACGGCTTGCTCAGGGCCAGGATTGTCCCATACCTTGAGGAGTCCTTTCAACCTGACCTCCACTTTGATGCTCAGCTCCTCGTCTTGGCCGGCTTCTGGGAGCAGCTCCGGTGGGCAGGCGCAAGAGGTGAGCACGTGGGCTTTGCAAGCTGTGCCAAAGCCACACCATGCCTTGCGACTTTGGAGAAGATGGAGCGTTTCTCCTCCCTCCTGCCTGAAGAAAAGGTTTTGAAGAAATCCCATTATCTCCCTTGGCCCGGAGGTCACCGCGCCCAGCTGGAGGAGTCACTCCAGTGTGAGCAGAGCTATCAGCTACGATGCCCCCAAGATTCACTGTCCCGCAGCCCCTTGGTGACCATGCAGTGCTGTCCTTCTTAATAGACGATGTCTTTAATTGTCTGCTAGAGCTAATTTCATTTTGTGAATCAAACCCTCGACAGCACTCTGCAGTCTTGTCCCTTCCCACTCCCTTCCCTTATCTTTGCCTCCTCTTGCCCCTGTGGTCAGGACAGGAGGTCAACGTCTACAGCACAGATAAACTCTGTCTGAAAGGTCCTCTGCAGAATATTGACAGGTTGGAAGTTTTTTTATCTTCTTTTTCCAGCATCTGGCTACAAATTCTGCAGTGATAGTCAGAGCCTGGGTGTTCACTGAGGGCGGTTGTTCTGGGTCGCGTATTTTCATGTGCTGGGGGCCTTGCCAGGTGTGTTGGGGAGGAAGACAAGCTCTTTGCACCCAGGTATTTGCCACCTCCAGGTTAGCCAGGGTGCGAAGGCAATGTGGGAGAGGATGCAGTGGGGAGCAGGCAGCCTCGCAGGCAAGGAGGACTTCAAAAACATACCCGCTGCTTTGGCTGCCTTGCTTTTCCATGCACATCCAGCTCAGAGCCCCAGCCCTTACTTTTGGGACCCTTTCAATGCCGCTCTGCTCTGGCAGAGAGTTCTGAAAACGTGGTGCTTTCTCATGTGGGTAGAATAGAGGTGGAATTCACTGGGACACATCGTTTAGGAAAGACCTTTTTCCCCCTCTGCTTTCTTTGCATTTGTAACCAAGCTGAGTTGCTCTAGGTTTTGCTGCGGGTCAATAAAAAGAAATCTCCATCACCAACGGCTTCTCAGAGCCAAACTTCTCCCTAGTACGTGGGGTCTGGGCGAGCCATCAGGGTTTTACCACGATTTCTGATGTGCTGCCAGTCCGGTGATGAAGGTGTTAATCAGACTGGGGCAGCCACCGAGTTTTGATGAGGTGCTGAATCCCAGGGGCTAAACCCGAGGAGCAGGACAGGGCAAACTGGGGGCCAAAGTCTGTTTGGGTCGGAAACCAATCTCCTCCTGACAGCTTAGAATCATAGAATCATAGAATCATAGAATAAGTGAGGTTGGAAGGGACCATTAAGATCATCAAGTCCAACCGTTAACCTACCCTGATTTAAAAACACCCACTTCTAAACCATGTCCCTAAGCACCTCATCTACCCTTTTCTTAAACACCTCCAGGGATGGTGAATCCACCACCTCTCTGGGCAGCCCATTCCAATGTTTAATAACCCTTTGAGTGAAAAAATGCTTCCTAATATCCAATCTAAACCTGCCCTGACATAACTTGAACCCGTTTCCTCTTGTCCTATCACTTGCCACGTGGGAGAAGAGGTCAGCCCCCATCTCTCTAAAACCTCCCTTCAGGTAGTTGTAGAGGGTGATAAGGTCACCCCTCAGCCTCCTCTTCTCCAGGCTAAACAACCCCAGTTCCCTCAGTCGTTCCTCGTAAGATTTGTCCTCCAGACCCCTCACCAGCCTGGTAGCCCTTCTCTGGACACGCTCCAGCACCTCAATGTCCTTCTTGTAGTGAGGGGCTTCATCACATCTGACTTACACGTCTATGGTGTAGATGCCTCCAGGAGAGCTTCCCTCCCTCGGTACTTGGTGGAGTTGAGTCAATAAAGTTAATGGAGCTCAGAGAGGGAGTCATCCAACCAAATGGGAGTTTTAATTTTTTTCCTATTTAGGAAAAGATGAATACTGTCGTAGACTCCGCTGACAGTAAGGGCCATCTGAGCTCCTGGCAGAGGCTTTCCCCACAGAGCCCACATCCAGCCGAAGGCATCCCAGCCCCATGGGTATGCTGAGAAGGTTGTTTCTAGTTCCCAGACCTGGTTCCTGCTCTGTGTTGGGGTAACCTGTGTGCTTGCCAAAAACTAAAACCATCATTTCAAGCAACCAATGACTCCTAGCCCCTCTACTCTGTTCTTGGGAGACCCCCCCTGCAGTGCTGCCTCCAGCTCTGGGACCCCCAACACAAGCAGGACCTGTACCTGCTGGAGTGGGGCCACAGAAGAGGCCACAAAGATGCTGTGAGGGCTGGAGCCCCTCTGCTGGGAGGACAGGCTGAGAGAATTGAGGGTGTTCAGCCTGGATTCTCCGGGAGAAGGCTCCGGGGAGACCTCAGAGCCCCTTCCAGTGCCTAAAGGAGCTCCAGGAGAGCTGGGGAGGGACCCTTGATCAGGGAGTGGAGCCATAGGACGAGGGGGAACAGTTTTAAACTGAAAGAGGACAGATTTAGATGAGATATTAGGAAGAAATTCTTTCCTGTGAGGGTGGTGAGATATTGGCCCAGGCTGCCCAGAGAAGCTGTGGCTGCCCCATCCCTGGAGGTGTTCAAGGCCAGGTTGGACGGGGCTTGGAGCAACCTGGGCTGGTGGGAGGTGTCCCTGCCCAGAGCAGGAGGGTGGAACTGGATGGTCTTTAATGTCCCTTCCAACTCTAACCATTCTATGATTCTACGATTCCTAGACCTCAATTCAAAGCCTGTTAATGTCCATAGAGGTCCTTCTACAGACTTGCCTGATCTGTGGATGAGACCTTGAAGGCTCCAGCTAATTCCTCTTTCCCCTGCATGGCATATCGTAATGTCCACCTCATTGAAGGGAAATGCCTAGCTGAAACAGTCAGGATGGTGCCCAAGGGTGAGCTTGAGAGATACTGACAGATCTCCATGGTGCATGTCATACTCCACCTGGCTCCCTGCTTCATTTTAATAAGTGACTTGGTTTCCTAGGGACTAATATTAACTGAACAAACTATTTAATTTTGCTGATTAATTAGCACAGGGAAAAGATCTGACCTTGCTGTGGAGGTAATAATATTCCTCTTATGCCACCATGAGAGGATGGTTTAATTCTGTGACCCCAGAGCAGCTTGATCATTACTCCACGTTGAATATGATGGTGAAATCCTCTTTCCTGAGGGGAATGTGGGTGACCCTGGGTAAGCAGAGCACACAAAAAAGGAATTATCTGTTTTATGCAATCAGTAGATCAAGAGATAATAACAGTGCAGAAATGTCATGAAGTACATGCCTGTCTCCATGCACATTAGCCATCCACGTGCCAAGAAGTTAGGATTGGAGGCATCTGGTCTGTCAAAAAAACAGAGTTAAAAGGAAAGCAGAGAAAACTTTGCCTTTTGTTCTTGGTTGATCAGAGTGAAGCAGCTGGGGACGAAGGGATGAGATGCTTCTAAAACAACGTGAGGTTGTGGCAGGGCACAGAGTCTGTGCTCCTGCGGTTTGGGACCCCATCCGAAGCTCTTGGATTGATTTACAGCCCACTGACCTCTCCTGGGTGTTTTGCTGACCCAAAATGTCTGTAGATAGACGGAGGAACACAGACTGCTCCTGAGTTTTTGGTTGAGTTTTAGTTGTGAACCAGGGGGCCTCCAACACCTTCCTCTGAAGTATTTGGTGCTGGCAATATTTTTTTGGTGGCACCTCCCCTACTCATAGGGCTGGTGGTGGCCGTGGCTTAGCGCTGGCTAGTCACCACAAGGCCAGTCCTTTGGGTACTGCTGCTGGGGAGCTCTTCCCTCCCTCAGGTGGTAGTCTACAATTAGAGATGAAATTATAAACCCAGGCACCAGCGTGATGGGCCGCATATGCACCCTGGATAAATTAATTCAGACACTGCAATTGCAATTTCATCTCCTACTTCTCTCCATTGTCTTTCCATAAGACCAAGAAGAGTCTGAGGGCAACTTACTCTGATTCCTTCTTCTCTCTTTTTCTACAAAGTCATTTACCTATGCAAATTTCTGCTCTACTGCCCATTACCCGTCCGTCACATCATCCCGTTATCCCTGCGTGGAGTCTAGTGGCTCTGGCTTCTGCGGGACAACTCTTTCCATTTGAAGGTCAAAGAGGCTGAAATGCCACCATCATCCTGTTTTTCTAAGGGCCACTCTCCTAGTCTATCATAATACACTGAAGTCGCTGGATGCCTTTTTTCTCCTATTCTATCATAACACAGGGATAATGGATGCATTTTCAATATGTCATCTGACGGTACGTTGGTCCCTAACCAGCCCTTTAGACCTGCTACAAGGTTCTTGTAATAAATTCAACGCTAGAGCCGGTGGAAAATATCTCAGACGAATGTTGTGGTTTTTTCCTCCACAGGAAAATGCAGTCGGACTGAAATCAAAACATTTTGAAGGAAATGTGTTGATTTTGACTGGGAAGTATCAAAACAGAATGTTTCAACTTTCTGGTTTTGTTTTGACAGTATCAAAATGTTTCATTTCCATGAGGTAAAAACATTTGGGTTTGATTTTCTCCTAGTTTAGTTTTGACTTTCACTTTACATGAAAACATTTTCTTTTGTCATCAAAAGCCTGAATAGAAGCTCGTGTAAGTGTCAGGATACCGCAATGGAAACACGTCGGTGTTTCGGGTGTCTCGCTGCTCGCAGCTCAGCTGCCCCCAAGCCAGACTCGGAGCCCTCCTTTCCACTGGCCAGCCCCATCCCACCACAGTCACCAAACTGGAGCAGCAAAAATCCATCCAAACGCACTGGTGGAGCCAGAGCTGAGGAGATGCAGCCACAAGGGGCTTTAGCCTTCCAGCCCAACCCAACGGGCAATATATTTGCTCACATGCCGGGTCTTTGCTGCCAACCCTTTGCTGCTGTAATCCGCATGCTGTTGCTAAGGCTTTCTAGAAACCATGAAAGGTAGGGGGCTGGTGCGAAACCACATCTTCATTTCTCACCTTACTGTGCTTCAACCACCGTTAACAGCTTTTGCTACTGGAAGGAAGGAAAAGTGTTTCACGTCCGCCAGTGAGGACTTGCTGGCGGGGGCCGAGACAGGATACATCAGCAGACTAAAGAAAACAATTAAAGGGAGGTAGCACATAGAAATTAACCTTTCGAGGATGGAACCGGATAAAATGACTCCTCTTCCTCAGCCTATCTGTAGCACAGGCTGGTGATTCATTTCTCCGTGGCGCTCATTGCCATGCTATAAAGCATGGAGAAAATTAGTAGGGAGCTTGAAAAGTCCCAAGCATTAAAAGATTTTATTTCCTGGGTCTGTTTGCTCTTCTGCTTTCCCATTTGCTTGCTGATTTCCCCTACAGCTTCTCCTAGGCATTTGGGGATGTATCTGCCTCTTGTGTGGCATCGTGACTCGAAAAAAAAAAAAGGGTTTACTTCTGAATTGACTTGTTTTCTATCTCTCAGCAATGTCTGAATGACCTGTATTGCTTTGGATAGAGGAGATGAGGGCTGAATGACCAGGAAGCTCAAGCTACAGCTCTGCTTTCAGTGAGGGTATTGCTTGTGCGCCTCCTTCTCTCTTCCACCTTTGGATTTTTTAAGAGTTTTAGTGTTCTGAATATGGCTTTCTTCCAGCAGCTTAGGTTAAAGCTGGCAGAGAGGGTAACGTGACCTTGGAGAAAGAAAGATCCCATAAGCTTTTCTTCTGCAAAATGTGAAGGGTTGCAGGGGTGTGAGTGCCCGTGTGCCTGCCCGCAATGGGAGGGAGGGTGAGTGCTGGGTTCGAGTGGAAAAATGCCCCAAACCAGAAAGAAACAGGTCAGAGGAGGCCTGTGGAGGGCAGGGGGAGGGGACGGGGACCCCAGGATAATGCGTAATGTCCCTTTTCACAAGCACAAAGAGCACAAGTACAGCTTCTTTGCAGAGACAAAGCGAATCTCCCAGTACCTGGAGGCTTGCCCGTGGTTAATTTAATGGGTCCAGCTCAGCCCCTCATCCCACACGGCTGAGATCAAGGGGTCACACAGAGTGTAAGTGTTTTATGAATACATTAAGAGTGTGATATTGGCTGGAGTCTATTAAACAAGGAAAGGCCCCAGCGTAATAGCTTCTCTCCACCGCAATTAGAAGTAAGTTCTCCGTACGCAGTTTCGGTCATGCAGTTGGATCCGATCCCTTGGCCTCTCCTCTGCCGCCCACTGCGGGACACCGCGTCTCCAACAGCAAACAATCTTGGACAAATCACAATAAAAAACCACATCACTGGGTTAAGAAAGGGAAAAAAAGAAAGACAAAGAGAGAAAGAAATGGGCCTGGGGGCAGGAGAGGAAACTGACACCTCATTGAGCTGTTATTCTGGTCCTGGTGAAAGCCCAAGATCATTCGTAGGGGCCCTCAGAAATTCATAAACACCTTTATTTGTAGTTTCCAATTTGACTTTGTTCAAACTGGAGGGTACAAATGTGTTCCTGTCGCTAGCTGCTGATTCTGCTACTTCTCCAAAAAGAAATGGCTTTGCCTTTTTTAGTGTGTGCCTCATAAAATAGGGATTAAGAGCATTTTTTTAAAACATAGTTTTTGTAATAGTGCAGCCCCAAACCCCTTCAATCAGCAAACTTTAGCACGACTTGACAGACTAAACTGCCATTCCTTAACCCACAGGACAAGAAGTGCCATTTGCACATGGTTGAGTGGCGAGCAAGAAAGATTCATGTCGCCTGCTAATTGCCGTTGGCTCTGCGCCACCGCACAAACACTTCAGCACCGACTGCATTTCTGTTCCCGATTCCATCTTGGTAAATGTCTTTTTCTGTATTTCAATGACTCAGGAGTGCGTGTAGCTAGAATTCTTTCAGAAAGGTGGGCAGGGAAAGGACAAGTGGCTATTGCTAGAAAGGTACGGGTAGGAAAAGTTCTCCAGCAATGCCTGTGAACACACTAAGAGCTGAGAAGAGACCTCCTGGGCACAAAGCTGACATTGAAACCTACTGTGAATGTCTCTGGGTATTCAGTTCTTCAGATAAAAGCAGTGCAAACAGGGCGTTAATGTGGAAAAAGCACAGTAACTGTCACATGGAAGAACTTCTCTTGCCTTCAATATTCTACCCTCAACCATGTCTCCCAGTGCTATCTGAGGTATCTGAACGTATCTGAGATGTCCACACAGGGTTGGGAAATAGGACAGAAGAATTATGAAAGTCACGTGCCTTCCATAAGTGGCTTTCAGCAGCCCAGGGTGGATACCTGAGGTGGACACTCCTTCAGTTGTCCCCGGGCATCTGTGTGGGCGACTGAAACCATCCATCCGAGTTCCTTTTCTGCCTGCAGACAGTACCCTAAATCAACTTCAAGCTGAGCCAAGTTTCAGCTATGCCTCATTCCCTACCTCTGACCCCTCAGAGCTAGGTTGGGGATTGTAGAGATAACTCCACCAGCCCTCGTCCACTGTGAAGAGCACTGCAGAAAAAAGCCGGGGAAATGAGTAATTCTGGGCTCTGGGTCAGGGTCTGCAGCAAATAACACAAACGAGGATTGTGAATGTTCAGACTAACCAAAAAGCACTGACCAGCCCTCCCTGAAACCAGGGAGAGGCGGGTGGGAGCCCACCTTAAGGTTCATTCAGTGGAGAGAAAGATGAAGATGTTGCCAACAGGATGAAGGACGTGGTTGTCCAATGAAGCCAGGCAGGAGGCCAAGGTGGGGATGCAAGGAGGTAATGAGCTTCTTCATTGCCAGACTCTGCAGTCCTCACGGGACAATCCTAGTATTTTATGCACTTTTCATGTTCTACAAATAACTTTCCAAAGAGAATTGAAGTGCTTGGCATGAGTCTTCCTGAAGAACCACACTGCATTTCCAGTTATCTGCACAATCTCCTTTAGAGCCACATGACAGAAACTGTAGTCATTGATAAACTTAATCTGTTCCTTTCTCCAGGGCAGAATCCTGTAAATAAGTGAGATTCGTTTCTCTCTCCTCTTCTTTGTTTTGTCATTCTTGTGGACAGGATGATAGATTTTGATTTCCTGTGTCCTTCCTTTTCATTGACAGTCTTTTGTAAAGAAATACGACTGGCATGGATTTTTCTTTTAATGGACTTAATTGAAATGATGGCAAATGTCATGACTTGAAGTACAGGTTATGAAGTCTGAATATACTCACATATGTACACTCCTAACAATTCAAAATGTATGATTATATAGCAACAATAAGCTTTCATGGTAATAGCCTAACATTGACTCTAAATACTGATTTCAGTATATTATGTGCTATGTACCCTGCAGGCAAAACAGCACATACAGGCCTTAAACCAGGAACAATTAGGATTTGGCAAGTTTATTTAAATCCACGTAGGATGCAATCAACCACAAATGCTCTGAAGATAATGTCAAACTGGGGGATGAGTTGGGCTGGGGAAAATTCACGGCAAGAACTGAACAAAGTCTCCCCGTGGAGGACAGGTCAAGCTAAAGCCCCATATGCTGAACAGACAGATCTGGACCTGGTCCACCAAAAAAAAACCAACCCTGGGAACCAGGCTAAAGTCTGAAGCTCTGGAGCCTTTCAGCTGTGGGACATGTTGGGACATCATGGGACAGCATGAGCACTGTGTGGTGGTGGCAGTGTTCGTGGTCGCTCACCTTTCCAGGAATAACTGCAGTAGCTGGAGCATTCATTGAGAAGCGGGGAGCCTGACACGCACATCCTTCCCAGCAGGTTTCACTGCCACCACTGCCCACTTCTCTTCTCCGTTGAGCTCTTCTCAATGCTCCTCAGGGTCCTCTTGAACTTCATGTAATGGTACCCACTGACCTGCTGTCTCCTGACAATGCGTTTAACAATTAAATGGGCAGTAGGAGCACTGCTCAAGAAAGAACATGCTTTGTGTTTTAGGGCCAGATCACCAGCTTTTAATCTGAGTGTGTTAGGTGAGAGATGATCCTCTTATTCTCACCGTAAATTACTTTGCACATTGTCACTTCCAGCTCACAGCTTGCACTCGTTCGGGAGGATAATACAGAAATAGCAGGTGGCTCCTGCAGCCCAAAACCAGTCTGTGGCTCTCTCATATTTCTGGGGGGGTAAAAAAATAATCAAGTGGACAGAGAGAGGTGTGCAATGGCATGAAGACTTCTGAGAGATGGGAGGACTAATGAGGAAAATTGTCAATCACTTGGCTGGACAGAGAGAGACTTCTCCATCCTGCGAAGGCTCCTATCAGGGATATGTCAGTGATAATAAGTCTTGCCTACATTACTGGGGACAGCCTGAAAATATAACCATACATCGGAGTAGGTCTCCATCCTGCTATAATAACTGGGACAAAATAAACAGTTCAGAGCGATACCAGTCTTAGAAAAGGGTTGGCTCTACCTCCTAGTTTAAACAGCACCAAGTCTTTCTTCATGCCTTTGACTAATTAGTATTGCATCGAAACAGCTTGTTCAACTCTTTAATGTGTTTCCCCTTATTTTCACAGGAGGGTGGATTTCTCTCTCTTCTGGATGAAAACCTCTTTTAGGAAAAAAAAAAAACAAACCATCTACAAATGCCTCAATTCTCTGCTTTTTTGTAACTGCTTATGAAAGAAAAGAGCTTTCATAATAAGCATAAGAGATTCATGCATAAGAGAACACAGATTTCATCTGTGAATATCTGCTTGAAAATGGTCTTCCGAGGCATATCAGATCTATTCAAATCAGGTATCAAAACACTGTGTGCTACACACAACCCAAGATACCGTGGGCAGGGGAAAGGACCAGATCTGTGGTGGTAACATTCACTGAGAGCTAATGAAAGCGTTCTCTGAGAAAGCGTTTCTGTATGTAAAATATGGCTACAGTTTCACGTGACTGATTTTCTGCTTTTTCTTCCACCTAATAAAACTCCCGAAAGGGCAAGCCAGGCACTGCTACGGCATTTCCCCAACTGACACCAAGGGGGTCTTTCCAGTTAACGCTTGGCCCCAAACAAAAGACAAAGCACTTAATGCCTTTTGACATAAATTACCATGGAAGTTTGTCATCTTCTCAAAAAAAGCCTGGGTGTCTCATTTTCAAGTGCTGGTCTCTCATCGGTGCTTCCCAATTTTTGTGTCCAGTGTAAGAACTTCCTGGGGGCAGGTGATAGGAAGAAGTTTCTACTTGGTGTCCTTACCTCCTTTGCCTTGTAGTGACTTTGCCACGTGTCAATGACAAAGGAGAACTGGGCTCAGTCTCTCCTGAAGTCCTCTCATACAACCTCCCAGGAGTCAGAGCAGGCTCTGTTTGTGTTTGCAGGTGCATCTGCAAACTCTCGAGTCGTTGGGGGATACAGAACAAATACATTTATCTGAGAGGGAAACCAAACAAATGAGATAATCACTCGCTTTATTTGTGGAAACATGAGATAGCATAGCTGGCATTAGGAGCACAGCTGCTCACCTCGCCAGCAGGAATAATCATCCTTGTTGAGGAGGCATGTCAATGGAGAAGGGCAGATGTAGAGGTTGTGAGCTTCACTGCCACCCTCATCTGTCTTGGATGACTGCAGGAATGACGGGAGACGCTATGAGGGATTACAGCCAACGTCTTTATCCTCACAGAGGGGACCACAATTATTTCATTACCATCACGAGGCCCTTGCGGCGTTACAGTTTGGTTTGGTCTTTCTTCCGAGGCTCCAGTGACCAAAAGCTGCTTTGATGCACTTGGTCTCTGCAGACTGTGAGGAAAGTTGTGTTTAAAACTGCAACAGGAGGGATACCTGGGAGAGAGGATTTCATGCCGGGGATGAAATGCAATGTGTTCATAATGCGTTGTGCGGCCCCTCAGACTCAGCCGTTGCTCTGCAGAAGACAGCAAACATTTCCACTGCCAGCTGGCAGAGCACTCCCGAAGGGAAAGCAGACTCTCTCCTAATCCTACCTGATGTAGGAAGGCTGAGCATAATCTGTGTGCATAGACGCAACATTACACTAGCTCAGATGAAGACATGGACATTCAGATGATCGCTTGATAGAAGGTCAGAGGCAAATCCTCGCACATTCATGGCCCAGGCTTGGAGCTACCAGTCAAACCAGCTTGGACACCTGTGAAGTCTGGAGGTCGAGGACAAACCCACACACTCACCACCTTGCCTAATTTGTTCCCCACCACTCCCACTGTGGTTGCACTTACTCTAGAGCTTGGCAATGAGTCTTCTACTACCCAAACCTGAATTACCACTGAAAATGATACTGATGGAAATCAGGGAGAGCTGCTCCAGCAGGCTGAGGCTTACCAAGAGAAGCCCCACTACCAAGAAGGTTGCAAGGAAATGCAATGCCGTGGCTTAAAAAAGAAGCCAGCATGGCAGAGGACAACCTCCACCCAGGACTGCAAGAGAAGCACGTTCTCATCTCTGGTGCTTTTGACTTTGCTTTCAGGGTGCTCAGCTCCTCTCCAACCAAGAACTGAGCCCATGTGAAGGAAGATCCTTAGAGGTTTATAGGTTGGAGAAGTCTAGGCAGATGTTTTACAGCTGTGTCAAAGGATACATATGTGACAGAAGGGTGACTGCCTGCCAGTTCTCAAATCCTCATTCCAAGCACTGGAGGTGCAGAGTTTCTCAGAGAAACCATTGTCAGAATTTGTTTAACATGAATGAAACTGTATTTTTTTCCTGATCTCGTTCGTATTGATCCCTCCTATGAAACGAAAGAACATATAATCAGCTTTTCTATATATCACAGACTGTTAAAGGTCACGCAGATATCTACATCAAGCCAAAATATGAATTATGGCTAGTATTTCAAACCTAAAGACAGAATGCATCTGTTACACACAAGGACAGAAAAGAGCAGGATGTTATCAACATATTTTTGGATTTATGGGCATGGCAGAGAAAAACCCTGAACAAGCACCCAGTGCCTACCTAATTTAATGGACACTACTTTTCACCTGTCTTGATGGAGCTAAGTTGAGTTCCGTAAGCTTTGCATCATGAAGTGGTTTTCCAGACCTGGATGCTTTGAGAGCAGATTTGTTTGAATTTGCTTTCTACTTCTTGTTGGTCTTGAAGCAACGATCATCAAAACCCGATACAACACACCAAGGCATCCGAGACAAGCGGTGCTACACAGCCCTCCCCGATGCACCCCTTGTATCGCACCAGGGCTGCAGTGGCAAAATTGTGCAGACTTGTTCTGAGAATTTTGGGAGAAGTCATCACCCCTTCCTTTCACGTTACCCACATAGCCTCCAATCCCTGTTCCCAAAAGCATCATCTATGCTAAAAAGCATGCTTTTTTGGAAGGTGAGCTCTTGTGAGGAGGAGCAATAGCGCACCAGCGTCAGTCTTGATGTTTCATGTTAGTGGCATCCAGATCTCAGGCTACAGATCTCACCTCTGCCTGTAGAAAGGGTGTGAGAAATGGTCTTGCAGATTACCCAGGAGCTCCTTCATAAATTCTGTTTTGGTTTCCAGCCTGTAGTGCCAGAGTCAGACCACTTTGTTCCCTCTGTGGTCAATGGAGAGAGGAGTCTTCTTGGGAATGACGCAGAGCTGGAGTGACCACCAGCTCTGGACAAAGTCTGAAAAGATTCACCTTCCAGTCTGGGCACGAAAGGTTAAATGCCAGATACTGACAGTTCCTAGTCCAAAGAGTTCATGAAGGATGAGAAAGCATGGACCATTTTTTAGTTTATTTTAGAGGACGAAAATGGAGTCACTGTAATTAGAGCCCTCACTCAAGATGACACACCGAGAGTGGCAAAGCTGACGAGTGAGGTGTCTTCTGACCCCTGGATGAGATGCCAAATGCAGGAGGGACCTCTTTGGCCATGAATGCTGGTCTCCTCTTCTCCAAACCCTGCCCCAAACATGACACAATAGGGCCATATGGCAGATACGTTTTTACTCTAAGTGCTGTATTGTTCACTAAGAAAATTAGAAAGTGCTGGTTCTGGTAGCCAGAGTTTCTGGACAGTCCTTGGGATGGCTTTTCCTTCCTGATTGTACCTGTGTACATCTTCTCCTTGAGACAGGGAAGTACCACTGATATCTGCCAACCTTCCTGACTGTGTACCTAGATTGCCTTGCAAAGAAGAAGAAACTCTTGTATGACTGAGTTAAATTAAAGGAATTTCTTTTTCCAGATCCTTTTCCCTTTGTTTGTAAAGGCCACTTACATTTCAGAGGCTGTATCGCTGCGTATTTAAATGAGAAAACCCTTCTGGGAGAAAACGAACCATGAAACGCAGCACAGAGCTATGGGGCAGCATAGCAGGAAGGTAAAAGATCACTAAACAGGCAAAAATTCAGTCCAGGTATGGCTCCAGGTATTAGCAGGTGGTAGGAATAAAAGAAGAAGAATGCAGAGATAAATGTGGTGCCTCCTGACGTATCGAGATGAAAGCAGACAGTCTGTATAGTGAAGTCAAGCATTTATGTCTGTCTGTTCTCCAGGAACTTTTGGAAAGATAGTTCTGCTTGTGTTTTGTTGAAATAGAAGCCAGACTGCATAAAAATCATTAGGAGCTGTGGTTTTTTTATTATCTGTGATTTTTTTCCTCGTGCTAATGGATCCCAGACTGTTCTAAACCAAACAATAATAGCCAGGGGGAGAGCTGGAGGGATCTCTTCCTTTGCCAATGCTGAGCTATTGAGCATCTAATCATAACCAGGAGATGGGAACCAAGCCAGAGCCCTTCAATGTCCAGTTCCCAGGAAGAAAGAAAGAAAGCAAAGCACTCCAAAGTGTCCGAAGGCAGTCTGGATCCAGCCGTTTTAAATGGGATTCAAAGGCATCCACACCTGCAAGACTGTCAGGGCCTTTCCCATTGCATCTCCGGAGTAAGAAGCAGAAAAGCAATGCTGGAGCAGAGCAAGGGCCATGTGAAGTTTTCCACAGCAACCTGAGCTACAAATTCATTGGTATGCCTGGAAAATCCTTCCGTTCTATGCAAGAATAAGAGGATCACAAAGGAAGAGAGCAGAAGCTGGTTCAGACAAACAGAAGGACTTGGGTCCCCTTGCGTGCTGTCTGTGCCAAAGGATGTGGTGACTTCTGAGAGTCCACGTGGACTCAAGGGCAGAGGGGACAAGCTCATGGAGGAGAAACCCATGAACAGAGGGAAACTACACATGGACAATGAAGCCCCTGGTGTTGGAATCTGAGGGAGTGATATCTGGCTCAGAAGTCAATTCACGTTGAAATAGATCCATCACCCAAACGGACTTGTAATCCGCCATGGTCTAGAGAGATTATTACGCTGGTACAGGCTTTTTCCCTCTCCCTGGTTGGCCCAGGTCCTCACAAAATCCACTAAAACTCCTATGCAGGTAGGATAGATCCTTGTTTCCCAGCCATTATCTTCACAGCCGGGAAGATAATGCTCTCCGATGGTCATGACACCTCTTCCAGGTAAATGCAAGCGGAGTAACCTCTTATTTTCAGTACGTGGAAGGAATATTTCTGCCAAGTAAATGCCCTTACAACTCATGCAACACCACTCGCCTTGAGCGGAATTCAAGCATTCATCGCTGCGCAGGGAGATCAGAGCCAGGAGGGGGACCCCATACAAGTAGGTCAAGAAGGTGAAACAAGTCTTGTCTCATTAATATGGAGCAGGGAGAAAGGTGGGTGGGGACCTGGGGAGCGTCAAGGATTCGCTGAGTGAGACACAACTGAGTGCTCTGCACAGAAGACAAGCAAATACTGATGGTTTCAGCAGGCTGAGAGTGATCCTTTGGGGAGAAATGGGCACTCAAGAAAGACAGTTTTGGTCCTCTGATAGTAAGGACCGATATTTCAGTGCTTATTCAAAGCTTGGCACATGGAGGAGGTGAATTCCTGGGGCACGCGTGAGTATTTAGGTAGCTGGAGAAAAGATGAAATCTTCCATTTACCGCATCTCTGGCTTCTGGTGAGCCAACCACTCCAGCATCGTTTGTGTCCCTGTTTATTGACAGTATATTAACCTCTGGGTGAAATGATAGGCCTCAGCAACTTCACAGTGGCCTTTACGCTGTTTGCAGTGACTGCTAAATACCGCAGCAGATAATGTTATTTATTCAGCACGTTGCTAATGTTGGATTACAACAGGACCCCCGTCTGGAAATGGAGAGAACCCCCTGCAAGAGGCTGGCATGAATTCATTACGAATCAGTGCTGCTCGAATAAAGCATCTACGGAGAATATCTAAGCAGTGACCTTCATACAAAATGTATCGCATAACACTTTCTATTAAAATAATCATAAACACAGTAAGCAGTAAACAAAACAATCAAAATGTGTCTTGAAAATAAATGCAGAGAGGGGATGGTAGATGGAAGAGGGATTAAATTTCCATTTAGGTATTACAGGCAATGGAGGTTTTTTTCCCTTTTTCTTTTCAAACAATGTTTCCAAAATCAATAACAGGGGGAGGGAAATGGTGTGATTAGTAACATGGTGAGTAATTGCACCAGTTTGTCACCGCTCGTGTTCAATGTTAGAGCATCTATTAAGAAAGGAGGCTGTTGGAACCAGCCCCAGTCAATATTTGTCCATACCACAGAAAAAATCCTGCAGCCTGGCTAAATTCTGTAAGCTTTTTGATCAGACGCTTCGCCTCTGCCAACATCTGTCCTTCTCATCGTGATTAGACCAACAGGCTTCAAGATCAAATCACCGCCGTGCCAGATGACACACGTACCCACAGAGCAAGGCAATGCCCTTCTGTGATCTACATCGGGGCCAAACAGAGCTATGAAGTGACTTGCCAAAGGGCAGCCAAGCGAGATGGGGGACCGTGGCAGAGTCGAACCTGAAGGAAGACACCCTTTCTGCCTTTTTGAGGTGCTACAAACAGAGCTTCACTTTCATTTGCAGGGGCAAGCCTTCCTGCGGTCAGACCCATGCTGTTAGGAAAGGCGATGCCCCAGAGCTGAAGGTGAGCTGCCCTATGGTTCCTTGGTGCATCACTGTAGAAATACCAAAGGCCAGCGTCTACCCAAAGTCCCAGGCATTGCCTCTCACTCCCAGATACAGTGGGCTGTCATTAAAAATGGAGAGCTCAAAAGCATGCCTTGAGCAGGAGCAGCAGAGGATCACTGCTGCCATATTATCCAGCTCATGGGTCTTGTAGGAGACTCCTTCAGCATCGATAACCACCGTGTGGTTTTACCAGTGCCCAGCTTGCTTTGATCTACTTAGAAGGCGTTCTAGCTTGAGGAGACCCATGGTCTGGTTTTCCCTGATTTTCCATATGTTTCTTCAAAATTTTCAATTCTTCCTTCCAGACCTGTTCTACAGTCCTGCACATGACGGCACTCGGAATATCACACCTGTAGTTGCTCCAGTCACCGCTTTTCCGCTGCCTTTGTACTTCGGCTGGATGATACCCCCACCAGCTGGGCATCCACCCTTGCCAGCAGACCTGCAAAACCACGAGAAGGATCTCAGGACTCGAGATGGAGACTGATCCTGCTATCTCAGTCCCCTCTCCCACGCTTGTCCCACCAGTCTGAGTGCACCAAGGTTTTCATTCTGCACCCACCTGATTTCTGTGCCTGCAGCTCCGCTCTGCCTTCATTTCAGCCTTCAACGTAATCCCTAGGAACACATTCATTTTCATCTCGGTCCTACCTAGACTAGCTACAATCTCTAGCTGCGCAAGGAAAGAACAAGGAAGAACCGAGGCTCTAGAGACAGCCTTTTGTTAGAGGTTTTAATATATTTTGCAAGTTCCAGTTAAGTTTGAATTTCTCAATTTTCATTTTCTCTCTACATTTCCTGACCTCCGTGTCACATCTCTCTTTGATGATCAGTCTTTTTTCTATCCTTTCCGCAGGTTCTCAACTTACTGCTAATATATTTTTAGAGGCAGTTAGTCATCCTGTCATAGCTGGAGTATTTTGCAGACATATTTTCCCCGTTATGTGTCAGACAAACTTCTAGACTGTCTCCCAACTTTCAGGCCCCCAAGTTTTCCAGCAAGTGGCTAACAAGTTTTCTGGATTTCCCAAGTTTTCTGTTGTGAATTTGACAGAGCGCTGCGTTTACCTCCTTCCCCTCCAATTTCGAATGACCTTCTCATGGTTAGTCACCGCATTTATTTTCTATGACCAATTCATTAGCTGTAACCAGGTCTAAAATGGCGATGTATTTGTTGAATTGGATCCTATCCGAAGAAACCTTCTCATCACATCCGCAGTCCTATCCACAGACCTGGGGTTGTTCTCCTGACCTCCTCTCTATGCCAGGAGGTCCCAGGCTGTCCTCCACCTCTGGCTGCACCCCCAACGCCCACATCTTTCCCCCCCGTGAGGTGCACCAGGCGATGCTGTAGTTACAAAGCAGTGCCCATCACTTACCCCCTAGCAGAAATGTTCACCCAGACCTTCACCGCCTTCTCTGTTCCTTACACCAGGTCCTCTGCTGCCATTATGTTCTCTCCTTTGCCCTCATCTGTAATAAAAATGTTAATTGTATGATCTCATCTAAGGGTTTTTTCCCTTCCTTTAGTGGCAACGTTCAATGAATGAGGCAGGTTTGACATTTGCTTTTAGACTCTCTTTTGAGCAACCCCATGTCACTGAATATCATTCACCCTAAGAAACTGCTTTTTTAACTGAGTATCATCAATGAGTAACCATAGATGCTTTCCTTCTGATTAGCACTAATGAATCTAATAGCATGCTTTTATCAGTATTCCTTCACATTATATAGTTTATTGATGTACTTCGGTGCCTATTTTCTATAATGAAAACTATGAAATTGCATATCTATCATGACTAAGTAGTGATGTAACTCAGAGCCAACTTTAATTGTTGATTCTTTCAGTGAGAAGGTGATCTTAGAAGCTATAACTACAAGAAGTCAGAGGGTTATTTTTTCCTAATAAATAACCCACTTTCCCATAAAGGTGGAAAATTCAAACTGATAAAGGGAAATAAATTTTCATATGCAGTGTAATTATTTTGTGGGATTTCTCACTGCAGAAAGTCATTCAGCCCAAGAACATTGCAAGATTAAAAAAGCTCAGGCATTAAATGGGTAGTCAGAAGCCCACAGTTATTTTAGCTATGGCCGAAAAGAGTTTGGAAGTGATATGAAGACGCATATCTCAAGTTTGTTACTCTCTTGCCAAGACCGGGGGGGAGTCTTAAGGTGGGGCAGGCAAATATCTAAAGGCTGAGGGTCTTGTACCACTTTCTAAAGTATCTGGGTCCTAAGCACGGTGAGAAGCAAGGTCCATGGCTACCCGAGAACCTGACCTACCAAAGCTCGGATATCCCTGTATCTGCTGTTTAACTCCAAACATATTTCCACAGGGAAAAAAAGCCTCAATCATTTAAGCTGCCGCTGCTGCATCCTTCTGTTTATAATGAAATGACTTCCGTTAGTTTCTAATACATTAAAATGAGTTTTTTATAATCCTTGTTTATGAGATGAACTCAGCTTACAGTATTAGAACAAATGTAATAAAACAACCGTCGCTTTTCAGAAAGCTGCAGTTTCATCTAAACGTTGTATTTTACTTTACTTTTTGTCCAGAGGAAACATTGGGGTCTTTGTAAAATCTGACCTTCTTCTGACTTTTGTAAAATCTGAACTTTTTTTTTACTTTTTTCCCCCAAAAAAACAGTAGGCTTTAGCACTGAGGGTTTTAAGCAGAGGGTGATTTTAACATCTATGTGATGCTGGATCAAAACATGTTTTGAGCTGAGGAGCGGGACAGGCGGGCCGGGGGCGGGTGGCTGTGGTGCTCATAGTCACGGTTGATACGGAGGTGGGGATTCGGGTGATGGCTTGACACGCTCCCGGCAGCTATTCCAAACCCACCCTGGCTATAAATGCACATTCCTGTCTGGGAGACCACCGACAACCAGTTTTTAAGGTACTCATGACTCTGGCGACGGGTATTAGACCATTTGGGCTGGCTGTTCTTGCACCATCGATGGTCAGAAGTTCACTGGACGAACTGAACCACGGTTGCTGTTCCTGAGGCAGATAGTGAATAGTCTGCTCACAATGCCAGCAAGGGGATAAAGTCCTCATCCCACCTTCTTCTGGGTTTTCCCCTAATTCCTGGTGTGCCTTTCAGGTCCCTGCCTTCCTTGGTCCTGGCCTGCCCTGTGGGGGGACACAAGGGTCCTGCCTCCTCCAGGTCAAGCCAGCTGTGCCACATCTGGCGGGTGTCACGCCTGCGACGGAGTAACCCTGACATCTAGTGGCTTCTAGAGCCAAATCCTGCACATCCCCGAGCCGAGGGGAGCGGGGCTGAGCAGGAGGCACCACAGGCTGTCTCCGAAGGCCACCTTCTGTAGATGCAGGCAACAGCCATTCCCCAGGGCAAAAAAAGATACCGGCAATCATCACCACTCCGAGGGATGTTGCTAATAACATCATCCCTAAGAAATGATTTGGTTTTTTTCAACAGGCTGTACGGTTTTGGCTCTCTGGCTCCAATAGTCACTGTGCCAGGGCAGCTAGCCCATGCCAAGGCAGGAGAGCTTGCTGGAGGGATGCTTCTTCGTGGCCTCCTCAAGAAAACAAAGCCTGGGACAATGGGTTTTGCTGGAGAAAGACCTGTGCAGCCTCCTGTGCCTGCCTGCTGCCACGTCCCCCAGACCCTACCTGGGTCCCCCGACACCACTGTCTGCCAGCACCTCCATCTAAGGCGAGCTGGAAATCCTTCCCGTGCTATCCCCCGGGGCAACAAAATGATCACAGGAGTAGAAACCGCAGAGAAAGCGAGACAGTGAGGGTGACTGGGTAGTAGGGATGGGCTTTTTTTTTTCACACCACTTCCGATGAACACAGCACCTTTGCGTTCTCTTGCAAATAGAAATGTAGGTCCCGCAGCAGCCGCTGGGCAAAGAAATGCACACAAAAGCAGCTTGAGAAGCAGGAAAAAAGCAGTGAATGGTAATCACAGAGACGTTCGAGTGGGCTGGTGTTCTTGTCACCAGTCCCCTGGTACCTGCGCACGCTGCAGCATCGCAGGCAGGGGCCAGGGCGAAGCCAGACGATGACATTCGTGCTTTTGCCACCTTTTTTCCCCGCTGACACGGGATTTCTCAGCAATGTGGGAAAGCCCGAACTCCCATGTTTCAAGGCATTTTCAGCAGCTTGTATGCGAGGTCGTGCCATGGTGCTGCCCACCAGGGAAGCTCAGGGTTTGGCACTGACCCTGTGCCCTTCTCTGGGGAGGGCTGTCGTGGTGTCGTGGGCTTCCCAAAACCCAAACTCTGTGCCCACATGGGCCACCACGGAGCTGGTGGGCACCTAAGCAGGTCAGACAGGTCAGGGGAGATTTAGATGAGATATTAGGAAGAAATTCTTTCCTGTGCGGGTGGTGAGCCCCTGGCCCAGGTTGCCCAGAGAAGTTGTGGCTGCCCCATCCCTGGAGGTGTTCAAGGCCAGGTTGGACGGGGCTTGGAGCACCCTGGGCTGGTGGGAGGTGTCCCTGCCCAGGGCAGGGGGGTGGAACTCGATGATCTTTAAGGTCCCTTCCAACCCAAACCAGTCTATGATTCTATGTCCTAGGGTGAGGGGAGGTGGGGGTAAGGATGGATGTGACATGGCCTGGGGTGTGAACGTGGGGTTCTGGGCAGCCATCGCTGTGCCCCATCCATACTGTCCTCTCCAAGAAGGTCCCCAAGGAGGATCCCCGTTTCTGCAGTTGACACGAGCTGTCCCCCCTCTCCTCCTGCCGCTTCCTCTCCCCGTGCAGAGGATTCGCCACGATTTTCTGCTTACTTCCAGCTGTGTTTACAGTCACAGGATTTCTTACTTCTCATGAAAGTCACTCCCAGGGTGAAATTTGAGTTTGTAAATTATTAAAATGTTATCAAGAGCATGCAGACTTGCCCATTTTTTTTCCTGTTGGTGAATAAGCTGATGTATAATTCAATTTTCCCCCACAGTTTCTTCAGTATTACTTAAAAATTATACACACACGCACACACAGAGATCCAAACCTTATTTCCATTTATTTAGAAGTCTCTTTGGGCCAGAGGCTTTATCTTCCTCTCTTTCTGCACAGCGCTGAGCAAACTTAGGGTGTTGTCATTATATGAATAATATATAATAATAATAATAAATTCAGAATTCTTAGTTTCTGAATGTATCTTAATAATAAATTATTTTAATGCTTGTTTCTAAGAGAGAAATAGCAGATGAGAGCACATGTATGGTACACAATTATTACTGTTCGTTATTACGCAGAGCAACAACCAATACTTCTATTTACAGTTTCCTGACAGTATCTCCTTTACGAGAAAACCTGGCTTATAATTTTGCTAGATTTTAATTCTTTGGTCTGAAACTTCCTTGGCTGGGTGCCTAGCAGGGTTCAGCTTTCCTTGCAAAGTGAACTAAGCAAAATCTTGTTTATTCCCTCTCGCATTTAAACAGTTTTACAACCTTGAGGGGTTTCTGTGCTCCCAGGCAAAAAAAAAAGCCCGCGCTGTTTGGCAGAGCATCTGAGGCCAACGGTGGCGTCTTGGACATTCACCCAAGCTGAGTCCAAGCCAACAGCGCCTGAAAAAGCCATTTCACACCATCCCTGTAGGTATTTGTTGGTGAGTGGAGGCTGAAACCTCAGAAGCTGGGCTTTAACCAGAGGGTAAAAGCAATGCAGAAGTGGGAAGGAGGGAGAGAGGGCAGAAGGGTGAAGGATTAGCAGTGGGGCAGGGCTGGAGAGGGTGCAGAGGAGGAGATGACACAAGGTGAGGCAGGAACTGAAGATGCCAAAGAACATGACTTGGGATGAGGAGATGAAGCTGGGAAAAGGTGAAGGAAGATGCAAGAACCACCTATCTTTTCTCCTTCCCTCCAGAGACTGGTTTGCAGAGAACTAAAAATCACGTTCTGGTTTCTCCATGAGCTCCAAGGGATGCACTGGAAAGACAGCGTTGTTGCTTTTCATGTTGGAAGCTGCTCTTCCCACCCCCTGCTTGTAGGTTTCCTAAGCACACGTAGGTACACAATCATGCATGACCTAAAGAGTGAGTGCTGTAATGAAACATTCAGAAATACGCAGTTATCCAGGCTCCTTCCCTAGCCAACGTGACACGAGAGAAGCTCTTCCAAGAGGACTCATCCAACCCATCCCAGGAAGCTGTCTTCATACTTTCTAGAGGTCAGCAGTCTCTTCCCCATTGGAAATGACCCGGCTCAGGATATTCAGCTTTCAGAGGGCTACCGCTGGGTGTGCAGGGTGAGGAACTCCATCCCTTGCTCTGCAGATGTGCTGGGCATTTCCAGTCCCAAATAGGGTCTGCTGGAGCTGTGCTTTGAACCAGTTGCACTAAAATTGCAGGGACACGTGGTGTTTTGGACACCTGGGTGGCACAGGAGGCCCCTTCAGCTGCTTAATGCTCATGAAGGTCTGGACTTTGTTTTCTCCGGCCAATTATTCACCCTTTATTTCATTTATCCTTCCAGTTCAACAAGTTTATTCTACACTGTCTAGGCCCTACCCCAAGGTGCTGTAAACAATTGTGTTCTCCCAGCTCCACGACGCAGACATGCTCCAGGCTCCCTCCTGTGTGGGAGAAGACCCTCCTCACTGGTGGCATTTCCCAGCCAGAACTTCCCTGACAATTTCTGCCCCCAAATCCTTTTAGTTTCATGCTAAAGTAGGACTTGTCACAGAGCTTGTGCTAGGAGGTTTAGTGATACCTTCTCTAATCTCACGTTCCCCGGGAAGTACTTATCCACTTGCTGCAGCTGTGTAAGCTTTCAGCAGGTCTTCTAGCCAGGAAGTGGCTTTTCTCATCATTGTGAAGGTTTTCCTGTGCCCCAGGACCCAGATCTGCATGTCTTCCAGACGAGCCACCAAGTGTTTTGGTGGTACACGTTGGCGGAGCTGACACATATGCTCAGCCGCTCCCCTCCCGAGGACAAAGCAGCATCCTGGAGGGAAGCTGGAGCATTAGCAGAAGCTTTCCCCATTACACATCTGGCAAGACTGGCACTTTGGGAACATCAATGACATACTTATGTGCGAACGCTGCCCGGGAACATGTTTTGTAGTGAAATGTAGCTCACTAAATGCTCACATGTGGTTCGTTTAAGAGGCTCAAAGACTGCCCGAAAGCTCACCAGCAAACGTGGGCTGTCCATCGACACATGGCAGTGTGATGTCGGTGGCAGAAAAAAAATTGGGAGATGGTGATGTATGGGGCTGTGATTAACATGAAGTAAGTTGTACACAGTTAGCTGAGGCAAAGAGCACCCGAAGGACAGCCAGCGAGGAACAACTCTCAGGTCAGCCTGACATTTGCTGTCCCAAGGGCAAACATTTCTTACAAAAATTGGAGTCCAACTCCAGAAGAGAATTCATAATCAAAATTGATGAGGAGAGGAAATTGTTGGCTGTCTCCATCAACAGCAATGGACACCACCATTAAAGACAAAAAGTGAAGGATTTCTTTTTTTTGTTCTCTTTCTAATGGAAACCAATCTATTGAGATGTTTCTCATGTTGCTGAAATAACGAATAGGCTTTTTATTGCATCTCCCATCCTGGTTCTGCCTTTCTCATCTCTCGTTAATGAATCTTCCAGTATATGATAGGAACTGCAAATATAGATCACTAGTGGGCGGGGACTTGAAACCCGCATTCCTAAAAATGCATCCTTTTGACCCAAACAGGTATCTCCTCCTCGTAATAGACTGTTCTCCTGTCAGGCAGACTTGCAAGAAGACGGAGACAAATAACATTGATGCAAGCCTTTAATTGCTTTCCCACTTATGGAAGGCAAACTTGCATGCAGACTCTATCTAAACATTTAATTACAAGCAGAAATTACTTTTCTCTACTGAACCTAGAAATGTTAAAGCACACTGGACACCTTTCATGCAAAGAAAAATATTTTTGCAACCATGTCAAATTTTATTGGGTTGGGTTTTTTTTTTTTCCCCCTTTTTTTCTACTCATTTTCTCCCTTTCTGTTTGTTAGCTTTTTGGCAGTGAGAAAAAAATAATTAACCGGAACAATACGATGCAGAGAGGCATCACAAGCACTGAAGTCGTTTAGCCTAGAGAGGAGAATGAGAAGTGATTTGATTGTGAGGGATATCATGAGAAGTAATAAGAATATAGTGTCATTTCCTATAAGCAATGGGGATGCTCAGCTGGAGCACGGTCCTCTGTTAAAGCAAAGCCGAGATAATATTTTTAACTCAGACCCTGGTGCTGCCACGGCAAATGAAGAAGAAACCTAACTAAAATCCAGCGCCTGCTAGGTGCAAGGTCTGCCAGTGTCCTTTCAGACTCAGAATTGAGTAATTTCTACCTGAGGTGCAAAGCTGTTACGCCGAGGCCTGTCCTTCTACTTACTCTTCAGAAAAAAAAAACACCAACACTGATTTATTGCTGTGGACTTGCCTCCAAGTCGTTGTTTACCGTGAGATCTGCTTTCCAGATAAATGGATAAATTGGATAAATGGGGGTTGCTCTTTACGTGAAGAAAGCCTTGTCAGTAAACATGCATTATTGCTGTGATTAGCTCGAGGAAACATATACATTTTTCATGCTTTTCCAGTTGCGCACTTCCTCTAATTCACTCCTAAAAGCCCATCTGTTTAAATGAGCTCGCAGTGCCCGCTAATCAATAGCTCCCGCTCCTTGGGCTGCTGGTGGCGATGCCGGGGGCAAGCGCTGCATCCCACGGGGAGCGCTGGGCTCGGGGGGCACGGAAGAGGGGGGACACCCCCCCACCAGGGCTGGGCAGACCAGGGTGTCCTGCGGGAGCAGGTTGAAGCCTGAGACCCATTTCTTGACTAAATTGTTACTTAGCTGGGACTTGACCCTAACACCGAACAGCAAATCACTGCCTGTCCACTCTGGACTTCTGAGGCTCTCCTCCCACTGTGCTGTGTTCTTGCAGGGCAGCAAAGCTTCATTAGCTGCCGTGCTGACAGCCCGAAGCAACAGCCTGTGGCTTCTAGGGCAGCCTGGGTGGGATTCCAGACCCCCAAACCTCCGCAGCGAGAGGAAAGCCTGGCTCCTGCCAGCCAAGGGGACACCCCTGAGTCCCCATCACTGAGTACGGCCCCAGACCCCAAGGCAGCCGCCACCATGGTGCTGCAAAAAAGAACCTCTTGGGGGTGGCAGCCCCAAAAATGCAGGTCTGGAGGCAGCATGCTGACCTGCCTGGGACCCGCCGAGTCCCAGGGACACGAGCTGCCTCGTCCTTTCCCGGCAGAATCCCCGTCAGCGTGTTAGGGCAGCCGTACTGGGCTTCAGTTTGCAAACCGGCAGGGGAACCGCCATTTCTTTTCGAGCCTGTTCCCACCTTCGCTTCAGCGTGAGCCCACATCCCAGCCTGTCGGAGCATCTTCTGAGATGCATGTTCCTTAATTGCCAGAGCATCTGCCTCACACCAGGAGCAGGAGGCAGCATGATTTATTTCGCAGGCTTTTTGGGCCACCGTCGCGAACGTTTTGCTGCAGACGGGGAAGCTGTGGCAGCTCCGTAGCAGCTCTGCATCCTGCCGGTGGCAGCAGCACAGATTTCTCTCTGCGGCTCCAACAGCTTCAGCTGGGTGAGACGCGCTCAGCCTCTCCACTGGCACCCCCCATTTTCTCCAGCTGAACCTGCAGCGCCTATAAAAAGATCAATGTTGTGTTTACTCGAGGCTTTGTAGGGACTTTGAGTGTTTCAACAGGAGTTATTTGTCATGAAAGGCTGATCGGAGAGGTGGTTACTGTGTGCTGGAGGGCACAGGGCTGCTGCTGAAATGCGCACAAGAAGGGGAAAGTTGGCCTCAGCTTGCCAAGGAGGCAAAAATTAATCTAATGTGACTGCAAATCTAATGAGAACCCATTTCTTTCTCCATCCCAATTTAGGATTGCTAATACCGTGCGTATTTGCACAGACTTAATTGAATGTCCTTGCCTCTGATGCTCTTTGACAAGGAAGGCAGTTTGCAGAAGTTTGCCAAAGGAAGAGAGTAACTTTGGAGACCCAGACCCAAAATACCAACTTCCCTTTGAATTGCTGCCTCCCCGCATAATGTTTGCCTCATTTGTTAAAAGCCTGGTTTATTTGCCTACTTGAGCTCGTCAGTGTAAATATTTGCCCTCTCTTGTCACGCTCGTTAAATCCTTCGCATTCCATCTGGAAGCAAGAGGAGGCGGTTGGCTGCGCTGCCCACGCTGCCGCCCGTGTTTGCCTGCGCAGGA
Source organism: Pluvialis apricaria (assembly GCA_017639485.1). NCBI lineage: Eukaryota > Metazoa > Chordata > Aves > Charadriiformes > Charadriidae > Pluvialis > Pluvialis apricaria. Next base: position 24,464,386 of record CM030014.1, on the reverse strand, counting down.
GGAGCTGGCCGAGCCCCTGGGTCGCTGCTCTCTCAGGGACCCATTTCCTTGTTTATTCGATCGATTGGGTTGGTTTGGGGAGAAATACGCGTTTCCTCATACCGACGCGGGCGTGGGCTCGGAAAGGGCGGGAGTTCCTTGGCTTGCCAACCAAACTGCAGTTCATCAGAGGCTCAGGAGCCTCTTGAAGGCTCTCCAGAAGGCCATGAAGGGAACGGCGTCAAACCCAAGGTTTAATGAAACATGACTGAAGCCATTTTCCTCCCTGCTTTTCCGTCTCTTAAGCTAGAAAGTAAACTCAAATACCACCCAAAGGCAGAGCACTGCAAATGAAATTCAGACCAGTATAAAGCAGTAGCGTTTCTCTGCTGGATGGGTCTCACGTTATTCTTGTTGAGGGAGAAGGGAATGAGAAGTCTTTTGCCCTAAAAGCTTCATGCTTCTCCTCTTCCACTTCACATCCCTGTTTCTTCCCCAAGGAACACCAAAATCATTGGTGGGGGCAGCAGGAGTAAGGGCAACATCACATCCCCCATCGCAACAGGCTTCTTAACAGGCTGCCCAGGGACGTGGTGGAGTCACCATCCCTGGAGGTATTTAAAAGCCGGGCAGACGTGGTGCTGAGGGGCATGGTTTAGTGGTGGGTTTGGCAGTGTTAGGTTGATGGTTGGACTCGATGATCTTAAAGGTCCCTTCCAACCTAGACGGTTCTATGATTCATAAAGCTGATGAGGACTCGGTGTCAGCAGGACCAGTGCAAGGGACTGTTGCAATGCAGCCAGCAGAGCCCCACCGTGAATAGGAGAAGACACCCATGGCCCTGGTGCGGCCCGGCCCCGTGGAGACGTCTTTGCACGAAGCCATCAACAGCCCAGATACCTTCCGTCCCAAGCAGCAGTGGGTTGGTTCTTGAACCCAAATGTATTCAGAGCAAATTTTCTCTCCTGGGCCACTAACACGCTCTAATAACTACAAGTGGTCTATAGCAGAGCATTCCCAAAAGTGTCGTTTCTCAACCCAGATTTTTTAAAGAACTGGTCACACTTTGAAGTCAAAGCGAGTCCATTTTTCCCAGCAAAGATCTGAGGAAATACAGGATGTAAGGCACTTTCTGATACCTCTGAGCTGCTGTTTGAACCCTAAGTCCAGACGAGCTCAAGGAAGGCAAGATCATGGAGCTCACTGCAAGACGTTAATTCTCTCTCTAGTTCTGAAATTTAGCTGGAAAATATTGTAGAGGCATTTCCCCCCCCCCCCCCCCCCCCCCCCATCCAAGCTACAAGCATGGATTCCTTTCTTTGATGTAAGGTTCTGCTAAGAATAATTTGTGATGCAAAAAGTTCTACTCAGAAGACACTTTGAAGCCGAGTAGCTTTTTTTTTCTCTTTAACTTCAGCAAAAACAAAGCACGATAACAAGCTGTAACGTTCATATATCCCATATAAATCTTTCAGCATGGATGTATTTAGCCCCTTTATGGCTTTCTTCTCATGGCTGTCTGTAAAGGCATTTTCTGACAGAAGCAGTTGCACAGCAGCCCCCAGCCCCCCTGCCGTTCCCTGACGGTCGGTGGGTGCCTCTGCCTCACTGAGAAAAATCAGTGCTTTGCACTCCTTGGCCCCAGCAGCATTTCCTACAGAAAATAAAAAAACCCAGCTCGTAATGTTTCAGATGATGCACTTGGTGATAACAGCGTTGTTAAAAAGAGCAGGGAGGGAAGGCGCAGAACTGCTCAAAGAAGAGAGAACAGGTTTTTCGGAGGATTTGCTGCTACCCTCTAGGCTCTTCATGGCTGGAAGCTGAACCAGTGCCTCCTGTCCTCCTCCCCATGGCACATCTGCTGGCACACGGGCCACGTGGTGCTGGTGGGTGACCTGTCCCCCCACCCCAGCAGCATCAGGAGCCACCAGCTGACTTTGTCGGCATGCCACTCATGCAGCACCCTGGCTATTCGGCTGACTTTCTCCAGAGTTCCTCCACAGCCTCCCGTCCAGCTCCGCATCGCTGCATCCCTACAAACCCCGACACCCATGTTCCTTCCCCAGAAAGGAGCAGAGGACCCCCTTCTCCCACTCAATCAGAACGGTGCAGCGAGACCAGTCATCCCTCTTCCCCTCATTTTCTCTCTCTTTTCTGGAGATTTTAGGACCTCTACTCCCTCTTATTTGTCACTGTGTTATTTGCCATCAGTGCTAGCTCTCCCGGGGAAGCTTTGCTCCTGGTGGTTGTATAGGAGCAATTGATTTCTCATGATGGACCCATCTCCCTGCTCACCCCACACTGCAGGGAGGTGAGCCTCCTGCTTAGAGAGATGCTTCCCCTACAAAAGAGGGGGGCCTGGACAGCCTCCCCCCCAGCTTAGAGAAAGGCTTTTCCCATGTGCTGAAATCAGTCCCAGAGCCCTCCGCACCCATCCCAGCACTGCCCACAACTTCCAGAGCTGCCCCTCTCTGGGCTCTACATCTTTATAGCAGCTCTTCCCAATTAGCTGCTCAGGCACACCTGGGTTGCTAACGAGCCCCATCATTAACCCCCTCAGGGCTGCTGGTGCCTGAGATCCAGCTCCTTCATTAAAAGTCCCTACAGGACCTTCCCCCCCTGCCCCAGTCTTTTCTCTTTTTTCTGAGGTACCATTTGCCTTCAAGGCAAAAGGAGGCACTTTCAGGAATATGGACATCCAGGAAAGCTAATTTTGCATTGATTACCGGGGGGAGGTAATGCACAGCATCTTTCCTTCCTGGATATCAGGCTGTGGCCCTTTGGATCGAGGCCTCGCAGGTGTTTGCTGGCCGTGCATTCCCCTCGCAGCTAACAGCCAGTTGCGCACAGGTTGCCACCTTAAACTTTTGTTCTTACTGTAACTGATCCTGGAGGCAAAAAACAGTTTTCTTTTGTTAGACGTGTTGCCAAGGCATCTCTGCAAGGACACTTTGGAAACAGCATCTTCCATCAAGGCTGCGCTCAACCTGATATAGTATCCTCCATTCCCCAGGAGAAGATATTTCACCGAGGTGTTTCAGAGCTGGCCAGTATGGTGAGTATATGGTTACTCTTCCCCTCGGTTGATAATTATTTGGTTGTCTTCCATGTCCTGAAATTTAAGGTTTGCTACTGACACCAGCCAGGTTTTTCTGCTGGCTTCAGGCCAGCTCTAAAGCGAAAGGTTCAAATTGGGTGCTCCCGGGGGTCTGCTTGCATGCAGCGGGGAGGGCCCGTGCTGTGCTACATGAGGATGATCTTTGTCTATAAAGCATCACTGCGTAACAATTGACAGCCTTAAGTGGGCTTCACCCGTTGATTATGCTCAAAATTAGTGAAAACTCTTCAAGATAATCTCTCTGTACAAGTCCCACTCTCCCGTGCCCCGGGGACAGGCAGAAATGGGAGAAGGAATCAGCAAAGAGATTCTCCAAACGTGCCAGACAAGTTTCTGAGGCCAGTCCGCGGAGGCTGGTTTCAGCCATGACCTTCTGGAGTTGCTCTGGCCAAAGAAACAACAGGATGTTTGCCCATCAATCCTGCAGATCCTGGTGGTGGTGGATGTGGGAGTCCTTGGAGGAGTAATCACCCTTCCCCACTGCAGCTGCGTTCACATTGCTCTGACAAGTCACTGCCTGGCCTTTTCTGCACCTCTTTGGTGGCTTTCCGTTGCTTTTCAGAGCTTTAACTCACATCATCTCCTTTGGAGGTGGTCTGCAGAGCACGTTTCCTGTGCTTGCTGCTGCCCCCACGGCCGCTGTGTGATGGGATGCCCATCCTGCTTGCATTCTGACATTGCCTTACCTAAGCCTTTCCTGCCCACCTTGGGAGATAATCCTTAAGTGTCCATTTGGGTATTGCGTCCAAAAAAGAAAACCTCATTGTTATGCAGGAGCACCAGAAGTGCTTCTAGAATTAGCAGCTACTCCAGGTTGCCCTGTTCATTTTGATATGTGCCACTTCAAAGCCCTTCAAGGGCTTGATTTGGGAAGTAAATGGGATTCAGAGCAGGTGAAACATTAAGTAATTACAAATTATTGGAACACTTCATGTTATGAAAGCCCTTCAAATAATTTTAAATTACTTTGTACTAATTGTGATCAGTGCTCCATTCATTTCCAAAGCCCTCTTCAAACGACAAGCCGTGGTATATTTTGGGAGCTGGAACCCAGTACTTGGTTTTTTTAAAAAAAACAAACCCACAAAAATCTTCTTTTTAGAATACACTTCTGAAAAAGATCTGAAAAATGCACTTACCAGTTGCATTTCACAGGTTCTTCCACGTTGCCTGGAACAGCATACCAAAACCAAGTCAAGGCCAATGAATACAGCTGATACCCCTTGAGCAGAGGATATTCCCCAATTACACCTCTTGGGAATAATTCAGAAAATGAAAGGGAGGATTATAGTAGAGAAGACGACCAGACAACCGTGCTCCTGGCAAGAAACACAGGCATAGCTGGAGTGTGGGAGAGTGCAACGGGCACCCTTCCCAGGCATCCTTCATCCAGGACAGCCGGGAAAAGCTTTTTCATGATCTGAGCCAGCATCAGACCACAGGCACTGATTTATTTTCCAGTCTGCCTTGTCGAAGGCCTGCCTCTGGGAACTGCTCTGTGCTTCCCCACAGGTCTCCGCACATAGCGGGTTTTGGGGAGGTTCATAAAAAAGGGTTCATAAACCCTTGATGTTGATGGCAATACTTTGGTTTGGTTGGAGGCCCAGGCACCTTGGAGATTTCAGAGTTCTAATGGATGATTTCTCACCTGTCTGAGGTCTCCTTGTCTTACAATGGGATGAATCATCCTTTAGGGGTGTTTTTCTCGCACAAAAACATCAAAGTCATCCCCAGTGATACATCCAGCCAGCTGACTATAGAGAGCTTAAGATACATGAATGCATAGGACCCACAGCCTATGTGAAGCTGGTATAGAGGTTGACCGGAAAAGTTGTTTGATGTCCCCTTAAGCCACTAACACACATTATTTTCCCTGTCCTAACTGCACAAAAGTGTGTTATGAACCACTAACAATGAGATTAAACCATCATATCTGATGAATGCTTGAGGAAATTTGTCATTAGGTAAGTAAGCATGCACACAGCTTATGCAAATTCATACCTGGAACTGTTAAAAAAAAATGGTCCTGGTAGTGTAATTACTGTTTCCTTCATTGCAGATTAAGTCATATTATGTTGAGCTTTTTTCCAAATCCATAATGAAGATGACTACATTGGGTGTTTTTGCCTCGTCACCAAGCTTCAGATGGTCCCTGACAGACTTTTTATGGCATACCATGCCAAAGGGACAAGCCAGGATGCCAGCAATGGTGGGCCCATGCATTGTAGGTTTGATAGTCAGAAACCACAAGAGTGGTTCAGGACACTGAGAGCATGTTCCTTTACACCTAAGGAAAAAAAAAAAAAGAAAACCATCCAGCTTTTTTTTGGTGTTTTGTCAGTTTTTATGAATGGCAACAAAAGAAAAGCCTACAAAATCCTTGTGCTTGTGACTCCTCACCCTACCTTGTCCATCTCAGCTTTTCCTCCATGATCTTTTCAGTTCCTAGCCCTCTGTGTCTGACTATCCACCCGCATCCAGCCCCACCATGCCATTGGGATGCTGTGCTTCACTGGAACTGGAAGGCTTTACAGTAACGAGTGCTTTATTTGTTCAGCAGCAAACGTCTGACTCGGACTATAGGGGTATTTATTCCCCCTTTTCATGTGTTTTATGTGGTACTGCATCAAATGGGTTACTCATGTCCTGACTTGCTAGCAAGGCCTTTGCTTGAGTGAGAAAGCATCTTTCTGTGTCCGTGGAAAACGTTAATGGGAATCACAGTGTTACGGGTCTTCCCACCTCCCTGCACCTGGAGAAACCTCCTCTCCCTCCTGCTGCTGCTCCTCTTGGTGCTTATGCAGCTCATTATCCTCTCCTTTCCCCGTGAAAATGCTGAGGGCTTAGGAAGTGGATGGGTTGAAGTACCAGACCATGTCAACAGGCTCCTTCATGTCTCCTTAGGGAGGCTCAGCTCCAAGTTTTGAGCCCTTGTGTCTGTCTGGATCCTGACTCAAGGTGTGGAAGGGAAACCAACCCATTTGCTCCTTTTTTGAGTGAGGTCTTCAGGGCTGGAAGATGTTCACCTTCCTGAGCCTTCCCCTCTTGGGTTCACAATTCAGCGACCCCACCAACTACTTATTTTAACATGTCATTTAAAAAAAAAAAAAAAAAAAAGTATTTAGTTGGATGTTTGTCCTATGAGCTGTACCCAGGAGAAGTCCTACAGTGATGGCACAGGCAAGCTTTGCAGGCTGCAAGCTTTCATTAGGCTTCTCCACCCATAGCCCGTGGGTCCATGCCCAGCTGTAGGCAGCAGGTATTTGTGGCAAGATAACGTCTCTGAGTTTGCAGAAAGTCTGAAACGATGATGCTGGGATGTGAACCATCATCATCAACCACCTGGAGGTATCAGCTCTAAGGCAGGAGGGTGCTTTACGTGCCCCCACAAACACTCCTTCGGTAGACCAAATGAGGTGGTGCAGAGAGAGATAGAGGAGAAGTAGCATGGGAGGAGGGACTGCATGTCGCTGAGCTGAGCAAAACAGAGAGAAAGAGAAGAAAGCAAAGAAACAAGGAAGAAACAAAGAAATAGAAGTGAAAAGGAGGAGAACCAAAAAGCAAAAGTAATGTTTCAGAGGGGAGCAGATGGGTGGGCAGAGAATGACTGCACTTAGAACGTCTGATCATTTCTAAGAGCCACCTTCCCATATACCAAAACACACTTCTCCCAGTTAACATTATCTGCTGTGGGTTGAAGGGAGAAGACTTCCTATTTGTTACCATCTAAATGCCTTGGTTAGAAATCCAGCTGCAGGATGAGTTTGGCTGGCCAGTTCCTCCAGGCTGGTGTGGGCAGCCAGCTGCTGCCAAATCCAACGGCCAGATCCTGCCACCCTTCCCCTTACTGGCAGCAGGGATTGAGATCTCTCCCCTCTCCTGCTCAGTTAGCAATTTTCACAAGGCTTTCAGGAACTTAATCATCTTGGAGATGTCATCTGCGCACCCAAATGCTGGGTTGAAATAAGCCACAGTTGAGAAAGGATTACGGGAGAGCTTGCCAGCCAGCATGCCAACCTCACTGCCTTAAGAAACCAGGCTGAAAATGTGGAGGAAAAACAGCACAAAATCAAAAAACAGCTAATTTACTAATTACAATAACAATAAAACTCAGTCATTAAAAAGGCAGTTAAAGCTGCAAACGAACAACTGCTTCAACAGTTATCGGTAACAGCATTTACAAGGCCCAAGTTCTCAAAACCCATGAAAACGAATAGCTCAGAATATCATAAATTTTATACTGCTCCCATAGCAGACCTGCACACAGCATACCAGAAAATGCATATTTCATTACCCCTCAACAGCCTTAGCTCCCATGCAGACTGTAGGCATTCTTTTCGGTGTAATTTTATAATATGCACACAACTCAAAGCCTCTTTGTAAAAGAAACATAAAAATGATGCATGCGCATATTAAAGACTCGTATTTATCAGTCTCAAATGTAAGTTCACGTACGTGCTTAATGTTACCATAAATCAACAGCGCTCTCCGTTAAACCATGTATGCAACCTTATTATCGAGAAAAGCTATTTATGAACACCAGAGCAAGTAATCCAACCATCGTTTGAAAAAATATTTGTTAAAAATATTTCCTATCTGAATGAATTACTCAAAAGATACATCATGAAAGCAAAATAAAAACAAAAGCCACCAATTAAAAATATGCAAGGACTTCGGGCTCAAGGAGACAGCATAAGGAGGAGGAAGCATTTATTTCGTATTTAATAAAAGCAGCGCTCTTAGCTAATCGCGCTCCTCAGGTGGGTGTTTGAGTCTCTGAGGATCCTCCATAAAGTCTGGAGGAAAGAAAAAATCTCTGTCAAAAGTAGTTTTGATGGTGTTTCAACCAGAACAGTGACTCCCTTTGCTTCTGTTGAAAATTAGTATTTTTTATTAAAAAAAACCCCTAACATATAGAACTATGGAATCATAGAACCGTCTAGGTTGGAAGGGGCCTTTAAGATCATCGAGTCCAACCATCAACCCAACACTGCCTAAACTGCCAATAAACCATGTCCCTCAGCACCACGTCTGCCTAGCTTTTAAATACCTCCAGGGATGGAGAGTCCACCACTTCCCTAGGCAGCCTGTTCCAATGCTTGACAACCCTTTTGGTGAAGAAATTTTTCCTGATATCCAATTTAAACCTCCCCTGACACAACTTGAGGCCATTTCCTTTTGTCCTATGAAAAAGCATGATCTGTTGCTTCTTCATGGGGTGAAGGGGAGGCAGAAGCAGCAGCCTGTCCTACCCTTTGCCATCAGGGACCCACCTCCTGCTTCTCACGCTGGCTAAGAAGGACTCCAACCATGGTGAGAGGAAGAACCATGTCTCCCTTCATCCCTGTCCATCTAATGCGCTTTTGGAGCTTGCAAGGAGGGAAGAAAAGCTCCCCGCAATCTCACCCACAGCCTCTTGCTAATATTCTGCAACTGTGTGGCTAACAGCTCATTAGTATTGAAATTGGTTCATACATAGTTCACTTGCAATTTAGGCTCCAATAAGCTTCCTATTTAGACCCTGCAATGCTACGAATTTATGCCCAGCTGAAATCTGTTACAATGCTACCGCATAGACATGCAATTTCATAGAGAGATAAGATATAGATCTGCTGTACTCTGGTGATTCTCTTTCAGGAGCGTACCTTGTCAGGCCATAATTTGATATTCTTTTACCATTTCTATAGGGGGGGGGGGAAAGCCCTTTAATTTAAAAAAAAAATCACATTTTCACCCTTTTGTTCGGTAATGACACAAATAGTAAAATGTTCAGATTACATCAGGGAATGGAAAAGCCCCATGGAGAAAAGACACTGACAAAAGCTTCATTTTCAGGTAAAATTGCATGAAGCTTGGGGCACTGCATACTCTTAGCGATGTGGTTTTTTTTTTCCCCTGCCTTTCATCCCCATGCATCCCTCTGAATGTTAATAGATTTTACATGGGGACGTTTAAAAAGGACTGCAGAGAAATAGGGTTTTATCCGCTCTAATGTCTTCCAGAAATCTCAAAGCAATTTACAACTGTGAATAATATACAAGTAGTTTGGTGAGAGCGGGGGCCAGCAAATCGGATGCTGACTCCAGCTGCAGCTCGCATCCTGCTATAAAATCAGTTTTAATCAGGATGCTTTTGGTAATATATATATGCGTGTGTGTTTTATTTTTCCTAAAGCTGCTTGATATTTTTCACTCCTGCCTTGGTAACCATCAGCGAGAAAGGGAAGGGGCTAGCCCAAAGGATGATGTCCTCACTGGGACTACACCAGAGGATGGCACAGGCTAGGATTTAAGAAGTGCCAGGGCAGACGTTGAGTGTGGGGATGCCACGCTCCAAGGACAGGCTCATGCACATCTGTGATGCCTTCGAAGCCAGAAATGGGCTGTACAGAAGGACTATCACAGAAACACAGAATGGTCAGGGTTGGAAGGGACCTCTGGAGATCATCTAGTCCAACCCCCCAAAATATGTGATTCTTTGTTGGAGTCAAGAGGCAACCAGCACCTGGTTATAAAGTGGGAGAGTCATTTCGGGACGGCACCTGTAGGAAATAACCTTTGTGGCCATCGGGTTTGGCAGGGCACCAGCTAAAGCGGAGCATTCCTGGTTTTGTTTGCGTGGTGGATGAGCATTTCGCAGTGGCCCTACACCCCACACCACTGTGGCCAGTCTTCAGCACCGGGATTCCCACGCTCATCTGCCTCATGTGTTTGCATTGGAAACAAACAGTGGGCGGATGAGCAGCCACCGCAATTCAGAGCCTGCGATAAAAGGAGAGGGAGTCAGTGTGAAATCCCGAGGACAAAGCACTGCACTGGCTGTGCAGAGGGGATGGTGAGAAAATGCACCCCGTGTACAACCCGAACAGCACTTTGGTTTCATCTCCCTCAGCAGCACGTGGGGACTTCTTGTTTTGCAACAGTGAAATTCATTGTGTAGGGTCCTTTTTCCATTTGCGTCTAGCCATAAGGCAAACTACTGGATTTCTCTTCAGATCTACATCTTTTCCAAGAGTTTTTGTCAGCCACCAGATGGCCAGGGGAACATTGGGCAGAGGAGTGTGGTCCTGTTCATGGAGGCAAAGTAGTCGGGAGCTCCTTGATCTCTTTCTGAGGTGGAGGTTCAGGTTTTGACAGCAGAAAATTTCGGTCCTGGTTTGTCAGAAGACTTCTTGCTGCGTCAGCCAGGATCACCCTGAGCTGAGGATGTTTTGGACTCAAGTAGAAGAACTATACCAGGATGTCATGAAATGAGCCTGAACTGGCAGACTGTTCCCAATGGGATCTCTGGTAGTCTGAGCTCAGCTGCTCTTAGGAGAGTGATGCCCACTACCACCCAACCCACAGGCAGCACCCTACAGCCAGGAAGGGCCCATAAGTGATATGGTCAGGGAGCAACAGCCTCTTGACTGTTTTTTGCCCAGCAACTTTGCAAGCATAAACCCTCCTGGACCTGTTCACCTTATTCCAACTCAGGGTCTAGCTGTAATTAGGCTTTATGTGACCAAGATGTGATTAGCCTGTCCAACCTGGAGAGAAGAGCACCTCAGGTTGTCCAAAAGCATCTGCCTGCAAGGTCCCACCACACCTGAGATATTGCAGTGCCAGGAGCTCCGTGTTATAAATGTCTTCTTTTTCTTCTCCATCTAGAGCTCATGATTTAAACCTTATCAATGCTGCTAAACTTTTTAATGTATATCAATTGGGTAAAGTTCACAAACAAAGCAGGAATCGATTGGTGGAATAATAAAGTATTGATCACGTTGACGCTAACCGATGAACCTTCAGATCAATAATGAACACAGATCACATTCCCGTAGCACATTCAGTTACTGTTCACTCAGTGGCACGCTCCGTGGGATGGCAGGTGGGAAGAGAAAACCATTTCAGAGCTCCACGTGTTTTGCAAAGCACTGCAGCAGGCACAGCTTAATGAATACATCTCTCTAGGCACCGAGCACCTCTCAGATGGGCTCTCCATTTCTGTCATCACCCTCTTAGCCTTTTCTAAGCCTGTTTCTGGCTGCAGTTTCTCTCTGAAATGTTGACAGGGAGAAATACTCTGTTGCAGTTGTCTGTGTAATGTATGAGTATTTTCCTACTTCTGCCAGCAATGCCTCAGCTGACGCATTTGAGGGCTGCATGTATGGTTTCATGGCAGGATCACCTGAAGGGTTTGCCATCCTAGACTGAAAACCTGGCCTTTTGCTGTCAGGTTCCCTGCTTAAAGCAGAAAGTCCGTTTTGGGGTTCCCAGAAGAAGAGGGGCACCAGTAGCGGTACTAATTTTGATCACAATGATATTGATTGCACCTGTATTAACAGGCACAAGGACAACTGTGTATAAGATGGACTTGGAGATGTTCAAGATAGGAATGAGCAGAAGGTTTCTAACCGTGAGGCTCAGCTAAAGCTGAGCCCTTCTGAGGGGGGGGAGAAACCTCTTACTTTCGGTGTGGGTATGGTGCAGCGGGATCCTGCCCATGCTGGGGTGCAGCATAGCCCACCAAAAGTCAGTGGTGGCCAGGAGGTACAGAGGGACCATATCCCCTGTAATCCCCTGCCGTGCCGCAGCCCACACCTCCCAGCCAGGCTCATCTCACAGCCGACCCCTAAAGTAACTGAAACTGCACAATTTCCACCACCGATGGCTTGAGGCTGGAGATTTTACACCTTATGCTCCCCACAATCTCTGAAATGCCAGTGCAGGAGTGCTGGGGAGGGGAGGTCTACCCCAGCTGACATCTCACCCACCACTGCGGGGCTCTCCAGAGAAGCAGGGGCATGTTTCTATCTGCCCTCCGTTGCTCTCTATGAAAACCATGAGCAATTTTGTTTTCATACATCAGAGAAGCAAGCTGCCTCCCCCCCACTCCCTGATCCAGTCAGGGCTGCGATATCAAATTGTTCTTTTTAGAAGAGCATTTACTGTTTCCAAAGGTTTAAGAGAGCAGGAGGTAGCTCATTCTGTTATTCACTTGGACTCGGAGCTGTTAGACACAGATCTTAATGGATAGTATTGATTGAAAGAAACAAAGCAGCAGTTTTCTTTCTTTCTATCAAGGGATTTCTAGGCTAAGATGAGAAGGGTTTGCTGGCTTACACTCTTAACAACAAAATACCATATTACAAGGTCCCCAGAAGTCTCCCAGGGTAGCACAGCAGTGAGAGAAAGAAATGTGCAAGGTGTTAATGGGATAACAAATTAAAAGAGAATAGGATTAGCGAGGGACACAGGCTGGTACCAAGGCTCCCGAGGTCTCCGGTGTCGAGGTTTAATCCATTCTTGGCATGTCATCCTCACTGACAGATGAACACAATGGGAACCCACCTGATTCCTGGTGCCGCTGGGATCCCCAATGGCAGCTGGGACAGCGACGGCATTGTGAGCAGCCAAAATACAATTCTAGGGGAAATCAGCGCCTGCAGTACCTGGAAAGCCAGTGTAATTCTGTCCTGTAGCATCCGAGAACTGTGACGAAGCAGCAGTTTTAGAATCATTACCTGACTCTCTGTTGCCCCATGCAATTTTCCCATCCATCTGCCAGTCATTTTGAAAGGTCGAGAGCAAGGACGTGCAAGTTTGGGGACCTGAGACTTGCTGCTGCATCTAATTCTGGTGTGCTGTCATCCACAGGCAGATGGCTCTGGCCACCAAGGCTTCCTGAGCAGACCATTCCCACCTGGACAATGGTCTGGGCACGCCAGGCTCGGCCACCCTATCAGCCAGCGCAGAGGTGAGAGTCAAACCCCAAACCATTGTCGTTGTCACCTTCCTCACCCACAGACCTTGAGTCGTATCTCCAGCTTCAGGGTCTTCAGCAACTTGGGCTGGTGGGAGGTGTCCCTGCCTATAGCAGAGCGGGGGTGGAACTCGATGATCTTCAAGGTCCCTTCCAACCCAAACCATTCTATGACTCTATGATTCTATGATCTTGGACCTGGCAGAGGCTAGTTTGACAAACAGAACAACCCACACCCTTTCTCATTGCCCCTGAGGGTACCAGCCCCTGAGTATTTGGGAGGGGGCAGCGTGAGCTGCGATGTTTATGGTCCCTGTTGTATTCGATTCCAGATTTCCAACCGTTTCAACCAGCACTGGGTATACAAATCCCCGAGGCAGCTTCTCACACCCTCAGCCCTCTGCTCCAGCCACCTTGGGCGCCTTTGAAAGTTCTCCTGCCTCTCGTAAAATATTGGTCTCGGGCCTTTTGAATGAATGAGAGACCCCAGTATCACACCGTCCGTGAGCTGTTCGGTCCCTGCTGGCACAAAGGCAAAAACAAAAGGGCTTTCCCTTCTCCTCTGCTTTTGACAGTGAGAAGAGGGATGGGTCACAGGATGGGACCTTTCATTGCCTTTAACGATGATGCTGATTTTGGATGGGCCATGAAGGTCACTGAAGTTTTGGAGGGATAACTGCCTCCTCCAGTCCCCGTGGCAGCAGTGCTCAGTTGTGAGTGCAATGCTCTGCAATACTTCATGCAGCGCTGTAACACCTCCTTGACAATATTCTGTCTCTCCCTGACTTTGATGAGTCACTTATTATCTCTGCTTTTTTTTTTTTTTAGGGGCCCCCTGTCTTTCCTAGATCATGTTAACAAGACAGCTATGGAGAACGGTGGCCCTAGGGGTCTTCATTAGTTCCTCCCAGATTTATGTTCCCTGCCAGTTTAATACAGTGCTTTGGGCATGGCTGCACAATGATGGGGTCACAATGAGATTCCAGAGGTCAAGACCTTGATCCTTTTGTTTATAGCTAAAAGGAAGGAGAGCTCTAACACTGTTTAGTCATTGCAGGGCTCCAGTAAAGAAAAAGCTGACAAGAGGAGGGATATCTGCACAACCGTGTTTGGGATCTACACAGTGCTCTGTGTGTAAGGCTGGAGCCCCAAAGGGTGTACAAAACCAGCATTTGGTCCTACAGGAGGACGTGTGGAAGGTGGAGACCAAATGCTCAGACTCACATTGCTCAAGGGCATGAGTCTGGCATGGCCTTTTGGGTGGATCCCATGAGGGGCCCCCCATTTCCGTGTATCCCTTTGAAATTAAGACCCTGCAAAAGTTTTACCCCCACCCTGCTTTGGAGATGAAGGGAGCAGGGTAGCACACACTCCCTATGGGTTATATTCAGTCTTCCCAGAAGAGAGCTGAGCTGGAGACCTGCGCGTGGTCTCCCAACCCAGCTGAGCCACACAGCAGGCTGCTAAGATAACTTTTAGTCTCTTCTCATAGCTTTATTTCCCAATACAGATGGTTTTGCACCACTTATTTCATCCCCACCCACTTGCAAGGGCATGCTTGGTGCCTCCCACCACCTTCCCTGGTACAGCTGACCCCATCTCCACAGGGGCACCTCCAGCACCATCCCTTTTTTTAACAGATGCTCTAACTGCTGCCGGCAGTAAATTTCCTCTTGGATAACAATGGAAATGCTACCACCTTCAGGAATACCCCACACCTTTCCTCTCCAGCCAGGGAAGCTCACACGCCACAGACACTCTCAACACCAGGTCTAGTGATGAACCCAGAGGGTGATGAGCAGGTTACCAGGAAAAGCCCCCCCCCCTCCTCCCAAACACTCAGCTGGGAAAAATAATCACGGCTGCATTCAAATGAATACATCTTGATTTACACCACCGGGTCCACACTAATTTGGAGCAGCTGGGGCCAGGCTTGTGCTAGCCTACTATAAAAAGACATTCTGCCTGCCAGCCCTTCCTCCCTTCCAACTCTAACCCATAATTTAGTAAGTGATAGATGACCTAAAGAAATTCCTGGGTAGCTGTAAAATGAGAGGGAGAAAGAAACAATTTTGTTGTGTAGGCTACCACTGGCAAAGAAGTGATTGCACTGGTACTAAATAAAGGTAAGAAATATTAAAAGCAACAATAATAAGACTTGAATTTTAACATTCAGGAGGCATCATAATGGCTAATGATTGAATGAAGGGTTACAGTGTACTGCTAATGCCCACATTTCTCTGAAACAGCATCCTTTGGCAAGTTCAGTATTTAAAAGTCTCCCTGAAGACTTATTAAAAGTGACAAATTTCTTCTAGGTTTGAGGAATAATGAGCTCCTCCAAGCTTTTTTCAAAGAATTAAAGAAAATCATGAGTCCTATCCTTGGCTAAATCTGTCACAGCACAGGTGAAACTCGGCATCAGCTATTTTCTTATTAGGTGTCTTCAGAAGCCTCTTGTTTGCTTGATCTTCTTTGCTTTACTTAAGATTAAAGCATCTCTGGTATACGGAAAGGGCCTGAATGGGGTGTGTTTAGCTCAGCCCAGGCAGAGTAACCCACTGCTGCCTTAACTGGTGAATTCATAAAGATTTAATGTACCTTCCATAACTTCCCATTTGAGAAAGGAGCTGGAGTGATCAGACATGATGCATGGGGAGAAAAAAAACCAGCCCAAAGCATTTCTTTGGCCATCTTCTATTTCTCAATTAATATTAATAAGAGCATTTTCTGCTTATGTAAGTTAGATACATGCCAAAGAAATTTGAATCGAGGTGTTAATACTTAACGCAAACAAATTCCCTGCTGTTTCCCCAGATTTAAAAAGGTGATCAGGACTTATTAGGATTAAGGGCTCATTTCAGCTGAATTGATCAGGTGGCATTTGGGTGTAATTTAAGCTAAAAATACAGAGAAGGAATAAGCAGATTTTATTTCTGTATAAAATTGTCTCTTCCTCTCCCTCTTTCTCTGCCATGCACGCACACGTACGCACTTACCCTGAGCAACATTGCCTGGTTTTGGGAGGGCTTTTTTGTACACTGGGAAAAGGTTATTTAGGCTGGATCTGCAGTGAAGGTAGCGATGCTTTGTTTCTCATCTGACGTATTAAAACATGTTCCTTTCCCATGTCACTTTTTTCAGTCTTGAGACATGACGGCTGGTTGTCCAAAACCATGTTGCTTGAGCCACGCGGGGGGGGACCGATTCATCTTCCTCCACCAGCATCGTCATTTCGCAGTTGCAATCACTGATATTTCTTGGAGTACGCACTGAAATGTGTCCAGACAGTGAAAACTGGAGCTGGAAGATGAGGAGTGGGTTGCTCTTTGATGGAACAACATTGCCATCTCATGGTGCAGGTGCATCCCTACAAAGTCTGCAGCGATGCTCCCATCCACGGCGTTCAAGGTCGCGAGCTCCGAGTGCGCGGGAGTCCCGCTGCAGAAAATCCAGGTGAGTAAGCAAACTTCGCCAAGTCCGCTCCCAGCCTTCGAGGTGGAGGGCCTTTACCAGGATCAGTCTCAAAACAGGGTTTTCGGACACCCGCCAGCAACCCCTCGCCGGTCCCGTTTCCCCCGTGACAATCTTGCCTCTGTCTCTGCGCCAGCCCCTGCTCACTTCACTTCAGAGTTCTTCTGTTAATTCTCATTTTCTCAAGCTTCACTAATAATTTCCCATGCGGCACCATATCAAATGCTTTATTGAACTCCAGATAGATTAGATCTACCAAATTTCCCTTGTCTGGAAAACCAATTATCTTATCAAAGGAAGATGTCAGCACAGTCTGGCACAAACTGCCTTTGGTAAACCTGTGTTGCACTTTATCTCATTTTTCTCAGTGCCTTTAATTAACGTTTCCTTCAGAATTTGTCCTACAATCTTGTGTATAACTATAAACGGGTTAACACATCCGTAGCTGGCTAGCTCATGCTTTTCATTTTCCTTATCTGCCTTTACTTCCCTTATAATCCATTTGCTTGTGGGGCTTCAATCAGTGCCATTTGACCCGCAAGACTCATTAGAAATCTTTGCTCTCCCCTCTGCACACCATGCGCTGCTTCTCCCCAAATGGGATGGAGATTTCCCCCACCCCTCAGGCTTCATCTGGGTCCCCTCTGGGGTCCTGCCTTCACCGCAGATGTGGCTGCTTTCATTCCCCACCTCTTATTCCCGGTAACTGTCTGCCTTCACTCCCCAATCCACATCACCTTTACCTTCAAAAACTAGTTATCTGTTTAATTTAGAGGGAATTATTTGATTACCCTTTAGCCTGGTCCTGCTTTTGCTGGCTGGCTGGCCCCCTTTCTGCCTACTTTTATTTATTTCACAAAGGAAACTTTCGATGACTTTTTTTTCCCTTACGTGTGCATGGTCACGCTCAGCCTGGCTCTAGCTTTTCCTTTACTTTGAAGACGCACCTTTCTGCTGCCCTGACATTTTTGTCCATCCCTGTCATCTCTGCATCCACTCTCCCTACTCTGGAGATCACGGAATCATAGAATAGTTTGGGTTGGAAGGGACCTTTACAGGTCATCTAGTCCAACGCCCCTGCAATGAGCAGGGACATCTTCAACCAGACCAGGTTGCTCAGAGCCCCGTCCAACCTGACCTTGAGTGTTTCCAGGGATGGGGCATCTCCCACCTCTCCGGGCAACCTGGGCCAGTGATTCACCAACCTCATCGAAAAAAAATTTCCTTTTATCTAGTCTGAATCTACCCTCTCTCAGTTTAAAGCCATTACCCCTTGTCCTGTCGCTACAGGACCTATTAAAAAGTCTGTTCCCATCTTTCTTCTAAGCTCCCTTTAAGATCTGGAGTCTATCTCAGTCCCCCATATAAGCACAAATTTCCAAAGAGTGGGGGCAGAAGGCAAAAAGGGATGGTGGCAGGTTGTCCATGCAGGGTGGATCTTTGTGGCTCAGAGACACCTCTGCAACTCCCAAGTAGTTGCAGAAATTATTCTTACCCTTGGGAGAGAAGAGGTCCTCCTCTAAACGGGCCAGTGCAGAGTGTTGCTCATGGGAAGGTCTGACACCGTCTCTGATGTCATGGATGCACAGGTGGTCAGCAGAGTTAATGAGGGCAAGCTCCCTATGAAAATTTTGGCCACCAAAATATAATTCTAATTTTTCTCATCAGATAATGACATGGCATGACTGAAAAGGAGGTAACATGGAAATGACCGGTTCCTCCACTTTGTTGCAACAGACCAAGAGTCTGCAAGTTGCAGAATTAGGCCACATTATTGCAGAGGAAAATCCTGAATTCTGCATAGGGATATGCTGAGACTATTATAGTGTGGCGGCAGAGCAACTGGCTGTCACACTCAGGCCATAAGTTTAAATTTTGCCTAGCACTTGTAATAAATGTCCTCTCCATCTATCAACGGGAACTTGCTCACATAGGCTGGGGAGCTGAAGATGCTCCCAGTGATCCTGTTTGCCATTGTGCATGCCTAAAAAAAAAAAACAACCCTGGAAAATGCAGCCTTCACAGCAGTCTGTTAGTTTTGTTTTGGCAGATGCTCAACCAAATGTTGTGTTTTGGCATGGTGGGATCCCATCTTTTTTGAATCCATCCCGTTGGACTCCTATCAAAATCTGCTGACAACTAGATTGGGCCTCTTGGAAAGTCGTGTGTTTTTGTTAATTTTCTATCTTACAGTGCCATGGCAGGTCTTTGGATGGGGGTGGCGGGGGCACCATGTTGATCATGTGAAAAGGAAGGTCAGGATGGAGCCTGATGGAGGCAGTGAAAGGACCTGCTGATCACGATGGGGAAGAAATAATTAGGGTGAAGAGGGTATAGAGAACAAGTCTTCTGAGGAGCGGCTGAGGGACCTGGGGGTGTTCAGCCTGGAGAAAAGGAGGCTAAGGGGAGACCTTATTGCTCTCTACAGCTCCCTGAAAGGAGGGTGTAGCAAGGAGGGGATCAGTCTCTTCTCCCAAGTAATGAGTGATAGGACAAGAGGAAACGGCCTCAAGTTGCACCAGGGGAGGTTTAGATTGGATATTAGGAAACATTTCTTCACGGAAAGGGTTATCAAACGTTGGAAAAGGCTGCCCAGGGATCGCCATCCCTGGAGGTATTTAAAAGCTGGGCAGATGTAGTGCTGAGAGACATGGTTTAGTGGTGGTTTGGGCAGCATTAGGTTGATGGTTGGACTCGATGATCTTAAAGGTCCCTTCCAACCTAGATGATTCTATGATTACTTCTACCATAAACCCCTCTGTGGTAGCTGGGGAGACTAGCCCATGCTAGCAGAGTTGCTGGAGTGCCTCCCAGGCAGCTCTGCAGCCCCTTCTGCCTTTTTTCCGCTCCCCGGGCTGTCAGCTAGCTGGAGGGAAACCATCTATCACAGCTGATCCGCTCTGCCCGCTAGTTATCTAGATTTAGCTTGCAAGTGCATAATTCATGGTGAGCTGGTTCATCACCTCTGCTCTTTGTCAGTGCACAGCATTTCATGGACGAGCTTCTGAGAATAAAAGCTGCAGCACTGAAGGTGCCCACGAGCAGCAAAAGCCCCACCTCCAAAGTACACGAGCCAAGGGGGCCCACACACGGGCCATGGGAACAAACTGGCTAATAGGTGTTGATAAGGGGTTTCAAGCAAACAGCCTCATCGTCCTCCTTCGCAATCTTTGGATCAGGAAGTCATTCTGCTGAGATTTGATTTGTTTTCCTTCCTCTGTACATAGGATAAAGCAGGCAGAAAGTGTCAAGCTGTTATTAGGGGCAGAGCTCCAAGAAATCAAGAAAAATCTCACAGAAGCACGAGTCATGTGCCCAAAACTAAATTTACCTGGAAAAAAAAAAACAACTGGTAGTGTTATACACAACCTTATAATGACTTTATTTCTGTTGTGATTGTTGCTGTTGTTCTGCTTAATACCTTTCTCATTTAAAAAAAAACCCTAACACAACCCTGTAGCAACCACTACAGAAATATGATTTGTTTGTATTATTCTTTCCGTGGTTCCTGTGCTGGAGGCAGTAAGTAGTTACAATCACTCAGCACATAATAGAGAAATTCATTCCAATAATAATAACAACATTTATTATTTTTGAAATATGAATCTGATGAATTCATGAATATAGAAAGCTCTTGTTGCTGGCTGTCCGCAAAATGCTAATAAAATCAAGCACGCTGTTCTGGTAGACTTTTGCTGTAGATTTCTAACGTGCTTAGTCCAGAGGGCAGGGATCAACATGGGGCAGATCAACCTGCTTGGGGGCACTATGCTAATAGAGCATTTACAAATGGTGGTTGTATTCTAAAAGCCCTTTTTCTTAGAGGCAAAGCAACTGCTCGTCTGGAGTTTGACCATTCTCCAGCGTTTCTCCTTTTTAGGGGGCTGGGAGCTCTGTGGGGTCCAGCAGGACCAGGCTTGCAGCAGTGGGGAGGGCCTGGGCGGATTTTCTTTGGACCGCTCTGCTCACATGCGATGGGCTCTGCTTGGGGTTTGGGGTTTTTTTGCCTTGCAGGGACTGCAGGATTGACACAGCCTGACTCTCGGTGGCTGAAATATAATCGTTAGCATGTAAACCGGTCGTTTGCACTGGCTCTGGTCAGAGGTAACAGAGCTGTTTCTAATGGGAGGAGGTTTTCTTTTGAAAGTGTTTTTGCCAAGTTGAGGCCCCAAGGTCTAATGGTGTTTGCACTCTGATATACTGGCACAAAAAGCCTTCGTGATGTAAAGGCAGATCTAGAAGCGCCCCCAACTAAACCATCTCCATCTACACGGTACTGAAAACATCATGTCTTCAGTTAACGACGCCTTGTAAAAAAAAGTGAAGGCTGTCCAATGCAGAAAACACTTAAAATCCGTTAGTTCCCAAAAGTCCTGGTATGACCATGTGTAAGTTAATATCGCAAAGGGTGACGAAATTGAAGTGGAGGAAGGCTATAATAATGCCCGCGTGTTTGCAGAGGGTGATGCTATCACAGGCTGGGAAGTTGCAAAAAGCTTAACAAAGTAAAATTAGGCACGTAAGGGTAAACTCTTCTCGTATTGCAGATATGGTGGCTGCTTTTTTAGTCGTTACATCGCTTTATCTCTAAAGCTGTATGGACATTGCAAGTGTTAGAAATACAAATATGGAAACCTTTAAGCACAAATGTATGACTTTACAATTGCTTGTGATCTGGCACGGTTCGGCTCCTTGCATTCCTTCCGCTGATATTTTTTTTTTCCCCCGTGCATTAGTGCCTGCAGCCCTGCCTTCCTCTGAATCGACCGACAAGCTCACGTTTGAGAGGTGTAACTCTGGGTCCCTCTCGTTATAAGAAAGTGGTATGAGCTTCACTTCTCTTCTGTCCATATGCATGGAAGGTCTAAGTGCTTTACCACTTCCCAAGCAACAGCTATTGATTTTTTGGTAAAATAACTAAGAAAGCTCAAAAGAAGCAAACGAGTTTTCTACCAGATCAACATAATTCTAAAAAGACACCAGCTTTCAGTAAATACCAAAAGATACACGTTGGCAGTTAACAACGGCAAGTGGGATGCCTAAAAGGATTAGTGTACGAAGGGAGAAAATCTAGCCGCGTTTCACCCCGTATTTGTGAACATTCAGGCTGGTCTTCCAGAGGTCTTACCCAAAACTGAGCACTGTGGGGTGAGGAAGGGTTTACTCCCCTTGTTTTGGCATGCAGGAGGCCATAGCTGGCTACCGCATCCATCTTTGGGCCCCCAGTAAAAGAAAGACATTAGAAAACCAGAGAGGACATAGTGGAGGGCCACCAGGATGGTGATGGAGGACATGCAAGGAGAGGTCGAGGGAGCTGTGTTTGTTCAACCCAGAACAGAGGAGGTGAAGGGGGTCTAGTTGCTGTCTCTCCCTATTAAAAAGAGTTTATAGAGAAGGCAGAGCCAGAGTTTTCTTGGAAGTGGGCAGCAAAACAGTGAAAGGTGATGGTGAAAAGCTGGGCTGTGCCCTGTGCACAGCCCCCAAATGATGGGCACCCGAGTTTAATTGCTGTAACTTCCCGAGATGGTTGTCAGATGGGCTGAAACTTTCTAGAAAGAGGTCTTTGGAGCTACTTCAGCAAAAAATGACATCGATTGCCTCATTTGGGACAAGTTTCTGTGTTTCAGAAGGAAGATATGGGAAGTGTTGAGTGGGTAATAAGCCCCGGGGAACTTATCTAACCCCTGCGCTTGGCAGCGGTCACAGACACGGACCTAAGCAGACCTTTGGTAAGGTTTAGAAAATTAGACATTGTTTAATATTATTTAGTGTAAACACCTGTTTTAGGTGTTGCTGGAGTACGTATGGAAATATTATTACGTGTTATGCTTCTAGGGGAACGCCCGTGCCTGCATGGGATGCTTGCCTTCCAGCGCTGGCTTCTCTTCTGAATAGGTGAGAAATCATCTTTTTGAATGTTATTGGGGCCAAATCCAGACCAGCAGCTGGTTGGGCTCATGGAGAGGAGTGCTCAGCCATTGCTGGAACACCCTCAAGCAGCCACATGGATGCACCTGCATTTTTGGAGATTTACAGAGCAGATACGTTCATCCTTTCATGGAGCAAAACTGAAGCAGATTCCCAAGCTCAGGAATAAAATGAGCCTCATCTCTGAGTGGAGCAAGGGTGATTTTGTAGCATTACTGTCTCTAAGGTTTTTCAGGATAAAGAGAAATCTCCACAGGGTCTCTGCTATGGAGAAGATGAAGGCTTGGGTGGGCTCTAGAGCAGAAAGCCAGGCTGTCCCAGTGAGCAGAGCATCAGGCAAAACAGCTGAACATCCGCAGACCAAGACGCTGGATGTGCTGCTACAAGTGGCCAGCACTGCACGTGAACCAAACCTGAGCAGGCACACCATGGGCCAAGGCTGCTGCAACGCTTTCCCTCCAACCATGGTGGATCTCCCATGGTCTTCAAGGCTGAAATGTTGCTCTGCCCTTGTTGGATGTGCAGCAGCGTGGAGAGGTGGAGGGAAAACGTGACTTAGTCATTCGTCACCTTGCTGGGAGCTGGGGTCTCAGTCTGCTGCAGACCGCTTATGTGACACTGGGGTGTGATTTTCGCCTCCCTTGGCCAGACCACCAAGACCTTGGGGATGCAGGGACACCAAGCATGGGCTCTGCCTGCAGACTCCCATTTTTCTGGGCTCCCCATGCAGTGAAGCAAAACCTGGGCTCCTCCAGAGGGCAACGCAGAGCAGCACCAGGATTTTCATAGAATCATAGAATGGTTTAGGTTGGAAGGGACTTTGAAGATCATCCAGTTCCAAACCCCTGCCCTGGGCAGGGACACCTCCCACTAGACCAGGTTGCTCCAAGCCCTGTCCAACCTGGCCTTGAATGTGGGACACTGCGAGCGCTTTGGTTTTGGGAGGAAGGGAAGGGCTCAGTGCTCCAGTACCAGGGCAAGGAGTTCTCAGGATTACCACCATTGAGGAAGAGAGAGAACTTCTCAGCAAACTTTCTAATTTATATTGACTGTGCCGTTCATGGCATGAAATAACCCTGTTGGCCAGCTTGGGAGCAGTGCCCGGATCTCGCTCCTCCTCATCCCTGCACCTGGTCAGCTCAACAACACTGAGACCTTGAAACCAACATACTGTAGCTGGCTATAGAGTAAATATTTTCACAAATTCAGACACTAGAGTCTTCTAAAAGTGCCATTTACCCAAGCATTAGAAGAGAAATTAATCCTGTGTTGCTCAACCCAGGACACAGGGCAAGGGACTTGGTGGCACATCGAGGCAATGGGGGGACCGGGTGCAGGAGGAGGATGCTTTTGTGTTGTGCAAGATAAAACCTGCGCTGAAACTTTTAATAACAGCTGCCATCTGTTCCCATGCACGCCCCATATTAATGCATCCTGTAGGCTCAGCAGACACGACGTATGTGCACTGGGAAGGGATGGATGGATGGATGGATTCATCCCTGGAGGAATTCCTGGCTTTGGAGCTGGACACCGGCAATCCTATTTCCTTGGAGGTCAAACTGCAAATGATGGACCTGAGCGAGTGTTTGCCAAAGGAGAGTGTTTCTCACAGAGAGGTGTGTCGGTGCGCGAGGTCTTCTCACCTACGTCATTGCCCGAGGGATGACTTTGAAGTTGGAGCTTTCCTTGCGTTTTTGCCCAGGGCGCTATCTGCTGATTAAGCCCTGACTATCTTGGTAGCTTTCCGTGGGGACTGTTTGCTCTGCGGCAGCATTAACATCCTCCGCCAGCTCGCCGCAGCAGGAAGCACGTATGCGGGAGCGCAAACAAAGCCCAGGGGCAAGCCCTTTGCTCCCTGCGGTGGGGCAAGGTGGGGTGCCCCCAAGCTGGCCAGGAGCAAGCGGGCACGCCCTGGCATTATTCGGTAGCTAATTTTTAAGAGCAGGCAGGCTGGCTTTTTTTTTTTCTTTGCTGCCACCATGAGCTGTGGAGGGAATGAGCTGAGCGCTTTTTGGTGGCTTATATGCACTAATTGGTTGCTTTTGGTGGGGAGAGAAGTAGTTTTCTGGGTGGCAAATGTGTGGTTTTGCCATGCTCGTGTGTATGCAACATGTGGGGCTCTTGGCACCCGTTGGTTGGATAAAGCTTCCAGCCCTGGATATACAGCCTTGCCAAAAATCAGGAGGAGAAGGAAAAAAGGTGCAGGAGGGGAGCCTGATTCCTCTGTGGGATTGCATCCCAGCGGGATGCTCTGGTCTCCTTGCACGAGCTGAGCAGTGCTGGTCCAGCACAAGTCAGGGTTGCAGGAGGGATGTCCTGGGGAGTTCTCTTTGGCATGACAGCTCCACCTCTCCCTTACAAATTCTGCTCTCCCAGCACAGAACAGCCGCTGAAATTCATACCCCTTACACCCCAGGGCCAGGAAAGTTCTGGGGGATCCTTCCAACCTGAGGTAGGTCATCCCAATCCTGGGGGCACCTGAAGGTGCTCCCGTACCACTCAGCGCATCCTCCTGGGGACAGGTTGTGGGCACAGGCTCTGAGGGATCAGCAAAGCTCCCTCCATGCCTGCCTGATCTGTAACGGGGAGCTGGGCAGGCATCGGAGCTTGTCAGGCAGCCAGTTCAGGATGTGTGGTGTTATGTGGGATGTGTTTCTGTAGGATGCCTTGTTGTTGCCTTCCTTGGAAGCATTCAGTGCCACTCCAACAAAGCTGTTCTTTGTTATAGGGCAAAGAGATCTAAGATAGGGTGCAAAGTTGCCTCCACAGTACAAAGAGAAAAGGCTTAATATCATAGAATGGTTTAGGTTGGAAGGGACCTTGAAGATCACCCAGTTCCAGCCACCCCTGCCCTGGGCAGGGACACCTCCCACCAGCCCAGGTTGCTCCAAGCCCGTCCAACTTGGCCTTGAACACTTCCAGGGATGGGGCAGCCACAGCTTCTCTGGGCAACCTGGCCCAGTGTCCCATCTCCTGTCTTCCAGTTTGAAGCCATTCCCCCTCATCCTATCACTACATGACCTTGTAAAAAGTCCTTCCCAAACTCTTCTGTAGCCCCTTCAGATGCTGAAAAGCTGCTAGAAGGTCTCCCTGGAACCTTCTCTTCTCCAGGCTGAACAATCCCAACTCTCTCAGCCTTTCTCCACACCAGAGGTGCCTCCAGCCCTTGGAGCATCTTTGTGTCCACTTCTGGACCTGCTCCAACAGGTCCATGTCTTTCCTATGTTGGGGTCTCCAGAGGTGGATGCAATACTCCATGTGGGGTCTCACCAGAGCAGAATAGAGGGGCAGAATCCCCTGGCCCTACTTCTTCTGATGCAGCCCAAGGTACGGTTGGCTTTCTGAGCTCTGAAAATACACTGTAAACCACCCCCAGAAGGTGCAAATGGCCTGCCTTTTGGCACCCACTCAGTCTCACCTATATCTCCTGACCCTCACAGGTTGGGCTGCCCAAAGGATCTCGCGCTGCGTGCTCCGGTGTGCCTGTGCCTCTGAAAATGCAGCCCTAGCTCCTTCCTCAGCCTTATCTCAGCATACCAAGAATGCAAACACCAGAGCTGGTGGAGAGCAAGCCATGAGGCTGCTCCAAGCCCTAGCAGGGCAGAAGATAGTGGAGAGGCAGTGCAGCTCCTCTGGCGCAGGCAAAGATCTCGCCACCGGCTGTGGGTACCTTCCAGCGTGGTTCAGCTTGGCTTTGCTTCCCAACAGACTGCACGCTTTGCAGGCTTTTTGCAGCCAAGAGGTGAGTTTTGCTTTATCTCTATAAACACGTCAGGTTGTAGAATCCGAAAGCAGGTGAGAAGCGGCGCAGTAAGAAGCCCCTTCGCTGGCACGCGTTGCTGGAGGTTGGAAAAGCTGCATTAATTACAGTCTGTAATGAATAGGATATATTGTTCTAGAGGTTTTCCGTTTGAAAGAGGTTTCCAAATGTGCCTGGTGTTAAATCTGGAAGGAAGTTGGCTTTGAAGTGCACGCACGTGCGGTAGCTTGATTGTGGCTGGAATTTCCTCGAGCAGATCCTGTAAAGACATGAAGGTAAACCGGTGTAGGTTCAAGCGATGCAAATGCCATGTGTGTTACAAACGGGGACTGCCTTGGGGTTATTCCTTGCCAGGAGAAATAAGGACCATCACCCGGTTGGATGGGTGCAGACCCAAATTGCAAAACTCACCAGTTCTTGGAGGAAAGGCGCAGTTTTGGGAACAGGCAAGAGCATGGAAGTCTCTCTTTTGAACCCTGAGGGATGCCCAGGAGTGATGGGGATGAGGATTCAGTGACAGTGGAGTTTGGCGTTGCCGGAGGACACTGTGTATTATTTACCTGTGGTGCAAAAACTGTAATTCATAATGCAGGTGACTCGCTGCAGATAGTCCGAAACTCAAACCCAATCTGAACTAAAGGGCTGCGCAAAATGAAAGCTGCAGGTGCTGTTGGGTTTTTATTATTATTATTTAAAAAAATAAATAAATATCCTTTTGGGGAATGAGAAGAGGTAGTCCTCATGCAAGCTAAGCCCGCGTTCCGCATCCCTGCGGGGGCCGGTTGTGGGTGCCCTGGGAGGGGATGCTTCTGGCTGGGCTGTCCCTGCAGGGACCCCGGTGTTTGCCGTGGGGTCAGGGCTGTGATGCGCAGGGGGTGTGCACGGCCACCAGCGCGCTGGCAGGGTTGATTTACTCATTCCCTTTGCTGGCGTTTACTGCAAAAATCCTGCTGCACGTGCCTCATGGATGCCTTGGAGGAATTATCACACATCGGTAGTAATCTCGCTTGTAGTCTCCCGCCCGTTTTCATCCTGCACTTGAAATACTGAAATTGCCCCCAAGAAAAGAAATATCTTTACAAGATGGGCCATCAAGCCCGCGTGCCGTCTGCTGCATCCAGAAAAGCAACCTACTCGGCAGGGTAATCTATTCAATGGCTGGGATTTATTTTTAACATTCAGTTCTGCAGTCCTTTTAACTTGAGCGGGGAAGTGAACATTTTGATAACAGCAGCCTCCAGGTCAAATGTGATGAGAATTCATAACTCGCCACAGAGGGGTTTTGGAAAACCAACCAAGCAAAACAATTTCCCAGAATGAGACGATGAAGATTCGCGTTTCTCTTCACAATGTCGTACACAGAGACAGTATCTGTTGGAGTGTCTACTTATTCTCTCCCCACAATTTGCAAATAAAATGCCTCCCGGACTATTTTAAATTCGAAGGACTATTGCGAGCACGGCTTTGCTAGGCTGCTCATAAAGACCCGAGACATCGGATCTTTAGGCCATCAAAGAAGAAATATTAATCCGGTAATGGGAATGTCCTGATGGCCCCATTTCTAATCAAAGCAAAGCCTGAGTTTTCTGCTCCAAGCAAAAACATTGCCAAGAGAGTGGCATCAAGATTTAAAAACTGCAGGGAACGGAGGGAGGGAGCTCCAGTCCCCGGACTGCACTGGAGCAGCACAGAAACAGCAGCAGGTTTAGGTCAGAGCTGGGACTAGCGGGGGGAAACAAAAAACAAAAACCCAAAAACCTGAAAATCTGGGCAAGCTGAGGTTGGTGAGGGAGCTGCCAACTCCCTTTTTTTCTGTTTTATTTTCAAAACGGCTGGAGGAAGTCAGAAGCATATGCCTGAGGAAGAGGCAGGAGGGGAAGGTGGAAGGAAACTTTGTAGTTCAAGTAGCATCGTTAATTTTACTCTTGCTTCTGCCCCTCTACTCCACTCTGGGGAGACCCCACCTGGAGTACTGCCTCCAGCTCTGGAGCCCCCAACAGCAGAAGGACACGGAGCTGTTGGAGCG
Source organism: Pluvialis apricaria (assembly GCA_017639485.1). Lineage (NCBI taxonomy): Eukaryota > Metazoa > Chordata > Aves > Charadriiformes > Charadriidae > Pluvialis > Pluvialis apricaria. The sequence goes on along the minus strand of CM030014.1, from coordinate 24,436,360 downwards.
GGGCCAGAGGAGGGCCTGGAGATGCTGCGAGGGCTGAGCCCCTCTGCTGGGAGGAGAGGCTGGGAGAGGGGGGGGTGTTCGGCCTGGAGAAGAGAAGGCTCCGAGGAAACCTTAGAGCCCCTTCCAGTGCCTAAAGGGGCTCCAGGAGAGCTGGGGAGGGACATTTTACAAGGGCATGGAGTGATAGGATGAGGGGGAATGGCTTCAACCTGGAAGAGGGGAGATTTAGATGAGATATGAGGAAGAAATTCTTTCCTGTGACGGTGGTGAGATATTGGCCCAGGTTGCCCCGAGAAGCTGTGGCTGCCCCATCCCTGGAGGTGTTCCAGGCCAGGCTGAATGGGGCTTGGAGCAACCTGGGCTGGTGGGAGGTGTCCCTGCCCAGGGGGGTTGGAACTGGATGATCTTTCAAGGTCCCTTCCAACCCAAACCATTCTATGATTCTGCTGGTGTCTCCCGAGCCCTCTCGCACTGGGCTCGGCAGCTGGCCTTCACGCTGCCCCTGGGCATTGCTGGGGCTGCGAGCGCCCTGCAGCAGCAAGCTGCTTTATTGGCAGGCTTGGGAACCCGTCATTTCCAACCCCCTTTGTATTTGCTCGCCGTTCCCTGCCTTCTGTCCAAATTCGATAGCTGCAGGGAGGCCCTGGGTGCAGGGTGCTGCCTCTCACATCAGGGGCTCCTCTGCAGGGTGCTGGGGCAATGAGAGAAAATGGGGAAAATGAAGGGAATAATAATAATAATGATGCATTGCCTCTGTTGTCCCAAATCTGGGTTCTTTACCCACTGTGCAAGCCAATAACACACAGAGCAGAGGTATTTCCAAGTTTATTTCTGTCACCATGCAGAAATGGGGTGCTCGTCCCAAAACAGGAGCACACCTTAGTTTCAAAAGTCTCCACTTTTATACACTGATTATTACATATTCAAGCAATTAATATGTATTCATTGTTATTCTCCTTAATGATTGGTCAAGATTTCTTCGCTTCCCATGTAAATTCGTGTGCAGACTCTGTCGTCTTCTTCCATTGTTCTCTTTTGAGTAGGTGGTATTGTTTGGGCAGGTGGTCAATGAGTCAGTGGTCACGATTTCCTCCTGCCAAAATTACCTTTTACTTACTTCCCCTCTGATCTTGGCAGTTCCAAGTGGTTTTCTTGGTTTGCTGACCAGGCCCACAGTTCATCACTCTCCTGACAGGAATACCCTGCTTATCAGCAATGCTACATTGTCTGGTGGTTAGTTCCCTAATTGAATCCTAAATAAATCACCTGTAGTTACTCTTTATTTTAATATTTGGTAAATAATTAAATAGGGCTGGGTCAGTATAGAGGACTTGAGCAGTAGCACGTTTCCTTGGTTGCTTCAATTACGTTTTACACTTCATTTTCCTAATTTATGTCAATTTTACTACAATACCTCCTCTGCAGGCTGCAAACCTGCTGACTTTGTCCAGCAGATAGTACCCAAGGGCCATGCTGGTGCCCGGTGGCTGTGGCATTGTCATCCGCTTCACCCCTGGCATCTTCTGCCACACTGTCGCGGGAAGCCAGGGTGTAATGGGAAACTGTGCAGCAGCAATGGAAAGCAACAAAATTTGCTGTGCGGCATGGAAAGTGGTACTGATGGGAGCAGTCGTTGCTTTAATATTTAATTCGATGAGATCTAGCTCTGAGAAATGGATCAGGAGCTGCTACAGCTTCAAGCGCGCTCAGCGCTTGCAGGGGAATTTCCATGGGCTTTGCTATGCTGCGGACTTATCTATATTCTGGCTGGGTGACATGGTAATGCGTCTCATTAATTAACCGAGCACACAGAGCCATATTTCCTCCCATTCCCTTTAATTAATCAAGCTTTAAACACTTCCAGGGGTCGCATCGATGTTGGGTTGTCATTCAAAGTGTTTCCCCTCCATTGGACCCTGGCACGTGGTCTCTGCAGAGCAAACGTGGGCTGCTCAGATGCAACCAGGTGGCATTTCAGGAGGGAATTTCCTTGCGTCACGAGCCTGTCAAACAGTACAATGCAGATAAGATTCAATCCTGCCTCTCGCTGGCAGGAGTTCCCCAGTGCTGTATAGGCTCGTGCCGTGGCAAGACCAGGAATGAGGAGCTGGGGTAGGCTGATGTAGGTGTGATATGGGTCTCACCTAAAATCTGTCCCTTCTTTGTCCTTTATAGGTGGGTCCCAGTGGGCCCAAACCGCTTCTGGGACTGCAGCAAAGCCAGTTTTCCTCCGTGCATCGGTTTTCAGAAACCTCTTTGCATGCTCCAGACAGTTTGGGTGTCTTTACCAGGGAGCTGGGCTTTAAGGGGGCCTGCTTGCCACCGTGATGGCAAACAAACAAGATGGAAATGTGGATTTGTCAGAACTATAGTCCAGGTAGGTCCTAGTCCTTTGCTTGTACAAAACCACCCATATTCTGTCCTTACATATGTCTCCCTCTGGTCCTTCTGCAGCCCCCATCCCTACAGGACCCGAGTCCCTCACAGCCTTTGGGGCTGAAGTGTGAGCAAAAGGGGCGAGTTGGGAAAAAGACTTCGGTGCCCACATGCTAATGTTTTAGCTTTGGCTGACACATCCCAAACTGTAATCATGACCTCCCCCTGGCTGGGACTCACAGCCCCCTTGGCCACCTAATTTCACTGGCACACCAGGGTTCGCTCCTCAGATCCCCTGGACATCTCCTGCTTGTGGACAAGGACATGTTGGCATGATGCCGCAGTGCTTGGGAACACCAGCCTGCCCTGGGGATGGGCTTGGGGGTCCTTGCCTTGGCATAGGGCTACGTGATCCTTCTTGCGTTGCTCTCCCTGCTCTCTCCTTTGGTCCTTCCCTCTCTGCCATCCTGCGTTGCTGTGACATGAGACATAGCTGCACGTCCCTTCTCCAAGACCACCACCTGCCTGGATGGGGGTGAGGAGGTGGGACCCCAGCACTTCAACCCTGAGGGTGGAGCCCTCTGCACCATGAGACATCTCACCGGGCTTGTCCTGGGGGAAAGGCATGAGCTTCACTAAATGGCCTTCATGCTATGCTGTCCAAAGCCATGTCCTACCATTTCCCAGCCCTGCTAAGTAATAACACTGGCATATATTTTTGCTGCTCCTTGTCTCTCCTTAGCATCCACGTCCAAGGCATGACACCAAAGGCCCAAGGAAAGCAAGAATGTTGAAGAAAATCCAGATATGCCTTTGCTTCGTCTTTGTCTCGGGCATTTTGTACGAGATCTCCCTGCTGTCCAGCTGCTTCTTCTCCTATGTGCCTATGTCCAAACACTTCCTGACACCTGAGCAGGTCTTGAACCTCGGCAAAAGCATCATCTTTCTGGAGACAACGGACCGCCTGGAGCCACCCCCACTGGTGTCCTGCTCCGTGGAGTCTGCCGCCAGGATTTACCGGGACCGGCCCATCATCCTCTTCATGAAGGGACTTACGAACGACACGGCGTTGGATTTGAACTCCAGCTATGCAGCCTTCTCGCTTTTGTCTTCTATGAAGAATGTCTTCATTTTTCCTCTCCAGATGGAAACTGTCTTCCAGGAGACCCCTCTGCTCCAGTGGTACAACCAGGTGAGCAATATAATAAGAGAAAAATAGGGAAGTAGGAAAATAGTTATAAATAAGTGGGGGAAAAGGTCTGAAATAGGCTTAAAATGAATGGAGGAATGCAGGTCTAGCTATGTGAAATTAGTCACTTTTCTTTTTTTGTTTCAGAACAGATTCATTTTGGCCATGTTTTGCAGTGTATTCATTGATCTGTTTATTGAACACATAAGAAGCATTTCCTGCCCCTATCTGGAGAATCAGATTTTTTTTTGGCAAATGGAACATTGGTAAAAATAGATTGCATACGTGTTTTGATAAAACATCGCCTAATAATCTTTCTCAACAGAAACTGGTTGAACAAAATGTGCTGCCTGAGCGCTTGTTAATGCTGCCACACACCGACAGAGCCCCCAGTAGATAAGATGTGGGAGAGGTTTCTGTTTTTGTAACAGCAATATGCAAAAGCAAGGTGGTCTCTTGCAAGCTTCACCCTGGAAAGAAGTTCCTGGCAAACTGCCTGCCTGTCTCTTTGTCAAGTTTGTTTGGCTCCATCACTTTGCAGGGCAGGCATATTTCCTCCAAACTCTTCCTTCTGAGAAAAAATGACTCCAAATACCAACAGCGCCAATGAAAACCCTCCAGCCTGTTTCAAAGAGCTGGGAGTGAACAGGGAGTGTGTTAAGTGGGTTGTGTCCCACTGAAATAGCAGGCAATGATTCATGGCATCATTGATTTAACATCGTAAATTCCATCAAAACACCCATGAAATGTTCCTGGATTCATTTATATTAACAAAGCATTGCTCTGCGCTGCCCCCTTATCTTATTCCAATAAAATGCAATAGCTGGAGGAAGAAAAGGCGGTCAGTGACATTTGCAGGCATGCAGGTGGAGTTTTATGGTGCCATTAGCAGCCCAGTGGATGGACGTGGTCTGTTCTCTGCCAGCGGAATCACTATCTCACCTTTCCAACTCTGCAGGTAGTCCCAGAGCAGGAGAAGAACTGGGTCCACGTCAGCTCCGACGCCAGCAGACTGGCGCTCATTTGGAAGTATGGCGGCATCTACATGGACACAGATGTCATCTCCATCAGGCCCATCCCTGAGGAAAGCTTCCTAGCAGCACAGAAGTCACGGTTCTCCAGCAACGGGATCTTTGGCTTCCCTGCCCACCACAAATTTATTTGGGACTGCATGGAGAACTTTGTTCTGAAGTACAACGGGAAGATCTGGGGGAACCAGGGGCCCTTTTTAATGACAAGGATGCTTAAAACCATCTGCAATCTCACAGATTTCAAAGGCACCGAGGACCACAGCTGCCAGAACATCTCCTTCCTCAATCCCCAGCGTTTCTACCCCATACCATACCCAGCCTGGGGCCGGTATTACGAGGTGTGGAACAAAAGTCCCAATTTCAACCACTCCTACGCGCTGCACTTGTGGAACTTCATGAACCACAACCGGAAAGTCGTGGTCGCAGGCAGCAACACGCTGGCTGAAAAACTGTACAAAGCCTACTGCCCTACCACGTATGAGGACCTGATCCAAAACGCGGAGGTGAGGGATTTCAGGCACTCGGAAGATGTTGCGTGACATGGACTAAGGAGGAGGGGGGTGATCTATCCAGACCTCCCCATCCTGGGGCCAAACCACAGTCACCATTGGTATCAGTAGCTGGCTTTGTAATACACAGACAGACCTTTTCATAACCACCGTCCCTACTCCCTTGGGATGCTAAGGAGCATGTGCAGAATGGTGGTGGGTATCCATCAGACATAGCCTCAGTGACACTAAGGACACCTTTGCTTCAGTTCTGTTTCCTTATGAACCAAAGCTTCCTGAACCGAAGGGACCTATGGGCCTTACTAGGGAGCTTTTCCAAGGGAAAAGTTCCTAAAGAGATGCATGGCCCTCCTGGGAGGAATGTCAGATGCGCCTCTGTACCTCTGGGCAATATTGGCAGCTACCCATGTCAGAAAAATTGCAGACACAACAGGCTTTGGACTGGGCTGAGGCCTCTGAGGCAAGTGTAATGCAATTGTATAGCAGAGGGTGGATGACAGTAATTGCTAATGAAGAGAAGCCCAAACCACTGTCTTTTCATTAATCTGTGTTTTTATCACACAAACCTTATGCCCTACGTTTTTGAGAGGGACTTTTTCAGTGCAAGTGAAAATAAAATGGTTAATAAACCACCAGTCCTCTGAGCTTGCTTTTCCCTGCACGCCCCTGGAAAATGAGTCCCATTTTTCAAATATTTGTTCTCCTGCACTTCTGCTTTGGCTCCTTCCAGGAAGGGGCTGCACTGCCCCATCCTCTGAGGTCAGTTCTGGCTGCAGAGTCACATCTTCCCCTGAAGAGAGGAGGAGCTGAGGCACCAAGGAATGATGGGGTTGCCCCTCCAGGGCTCCCAAATCCCTTTGAAATAAATGAGTTCAACTACTCTTCAAACAAGGTCCTGGAGCTCTAGAAAGGCCCTGGTCACCCTTATCCAGCTGTGACATCTATTTTTGCCTTTTTATCTCTGTTTTGTGTTCCCATGTTGCATTTTTTTTGTCTCTTTTCTTCTCGCTGGCATCCCGCTCACCCCGAAGGTGCTGGTTCCCACAGAGTTTGCGGCTGCGATTCCCATGGGCCACAGCCTCTCACATAGAATCATCATAGAATCATAGACTGATTTAGGTTGGAAGGGACCATAAAGACCATCCTGTTCCACCCCTCCTGCCCTGGGCAGGGACACCTCCCACCAGCCCAGGTTGCTCCAAACCCTGTCCAACCTGGCCTTGAACACCTCCAGGGATGGGGCAGGGGTATCTGAAAGCCAAGTTGGAGAGCATTTCTGGTGCAAAGACCTGTCAAATCAATAGTTCCTGATTGGTATTTCTTTCTTTGGGATGTACAGGTTCAATGTGGGAGGATGGACATGAGCAAGAGGCCATTCACCTCTAAGACCTGGACTTGTGCAGTCAGTATTTCATAGAATCATAGAATGGTTTAGATTGGAAGGCACCTTAAAGACCATCCAGTTCCACCCCGCCTGCCCTGAGCAGGGACACCTCCCACCAGCCCAGGTTGCTCCAAGCCCCGTCCAACCTGGCCTTGAACACCTCCAGGGATGGGGCAGCTACAGCTCCTCTGGGCAACCTGGGCCAGGGGCTCACCACCAGCCTCTCTGAACTCCCCCTGTGCTGCTCCATTTTTGGGGCCATCCCCAAAGAGAAAGAGAAAATTCCCATTTAACTCCATCAGGGCACTCAGAGCCTTTTTTTTTCTGCTGGAGAGCAATCCCCTTGCATTTACTTTTTTTTCCTCGGGGTAATGCCAATCCACCCAACCCCCTGAAAAGAGAAACCCAGCTTGCAAATCTTTCCTGAATCTGTCTGAACAGCTGTTTTTAACTCGGGGAGCAGAAAGGCGGGGGCGGATGGGTTGCCCGTCATCGAATGTTTGCCATCTGCACAATGCTATCTTCTGTAAACACAGCAGCTAACGAGCATGCTGCAATCGGCAGCCCGGTTTCTGCAGCTAGAAATCACAGCGGGATTAATCGGGAAAAGAAAGCTGGCTTTATGTGCACGTCGTGCTGGGTTCAGACGTGGGGCTCAAGTCTCCTTCCAGCCCCATGTGTCCCCACCACCACCACCAGTAACCGCTGAAGTCAGTCGAGCTGCATGGGCGTAAGGGTTGTCAGAGCAGCGGTGTGGCATGGGGGGAATATTTGCCATTCCCTTTCCCAGGGTGAAGCTCTCACGGCTCAGCCCGGGGCCATGAGTTTCACGCCCCGGTGCCGTCCACACTGGTTTAACTTTGTCCCCTGCTCCGTTACAGAGAGTTTTGCCTGCCTGTGGCACCGGGAGCTGCTTTTCCTCCATAACTTTGACTTTCCTGGGCTGTGAGGACGCAGGGGAGGAGTGTAGCATTACAGCCCGGAAAGTCCTCCCCGTTTCCCGCACGGCTTCGCAGGGCCCCCAGCTGCTCCCAGCCGCCTCTCGCCGCCCACCTTCACGATCGCTCTGCTCCGCTCCCGTCCTCGTCCCCCCCTCTTCAGTTTCTCTCTCTGTCTCTGGCAACAAGTGAGTATTTGCCTTTTTCTGCCCGGTGGCTCGACTCTCTGGGCAATGGCTGTGTCGCTGGAAGGGAGGGACGGGGCTGGGGGACGGGCCGAGACTTGGCCCGCTCGAGTTCCCTTTGCAGATGAGCTCAGGCGAGAAACATTTCCAAGGCTCTGCCGGGTTACGTAGCGGCTCCTCTGCAGAGGAGGGCCGACCCCGTCTCGCTTCTCTCTCCTGCCTGTTGTTTGCCGGCAGGACTTTTAGCAAAGCAGGGCTGATGGCAGCAAGCACCGCTTGACCTCAACGAAGGTCCTGCACGGGGGGCTTTCTCCTGCAGCCGCCGGAGAGAGGAGCTGCTGCTGCTGCTTGGCATGAGTCACCGGAGATCGCATTTTGGCCAGGGGAGAAGCTGAGAAAGGGAAGGAGGCGACAGCTGCTTTTGGGAAGGGTCCTGAGGAGGTGGGAAGGCTGCTGGAGTGGGTCATGGGGAGGGTCTGGGTCTCCTGACACCTCTCTGCTTGGTGGGAAGGCATCTCCCAAAGTTTGCAGGCTCCCGGGTCGGCAGGGGAGCAGAGGGATGCTGGCACCCAGGGCACCCGTAGGCATTGCAGGGAGCGAAGAAGCCTCGAGGAGTTCAGGAAGGTGAGGAGACTCCCAGGGTGGCGGTGGGGAAGGGCAGAGGAGAAGGAACAAAGAGAGATTTCCCTGCCAAAGGCTGAGGATCGCAGAGAAAAGGGCCATGCAACAGTCTGACCCAGCAGCCATGAGCCGGGACAGCAAACACACCACCTGCCAGCCTGGGAAATGGAAACCCATCACGCTTTCTGAGACCCAGCTCTACCAGCTCTTCAGTGGAGTTGTCTTCTGCACAGCAGAGTGGAAATGGTGCCGGTGACCACCCTCAGCTCTAAGCTCTGCTGGGTGGTAGTAGCTGCAATGGACCTGCACCCCTCGAGGCCCCATGCCTTCATCACCCAGTGGGCAAAATCTAGTGATTTTTTTTTCCTAGTGAAGGAATGCCAACGGTTCCCTTGGGAGTGGTAAAGATGGCTTTTGCCACCAGCTCCACCGCATCAGCTGACGTTGCATTACATTGTGGCGTGGAAGTTGAAACTCTTACTGCTCTATACCAGCTCTGGACCTGTCCTGGGCAAATGCACGTAGGAACTGAAAAGGAGAAATAAATCTTCCAAGCTGGGTTCCCACGTTGCGTAACGTGGTGGTTTTACTGTACCAACATCCCGCTGAAGCCATAATTGTGATGTCTGAGACCTTATACATGTATATATATATATAATTTTGTAAGAAATGGAGGGGAAAACCCAGCAGGCTCCAGCACCCACGGGCACACCTGGAGCAAGTAATAGGACAGGTCAGCATTGACGATGCAGGTGAAACACAGCATGAAGGCCTTGTTAATATTAACGAGGTTGTGCAACCCAGCCTACCCCCTGGGGTATGTGGCAGGTAGATCGTTAGCAGACTTTTAATGAGTGGCCCCTGCAAACCCCTCCTCTTTAGGAGGGGTTAATTCATGCAACAAAACCTCACCTGCAGGGGACCATGCACCATTACCTGATGTAATTATCCTCTACGTAACATGCAGCTATGGGTCAGGGCTATATTTACACCTGTATATACGTGTGTGTGTGTATATATATGGATATATATGTACCCTTCACTTTGCCTGATGAGATGAATTGGGTTGTTTGACATTGCAGTGCTGCTGATGGTATATATCACAGCAGTAGCAATAATGATCTTTGCTGGCCGTGCAAGCCTGGAAGGGAAGGAGCTGGCAGATCTGGTGCTTTCAGGTAGGCACCAAAAAAAAAAAAAAAAAATAAGCAAACCCTAGAGGGAAATCATGGTTAACTCCCACATCACACTGCTCCACAGCCGTTCCCAGGGGCTTTCATGCCTTCTCTGTGACCTTTTCCTAGGTTAGCTGCAGCCCTGCATCGATGCTTGCCCGTCTCCCGCTGTATCGAGGCAGGGGAATAAGAGAGAAGAGGGTGAGAAAGCAGAGGGGGGTCAGGTGAAATTGATGCCGAGCTAAAAAGTGCTCAGAAGAGCCACCCAGGTTGATGCGGACTGGTTCAGAGCAGTCGTTGACCCCTCATGTTTACATGCAACAGGGTGGGAGATAGCACTGCAGGCAAAAAGGTATTCAGGTGCCTGACGAGCTGATTAAGCAGACTAGAGAGGGATAGAGATAGACATGTGAAGGAGCTCATACAGGGCAGGATGAGATCCTCTGAGAGCAAGAGAGGACTTTGCGGAGTTTGGAATAGGCTGGAACGCTGCTGAGGTGGACTGAGAGCAAGCCAGCCTCGCAAGAACGCAAGAAGCACCGTGCAGAGGAAGCAACCCCGGCAGCGAAGGTAGCAGAGACCCTGGGGTAGGGGTGGAAAACCAGTCCCAGGAGGTGGAAAACACTCACGGGCTTGCAGATGTCACCGGCTGCGGTATCTGCGTTAAGTGGCTCCACCCTGTGCAACCCCAGATAACTCCTGGGAAATGCTGTGATTGCTCCAGCATCAAAACAAAAAAAGATGAGACCAGGGTTATTTTATGCCAGGACACGTGCAGGCAGGACAGAAAATGTCTCCGCTAGGCTGTGGGTTGGAAAACCCCGTAGGCAGGGCGGGCTCAGCCCGGCAGCCCCTTGCCCGTGCCACCGTCACCCCGCGTGCCCGGTGAGACCGAGCCTCCCACTTGCAAAGAACATTTTGAGGACTGAAATTAGGGCAACAAGAAGGAGAAAAAAAAAAAAAAAAAAAGGCAAGCTGATTTGAGCAGTCTTTCTGCTGCAAATGGGCAGTGGTCACCACTGCCCGCTCTCCTTCTGAGTTAGGAGAGGAGAGCCGAGGAAAGCTCAGCTTTCTTGCACCATGCCCAAGGTTACTCAGCGTCTCCCTGGGTTGCCTTGACCCTGTTTGTCCCTGTCCCGGGAGGACAGAAGCAGCCGTAGGTTGCACAGGAGACGGGTGCACAGTGGTGGGGTGGCTGTAACCACTGTACACAGCACGCCCAGCAACACACCGGCACCGCTCTGCTCCGCGTGCCGGGGTGCTCAGCCTCTGCCGGAGCCCCAGCCACATCCAAAAACATGGTAAGTGGCCTTCCAGCAAAGAGATTTTTTTATTTTTGGGGGGGGGTTTATTAAAAAAATAGGAAGTGTCTTAAAAATGGCAGGTTGGTGAAATTGTAACGTGTGGGGCAGCAGCAAATCCTTAGCAAGAGACTAAGGACAAAGCAGGTCTTATTCTACAGACTTCAAACGATGTGTTTGGAATACAATAGTTTAATTATTGTTTAGGACATAGCTAGGAAAATGAACAAAACACCACCTGTGGGAATGATGTGGGCTTAGGTCAGAGCAGGGCACCAGGGAAGGCGGTGGTGTTGTGATCGTGGGTCCCGTGTTTACCGTGTGCTGTTTGAAAACAGGCTGAATCCATTTCCCGAAACCGGCTACGCTCGGGAGGGGTTTACAAGTTCATTCAGAATGGGTTACTGTAAAGGATTAAAATTAAAATGATGGCAGTGCAAGAGTTTTACGAGTCTGCCTTAAGAAAAGCAGATGGTGAACGAACTGGCAGATTTTTTTTATTTTTATTTTTTTCTTTTTTGGCAGAATTTGGCAAAGCGGTAGATAGCAATTCTGGATAGGGAGGGAAAAGGAAGGGGTTTTTTTGTTTGCTGCCACAGAAGATCCGACCAGCTCCCCGATGCCCACGATGTGTGCGGGTTGGTGGGGGGCTGCAGCAGAGCCGGAGGACAGCGGAGTGGAGGGGGTCAGCCCTAACGCATCCCTTCTGCCTTCCAGCCCTTTTCTGCAGGCGTTTACCACCTGCTGCACCATCCCGTTCCGGGGGCTGCGGCCATGCCGGGGGCATCCCCAGGACTCGCCATGCCGGCAGACATCCCGCCTTTCCGCTTCCAGCCCCGCCGGATCGGCGTGGACTGGCGTCGCTTCAGCACCATCGATGTGGAGCGGGTGGCCCGGGAGGTGGATGTGGCCGCCCTCCAGGAGCACATCACCGGCGTCACCTTCTGCGACGTGGAAGGGGAGCGGTGCCCTCACTGCGGGCAACCGGCGGACCCCGTCCTGCTGAAGGTGCTCAGGATGGCCCAGCTGAGCATCGAGTACCTGCTGCACTGCCAGGACCGCCTGGGGACCAACCTGGCCGTGCACGTCCAGCGCCTGCAAGCTGCCCGTGCTGAGCTGGCTTGCACCCAGCGGCAGGCAGCGGAGCAGGCGATGCAGCTCCGGGGGGCAAAGGAGGAGAACAGGAGGTGGAAGAAACTGATGGCCATGCAGCAGCTCCTCCTGCAAGCCGGCCCCAATGCCTACTGCAAGGTGCCGTGGTGGCGGAAAGGCGTCGGGGGGCGTGAAGCATGTCCCCATGCAGGATGCTCGTTGCTTGTAGCCCCACTGTGGTTACGCCTTGGCCCCAGAAAAAGGTGCTGGCTGGCCCCACTGCTTTCCCTGGCACTGGTTCATCACCTTCATGGAGACCACAAAGTCCTCGCTAGGGAAGCTCCCTTTTTTTGTACTAGCCACAGGTAGTTGGAGCCCCACAGAGTGTGGGAGAGGGCTGGCTGGGGAGATCTCACGAGATCCCTGTGTCCTGGGGACATGTCTCCTCATGCCAATGTGACTTTAAGCATCCTCCAGACCAGTGAAAGATTTCTGGATGCTCCTGGATTTGGTGGTGATTTTGCTTTTCCCCCCTTTCAGCAGTGAGCCTGCTGGCTGTGCCTCTGTGTCTGCTGCTTCTCCATCACCAAATCATCCCATTCACTTATTCCTGGAGAGTAAAAGCCACCCAAACCAGGTGATTTAGGTACATACACCCCCACAGGTGCAGCTCTCCCTTCCTCCAGAGCTGGAGCAGGACCCTGTTAGAACCAGGACCTCACTGCTGCTTTGGCCACCTTATTGCACTGCTCTGGTGGGGATAGCATTCCCCGCCCCCCCAAGGAGTATCCCTGCACTATCGAGAGTTGATAGGACGAGGGGGAATGGCTTCAAACTGGAAGAGGGGCGATTTAGATGAGATATTAGGAAGAAATTAATGACAGTGAGGGTGGTGAGCCACTGGCCCAGGTTGCCCAGAGAAGCTGTGGCTGCCCCATCCCTGGAGGTGTTCAAGGCCAGGTTAGATGGGGCTTGGAGCACCCTGGGCTGGTGGGAGGTGTCCCTGCCCAGGGCAGGGGGGTGGAACTGGATGATCTTCAAGGTCCGTTCCAACCTAAACCATTCTATGATCTTGGCTTCTGCCTTCTCCTGACCCATAAAGGCCTTTTTTCTTTGCCTTCAGACAGAAGAAACTCCTGATACTCTCCATCTATGTACCCCCAAAATGACAGCCACATCTCTTGAGGTCTCCTCTTTTGCTTTAAAGAAGCAAAGCGTTGTCTGCCAGGCAGGGGATGTGGGGCTCCCAGTCCCTCTGCTGACTTTTCCCCTCCTCTCCAGTGCCACCTCTGCGATAAAGCCTTCATGAATGACTCCTTCCTGCAAGCCCATGTGCAGCGCCGGCACACGGAGGCCACCAAGGCGGGTGAGCACCGGGACAATTTCTCCCTTCACTTTCCCAGGCAAGTTTTCCCTGGTTGGATGTGGATGCTGGAAACCAGAGAGTTGACCATAGGAGGTTGAGAGCAACTCCTTGTAACTTCTTGATGCTTCTGCAGTTTTGTGAATACTTACTGAATGCTTTCCACTCACTGCCTTTCCCTTCAAGCACGGGTAGGATGTGCGGCCAAACATGTGACTGCATGAACATCTAAAGCTCATCTCTGCGCCTCAGTTTCCCTAAGGAAACTCCAGAGGTTCTCCACCCAGAAGTTTCACAGGACCATGGGGATGGAGCAGCACTGGGGAGTTTGGGAGAGTGTTTTGCTAAAGGGGGAGAGGGGTTTGCCTTCCCCATGCCCCCCCTTTTTTTTTTTTTTTGCAAGGAATCGCTGCTCCTTTGCAAAGTGTTTTGAAAGCTGCAGGTGTAACAGGCCGTGTGAGAGCCACGGAGCCTGCACCCACCGCTTGAACCTGGCAGATAAGAGAAAAAAAAAAAAAAAAAGCCACTTTTGCTGTTTGCTGGCAGGCTGAAACCCCAGCCCAGCGCCAATGCAGTGCGACAGAGGCGTCTTCCCTGGGTGCAGCACGAAACGTCCATACAGGACACTTTGGCTGCTTGGGAGAGAAAGCCCAGTGCAAAGCCACGCTGCTCCACGAGCCGCTAATCTCGCCAAGTTTACAAAAATAAATATAATAAAATAAAAAAAGTAATCGGAGGCCACATGGCCACGTTTCTTATGTTTTTTCCTGCAGCTTGGCTACCTGCTTCTCCACCCCAAAACCCTACAGCAGTTTTGTTCTGTGCTTCAGTAGGATTCCTACTGGGCTTTTTGCTTTGGATGGGATGGAGAACAGCAGATTGCACCGCTGCTCATGGCTTCTCTCTTTCCCCGGGCTTTGCAGAGAGGCAGAGGATGAAGCAGGTGGAGCAAATGGAGGATGAGGTGGAGGAGCTGAAGGCAAAACTGCGGGAGACGCAGCAGCAGCTGGAGGCAGAGAGGGAAGCAGAGAAGCTGCGCAGGGAGCAGGTACGGGGCGAGGGCACCGCTGCCTGTTTGGGGAAAAAAAATATTTTTCTTTGGAGCGGAGAAGCGATGAGACACAGGATGTTTTTAAAGCACAGGTGAAAAAGGCGCTCAAACATATTTTATGGTGGGGCTTGTGTGTGTTTGTTTGCAAAGTTTGCTCCCCCCCAAAAAAATTCCCATGGAAATGTCACTTGGTAACACCTTGTGCTGCCTTGACCTCCCCGTGGTGCGCAGGCAGGCTCTGAGCAGCGATGGGTGTGATGAGAGCGTTGGTGCTCATCCCGCTGGCGCCAGAGCTGCGGCAATGAGACCCTTGGTGCTTCTGGTCCGCAGCCAAGTCATCTCCTGCCCTGATTTTTTCCACTCTTTTTAGGAAGCAGAGAGAGCTCGCCAGCGGGAAGAGGAGGGCAGGAGAGATTTGGAAAGGTGGAAAGAGGAGGAGAGGATGAAGCTGCGCGAAGAGATAGATGGCCTGAGGCAGCTCTTCATCACAGTGTTCAAGGACGTGGCCAGCAGGAACAGTGCCTTGGAGGGGGTAAGTGAGCCTCCCACATGCTCCTCAAGGCAGGCGAGGGTTTGCCCAAGCCTGCTGCTTCACCTGGTCCAGGTGGCATCACAGGTTCACAGCTCAGAGGCCTCATTTCTTTGCTCCTGAGGCACACGAGTTTTGGGGTCGGAAGGAGTGGCTGACCGAGGTTGGGCTCCCCAGGAGGAAAGCAGAGCCTCCCGTGGGAACATACAGCTTCTTCCTCTCCCCACTCCAGAAACTGCAGGAGCTTCGGGCCAGAGAGGTTGTGGTGTCCAACCTGGGGACCCTGCGGGACGATGACACCGAGGATGCATGGGGCCAGACACCCGCAGAACTGCGGGGCGAGCGGGAGAGGATGGCAGTGCAGGTGAGCAGTGCGGTACCCGTGTCCTTACCCCTACTGCGCATCCCAGGAGGTCCATTTGGGTGGAGGAAAGTCCAGAAATGGGACCTGGAGGGTGCAGAGGGCATGTCATGGTCCCACATTAGCCCTGCTTGCTGCAGGGAAACCCATCTTCAACGGAGCACTGAAGAAGCTCACTGCATGGAGAAGCACTTAAAGTACCAAATAATCAAATTTATTTGCCCATCAGCCACCTTCTCAACATCTAAAAACATCTGAAGAAGGCTTTACCATGCATGGTCCCTCTGAACATGGAGTGGGGTGTGAATGGCACCACTGTTAAGGTGCCAGCTGTACTTTGGAACCCGAAGGGAAGCTAAGTTTCTCTGAGTTCTCTGCCATCAGGTGCCCATGCCCACAAGAAGCCCTCAGCCCACAGCACGAGGAGGGAAAGGCTTGCGTGTTTAATTTGGCAGAGGGCAGAGCGGACGCAGGCATTGAGGGAGCACTGGGCACAAGGAGGTCCAGGTGGGTGCCAGATGTCTTTGACAGCTCCCAGGCACCTCGCTCGGAAAAGGCCTGGAAAACACTCATGGTTTTTCCCCATCTTAGCTTCAAACCCCTGAGATGTTTGGTCTCTTTGGAAACACCAGGGGTGCCCTCTCTGCATATCAGCCCAGCGAGTGGTAGCCAGAAAGAGCGGGGCTGCACACTTAAAATGAGCCTTGGCTGGACTTCAAAGCCCAGAGCAATGGAGTATAGTTATTAGGCTATGAAGGGGAAAGAATAAATGAAATGCAGCGACCAAAGCAGTGTCCTGTTGCAGTCAATGAGGAGACATGAGCTTGCCACCAGCATACTTTGAAGCTGGCTGTATGTCTTCTGCAAGGCTGGACCTGCCCTTTGGAGGACATCTCAACAATGAATAAAAATCCAGAGAGCTGCCCTTGCTCGTGAAGGGAAGAGGTGACTCCAAACCCATCTTTACCATATCCAAGTCTTCTCGTTCCTTCCTCTCAGTTGATGAAAGAGAAGAAGACGCTCCATGCCGCCCCATCCCAGGACCAGTGGGTGGTTAGGGACCATGTCCATCAGTGGAGAGATGCCCTCAACACGCGGCTCCGGGAGCAGCCCAAGGTCGTGAAGTCCCAGGAGAAGGCGGCAAGGGAATTAAAACAAAGGAGGTCTGGGTTCATCAAGAGGGTTTAAGCAGATGTTTAACTCTAAGCAGCCTTGAAATATTTCTGCATTAAGACTAAGCCTAATTTCAAGCCCGTTCTGTAATGCTCTGCTACATTTGGCTCTTTTTTTTTTTGCACTCATTAAACACAAAGCATTACACGAATATCATTGGCAGGAACCATGCCCACCAGGGTGTAGATCACCAGAGCAACACTTTGCATCACAATTTGGAGCATCTTTTACTCATTATCAGACCTGTGAATAGCACATGGGGTGTAACAGGATGGCATCTGATGTGCTAGTGACCATGTTATGGAAAGGAAAGCCCCTAAGCTGACCCCTTACAGGTATGGTCTGCTTAAGGGAAATAGCTCTTGGGGAGTGTATGTGCCCACTTTAGGCTCTTGCTGTTTTCTGCTCTTATTTTTGAATGCATTTAATAGTAATACTCTGCAGAGAGAGGTAAAATTACCCAAAATTATAGACAAAGAAATGATTGTTGAATGATGCCCAGTCTCTTTCTTTACAGATCAAGCTGCTCTCTGCAAGCAAACCTGAAGGTAACGATTGCATTTTTAAAGTGAATCAATTTGGGTGTAGATCAATTTTTCATAGCTAACAGCCCTTCAGACTGCTATGTATTCTCTGTCTCCCTCTACAAAAGCCGTGGAGACCTCTCTGGGGGAGCTGGCTTGTGTGTCCTCTCACACCAAGCCGTGGAGTGGACACCTTCCACTCCTTTGACTATCTGCTGCAACAGCACCGACCACAGCTCTGGTTGCTGGCACAAAACTAACTTCTCTCTTGGGTGGGTTTTGCATTTTTGCTGTACTCCAAAGGAATGAGATTTCAATCAGGCACTCGCAGCAAACGGATGACCTTGCCTCCTCCAAAATGATGCCAGTGGTTATTTGCATAAAAATAAGGAGCTGAGGCACGCTGCGGTTTCTTCTTTACAGTCTGGGTTTTCTATAATCAAGTGCCAGGGGAAGAAAACAGGGAATTCTGAGCTCCCTAATGCCTGCGGCACAGCCGCACACCCTCCCAGGTCCTACTGCTCAGAAAACCAACAAGGCCATGAACCAGAGATGGCTATTAGCAAATACCCAAGGGGTATGTCGCTGACCCCAGCCCTGAGGGGTAGTAGAGGGCTATTTGCCCACTGACATCCTCCAGCCGGTGGCCTTGGCGGGCGAGCGCCCTGGGGTTTCCCTCAGGGTTGTTCTCCAATGGGTTCCAGACCTGGGCCAGGCTTGGATCCCCAAAGGGACAGGTGTGTCCATACTTTCCATATAGGAAAACCAGGTGGTGATCAGTGCTTGCTTCTGCGTTGGGTCCTCGGCTCCTCTTTGACCCTCACAGGCTCTTTTCTTCCCCACAGTGACCCAGGAAGTGACCAAAGTGGTGGCTGGTGAAAAGTCATCAGGTGGGTATCGGAGTTGGGACCATCCCTGTGCCAAGAGCACCAGGATGAAGCCAATGTTTGTCTTGGGGTGTTGTGCAGTGAGGATGAGGGGTCTTGGGCAAAGCTGGAGGTGATGTGGTGGTGGGCTGGGGGCAGAGAGGATGAGCTCGCTGGTCCCCTCTCGGCTGTGCGGAGTATGACCACACCACAACCAGCCCTGCTGCTAACGCTTCACCCAGGAAAGCTGTCCCAGGCAGCTGCTGGGCTGTCGGTGGGATTTTGGAAAAGTTGTGGTCAGGAATTAATCAGATGAGAGGAGGAAGTTGCCCCTTCATAGAGTAGTCTGCTGAGGGCAACCAGTTGCTTGCTCTGGGACTGATGGGACCCATGACATCAAAGAGGAGAAGGGTGCCACCAGCCTCCTCCTATTGCGTCACTGCACTGGTACCAGCTCCCACCTTTACTCCAGACAGGGAAGAAGCTGCCCTGGGTGGGAATCGGAGGCTGCTGGAGGCCCTGCAGAGAAACCCAAACCTGCTGAAGCAGTTTCGCCCCATCCTGGAGGAAGTGCTGGAGGAAAAGCTGGAGAGCATGGGGGTCAAGAGAGTAAGTCATTTGTAATGCCAGCCCTGAGCCAGTTCAGGGACACAAAGACTGCTCTAAACTGATATTTATTTATTCTTTTTTTTTTTTTTGGGGGGGGGGGAGGGGGGCAACCGAAACACTAACAGGCAGTAAAAAAAAATAATAATCCCTTTCTGGAGCAATCACAGCCTGAGAGGCAAATGGGAAGGTGGAGACAGAATCACGCAGTAGCACAGGGAATAAACTGCCGCGCTCCCATCTCTGAGGTTGGTTATTAGTATCTCTTCAGCAAATCTGTCTCACAAGCAGCCTTTCATATGCTAAATTACCCAGGACTCCCTCTCTTCTAGGGAAGGAGGGTGTTTGAGGGCACAGCAGACCCTGTCACGGGGATTTCAAGGGGACTTTCACTGTCCAAGTCCTTTTCATGCCAAGCATATTAAATAGTACCGCTGAGAAGTCTTCCCGAGCTGCCGGCAATGCAACACCACCACCTAGCACCTTGCGGCGAGCAGGCAGGCAGCGGGCACGGCTGCTGGGGACCTGCGTTGCTCCGTCGCCCCGTGTTTCTGCACAAGGCAGTGTTTCTCTTCCAGGTCCCAAAGACACAAAGAGAAAGCAGCGACCGAACGACTTCTTGCATGGTTATTTCCTGGAGGTGCTTTTAAGGAGCACTCCTGGGTTCGTTTCATGTAGGCTGGAGCCCTGGTGCGTCCCCCCTTTTCCCTGGCATGTTATTTAGGAACACTGAGGCAGTGTCAAAAGCAGCGGAGGTGCCCAAAGCCAGACCCACAGGCGTACGCACACACCCCCTTCACCCTTCGCTTCTCAACATTTTATACGTCTACAAGCCCAGGACACTCATGGTCACAAAACCTTCTCGAGCTGTGAATATCTCCCAAGACAAAATGCTGCGCTTGCCCTGTAGCCTAGAAATTGCCCAAAATAGCTGAGATTTACTTTTCAGCAGTGATTTACCAAAGCTTTGCAAATGTGGGCTGTTTGCATGGGATGGGTTGTGCTGGGGAAACGGTGGGTATCAGGGCTGGTAAGAGCTTCCTTGGGGTTCGAACAGGGCTCGGAGCTTGCAGGATGCTCTTGAGATACGGGCAGAGCTGGTGAGGGCTTGTTTCACCACCCAGCACTGTGGGAGGATGTCAGGGCCCCTCAGCCACCTTCTGCTTTAGGTTGCGAAGGGGATTTCTGCTCGGACCTACAAAAGCCTCCAGGCTCTGGTCAGGCTTCAGCAGCAACAGAGGGCTGAGAAATTTCCCGGTCTCTTCCACCTGAGGGACGAGTTGGTCAAAGCAGTGATGAGGAAAGTCAGGCGATGCAAGAAGCCCGGTGGTGCTTTGCCTCGACAGCTCTCCGTCATCCCAGGTGAGGTGACCTCCTGTCCTCTCTACATACCAACCATGGGGACCTGTGGCCACCCACCGATGGCCACGGGATGCGGTTCCCTTACCCAGTGAGACAGCAAGGCAGAGAAAGGTCAGGAAAGGACATTAGGGTGATGCGAGTCTCTGCAATTGCTCTCTGCATACTGAGCTCACATGGGTCAGCCTGACATATTTGGGGAAAAAAAACATCAGCTGTCCCCAAAAGCCCCAGCAGAGTGAAATACAGGTTTAGCCACGCTTGCAAATCCCTTTGCACCGCCCCTTCTTCTACAGGACCCCATGTCAGGTGGGCTGCATGGCTCCCCCAAGGGCAGTCCACAGGACTACCAGGAGGTGGGTGGTGATTCTTCTTGCTCTCAATATTGCCTTCTAGCTCAAAGCTTGAAGAGCCCCAGGTCCCTTCGTGGGTCACAGCCCATGGCAGTACCAGCTACAGTAGAGCCTAAAGCCTCGGTGATACCCCAGCCTGCTCCACGGACCAGAGCCCCCTCCATCCACAGCCCCCCAAGGACTCCCTGGGGCACTTTGCGGACCTCCAAAACCAGCGGTCCTCACCGAGGACTTGTCCCACAGCGGAGGTGAGTCCCATTGCCTCCTTTCGGTCTCCAGGCAGGAGGGCAGTGCCTGAGACCCTCAGCCGCAACCATGCCCCAAGTATTCTGGGGTTTGCCCAAACACCAGCACCTTTGGAAACTGCCAAGTGCAGGGTGATGTGGCACCCCGGAGGGGTTTGTTTGAAAAAGGAGTTTCCTGGGATCTCCCTGACCATACGGACTGACTGAAATGGGTCAGCAAAGTCAGACCTGAGGGCTTGTACCCACCATGTGGTGCTGGAGACAAACACGGGGCATTTCCCAGTGGTCTTCTGCTCCTCCTTCCCCTCCCAGAACCTCTGCGAGAGGGTGCAGGAGTTCTCTTGGGGTTTTGGAGTAAAATTAGTTAAAAAAAAAAAAAGCTTGGAGAAACTGTGCAGACCGTGCAGAGAAGAAATAACATGGAGAGGGTGTGAGATGGCAGCAGGGAGGAAGAGGAGCTCATCTGTGACCAAGAACAGGTGAGGAAAAGGAGTTACTACTTTGCTCCAGGAGAAAGAAAAGCCAGATCTAGGTTTTAAAATCAAGCAAAGCAATGCCAAACACAGGCAAGGCATGGGTGTGAGGATTTGTTGGAGATGCTAGCAGCAAGATGTTTGCAGTCAGTGGGTGTGATGGACCTGTCCGTGTCCATGGGGAATGCGGGGCTTCTCCATGGACTGCCCTGCTAAAGGCTGGGTCATAGCCCAGAGCATCACGGGGCTTCCCCGTGTCTGCTTCAGGAGTGGGGAATGGGGACACCAGAGCAACCCTGCGCCTGACACATCTCTCTGTGCACCAGCTCAGAAGCGGCACTGGGGGGGAAGCAGCCCACCCTGTCCCCCATGAAGCTCAGCCCTCAGCCAGAGCCATCTTTCTCTGCAGTGGTGCAGGGGGATGAGACTGACTCCAACGGGTCGGACCAGGATTCGCTGGAGAAAACAGCTGTTTCAGGTACCGCCTGTTCTTGTAGCAAGCTCTGTGGGTCAGCAAGGTGGTGGGGGCAGTCCTGGTGAGCACCATCAGTGCCATTGTGTCGTCTTCTTCCTGGGGATGAAGTGGGACAAGTCTTACCCCGCTGTCCACCATACCCAGCCAGGCAATGGAGCGCCGATGGCTTTATCCATCGGCAACTTGTGTGCCCAGCCCTGCCAGGGTATTTTCCAATAAATCCTGCAGCCGTTTCTTTGCACAGAAGGAAACCAGACTGTCTGGAGGATGCTGGGAACCCCATATGACCTGAAGGGCTGTCAAGAACAAGGAAGAAAGCTTGTTCTAACTGTTGGCTATATGCTGTAAAACCCGATGCGAACCACGTGTCAGGGGATGATGTGGGGACTCCTCCTGGGCCCCTCGGAGAGTTGAGGGACAGTGGGAGGCACCTTTCACCTATGCATTAACTGCAGAGAGCATCAGGTACTCCTTGCATGTGGCTGTGGTGTGTCCCAGGCCAAAGAAGAACCCTCAGTGCTGTGTGACACACTGCTAGCAGGGGTTGTGTGTGCGGATGGAGATTTTCTCCAGCATCCTTGCACACACCAGAGTGTCAGCCACCCAGCGCCTGCGTGGGGTGGGAGGAAACCCCCAGGGCTTATTCATAGAATGGTTTAGGTTGGAATGGACCTTGAAGATCATCGTGTTCCACCCCCCTGCCCTTGGGCAGGGACACCTCCCACCAGCCCAGGTTGCTCCAAGCCCCGTCCAACCTGGCCTTGAACACCTCCAGGGATGGGGCAGCCGCAGCTTCTCGGGGCAACCTGGGCCAGGGGCTCACCACCCGCACAGGGAAAAATTTCTTCCTGATATCTCATCTAAATCTCCCCTCTTCCAGTCTGAAGCCATTCGCCCTTGTCCTATCACTGCATGCCCTTGTCAAAAGTCTCTCCCCAGCTCTCCTGGAGCCCCTTTAGGCACTGGAAGGGGCTCTAAGGTCTCCCCAGAGCCTTCTCTTCTCCAGGCTGCACACCCCCAACTCTCCCAGCCTGTCCTCCCAGCAGAGGGGCTCCAGCCCTCACAGCATCTTTGTGGCCTCCTCTGGACCTGCTCCAACAGGTCCAGGTCCTTCTTGTATTGGGGGGGGCCCAGAGCTGGAGGCAGCACAGCAGGGGGATCCACTGATCCCAATCCATTTATTGAGTTCACAAAACATTTGCTTCCTGAAACAGCTCCGTTGGGATGGGTCCAGACAGTGCTAGTGAGTTTAAGCTATTTAGAAACCAGCTTGCCCTGGAGCAGCTGGTGATCCCCTCCTATCTCACAGAGCCGTGCCATCACTGTGTGTGCGTTGGGGCTCCCTGTTTAACCTGCTGTGCCTCACACAGGGACAGCCACATCCACAATGGAGAGGCTCTCGGAGAGACGTCTGGATGCAGTGGCCCAGAGACCGCCTGGTGGGGTGAAACTCTTCCCAGTCCTGAGCTCAGCATCACCAAAAACCCACCAGCCTGCCAAGAAACTCCAGGTACCTTGTGCAAACAGCCACAGGGATGTTTTCTGGCATAATTTCCATTTAAAAAAAAAAAAAAGAAGGCACATCACGCCCTCTTCTGAGCTCCTACCCATCAGCAGTGCTACAGGGCATAGTCTGTGCGCAGGGTGTTTGAACTTACAGCAGCAGAGACTTGGCCCCTTCATCCTGTTACAGACGTCTGTCCTTCCCCTAATGTTTGGCTGTTCACCCTCTTTGGGGGGGAAAAAAATAATAAAATCATTATACATGCGATTGGGAGAAAAACAGTAAGCGGCAGAGAATCAAATTGAGAAAAGGTCTCTGGAACAAATCCAGAGATAATTGGAGTGATGCAATGGTGAAATTATTAAATTACTAAAACAGGGCTTAAACATAACCTCAATTTGTAGGGGAGAGCTGATGTAATTAGAGCAGTGGCAGTGTCAGAATCAAATTGCTTTTTTTTAGGAAAAAAAAAAAAAAAATTAAAAAGATTTACCCAAGGAAAGCCCTGGCACTAATACTGGGAAGATACTTTTTTTTTTTTTTTTTTGCTTACTGCAACAACAATTAAATTCTAGGCCTTTATCTGGCAAAGTAAAAAAAATATAAAAAAATAAAAAGTGAAGCATGAAGTTTATGGGACAACTTGCAAGCCATGGAAAGAGAGAAAGGGTCTCCTGTGTGGTGTCCTGATCCAACCACGTTTGGCCCTCTTTGCTCTAATTTTTGCATCAGCCTGATGGAGAACTCCTCCTCATTGATATGTAGTGGGGGGACAACGACACACCAGGGTACAAATGTGGGCTGTGGGTCTGACCCTGCTGCTCCCCTTCACCCTCTCTGTGCTCCTCTCCAGTTTGCAGGTGACAGCAGTGACCTGGAGACCTCCTCCCTGGAGGACCTGGAGCAGCCGCTGGCGCTGGTGGCTGCTGATGCTCGAGGGACCACCTCGGTGGTGACAGGGAAGTGACAGTCCTCTGCCAGCAGCCACTGGATGGTGCCACAAGACCAGAAACGGGCAGCAGCCGCGTCTGCAGCCTCCCCGGGGCCACTCCTGGGCTCCAACCGCCCCTCTTTTAGGCAAGACCCCAATATTGGGGCTCTTCCAGACAGCACCGGGGGGGTTGGGTCCTCCCTGGCAAGATGCTGTGGATTGCATCAAGGAGGATAAATGCTGTGCTGTCCCAAAAGGAGAGACTTCTGCTTTCCCTTCATGCATGTGCAGGAGCTGTAACATGGCATCTGACGGTGCCGTGAGCTTTCAGAGCCCCGGCAGATCTCCCTGGACATCACATCCCATGGGCTGAGGCCAATTCTCCACGTCGGACACAGCTCAACACTTGTGTGCGGCTTATTTATTCTTTAAGCAGTCCAAAAAAACAGTCGGGGAGGGGAGAGAGCAGCTTTCCTTCTCATTGTGTCTCTTTTTGCTGCTGCTGCTGAGGGTGATGGAAAAGTTCTCGTTTTCTGCTCTAGGATGAACCAGGACTAAATACACTCGGACAGAATAACGATTCCCAGTGGCTATCTCCTTCCTTCTTCCCTTCTTGAATCGGTGGAAACTCCCACCCAAAGGATGATTTTTTTGGGGCTGTAAACACGGCCGCATAAGCCTGACTCCGCTGTTAATGCTCATCTGTGTAAATGAAGTTCATTTTCCTCACTCTCTCTGCGTTTTGTACGTTTGTAGCAGTGCATCTATGATCTTGATCCCTTAGAAGTATGAGATCTTGGAAAACGCAGCAGGAAAAACTGGCACTTCTCACTTTCTCTTCTCTTTTCCAACCCCCTCCACCGCTGGTTCAAACTTCTACCATTCCCTGTTTTTTGCGTGTGGATTTTAATGCCAGGGAGCAGAAACCCCAGCCAGGGCTGAGTGGAACAGGCTCAATTCATTTCATTATTTCACTGAATAGCAAAAGTGTCTTCCGGATAACTGTCCCCAAACCTGCAGATAACCCTTCATATTTTGTAAATCCCCTCCGTCCCCTGGAACACGTATGTACACCTGGATGCTTATAACCGCCCACACGGTGTGGCTCTGTAGCTGCATACCTTGAAAAGGACTTTTGCTGTTTCAGTCGTTCAAGTTGATGGAATGTACCTGGCTGGTGTTATTCATTGCTTACGGTGCTATTGCCAGATGTGTTGCCGCGTGCTTAATTTAACGGCCCTTGTGCTTTTTGGTGAGTGTCCATCACAACAAACACTGCTTTTTAATAAGTTAAATAAAGGAAGGATGTTTTCACCCCTTTCAGACCACTGGTGTTGGTAATCGGGGAAAAGAAATGAGCTTTTTTTACCTGTAAGAAATTGCAGGTGGAGGTAGCAGTGAGCATTTGCTTCTGGGAGAGGGTCACAGCTCACTTTCTGCCCTCGCTGCCTCCCCTACAGCAGCCCAGGGCTGGGCTCCAGTGCTGGCATGGTCCAAAACCAACGGGGAAATACATTTCTGCCCAAAAGAGCAAACAGGTAGGAAAAGGGCAGAAAGCGGAAGCTGTTTCGCCTTGACTACGTGGCAAGCTCGGTGCCAAGGCAGGCGCCTTGCCCAGCGGTAAGATCTAAATCCCGCCCGTGCTGCTGGCCGAACCCTGCCAGCCCCAGGTCTGGCTGCTCTTGCTGCTCCTGCCGACGAGTGCAAGAAGCGCTCTCGTGTTAGTTTTTTTACCAGCAGTTTTCACACCTGAGGTGCTTCCGAGCCATTGCAGTGAGCTTCAAGTTGAGCCTCAACTCAACACCAAGTCCAGATGGTGCCAGAAAGGCGGGGGGGAAAAACTTCCCCTAAGTCTGGGAAACTCCAAAAATAGGTGGCAGCCTTCTGCTAAGGGAAAGGTGACACTCGTACTCTGACAAATGAATAGATATAGATGCAGACAAAGTGTTTTTATTTCAGATTGGATATTTTGAGCCAGCATGGTCCATGGGAAGTTGTTTGCTATGTGCTGCAAGCTGCAGCGAGCCACATGGCAGAGGATGCATGGTGGGCATGGCAGAGCCATGACGATGATACACCTCGGGTTATCCCAGGTGATGGGCTCTGTCTCCAGAGAAGCAAAGAGGAGGGGGAGAAGTGACTCCAACAATACCAGCGCCATCAATGTGTTTTGTCCAGAAAATAAAATTTTACTCCATTTTTGTTTTCCATATTGTTTTAAGGACTCCTTCCCCAGATAAGCATCTGCTTGCATACCCCTTTTTAGAGTACCGTCCTTTTTCTGATGGCACCAAATTGGGCTACGTTGCTGGGTACATGGCATGAATCCCGTGCTGTGCTGCACCATGCCAAACTGGAGGAGATGCTCCCCAAGCAGGAGTATTACAGCAGCCGGGGGGAATGCGAAACAAAGCAAACCAAAACAAAGCCGGCAGAAAGCACGCCGTGGAAAAGAAAGTGAGAAGAGCAAGCAGGGCGGCTCGCTCGCAGCCAGGGTTGAATAGGCAGACAGGTGTCCTGATGCTTCCTTCACACAAAGGTCTCTTTGTGACTGCATTAAGGAAACAAATTTGACTTCTCCCGCAGGAGAATGACAGCAGAACAAGAACCGACTCCAAAATTCATTTCCCTCACCCTGTAAAGATGTGATGCTGCAATGCCACGAGGCGACGGGGGGAGGCTGCTGCAGGCAGAGGTGGCCTGTGCAGACCACAGGCATCCAGCCCCTCTCGGAGCCTGAGACCGCACCCCCTCCCTCGCAAACCTTCAGGGCAAATCCTGCCCACCAGGACACTGCGGTTGAGCACCGCCAGCATGCCACTTGCTTGGTGGAGAGTGTGGTGGAGCAGGCTCGGTCCATGGGCTGGACCACACATGCATGTCTGTGCTGCTTGACATCCAGAGGCTTTTCCTGAAAAGCTGAAAAAAATCCTGCAGTTTCGTTAAATGATGGAAGCTGCAACCCTAGCACCATGCATGAGTTGGAGGAGCGGGTCCTGTCTGCTACCCATGGTTTTTCCTGGCCATGATTTTACCTCTCCTCCAGTGCAAGCAGCCCAGGCCTCAACCCTCTACCCTGACCTGCAGCGCCCCCCCCCCCACCCCACCCCCCCGGGACACGTAACCCCATCCCACCCATACCCTTTAAACTGCCTCCAATTTTCCAACCTTGTCTTCAGTCCAGCACAGCATGGAGAGTTTTTCATGGCCTTTACCAACTGCTGAAACCTCATTTCTCATACTAACCAGAAGTGTCTCCTTTGGCTTCATCCTCTCTGGAGTTTCTGGGAATGGTAAAACAACTTCAGAGCCAGCAACATAAAAAACTAGCCATTTTAATGAAGGAGAAACTGTTCCAAACAGGAATTCCCGCTGAAAAAAAAGGGACCTTTGCACTGCGATGGCAAATTGAAGGGTCGAAGAGACACCTGAGATTGGTTGGACCATCCCAGCCGATGCCTACACAACCAGCTTCCAGCTTGGAGGTACTGTGACAGTGGTCTACCATTTAGGACATCCACGGCGCATATGCATGACCCCCTTCCCGTGGGCACAAAGCAGCACAGCTACACTGAAATCGCTGCTCAGGCCCCTGCCAGGAGTTTAATGCCATTGGAGTCTCATGCTCTCTAAAAATCTTTGGTTTTTTCTCAATGACATTTATCTTTGTGGGACTCCACTTATGGGAAATAATTTTTTTACAGCATGAATACGTGTGGGACAATTAGTAGACAATCAAACCCCAGCACTAACAATCTCTGAATGCAATGCACTGCTCCCAAATAATACCAGGCTGGGGAAAAAAAAAAAAAAAAAAAAAAGAGGAAAAGAAAAATCCTGTCAAATTTATTCAGCTGGAATATCTCACCCAGAGCGCTGTTCTCCCATAATATTTGGGGCAAGCACAGTGTCATAAATCTTAGTGCTATTAATCCGTAGACTCATTCATCTCTGTTCAGCTATATAAAAGCAATAACCTTGTCACTATAGGAAGGAAGATTGGGCTTTTAATTGCATATAGATTTCAGGAGAGTTCTTATCTCAGAGTCCAATTTGTAGCTTCAGATACGGGTCTTTGCTTCCCCTGGTCAAAGTCCATGCAAATCTGCCATGCTCTCACAGACTTATAAATGTTGCAGAAGCTCAGAAAGAACCTATATAGAGCTCCGCCAGCAGATAATACACACAGCCTTCTTGGCGTTTGCTTTATTAGACAAGCCAGTATTTAATTAGCTCCTCTGAAACAGGATATACATTTTTTCAGAGGATGAGCAAATTTATGGAAACAAAACCATTTCTAGGCACGTGCGCGCACATATCGCCCATCCTCTCCCTTGGCTCTGCTACCAAACGCACCCTTCGCCCTGCAGTTTATTGTCAATAAAGGCAAAATAATCGGCAAGGGGTCTTCCATCCCTTTAGGTACAGTGCTGGGGACCCAGGCACAGCGTGGGGTGCAGAGGCTGTGTTTTGTGAGGGTAGCACATGGACCGGGTGTCCCCTCTCCCTGTGCAACTCGTGCTTACCACCCTGGGCTGTGGACGTGGCACACGGGTTTGTGTCCTTTGCATGTGGGCGTTGGGGACACAACAGCACTGGGACACAATGAGCTGCCACCAAGACGACGTTGGGGCATCCTGGGGAGGGGAGCTTTTGGATCTCGCTTTTTTTCTTCAAAGTCCAAGAAATTAATTAGGGTACCTTCATTTTATTTTTTTTTTTGCCTGCAGGGCTGCAGCCTGGAAATGGGAACTTTGCCCTCACCAAAGACCAAGCCCTTGCCCTAGGGAGGTGGCTTCAGCCACAGGGCTTTTAGGACACAGAGGAGTTCAGCTGAAAAGGGGATATTTGGGTCAGTGTCCCAAGACAGGGAAACACCGAGTGCTTTGTGCAGCAGGAACCGCAGCTCCGTGGCTGCAGACGCTGGTTCTCCCCGCGCTGTTGTTCCTCCAACGCATGCCGCTCACCACTTGTGGTGCTGCCCACCAGGAGATAAGGTCTGTTATGCCCAGAAAAAGAGGGGAGCAGCGTAATATCAGGTGTCATTACACAGCAAACAGGCTCATAAATAAATGATTCTCTGCTTTGGAATTTCATTCTTTTCCCCCATCCCCCCCCAGTAAAGTTTCCTGCATTTAAATTTTTTTCATACTGCAAGTTGTTGGCCGAGGCAAGGAAATGAAAACTGATGGTGGAAGATTAGAAATCTACCGAGGGCAGGAATTCCCGGGTACAGCTCTGTCTCAGCTCTCTGCCGCTCTCCCCAATGCTCCTGCCTGCAATCTTGTCATCTACACGCTTGCACACATCAAAGTGAAACCGAGAGCACGCTGGCTGGGTGAGTTTGTCAGAGTATTTGTGTTGCATAAAAATAAAATATAACTTTCAAAGTTGATTGTTTTTTTGGTTTTTTTTGTTTTTTTTTTTTTAACGTGTGCACACTTGTTTTTGTCCTAACGCAGTCAGAAACTCGTATTTCATTTTTTTCTGGGTGCTTTTCTGTGTTTTTCATTGCTCTGTGTACCTTTACCTAACCACCACTTACGCATTTCCTATCTAAATTAAACATTCCCCTGCTTTCCAGCCCCTTTCCAGTGGAGGCTGGCAGGAGTGGGAGCATACCAGTGATTTTTCTGCCCTCCTAAGAACAATGAAGTATTTAGAAGTGTTTAACTTCTACCTTGAAAGTTGGGCAGATGCTGGACTGAAAGTCCAAAAGACCCGTTTACTTGCTGACCTGTACTCCCCAGCAAGCCCAGTGTCCCATCAAGGACTGGTTTCATTGGATCGGTGAGTTGGGGTCCCCTGATGCTTATTCATCTGCTTTTCTGGTATTTTGTTGCAGCATACAACCAACTATATCTTATAAAAGGGGAAAAAAAAAGCCTCATCTTTTATTTTTTCCCCTCTACCACACATACTTGTTCATGCCGCTCCCAAGAAGCTGCAGAACCCAAAGCTGGGGGTGAGTTTAGCCGAGCAGGGAAGTTGGTAGCTGCTGTTTGTGACAAGGAGAGAACAAGTGAAAACAGTGCTTTTGGTCTTAAAGGCTTTTTCTTTTTTAATATTTATGTAAAAAAAAATTACTAACAAAACAAACAAACAAAATATAAATCCAGCATGCAAAAAAGAGGCAGAAAAGCTAAGTCTATATTGAGAGATAGGGAAAAATCCAGTGTAAAGAGTATCGATATTTTAAAAATAGGGTGGGATTTACCCCCTGCAAAACTGAATTGTTTTAAGGATCTGTTTTTCAAGGAGAACAAGTCCTTCGCTAGTATGAAAGGGAGAGCCAGCGCTGACTTCCAGCAGAGGCAGCAATTTACCCCAGGTAGCAGTAGGGGCCAACATCCAGTCTGAGATGGGACCAAGAGCTTCTGCCGGGTGGAAGCTCTTCCCACCTCTCTGCATGGTGGTCATCTCCTGCAGCCATCAGCCCCTGACACCGCACCCTGCCAGGCGTTCCCTCCTCATCTCACTGACGTGCCCGAGGTGCAACCTCTCTGCATCTCCTAGGCCTGTGCCGGAGATGCGCCTCCATGTGGCAGTGGAGAGCTGGTGGTTATGGAGAAGTGATGGTTATGGAGAGGTGACGGTTGCGGAGAGGTGGTGAGTACAGTCTGTGCTCACTGGAAGCACTGACGTTCAGTGAGACAGGTTGCCCCCACTATTCATACAAGCTACCAGAGATGCCAGCTAGACTGGTAGCTTGACCTGCCAAAGGTCCAACTCTGGAGAATCGTTCAGCTCTACCTCTGATCCCTCCAGAATATGAAATGACTCAAGGGAATATCAGCATTTCACCAAAACAATTTTGCCAGTGAACTCCTGCAGAGAACTTATAAATATTACAAGTGGGACTAAAACCTATTGCAGAGATCTATCAAAATGGCTGCTTTGGAGGTTTTGGACCCCTTTTTTCTCTCTAACTTATCCCTCAGTACCCTTTGCTCTGCTCACAGGCACTTTCCAGAGCTAGGATGTGCTCTGAAGCCAGGTGAGAGGACCTGCAAAGGGCACAGAGGTCTCCCCTGCCACGTGAGCTCTTGTGTCTCTTCCTCTGACCCCTTTGAATAAAATTCCTCTCTGATGGATTGGTTAGAAGAGGCAATGTCCCACTAAGGAGTTAATCTTCACATCGCTGGGGAAAGAATTAACACAAGAAAGTCCTGATGTCAGTACGGAGTTACACATCTAATGCTCCCTGGGATTTCTGCTCCAAATGTAACTCTAATTAATTCTAAATGAGAAATTCTTCTGGCTTCATTAAAGATGGCATCTGCAGGAACACTGGTCGCACACAGAGGTTTTCAGCTATTACAGCAAATATCTAGCATAGGAATAACAATGGATTATACCTATTCCCTGGAGAGATCAGAAGAAATAAATACACTTTGGTATCACGGGTCATAGCAAATGTCTAAGTAACATAAATCAGATTAAATATCAGAGCAGATCAGCAAAGCGAAGGTGTGTCTGAGTAGAAACAGTCACCAGGGAGGAAAATGCCTTGACTATGGGGTCTGTATACACTGGCCACAGCCAAAGGGGCACAACTGAATTTACTTTAAATACACAGCAAAATAATATAGGCGACCACTAGAGAGTAATTTTTGCTTTTCAACCTGCTCAAAAAAGAATATCAGGTGGCAAAACCAGAGCAAAGTTACATTATCATTTCAGTAAATCACTGTTTTTCTTGATGAACAGGGGACACTGAGGTCATGGGATGCTGTTGGCCTCTCCAAACTCTGAGAAAGTAAGGGATGACATTACCTAATTGCATGAAAGCCTGCTCAAAGGGAAAAAGGAAATGGGGTGGCACTGTTTTTACATCTGGGCTATTATTAGATGGGAATTTTAATGTATTAGGAGAATTAGAAAAGGGCACAAGGCGCAATCCTGGTCCTGGATATCAGACTCTATATGTAACATATGAGCAAACTGTTCTACTCTGAGAGCGTAAGAAGGCATTACTTTTGTTACGCACCTCCTCATGGTAGGCATACTAGCAGGCAGTTGAATAAAACCAATGTTCATAACAAGCTAGGATACAACCTCAAAGTAGGGCAAACATGATACAAAACACAATCTTATTTACAGACTGCTTTGTTTGCTTATGGTTTTTGCTTCTGAAGTGAAAAATGTTTTATAAAAGATAGCACATCTCAAGCCCAGAAAGTCTACTAGACATAGTCGTATTTTGAAGGGTATGAGCGTCTTCCATCCTCGCTTCGAGCAGCCTCTTCATACCCTGCACCCTTCCTAGTCTTTGTTTCAGGTTCGTACCCTGAACCAACTTTGTATGGCCCCGTTCTGTAGGAGATATTCCGCCCCGATGCATTGTAGGACACCGCTTTGTAACTGAAAGAGACACAAAATACGGCATCAGCCACTGGAGGGTCTGTGACTACCCAACGTTGCACCCAGTGGTCCTCTTTGCTGTTGGATTTTAGGCAACTTTGTACTGTGTCATCACTTGGAGCCACTCAATGAGCTCAGAGTCAACCCTCCATGGACAGGCTGCAAGTCTCTTTCATGATTTTTCATAAACTTATACTTTCTTTCCCATGAGTAAATCCTTGGTTGAGTGAAGGACCCACCTACAATAACCAGCTACGTAGGCGTACAAAGCCCTATCTGATGTAAATCATAGCTCAGCTGATGCAATCTACACCTGCTGATGATCTGCTATGCAATTTGCAGTCAAAGCTGCAATTAACGAGCCTGACTTAGCCAGCACATTGCAAATTTTACAGTTTAAGCTTGATCTTTCCTGCCCTCTCTGTTTGCAAGTCATGTAGTCAGGGAAGGCAAATGGTCACTTTTGACCCATGATACAGGGCAAACAGATGTATCATCGTGATAACTCTTGCAACAGTGGTGTTACACGTAGACATGTCCTGTGGTGAGCTGGCTGAACCCTATCCCAACACCCAAGGCTTCATGCAATACCTTCCCATGCTTCCCCCAGATAGGCTTACCGGGATTCTTCTGGAATCAGCCCTCTACAAGCAAGACACATCATGATGCCTCCTATGAGGGCCAGGCCACCCGCCACCCAGCCAACGAACAGGGCTGAGCCAAAGGTGTACCTACAAAACACAGAGACGTGGCTGGTTAGTGCTGTGACAGCGGTCCAGTTTGCTGCATCCAAAACGCACTGAATATTGTCCTTCTCTCTCTGGCCCTACAGAAGTTCCCACGAGCACCATCCCACCTGCAGGCTCATCCTCAACGGGCTCTCTACCTCACTCTTGAGCTGCGTGAACAGAGACATCCCAGCCAATTTGCCTGGACAAATTATCTGCAGTGCCATTAAGACAGAGACTCAATAAATCTTCCAAGTCCTGGGACCAGACTAATATGCACCCAGTGTTTGCCTTTCCTTCAGCTGCAGCACACCATGGTGGAGACCTACACTGCAGAGTACCCCGAGCCAGACGATCACCTACCTGTTCTGGACATTCTGCATTCCCTGGTACATGTTGGCTGTGGACATCCAGAAGTTTGTGACCAGCATGTTGGCAAACACAGACACTCCAGTGATGGCACACAGACCTGAGATCAGACATAAGGGCAGACTGAGACCCACATAGTAACTATGGACTCCAGTTTTTCTGAGAACCCCAAGTCTTAATTATCCTCACTACACCCACCAAGACCTCTAAGTCTTTCCTGAAACCCAATTACTCACACCACTGGGGAGGGACTGAGCAAACAGTGGGGCTTCTGCCTCAGGTCCCCATATAGCCATCACTATCGTGGTATTTCAGCGTCACAGTCTTTAACAATTCTGTCCTGAAAGCAGCCTTTATTTTAGGAAGAAACACAACCCCCAGCTTACAGAGGTGTGACCAAGGGCCAGGTCCACCATGGCACGTGGGTACCCAACTCCTCGGCTAGCTGAGACTAAGGACCTTGTTTTGAAACGGGTGAACTCGTTTTGAACAAGAACAACTTGTTTTGAAACGGGACAATGGGTGTCCCATCTCAAGAGTCAGCCACATCATCATTTTAGACACCCTCTCTTTGGGAATGCACGGTGAGCTCTTCTAACATCCTCATTGGCCAAATTCTCAACCCATTGACTCAGATGGATAAAATGATAGATTTTAAGTGCAAAATCAAAGTTATGTTGCAGAAAGTGGTTTCCTCTCTCCAGCTTGTACTTGTTGCACATCTTCAAGTTGCGTTGCATGTCTCATATCCCAGCAAAAGTGCTGTTCAGCCATAACAATTTTAGATGGGGACATTCTCCTTCCCTTCATAAGGGTATGGATTTGATCTGATTTGCAATAAGGTTTGGGAAAACCTGCAAGTGACGTTCTTAAGCATTTGCAATTTTGAGGCAGCAGGGCAAGAGTAGGCATTCCTGCAGCCTCCCTGATAAACCAAGGTATTAAAGAATTACAAGCTAGGCTACCACGACCCTGAGAGTCTTCATAAAATTATTGTGTATAAAGCCTGAGACTCTTCATAGAATTATTATGATTAAATAAATGCTATAATAGCACATGACAGCAGTATATGTATAACAAGTTAAGAGATCTAATTTCCTTTTTATCTGTGGGCTGTTTTGTCAGCCTTCCACGTTCTGTCCTGCACAAACTTCTAGTTTTCTTTTACTAAGCAGAGGTAGAAACCACTTGTCCCCAGAAGCGCATGCTTGAAAGACAAATGCCAACAACTTCCTGTGAGCAGCAACGCACTGGGTTGCTCCAGAGCATCTGCTACCCATGACCAGAAGTGCATGAAGACTTGCCCAGTCCTCAGTTCCAAGCAACTTCGATGCCTTGCACATGAAAGACACAACAGCACACACTTACCAGCAATGATAAACATGATGCCGGAGGTCAGAGTCATGTTGGCTTTTGCAGAATCTTCCATGCCACCAATACGGATGCATTTCAGAGCAAAAATGCACACAAGGAGGCCAAGGATGCCCAGGACGATACCCACGATCATGAGGGCCCGCACAGCTTGGAACATCGCTGCAAAACAAATTGACAAGAGCAATGTTGAGCAACTGAAATGAGATTTATCAGAGCCTAGGAGGTTTTTAAAGATTTTTTTTTTCCTATCTAAAAACAAACAAACAAACCAAAAAAAAAAAAAAAAAAATGAAAAAGAAAAATACCCTGAACATATTTTGCAATTCATTTGCTGAAAGCAAAGGCTATTCCTTGAAAAATGGACACCAGATCTATTCTAGGTGTTTTTTTATGGGACACCTCTGGAAATGTGGCTGTTTTTTTTCAACTTCTGAAAGAGTTTGATAGTTTTGACAGAATTTTTGCATATGTTCATTGGCACCGGTAATGATTTATTCATCTGAACTTGACCTGGTCTACAGCCGGGATAAGCGTGAGTTGTTTCATAACTGAAACGATTGAGAAAGCTTTTTTTTTCTCCCCAAGCAGCAATGAAAACAGGCAGCTCCACCCAACTATCCATGGTATTTCCAACTACTGTGTGACTCGAAGTGAAGTTCTGTATGCTCCTGCTTTACAGTAAAACGCATGGCACAGGAAAAGACGAAAATCACCTTGACAAACATTACACATACACCAAGGGAGAGCAACAAAGCTTTGGCAATGACCTCCCCCAGCACATCCTTTCCATCGTTATCTGTAATACCAGCCCTGTATACATCTATCCACGTTTGTTAATACAACATGCAAACACCCTAGCCCTGAATTTGTTTAGCAGCAGGCTATCAAGGTGGGAACATTTGGTTGGAGGCAGGTTGTGATGCTGGTGGGTCATGCCTGTGGGAGCCGAGCGCTGCTGTCACTCAGATGAAGGTAGGGAAAACCCTCCAGAACTCTTCTTGGCTGGAGTAGAAAAGTAGGGGAAAAAGCAAAGGGAAACTTGCACCTTCTAAGATGGAGAAGCGAAGGGAAAAGGCCGTGCATATGAATACCAAGATAATTTTCTAATGAGGTGACAAATATCCCATCTCTCCTGCAATCCAGCACTGGCCCCAGACACTTCTCCTCCCGGCCTGTTCTTGCATCCCTGACAGAGACAGGAAGGCGGCAGGCTTGACAAAGCACTGGGCAGGGGTGGTTGAAAGTATTTCAAGGGATGTTGTGATTTGGCAGAGATGAATTGCCTCTTCTTGCCCTCCCAAGAGCTCTTGCAGCCCTGGGTTTGGCTTTGATGCTCCCCTGTGTGTGACTGCCTGTCTTCAGGGAAGATGACATGGGCTCATGACCAACTGGGAAGGGGAGGCAACATATCCTGCAGCCCGAGGGACTTCACTCAGCCTACCTGTCACCCTATTGCTGGGCTGGCCAGGATGGCCATGGTGCCCAAGTGTTCTGTATGGCCAGACTGGAGCAGAAGGCACTGGTGCAGTAGAACAGGGAGTAGACCCTGCTGGTCTTGCACAGGGAGGGAGAAGGAAAATACTTATAAATCCTCCACAGGAGGGAAAGGATGGGTGTTGGGATGCCCATGTGGGTCTTTTTGTTTGTGAGGTACCACAAAAAAACTTCTTTACTTTGAAGGCGCCAGAGCACTGGAACTGGCTGCCCAGAGAGGTTGTGGAGTCTCCTTCTCTGGAGATATTCAAAACCCACCTGGGTGTGTTCCTGTCCAACCTTCTCTAGGTGAGCCTGCTGCAGGGGGGCTGGACTCGATGATCTGCGAAGGTCCCTTCCAACCCTGACCATTCTGTGATTCTGTGGACCTGAGCAGAACCATGCTGGCACCGTAATGCACAAGGAAGCCAGCAATCTGCCACCCCACAGGCTGGAAATACACCACCTTCTCCCATCTGGCAATCCCACCGGGGCTGCTGCTCTTATGACTCAATTTGCCCTTATCAGCTGATAACAAGTGCTAACGAGCCTGGGATTTTCAATCTGCCATTCATCAGCCCCCAGGTGTGAGCTCATTAGTTATTATTCATCAGAGAACAAGAAGCTGGCGGATACACCTTATCAGCTCTCAAAGGTTGTTCAGGCAGCACCTGATGCAAAGCAGAAAGCTGCAAAGAGAAGAAAATCACAATACTCATTTGTCTCTACAGTTCCTTGAGTTTCTTTCCAACTGCTTTTGTTTCAGGGCAAGCAGGAGGGGCTGATACGCCAGGGCAGCACGAGACAGTACGGATCCTGATGGAAGGTCCATGTCCCCAAAACAGTCTTTTATTCTGGTGATGCATTCTACAGACTTTATGGTTCCTAGGTGACATCACTGCAGTGGTCTCAACCCTTCAAGAAGTAACCCTAAGCTAAGACCCCACGGGGATATTGTGGGTGCTCAGGAGATTTGTTCCCAGTGCCTTGGGTGCCCATGGAAGGACACAACGGGCAGGCCAAGCCAAGTAGCTCCTGGGACGTTGCACTTCTGCTGGAGCACTGAAGTCCAAGCGTGGTGAATCTGCATTGGAAAGGAGCAATCTGCAGCTGTTGTGAAGGGGAGAGAGAGGAACACAACAGAAAAAAAATGCAAAATAGCCATCAGCAGCAATTCCTCTCTCCATGAGGCTGACTTATGACTCCACAAAGGGACAGAAAGGAGGAGAAAGTGCTCCTAGGTCTGCTGTGCCATGAAGGCCTCTTCACTTGGCTCATGGGACCGAAAGTGAGAGCTGTTTGGAAAGAGTTTCAAGTGAGTTTTAGCACCCATTAAAAGTCCTCCGAATTGAGCTGCTATCCAAAGGTGAATGACCTCCCCTGGAAGGAAGGAGTGGAAGGGCTTAGGCAAACAAAATAGGAGACTAACGGGGAAAAAAAAAAAAGGTATCAGGAGCACGAGGTAGCAAACAGCCCTATAGTTAAAGCCAAGCACAGAAATTGCCTCCCATTTTGCATAGGCATTTTGCATGAGGCAGGATAACTTTGCTTCACATGTATGGTTGCTCACTTTGCACACCTGATTTCCATGCGAAGTGATGGTGTGCACAGAAAGTAGTACGAATGCGAGCTTATTCACCACAATAAATGTCAGTGATCTGAAACCACGGTTTGCATCACTCTCTTTTTCAGATGTAAGTGAAACTGGAGAGCTCTCTTTTTTTCCCCAGGTGTTGCTGTGAGCAGTGAGAGGTAAGGGCAATAAAACAACTTAAAGTCATCTAAACTGACATCACCTGCATTTCTGTCCCTAATACAAAATACAAAGGTGGAAACCTAACTTTATGAACAGTTATGATTAATGGAATATAGAAAGTTTAGGGAAAAAATGAGGTTTTTTAAGTTAACCAAATTCAAGCAGGGGCATTCCTTCTTTATATTTTAAGGTACTCATCAACTAAGCAGACACATAAAGACAACAAAACTGACCGAACATCTCTAAGACACAACAGAAAATGCCTGTGACTGCTTTACATGCTTCCTTATTGCTATATTACCTAAAAAGAACAGAAAAAGTAAAGTCTTAATTGTGATAAGTTGGCATCGAAATGATGGTTACCATTGCCTCGTTGCTTTTGTAAAACACAATCACCTACACACATCATTATAAGGATATGTAGATATATCGATCACCATTTGTACATATAGTTTAATAAATACACTTTTTATCCTTTAAAACAAACGGTCCCCTAGCAGAAGTGCCTCCAAACATCAATTCTGCTCTTCCAAATGAAAGAGAAGTCGCCTAGCAATCCTCAAGCTGGGTACACAGAAACACATTTGTTCCATCGCACCCCTCAGGATGGTCACAGGCTTTTCTCAAAGAGCAAACACCGCAGCCAACCCAGCAGTGTTCCGCAAAGTGCTCCCTCCTGCCTCGCAGTAGGGAAGCGAGGTTGGCATCCATGAGGATGCCCACATCGTGCATCCATCAGTAGATGCAAAAGGTATCTATCGTACAGCAGGGCTCGCTTGGACCTATTTGCAATTGCACACCAAGAGTGAAAAACCCGCTCGGGGCCATATTTATTGCTCGCTGGCAGGGCACAGGCACAGCAGGGCACAGGGAGGACCTCCCTCGGGTCCAGCCAGCTCGGGAACACTGGAATAACCTCGCATACATTGGGGTGGGAAAAACAACTCTTTTTGGGTAAAGTGAGTGAGCAAACGAGAAAGTAATATCCCTCTGCAATCTACCAGTACAACCACTAAAACTCCCCAGGTAACGTGAAGTGACTGAGCGCACCCTTCCCCTCCTCACCCTTCCTACACGCGCTGCTCACAGGCAAATCTCTTCAACTCTGGTTTTCTCTTTGGAAAACAAAAAAAAAAAAAAAAATTTTCAATTCTTTTCTGTAGAAACCGTTATTCTGATACCACCACAAAAATTACATGCAGCTCTTTTCCTTGTGTTTCCATTCAAAGGGACAGAATATCTGCAGGTTTAAACATACTCACTATCCTCACATCAGCAGAGCCATGCTGATTTACGCCAGCGATGGGGCTGAACCC
Source organism: Pluvialis apricaria (assembly GCA_017639485.1). Taxonomy (NCBI): domain Eukaryota; kingdom Metazoa; phylum Chordata; class Aves; order Charadriiformes; family Charadriidae; genus Pluvialis; species Pluvialis apricaria. The sequence continues at coordinate 24,397,366 of CM030014.1, read as the reverse complement.
ATGACGCTCATCCAGACAGCACCTACACATGCTCCAAGTTGTAACCTCCACTGAGTAAAGGTATTATTTTGGTAAGAAATATGTACATATTTTTATGCTCACAGGTTGAGCAGCCTAGAAATTCTATTCCTCGCAAAGTGCTTTAAGGTATCTGCTCCTGCTTTGGATGAAAACTGTGCAGAGCTACCAGAGAACTTCTGGTGCATCTTTTGACCCTACCTGGCAGCCCAAGAATGGTGAAATATGGCCGGCACTCCGTAAAGCCAGAGCTCTGCCTCACGCAGCTCCTCCACAGTCCCTGATACTGGAAGACGGCTGTGACCGGGTTGTCATACAAGTCCTGTGTGCTCCACATATCCATGGCGGTGGACACAATGCACCCAGCAACACCCAGCGACGAAACAATGAACCCCATCACCTGGCAGATGGTCGTGGACATGGTGTCTCCCTCAGAGTGAGGAGGTGAGACCGTCCTGATGAAGCCGCAGACCTAATGGGAGCACCGAAGTCCTCTTGACTGAGCCACCAGAAATGCAGCAGCTCTTATCAGATGCTTTCCATTGAGCGGTGTGTTTGCTCAAAGTGTTTTTGCAAGATAGTCCAGTTTCACTCTCGCCGGGTAGGTTTGTGCTGGCAGGGCCAGAGATATGAGCTTTTGTCCTTTAGAAGTGCTTGTCCTTCCCCAGCTAAGCAGCCACGTTCCGTCAAGTGTTGGGCAACCCACTTGGAACATGCACCGTCCCCCCACCGAAACCCTTTGCCGTCCATCGGCCTTCTCCTGTGTGCTTGGCACGGTACAAACATGCCGAGAGGGGCAGAGGGAAGGACCATGTTCCCAGGTGAACTCAGCACCTAGCCCAGGTCACCGCCTCCCCAGCCCTCTGCTTATGCAAAGGCGGAGCAGATTTGCCATCAGACCAAGACGTGGACATCTCTACACCTGACCACCCATGCAAGCATCCCCAGAAGGAGCATGGTGATAGATAGGGATGTCAGCGGTGAGCTCTGTGGGAGGATGCAGGGCCACAGCTCAACCCAGGGAACAAACAGGGACACAGCCACTCCTTGCAGCATCACCGAGGTTACCTTGGATGCTGACCATGGCACAACCCCGAGCACCGAGCCAAGAGCCCCAAACTGATCCAGCAAAGCTCCTGCAACCCTATTCTCCCGCCTGCATTCCCATCACGTGGCCCCATGTGGGGACAAGGAGAGGGAGGGCACAGTGTCGATTTAGAAAGTGCCTTTTTACAGGTGCTTGTCTATACTGGCTGGGGGGATGGTCCTGGAAAAAGGGGTGGGGGGTACAAATATTAGGAAAGTAATTATCTCTTTGCACAGTAGAGAAGTGCTGGGCTCAGGGGAGCAATATAAATTGGCCGTGCCACTCTGCCAATGGAGCGCAGTGAGTTACAAGGACTTTCCAGCCTTCACGCTCATCCATTCTGATCTAATACCCTGCGCCGACTGATTTACTTCAGCCCTGACCTAGAAAAAAATTCCTGCATTATCCGGTCCCAGTACCACTCTGTGCCATGGGCACCATCAATACTGTGGGTGAAGCCGTGTGAAATCCACCAGGAAGAGGGGAGAGTCTGATTTCTGTGGATTTTCTGATGGCTGAGCTAGTGGGGTTATTCCACACTGGCTATTGCTTCTTCCTCCTGGAGAACAACCGCTCAGGACACCCCTTTTGCTTTTGCAGCTGTGCAGCAAGCTGGTGGGCAGCAGACAGAGATGCTTTCTCACTGGACTCTGCTGTAGCAGCCAGGGCACGATTCACACGTCTAGCGGCTTACAAGTCACAGCCACCAAAACCCTCCTGGGTCAGACACAAGATGTCTTTGCTTACAGCAATTTTATTCAAATTTAGTCATTTCCACTGACTCAGCAAGCTCTTATCGGGGCAGGGCGAGCTCCAACATATCTAAACATCAGACGCTGCCAGCAAAAACAATAGTGTGAACAAAAAACATAGAAGTGAGCCCTCAAGAACCATAGATGGTAAGAGCGGGTCATCCTCAGTGAGGGAGAGGGCATAGCTCATCTTGGATAATGCTCTGTGAAAAATTAGGGCTGGAGAGGACATAGAAGCTGGGAGGACAAGGACTGGGGAGGACAATAAGTGCTAAAACAAGTAATGTGGCCGGCTCTCCACCCCATCCTTCACTACTCGACAGCCAGAACTCTCTCCCAGCCCAGAAAACCAGGTTGCACCCAAGCCCTGATGCTCCCACGCCACTCTCCAGGACTCTCCTCCTTCTTCATGCCCCAGGACTTGCCTTTTTCTTGCCATCTAGTGGTAAGAGACCACATGGCGCTTTTTCCAGGCGAGACCACTTCAAGCCGTGTCCCAGGGATAGATGTTCCGCTGGGACACAACCCCTATTCCCAAGTGTGGTGTCACCTGGCAGCATTAGCATGCAACTGCTCGCAGGGCTGCAGAGAAGAATGGACCCATGGACTAGTCACAGCTAAAAATAACCTCTGGGGAGGAAAAAGAGAAGGAGGAGGACAACAAAGGGCAAACTCCCCCCCCCGCCTCAATTTTTTTCCAAAAAATCTCTACCACTTTTTAAATGACTGTTTGTTCTGCTAAGTTAGACATCTGGGTGGTTGCATGAATACCAGTAGAGGTGGCCCTCCCGTGCACCATGCCCGCGTGTTTGCTTTGCTGGGAGGGGAGCCACCACTCCTTCCTCTAACCCTTTCTAGTGGTTTCGGCTGCGTGCAACTGAAGCAGCTCTTCAAGCCAATAGGGACCTTCTCTCCCTCTCCACCATTATGTGCACCCAGGCCCCATTGCTCCCCCCAACACACCTGTTGGAAAGAGGGTCATCACCTGGATTGCCCCTAATTGTACCCTGAGCCAGACTCTGCCGTCTGGGAAGTGCTGCCTCACCTTTCCTTGGCAATATGGTTTTCTTCTGCTGGTGGGGGATGTTGCTTCTCATCTTCCTTCTTACTCAGGGGCATCGAAACCTCAGAGCAATGGTGGAGCAATCAAAAAAATATCATCAACAGTCTCCAGGCATGCAAGAAAGCCCAGATGAACTGGTCTATCTTTGATTTTGAGGGCCAAATTGAATCATACCTCTGAAGAGGATTAACCATCACAGGGCTGCACATTCCATTCTGCAACTTCATGCGTGCTCCCTCCAAAAATGGAGCTGAGCAAGCAACTTCAGTAACCAGGGTCATGCTGCAGTCCTTAGCTAAGAGGCAAGCAATCACCAAACCGTGCTTAGCTCTCCAGGTACAGCTGTCTTTGAAGAATTATTGTGTTTTAAAGGGGTTTCTATTTGCTCATCCCTAAGCACATTGCCTAAGGTGCTGTCCAGACATCCCAGCATTAACTGCTTACCATTTCTTATGCTCTGATTAGCATCATGCTTGTATACACTGGAAACTCAAAGCTTCCACAAATACCTTCCTCAGTGGTTGGTTGAAGCAAAGTTCTGGAGAAAGCACCACCAACTTGTTTCCATCCTAACCCTTCCCCCTAGCCCATTTTCTCCGCCTTTCTGAAACATTCTTATTTTAAGCTTATTGTTCATTGTTGTTTCTGAGCCACTCGTGATAGGCAAAAATATGTTTCATAGAATTGTTGAGGTTGGAAGTGACCTTTAAGATCATCAGGTCCAACCATTAACCTAACCTGACAAAACCACTTCTAAACCATGTCCCCAAGTACCATGTCCACCCTTTTTTTAAACACTTCCCGGGATGGTGAATCCACCACCTCCCTGGGCAGCCTATTCCAATGTTTGATAACCCTTTCAGTGAAAACATTTTTCCTAACATCCAATCTAAACCTCCCTGGCATAACTTGAACCCATTTCCTCTTGTCCTATCACTTGTCACTAGGTAGAAGAGGTCAGCCCCCACCTCTCTACACCCTCCTTTCAGATAGTTGTAGAGAATGGTAAGGTCTCCCCTCAGCCTCGTCTTCTCCATGCTAAACAACTCCAGTTCCCTCAGTCGTTCCTCATTGCAAAGAGGACATCGCACCATTTTCTCAGCACCCAGCCAAATACCAGCAGATCACCTGGGAGTTTTATCTGAACTGTCAGCTCAGAGCACAACCTGAAAAACAGTTGGGTGATAGGATAGCTGTAGAGCATGTCTAAGCACCTTTACTACAACCTGACGCCCATCTCCGGCCACCCCTGGGAGATGTCTACAGCCTGGAGTTGTTGAAGGATGGGGAAGTCTCTCCAAGCAAGTTCCTGTTGCTCAGACTCCAGCAAGGTGGTTGAATGCTTGGGCCAGAGGGCTTGCCATGCCACGTGGTAATGCTGAGCAGCATCTAAGGGAGGGACACAATGGAGAGACAGCTCTTGCAAAGGCCAAGCTTCCTCACCAAGAAGCAGAGAACAGGGCTCCAACTCTGAGTATTGGGACATCTGCAGCGGTTTACCCAAACCAGGGAAAGGAAGGGTCCTTTGTGACCACTCCCCTCTTCAACCTTTATTTCAGCTCATACTTGCTTTATCTACCCAGGCGTTGACTCTATATTATCTCAAAACCATCCACTGGGCCCATTGCAACTCCTGAATGTTATCACCGCCTCTCCCATAAAAATTACCTACAGCTCATGTTTACTTTAAAATTTGCAAATATAGCTCACACCCTGCCAGTCCATTCCAGCTTGTTCAGACTGAAACAAAGCAAACCCACCCTTCTCTTTCTGTCCCTCTGTTGCTGTGATGAACACAGCTTCCAGGAGTGTGTGGGCCACCAGTCCGTAGCATGAAAAGGGCTCACTGGCCTTTCTGAAACTCAATGGGGAAAGGGGGTCATGGAAGGCCCCCATCCCAGCTCAGACCCACTCTATCCCATTGGTCTTCAGGTGGTCCAGAGGAGCTTTGGTGGTCCCTCAGCAGAGATGGTGTGCATGAAGTTTCATTCTTCTCTATGCATCTATGAGCTGTAGCCCAGCCCCATGTCTCCACAGCCTCTTGCCATTGCTCCTCTTCTGGTCCTCAGCCCAGATCCTTTAGGATTATTTTTCACATCTCTCATCCTTTTATGGTGTAAAGGTACAAGACAGTAGCAAGGATGCGTGCATCTAGCTTCTTGACAACCCCCGCTGGGCTCTCTGCCACCTCTCCCCACCCTGACTGGGGTGGCCAAGACCTCTCTAAGGGTCTCACATTAGCTCTTTCCCCATCCCCACACCTTCTTCAGCCCCTGCTGCAAGTACAAACCCACCGCAGCTTCACGCATGTCCTTGGTAGGTTATATCGTGCCTCTAGCCCACCTGGGCCACCTAAACCCTTCTGTGCATGAAACTTGGTCTCAAAAGACTTTAAGGAGGTTAAAGCAGTTGCCTGCAGACTTTTCAAAATTTGGAGCTGAATTGACTGGGTTAAAGGATTTTAAGTAGCAAGCAGAGCTTGGAAGAGACTTTGCCATGCCCGACGCCAGTGGGGGATCATGACACAGCAATTAGCAGTCCCCATCCTTACAAACTTCGGGCACAATGCAGTTCCAGGGAGCAGAGATGCTGTTTCTTTGGCCAGGGGGCTGCCCTTTCTCCAAAATCCCCAGAGCAAGGACTTTACTAGGGCTACGCCACAAAACCTGTGTTGGTTGTATGGAAAGAAAAGAAAATCTTCATTGGTATAGAAGAAAAAAAAAATCCAGAAACTCCAACATTAAGACTTCCCAAACGGGAATTCTCCTGCGGGAACATCTACCCACCTCTGCCACCTTGCACCAGCAAAACTGAAAGCAGTTGTTTGATGGAAAAGCCTTGACAGTCATGATTACATTCCCATGGACTATTTTTACTTGAGCCCCTCTAGTAACACATACCCATTTACCAGTTGCAGAATTTTACCAGGGTGCTCTCAGGCTTTCAAAGTTTGCTGTTGGAAAAGCAAAAATATTCTTATTTTTCAAGTCACCGGCCTTTTGTTCCATGGCAGAGAGATGCCTCGGCCTTTCTGAAAGGGGTCGAAAGGGGTTTTGACTTGAGAACAAAATGCCCTTTCAAAAATGGCTGAGCTGGTCTATCTGAAGAAGTCTGGAAATAAGAGACCAAACACAGACAACAGGAAAATTACTGTCTGTGTTATCGTAGCTTAGAAAACCTGTAAACAACTGAAAAATGCTCCTTTTAGCAGAAAGTGCCTTGTGACTTCCGCACTAGGTGAAACCGCCAGCCGTGCCAGAGCTCAGCCATTGCTATTTGTCTATTATTCGCGGGCTCAAATTCAGATCGTGTCCTCCAGACAATCACAGTACAGTTCTGCCAACACACCAAAGCAAGCAGCAAAAAATAATAAGAGAAAACAAAATTGGAACAAACAGGCTTAGTTCTCAAGTGACATATTTCACCCAAGACTGACTGTTTATAGCTGAGCAGCGAGGGTGAGAGCCATAAACTACTTGTGTTATTTCTCATTTTCATTTATTATCTTGATTTTTCCTCAATCTATTTGAAATTAAAATTCCCAACTAAATTGAAGATAGATGATGGGCAAGACAAGTTTAATCTTTGCTCTGGGAGCGAGGGATTGAGGAAAAAAAAAATTCCTCAGAACCCAAAACTTCGCTGATGTACTCAGGTCACCTCGCTGCTTTCCTAGAGTCCTGTTATTTTTATTCACTCCGGCACTATTGTTCCCAATATAAATTGCCATTGTCAGAATAATAAATAGGGGTTTATAATGGAAATGCTGACAAACCATTAACTATGGTGTGTTTAGCAAGGGGGGTTTAATGGAGATCAAGGTGCAGCACGGTTAAAATAAACACTGAGATGATCCACTGAAATAATATCTTTGCAAATTAATAATTTGATTTTTAACACAGTTTTCCACCCCCCTCTCCCCTCTGGTTGGGATACAGCCGCCCTTCACTGGCCACGGGTGGGAAGAAGTGCCCGTAGGAGCAGATGAATTCAGGAGACGGAGACAATCTATAAAGCACAGCAGTGGGGCGCTTGTTTTTTCCACCAGCTCCTCCAGAGACTGGAAGTGTCAGACAATATATAACAGGAGGGAAAAGAGGGGGGAGAGCAAAGGAGTGACTTCAGAAAAGCAAGCCCTGTTCATTCAAAAGAGGAGAAAAAAAAATAAAATAAAAATATCCACCTCACTTTGTAGGGCAGTGCTGATAGCACCGGTCACAGAAATCATCAATATTCATATACCTGCACACCAGCGGGGAAGGCACCCACGCTCCAACACCACTGAGGATGAGCAACTTCAGGGGGCTCACCCACCTTTATTTTTAAAGCTTGTGCTTTATTCTTTGGGCTTTTTTTTTTTTTTTTTCAAATAGGTTTTGTTTTTTTTTTTTTTAGGCAACTGCAATAAGCCCAGCAAGTCACCCATGGTAATTGCACTCTAAGATGACCGGTTCATCAGGATAGGAAGACAAGGAAGGACAGACCCATCTCCTGTACCCCGTTTGCTAAATGAAGGCTATCCATCCCCTCCCAACACCGTTGTGGATTGCCATTTTAGGAAATTAATACTCACCTAGCAGACAAAAGCACTCTAGCTTTTCACTGTAATGCTGAGGTTGGCAATGGAGATATTTTCAAAGAACAAAAAACCTCCCAAATCTCAAGTATTCTGGCTTCTTCAAAGATTAAAGTAGTTCCCAGAGCTGAACACTTGAAAAGTTTAATTGCTTCTTCTGTAGAGTTACATTTTCTGTAATTTTAAGCTTTCAGAGCTGAAGAACTGAGGAAGTTCTGCAGCGAGTGATGGGGAGTATGCACGGGGGGAGGCAGATTTGCTTTTTTACACCTCTATTTCTCCCTCATCTGGCAACTTGAATCTCTTTACCTATAAGCAATTGGCCTGCTGGAGCCAAGTTCTACCAACTTCTCCTTCCCCTTGCTGCATGCGTTTTCCCTGCTTGGCTTTGCAGTGTGGGAATCCAAACACAAACGCGTCGGATGGCATCCGTCATTCACTCGTACCTGCTACAGCACCCAGCTTTTGCTCGGGGCTATGCAGCTGGATGCCTGAGCAGGATCAAGTCCACGTTCCTTCTAGAAAAATGCACGTCTGCACCCCAAAGCGTGTGTGGACAGGGGCATTCAAAGCCACGGCTCCACCAAGATGCTCACAGGCATCCCCGGCACCTGCACAGGGACGCTGCAGCAGAGACGCCAGTTGGGAACGAGGGTCCAGAGATGAGTGACACAGCAATACAGCCGAGGGGATGAAACACCCCTCCTGCCGGTGTCTGAGGCCCCAGCTGCATTGGGTTATACTGGTTTGATTTGCGCAGAGATAGACTACTCGTGAAAGAAGCAATTTTTTTGTGCACAATGCTTGTTTCGCTGTGTTTTGGAAATGCCATTTTGCAGAAGTTCTGCAATGATTTGCTGATATAATTGGTTTCTTCCCTCCATTCTTGCTGTGTCAAAGCACAGAGGTTAGATGGATATAATAGTCTAAGTGCCTTTTTTCTCACTGTATTAAGGCAAGAAGAAAACCCAGATAATCCTGTTGTAACCTAATTGTTTGCACCCCTAGATACTCTGGGCACAACCAGGACAGGAATGATACCCGTGGAAGAAAAAACTGGAACCAAAGGAGAATTAGGGAGAAATCCAGCCTGGTGGTGTTAGCCCATACAGAAATACAGTGAGCTGAACTGTGACATATCCTCTTAGAAAAGGATCTTCTCTGACGCCAAGAATATTAGTGGTTTCTGGTGGGAAGCCACGCACAGCCATGCCGCTGGGGTAGAAGTGTATACCCAAGCCGGGCACGGCACAGGGGACAAATCACCCCACGGAGCAGCCACTGCCCTGGTTGTGTTGCCTGGACAACACCTCAGGAACCTGATGCATAATCAGCTACAATGAGTTTTGCCAGACATCAGCTTGGCCACGGGAAGGGGCTTGGGTTGAGGGACCTCCAAGGGACCTCTCATCCAAACAGGGTGAGCATCTGAGGTCCCTTTTGGCTAAAACTTGGGTTCCCTGCTCTGCACCGAAACATCACCCATCACCACTGCTCACGCATGGCTTCTGGCAACGTAGGTGGGCTGTGACGTGCCCATGGCTCTGCCCTCCCACCTCTCTGCCCTCGCAGCCAGCAAGCCCTACCTGGCAGCCCCAGGATGGTGAAGTAGCCACGGCATTCGGTGAAGCCAGAGCTCTCCCGGACACACGTGCGCCAGAGGCCCTGGTAGTTGAACACTGCCGTCACCGGGTTATTGTACAGGTCTTGGGTGCTCCACTGGTCCATGCACGTTGACGCGATGATGCCTCCTATTCCTAAAGCGGACACCACGAAGCCCATGGACTGGCATATTGTCACAGACATGGCGCCGAGCACTCGCTGGGCAGGTCCTCAGTGCGCACAAGCCTCTACAAGCTGGGTCTGGGGCAGGCAGCCAGGGCAGAAGGGACTTTTAGCTGGAGGCACAGCCTACGTCACAGACGGGAGTCAGGAGAGGTCTGGTCCGCGCCACACAAACCTACCCTTTCCCTTTATCTGTTTCGGTGAGATAATTTTCCTCGCTCGGTACCAAGAGCTGTTTGTTACATACAGCATGAACGTCTCGCTCTCTGTTTACCTTCTCCCTCCAGGCAGAGGTGCAGCCAGCACGGGCAGATGGAGACCAGCGGGTCCTTCTGAAACAGCCCGGGGAGAGCTTCTGCAGAAGCAACTGCGTGGTCCAGGAGGCCAACCACAGAGATGTTTAAATTAGATGAAACAGATAAAAATTATGGAGAGCCTCATACTTTCCTGGCAGGGATGATGCTTTTGAACCAATTGGAGAGGTGTTTATCAGCATGCCTCTATCCAGGGATGTTTGTTGAGCAAAGGACAGCGTATAAAAGAGGAAAGCGAACAGCAAAGGACTGTAGCAGATGCTCAGGTGGACCTTGCTGCTTGGTGAGGTCGGGCTGGGAGCCCACAAGAAAGGCAACAGTTGCTGGAGAGTGAATGGTGTGAACCTGTGGTTTGCTGTGGGAGGACCAAGACTGGCAGACAGACCAGGGAAACAATAAATGGAAGTAAAGTTATATACTTATTCGCAATTGCTTTCTCACCCTCATCCGAGTATGAATTTGGACTTGTTTAGATGAACAAAGAATGAGAGCAAGGCAGATATGTCACTATGTATTACTGTAAGACAAGAGCACCTCAGAGACCTAACCTTATCCCAAAAGATCACTTTGTGGCTTAATGTCTTTTTTGCCCATTCTGCTTCATCCCTCACCTCTTCCTTCCCAGCCTGATTTTTCACCGGTGCCAACCTGTTTGCAGTTGGAGAGTAAAGGGGGATGTTGCTGGAGAACTGCTTTCCACGGGAGGAGATGATGAGCCCTGTTTGGGCAGTGCTAGACTCACACATGGCACGTGGAGGGTCCAGGAAGGGGCCTTCAGAAGAAGCGGAGCCCACTGGGGTGACATTTAGGTGGTGGAAGTGGAAGGTCATCAGGGAGCATGAAGAAGTGGACCACTTCCACCTGGCTACGTTCACCCTTGCTCAAGGACCATTGGGTCTCTCCCAGACACTTCGTCTCATGTGTAGACAGACTTCCCCATGAAGCTACTTCTAAAGAAGATCCAACCATTGTCTGAGCACAGTGGTCGGATCCAGAGAATATTTTGGTTTTGCATTTTTTTTGAGAGAATCAAGCAAGCTGGAAGGGACCTTGGAAAGTCATCCAGCCCTTTCCCACACCCAAAGCAGAGCAAGCTTTCTTCTCATAAAGCTCTGACCTGCCATCAGAGAGCATCCACGAGGGAGATGTTGCTCTCGCCCAGTATAATTTATCTCAGAGTATCAATTCTGACAATTTGATGCCTAATACTGAAGTTCATTACACATCATTCATGAAAGTAGTGCCCGAAAGTAGACATGAAACAGGGAAAAGTTAACCCCACGTGTCTCACCAGCAGTCCTTTGTTTTAAACATAACGTTACGCCCTTTTCCTTGTTTTCCCCAAAAGAACAGTATTGGTGATTCATGTGCGCTTTCATAATTCACCCTGTCCCCCAGACCCTTTTTTGGACATAGTGATACCCAGTCCCGGTGACACACCTCACCCGCTGCATGTCGCAGCTGTAATTACTTTTGGTATCGGTCAACATAGCTTAATCACGGAAAGCTTTCCCGGTATCGCATAGCTAAATATAGAGCCTAAGACCAGAGCGCAAATACACTCCCTGTGTTTGTCACAACCTGGATCACCTGGTGACAGGAAAGACTCATGACAGCCAGGGATTGTTTTCAATAAATTAAAAAAAAGGATAAATTCTCCATGCATTCGGTCAACCTGGGAGGCCTGAAAAAATGCGTTTCCATGTTGGTACACCTCGATCCCTGGGTGGGAAGTGCTGTATACGTGCAAAGGGACAGATCTTAGCCAAGTCATCACTCCGTTTATTTCGATGACTGTGCCAATTTACAGCAGCCAGAAGAGTGGGGTGAACAGCCAGAAGAGTGTGTGAGCAGCATCACTCACAAACAGAAATTTCATAGCTGTAACCAAAAGGACAGCTTTATCTACTGACAGCATTTCACAGTGAAAATAATTAAGGACTGAACTCCTTCAGGTACCTAAACTTATCAACTTGACATGAAAGTACCACTTCTCTCATTCAAAACTCCCCAGCACCTTTAGCAACTGTTTCTCATGTTGAAGTGCAATCTGCAACTCTCACCCAGGTCATCCAGGAGGATCAACCACCATCCTGATCCTGAGCTCTTGCCTTTGCTGTTGCCCTTCCTCTGCCCACCTTTCACAGCGCCTCTCATCTGAGTGATTCCTCCTCAATTTCCCAGCATTGAAATAAAACGCATCCTGCCTTACTTAGCTTTTCTGTAAAAGCTTATTCCTAGACTATGGTTTTCCCCAGAGCAAGGACTGGTCCACCGTCCAGGGAACGGTGTCAGAATGAGGTTTGGTAGGAAACGCAGGTGCTTTTAATCAGCAGGATTTGTTCATTGTAAGGGTACAGATTTAAACAACCAAAAAAAAACCCCAAACCGGAAAAAAAAGGGAAAAAAAAGGAGGGCAAAGGGTGGGTTTTCTTCATTTTTTGTTACTTAAATTAATATCTTAAACAGAAAAATTAAGCTTGCCCCAATCTCCTCCCAAGGTCTGTTAAGTTTCTGTTATAAAACCCATTTTTCTTAATTTCTAAAAACCTGCAAGAATGCCAGCATAACCCCCTTCTGAATAGCTGCCGCCTCCTGTATGAAAAAACACAGCAGGAGATGAAAATATCTCCACCGGGTCAAAGATCTCACAGCATCTCCTCTCAGGATAAACAGAACCGCACTGGAGTTGAACCCTATAGAAGCCTAGTGGTAAGCGTATTTTTGCTGCTACAAATAAGATTAAAGCCTAAAGACATGCCTGTGAATATCCGCATGCTCTGCGAGCGCCACCAAACCTCAGCAACAGTTTCATGCTTTTCCCCACCCTCCACCACAAATAGCCTGCGTGGTCCTGCAGGCAGGAGACGTGGTCTGACCATAAGGCAGCACTCATCCCGGGACACCCCCTTTTCATGGTCTTTCCCCGGGTGTCGAACCCATGTGAATTTTCCGAACAGCTTACGAGGAAGGATGAGGAATGTTGAAGTTGAGGGAGATGTCCCAATGGGCAGATGACCTGGAGTTTGTCTGTCTACTGGAGTTAATGGCCTTTACGCGGTGGGAAGCGTCACACACGGAGATGCGTGAAGAGAAAGACAACTTACCTCTTTTCAGAAGAACACCCCAAGATGGACCTTGGGAGAGACATCCTGATGATTGCTGGTTGACGCTTACCCACACTGGCCTCAGCGCTGCCTGGTTCTGCTGCTTCTGCCTCCTGTTTTCTTCCAGATTGAAGCGGAACCAAGAAAATCTTCCTTGTGCTGATAAAACAGCCCTGGAGGAAAATGACCTGCCAAAGCTGCTCGCAGCAGCGGGGTTTTCAGCAAATGGTGGTGGCAATGGTTTTGGGGTTTTTTTCTGTGAAATGGCCTCAAAATAGCTACGGAAAAAAGATAAACTGTAAAAATGAATAAGTAATGGAGTACATAACTATTGTAGTTCTGCATTAGTATGACGTGATATATCAATACCAATAAATTAATACAATGAAAGAAACAATGTTATACACAACTTAGAAATAAAAAGTTCTGGGAGAATACCAATTTAAAAATAGAGAGAATGGAAAAGGACAAAGCAACAAATTTGGACCTGCAGTTTCACTTGTGCTGGGCCTAAAACAGTGGTAAAGACTAAATGGCATAGTCTCTTCTCAGTTATCTCCCACAAAATGGATATAGCAAGGGCAAAGCCTTCCCTGGGTGTTTTTCTAAGGGCCTTGTCACGGATGATGCCACCAGCTGCTCCTGTTAGCCCAAGTCCTGCCAGCTGTGCCCGCCAGCTGTTCCCACTGCCCATCACCCATGTTGTAAGTGCTTAAGTGAAAAATAACACCTGTTTGAGAGTAGAGTTTGTGTTGTTCTCTGTGACTTTGGTAATTTAGACTGGCTTTAGTCATCACTACTGCAAACAGGTCCCCTCACGGGACCCCGCCTGGAGCCATCAGCCCCTTCCCACCAGCAATGCCCGCTCTCCTTCTCACACATCTCCTCACCAACTTCATGCTCCCATTGAACCTCCTTCTTCCAGCACAGTGGAAAAGATTCCTCCTGAATACGGAATTTGTCCCTGCCAAGGAGGAATCCTTGACTGCCTCATTATTTTATTCATAAGCCGGCCATAATTCCAAAGGCATCTAGGTGACCTATCTAAAGCGAAGTGAATCCCTCACCCCGGAGGAGACCCACTCTTCTTGATCCCTCCGGGGAGCTGGGGTTGGGTGGCGGAGGAGCTACCGGGGGAGTTATGTGCAGCCGGACAATGAGAAACACATTGACAAAGTGTTCACATTATTGGCTGATAGGTCTGCATCAGTCACTCATTCACAAGCACAAGGTCTAAATTGCAGAACCAATTAACGGCACTAATAGCCCTTGCCTGAATTAATCTTTGAGACAAAAGAGGAGAGAAGTGGAAGAGCTATTAGCAAATCAAGCTGTACCATCCCTGCTTTATTGCGGGAATCTAAGTGTCTGTATTTGGCTATTATGAACTGACTGCAATTACAGCCCTCATTTAAAATGATTAAGTGGTTATAATTATTTTTCAATTAAAACTTAGATCTTCCATTTATACAACATTGCAGGCTTCAATTAAAGTCCTTTTTCCTCCCTTTTTTTTTTTGGAGGAAAAAAAGTACCACTGTGCCAAAAGAATCTTGTATCTTTTCTACCCATTAAGAGCCAAATAACATGCTAATAACGCTTTTTTTGCATCCCTCCTTCCCGGCCTCGCTGAACTCCGACATGGTGAAGGAGATAAACTGCCAGGCACAGCACTTGCAGTACCTGCCAGAGGTCAATAAAAACGAGCTTGGAAAGTGGGAACTGGGGGAAACACGGTTTGTCCCGGATTTTTGCAAAGAGCAAAAGCACCGGAAAGCACAGAACTGGAGTCAGTGTGGCTGCGGATGAGCTCAGGACTGGTTTCTCCCAGGTCTGGTTTTAAAAACTAATGTGGGGAGAGAGAAGCCAAGATCTTCATGTGCAAATTTAGCAAAGCGGAAACTTTTTCTACTTTTCATTTCAGAATGACATTTCTGTTTCTAACTTTACTTGTAAAATCATAAAGAGATTTAAAAGAGGAAAGGAAAGGGTGCAAAAAAGAGGTTGAGAAGAAATGTTTTGGTCCAGCCAAAATGTATTTTCCTGTGACTTTTTTCAGCTGCACACCCCAAAAAATTATTTATCCTTTTCATTACCTATAGGAGGTTAGAGATCTTTAATGTTGTTACTTGCCCATGACTTCTATTCCCAAGTGTGACTTGGGAGTTAGTCATCAGGCAAGAAAGGCAGCTACCACCAAAAGAGCCTGGCCACGCCAAGAAGTCACTCCTTCCATTACTGGGTGGCCTCTAACACAGAACGGCACAGTAAGCTTTGCTCCAGAAGTGCTGGGCACACCAGGAAACTTTCTACAGAGTACGTTTTGCAATTATCCGGGGAGGGCTGGGTGGTGGGGGTGACTCAGAGGAACAGGGCAAGAAAGGGTTTGTAGCCCAGGAGGGTACAGGCAGCAGAGCTGCTCTGCGTGTTTCTGTTTTCCCAACAGTCAGAGCAGCAGTCACAGCTTCTCACCATCAGGGTCTTCAGGGAGAGAGCAACAAGTAGCACTTTCCCTCCACAGGCTCATTAGCTCAACCATGACACCTTCCTGTATCTGCCCAAGCAAGATGAGCTTCTCAGGAAGGGTGAACTTCACACAAATCTCTCAACTGCTATGCTCCTGCCTGTCCCGAGGAGGAGGAGGAACAACGTACAGGCAGGAGAGCTTTTTTCCACCAAAAGGAGCTCAGGAGAACTCATTAATTGCTGCTTTTTTCCCTGTTTTGTGATAAGAAAACACCCTGAAGGAGCAGCAGCACCAGAGGTAGTGCTTGAAGATGCAGGGAAACCCTTATTCCCACCCAACCTCAACAACCTTTCCAGGGGGCGGGAGCTGGGACCTTCAAGTGGGTCCAGAGAACAAGTGAATGCCATCAACCCCCTGGATCGGCACCTAGCCACCTTTCCAAACCCAGCTCACAGGTCTTTTGCTAATATTTCTTCTTCAGATTTATTGGTGTTTGGGAACAGGTTGTTTAAATCAAGTCCCTGGAGGGACATGTCCCAGTGAGCTCAATCTGGGACCCCAGGCAGAGACTTCTGCAAGCAAGGAAGAACCAGCAGCAGGCTGCAGGTACGGGATCTTGTCTTGCTAATATAAGCTAAGCACATATACAATTAACAGTGCAATTAAAAACATTCCTGAACAGCCATATTCTCCTGGATCAGAGTAGGAAGAATCTGAGTGCTGCCCAAAGTAACAGATGCAGTCAGCTTTGTCAGGGTGGCTTTGAGTGACAAGAGAAACACGTGCTGTGGCGCAGCATGAACCAAACAGCACAGGTATTCGTGATGAGGCGGGTGGGAGCGGTCCCCTGGGACGAGCTCCTACAAGCACACAGTGCCTTTTTGTAATGTACTTGTCCATAAATCGATGTTCTTGCTGACAGCCAGCCCGGGTTTCCTTTCTCCTCCAGGTTTGGATCGATGGGCCTCCTTTTCCCACCTTGAATAACTCCTTGATCACTTTGCGCTGTTTCCACTCATGCGTTTGTGTACAAATATCCAGCATGCCACTTTCGGTACCTTCCTTCTGGTGGCACAGCAGCTACCCCTTCATCTCACGACACAAATCACATTCTCTAATCTTGCATCGTATTTGTTGCACAACTTCAGCCCCCTCCAGTGCATCAACGCCCTGTTATTATTTTTACCACTTGCTACAAACCCTCCCTTTTGTGCTGGTACAACACTAAGCTTGCATATTTAAGCATTTAAAAGTCAAGAAATGCAGAAACCAAGCTTAAAAGTAGAACAAAACTGTGATACCTTGTATGCGTGTTGTGATGCACTCAGACCCTACAGTCTTCAATTAAGGAGCACTTGCGTGGAAGGTCAGCGTGTTTGACGGGCATAAGGACTTCAGAGGTGATGACGTGCTGCTGCTCAAACATTTCAAGGCAATATGGTGCGCTGAATCCTGCTACCTTCATTTATTTCTGTACGGGAAGCAATCCGTGAAAAAGTTTTCTGCTTGGGAGAGGCAAGAAGACAATTTACATACTGTCTAAATTAAAGTATACTAATGTGATGTGCAAGGGTAAACTCCGTTTACCTGACCAATCAGAACAACTTTAAACACTGTTCTGGGCCACAGAGCAATGAATTTTTCAGCTTCTGTGTATTTAAGAAGTCATTAATGATTTCTCAATAACTGGCTCCGGAAGTCGACATCGCACTTTAACTGAGCGAGCACCAGGTTGCACAGAGGCTGCAGGGAGACTGGAGCGGGAATGTTCTCATTGCCATATCCAAGGCATGAGTATAGCTAATGCTGAACGGTATCACAAGGACAATGCTCTCGTTCGGTGGTTTCGTGATGCAAAATGGCTTTCTCCACCACTCACAGAAGGCACAACTTAGTGTTTTGCGGTATCAGTTCTCATCAGTATGTCCTGCTGCCCTACTTCTCTGTGGTTTGCCAAAAGCATGGTGTTTTTCAACCTCTTCATTGCCACCACCAGAAAAGCTCCAGTTCACCCTCACCAGCCATCTGTGTACCTCCAGCTCAAATCCCAGTCCTAAGCCTTCTTGGCAAACCCTCTCTGTCCCCAAATCTCCCTTTGCAGCGTGGATGCCCACCAAAGCACGAAGTCTGGAGGGGTGGAGAAATTACCTGGGAGGTGATGCAAGGTAATTGGAGGGAAACCGGTATGAGCACAACCCCACCCCAGCTTCTCTCACCTACCTGCCAGAGCCCCAACACAGATCAGTGTCCCTTCTTAGCCAAGAGCATCACCTTTGTGCACTCCCACGTGGCATCGCAGGGGAGCAGGCATGACCTCCTGCAGCTTTGACAGGCTGAGAGAGTTGGGGGTGTTCAGCCTGGAGAAGAGAAGGCTCCGGGGAGACCTTAGAGCCCCTTCCAGTCCCTAAAGGGGCTCCAGGAGAGCTGGGGAGGGACTCTTGGTCAGGGCAGGGAGCAATGGGATGAGGGGGAATGGTTTGACACTGAAAGAGGAGAGATTTAGATTAAATATTAGGAAGAAATTTTTCCCTGTGAGGGTGGTGAGCCCCTGGCCCAGGTTGCCCAGAGAAGCTGTGGCTGCCCCATCCCTGGAGGTGTTCCAGGCCAGGTTGGATGGGGCTTGGAGCAACCTGGGCTGGTGGGAGGTGTCCCTGCCCAGGGCAGGGGGGTGGAACTCAATGATCTTCAAGATCCCTTCCAAGGTAAACCATTCTATGATTCATTCCACCCACCAGGATGCTGCAGCCACAGCGAAGAGGTCTCTTGGGCAGAAGCAAGCGACTTATTGAAATACCATCAGTGCATGTGCCAACCACATCGTTCTTATACATAGGAACACCACATTAAAACCTATTCCACCAGCAGCAATTAATTTTGGGGGGAGGGAGGAGGGTGATTTTTAACATCTAAAGCCCAAACAGATGGTAAATTCCTGCTTCAGGTTTTGTGGCCAGAATCTAAAGGCTCAGACGCATCTGTCACAAACACCATTTCAAGTCTTTTTCTCCCAGCCTTTGTTTTCTTCTCATTGCTTTGACACCAACAGATTCCCTCCGGAAATTCAGGAATTGTGCTTGCAAATAATACAGCCCCAGCTTTCTCAAGACCTAAAGCCTGGCATTGAAGAGAACAATTGTGTCTGTCTCCAGTTTCTTTGGAAAGACAAAATTTTCTTTGGCAGGGCTCCTCTGCATTGGTGGGCAGAAAGCGCCCAGGACACCTCTAAGTCATCCTCTTTTTAATTTTCTATTTTTTTCTTGTCTTTACTTTTTACTTCCAAGAAAGCCTCTGTGGACCAGACTAGAAGACCTCTCAAGGTATCTTTCAGCCCTGTTTTATAGTGCTCTGGGTAGAGCAAAAGAAACAAGGAGGGGATTTCCCGAGTCTCTGATTTCAAGATGAATGAAAGAGGGAAGATGCAGCGCGTGAGGAATGAGGACAGATGTCCCTGCAAGGTTCCAGCAAAGCCCACTGGGGACAAGGGGCGAGGAATAAACTCTCCCACCATGCCCTGCATAGCTGTTAAGAGTCAGGATTTATCCCCCCCCCAGGGCAGCTTTCTACAGAGGCCAGGCGTTCAGAAAGGTGCAGCGGTGCCATTGATGAGTCCCAGTGCTGCAAGGGACCATCCTTGCAAAGACAGAAAAGAAGTCTCCAGCCCATTAGGGGATATGCCCATGCATCCTTTGCATTGTATATTTGTATTTTAAATTCAGCATTAATTTTTTTTGTTGTTGTTGCTCAAAAACGTTCAGATCTACCCATTATAGCTAGACAAGAAAGTCACAAGGAAAAGTGGAGTTCTACTCTAGGAAAACACACTTTTTCTCTACTTGCTTTTGTCACATCTGTATCCTTTGCTGCTGTCTCTTGTTCTTACAAGGAAAGCAGATACTTTTTTTTTTTTTTAAATAAAAGGCTCCACTTTCTATTTAAGAACTTCAACTCATTTTTTTTTTTAGGGAAGCTTTGCTGGAAAAGCAACCAAAAAGGAGCTGGCACATAATTCCGGTATGCAGAGTGTAGATGTTCCTGTGCAATGCCATTAACGGAAGGCTGCAGGTACTCCCATTTCAGAGTCACAGCAGCACTAATGCATAACCTGGGCTGGTTTTTCAGGGGAGAAAAAAAAAAAAAACAACCAAACAAACAACCAGAAGTGCCAAATTATTGCTTTTGTATTGGCCAAACCTGCCTTCTCAGGTAGGAATTTCAAGTTTCATGCAGAGCACCAGCCTGGTCTCTTCCAAGTTACCTTTCTCCCATTGCCTCCTCTTCATCAGGCAAAGCCGGGTAAAACTCCCGAGTCCCCGCTGTGTTCTCCCATTCTTAAGTGTAGCTTTTCCCCCCCACCCCCTCTCATCCTCTTTTTCGTCTACATCCCTTTCTCAAGCTGCCTCCTGATGCGGCAGGTAGTGAAACGGTTGAAAATGATCACACCCAAAGCAATGACAAAGTTTCAGGTGCGTGCATCACTTGGAAGAAAAAAGCCCTATAAATATTGTCACTAGCCATATCAAGAACACTTCCAGGGCTCTCTGTTTTCAAAGCGGCTCACCAACATTTGACTAATTAATTTCTACATGAGGCACAGGAGGAGATCCTGCAGACCCCTGAGCTTGTGGCACGCGCCAGAGCCTCTCACTTTGTCCTCGCGTCACCCCACCAGCATCCTGATCTTGCACAAGGTGCCTGGCTGGCGTCGCCTGTAAATGCATTTATAGGCCTAGTGAGCTGAATAAAAGCAATATCTGGGCTGTGACCCGAATACCCAGAGGTTTATACTTACTTCGGCTTGTTGGGAGTTGGGCAATCCCTGGATTTCCTGATTCTGCTGTTGAAGGAGTGATGGGAACACACCCACCCAACTTGGAAAATTGAGCAGAGCGCACACATTAACCCTGCAGATATAAACCCGGGGGGTAAACTTTCACAACAACGTATTTTTTGAAAAAAAAAAAACCAAAAACAAAAACCACCCAAAAAACACATCAAGGTGGGTGGGGGAAAAGCATCGAGGGTTTGCATGCACAGGGCAGGGAGATGCCAGAAGCAGCAGGGATGCAGGCAGCTGCCCAGGGGACACGAGGGACATCTGCCTCCACCTTCCTCAAACCAGAACTCTCTCAAAAATAGACATAGTTTTGCTCAAACAAAACAACGTGGACCGTGGCCACAGGATGGCAGCAGAAACTCGTCGATTTAGCGCTGGCCTGAATTCTTCTGCCCTGCAATGATGGACTTCCTCTATTATAGGCAGTAAATTGAATCATTTTATTGTCTGGAGGAATTTTCTGCAGTTTTCCATCCGGAGACCTGCTTTGATGCTTCAAGGAGATGGTACAAAGATAAAGGACGGCGGTGCCCACGCACGTGTCCTGTGCCCCGCGGCACACGGGTTTCCCCTCAGTGGGACACGGGCACCCCTCCAGGGCACAGTGCAAAGGGCTGGTGGGTTAATTGATGGGAGAACCCTGCTGCTTCATCTGAGGCATTGCAGAATCACTGAACACTGATTAAAAAAAATAATTTATATATATAAATCTAAAAAAAAAAGGCCTTTCGTTCACCTTGTCCACCTCCCTCCTCCTCGCTACTCCCTCCCTCCAAGACACTGGTTAGCCAACCTTTACATGCTTAGGCTTTTCAGTCTTTCCAGCTCATTTCAGGTGCGTTGTTGCTCTTCTTTGCCTTCCCTCCTTTTTATCGACTTGTCGGGTTGTGCTGTTGATAGCGGCCAGTTGGCTGTACTGCCCTGAACGCACAGCCAGGCGCCCACAAACCCACTCAGGGTGCTGGAAAAGAAAACCACCCTCCCGCTCCCCCTGCCTGTCCCACCCCTCTGTCGTGTTCCCACTCTCCTCTCAAAGGCAGGGACCAGCTTTTGGCCACAGCACTGTATCGGTGTCTGATCTACCTTTCCTCCTTTCCACATGCTTCACCGACCAGGGACGGCTGGGTCTTCAAACTTCAAATAAGTGCTACTGCCCCTGCCCTGATCTCTCTACCTGTTCGCTATGTGATAACATGGCTACGGTTTTTCCTTGAAAAGGCAAATATTAGATGTTTATGCAGGCAAGTAAGATTGGTAGCATAAGGACTTTTTGTTTGTTTGTTTAAATTTTCCATGTTTTGGTGAGCCTGAATTGCCTGCCAGTGTTCAGCCAGTGAACTAAGACATAAATTATGCATACAGAGCTCCCATGATCAGCCCCTAGACTAATATTATGGAACGGTTTAGGTTGGAAGGGACCTTCAAGATCATCTCGTTCCAACCCCACTGCCCTGGGCAGGGACACCTCCCACCAGCCCAGGTTGCTCCAAGCCCCGTCCAACCTGGCCTTGAACACCTCCAGGGATGGGGCAGCCACAGCTTCTCTGGGCAACCTGGGCCAATATCTCACCACCCTCACAGGAAAGAATTTCTTCCTCATATCTCATCTAAATCTCCCCTCTTCCAGGTTGAAGCCATTTCCCCTTGTCCTATCACTACACGCCCTTGTCAAAAGTCCCTCCCCAGCTCTCCTGGAGCCCCTTTAGGCACTGGAAGGGGCTCTAAGGTCTCCCCAGAGCCTTCTCTTCTCCAGGCTGCACACCCCCAACTCTCCCAGCCTGTCCTCCCAGCAGAGGGGCTCCAGCCCTCGCAGCATCTCCGGGCCCTCCTCTGGCCCCGCTCCAACAGCTCCGTGTCCTTCTGCTGTTGGGGGCTCCAGAGCTGGAGGCAGTACTCCAGGTGGGGTCTCACCAGAGCAGAACAGAATCCCCTCCCTTGACCTGCTGGGCACACTTCTTCTGATGCAGCCCAGGATACAGTTGGCTTTCTGGGCTGCGGATATCCAGCCAGAGAGTTGGTTTGATTATTTTTCTAGTTTAAATGCTTCACAGTATTGGCAAAGGCAAACCATGTGCTTTTTCCCAGGCCAGATTTGGACTTTTTGGTTAAGACTTTCACCAGCCCCCACTTCACCTGGATGCACAAGGAGACAGCACTCTGTATCCAGCCCTGCTCTTCTCCCAAGACATCTGCTCTTAAACCCAACCACCTCCCTCCAGGCTCCGAGCATCCCAGTGTCCAGGTCATGCTCCCAGGGCTTTGCACAGGAAGCAGCATGGCAAAATTGGCGAGCCAAGATATAATTCACATTAGACCCCAGAGATGCTCCAGCTTTACCTGCAAAATTCTGGCCTTTCAGATTTTGCATCCAGAGCTGCCAATACTCCCAGCTTAACCGTTCTCCTGTTATTTCAATGCCTGCAGGTGCAGAGGCTGGAAAGGACATGACATTCAGTAATAAGTTAGTTATTTGGGCATTTTTTCCTCCCCCTCAGTGGAGGAGTGCTGCTTCCTCTCCTCCCGGATGAATTGTCCCCTCTTTGAGCTGTTTTTCCCCCATCTCCTTTTTCTGTTTAAGTGCTCAATTTATGTAGCGTCTTTCATTTTAGTAGTTTGCTGTGGGTTTTGCAAAGAGCCCAAGGAAACCAAGGAAATCTGAAGCAGACCACAATTTTCTCCAGACCGTATGAACAGCACTGTGCCTCATAGACACTGTGCCTATACAACACCACTACCACAGACCTCAGGATCAGGCCCCAAAAATGAGGCTGGAAAGGGAAGATATAAAAGCAAGAGCTGGTGGTTGGTCAGGTAGGCTGGACAATTAAAGGTCCCTTCCCTCATGATGACCACCTTAAATTATCTTACCCAGTGGTGTTGACTAGCCGTAGAAGTGACAGGGAAAATAACTGGGACGCAGTAGCACTCCCCATCACCCTTCAAGAGAAGTAATGACTCAATATTTGACACTTAGGGGAAAGAACGAGCCCATGGGAGCCATCCTTTTCTACGGCTATATGTTCCACCAGTGGGTCCATAGCAGCCCCTTGCCAACAGTGTGCAAGGCAGCTGGTGGACCCAAATCTGCCCAAACTCACTACTGGTGAGAATCAATGTCTATCATCTGTCAGAGAGGTTTCTACACCACTGGGAGCTAGTGGTTTCTTCAACTCCCTGTTAAGAAAATCCATGCCCATCCAAACGTAGTTTAAGTCCTGTTTCAATTGAACAAGAGTCCATATCTCTCTTTAACCAACATTATCATCAGCAGAAAGACCTAAGACTGAAAGGGTATAGAGATTGAGCTAACCACGTCACTGACAAAAAGTGGTCCTGTTGTGATCCCTTTGATTTGGCCCTAAGAAATCACATCAAAAGATGCACTAAATTGCTGGCTCATGGAAAAACAGAAGTCATTTTATTCAGGCTTTGGGGAAGATACATTCCCCCTTCGATACAGTATCTAGTGAGTCTGTAACTTAATTGTTATGTTCTGTAGTGAATATGATATCTTACCAATATTTTTGCCAGTGGTGGGTACTTTGAGCTTCTTTCACTTGAAGAAAAACCAAGCGACATCATATCACTACACAGTTACCAAGGTAACTGGAGAGAAAGATACAACCAGCTGGGGTTGCACACCTTGTGATCTTACTTCATTAGCTTATTTCTTCACATCAGCTTGCTTTTCTAGCTCCATTTCTCCCTTTGCCTTGAAACCACACAAGAACTGCGAATGCGCTAAGTCTCTTAGGAGAAAGGTGATACTGCCCAGCGGCTATTTCGCAAGAAGCAGAAAAACCATCCGTGAGCCTTTTGCCACTACAATTTCATTCTGGAAGACCTCCATTCGCCTCAAAAGGGGAATGATGGGGGGGGGGAGTGTGTGAAGAAGGAACTTACAATGTAGTTGTTGTCCCTCTACCTTGGTGGCCAAAAATGTTGGCTTTA
Source organism: Pluvialis apricaria (assembly GCA_017639485.1). NCBI lineage: Eukaryota > Metazoa > Chordata > Aves > Charadriiformes > Charadriidae > Pluvialis > Pluvialis apricaria. The sequence continues at coordinate 24,373,412 of CM030014.1, read as the reverse complement.
ATACTCAGATGATCTCCATATCCATAGGCCAAGCCTTGATGTCCATCCTCCTCCCATGCTTGGCATTAAGTCATTCTTGGGCTCACGCTGTGGGGTGAAGCAAGAGTAGCGCACAGTCCAGCTGTGATTTGCAAGGTGTCAGCTGGGATTGGCTCCTCAAGGGTCACAGCGTGAGCAGATCCCACAGAGACCTCTCACAGCATTACAAAGGGTCGGTGCTAATACTGGTACCAGAGGAAAATCAAACTGGGAATAGACCCGACATTCAGAAGAACACTGCATAAAGGTGCAAACACAACTGTTTCCTAAATGCGGTATTTAATAAGCACCCAGGTGATTGCAGCGCAACATAAATAAAATTCATTCAGGAATATACAGCTAGAGGGTCAAGTGCTTCTGACAATTTGGACACAAGGTTGTCAGATTTTTTTAGTGCATTTGCATAGCAAAGCATTAAGACAAGTTGATTTGCGATAAAATCAGTTCTGAAGCATAAACCCCAAACTCAAGCCAGGCACTACTTTGAGAAGTTACAACACTGGGGCGGACAATTGTGCGAATGTAGACCAAAGAGCAATACGCTGCTGCTGAGACACAGATATAAGACGTCCGGAGATACGTACCCTGCTTTAGCCCTTCCCCGCTGTAGGAGAGAGAGGAGGGTACGAAGGCGGGAGATGTTGCAGGGTGCTGTAACCCGTGTAGCACTCAACACCTCTCCCACCTACAGTTTTGATGTTTCCCTTCACTCGCAGCACTATAATTGCTCACCTACATGCCTAGAGGCTGCTCTGGCAAAATCTTTACCCTGGCATCCCAAGCGCTCTTTATCCTCAGGGTCTTGCACTGGTGGATACGGAAACGCCTTGTGTATTACTTCGGGGATCTTGTAGAAAGCGGTTGTCATTGACATGTGAATCACCTTTACTTCCCCTATCTCACTGCCCTTTCCCTTGATGCCTTTGGTTTATAACTTCAGAACCCAGTATGTAGTATAGCAGATAACAATAATTCACATTCAAATAGATGCTACCCAATACTGTACCTGCACAAAGCTCAATGTGCAGTGTGCAACACCTGCACCTGATCACGCATACTCCAACCAGCGCTGAAAGTGAGGACCACACCACAGAGCATGAACAAGTCCTGATGAAAACCATGTGCTTACTGCAGGGAAAGTCATCAGTGAGGGGGATGCACTAGAAAGAAGCGCAGAGGAGGATGCTCACCTGAGGACCCCCAGCTGGCATCCGAGCCACCACCCAAGGATGGAAGGAGAACAACTCCAGCCTTCGTCACCTGCTGGAGTCCAGGCACTGGGGCCCTGGGGCTTAATTCCTCCTTGTTATCAACCTCAGTTCCACTTCAGCCATCTCTGCGTCATGGATGTAAAAACTTGCTGGACGCTGGTGTCAGTAATGGGCTGGGCAATGATTTCAAAAAAACATTGCTTCCACAGAGGTGGGCTTGCGTTGGGTTGCAGCAAATACTGAACCAAAGCTCTCCTTGCCTGGCTTCAGGCCCCTGCCAGGTATGCGCTAAATGCAAAACAACACATAAAACAGCCAGCCACAGAAAAATCATGCCCAAACTATCCCCCCCCCCATTTTACTATCTCTTTCCAGTCCCAAAGATGAGGTACACTGATAAACCTGAGCAATTTGAGCCATGGAGGATACAGACGTTGGGAATAAGAACCCTCGCACACACCTCTCGTTTACACCAAGCGTTTTCTACCTCTAAGCACCCCATCATACCCTATTTGTGGTGCAGATGAGTGAAGCACCACCCTGGGGACACCAACCCTCCTGCCAGCTTGTTAACATTTCCCTGTTTGACCCATTTCAAACACACATGGCAGACTGGAACCTTGCACAACCTCCTCAGCCACACGCTGCTGCTTCCAGTGCCCGGGAAGGGTGCGCAAGCCAACGAACACCACTCCGCAAGCATGGAACCACATCTGCCAGAAAGCAGGGTCCCAGAGCCCAACAGGGACAATATTTCCTGAAATAAGGGGTTGTCCCAATGGCGACAGCAAAACCCTCACCGATCTCTTGTGGCTTCAGTACGTCTCTGGTCGGCTTATTTTCAGCAAGGCTGGATGGGGCTGGGGCCAGGCAATAGGAACAGCTACCAGCTCCATGCTTTCCCTACACCTTGTTACACGGTTGTACCTAAAATACAATCCCAGGGGACAAATTATTTCACATAGGTACTATCTGTCACGCTCCCTCCAGGAGACACCCTGGATGCGCTATGGGGAAGGGTACGGAAGATCTGGGAATGGGATAGTTCTCTTATTACCCCCCACGCTTGTTATTACCAATAAAAAATAATAATTAAAAAAAGGTAGCTGCTGAGCCTTTTGTCTATTTCAGCCTATCCCACTGACTACTGGGAAGAAGATATGTCCTGGCCTGGTTTCCAACTTTTTTTTTTTTTAATAATACCGCTTGTGTCCCAAGCTGTGCATTCCTGCTTCTCTCTCTCCATCTTCTCCCTTTGAGAATGAAAGCAAGGACAGGTCACTTGCCTTTTTATATGAGCATCTCTCTGAACCTCTCCAAGAGGGGGAGAGAGAGAAAAGGAAGCTAAAAACACAAAACAAAATGAGAGAACATTTTTAATTGGAAGTGTTTTGTTTTCGCCAGGATTTTAACTTTAGAGAGCGTCTCACAAATACTCTCTCAGGGTCCACTGCTGAACAGCTTTATTCTGCCACAGGCAGGCTTTCATGGTGCAGCACAATAGCTTTTGTTTCAGAAGTATAGGGCAATGAGGACCTTGAATGCCAGAGGTCTGTATTATATCCATAACTGTAGATTTGGATGGTGGAACGGAGGTTGGGGGGAAGGTGAGAATGAAAAATTTCTCCATTGTATAGATGGAGTCCTTCCAGCAAACACTGGCACAATAGGAAGCACATTCTTAAGAGCTGAAGCAGACTCTGGATAAAGACTCACTCATTTTGTACATAATGGTCCCTGTGCTTTAACCTTGTACAGCTGCTATGACACCTGCTTTTCAAAGCCATTGTCGAAGAACAAGCAGAGCTTTGTCTGCTGTATACATTCTGCGCCACACATGTTAACATTTCTCTTTTTGTATTTACTTTTGTTTCCCCCACCTTCTTTCTCCCTCTTTTTTTTTCTTTTTTAAACATAACATTTATGAATGAATGGTTGAAAACTAATTTCAACCTTGATTCCAGCAACATCGTGTCCAGTCTGAAAGTCTCAACAAATTGCAATGCAGAATAAAGGGCAGATATTAGACTGGGGAGTACTATTTTCCTTTTCTATCGAACCATCGGTCTTTGTGTCTCTGTTTCCTCCTCTTCTTTCCTGTTTCCCTCCCTTTCCATCTTCTCTATCTCTGGTTTGAAAGGATGGGCAGAATCCAGCAGCTCATCTCTCCTCCAGCAGAAATAGCTGGACAACTCTGTGGCACCAGCTCACTCATGATCGTGACTCACCAGGACAGTGGGAAGTCCAGGTCCAGATGCTCGTGATGAGATGAGGACTGTGGTGTCCCAAACCTGCCCTAAGTGGCCTTTTCTGGCACAGGGAACCAACCAAAGACAAGAGCAAAGAAAGCCTGCAGCACACGGATTGCTCTTTTATCTTCCTCTGACTTTGCAATCTGCAGTGGAAGTAGAGCAAAGACATCATGTCATTCTGAATTACCTTAAAGCTCCCCCGTTTCCAAGTTTCCTTAGCTGAGCAGGTGCTGGCTACAGGGGACAATGGGAATAAGAACTGCTACTGATCTATCAAGGAGTAAATGAATGATGACTCCGGCCAATGAAGCAGCTAAAGTCTGGGCCCCAAGATCTAATAGTGAATCATATAATGACAAGATTATTGATGACGCCCACTCTGTGGAAATATCTGTGAAGAAATAAGTACTCTTCCAATGCCTCACCCCATGGGTGATGGCCTCGATGTCATACAGCAGATCATCTCCATAGGGAGGAGGTTCTGCTTCATTTTCTTCAATGAGCAGAATCAGGACCAGTAGCCACCAGTCCAGGTCTCCTCCTTCTCTGACCAGCACACGTTCCAGCCTTGGCAGAGGTTTAAATCTGTGGTGATGCTGTTAACTATATACTTTTATGAACACACACAGAGGAACTTCAGCGTAGGAGAGGATGGCTGGAGGTGAAAACAAATGATCTGCTCACATTAGGTTGGTTATTCCAAGCATTGCCCCTGAGCAGTACAAGCTGACAGGTCCAAGGTGCAGCAAAACCCTTAATAACCACCGCCATTAAAACTGTCTGGGCTTTGTGCTTGCATTTGTTTTTGTGGCTTGGGAGGTTTCCTTTGGTTTGTGGCTACAAACCCAGCTCCACTCAAAGGCAGATTTTGAGGGCTGCAGGGAAATGTCTCCTTCTCAGCTAACCTCCCTTCCCAGAGCATGAGTACAGCTCCTGCAGAAGGGGTGGGGAGGATCCCCACTGCCCAGGCTCTCCATCAGATTCAGCCCCTTTTCGACACTGGTATTACCGTTGCATAAGAAGATACATTAACAACAGTGAGAAGTGTGGGGTAGGAGTGGTTCTCAGGTCCTAGACACAGGTTTTTCCTTTTTTTCAAAGAAAAAAAAAGAAAAAAGACACCAAAGTATGAAATTAAAGGCAGGTGGCTGGTTTCTGAAATCCCTATTTGAGTTTCAGTTTTTCATGAGAATAACTCAGACTTATTTGTTTCATGCTTGCTTTCATTTCTAATTATTGACGGGAAGTGCCTACCACATTCACTTGATCTTTAGCGTGTTCATACTTGTTGGGCAAGGGAAAAAAAATAAATCCATGGATATAGCTAGAAGACATCTACTGTCTTCAGAATGCGGGCAGCAGGCAGGACAGCAGGCAAAAAAACAAGAGAGGGGCCACCTGGGCTAAACACTGAGCGTCTGCTGGGCACAAATCCTGGATGCCAGGAGAGGTTGATGGGCCAAAACCTGCCTTAGGACTTTGTTTATCAGAATCGCTGCCCGAGATGGGAAACTTAAACAGGACTCTCATGAGATCAGTGCTATTTCTGAAACTTCACATCCTTTACTGACCTGAATCAAGGTGCTACTTCTTAAGTGTGCTTCTCATTCGACCGGTTTGGCGTGAAGCTTGGACATGTGCAGCTTGCAAGTCCAGACACTGGGAGCTGAATGAGAATGATGAGAAATTTTAACACAACTGTCAAAAACACGTCTCAAGGTTTTCACGCCAACCTCCTGAATTAAGCAGCCTAACTCTTTGCGAGGGACGCGTCAGACTGCTGTGCTGCGTGAGTCCTTCCCCAAGTATGTTGGAAGGGAGGCATGAAAACTGGCAGGCTGAATGTCATAATATCTGTAGAAGTAGGAATGTTTCTTCAATTTAAGAAAAAAAAACCACAACCAAAAACAAAACAACAAACACTCCGAAGAAAAAGTCAGAGTGGGTGCAACTTGCACATTCAATACTCAGTCCTCTTTCATGTCAGACCCCCAAGATCAGTTCACGCCTCCATATCTAGGCTGTTAATAGAGCAGGAGACAATTCAGGTGCCGAGCCATCCGGAGCATAATCCTGCCATTTGAAAGCACATAAAGGCACTTCATAGCAGCAAGTGTCAATAGCCACTCCCCTATTGATATAACATCCCTTCCCTCCTCCATAAACTCCAGCTGGCAAAGAAAATAAACAAGGGTTATATGAAATCTAACCCCAGCATAGCTATAAAAGGTGCTTTTAAAAAAAAATAAAATTCACCAAAAAAGTGATATTTAGTCTGCTAATTCATGCTCAGGTCCCTGCTCCTTGCTTAGGAAGTGTGTGCACAGAAGAGCTCTGACCAGAGTAGTGGGAGAAAATACAGCTCGTACCCTCCACCAGAGAAGCTGCTAGGAGACCTGTCGGAGAACAGAGAAAAGATCTAGCGGAAAGGGAAAGAGGCAGATGCCGAAGGAGACCTTAATCCATAGTCTTATTGCAGACCATTGGACATCCCTGCATCCCATGCATTTCTTGCATCCCCAAGTCACTGGGGGACGCAGCAGAGGAGCTGAAAAGGAGCATGGATCAGAAATGTGCTACCAGAGGACTTTGGAAGGGAACCAAAATCCAACCTGCTACAGACACGGAGGTTGTGCTGGGGCTCACTGCAGCCACGGCCAGGGCCCAGGCGGTGCTCAGCCTGCTGAATCTGCCTCTCACACCCCACCACCCTGCTCCATGGGAGAAGGCAGCAGGGCTTCCTACAACACCGGGCTCTGTCTGTCAGACAAAAACACCAAAACACATCAATGCCTTGCAGTCACCCTGAAAACATTCTGGGTCTGTGATTTCCTTGAAGACAGGCAGAGGGTGGGATCTGAAAACCCCTAAGGAGTGCTCAAGGAAGAATTTAGGCACCTACATCAAGCAGCATTGACCACAAATAAAAAAAATAAATCTCTCTTTTAGCAGCTGAGTGTCTGCTAGCACCTAAATCCCTGCTAGAACACACATGCAGAAGCGCTACCCTCATGCAAGGGCTGGCCAGTTGGGATGCTGCGTGTTCCCCAAGGTGCAGGTTCTGTGAGAAATATCTGGGCCAATTCCTAGGAGTGTCTCAGGAGAAAGTCTAACCTGTTGGACAGAGGAGGGCTGAACATCCCTTACCAGTCCCATCCCAGGGTATAAAAAGGAGTGTATCGTCCACAGTGTCCTGACAGCCTGGTCGACCACACCCAGCAACATGTCTGAGATGTGAATACCAACCTCAGAGCAGTTCCTTATTCTGTGCTACAAGAAAATGCCACCTTAAGGGGTGACCATTTCTCTAGCCCCAGCTTAGGTGTTTCCTAGGCTTTGCCTACTGCCACACTTCTCCATGCACTCGCTGCAGGGACCCTTTTGCCTATCAGCTCTCCCACTCCACCCAAGGGAGGTCTAATCCACCCAATATTGAGTTCACAAAACCCATTCTTGGCCCTACATCAAGCGTGGGGACACGGAGCATCACCAAACCTGTGCCCTTCTCTGGATCTGGGACCAATTTGGGAGAAGGGTCCGGACTCCTAAAACTTACAAACATTGTGTAGTCTTTGCGGGAGTTAAATCTCCCTCCCACCCATTGTCCTAGGCTCCTGCAAGTTTTTCAGAAGGGTTTTCCCTTCAATTTTAGGAGCCAGTGGTTTTGGGAGCTGGTGGTACCTGTCACTCCCAGGAAGCTTTGTAGGCAGCAGGGCATCCTGAAAGGAAGAGCACAAAATAAGCGTGAATTTCTGTAAAAGCAGCAAAAGGCACCTTTGCTGTCCTGGTGGGGCACAAGGATGTACTTCACTTGCATGGAATCAACCAGAAGATGTAACAAGAGACCTTCAGAGGCCAGAGATGGGGTGAAGCAGAGGTGACTTGTCTGTGTCCAGTGTTTGCATCGGTCAAACGAAAGATGATTTGCAAAAGAGCGACCCTGATTGGTTAATGAACATCTCTCAATTTACAGCAGCAAAATGCTGGGTGCCATCAAATGCAACCCAAAGTTAAAGCTATGACTGCTTTAATAATCAATGACTGCAGAGTATTTAAAAAAACAGCTAAGCTTTCAGGGGCTTAAGACTTATTGCTCGCATTTTCGCAGCTTTCTTAAAGAAAAAAGGGGTGTTGTAGAAAATGGTCAAATTTATCATTTATAGCAAAATATTAATGTAGCAGCAGGAGACTTGATGTGGCCATCTATCTACAAGCATTCAGACTTCAAAGGAAGCATAAACACGAAATTAATGGTTTGTCTAGTGTAAAGGAAAAATAAATGCAAATGTAGCCTCATTAATACCAAGTGGGTGACTTCTTGGTTTATGGGGTTTGGATTGATTTTGTCAAAGGCCAATAGATTTATTAAAAATGTCTTTTAAATTTAGCATCCGTATACCCATTAGTTGAAAGAAATAAAATTCTCTGCAATTGCCACCACCTCTCCTCCTCCTCTCCCCCCTCCCTGGATGTTGTTTTACCTAAATAAAGTTCTTACATTAGGACTCACTTTCATACTGAAATATGTCTCTTGTAGGAGCCGCTATAAACGTCAGCATTTTCCACAGCGTTAGTTTATGGGCAGAGTGAATTTTAATGGCATCGTAATCTCGCTGCAATCAATTGTGGTACATGGAGGGGGGGAAACCTTAGGGAGTGTCCATTAAACAGAGCTCTGCATCACTCCCAGCGCTCAGGAGCTTTCAAAGGGTGCTTGGAGGATTTTTTTTTCCCCCCTCTTTTCTTTTTAGTACCTATTCACAAAATGTTTGTTCTGGGCTGTTTCACTTCATTTCTCGTGGCTCCAAGTGGGCTGAGAGGATCCTAACTCCTCTTCTCAGAATGCGCTTTCTGGATGGGACATCTCATGTCCATCGTCTGCCACCCTTCCGACCCAGCAGACCAGGCTGGGATGCTTTCCAGCTGTCACACAATGGTGGCAGCTGGTGGCTGCCTAATCATGGTCCACAGGCTGGTTTTGTTGGTTTACCCAATTTAACATTCAGGGATCTGACGATAAATCTACCTGTGGGCATGACATAGTGGCTAAGCCAATTTAACCCCTTCAACGTACACTGTCCCAACACACACTGACAAGGCGCTTGCCCAAAAAGAGGTCAGTGAAATGTGCTTGTGCATCTCAGGCCCTTGAGCACACAGCTACCAGAGCCCCAAACAGAAAAGAGGACATGGGAGAGCTCATGCTGAGCATCTGTGACCCAACAAGGCAATGGAAGAGCCTGAGCTCGCACCACGTAAGAACCTTTTTCCTGTGATTTTGATCTGTTAAAGCCGACAATACTCTGCACTAGATTTCCACCACTCATGGCAAAAAAGCCATTCCTGTCATGGAGCAAAGCTGTAGGATCACGTCCTCTCCGAGACAAACCCCTAACCTTGCACACAGCAAAGTCACTTGATGCATTGCATGGGGCTTTCATTAGGAAAATAGAAGAATACAAACTTATAGTCCCATACCACATACTTTTGTGTTGCTGCAGGACTCAAGGTGACAATTCCCCATGCCAAAAATCCTTGGGAAGTTGTCCCAAAACAATTCTTTGGTTAAAGTTTATTTGTTCAGGCAATTTTAAAGAAAGAACTTGCAGAGATATTGCTATGCTCCCACATCTGCACAGGAAAATTGTACAATATTACGGGGGAGAAAGAAATAGAGAAAAACAAGAGATCTGGGCCCCAAGGATGTACTTGGTCAAGTAAAAGACGAAATGAGGGAGACGCAAGTGACAAGGAAAGAAGAGACCTAAACTCAGAAAAGGCCTTAAAACAGCAAGTTTGAAATCCCTGTTAACAGATGAGGACATAACATGAGGGAAACACACATACATCAAACCTCTATGTATACACAAAAGACAGAAGATAAGGGGTCTTCACTCATTTTCTTCATTAGCAATAAATGGGCGTGTTTCTTAAGATCATCTTACTTCAAAGTTCACAAACAAAACCCACAATAACTGTATGAGGAACCTCCTTTCCCCTATCTAGGTTATTTTATTTCTGTAACTCTGATCTAATTCTTTGCTAAGCAGACTACAAAAGTTAGGAAGTATATCCTAGAATAGTTTGGATTGGAAGGGACCTTTAAAGGTCATCTAGTCCAGCCCCCCTGTGATGAGCAGGGACATCTTCAACTAGATCAGGTTGCTCAGAGCCCCGTCCAACCTCAACTTGAATGTCTCCAGGGATGGGGCACCTGCCACCTCTCTGGGCAACCTGGGCCAGTGTCTCACCACCCTCAGTGTGAAAAATATCTTCCTTATATCTAGTCTGAATCTACCCTCCTTTAGTTTAAAGCCATTGCCCCTTGTCCTATTGCAACAAGCCCTGCTAAAATGTCTGTCCCCATCTTTCTTATAAACCGTACTGAAAGGCTACAACAAGGTCTCTCCAGAGCCTTCTCTTCTCCAGGCTGAACAACCCCAACTCTCTCAGCCTTTCTCCACACCAGAGGTGCACGAGCCCTTGGGTCATCTCCTCTGGCCTTGCTGGGCCTCCTCTGGACCCACTCCCAACAGAACCATGTCCTTCTGCTGTTGGGACCCCCAGACCTGGAGGCAGCACTGCAGGGGGGCCTCCCCAGAGCAGAGGGAGAGAATCCCCCACCCCGACCCAGCCACGCTGCTGGGGATGCAGCCCAGGATGCGAGGGGCTTTCTGGGCTGTGAGCGCACATTGTGAGCTCATATGCTGTGTTGCATCCACCAGTACCCCCAAGTCCTCCTCCTCAGGGCTGCTCTCCATCCCTTCGTCGCCCAGCCTGTATTGATACCCGGGGTTGCCCCGACCCATGTTCAGGACCTTGCAACTTGTCCTTGTTGAACCTCATGAGTTTCACACAGGCCCATTTCTTAAGCTTATCATGATCCTTTGAATCATCACATTCACTACACAGAAAAACATAATTTGATTTATATGGCCCTGAAAAAGTCAAAAGAAATTAAGACACTGGATTTCTTAGGAACTGTGGTTTTACATACCCCTGAATACCAGCATAAAGATTGCAAGGGGATCCACCACTTCCTGCTCTAGTACAGGATGCCAGTTGGATGCAGGGATTTGTTCTGACTTTCGACAACTCTAGATTCGCTCTCTCACTGCAGATTTTCTTCCCACCAGAAAAAGAAACCAGGATGCAAGTAGATGTCTTGCTATTCGGTTCTAGAGGTCTGTGTTGCGGGAAGCGATCATATATTTAGAGTATAGCTGGCAACCCCTTGAACCAGATTCACCATTCATAGTGCAGGACCAGCTATGTACACCAAGGGCGTTTGAAGCACGTAGGCAAACGCAGGCAACCACAGAAGTTAGGCAACAAATAGGACAATTTCCCATAAAAGCTATCAAAAGAAAAAAGTATGTAAATGCATTTATTCCAGGGAAAAAAAAACCCACAACATTTCAGCTCATGGACTTCTATTAGAAACAGAAGTGTTTTCAGTACAGCAGAGTCCCTGGGTATCTGTAGTCTACCTCGTAAAAGCTCCTATGCCATACACCGCAACATGCCTTTCACTGTTCGGTGTGTGAATTCTTATTAAAAGTGACCCCATCTGCTGTCACTATCAATGCATAAATCTCCAGGCTGACAGCGATTAGCAGAAGACAAACGGTCAAAAAAATATAACACTCTCCTTGACCTAGAAATCATCAATTCAGGAAAGCATCTGAAAACACCCTGCAACCTGTCAGCAGAGCTGGGAGGGGAACAAGTCTCCCGACTCATTTACATCTTTTACATGCAAAATGTTTGTCCTATGTGGACAGGTCAAAACCAAAACCAAAATAAGAACAGAAAACAACACAACCAGTGGCTTTGAGCATAGATGCTTTGCTTTATCAAGCCAGAAACAAAATATTTAGAGTAAAGAAAACAAACGTGGTTTGCATCCACAATCAAAGGCAAACTCTACTTCAAGGGGAAAAGTGGCGTGTTTTCAACTGAAAATACTATTTCAGACACTGCAGAAAGGCTCCCAAGTCACTAACCGCAAGCCAGAGCTGACCCCTTCCATGAAAATATTCGTGGCTGGGTTTTTCTGAACATACAGAAGATTTTGAGAAGGAACTGGCCCCATTAGCCTGACGCTCGTCGCAGCATTTAACTGCGCCTGTTCACCTTGCAACAGGGAGGAGGAAGCCTGGCTGAGCCCACGCAGCCTGGAGGAGGCATCTCCAGTCCTCTCTCGGACTTGGCAAGCCAATTTTTGGCACAGCTAGAGCACAGTTTCCCAAAAGGTGCGGAGCCCCTGATGCCTGAGCACCCCCTCAGTTTGCCTTTGCAGAGGTGGAGAGGACAGGGATTGACAAAGAAACCCCCCCAAAAACCAAAAAAGCAAGAAGTTGAATAAAAGCTGGGGTCAATCCTGCCTCTCCCCCAATGAATCTGTATTTTTCCCCTGGTACAGAGAGTGGGAGAATTGAGGTGTGTGATGGCAGAGGAACTCAATTGCAAGGAAAATGGGAGTACACACAACCATGCCAAATCCCCTGGGGGTAACCCAGCACATTAAGAGATGCGCAGTAATGAAGAAATAGGTGGAACAACCTCTCACCCTGTGTCCAATGCAGCCTAGGACACGTGCCTGGTGGGAGCATCGCTCACGGCTCAGCCTGCCCTGGGGTGGTGGGGTGTCCTGCAGAGGAACCAACCTCTCGAGTGTCCAACACGCCATGCCATTAGGACCCAACTCACACACCTCCCACTTCAAAAAAAAAAGTTATATTTCAGGAGCTCAGGGGATGGCATCCTCTGGGCATAGACCTCAGTGTGCAAAGCAGAGAGAGGTGGACCGCATCATCATCAAATGCCTTTCAGGGATGGGGTTGAGGAAAGCAGCCACCTCCTGTTGCTGGAGCTCAGAGCCAGCGCGTGTCCTTCCCGTACAAAACAGGACCGTGAACCAGATCGGTTTGGATGTATTTGGATTCACCTACTGATGCAAGAACATTTCCAACACGCGCAGCCAGTACCGAAACCCTAGCCACAGCTTTCATAGAACCACTTTCCTCCTTCCTAGCTCAGGATGGACTCAACCCTTTGCACCCCAAAGTGGGTCCAGACCCTGAGACAACCCTCTGCCACCGCTCAGCTGAGTCTGCTGGGCTGCCTCTCCCTCCATCCTCTGTGCAGCCTCCCCTGGAGTGACGGTCAGCCCTTTTATCAGGCACAGAGTACAGGGAAGCTGCCCAAACAGCTGTCCTTAATGAAAGCTTTTGTCTGGCTTCAGAAAGAGCCAGTAAATACATCTGGCTGCCGCTTCTCCTCCTTCCTACAAGTGCTTCAGGGCCATTCTGCATTGCCCACGCTGATAGCGGACAAACAGAGGATTCAGCTGGTTTTCCCTCTCTCATTTCTTCTTTCTAATAGGGCTCAAGGAAAAAAAAAAAAGAACTACTGCAGTAAGTGCATTTATGTTACATCTGCAGCATCTATAATATTTTGGCACGCTCGCCAAGGGAGACCTCCGTTATTTTGCGACAATCCAGTTGGACAACCCCTTGAGCCTTGCCTACACAGCTGCTGCCATTATCCTCTCTAGACAATTGGGGACAAGTCCAAAACACCAGAGCAGAATTAGTTTGTGGTGAGAGAGATCAGCTTATACAGCATTCATTGCACAGGTAAGGCCACCATGTGAAAAAAAAAAACCACACCCCAAGATTATGGGTGATGTTTCTTTTCCAGCTTTCCAAATTCAGAAAATAGATGACACAGGCTTAGGGAAAATGTTCTCAGTATATTCTTTTTTGTGCCTTTCTTTTCATTTTTTTTAAATTAAATATGGAACAATCCATGATATTTTTTTTTAAAGATGATATTAAAATGAACGTATTTTTGCAAAACACTCTCTTAGTACATTTCCATACAGCTTTCATGCTCTGAAAAATCTCAGCAAGGGGAATTTATTTCTGGTCCTTTGGAGACGATTCTTCCAGCAGAGCTTTCTCAAGCCCAGGGTTGCAGAGAGCTGGGTGTGAACTTGCTTTCTCTCCTGTTGGGAGTTTTTTCAAGGTGATAACATGCTCCATGAGGCAAGATGGGGAGAGGAAGATGAAGTTTTTTTTCCTGGAGAGTGATGCCATTAATCTATCTTTCTTCTCATTTGCTTGGCACAACTGAGCTTGGTGCTTTGCAGCCAGCCCAGGTGTGCCAGTCTGCTCTGAGACTGGGAACCCACTCAAAAATGAAGAACAGATAGGGTATCTACAATCACATACTTACTATATGGGTTTCTTACATTTGGAGGGCAGTAGAATTGCCCTGCAAAATGTCTACTAAATTAGCCATAATCTGGTCAGTCCCTCAAGCCAATAGGCTTTTTCCCTGTTACGGTATCATATGCATCTCCCTCTCTGCGTACCCAACCTGGCATCAGGTCTTCAGCAAAGCACGTCTTTCCCTCTGCCTCCAAGCGCAGCAACTTATTTCCCCCCACCTCTGTGAGCACCCGTGATCCAACAGACAAGAAGATTCAGTGTGATGGACTTCACTGGGATGTTCCCTGGCATCTCCGCACCATCGCCTCTCTCTGCTTCCAACCAGCCTGCACCAGAGTTTGCCATTCTCTTAACCTCGTCTCCAACAGGCGTATGTTTAGACCTCATGACAAGGTACAGTCTTCTCCTGCACTGATTCACCTCTGCTATCATCTTCTGGAAGGGTTTAACAGTCTTTCCTTGCTTTGCCGCATTTGTATTGTTCCTAGTGGAGCTTTGCAAGGATTGCAACTTCCTCTTCTCCCATCGAGATGAGCAAAATCACATTCCTTTCTCCAGCAACAAGTCCCAGATCCATCCCGCAGCCTCGCAAGAAGCTGGGCATTCAATTTAACATGTTTTAACCACAGATTAGGTGAACTCACTTGTGCTATGTTACTACATCTTGAACAATTCCCTGCAACACCCAATAAGTAAGATTAAAATATTCTCCCTTCCATGCCTTCTGACAGCCAAAATATTAAGGTTTCCCTCCCTCATACACACGTGTTCCCTATGTCAGGTAGCCGTGGACCTTCCTAACTGATCCGAATTGTCTAAAGGGTCCCAACACACTTCATGCACCAGCTGCTTAGGAAAACAGGTCTTCATCCTGCATGTATCAACATGAGCCTTAGATAATAAACGGAGGACTAGAAGAAGAGAGAAATCATCAGGGCTGTTAATTTGACACCGACTCTTTTGATCTCCTCTTTAGATCATAAGGAAAGGGTAAGTGTGCTTCCTTTTAATCTTCACTCCCGCACTTTAAAGGCCTCAATAATGTTCCCACCAACCAGATCATTTTCATTTGCAACTCTAATTAATCTGTGAATAAATATGCTTCGGAGAGGTGGATTGATTTAAATGAGGGCTGTCTTTTCACCTTTAATCTATAATGCTGCATTTCTCTCTCTTGAGAAAATAGCTTCTAGCTTGCACTCTCTCCCTTTCTCCCCAAGTTCATGCAAGGCTCTTTCTCCTCTTTTTTATTATTATAAAATAATGGCTTCAGCAGGTGAATAAAAGGTGAGGCAAGTTTGACAAAAATGGGAAGCTATTCACCCTTGCTACCTTTAATCTACTGCATTCTCCTCCTAATGAGTGTAAATTACCCAAGCTATTTCACAGAGTCTTTATATGGCATAATACCAGCCGGCAGCCCATTCTCAGAAGGGCGTTTTTATATTATTAGTATTAGTATTATCTTTAATCTTTTGTGGTGTGAAGAATGAGGACAACACAAGGATCCACACAAAGCAGCAGGAGCTAGGCAGAGGGGAACCTGGCAGGGCCCGCTGGGTTGTGTGAAGGAATGGGTCCTCCATCAGAAGGATGCGGCTGCCAACTCTCATCCTCACAGGATGGAAAGCCACCAAAAAAATCCAGCCTCATGGACTTTGCAAAGCTCGGCTGAAGCCACATCAATGTGACTGAGAGGTTTTTACACCAGTCATCAGTGGCTTCAGCCAGGGTTGGGAGAAGAAGAGATATCTGGCCCCACAAACTTCCTCGTATGCATCTTCTAGTGCTGGTTTGCAGAGCCAAGGTCCAGATGCAGCAAAGATTTTCCCATGTGGCAAACCACATGCAGCAACATCTACCTCCACAGCACAAATCTCATCTCTAATCCACAGAAACATCTGTTCTCATCTGGTCCCATTTTGGGAAGGTGAGAGGGCTGGGAGGTGGTGAGGCCAGCCCACCCACGGGGATGTTGGGTAGTGACCACATGCATCCATGGCTCAGGGAGAAGCATTAGAGAAGCATCCTGGAGGACAAATTCATAAACTCCATCTTCCTTCTTCATCTCTTTTGTGCTCAAAGTAAAACATCCCTCACAACCTCTGACAAACAACAAACTGAAGGGAGACCTAGGAGGATATCTTGCATAGCTGATCTCAAACTGGCCAATACCACTACCGTATAGAAGTAACTCTGATTATTGGGAAGAAACAAAACTAGGGTTACATGCAAAGCAGCACTTCAGAAGCAAGTCTCACATCTTCACTGATGATCTGCAGAAGGCACTTAAGACATTTCTCCTGGAGGTATTCAAGTCAAATCAGAAGCAGCTGTGAATGACAGTCACAAAGGGGCTACAGCATACAGGATCTGGTCAGGAAAAGTGCGAAGTATCTCACTGCTGGGGTTAAATACCCTGCAACACTCATACCCAATGTGAAAAAGAGCCTGGGAAGCTACAGCATGGGCAGGGGCTTTGATTTCAGGCGAGCACCATGTCAAACCTGCACTCACAATCAAGCAAGAAAGCAATAAACTGACACTCCACAAGCAAAGAAAGCAAGAAACAGGTGGTCCACAAGCGGTCGAGTTGGCTTGAGGAATTGCCACCAGCCACCTGAGATGCTGTAATAGACTGGGAAAGCGCTACGAGAGCCCTTGCTACTTGGCAGTGATGTGCATTAGTTCCCACCACCTATGGGGAGTGCTGGTAACAAACTGGGACCTTTATCGCTTTTCAGTGGGAACCCATACACTGGCCCTGCCAGATCCGTCGAGCCCAGCGATGGGCATCAATCCAACTTCCCTCGCTAGCATGAACCAATGCCACCCCCCAGCATTAGTGAGCATCACCATCCCCTGCCAGCCACTGGGCTGAATCACGAGGAGGGCAGTGGGAGGACCTGGTACAGCTGGGTAGCAGAACCCAGCTGACAAACTCCCTCCCCCCCAGATTTGGACAGAGGTCTGAGAAGGAAGTTTACACATAGGCAAAGATAACAAAACATCAATAAAATCCTCCCAGAGCAGAGAACGGCTTGGCTTTGCTGCAAGCAGTAACTAGGCCATTCACGAGCACAGCCTATTGCTAAATCCCTTCAGCCATTTCTCTCATCTCAGGTTGGTTCAGGTCCCCATTACTTCTGTTACATTATATATCTTCCATTTTTTTAAAATTTGCCACTTGTGATTATTATTCTCCAGTCTAAGAATGCCTCATATTCAGAGGTGCCTTTGTTTCACTCTTATTATGCACACCATATATGTTCAAGGTCGCTAGTTAGTCTATTATTCAAGTGGGGACTTTTTTTTTTCCTTTTTTTATACCCCCCTCCCCGAAGAGGCTCGGTTCAAGGTCTCCCATTCTCCGCTTTCTCCCCTAAGTTTTGCCATTTCTTTTTCTTATAAAAAGATTTTCCCTTGCCTCACATTCTCCAGTAGCTTCCATTCAATTCAATCCCTGCTAATATATATCCACAAGAAGCCCAGGGCAGACCCCAAGTCAGCTGCTTCTGCTGTTTTAAAAGAACCGAAGAAAGCTCTTTATTTTCTTAGACTCTCCAGCAATTTCTTGAGTTGCAAACTGATATACAAAGCATTCTTAGAGGTGGCCAGGAGATTTCCATATCATTTGCAGCAGTACCGACTAAATATCAAGCTGCTGCGTCGGGACTTGGGTGATAACCACCCCGGGAAATGAACACTTACAGTCCTAGCCACTAGACATGAATTTTAGCTGTGCTGCTGTTGTCTTGCTTGCAACAAGAGGTAAACCAGCAAGGGATCGCCTGGCAGGCCGATGTTTCATTTTGGATGAACAATGGAAATACAGCTTTAGCCCACTACAAACCTACTTGTTTGTCGAGTGACAACATCCTCCACAAATCTGCCTATATTATCAGTCATCTCTCATTATCCAGGTGTATTTATATACATTGTCTGTGCAGGAAAAAAACTCCTAACTGCTTTATGAGCTCTCCAAGGAGGAGACTCACAGCACCCACTCCTGCGAGTGTGAGCCGCAGTCGTGATTTCACAGCATGCTTTTAAGACACAGCCATCAAAACGAGGAAATTCAGGCTGATCCACTTGAAATCAGAGTCGCTAAAGCAATCTGTGAGGTACGGGAGGAGTAAGCTGCACTTTTAAATGCAGGATGAAGCTGTTGCCCTTAAGGAAAGGGTGCTGCGTTGAGGAGGAGATGCCTTCACCAGGACAGACACTGGAGTCTGCTGGAGCTCCTTGCCGCTGGACGCATCAACAGCAGAGTGTGGTTGTGAGTCACAGCAATGTCCTGATCAGCTCCAAAGAAAAGCTGTTGGGACATAATGATCTTAGCAAAACATTAAGCTGAGCTCGTTGCACCTTTGTGAGCAGTCCCAGACCTCGGGATGGGGGCACAGGAGAGATGTAGAGAGGACAACGTGTATTGATAAAGATTCTTACAGAATGTCCTAGATTGGAAAAGACCTGTAAGATCATCTAGTCCAATCATTACCCTAACACTGACAGCCCACCATTAAACCATGTCCCTGAGCGCTATATCTACACGACCCTTAAATACCTCCAGGGATGGGGACCCCACCACTGCCCTGGGGAACGCATTCCAGTGCCTGATGACCCTTTCAGTGAAAAAATTCTTCCTAATATGAAATCTAAACTTCCCTTATTTCAACTGGAAGCCATTTCCTTTTGTTCTATCACCTGTTACTTGACAGAACAAGTCGACTCCCACCTCTCTGCAACCTCCTTTCAGGTAGTCATAGAGAGTGATAAGGTCTCCCCTGAGCCTCCTTTTCTCCAGGCAAAAGGAGAAAAGGAAAAAACATACCATTTCCTTTCCTTGTGCTCAGCCCTGTATACCAGCTGTTAAACTTTTGTAACACATCCACACTGGATAGCTGAATTTGATTTTTCCACCAGGTCACCAGGGGCACCTCACTAACATAGGTCACTTTATTGAAGTCGTGGAAGCAGGAGATAAGGTCTTCTGTGCATCCCCATATCTGCACGTGACTCCACCTGACACCACTGCCAAGCCAATACAGGAGATATTCTGCCATCTCTTATGCACTCGGATGCATTTTCACTTCCAATTAGAAGCAGAAAGAGTCCATTTCCCATCCTTTACTCCTCGACATTTCTCAAGGCCCTCATGCCCCAAGTTACCATCACCACAAGGAACAGCACTTGTTTTATTTTTAATCCGGTCTGCCTCCTCCTTCTCTTCTTTTTTTGCTTTTTTTTTAAAAAATAAAATATTTTTTTGTTTGCCAGGCTCAGTCACAGCACAAGGACGTGGGGAAAGACATTCTTTCAATTCTTCGGGCAATGCAGCCGACTGAAATGGGAAACAAGACAAAGCCAGAGAAGAAAAGCTTATTATGGGCAGCCTAGTTGGAAGAAAATGAATCACCCAAACAGATAGGTTTCAATGATCTCAGGCGAACTACACTCTTTATTCCACACACCCGCATCTAATTGTTCAAGAAAATGTTCATCTGCTTCATAATGACAGTCATAATGGAAGTTATGTGAAATAACTAAAAAAGTTTATTCAAGGGTCTGCTTCTGAAAGTACAGCTATAATGCACTTTCTTCTGGGGATTTAATAGAATTTCCTCTCATAGAAATTGGATGGATAACAAGTAATTTTTTTTAATTTGAAAACTATGTTAGCGAGAAGGCTTTCCTGACATTAGATCAGACTTGTAGGGTAAAGGAACAGGGCAGTCGGCTGTTATTGAAGGGGGAACAGGATGGGAAAGCAACAGCAGCATTTGCCCTGCTGCCCATGTCTCAGGACCCCTCGTGCTCTGCCCAGGTTATATGGTGGGATGAAGAAAACAGCTGCTCCTGTTTGTCTTTAGGACCTAAGAGAAGCAGGACCAGAGCACACACCTCTGTTAAAATCCCTTCCCAAGACACAGCTAGCCTTCAGTGCTCTCCTCCTTTGGTGAAAGGTGGTATAAGCAGAAGGTGTTTGCATGGCTTCCCTGGGCAGAAACAGCAGGAGAAATTCAGGCTGTGTCCTGCATTTCATGTGCAGGCTGGAGCAGACACCTTAATCAAGACAAGCCCAGAAGGAACATGAGGAGAAACCCAGTGTCTGCAAGGAACAGGGCAAAGGAGCTCACTGGGCTTCCTAGAAGATGCTCAAGACCTAAAGCTGAATGCGGAGAGCAGCTAAATTTGCCTTGCAAGCCTTAAAGCACCAGAGGGAGGCAACACCCTGAGCATGTAGATTTGAGTTTACAGTCTAGTGAAAGCCTCCTCGTGGTCCTGCAAGTCCACTTGGTCCAAGCAAGTCCAGCTGGTGCTAATAGTGCAGAAGGCAAAGCAGGCTCCTCCTGGCACCGCACCCCTCTCAGGGTCATCACCAGGCTCTACTGCTGGTGAAGTCCACCAGCTTCAGCACATGATGGAAAGTGTCTCCAACTTAACTCAAAATCAAGGCGCTCTGAATGCTGCCTCTAGTACCTTTCTAAGTCTGGAAATAAAGTTTCAGGCAAACTCAGGTATGCAGGAATATTTCCCCCATCTGGGCAACAAGAGGTTAACAAGACATTGAGAAAACACTTTTTTTTTTTAAACTAAAAAGATCTTAAATGGTTTCCCACATGAAACATTATGAAGTACCCGGCACGTCTCCGATTCTCCTACTTGTCAAACAAAACCGTAACGCAAATTTCAAAGCAGAACGTTTTGACATGAGCTTGGGCAGGAGGCAGGTTTGAAGGCAGGCTGGTGAGCCGCTGAAGAACCAGCCGTCTGTTTGACACGAGCTCCGATTCTTCATCCTTGAGCTGGAAGGCAGGAAAGGCTCCATTCAATTCAGCAGGACCCTGAAGGACGTGACCAACTTAGAAAACCATGAGTCATCCGACCGAAGCCAGGCAGGAGGAGAACTTGTGCAATTCAAGTTAGAATTGTGCTCAAGTACTTCAGGCCTGAGAAAACAGGCTGGCAGGTGTGATTTCCACTCTGTAGAAATTATAAACCTCCCTTTATTTATTTATTTTTCAGGGGAAAGAAAACATTTTTTTTACTCCACATCTTTTTCTCTCTAAAGGACTCACTGGGCTGGGTCCTTGTCTTGCTTGATGTCAAAGGGAAGAAAGAGGATCTGAAGCCACAGGAATGTGCAGAATTTTGAGGAGTCAAAGAGATCAAGGACCACCAGGACCCAAGAAAATATCCTGTGGGTATCTCTACAGCAGAGCTTCCCTGCTCAGCAGCATAGAGCAGCTTGGGGAGATGACCCACCTGCATCCCTGGACCTTCACTGCAGCCTCAGTGGGGCAGAGGTTGCTCAAATCTCCCCCAAACCTTAATTTCCGCTTAGTCCTGCGTGAGCACTTGGGTGGTTCAACAAAGATGCCTACAAGCTGAGCCCATCTGGTGAGGGCAGGAGACTGGTTCTTGCTGGAAGAGCAGTGGGTAGGAACAGAAGGAAGTGTTACACCTTTCATTTTATGTATAGGAGCCACTGTGTGCCAGGCTTTTTGTCTGCCAGCATGCCTCTGTTAGCTGGTTTCACACGCGGGCCTTTTGAAGGAGACACAAAGTTTCTTGGAAAAGCCTCGGTGAGGAAGCTAGTTGAAATGTATCTGATGTTTGTGTTTAAAGTTATACTACTTGGAGTTCTCTGAAAGCCACAGCCTGGGGTTTCCCAGGGAGCCAGTTGCTCAACCTCCAGTGGCATTTCAAAGAAAAATTTAGGAAATAGGGTCCTGATTACCAGCACCATTTATAAGCAAGCAAAGGAAAAACACTTTCCCCCCACACCCACAATGCACCATCATCCAAAAAGGTGTCTGCTGTCTAATTAAAGATCTTCTGTTCTAATTGCAGTGGCCAGCACTGCTGGGCAATCTATCCTGGAGCAGGCGTCCCTGGGAGCATCCACTGGCAGGACTACGCTAGATGCCAAAAACCTGGAAGGTATCTCCAGCATTCAGCAAAACAATCGTCTGAGCACAGACACTTCACAGAGCAGTGCCAAAGTCTGGCGAGCTTCTTATGTCAGTGGAAACTCAAGTTAAAAAAGGGTTTGTTCCCCTCTTTGATTTTACAAACATAGCAAAAAAAAAAATGAGGAAGCATTTCCACAGTCACTTTCTGTCTGAGCTCTGCTTTTGAAATAGTCTGTACATGAGGATAGGTGCGCTGCTGACATACTTTATATCTTAAACAGGTGAAAGGAAGGAATTCTCCTCCAGACCTCCCTTCAATTCTTTGAAAAACTGAAAACATCCACGAGCAACCTATGGAGAAAGGCGCAAAAGGGCTCCACAACAATATTAGCACTCAAGCAATGCCAGTAAAATGAACTGGGCTTGCAGACATGCTGCAAGCAATAGGACCATGATGCTACACCATCATCTATCAGGGCCTGAAGCTGCCATCAGGACCTCCAGGTGCTGAGGGCATTATGTGAAGGGGGGACACAAGCCTAGAAATTGGGGCAAGAAAGAGCTTTTCGTAATCTAAAGGCACTTGCTCAGGAAATCACTAAGTGAATCCCATCATAGGAGTCCTAGGAAGCAGTTGCACTTTGAGATGCTCATGGCAGTCGCTGGATTGGACAAAAGAGCAAGGGAAGGGCAATACATGCTTGCCTTCATCACCAGGGCACCAGAATCTAAGAGCCTGTGGCCAGCCCTGCTCCCTGCACAGCAGCTCTGCCCTCCCTTCCCACTGGAAATGCCCCAGCTGCTCAGGAATACAAAAAAGGGATACAAAACAACCCACAGCACTGAGATTTGACACCACAGAGCACCCAGGCTGTTCATCCAAACATAGCAGGATCACAGCAGTTTCCACCTCAAAAGACCCAGGTCTACTTTTACCGAAAGCAGACTCACCCATACAACCATACATATTCCTTACAAGAAGGATAGCCCATCTCAAGCAATCTTTGCCAGAGAATATTCAACCCACTAAAACACTCTTCTGCTGAGGTGAGAGCTACTAGAGCCTCTCCAGAGAAGTGTCCCACCTTGGCTTTATGCCACACAAAGGAAAAGAAAGGGAAAAATCTGTGCTTGATCACTCGACAGGAAAAGAATTGGCGACTCCAGGTCTGCACGATGGAACAACTCCCACCCAGGGTGTACAGCAGACAGCATCTTACCTCCAGGAGGGATCCACCCAGCACCAGCACCACTCTCAGACAAAAGAGAGAAGGTCCTGCTGAGACCCTATTTAAGCCCATGGGGCTCAGGGTAACTGCCTTCACCTGTGCCAAGCAGGACCAGCTGCACCCTGCATCCTTCATCAGACCCTTTGTTCAGTTCACATCCCACTCTATGTAATGCGAAGTTTTGCTTCCTCCCAAGATACACAATGCACATGTTTTCCAAAGGGTCTTGAAGTGCAAAGGTCGGGTGAGTGAGGTGTTCATGATTGCGTTTCAAGCCTGCACCTATTCCTGCTAATGGATGTTGAGCGTTGGATGAAATCTCTTGCTGAATTGGGACTTGTATTTGACTTCTTTAGACTGTCCCAGATTTGACTTGTTTAGGCCATCCCAGATTTGACTTCTTTAGACTGCCTGCACAGCCTCTGGACCATGGCCCTGATGGCTGCATGGATCCCCCATCACCACAGGTCCCGGGGACTCCCTGTGCCCGTGGGCACAGCAGTGCCAGCCCTCTGCTCCTCACTCCGTGCCTCCCCTCCCAGGGGTATACCAAAAACCTTTCCAGGCAAAGCCCTATCTCTCGCTTTTGTTTCTTTCCCCCACTTCATTTCACCGGAGCCCGGTGTAGGTATTCAGGGATGGGTTTTTTTTTTTCTGGAGGTGGCTCTCATTGTTCCTTCCCCCCCCTGCCTTCCCCCGGCTGGGCCAAACGCATGGAAGGTCAGTTAGAAATGAAGCTGCTTTTATCTGCAATCTCCCACCAGCCCTAAGCTGGGTCCCCTTTTTTCACACTGAGACCTAGCCAAGCATGAAGGAAAATAATTTTACCCAATCTCTCTGCTCTAACGCACACCAACCCCCGCCCTCCTTTTTTTCCGCAACTCCCCACCAATCTAAACGGGAAAGAATTAAAAAAAAAAAAAAAAAAGCCCTTGCCACAATGAAAGCACAACTAGATAGAAATCTTGGTGAGGCACTACTCTAAATGTGACTGCAGCTTTCAGCTCCTCCTCACTCAAATATCACTGTTCCCCACCGTTTAGCCTCCTGGTATAAGAATAATAATAATAAAAAATAGTAACCTGGTGATTACTCGTGTTCAATATAATTGCAACAGGCAGGGGAAAGAGGACTGATTAATTTGCCTTGTGAATTATGCATTATTTTCCCCGTCTCCTTCCTCCCCCTCCCCATCTCCCAAGCACACTTCTCCAAAGCTTTATTATGTATATTTCTTGAATATTGTCACCTGTCCTCTTTTTGCTGCGAAAGCTGTAGTCAATAAGTATCGGTTAAGGCTTGGTGTTTAATCCGCTATGAACACTTAGCCGAGGCGCCCCGGTTTGTTTATCGCCGTCGGCGTACGAGGGAGAAGAGAAAGCCCACCAAGCCACCGCCGCGTGCTGGCGCGTGTAATTCCCCAGGACCAGCTGCAGGATTTACGGAGCCAGACAAAACTAACTTGCAGGAAGGAAACAAAGACAATCCTAGCATAACAAGCAAGCTGCTCTTCGTATTTTCAAATCCGAAGTGGAAGAGCCCTTTCAGCTCAGCGAAACACTTAAGCGCACATGTGTGCTTGTGTTTAATGTCCATGGGAGCATCCCTAGACTGAAGCGAGCAGAACACAAGCCTGTTGCCTTGAGGAGTGGTATTTTCCTCAAATCACGCCATAAACAGGTTCATAGGTCAAGTTCATGCGTTCAAACCTTTGTGTCGGAGTAGACGCAGAATTCGAATCGGTAAAATTCACATCCCTGCTTGGGTGTACCTTTTTGGTTTGGTGATGCTCCAGACCAAGCTGCCAGAGGGGTCTGGAGAATGAACATCACCCCCTCAGAGATGCATCGGTGCCACCAGGCACCAACCCTCTGCCTCCCAGTTGACCTTGGATGATCTTCCATCCGTGGCACCTTCATCCACTCTCTGTCCATCAGTTAAGGCCCTGAGCCAGCAAAGTACTTAAACGTGTCCTTCCTTTCCAGCACAACTGCTCACTGGCTTATATTTATAGCCCAGCAACCCAGGGTCATGCAAATATTCTTGTGATGATAGTCATCTGTGTGATACGAGCAGAAGTTAAATATGTTTAAACCTTGCGATGTGCTAACTCTGGTTATACTCGATCACCAGGCAGCTCTGCAGTCTGACATCCTTTCTTTAGGGACTTGAGGAGACAAGGGAGAAAACAGGTGATATTTGGTCCTTTTTGGTGCCAAGTAGCGGTTTCATAGAATGCAAATGTTACTTCAGAAAGGGCTGACTCTCTCCCTGCCCTCCTAAATGTGGGCTACACATGGAAGTAGCTTCCTCCTTCCAGGTGCATTACAACTTTTCTCTGGAGCGAAGACGGGATTTCACGATTTCATGACCCAGGCAGTCGCACCAAGTCAGTAGATCCACTCCTGGAGCACCTCAATCAGCAGAAACGCAACACAGATGACAGCACCAGCGCTTAAATCCACTGGGACGCCATCTCCTTCAACCTGACCGCTGGGGCTCCCAGTAAAGGGGAATTTCAGCCTTCAGTAAAGGCCGTTCAACCTCCAGGGAGGCATTCTATAGAAAAAGCTGATGTGCCCCCAGTTTTAATCCCTACTGCAACCTGCAGAATGATGTGACAGATATTTGCTGGGGCAAAATCCTCCCCCCCCAAAAAAAATCCCGTCACTCCAGACCCCAGCAGCCCCCCTTAATGGCCCTCAGGGGACAGCGGTGCTTCTCAGAGATCTCCTTGTTCCTCCTAAGGAGAGGCTGGAGGGACAAGGCGAGGAAATGGAGGAAAGCGTAAGTGAACCCACCGCTAGATCTTCCTAAGGAGATTTGAGAAGAGATCACCTACTAAGGAGAGGATGGATAGAAATTTTCAGGGTCTAAAAGCTGATTAAAAGCTCAGATAAGGTCAGGTTTTTCAAAGGCGTCGAAAAGCTGCTTTTGAAAAGCCCTCTGGTTTCCCCTGCTTCTTCCGTACCACTCAAAATCCCTCTCTGGGTTCCTGAAGGTGAAAGGAGCTGAGCCACGGATGCCACCGAGGGATGCCAGCGAGGGAGCTCCCTGCGCTGGGCTGCTGGGTGGATTTGTTCCTGCTGTTTTGTGTCTGGATTTCGGCGCTGCAGCCCAGACAACGGGCATTCAATGCCCCAAGCCCTGGGGATGCCGCTAACCTTGCGTTGCCATCAGGTGCATACAAAGCCAGGAGCCCTTCTGCAGGAGGAGAGCAGCGGAAAGCTAAAAGGCGATTATAATATTCCAGGGGGAACTTTTTTGCTTAAAATGAAAATAAACGGAACTGAAGGATTACAAAACCAAACATGGAACATTACATGAAGCAATAATTGCCTCCTATTATTTCTCTGCACTCACCAAAACAGCTATTTAGACAAACAAAAGAGCAAAGAAAGGCAGAGACCAGTACTGAAAGTTGTTTTATCTCTACTAATCCCCACTGCTTTGATAAGTCTGTAATAGGATCATTTGGCATCTCCGAAGTGTGGTGTCTAAGGAAATTCCTCTTTGCAGGCAGGTTTGGCTCAGGTGTCCGTTTCCACCTCTCGGCGATGGGGCGATACGGTGACTGCCGGGCTCTGGGCATGCAGCACTCGAAATAAAATTCCCCTGTGTTTTGCATGCGTGGAGCCAGGGAACCTTGTGCTTCTTCCTCAGCTTCCAAATATTCTTTTATTATTGTTTTGTTAGTCTCTCTTTTTATCTTGTTAGCAGTTTGGTTAATTTGAATGCTCTTCGGTCAACTTTGGATGCCTTTACTCATATTTAAGTAGCTTATTCCAACAATGCTGATGTTCAGCTCACTTGGGCTGTGTTACAAGTTGGGATAAGAGACTGCACCAGAGCACCAGACCTGTGCTAACCCCCTCCCCGACTGCTGGAAACAGAAAATACTGTGGTTTATCCTAAAACTACAGGAAGCTCTGCTCAGTGCAATGGTTTGATATTTTTAGTACTCACCAATGTCCTTTTCCCTCTCCAGATTATCTTGTTTCATATTCAAGATGCTCATGTCCATTTTTTATGTGTTATGTGCAAAGACCGTGCCTGGTGCCCAGCTCATACTCTGTACCTGTCTCCTCCCAGCAAGGACCATGTTGCTGTCGCTGGTGGCAATATCCCCGTCTCCCACCTGCTTCCCTGACCCACATAGCACAAGCAAGAAACCTTAACTTGCCTCCAAAGCAAGCTTTTCATCAAAGATGCAAACACGGCAGAGACACAAAGATGTCTGGTAGCAACCTCCCAGTTAAAGCTGTGGCCAAAACTGGTGATGAAATCAAGTGTATGGTCTTCGTTTCGCGTAAGTGGCCGACCCAAGAAGAGAAATTGCTCAGGGCCAGTCCATATCATTCTTGTTCAGTTTTTCCCCAGAATTAGTTTTGTTAATATGAGGTGTGAGAAATTCACCTTTGCCTGGAATTTATCCGCACTGTCCTATTTTTTTCTTTGTTGACTAATATTTCTCTTTAAAAGAAAAACCTGACCTGCCTACACAAAGTCGGCATAGATGGATACCTGGAGTCGATTTGGTGGAACGTGGGGGGTTTGGGTACTTTTTTTAATGTTGGATTTAAGATCAATTTTAGCCATTATTTGCCATATCAAAGTTTATGAGCTGTGCACAGAAACTTAATTGCATCAGATTTTTCTGTCAGGAGCTATGCTTTTCTGTCAGATTTTATCTTACAACAAAGAATGGTTCATGCACTGCTGCTGGCACATAAGAATTCATGAGCAGCTGCTGGGGGATAACATTTTCTCCGTAAGCTGCTGAACTTTTTACCTGTGCAGAGCAGTGCTGCCATTGTGCTAGCACAAGAGTAGGGCAGAAAACACCTGGAAATGACCCCAAAAAGACTCCGTTGTGCAGAAGATTGCCCTGTAGCCACACTCTGTCCCAGCTGACTCCCACAAAAAGGAGGTGAAAACTAAGTTTCTGGCCATCTTATATCTGACCGGTGCTCCTCTACCAAAGTGGTGACATTTCTGCAGATGCCCATCTCTGCAGATCACCCAGTTGCAGTATCCCTTACACAGAGGAAACCACCTCCTCAGTACTATCCTTGCCCCTTGGACACAAGGAACTGCTGCACTAAACCTTCGATATCAACACAGCCAAGGGAAAACAAAGCAAATATTGTGTGCGGAAAGTTGTGGACAATGGGGGCTGCCATAGGTGGTGCGCTGAGTTGGGACGGGTTTCTCAGCGAAACACATACCTTGTGAACATGCACCGCACGCGCAGGCAGAAAAGCAATATTTACGGGGCCAATCTGTTCTGTTTAATCACTGTGGGGTTTCCTTGGTGGTGGAAACGGAGCGGTGGAGTGATGTGAAGGTGAGCCTCATCCAAGGGGGGAAGCGGAGCTGCAGCTGGAAGGAGTATTGTCAGTGTTACTCCATCCCAAGAGCAGGAGGGATGATGCCTTCACACCAGACACAGCACAAGGCACAGTGCAAACAGCCGTTCCTACCCCAAAGATCTAGTGGTCTCATCTCCCGGGGCTGGAGGGGAGCACGTTCAAGGCTCTGGTTTGTATTTACAGGGAACGACAGGGCTGTTCCCAAGAGCGTATTCCCTGTGGATGTCTCAGAAGATATATACTAGCAACTGTGCCTATTCATAGCAATAATATGAACTGAAATGAAATATCAGCAACCCATCTTATTCAGCATATCTCTATTTCAAATCTGTATTTTGTAAAGAATATTGAAAGCATAATACAGGCCCTTCAGTAACCTGCTCTGCTTTATTACACAATCCGCACAAGTTTTCCATTTTTTATTGAATTGGTCACTCAGTCATACTAAACATGGCAGAAAAAGAACAGGAAATAAAATGAACCAATAAATAAAAGCAGGGTTTCCAAAGCTCTTCTTACTGAAAAGAAAGCTAGAGCGTTCTTCAGAGTTTATCCAGGAGAAAACCACCTTAGTTAGAATAAAATTGTGCAGTGGAACAGAAAATAAGATGTTACTGCAAACGAAATGTATTCTTTAGCAGCAAAAATTAAAGATGTCTTAGAAGATAGGATTGGTCTGTGCCCATCTCGCCCAGCTCTTCCCTGGGAACAATGACAAGATAGAAATGCATGGCCGGTTCAACCCACCCATCGAGGGGCCAGGCAGGGCTGCGTGGTCCCTTTGCCGCCAGCCCATCTCTGCTCACCCCAGAGCTTTTTAGTATGTTGTGAAAGTGAAGATGTTTAGTTTGCCGTGACATCTTATTTTCTGTTCTGCTGCACAGTGTTATTTTAACTAGAGCAGCCTGCTCTCAGATAAACCCAGAGGAACTTAATACCTGCAGAAAATCCTGCATTCAAATGCGTGTGGGTGTGTGCATGCCGAGGAGACAGGAGAGGGCTGTGGCTTGCCGTGATTCTCTGTGATGTCGCCCCACTTAGGTCTCGCCTCTGCACACGAGAAGGATTCGTGTGTGCTTAATATGTAGGTTAGGGTGGCATGAAAATGAGCATCCTCCCCAGCCGCATGCTTTTGGGTAGATATACACGTCTTTCAGTTAAACCAAGGGGGTTTGTAACACTCTAAACAGTCTGGAAGGAGGGTTGCTTTGTGTAAGCCTCCACAAGGTCTTTGTCTCACTGGGACAGGCAGTCAATACTTCTTTCCTCCCGCCCAAGTGTGTTCAGCAGGGAAATCAGGGTGGATTTGGAAGGTGCTGTTCCAATATCAACTGCCACGTTGCCTCTCTGAATGCAGCACCTTGTCCGAAGACAGGCTTCAGCAGGTGATGCAAAGGACCCAGCAAACAGCCGTGCATTTCCTTCATCTCCAGACGCTGATATCACACCCTGGATGTGATATTAAAGGTCTCCAGTATTTCGAGATCAGGACATGGTCATGAATTTGTGCTCCCTTTCGCATTTTCAGAGCAGTTATTGTCACCAGCACTGACAGCTCTTAGTGTGCATGTAAATGTTGCGTCACCTCCCAGATCTCACTCAGTTCTTGGCCTCGGCAGCTCCCTGTACAAAGGACTTCCTTGGTTCAACACCCACTGTATGGAAACTACTTTCTTTGATCGTTTGAATCTCTCAGATTTCAATGATTTTCCAGTAGTTCTTGCATTAGTTCTTCCATGATGTTTTTCCTGATTCTCCATTCATTACGAAACATCTCTCCTGGGATGGTGGGACAACAGAAGATGTCCACAGCTTTTGGGGCAAAAAAAAGCTCTGCATGCGATTGTCACAAAAATATCAAGCTCTCCTTCACATCAGGAAAGAAATGGGTGTTAACTAATACTCACTGGTATTAGCATCTCCAGTTTCATAATTAGGAAATCCTCAGCCTCTGGGCTACTTGGTCAATCTTGGACCAGAAATCAGTGTCCCTCCCTCAGCTTCATCTCCCTGAGTTACTTATGGGTGAGTGATAAAGTTTGGCAAAACAGCCACAAGCAGCAGCCTGGAGTCCTCCTCTCTGGCCAGCTCTGGGCCTTGGAGCTGTGAGCGCTACAGCACTAAATCTGGAGAAGTCCATGGTCCATCTTCTCCAGTGTCCAGCAATGGTTCAGGTCTTCCTGAAGTTGGTTGTCCGGGTTTCATGTGGCAGCTAAGGACCTCTCCAGTTCATAGGACAATTTTGGTTCTCTGCCTAGGAAAATGTAATAGTAACTTACCAATGTTGCACAGTTTACAGCAGTCTTCCCCCACCTTCCAGATAGACAGAGACACAAAGCGAAGGCTCAGAAACGGTATGATGGGATTTGTCTCCAGCCCCAAATCAAGGTCTTTAGCCCCTGTAGGTTGCACGTCTTCAAATGTCTTTTCAGCAGCTGTCTAGGTTGCATCTATTCAATTGCCTGTAGATTAAAAGCTTTGCTAAAACAAACAACACTCACCCAAGCACCAGACTCTCGTCTGGGACAATGACAGAACAAATAGTCCCCTCCAGGCACACTTTGAAGCCTAAGGTTGGATATTCCTCAAAGTCCCCAAGCCAGATGTAAAAATCTTTCTTAAACAGTATTTCTTAGCTAACATGACATAAGCTGACTGGCATATCACCTCCAGCCCGGACAACTCCCAGACTCAACCTGACTGGCAGAAAAAGCTGCTTTTTGGTTTAACTGGGGTTTCTTTTGGCCAGCTCCAAATGGAAAAAGTTCTGCCTTCCTGCAGAAGGGATGCCTGCTTACCCCACAGTTTTGATCAAACTTTCCCATTAGCAGAGACAGGTTTGCTTTCCTTTTGTTGGTAACTTCCTTTAGGTTTCACTTGATCCTCAGCTAGTGTTTGTAATGCAAATGGGAAACTTTTCATGCTGGAGAGACCAAAAGAAAACATCTACTCTTCCTGGGTGTTTCCTCTCAGACTTTTTTAGAAATACCAGTGGAAATTTACAAGTATTTCTGGTCAACCAAATGACTAAGAAGTGCTAACTCCTTTCACCACTTGTAGCCATTTAAAAATGAGGTGCCTCATCCAACCACCTCATCTTCCCTTCTTCCTTGAGCAGCAGGGCAGACTGGCTCCACTGAGGGATGGTTTGTCCTCTGCAGAATCAGTGTCTGTGAGTGTGGAGCTGATGCTCTTCTTGTTCTTCAGTGGAGTATAAAAGAATCCTAGACAAGCAGTGTCAACCCACCTTACTTTTCAATAACTGCAGGTAAAGAAAAGCATCCCTCCATGGTGCAATTCTCCGAGAAACACCAGGCTCCCCTTCTCTTTTCATCAGCCAACCCACAGATGTTATAAATCCACCCCCATTTCTGTGAGCAACACCATCTCATTATTGAAGAAAAGGGCAGACGTGGCCTCCAGCCGTGAAGTTACTTCTTGTTGGACAGGTAGAAATGCACGGTGGAAACCACAGGCCCACACAAAGGTGATTGGGCTCTTTGGGAATAGAGTAGCACTCTTTGCAAGGTACCTTTTTGCACAGCCTGACCTGCTGTGGCAGGAGAAGACCCTGTATGGTGGCTTCATATGAGATATCCTGAGTTACCAGGATACCTTTCACCTGGTCTGCACGGCACTGGGACAGCAGAGCCAGGAAATCCAGCTGCTGCCTGTGTGCCCTGCACATCTGCCTGATAATCCTGATGGTTTTCAGGAGATTCCTGCTTTCCTCTCCAATGCCATCCCAGGAGATACAGTGTGGCTTGTGAATCGAGGGTGGCATGTCTCACAGGCTCTGTTTCATCTGCTGCACTTGCATCTTCTGGTCACCTCGTCTCTGTTCATCTCTGTGCTTTATTGCAGGAGGAAGTTCAGCCTTTTAAGAACAACTTCTGGACCTTGTTTATGTTTCTCCAGCAGCAAACACTGCTGAGACAGTTAACATATGGCAAATCTTTGTGACCGTCCCTCAAAAACTGCAATTAATATTAATGGCAAATCAAACACCATCAATGAGAATCAGTCTGGTGTGACAGGCTCAATTTCCAGCCTATAGCATCTTCCCATTCAGCACGTTAATACCGAGCCGACCTTTCGAACTGTCTCTGTGAGATCAGTCCAGCAGGATGAATAA
The DNA here is from genome assembly GCA_017639485.1 of Pluvialis apricaria. Taxonomy (NCBI): domain Eukaryota; kingdom Metazoa; phylum Chordata; class Aves; order Charadriiformes; family Charadriidae; genus Pluvialis; species Pluvialis apricaria. The sequence goes on along the minus strand of CM030014.1, from coordinate 24,341,017 downwards.
TGGAAGAGCCCAACGGTCACCCAGGTGTCTGCACTGGCCAACTCGGAGAAGGTCTGGCTGTGGGTGACTGAGGTCACACCTGGCTGGCTGTGTCTCTTCAGCTCCCCATTGCCCCAGAGGACAGCACAGGGTGAAGCACAAGCCAACACAACCCTTCCTGGCTCTGACACGAGGAGCAGCCTCCACTCCAGGTCTGTGCTCACCTGCATGTCCTGGCAGCTCTCATCCTGAGTCTCAAGCACCGCAACATAGTGGAGGGAAGCCGTGAGGAGGTCTCCTGGGGCTTCTCCAAAGGTCCTGCTGGAGTTCTCCAACAGAAGGGAAGCTCAGCAGGACAGAGCCCCTGGATGTCAATCAAAATTACATATTTCAGGGAAAGGAGGAGGAGGTAGAGCTCTGCAACTCTCTCTCGCAAACCACTCTGATGGAAGGATGTGCTTTCTGTGGCAATATATGCTATGGGCACAGTCTCAAAACCTTTCCTCCTGGGCTAAAGCACCACTGGACATGCCATGCTGCCTCCTCCCTTGTTTTATTGCCTGGTCTCACTGTAAAAGTGGTAATTTCTTCTTCCAAATTCTTTGTAAGCACCATTTTGTTGAATGGCAGGGGGTGAGGCTAGATTCTCCCAGGCTAAAGCTCCGCAGTGTGAAATGAAGGACATATAACAGAGCTTGCCCAAAGGACTGACTGTCTGATATCTTTCTTAACAAGGCAACAAATCTACTCCACGCCTCTGAACATGGGGGCCTTTGTGGGTTTCTGTAGCAGCCTCCCCAGGAGTGTGACAAGAAGGGAGGTACAGCTTCACATGATGGTGTTTTTCCCCTAGGACATAGAGTTTGGTGAAGGTGAGGACTAGGGAGGTGAAGGACTCCCATGTTAAAACTCCAACACTGTAGTAACCCATCATCCATCCTGCCTACACCAGCCACATCAAGTTTCTTCTCGAGCTGTCTGCCTGGGAAGAGGAAGCTCTTCATTATCCTCCATGCTCCCTTCCCCCCACACCCCGCAAGAGAAGAAACAGAGGAGAGATAATGCTTGAAAAACCACTAGAAAAAAAAAAAACTAATATGGAGCTGTCTCCAAAGAGCTGCTTTCCCTGTGTGGCAGGCGCCTCATGGATTAACCTTTTGTATATGCAGAAATAGGAAATGAATAATTGAGCAGTGCACAGACATCGCAGCATTCCCTGTCCCACACACTGTGCTGCTCAGACTCGATGGCTCACTTTACAAAACCCTCTTCAATGGCACCTTTTAATTGAGATGTATAGAGGATGGGAGGCAAGGGGCAATGAGCACTGCTCATCTCATCATGCCTGGTGATATGCCTGGGATCGCGCGCAGACAGTATAATTCTGTCAACAAAATTACACACAGCAACAAACCCATCGGTCGTGGTCTATCCACTGCTATTCACAATGGATGGTGATGCAGGAGGGGATGGGGATCCTCCCCAATCCCAGTCCACCAGCACAACCCGGGAAGAAGCCAGTTAATTCCCTCCAAACAAATCCTGATAGTCAGATCCCCTTTCACAGATCCAATTGCAAGATGCTGACCTCAGTCCTTTCTTTTCCCCGGCTAAGGCACATCACCAAGGAATATTGCCTTAGCCCTCTAGCAAGAGCCCATTCCCTTGGTTGCAATCCTGTCCACAAAGAAGTACTTGCAATGGAGAACCTGCAAGAGTAAAAAGTCAAACCTGGTAGACACCAAATGAGGACAACCCAGAAGAGACAAATTAAGTAAAGGCTGGAGAGACTAGAGGAAGAGAAACCTTTCTTTTGAGTTCCTGTTCCACTGCATTTGCCACATATATTCTGGTACCTTCCCATCAGGGGCTGCCATGCCACCACAGTCATCCTTTGGGCTGACAAACTGGACATGGGTGTTTTTCACCAGTTCCTCTGAGCACGTGTCTAACATGCTTCTCCACTGGGCTGCTGAGTGACGCTGCTTTCTATGAGACCTTCTTTGTACTCCTGAAGAGTAGGAAGAAAACATGAATAGAGTCACCCACGGTGGTGGTGATGTGGAGGCCCTGCATTGTCCTGGTGATCTCCACAGTCTGCACTGGGCACTGGCACAGCAGTATCATGTCTATTCATGCACAAACCATCCCAATTTATAGACTCCCAATGCTCTGGCACTAGGGTTTTGGGTTTGGCTGCCTTCCTTATGCCAGTAATTGCAAAGGCTATGCCTGAACAAACCCATCACAAGTATTTAGGAGGAGGTGTCAGGAGTGTCTTTATGAAGTATCACAAATCTCTGTTTGTTCTAGTTCAATGTTACCACTTTCCAGACGGGCTTGGAAGAAGGGCAAAGAGATCCTGAGCTACTCCTACTTCTATAGCTTTTCCTTCACACAGCTCAGGTATGTGCTTGTGGGATCTGAAGTTGCACATCTGAGCATGGATCGCTCTTACTTCTCATTCCACAGCAGCTTTGTCCCTGTATCCTTTCAGTCACTGGTGGCCTGTACTTTCCTGAGGGTGCATAGGTAGGTCTGGCTCCAAGCAGATGCTCTGCTGTGGCAGGGCCAACCTTGCTCCTACAGGATAAGCAGGACCTTGATATGTCCAACTTCCTTCCCGGATGCCTGTCACAGGAGATCTGTAAGCTCCTGAAATGTTCCTAATTACTGTGGGGACACATCTCTGACAGTATTTTCAGCACTGTGAGACTGTGGTTCCTCGGTACCTGAACTGAGCTCCTGGGACTGGCCTTGCTTGACTGCCCTTTGGAGATGGCAGTGGAGAATGACCCCCCTGTTTCCTGGTCTCTGCTGTCTCCTCCATTCCTTGCCCGTCCCTTGGGCAGCACCTGTGAAGCCCATCAACGTGTGTAAGTCTGATGCCTGTGTATACAAACTCCCCCAAATCCTCTGGTAGGTGTTTAGAGGGTCATGCAAGCAGGATGTGAGTGCTGATCCAGGATGTGGACATGATGAATCCCTAAACAACTGTCTTCTGTAAATGGCAACTCTGAAAACACCAATACCATGGAAGAAGCTGGTTTGGATGAAAGCCAAAGTGCTGCTGCTTCTTGTCCATGAATACTTGGCCCAGAGAGAAACCTTGGGAGATCAAGGGACAGAGGTTGTCATGACAAGTGGATGCACCCTGAATGCAGGTAGGAAGAGGGGTAAAGCTTTTCCAGTGCTGGATCCTCACAGACAAAGTCTAATAAAGATACACAAAGTTTTACCAGCTGTGAAGGATCTGGAACACTGGGCTTACCCAGATAGCCTTCAGCATTCCTAGAGTGCCCACCTTTGGAAGGAGCAAAGCTCACATTTTCACACACTTACCGAGTCCTCAGCTGAGTCCTCAAAGCCTTCTCCCTGGTCCTTACAACAAATGAGCTGTGCTGAAGGCAAAGATGAGTGAAACACAAACCTCTTCAAAGACAGTCCTGCTGGTTGGACTCATACCAGCAATGAGAAGAAGAGAGTGGCCCAATAAGGTCTTCACCATCCAGCTAGAATTGTTTATCTTTCTTTCCTAATATTTGTCATTTCCATGGTGACAAGCCCCTCTTCACCAGTGTCAATTAATTACACCTAGTAATGACAAGTCTTTTTTTTCCCTAATGAGTTCTGTTAATCTCCATTGCAATCAGACTCTGTTTACCTTTGAAAATGGTTATAATGTTTTACAGCACTCATGGTGTGCCTCTGGACTCTTCTTTCTCTAGTGTGGGTTTTTTTTTGGTCAACGTGGTAGAGATTTACTTTCACACTTCTGTACTTTGAAATGAGTACAGATATAGAAGAAAGGCAGAAAAGGAAGAGAGAGCACATTAACAAGGGATTTCTGCCAAAGGTTGTTTGGTGCTCCAGCAAGTTAACGGCCTTGCTTTCCACCTCTGCAAATAAGAGCTAAAATCCTGGTATGCGTCACAACTGAACCAGGTTAGGCAGCCTTCGTTTAACTCTCCAGATACGTGCTGATGACCTCCTGGGTTGATTTAGGATGCTATAAACAAGCAGTTCAATTTGTACCTTCCCAGGGATTACCTACCCACATGGAGGATAGATACTGGTTGGCTGCCAACCGGTGACCAAGACGAAGAATTTGAAGTGATGCTTCATCCTTCCCAGGGATGGCATCACTGGGGAGAAAGCGGGAGTTGGTCTCTAACACGTTTACAGCCCATGAAAAAGAAGCTGCAAGTTTACGATGTGATGTCTGTGATAAGCGTGGTGTTACCTGCACATCCAGAAATTGTGGCTATGTGTCTCCACTGCCTTTCTTTTGCACCAGAACATGGGACTGGTCTCTCCTCTGTCACCTCCCCTCTGAGCACAGTTTTAAGTCAGACTGTCGGAGCACAATGGCCAGTTTAGACCTTCCCATCCTAAAGAGGCACTGTGAAATTTCATTACCCCCTGCAATGTCAAACCGCAGCTTGCTATCATCCATCCTTTTCCTCCTAGGACTGCCCAGCCCCTCCCTTAGCAGTACTGCTAGAGCAAGCTTCCTAAGGTGAATTTACCACATTAAATTTGTCTGCGTTATCTGCGCTGCCCTGGTGCCGGTTCAGGCAAGAATGATGGATATGGTCCTAACCTGACAGAAATTAGGGAAGTTCACACTGTGTTTTAATAGCAAATGCAGTGATTTGACATTGAATAATGGAGCTGGTCAGGTTCTATTAGTGGCAGATTAGACCATAATTCAATCTCATACCTTGCTGTTTTAAGCCTTTCTCACAGACTGTATTAAACCTGACCCAGGTCTGAAGAGGCAGAATGGAAGTGCTCTGTTGTACATGGGGATGAATTACATCTCAGGGGGACGAGGGGACAAAGCTGCCTTCAGCCCCCGTGGGACCACGGTGGCCACAGCCCCGGCTGAATCTGGGACATCCAATTCCAGTGCTCAAACTCAACCATCGGAGATACAATGAGGCTGAAAAAACTTGCAAGTGGGCACCATTATGTGGGGCTGCACCCACTGGAGAGGGGGCACAGACCCACACAGTTGGCACATTGGGCTGGAAGGAGTGGGAATGCAGCACAGATAAGGGACACGCATAGCTGGAGAGGACAAGCCAAAGGAGGATCCCGTGGGTCCATCCCAAGAGGGCTACCAAGGGAGGGATGGAGACAAGGGAAAGGTAAGTGTACCTTGATGCAAGGTGCCATGCTGGGTGTTATCACTAAAGGAAAGCACTTCTGTGAATGTTGGAGCTCCACACTTCTCCAGGGAGAATGCAAGACAAGAGCCCCAGGGCACGGAGAGGCAGAAAACCCACAGTTTTTTCAGTGGTCGGGAGTCAGGCAGATGTTTCCATGGCATAGCTGAGCACCTTAACACCTGGTTGCCATCCCATACCTGGTTCTCATGTCATTTCCCCATGGATGTCTTCTTGTGGCTCTTGCTTACCTCGTTACTACAGCCTCTGGCCATGGAGTGTTTCCATCACCTTTTGAAGCTCAGGAGCTCCAGGCCTGTGTTTCAGACCTGTTTTCAGAGTTTTCTCACCCACGTAACTATTCTGCCTGAGTTTTGTTTACTGAATGAGAGTGCAATTGGATGGCTGACATGGTGCTGTGTTTTCTGATTGAGAGGAGAATGCTGAATTACTTTAGCAATCATTTATTGAGTACCTAAGATACAGAAAACCTAACAGAGATAACAATGTCCTGGAGATTAAATTCTTCTTTAGAGAGATCTCACTTAGTATTTAGGCTAGTAAATATTTTCTCATCGGTTTTCCCTCAGCCTCCATCCCCCCGGTGCTGCAAGCTGACAGAGCGGGCAAGAGTTTTGAACACCACTTCATCTTTACAAGACACGATAGACCCCAAATAAAGCCCTGGACATCATTGCCCTTCCCTGAACATCAGTTGCTCCTGACTCTGCAGCTGGAGCAACTTTTGGTCGCTGGATGCCCAAGCTGGGAGAGTTTAGCAGCAGGCACAAGACACGGACAGTGACCTCAGATGAACACAGCTACAGGAACCCCAAGGAGATGTTTTGCTTCTCTGCTGCTTGTTTGACATCCGGCATCTCTCGTATCTTCTCTGACCTCCTTGCCAGGAGCTTGCAGGAGCATCCAGGGGAACAGCCTTTGAAATTCATTTGCTGCTGAATTTCAGGGCAAACTGGAACGACTGCAGCAACACAATGGATATAAAAAAGTGTAGATACAGGAAAGCAGTAGTATAGATATAGAGAAGCAGTCAGCAGGGTTTCTTTACAGTGAAACACAATTCTTGCTTTTTTAGTGCAATTGCGTCTTTGTTTTTTGTATCTTCCAGCTCTTGCATGCAGCAGGCAGATTCTCGCTTGCCACCTGGACAATGTGGCCTTGAGACCACCAGCACCCAGAAACTAATGGCCTTGACAAAGAAAGTAAAGTCTGTTTGCCATGAGCCATCTCTCCTAGCTCGTGAGGGAGCCAGGACCCCAAGGGAATCCCCTGAAAGACACTGGCCCTGGCAGGAGACAGCAGCTGAGATTTCAGTACCTCTGAATGGGAAGAGGACCACAACAGATGGTCTGTTGATCTGGGAGGGTTGCTGAAACCCACCAGGAAAGCAGAGTATCAGTGAGGTGAGTTGGAGGTCCAATGCTGGAAATGGCTGCAGCCCCTCATGGCAGTGAAAGAAGCAGCAGGCAAGTGGAAGATGGGGATTTTCACAGAGCAAACTGCCCCTGAGTGAAAGCAAAGGGACTTCCAAGAGAACTGGTGAATGTAGTGGCAACCTCCCCAAAGACAACAGGGGTATTTGAAATCCCCCTCAGGTAGTGCCTGAGGCACTGGTTATCATCACATCTTATTTGTCTCTCTGTCTTTTGGGCTGCAAAGGCCAGGGATGCTTTGCCATTTTCCAGCCAGGACTCCTACATCTCTCCAAGAACCGTTCAGCGCAGAGGCCAAAGATACTGGTCCAGGACACAGAAACTGAGATCTGCCTCTGGCCCCACAGGCAACCCTGGGCAAGCCTTTTTGCTCACCCGTGACCCTAATCTGCGCAAGGGAAGTGTCGCGGGCAGCACTTTATGGAGTACTTTGACACGTGCCAGTGACAAGCACGGCACAAGGGCTGGCTCTTATGTCTAATCTGGGAAAGGTTCCCTGAGGTTCCCCACACTGCAGCTCGTCAGCTTCTGCCTCCTAATTGAACCTCTCCGGGAGACTTCTCAGCACAACGGGCACGTGACCAGCACTTCAATGCAATTACTCACTTTATACAGATAGCAACACTAATGAAGGTGGGTCAGAGCCCTCATACATCTCATGAAACATGGGCTTTCTCTCCTATACTTCATAACGGAGGCACAATAATTGCATTTATTTTAAGACCACATTATGGCTCTTACAATAGTGCATGCAATCTTCCCTCCACAACCTTCCTGGACCAGAGTGAATGAATCCCCAGCCTCACACAGAGTACCAGAGGCTCTGCAGGTTTTTGCTTGGCTGAAGATGCCTCCAGTTCCCCTCAAGACAGTGCCTTCTGAGAGCAGGAGGTGCAAAGGTTCAAGGCAGCACCATCAGAACAGAGGATTCCCTCTGAGATATCAGCACAGAGCACCTTTGGCAGGTGCATTGCTTCGGGCTGAGCTCCCATCCCCAGCAGAGTTTTGCGCTGGGACAGCCAAAGGCTGTAGGAACCAGCCCAGTGTGAGGAGGCTGCTTTTGCGGTGCTTTCTTGACTCTGAGCAGCATCACCTGCCCTGGCCAACACCTACAATTGCATCTGCAAACCCACAGCCAGAAGCTTGTGTGGGTGCAGTTGGCAAACGAGTCTCCATCAGTGTCCACAATCTGGCCACACCACGCTACACACTACATGTGCCCTGAAGGCTTTTTTGTGAGTGGTGGGACCTCACGATGGTCCCCCTCGGTGAGACCGCTGTCCGTCACTCCCTGAGTATCCTTCCAAAGTCCTGTCACCTTCAGGATGCAGTTAGGGGATCCCTGAGCCTGTTGGGGATGACAATGCTTCTTCTGTCAAGGTGGTGCTCTTATGGCGTGTGCCAAATTAATTAAATAAAGCTCAGGGGTGGCACTAACCATGCCTGATGTGGGCATGTAACAGTGCTTGTAAATAACGGCGTGTGGAGGCAGAAGCTGGAATTACATCCCTCCAGACAGCCATTCTGTAAGGGAGAGAATAGGACATGCTTGCCGTAATGCTATGCATTAAAAAGCACTTAAGCTGCTAAAACCTGCATTAGAATAGCACATAAACATTGCTGTCATGTTCTCAATGGGACTCTCGAGTCCAACTGGGAGCTCTGGCAGCCACTGGGAGCCTGCAAAGGTGGTGAGTAGGGAAAAAAGAAAAGAAAGAAACATTTCAATGTATTATACTGGTACATCTCTGCCATATATAAATTCATGCTGGTGCACCCATGCGGCTTGTACAAAAACAACAGGCAAGTGTGCAGCAACAAGGGGGACTAACTAACACCTCAGTAGCTCCCAAGAGATCAAACCTGGGGCAACACAGCACTCCTCATCCTTCCTCCTAACCAGAACTGCTTGAAGGGTACAAATCCAGTTGAGACCTGAGTATTCCCAAAGCCCGGTAAGAGGAGGCTGTTTGCGTTGTGTTTTCGTGGCTCTTTCAGCAGCATCTCCAGCCCCGTCCTCTCCAGTAGCACTTGTTGCCTCAGGGACCTGAGAAAACATGGAAGACATGAAAAATACATTCTTAATCCCAGCATAAGCCTGTCCAAAAAGTTGGTATGGAGGGAATCAGTGATGACACCAGAGTCAAGTTGAGTATTTGCAGTGGCAGATTGAGGGAGGGCAACTGGCAAGAAAGCAATTTTTTGGCAACCCTGATCAGAAACTGTAACATCCTCAGCAGGAGTGTTATAATTTCTGCTGCTATTTCCCCACATTGCAGCGAAATGTTGTAGTGTAATGTGTGCTAGCAGGGGTCAACTTTACAGCTCAGAAAGCGCGGGAGATGAAATCTAGACTTCTTCGAGTCTCTGGGGTGTGTGTAAGTGTACTGGGAAGACAAAGGAAGACAAGGACTGGTGGGATACCATCCAGTGGGTTGGATTTTGGAGGAGCAGGCTGGGAAAAAATCAGAATTAAGTTTCAAACAGTAATCTTTCAAATGCAAACTTTACCTGCTGCAGAACTGTGCCCTCACGCCTCTTATTTGTGGATTAGTTTTCAGTTTGAGTTTCAGCTTTAAGTTCATTCAGCAAATGTTGCTGGTTACAGGCAAGCGTGGTCTGTGTGGCTTCTTTCCCCCACCCCAAACCAGGGGTCTTTCTGAGCGAGTACAGCGGGCAGCCCCAACACACTTCTCCAGGCAGTGCTGACATCCTCACGGTTCTTCGAAACTGACAGAAATTTGCAGAAGTCAAGGTTTTTAATTGAAATTTGTTTGTTGTACAAAAAGCTGGGGTTTTTTTTCCCCACATGAAAATGTTCACGTTTTGCCTATGTGATTTTTGCTAGTCATAAGCAACTGTGAGCAAAGAACAAATGCGTTCAAGGATGGTATGGTGGGCTGAGAAGGAAGACCTCATGAGCTCCAGGTCCACATGGCCACTCAGAGTTTGGTGGTGGCACTAACTGAACTTGTAACCTCATGAGGATGTAAGCCAGGAATTTAAATCAGTCCTGACATTTCTTGTCTGCCTATAAAGGGGTTAATTGTCATTATATTCTTTACCTGCAAGCTTAAGGACAGCCCTAAATGTCACCGGCTTAAGGGCTGGCATGGCTGTGGTAAACACAAGATGCTGAGATGGAGCCGGAGCAAAGTGGAGAGGTGTCAGTTCACCCAACAGTGAGAATTTTCCTTTTTTCTATGATTCCTGCAGAGGAATCCACCCATATCCATATCCCCACTCAGCTCCTATCTGCTCCCAGCCTGGTGTGGGCCCTGCTTGCTCTAACCTCCTCACCACCCCTGTGCACATCCACGGTCACCGGCCGATTGTTCTGGCACTCCTGGGGGTCTCCAAGTGCCGTAGGTCCCACAGGGCTGACTCGCAGTGGTTTGATGCCAGCGGCTCCCATGTTCAAGCTGTGCGTAGTCAGGTGGGGTGTCCAGCTTTTACTATGGCAAATGACACCTGGAAATACCTACTCCTTAAAAGACTTCAACAACCTCAGGCTCCACCATGGTGGTCAAAATACACTGACTTGCAAAAGGGGGAGCATCCTCCTGCTTCTTCCTACCCCTGCACTAGGGGTGAAAAGGGTCACCTCTGGAAATGCTCGCGCTCAGGGAGCCAGAAGACCTCAAAAACAAGGAGAAGAAGTGACAGATTTACCAGTCAGCGCAACAAACACGTCAGGACACACACATACAAGCATGCTTTAGCCGCACTGGCACTGCAAGAGGAAGTCAGCAATGCGGAATAGACCGGTACACGCTTTCCAGGCATTTCTCTGCAACACAACTCTCCCATCTATAAAATGGGAACAACGATACTATCCCCATAGCTATACGACATGAAATGTGCAAAGGGAATAATTATAAATTTGGTGAAAATGAGGCATTTACTGTCCAGGGTCAGTCCCATGTATTAGCAGAGTCCATAAATCCCCAAAAGATTGAAGGTTTGACAATATCAAAAGGTTGCTGAGAAATAACCCGTTCCTCTGCTTCAAGGTTCATACTCAAGAGATTGCTTTCCCTGGCTGCAGAGACAATATTTCATTGAGTGAGGATATCTGGAATGAGTCCTCTTGGGACTTGGATTGAGGAAAAAAAAAAAAATCATATTCAGTGCACTGAAGCATTTTATAACTGAGCTTCAGTGAAAGTCAATACGAACCATTTACTCAGAGACAGGAGTACTCGACGTGCACGTGCGTGGTACAGGCCAGATGCGCAGAGCCCGGAGGTGACGTATATTGATGTTAACTAATCCAAAGACCTCGGCGCCCCTTATCATGCAGCAAATAAAAGACTTTGAAGAGGGTTCTGATTTTAAACTCAATTACTCCAAGTTGAAGGCAATGACAGCAATTCTTATTCTCACTATAGAAAAGAAAAATTAAATCTATAGCATGTTATTGAAATAGTCTGCGCATTGCACCAACCATTCAGGAGCAGAAACCATCCTCTTGACTGCAAAATCTTTCCTGTGCCAATTAGACCCCCTTACTGAAACACTGCGGGGAGAACCTCTCTCCAACACACATTCGAGCCAACCGCCCTCGCGATTACAAACACAAATCTTTTGCCTGAGCCCTTCTCCCTTTCCTCCTGCTTAGCACATCTCCTAAGGAGCTCTGCGCCACCCAGCCTGGGTAAAAATCACCTATGGGGAATAGTTACCTAACGTCCTCAAGCAAACCTTGTGTAGCCTGAGGGGAGCATTCCTGGCACCAAATCTGAAGCCTCAAATAGCAGCGCAATTATACTCTTTACTGGTGCAGCTCCAGGAGTATCCAGACAAACCACGGGCAAGCGCAGAGTAATTTTATCCTGATATGCCTGTCTAAACAGCAGATAGCTCTTCAGGAGTGTTCTCCCTGGCTTGTTAATTTAACGCTTGATATATAGGAAAAATTAGAATTAAAATGTACCCAGCTGCTTCCTCCGTTCCTGATTCCGTTTAGAAATACCTCACATCTCCCCACAAAATGAGCTAAACTGCTTGAGACGCTTAAGAGCCTGGATTTTATTTTTAGATAAGCCTGTGTGATTTAGGATCCTAAACTCCAAGGAAGGTCAAGTTTGCACAGCTCTGACCGCAGCACCCATCACGTTCAAATCCCAGCCCCAGCGAGGGAGGAGAGGCAGGTCGCTGCCGCTTTGGGTGGACGACCTCTCAAAAGACCATGAGGATGCGGTTCTGTGAAAGACAAGCAGCAAGGTAGGGCTGGCTTTCAAAGAACACATAACTGGGGTTAGGTTTAACAGGGGACTTGCTGAAGACTTTGGGCAGGGTAAGTTACACAAGAAGTGTGCTGCCCCGCCAGCCATGGAACACAACAAGGAACCCAGATGCTTGCGTTAGACGTTGGGACCCTTTCTTCTCCTTCTCCAAGGCTCTCCAAGAAACAGCCGTGCACACGTGATGGCATGGAGAAGATGCCTGAAGAAGCAAAAGCAGTTCTGAGGCTCTACTGCACGCATCTGCAAGGGGAGAAGGCAAGGACTACACTGGACCCTCATTAATCCGAGTAGCTGGAGACCACGGGGACCAGGTGAGTAAGTGCAGGTTTGCACATCTGCAACGCGGTAGTGACGCTCCTGAGCCTATATCCTTCAGAGACACTTCTGAGTTTTCTTATTAAAAAACGAATTCTTGGTCTGGAGACAAAACAAAAGAAACGCTCGGTTTAAAGCGTTATGCAAGAGCCACAGAAGTGGCCACAGGTCAATGTTAGTTAACTGTGCCGTCAGAGAAATGAATTCTGGAATACTTATGTCCCTCTCCACTGCTTTGTTTTTTCCATGGCCTGAAATGAATGGAGATGTTTCAGCTTGGAGAGCACGCAGCGGAGCTGGTGGGTGAGGAACAAAATCCAACCCTTTGAAAACCAACGGAGCTACAGCTTTGCCAGCGAGAAAACATGTTATCTGCACTCATCGGGAGGGGGAAAGAGACAAGAAAGAAGAGAACGTGAAAAGAGGAGGGGGAAGAGGCAGTGAGAAAGGTCTGGGTTTAATCCATATGAGTCAAGTGCAGAGGATGGACTCATGAGCAGAGGTCTTCTGCCTGTCCTGACCCAAACACAGGGTAGGCAGGATGAGGCAGGCAGATGCGGAGGTTCAACTGCTTTTCCAGGCCAGCAGGAGAGTGAAAGCTATGCAGAAAGATGTCACTCAGCACCTCCAAATGAATGATGGAGATCACAGGAAAGGTGATATCCTGGGAGAGGCGTGGAAGGACAACGGTTAGAGAACGCTTTATTGTCAAAACCTTGTCGTTTCAAAATGGAAGGACCAGTGATAAGTCTAGGTTGGAAAGACAAAAAATAATGTTGGGACAGATATGTAAAACTTCTGCATCAATCAAGTGATCAGTTGACCAATTGATCAGGCAATTGATCAATAAAAGAGAGAGAAGGGCTGTGCCAAGGACTGGCAAAGAGGAAGATGGCAAAAAGGAAGGGACAAAGGCTGGGAGAAATCACTTTAAGAAATGTCCAAACAGTCTACAATGCTTCCTCTCAAATAAGCAGTGATACCTTCAAATCTTGGAGCACTCCCTAATCATCCTGGGGATGAACCCCCAGCAGCCACTTGCTCTGGGAAGTACTAACGTGTCCATGAAGCACCCATCTTTAGGAGCACTGAAAGGTTTTCTATATTTATGGGGCAGACCCTAAGTCCTTGGTTGGAGGGCACTGATGGTGTGTGCCTTGAGAAGGAGAAAAGTTGGTACAGCTACATGAATTTGTCACTGGCAACCTCAATCTGACCAAGTATTTCCCTCTCTGCAAAGGTAAATGAAGGAAATTCTGTGGACGTTGACGTCGAAGCACTGTGGGAGCCAGCCGTGGAGTTGGGCATGGCATCACATTGATGAACGAGGAATGAGGACCAGGCCCAAGCACTGGAAGTGTGAGCACTGCCTCTGTCACGGCCCATCACAGGGCGCTGGTGACTCCCCCGGGTGTCACAGCAAGGGTGGACGGGGCTGAAAAGGTCTAGAGCAGCCTGCAACATGGGGAGGAGGAACAGAAGGAAATCTAAGTCAACGCTGGAGCGTAGTGCCAAGTGATCATTGCAAGGGCGAGCAATTAATGATAAAAGCAAACTCTACCCTTGTTTCCTATTGCAAGCAAAAAATGAGGCCAAGTGGTTAAACTCCACTGTCCTGTCTGCATAACATCCAACACCGCTCCATCAGAAATTAAATACCTGGGCAGAAAGTCCCGTGTTTGCCCGGCTGCAAAGTCCAAACTGCAAAGAAGCAGGTGCTCAAAGCTTGTGTAACTCGTCTGCAGGAGTATCAGCTGCCCAAGGTATCCAAAGCCTTCAGCAGAGGCATGTGTGTCCCCAGGATGATGTACCACCAGGGCTGGTGGCTCTCCAACTGCCTCCAGCCCCGCCCCGGTCTCTCTCAAGGGACTTGGGGAGCCTGGGATTTCTCCAACTCTGTTCCCATTCATATTGGTACGAGGGAGCCTCCAGCCCCCCAAACACCCGGTACCACAACAAGACCAGACTCACAGACACCAAGTTCCAAAGCAAAGCGAGGATCTTCGCAAAAAAAAAAGCCTGCACATCTGTAAATGCATCCGTTTCTCACAGCACAGCTGGAAGAGTCACCCTCCAGTTAAAAAAAAAAAAAAGACGCTCAAAAAAATCTGACTTTTCAGTAGTGAAACACCGCTGAAGGTCCAACCTGCCCACAGTCAACACACTGTTTCCAACAAGCTCTCCTTGCAAAACCAGCAACCCCTCAACTTCCCCAGCTCTGCCTTACAATTTAAGTTCAGCAGCTTCAACAAGTATTTGCACCGTCTCGGGGACGGTGTATTTCTTCCTTTCTTTTCCTTTCTCCTTTTTTTTTTTTTGCTGTGTTACAGCGTCCAGCGGGTTTTGCTGGTGTGGATATGGAAAGTGCGTTACCGTTTCTGGGTGAAGAGGGTAAGCAAATAGGAACCTGTGTTACACGATCAAGACAGGGATGATTAATTTGTGGTTAACATCCGTTTACTTCATTATCCCTTCATCGAAGCTTGACAAATGTAAAAACAACAATGAAAACCAGAAATTAATAGGAGTATTGGCACTGAATGCAACCTACTATAGATTTAATCCCTACGAAAGGTATACAAGTGTATTAGATCTTCTTTCTTTGTAACGACCTTTTATCCACCTTCCTGTCCTTGGGCATAAATCTATTTAAATTTAAAGAGAGCCATTTATATACACACATGTGTGTCTGCGTGCGAGTCTATACATATGCATGCGTATGTGTAGAGCACAAGGTTTTCTCATCAGTTATCAATTAAGGCCGAGAAAACCACTTTGACTAAACTAAAGCACATGTGCGGTTTGACCTTCTGGATGGTTTCGCTCCAGGCAGCAGCTGCTCCCAATGTCCCAGCAAGGGAGGTGACCCGTGGGGTCCTGTCCCCACTTGGCCCCACGCTGAAGGGGTTGGGTCGGCTCCATGCAGGACGAAAGGTGAGGAGCATCTTGCCATTGCCCTGTCCCCAAGGAAGAAAGCATCAGGACACCTCTGCTCCTGTGTTCCTGTTCCTCATTAGTGCCCCCACTAATTTTCTCCTCCTTTTCGTGCTTTTTTATGCATCTCTGCTTGGCTTGGAAGGTGCTTTTCACAAGAGTGTCATGGAGATCTCCCGCAAAATGGAGGGGCTGCGTTTGAGTGGGAAGTGGATGCTTGCGCACCTTGGTATAGGAATCTCCTCTGGCCCTGCAGCTATTTGAACATGAACGTGTGGGCTGCGAGGCCAAGAGCTGATTAAAAAATTATGTTAAAGCACGTTTGTGCCAACCCTCTGTAGTACCTCAAGTCAGACTATGGTGCAGCAATGGAGCGAAAATCCATAGCGGGGAGTTGTCCAGATGCCTCAAGACAAAACTGAGGACCTGTAAGGAAGCGGGGAATTTCAGTTGTTGCTACTTTCCTCACTGAAATCCTCTTGAAAGGAGAAACTCTATGAAAAGAGTTACTCATCTATCCTTCAAGGTGACCTGCGAATGAAGAAAAATGGGTTTGTGGCCTTATTTTTGGCTCAGTTACGAAGGCCTGAAAAGTTGGCAGGGATTTGAAGCAACGCTGGGAATTTATTTTTTTTTTCCTACTTTTCTGTTGTGGGTTGGTTTGGTTTTTTTTTTTCCCCTGCTGGAAATTTAGTTCTTGTCTTCCCTGGCACTCTGTGGTCAATGAGAGAACAAGTGAAATCAAATCATGGCAGGGGACTGAGCCTGGAACGTCAGAGAGAAGGACGCGTGGTCACACCACCTCCCGGTTTGCCTTCAAAGGAGGAGAGGGAATACTTTTGGCTGCAGGGGGGTTATTTTTAGATGAGGAGAGAAAGCATCTGTTTGGCTTTTGTTAGCCTCTATTTAACCTACTGATCTAAGGAAATCTTGGGTGAAAGTAAGCCTCTGATAAAGATCTAATTCCCTTTCTCCTTTCCCTGCCTGGCGGGGGAGTTCCCGTGTAAGTGGGGCTGGATGGAGAAGAAGGAGAGGGGGAAGAACGCTTGTCTGTGTCAGGAATCAAAATGACTCACGCCAACAGCTCACGGGGAAGGAAGGAGGCAAACATTAAAAATGCCTACATGGAAATCTGGAGAAATTATGGACAATTAAATACCCACTCTAAACCAGAGGTCTCCAACCTTGCCAAAAAAATAAAATGAAGAAAGATGGGATGTGATAGTGCAGCTACAGCCAAAAGATAAAACAGGAAAAATAAAACTTGGGCAAGTAGGGAGGAAACACATTTTAGTCCTCCTTCATACCTGAGGGGGTTTGGTTTGCAAAGCTGTGCTGGGGGCACAGCGCTGGGGCAGGGGATGACAGCCCACCAGCCCACCACCACCGAGCACGTCACCGATGGGAGATGCAAGGCCCAGGTCACCCTTCGGTGACACGGAGCTCGTGGCCGACATCAGTGATGGACACAGCCCCTCTTTGCCGTCTGGGTGTCCTCAGACATTGGCAGCCCCTCGGGATCCCCTCGCCCTCTCGTGCTGCCTCCACATCCCGGCACCATCCCGGCACGACACCGGCCGAGCAGTGCCGGTGCCACCATGCTGGCTGCCTTCGCGGGTGACAAGCGGCAGCGACGTGCTTTCTGCCTCGTGTGCTTATTTCAAAACCGAAAGAGCTGAAATCATTCGAGCCATCGGCGAGCTGACCCTGTTCTCCTGCGAGACCCAAAAGGTTTCACCATTGCCCCTCACATGAGGGTCTGGGCTATGGTGGCACTCCACCGGTGCCAGCCTCCAAGAGAGAGGACAACAGCTCGAGCAGCTCCAAGAACCTCCCACGTTGCCCTCAATCTGTTTTCCCCTACACACACAACCGCAACATGACAGCCTGGTCTGCACTTTGCTGGGGATGGAGATACCTGATTTTCCAAAGGCCAAAATTTCCTCGTGGAGTAAGAGAGATGGGTCGCTAAGCCTGTCACCCCCACGAGAAACTTGGGGCCGCGATAGGCTAAAGGATTGTCCCCAGTTGTAGGACAAAGAAACAAACAAACAAACGAGCAAATGAAAAAAATCTGGTTTAACTGAATTTCATTTTTATTTCACTCTCTTTAATTACTGCTGTTGGAGGGATGTGTCCATCATCTCTTACTCCAGAAGCCCTCACTTATCACCGTGCCAATTTGAGGACATTTTTCACAAATCTAAAGATGCTGGGCTGAAGTTCTAGGGTTTCCTAACAGGGATCTGCTCTGCTGCGTGGTCTGAACTGCTCAAGCTTTGCCCCTCTCCGTGCAGCCTGAGAAACGTGAGGCTGCAAAATAATCACGGAAAGAGCTGATGGGATGGGAGCCTGGGGAAGAAGGGTTCAGGGCAGCATCAAGCAGAGCCGGCTGTTCCCCACTGATCCCTTAGCTCTGCGGTTTGCCGCGTGGCTCTTCCTCGTTCTACACAGACATCGTTTGTAAAAGCAAAAAAAGAAAAAAAAAATCCAAATAAATAAAATTCTTTACTTACCGACCCCGGCCGGTGATGCCACGCAGGACTTCCCTGAGCACAACGGAAGAGTCGGGCACCACCGCTAAGCAGAGAGCTGGAGAGCAGCTGAACCCCATTTCCACGGCCCAGGAGTTGGGGTGCCATCCGGGATAATTAAAAAAAACAAAAACAACAAATTAAGCAGCGGCCTGAAAATTACTCGAACAGCTCATTAGACAAAAGCACGGGACACCAGCGCTTGCTCCAGAACGGCGAGGTTAGGAAGGTTATTACAAGCCGGCGGGATGCGATCCATGTTCGATTTCCAGCAGAAACGAGGTTGTGAGTCCCCGGCAGGTCAACGGAAAGGGGGAACCGGGCTGGGCCTCCTCTGCAGACCTTCTCCGTTGAGAGCCACAGCAGCAACGAGATCCTCCAAAAGGTGCAAGTCCCAAATCAAAAGTCAAGCCACTATTAAAGGAAAGACGTTAACAAGATCTAAAACTGTGCTATCCCGAGGTATTAAGATGTTGGAACTAAACCTGCCTGATTCCCGCTAGTGGTTGCATTTTAAGGAAACCTTTTAAAAGGATTATCTTCAGGAACTCTCTTTCAACAGCCTTTCCTTTAAGAGTCCTTCATGGTGATACTCCTATTAATTATGCTATGTGATCTGATTATGTATTTATTCAGGTATGGGTTGGAAACACGAACGTTTGCAGGTGTCACTTACAATAGGGAGCCCGGTAACTCCAGGCTCTGGTGTGGTTCACCGTTGCATAGGGGAGACGTACGCAGGGCAGGCATCCACGAGGCAGCCGGTATCTACGGAGTCGCCAGGTCGGTTGATCTCGGGGTGATGGGCCGGGCACTTTATTTACACGTGGAGTTTTGTGAAAAGGCTGGCGAGGACACCCCCCCCACCACCCCCAGCCCCGAGCAGTGGCTGAAGCTCTTTTAACAAGCAGCCGTAACAAAAATCATATGCGGATCTATACCCGTATCTCGCTGAAGATAAAGATGTGTATTTGTAGCTGTATGTACAGGTATTTCCACCTCTAGCTGTCTCTCTATTTACCTGCTTTTAACAATAAAAAGGCAACTTCTTACACAGCTTTTGCTACTACGCTTAGACCGGCAAAATAAGTTATTCCGCGTCCCTCCGCTTCCAGCCTCTGCGAAGGTCTCCGGGAAATGACGGATGGTTTAGCAGCCTCCGTCTTTGGGCGCAGGGTCTCATCCTCCTGGTAACTATTCCTGCGAGTAAGGGCCTTCACGCCGAGAGCCCGGGAAGAAAGAAGTCACCTCCGGCCGGGTCCGGCCCCATCTAACGCCCTGCGAGGAGCAGCCACGGGGAAGAGCTCACCTAGGGCAGATTTGGTTTAATACTTGAAGGCGTTACCAACAAGCGAGAGAGGTTTGCTCTCTGGTCAATGCTCCTACAAAGGAAATTGCATCTCGGGTTCAGGTACCGTCCTAAATGCAGGAAAAAAAAAAAGAAAAGAAAAGAAAATACAGATGTGGCCTTTAGATTTGGATGGGCTGAGGCCACCGGGCAGATTCGTGCCCCTCTGTATGTGCGTCAGTGTGCACACCCGAACGTGAGCCCGGACCGTACACAGTCGCATGTGCCTCAACGCCCACAGAGGACGCGCGTTAAGAATTTAAGAAAATATTTTATGTTTAAATACAAACGTTCTGCTCCAATTCAGAGAGACGCTGCCTTTGCGTGTGCATGTGCGCGGGCATCATATATATTGCGCATATATACAGCATACGCAGGCTGGAGGTATGTTTAAATCTATGTCCGTGCACTTACAATATATGAATGCTGTAAATATCTGTACAATATGCGGATATTTTATTTTATAGGCACGCACATAGGGAGAGAATGAACTGTTTGTATAACATAAGCATAGAGACGCAGTACATACATGTCGAGCATACAAACTCCGCTATATATACATATATATTATATGTACACATGTCGACGCATATATAACATCTATATTGCATATATTATTTATAGATATACACAGACATTTTTTTCCAAGCTAAAACATTTCCTTTTTCATATTGCTAATTTACTCAAAGTCTGAAACATAAAATAGGCGCTGGGGGTGGGGGGGGTGGGGGGGGGAGAAGGGAAACTTTGCTGCACCTACTTCAGCTGAATCTCTTATTATTTCTTTTTTAGGGAAAACTTCATTGTATATTCTAGAAAAGTATATTGGTGGGGTAGGTTTACCAGAAGCAGAGAGAATGTGCAGGGAGTGAGAAAGTGAATTGATGGATGGATGGTTAAATGAATATAAATGAACTGATACCTTTACAGGAAAATAACATTTCTTTTCTTTTTTTTATTCTATAGATCAGTGGGTTTTGTATCTGTAATTCTTTCATATCAGCAAAGAGGAAATAAACTCCCATGTAAATCATTTTCCCCCCATCTGGAAGCATATTAAAAGCATGCCTTTTTTTTTTTTTCTTCTTTTAAGCAGAGCCTTTTTTCCCCCTATTTGCTTATCGGTTCATCCACCATTACATTTTAAATGAAATTGCAAGACCCCCCCTCTCCTCCCCGCCCCCCCCCCCAAATTCCGGGCTGATGTCGGAAAGAGGGAATCAGGCCTCTCCCATGCTTTAGAATAACTGACCTAGATTCAATTAACAGATAGACCCGGCGGAGAGGACGGCACCTCGCTGCCTTCTCAGGGGTTTCTTAAAAAAAAAAAAAAAAAAAAAAAAGAGGAAAAAAGAAAAAAAGCAGAAAATTAAAAAAAAAAATAAAAAATGACACCCCCCCCAAAAAAAAAAAAAAAGAAAAAAAAATAAAGAAGAGAGGGGAGAAGATAAACCGAAGGTATCCACCGGACGGCACCCGACGGCTGCAGCGCCCGGGCATCCCCCGCCCGCGCTGCCCCGGCCCCGCAGCAGCGCCCGCCCCGACGGCGCGGCCCCGGCCCGCTGTCCCGACGGCGGGGACACGGGGGCTGCTCAGGCCTCCCCCCGCCCTCCTGGGGGGGGCGTGTGTGTGTGGGGGGGGGGTGGTGATGGTGTGTAGAGGGGTCTCACTTCGGAAAACACAGTTTTGGGGAGGCGGGAAAGCCTCTCGCTTCTGCCCGCTGCCTGCCCCGGAGAAGCGAGGGGACATCCCGGGAGGAGCGGGGAGCATCGCGGCGCGGCTCTCCCTCCCTCTCCGCGGGACCGGGGGGGGTGTCGGGGGGGCGGGGGTCCCATCCACCCCCCCCCCCCCGGAAAAGGAAGGAGAGCGGGGGGGCTCAGGGCCCGCAAGACGGCTTGTTTCATTTCAAAGTGGGACCGGGGCCGCTCTAGGACGCGCCGCTCGCAAATATAATCTTCATATTCAGTTCAATGGAGTCTCCTTATAATTTACAGCAGAGAGATAAGGCTGGAGGATGCAATGGGGAAAAAAAAAAAATAAAAAATCTGAAGCCATCCTCTCCCCCCCCCCCGCGCTGTACTGCGCTGCACCTTGGGCAGCGGAGCAGAATCCAGAATCTCAACTTCTCCCGACATATGTTTCCAGCAGATAAGTAAACAATCTGGACGTGAAATGAAAATTTTAATTAATGCAGTAATGCTATTACACCTCAAGTGTGCAAATCCCATTGCCTTGCACTGTGACAATGGGTGGGGGAGGAGGAAAGGAAAGCAGACAGACAACAAACCACAAGCAAATTCTAATCTGGGTTTTGCTTTTCACTCGGCTCCAATTGTTTTCATAGTTTGTTTCCTTTGAATTAATCTCATCCTTATATTTCAATAATTACCAGCTACTCATCTCTTCCCCTCTTTCTCTCACACACTCAAAAGAGCCGGCTCCCTCTCCCTCGCTCTCCTTTTTAAATTGGGATCAACCGGTATTTAATTTCTGGGCTTTGCCGAGTACGCACGTTTGCCTTGTTGCGGTGCGGGGACCCGCACAGACCCCGCACGTTATTTCTTGTTGAGCTTTCCAAACGCGGCGCGTTCGGTAATAATGAAGTATTTTTGCCCTAATAATAAGGGGGGAAAAATAATATATATATATAATAATAATAAAGGCTGGGTTGTCCCTTTGATGTAGGTATAAAACACCTCAACTGGAACAGAGGCGTGTGAAGGGAGGAAGAGAGAGACGGGGAGGCAAAATTAAGGACTGAAGGAAAAAGAAATAAGAATAAGAAGAAAAGAAA
This sequence comes from Pluvialis apricaria, assembly GCA_017639485.1. Lineage (NCBI taxonomy): Eukaryota > Metazoa > Chordata > Aves > Charadriiformes > Charadriidae > Pluvialis > Pluvialis apricaria. The sequence continues at coordinate 24,319,239 of CM030014.1, read as the reverse complement.
AAGCAAATGAAAAGGGTAAAATACAGACACATCAAAAGCCCCGGCAGTGGCAGAAGCTGCTTCGCTCCGGAGCGAGGAGCAGCGCGGAAAATACCGCCCGCCTTCCCCCCCGCGCTGCCCGGGAGAGGGTCCCTCCTGCCCTCCCCGGCCCGCAGCCTCCCCGGGGGAGGGTGGGGGGAGGTTCGGGGGGAAGAGGGAGCAGCAGCATCCCGGGCCGGCTTTAGCCCCATTATTTTAATTTTTAAACATTTTTAATGATTTTTATATATATATATTCAAAGGGAGGCGGTGAGCACGCTGCGGCGGGGGCGGGGGGACGGGGGGGGACGGGGACCCCCTCCTGCCTGCGCTCTGCCCGCGGGACGTGTTCTCACCTGCCCCCCCCCCGCCCCGCTCATCGCCCACCCTCGGAAGCCGCAGCAGCGGCGGCGAACGGAGCCGGGCGCCACCGAGCCCCCACGCGTGGGTCCCGCCTGGGTCCCCCCGGCCCGGTCCGGCCGGTCGGGGCTGCTGGGGAACGCAGGAGGAGGAGGAGGAGGAGGAGGATGTGTTTCTGATCACCGCTTACTTTAAACATTACAATCAAGGAATGTAGCCAGGAGGTCGGGCCTGGAATAAAACCGTAAAATCAGAATTGCAATCTTTTTGATGTTTCAAAGTC